>JAQJVK010000004.1:8290655-9701083 GCA_035578135.1 Flexamia atlantica | reverse complement strand
TGAAGGATTATTCCCCCCAAGATCCCCGGATTTGACCCCACCATATAACTTTCTTTGGGATACATAAAAAGTAAGGCCTCCTAAAACAATTCACAGGATATTCAGCACCTCAGAACAAACATAACAAACTTAATGCAAGAAATAAAAAGACGCACCTTGCAACACGTGATCAGGAATTTCTTGGAGAGAGCACAACTTTGTGCAAATGCCAATGGTGGATTGTTTGAACACATAATGTAAACTAAATGCGATCAGACTTAAATAATAGGTTCTATAAAATGTAAATATCAACAAAACAATACTCAATACATATTTATATGCGCATTATTCAATCTCAAAAATGGGTTGTGTTAAAAAAAGAAAACACCCAGTACATTTTAATTTGGTTTTCTGTCATGAAATCTTATTAATTTCCAGATTTCCGGTGATTGGCATCTGTAACTACCCGGAACCGAGAGGGCCTTACAAGTTCACACCGGGATCGTCTAATGTCGTTTCCTTCAAGAATGTTTACAGAGATCAGAAAACGTTTGTGATATTCATTGAAAACCCTGCATTCACTGTCAAAAAAGACAAAATTAATTTAAAACATAATGAGGTTTGTATTTAAAAGCATTCAATTTAAGTAGATGTTTCAACAAATTAAGTATTGTGCACTATATTTTCTAGGAGTAAACCAAAAAATTAAGTCTTTTTTATTTTAGTTGCATGGAAAAATGCAATAGAGCCTGATATTAGCAAGTTTCTCTTAGTCTAAACTTTTGTAGTATCCCTTTTAGTACTTTGATTTTGTATAAATTTTGGAGAATGCTTTAATTTTCCAAAGTAAGAATTCATCCATCCAAATAATTGTTTGTAATTAAATGAAATCGTAATCTGTGCAATACTGATATGTTCAATTTATAACTAACTCTTCTTAGTTAGAGACATCAATAAGATGCTTGTATATTTCAAATTAAACCATTTCAATTTAGTAACTTGATTGTATATTGTAGCGATTGTTTATAGTATTGTTTTGTATAATGTATTGTATTGTGTATTAATACGGTCTTGTTTTATTTTTCAGCTTAAGTGTTTTTGACTGATTTTGTAATTGTCTTTGCTATGTTTTCGACCAGGTCCTCCTTTTTTGTGTTGCTAATATTGTCCAAATTAAGTTACTTTCCACCTGAAGATGGAATCAGTTTCCATAACCTGAAACGTTGTGAATCTTGTTTTTACTAATCAGCGATGGCAAATGTCTGGAAAAATCAAAATCAAACCAATTGATTGCAAGTTTGTTTCTCAATTAATTCCACAAATATTTTTTTAATTAAATTTATTTTATTTATGAATAACATCGATAGTATCATATTACTTTAAATGAGCAATTCTTGCTTATAAATCCTATCTCTAAATCAGCTCAAACGCTTTTAATAAAATGTTGTACAAATTTATAGTTTTGATTTTTAAGTTCACCTACGTTGTTAACTTTGCTGTAGAAATGCAAAATGTTTAGAAAATGAAGTTTAAAGTTGACAAATTTAACATAGGGTCATATAGGTTGCCATGTTGTTTACAGAATATCAATGAGAATTTAAATAAAATAATCTTCTAGCCGTTCATGAGCAAGCCACCCAATGCTGCGGTTTTAACATGTTGCAAGAAGAGTTGTTAAAAAATATTACCGTTTTCCCCCGAAGCTCGGTCCCCATTCATTATACAATCTTCACCAATGAGGTGCATTTTAAAACAAAAAGGTAGGATGTCAGTATACAGTTTATGAGCAAAGGAAATAAATATGATCTAGTTAATGCCTCTTACCGTATTTCTTTTACGTTCAACATGATTGATTTGATAATTAAATGATCGGAAATACGTTCATAACTTAGAACTCTTCTTCTTTTGATAATTAAATGATCGGAAATACGTTCATAACTTAGAACTCTTCTTCTTGGTAAGTGTATCAATGTAGTCAAAATACACTCGAACAAAGCTTAAAGTCCAAACCCTAAGACAGGCAACATTTTAGCTTTTTTAATTCATTCATGAATTTTTCTACAGATTAAGCAACACTGATAGGGACTTGACTTTAGTGGGGGAGGGTGTATAAAGATCTCTACTACTCTCTTTTTCCAATGGGGGTGTATGTGAGAATTCATGTGAAAATTCTCACACACACCCCCGGACGGAATTTTCACTATCTCTTCCTGTGTTAGGGGGTGATAAAAACGGTATTTTCAAATCTTTCTTATCCAAAGTAATTTGTATCGTTTTATTGATGTGCAACTTTTTACTTTTTAATTTGTATCAACTTGGAAATTGATAATTAATTTCAGGACTGTACCCTATGAGAGTGGCGTAAAATGCCACACATTACGCCTACTATCGAGGCACCGTCATTGCAATAATTTATCATTTGATAACTGATCAACAGATACAATACTATTACTTCATCACATGAACATACCACAAACAACGTAACAATTACCACCTTGCATCCTGTTGTGTAATAACTTTAACCTTGCTTTGACCTGGTATAATCACATTTGTGGCAAGTGTTTTTAAAAAGTATAGAATATGAACAAAACATAGGATCCATTGTTTCATCCAATATTCCATTGGTATAATTAAGGGAAATAGTTTATTTCAATTAATTACTCCTGCAATGTTGATCCTTTTTAAATATGTTAATCACTATTATAACCCATTTACCAGTTTGAGATTTACTATTAAAGCTTTTTAGATAATTCTCCCTTTAGGGAAGAAACTATTACCACTCTATTACCATTTGTCTCATGATAAGACCCCCTTGATTACTAAGTTTCAAGGGTCATTACTAAGCATTTAATTTCATAACAAATGTGGGAATTTGAGAATATTTTCATAAGTGATTTTTAAGATTAGGCCTATGAAATTAGCATATTTCACTTATATACTTTGTTTTCTTTTCAATGTGTTGGGAATTAAATGTAGCACAGCCGTGTAAAAAAATGATTTTTCAGGCTAGGTCAAAAACCATCTTGATCAGACCTTCAGGAGAATGGGGTCAAGGGGTATAAATCTTCCCCAAAAAGTGGCTTTTTATATTTTGACATAACAAAATTCATACAATCTAACTTTTTTAATATATTGAATACACTATATGTATGTAAAAATCATAATCTAAAACCAAAAATCAACTGAAAAATAGATTGAGGATGAAAAATTTGGCAATAGAGCAAATTTGGATGAGCATCCATCCGTTGATAGCCAGTTTCGCTAATAGTCCAGTCAATCTGGGGTTTTTAGGGGAAAAAATTAGGAAAAGGCTGAATTTTTCCCCATCGACTACTACCATATAGACAAGCTCCTAGCCCAAAGTCCCCACCCCTACCCCCCTTGCTTCCCCCCCTACAGCCCCCCCCCCCATATTTTCCAAGTATATTGATTGCAGTGTTTTGCTAAACTGCTTATATCGTAGGAACCGTATGAGATATCTCCTATATTTTGTTATTTTCGGATTTCTCATAAAATAATCTAAAAATAATGTCATATAGTGTTTTAGGATTAGTTTACTCCTTCTCCGTCTATTTACCTGTTTAATTTGGAAGAGAAGCATTTTCCTTTATTTTAAACCAAACATATTTATATTTCGCCTAATAAAAAGGCTCAAATCACTTCTGTTATGCAATGAATATTTTCTACTGTGTATAAGCTTTAAAATGATATCATACTTGGCTTGCTTTTCTCATATAATGCCCGGCTAATACAAGTAAAACATGTTTTACAGCGCCTTCCGCGGCCGCGCGCCACGCCATCGAAATTCATTCAACCTGGGGTTTTTAGGGGAGGGAAAAATAGGAAAAAGCTGACTTTTTCACCATCGACTACCACCATTTAGACAAGCTTCTAGCCAAAAGTCCCCTCCCCTACCCCTCTTGCTTCCCCGCCTACAGCCCCTCCCATATTTTCCAAAATGCAGGATTTTGCTAAAATGCTTCTATCTTAGAAACTACTTGAGATATCTCTTATATTTTATTTTTTCCGGATTTCACATAAAATATTCCAAAAATAATGTAATGAAGTGTTTTACGATTAATTTACTCCTTCTACGTCTATTTTCTTCTATAATTGGAAAAATAGCATTTCCCTTCATTTTGCACCAATATACTTATTTTTGACCGAATAACAAGGCTGAAATAACTTCCGTTATGAAACTATTTTGCACTAAATATTTTCCCCTGTTTACAAGCTTTGAAATGATATCATACTTGGCTTGCTTTTCTCACATATTGCCTTGCGAATACAAGTAAAACATGTTTTACAGCGCCTACCATGGCCACGCGCCACACCATCGAAGTTTATTCAACCTGGAATTTGAGGGGAGGGGAAAATTGGAAAAAGCTGAATTTTTCACCATCAACTACTACAATATAGACAAGCTTCTAGCCAAAAGTCCCCACCCCTACCCCCCTTGCTTACCCCTCTACATTCAACCCCATATTTTCCAAGTATATTAAATGCAGTATTTTGCTAAATAGTCCAGGTAACGAAAAGATATAGAGGGAATCTTTTGGAACACAATTTTTGGCTTTGCAGCTTTGTTTGGACTAGTTAGGAGGTGATCATAACAAAAGTCCCGGTCCGTTAACCTTGAGCGGGGGGAGGGAGAGGGTCTGAAAGTACCATTTTTTGGTTTTCACTAAATATCTTGAACACTATCAACTTTTAGTATTTCCTATTAAATTTTAAAATTAATGAAAATCAAATTTCCTGTAAAATAAGTATAAAATATGTCTATTTTGGTCCAACCATTAATTTTGGTAAGCATTAATTTTATTAATATTTAAACAAATTAAATATCCCTTCCATAAGAAATACATGTAAATTTGTGGGTAACATACATGCCAAATGGGACAACGCTTTTTATCCTAAAGGAAAATGAGCAGCATTCAGGAAATATTGACAAAATTTCCAGTAATTTGACACCTCAATCATAAAAATTGGTCTAAAATAAAGGTGTTTGCGAGCTCACAAAAAATTCATTTTTCAAGGAATTATTATATGTTTGTAATATTTGTAGACCAAAGTTTATAGTTTTCGAAATATTTAGGGAAAAACAAAAAATGGTACATTCAGACCCCCTCCCTCCACCACTCAAGGGCTACGGACGGAGACTTTTGATATGTTCACCTCCTAACTGGTCCAAACAAAGCTGCAAAGGCGAAAATCGTGTCCCAAAAAATTCCCTCTATATCTTATTATTTCCTGGACTATTTAGCAAAATACTGCATTTATTATACAGTACTTGGAAAATATGGGGGGCTGTAGGGGGGGAAGCAAGGGGGTTAGGGGTGGGGACTTTTGGCTAGAAGCTTGTCTATATAGTAGTAGTTAATGGTGAAAAATTCAGCTTTTTCCTATTTTTCCCTCCCCTTCAAACCCCAGGTTGAATAAACTTAGGTGGCCTAGCGCGCGGCCGTAGCAGGCGCTGTAAAACATGTTTTACTTGTATTAGCAAGGCAATATGTGAGAAAAGCAAGCCAAGTTTGATATCATTTCAAAGCTCATAAAAAGGAGAAAATATCTAGTGCAAAACAGTTTCATAACGGGAGTGATTTGAGCCTTGTTTTTAGGCAAAATATAAATGTTTTGCTGCAAAATGAAGGAAATTTTTTTTTTTTATTTAATAAAGAAAATAGATATAGAAGGAGTCAATTAATCGTAAAACACTATGTGACATTTTTTATATTTTTTATTATAAATCTAAAAACAACAAATTATAAGACATATCTCAAAGGGTTTCTGGGCTATAAGCATTTTAGCAAAATACTGCATTTATTATACTTGGAAAATATTGGGGGCTTAAGAGGGGGAAGCAAGGGGGTTAGGGGTGGGGACTTTTGGCTAGAAGCTTGTCTATACGATAGTAGTCAATGGTGAAAAATTCAGCTTTTTCCTATTTTTCCCTCCCCTTAAAACCCCAGGTTGAATAAACTTCGTTGGCGTGGCGCGCGGCTGTGGCAGGCGCTGTAAAACATGTTTTGCTTGTATTAGCAGGGCATTATGTGAGAAATATAACTCAAGTATGTTATCATTTTAAAGCTTATAAATAGGAGAAAATATTTAGTCCTAAACAGCTTTCTAATGGAGGTTGTGTGAACATTATTATTAAGCGATAAATAAATATTTTAGGTTGAAAATGAAGGAAAATTTTTTTTTCCAAATCAAACAGGAAATAGACGTAGAAGGAGTAAACCAATCGTAAAACACTATATAACATTATTTTTAGAGCTTCTTATAAGGAATCCAAAAACAACAAAATGTAAGAGATATTTCAAATAATTTCTGAGATATAGTCATTTTTACAAAATACTGCATTTTTTAAACTCAAAGAACAAGGGGCTGTAGGGGGGGAAGCAAGAGGGGTAGGGGTGGGGACTTTTGGCTAGAAGCTTGTCTATACGATAGTAGTCAATGGTGAAAAATTCAGCTTTTTCCTAATTTTTTCCCCTATCGCCTCTTTTTAGGAACAGATTGACTGGACTATAATAAGAAACAAAAAATCCATGACATCAGGAAGCAGGTTGCATTGTTTTTATGTTGCAAAAATGCATAGTAGGGGGATAAGCCCCCTTTTGACTATAATTAAAATTTTTAGTCCGCCGGACATCATTATGGTGTTAGGGTAGCTTCTGGCCTCCCTTCCCCCCCCCCCTTCTGCCTAGTGGTGAATCAATTCCTAGTTAAAAAATATAAATATACAATAAATTAATAAAAATACTTAATACTAAACTGGGCATCATACAATCAATTGAGAGTTTCTAAATCACTTAAATAGATGCAAGGCTTGATTAAGAGGTACGGCGCACCTAGGTTTGAGTTGATTTGCCCCCCTCCCTCCCCTTTAACTCCCTTTCTACCCTTTTACCCCCCCCCCCCCCACCCACACCATGACTATATATCTCACAAATAATATATGTGAGATATGTATCTTATAGATCATGAAATTACAATTGTAATTCTATCAGAAACTACATTTAATTGGGAAAGTAAATATATGAACACTTTATCCAGTAACTATGGTCCTTGCACCAAAAGATTATCAAAAAAATACAAAAAAATAGTAAGTAAGACTAGTCTAATCTGTCTGACTCAGGTAACGATTCGTCATAACAGTCTTCATTATTATTACAACCAGAAGACTTACTCAGCAGCTGTTAAGTAAACGAATAATTAAAACCAAAAGTAACAGCTGTTCAGCCCTTTTCTTTAATTTTGTGCACTTAGGAAATATTTTATCCATCAACTAATATTTCCTGGTCTTTTCTCACCGAGACCTTTCTTTCAACTAGGTATAAGTCCTTTTGTAAATCCTTATTCAAAAAATACAGAAATTTTAACGTTGTATGCAATGTTCATATTTCAAACTGTTTTGTTAGTGAAAAATGACGTTAAGTTTACTTATTTAAGTTCTGATACCCATAGTTATAATACAAGGTCTAAGAATGATTATCGTTTGTTTTCTAGACATTTACAATTTACTGCCAATAGTCCATATGTAAGGGGAACCAAATTTTACAATCTACTGCCACATAATATTAAACTTCTTACCAAAAATAGTATTAAAAATAAATTGAAAGGCAGGCTTATTAATATTGCACCTTACCATTTTAATTATATCAAATAATTTCTTGTTTTATTACTCTTAAGCTGCAAAGGTCTTAGTTCTTAGTTTTCCAGTTTTTCAGTTACAAAAAACTCAGCTACAATTTCAATTTTCTACTAAAAAATTATGAGTTTTGCAGCTAGGTATATTTTATTTTGACTACAGTATGTATGTGACACATTATATACTGTATGACAAATTGTAAAAATATTGTACTGACTATGTCTATGCTATTTTTGTAATGGTTCTCAACAATAGACAATTTGAATTTGAATAGGTTTCATGAGGGTCAGACCCGTTTTGTCAAAAGTTACGAGTAGATCGGGCTTTATATATTAGCGAAAACACGCATAAGATTTAACATTTCACTAAGATTTTTAACATCATCGCGGCACCCTTGAATTCAGTGCGCCCTTTTAAGGTAATTTGAACCACTCAGTTTCTTCTTTTCACTTACAGTAATAATTTTTTATTACTGTAGGCTACAATAGACTCTGAAGTACCAACACTTTTCAAAGTACATAATGACAAATAACAGATAAGAAACAATACTACTCACACCGGATTTACCCAAAAGGGGGCAGGGTAGTTTCCAATTTTATTTCTTTAAATTCTTGTAAAAAATAAAAAAAATATTTATTTTTTACTCCTTACAAGATAGCGCCGTAGGCTGCAGCCTAGTTAGCCTAGTGGTTAACCAGGCCCTGAAAAGCTGATTTCCTATATATTAGAGGTGAGTGTCAGCTATATCAGTTATTTTGAATCTCACAATTGCTTGACATCGAGTTAAACATTTTTATTGCCACGTTTTCTTGTCTCAACTATCGCTATAGGTATATTTTCATTTTACTAACTTTTTAATTTATTTTTATAGGTGACTGAGATTACAATTGAAATGCTCGAGATGGAAGACAAAGACTATCCAATGTACCCAGTGACTGGGAAGATGACTGTGTTTGCTGAAGACGAGACCCTTTCGCATATAAAATGGGTCTTCTACCTTCACGGGGAAATTCAAACTGAAGCTTCTAATAATAATATAGAATAGAAATATTGAAAATGATTTATGCAATGAAAACCAGAAAAGGAAAAAGTCAAAATCAGCCTGAGGCTGTAAAAGGAAAGTGGTAGAATGGACCTTTTCCAACAGTTAATATTAAATGCACAATCGAGGTGTATTGTAACGACCGATCCGAACACAAATCATTAGTTTTGAACCAACACATATGAATTTTATAAAAAAATTGTGTACCCAACAAAAAAATTGCTAGTTGTATTTTTAATACTTTTTACCTTAACTTATGAATCACAATTCGCCACAGTGGCGCTGATTCCAACAATAAACGGGTGATGTGCGAGCAGACGTGTCTTTTTCTTCCTCACTTCATTAATGTCAGTATTGAAGCGCGGCGGCAGCGGCGGCGGCGGCGGGACTCATTTAGATGCAGCGCAAGTGCGTAATTGCGTCAATTCTCGGCACAATGTCCCTGATTGACAAGCCAAACAATTTGCTTACAACAATGCCTGCCTGTCGGGTCTTTTGCCACCGTTTTACAATTACCGCCATTGTTCCCAGTGGCACGCTCCTGTTTTCTTATTCCACCTCTAATTCTGCCGCACCTCGCGTCCTTAAAACGTGATAAGGTCTTAATTCGCAACTTTTGTGGGTTTTTCAACTAGGGACAAGAGAATGTCTGGTTTTGGACAAAGTGGGATGTTAAATTTCAGATTTTAATCCTGCGGTTAGGTTTTTATGTGTAATCGACAAAGGATACTATAATCAGTTTCATGCTGGTTTCTTTAATTATGTTTAGGATTTAGGATTTTTTACCCAGAACATAGTTTGGAGGAATTACAAATTCATTCACTTCCTGTAAAAAAGTATGATTTAAAACCTTTTTTTCAATTTAAACTCCTTGTTTCTATTATAATTTGAAGAATTTTTCACTTAAAATATATTGTGCCCTAAGTTTTTATTAAAATTATTGGAAGTGTCCTTATTACATGCTTTAATTACATGCTTTAATAAGTGAATGAAATTCTATGGGTTTCATCACTTGATGTAGTACACCTATTAGGGATGGAAATATTTTTTACGAAGTGAAGATTAAATTTACACAATATAAAACAGGTAAAATTTATTCAGAGCGAAACACCAGCAAAACCATCTCCCTCCCTTGAAAACCGTTTTGAACCACCTATTAATATCGTCCAAGTATTCACTTTCATAAGAACGTTTTGGGAGATTTGAACTGAACTAATGAATTCCTTCTCATTTAATATACATAATGAATTAGGTTTAGGTGGTGTTCTGGAGCCCAGCGCTCCATTCGTACATGTAAGCATTTAAAACATTCACCAAAGCTTTGTTTCTCACATGGGTAAACACTCGGTGGCCCGTGGTGTGTGCAATATAATGCGCCGTTCCGTGCTTCATTTTATATGCCTTTATACCATTGTTTGACAGCATCCTGCGAGGCAACGGGTAAAAATAATGTTTTGTTTAGTTTTTAATTGGGTGTTTATTCGCTTTTGGCTGTTTATCAGATGATTTGATCAGTGGATATTTATGTTTTTTGTACTTGTATTGTTAACAGAGTGAAAGAATGTGATTGTTTTGTAAGTACATTTTTGTGACGTTTATTTTGTTAAATCATGTTTCATGGGGGATTTTTTTTCTATCATTACTTAAACACAGAATAACAATGGATTTTACTGAAACCTTTTCCAAAATGTTTTAAATTGTAAAGAGAAGAAGGGGTTTTCTAGTTGACAATGAATCTCCAAAATCATCATACAGAGCTGAAATTGTGTTTATCTTCCCCCTTCAAGTCACAAATGCACACTACGTTTTTTTCCAAATTTCCTTTGTAAAATCACGTTACCCTATGATAGTCCAAAGTTTCAATGCTAAACCATAAGGAATCTTATAAAGTTATCGTGGTAAGCTTTGAATAAAATAATTCAAACACAATATAAATATAAATTAATGGTAAGAATGACAGTATTAGGAAATTATTGTGGTGGGGTTAGAGTGTTACTTTTACCAGTCCATCACAAGACAAGAAAAGGAGGCGAGTCAATTACTACTAACAAAATATATTGTAAACCTTTAAAAAACACTTTTTAAATCAAACAAAATATTATACCTACTGCAATTTAGTTGTTCGTCTTCATTTATCAGGAACACGTTAAGAAGACCAATGAACGTTATTACAACAGCCAAGATATTAAACAGGAGCAAAGGGAATCAATTTACCTTAATTTTCCTGAAATTTTACAAGAGCAGCAATAATATAATTTATTGTGAACTAGCAGTTGCCTGTGACTTCGCTCACGATAAAAATTACAGCTGATCTCACTTCTGCTTTTTGAAATGTAAAATTTTAGTATTCACAGCTGTTTACAATTCAGTATTTGAATGTTTACATGCTTATATTATAAAATGTGAACAATGAAGCTAAGGACGTTCACGGAGAGTTGCCCGAGGGGATTTTAAGGTAGTGAATAGGCCTATGCCTCCTTTTCTGATATAGTGGCTCTATTCCTGCTAAATTTCAGCTCAGTTGGTGCAGTATTTTTCACGTGGTTGAAAGACAGATATTCACACAAACATCCATACTTTGACATTTTTATAATATTAATAGGATGTATTGATTCATTTTTAAAAGAAACTTTATTGAGAATTTGTTTCTGTAATGAAGATTTTTATCATTTGACAGTACAAACTCTATTGGCACAGTAAAATTGGCAGTTCGACGAAACCAATAAGGCTTTCTCATAGAATGTAATTTTATTGATTTTAAGGCATAGTTAACAATTTTATTAATGAAGTGCAAAACAAATTACAGCTCAACAATATTTACTTTTGAAGAGCTTTAAAAGTATACTTTATACACAAATACGTTTTGGAACTATATTTTCCTTTCCTCCTCTTTTGTTTCATTATCGATTATTATGATTTCAACCACATCTCTTAACACAGGTATGATGTTAGCAAGTTTCGAATCATTAGCAGCAGCCACCCGCTTGTAATGTCTGTTGTTGTTGGCTATAAATATTGATTATTGCTTAGCCTGCTCACAACAGCGGTAATCACCTCTGAGACGAGCAAACTCCTCGTCCGGCCTCAGGAATAATTACTTAATTATTTTTAAATTTACAAGCAAGCGAGCAATACAATATCGTTACCAAAAGTGTACAATATTTACATTGGAATGTCATACATTTAAATTAACTAGCAAGCGAGCAATACAATATCATTATTTTCCTAAAGTGTACAATATTTACATTGGAATCTCACACATTAAAAGCCGAGGCGTAATGAATACTAGTAAATTTTAAATAAATAATCAGCACCAACATATCTTTTATTGTTCTGGATGTGTTATACAATCGCACAAATTGTGTAACTCAGTGGTTTTTGCCATGTTCATTTATTGTTCATTAAAGTAAGAATTTTTAATCTGATCATTATCCCACGAACAATGAACTGATTTGCCTTAAAACTCAATCTGATATTTTGATTTTAATTGATTTCTTTAATAATTAAAGGTTGGTGGCATAATTTATTGAAACTTGCATTTTCCCTGTCCATAGTCTACAGATATTTGTTATGTAATGAAAAATATTTTTAAGTTTACGTTCAACTCTAGCTGTTTTGGGCTACCGAGGAACTAAACATTCTTACATCAGGGCTACCGACGATACAGATACGACAAAAGCTTGATAAAATATAAACAGAAGCGACCCTCAAATGACAATTACGCAGCCAAGATGACAATTACGTTCTGTTGTGTCGTCCACGGAAAATAAACAACTTATAATGAGGTGGTTCCGGGTACACTATTATTCATCTTCGACTCAATAGTGGCCTGTTTTAGTGATAATTTAATGGAATTAAATATTAAAAACAATAAAATAAAGTGTAATTGTCGACTGAACAACATTTCAATTTTTTGTGTCATTTTGTTTTAATCATGGTGCAGTAGAGCGCCGATTATCCGAACGTCAGTCATCCGAACCGTCGGTTAACCGAACGCCGAAATAATTCATATTTTGAACATGATTCTCAAGCAATTCAAATTCGCGCGCCAACCGAAACTCCCGTTGCGCTGGGATATAAATGTATTCTGATGATAAAATTACGTGAATAATTTTTTTTTTCAAAATGATGTCTTTTCATGTTCGATTATCCGAATATTCAGTTATCCGAACACCCCTTGTCCCCAATTAGTTCGGATAATCGGCGCTCTACTGTGTAAGGAAAAAGAAAGGTGTGTGCACAGTCAGCTGTTGTGACATAGTTGGGCTCAAGTATCTAGCGGACCTAGTGATTTGACAGCAGAACAAGGACCGTACACGAAATATTTTTATTGAGTTGGATTAACTGGTTGTAATTTAGTCGTAGTCGTAGTTGCGTGAGCCCAACTACCACCAGCTGACTGTACAAACACATTTCTTTTTTCTTTACATCATGGTTTTAATGACTCATTGTCTTTATTACTTGATGGATGTAATATTGAGGTAAAAATGTTTAAACTGACTTCTTAAGTCACAATTTTATGGTCCAATGCGGCGATATAGTCAGCGAGGTACCGTCTTTGAGAACAGAATAACATTGTTCTGTGCTCGCTGGTTTGCTGGGTACCCTAGCGGCGATAAAAGTTTTTTCCCACAACTTTTTATTACGGACTGAAAACTAATGGTAAAAGAGTTGTTTACTGAGTAGCAAGCTAAAAAGTATTTTTCACTGGTCAGATGTTTACTTTTTCACTCGCCCGTTGATTGCATTGTTACTTTACGTGTTCTAGCCAATCAGGTCTTTGGCTCCAGCACTTCAGCTTCCGTTTTGACTTGACTTGGTCGTAACATTAAACTGGCGCATTCAGCTACAATGGATGTGAGTAACCATGTTTGGATTAGTAGTTTGCGAATTAAAAAATGTAGTTGTAGGAAAATGTATGTATTTTGTGTAAAAAGTGTCTGTTTTGGTCATGGTTTTGGTAGAGATTTAACTGTCTAGCTCAAGCGAGAAAAACACACTTTACGCTCTCAATACATAAATAACTATACTTTCTTTCAACAATTTTGCTGCTATATACATGATTATAAAAAAACACGCAGGGTCAAATAACCTGTGTGTGATTTAATCCGATCTATTTTCATTTGTGTGGATTCTGTCAACCGCTTGCATCCAAATATATTTAAAAAATCAATAAACACTAATCGGTTAAACCACAGCCATCTTTAAATGGCTACGGCTATTCTCTACAACAGAGTATCGTATGGTATTTCATTTTATTTAGAGAACGGGGAAGCCAAGTGACACCTTGCGAATTGAATTTTTTACAGGTCACTTGTAAAACTGTAATTTTCGCAAGAATGCATTGTTTTGATCCGATTATAAATAAGATTTTCCAAAACTCAGGATACAAGAGGGCTTAGCAGGACGTAAGCCTAGCTGATTAGTCTGCTTGGAGCCGCCTGGAGTGGGCATTGTTGATGTAAGAGCGCTCAGTTCGTTGTCGGCCGGTGTATCCGCTTACCTCGAGAGTCTCTCCACCGGACGGCACGAACCGACCCAAACCGTTCCAGTGTTGGGGTATTAATTTTAATCCCGTGGAACGCTGATGCCGAAAATACTTTGTAGATGTAGCTAACAATGATCTCAAGTGTTATACTAAGGGAAGGCGCTTTTAGCAAATTTCCTGTTGAATAAGCTATTATTGCCGCGTTGTTTTAACAGAATGGGCAAAAAATATCAGTTCAGGGTAACCTTAACAATCATATTAATATTCATATTAATAGATTTTTAAGTGTACTTCTGGATATGAAGTGAGTTTATTGCTAAAATGCATTTTTATCTAGACGAATCAAGATTTATTCTAATTTTTAATATTAGCTTACATGGGAAATAAAATTTTAAGTTTTTGAGTGTCTGTTAGCACGATAACTCTCATAAAAATGGTCCGATCGTAACAAAATTTAGTACAGACATGTAAAAGTACTCTTGGCAGAGTTCTTGAATTAGCCAGATCAACATATCCAAGTGGGGTAAAGGCTCCTTTTTACCCCACAAAATGGTTTTTTTTAGTTTTTCAAATTGAAAAATTAAAGTAATCAAATTATTGTTTTCACCATTGGATTAAGCTCGAAAAAACAAACAATTTGGTATTTTGAATCATTTCTCTAAGTCCAATGATCTCCACGAAGTTTCTCCTTCACATTGTTTCAATGTACTTTAGTAAAAGGGCAGCAGAGTGTTGTCTTTGACAATTTCTCATTCCCTTTCTACTGAGTTTCAACAAAACCCGTGGAGTATCTATGGAGTTTATCATAAGTATATTTAGTAAGGTTTTGGCTTTTTTAGTAATTTTTTTTAATCTAGCCTATTTATTTAAATGCAATTAAAAAAACACCAATTACTAATATTTATGACAAAAACAATGCAAAACAAACAATAGAAAAATATCACATGTTCATTTTTCTTTTTAAGTGATAATTGATTAATTACAGAATATTTTATTTAAAAATTCGTTGAGTACGCAGGTTTGCTGCAACGGGGGTATTTAAATATAAAATCGAAATATATAATACTAAAGAATACTTCCCTTTTCAGTTTGGCTTATCTAATTTCAAATAGTGATTTGAATTGTAATATCTGTTAGTTATTGATTTATTTGTCAAACATCTTTGCACTAAGAATATCCTAAAACCCTCAGAATATCCTTCAAAATATCCTAAAAGTCAGAGTACACTTGACTTAAAATAAAAATACCCCGTCGAAGCAAACCTGCGCACTCAGCGAATTTCTAAACATCCAGAGAGAATAATTAATGAGAAATAATTAATCGTAAGAAATATAAAAGATTCTATCTCCTCAGATCCCTAGCTGGATGATAATTTGACTCATATTGATTGTTAAGAAATATAAAAAATTTGTCCCCCAGACCCCTTTGAACCCCCCCCCCCCTCTTGCGACTGTTTTGTTTTAGATCCACCACTTTGCACTCATGTTTTTCATATTGCTTTAACGCTATTACTTTAATTCAGATGAATTATATAGAATCTTCAAATGTGTGAGCTTCAAATTAAATTATTTCATTCTTTTTAGAGCGTTTAAAGTATGTTTTTTTTATAAAAATATATTTCAGATTTGTTATACTATTTAACATTTTTTATGCCTTACAAGAAGGATTGTTACTATAGCAATATCAAGTTTTTTTATAGTTTTATTGGATTGAGATAATAGTTGCAAGTGTCATCAATCGGTGTCCAAAAAGCATGACCTCTATGCCATTGAATCAGAGCCCAAGATAAATTTAGAGTATTAGTAAAACTAAGAAAAAAGGATAATAATTTATCTCAGTTTCGTTTACAGTATTTTATTTAATGATTATTAAATTAATAACAAGAAATTTCAAACAAAGAATTAAAATAAATTTCAAACAAACTATTATTAATAATAAATAGGGTGTAGTGAGGATTATTCAAATAAATTTTTAAGTTGGAGACTGTCGCCAATGAAGATATGTAGTGGTACACATATGAAAATCTTTTTACTCGTAACTATAACAGTACATAACGAGGTCAGTTATTCAAATCGTCCTCATTATACACTGTTTTAATTTCAAGTAAATACATCTTTATAGATGTACCACTACAATATATTCACTGGCGACAAACTCCAACTTAACATATTAAGTTTAAGTTTTAGAATATTATGTTTAATACATTAAGTTGGAGACTGTCGCCAGTGAATTCATTATAGTGGTACATCTATGAAGATATTTTTACTTGAAATTATAATAGTGTATGAGGACGTTTTGAATAATTGACCTCGTCATGCACTGTTATAGTTACAAGTAACAAATTTTTCATATGTGTACCACTTCATATCTTCATTGGCGACAGTCTCCAACTTAAAAATATATTTGAATACTCCTCACCACACACTATTATAATTTCGAGGAAAAAACTAGTTTCATTATCATACTTCAAATCAGCATCTCCATGGTATCTGTAAACAAAGAACGTTTCCTTTTAATAACAGTGATATTATGATAAATCACTATATGAACATTTCTTTTCTTAATCATTCTTTGGTGAGACAGGTTATAATGGAAGACCAAAACCCTGTTTTGAGACAAACAAGTGCCTTGCTCCATGATTAAATTAAACCTCTAAAAAAATAACAATTTCAATGTCATACAGTAAATTAGTTTTTATGGACACATAAAAGCCATTCCTGCAAATTCTTTTAACTTCGTAGATTTTAAGTCGAGACATTGAGGTGGCGCTCTCAAACATTTATCGAAACTGCTTATACTCGTAAAACTGAAGAAGTTGAAAGTAGATCATAAATGTACCTCAGATAACGTCATTTAAAAGTAATTGTATTGCTGGATATGAGTCCATAAATTTTTAGGATCCGGCTAACATTTCCGGGAATAGATAAATGTAGTGGTTCTGTTTGAGGTAGCCTACCGATGGCGTCAACTTTGTTTTGGCAACTGATGCAACACATCGAGGGACTTCATTTTCAAACTCAAACTAATGTCTTGCAATGATGACAGCACGCAGGATTCATTGGTCTGATTACAACCCTGTCAACTTTAATCCATTGCCGCAGCACTTGAACTTTAATCCAAACTTCAATACAGCTTAATAGTGATTAAACCCAAAATGTAAGTTTTTTACATTTTAGTCAAATGTATAAGTTGAAAACTTTAATTACAAAGAAAATATATTACATTTCATAATAAACTCAATAAAACAATATTACAGTGATAAAGATTTCGAGCTAAAATATGCGCACAAAAAACGTTACTCAAGCTTACTTATATGCCATGCAATAACAATAACTTTCATAAAAAAAGAATCTACCCTATCTGCAAAAACTACACTAAAAGGCATTGCCCAGTTACTCGTATAAGGGAGCTTAAAACATACAAAAAATATACATGACAAAAATACCAATATATATATTTGCCGAGAATATTCAAAAATTCAAAATAGGGTATATAGCATACTTTTCCATTAGTGACATAATGTTTACTCCAGTATCTGTGGAGAATAAATTCTTTAAGACATCACGTAATAATAAATTTGATTTTTTTGGGGAATTTATTGACTGAAAAAAATCATTCAATTTTTATGACAAAATAAGTCATCAATTTATCAGTCCGTTGGATTCAATGTTATATGGGCTTATATATGCCTTTTTCAATGTAAATAGGCGAGTATTTAACACAATCAAGGTGTTTATTTTTACCAAACTTCAATGCTGCAGAGCAGCGTGGGTCCTCTTGTTAAAATATTAATATTATTTATCATACAGTAATATTACAACTTACGTGGGCACTGTCATACCAAAGGCCAGTTTAGCGACTGAAGAAGTTATGTTGGTTCTTTTCTTCCTTCTTTCCATCATGACAGAAGCATTCGTCTGGGTCATCATTAATATATTCGCCATCGTAACTAAGTCTGCATCCGGTTGCTGAAACATATCACGACGACCCTCAACAAGCAACATCAGATTACTGGCATTTAGCGTTTGGCCAACTTTAGCCAACGTTACAAAACTCATTCCTGGCAAGCCACACAAGGTGTCAAGAGCTATTGCCCGGCCTCAGTAAAATTAAATATCGTGTTAAATATTCAAAATTTATTCTTACAGCTCATTTTGAACTTTTTACTATACAAATTTTTACAAATGGTAAATAACGGATAAAGCAAAAAGAAAAATACCCCCGTTGCAGCAGACCTGCATATTCAAAGAATTTCAAATGATGAAATAAATCATTTAGACGGAGCCTCAAATCAAGTTAAAGCAACTTAAATCCTGAAATGAACATTCAAACATTTTCTCCTTAAGAATAACATGGGAAATGATTATGCAGGTTTGCTGCCATGGAAGTGTGAAATTTAGACGTTTTTTACAATAATCCTTTAGATATCAACTTATAGATGAAGCCATATAACAAGTTTTATTCAGATATGTTAGAGAAATTAGCGAGATATTGAGAATTTTATTTATTTCCCATAAGGTTAACACTGGGACAACATACATTGTTACTACTAGCGATATCCCGGTGGCCAATGGACATAAAGCAACAATTCAAAATTACTAAGTTATTTGTTTTTTAAGCTGAATTCAATGGTCCAAACAAGAATTTTTTGATTTTTATTTTTATATGTAAAAAACTAAAACAAAAATTATTTTTGGGGGATTTATCCCCTTTTACCCCCCCTTCCGGTGATCTGATTGGACTGGTTTTCGAACTCGTCCGAATAATTAATTACTACTATACACGTCTGTGCCAAATTTCATTCAGATCGGACCATTTTTCCGCGAGTTATCGTGCTTAAAGACACACACACACACACACACACGCACGCACGCACGCACGCACGCACACACACACACACACGCACACACAAGCTCGCGCAATAAGCTGATGTCCTTATCCGTACAGTGACAGTAGCACAGTAGCGACTCCTTCCCTGCCGATCTCGTGTAACCAACGTAAAAGTTTTCTTTTGTATGTATTCAATGTCATATTCTCAGTAGCTCGTAGGTTGACGGGTAAATTGATGTATAGGCCTAGTACATGAGCGATGTAAAAACTGTTGGTCGTTGAAAAAGTTTTTATTAGTCTCGGTACTCTAATTCTTAAGTCTTGTGCATGTCTGGTTCTGTAATCGTGAGATGGCCGAACAAACAGTTCGTTAGAGTGTTTATAGATGTAAACAGCTAATGTCCTGATAAATAGTTGTCTGATGTCAAGGATATCCATTTCCGTGAACAGAGCATCCGTAGGGTATCTTCGACCTCTACCCAGGGTATTTTTAAGAATTGCCTTTTGTGTTATAAGTAGTGGATTTAAAATTGAGCTATAAGACCCCCCCCCCATGCAATTATTCACCCTTCCAAAAGTGACTGAGCATAAGCAAGAAATACGCGTGTCGGATCCCTCTAAATTCCAAAACTTGACGTAACTGATGGAAAGCAAATAGTATATTTCACTACTAGTCACGAAAGTAGCCCATTTCGGGGCAAGATAGTGTTTTACTTGCGAGGCGTACGCCTCGCAAGTAAAACACTATCGAGCCCCGAAATGGTACTTTTGTGACGAGTTGTGAACAGTACTTTTCATCACAATGCAAATAAGTGACCAAACTTATAAAAAATGATCCAACGTTTCATAATTTAGTCATTTTTTTCTATAAGTAAACACAATACGGCTGAACTGTCTATTTTAGTTTATAAAGTCAGCTGGTTGAACTGTCAAATTAAGGAATTAGTTTGTTTGGGTACGGCAATATTTTGTTTTGGTACGGAAATGGTTTGTTTGGGTACGGGAATGAAATGTTTGGGTACCGAAAAAGCAGCTGATCATTACTTGTTTTGACGTAAGGAAATCGAGAGTTTTCGTAGATCTCAGCTGTACGGTAACGGGCAATTTTCGTATACAGAGTGATGAAAAATAAGTTTTCGCAGTTTTTTTTACTTTCTCCCCCTATACAATGTATATGGAGAAAGTATTGTTTTCGTAATAATTTTCGAATTTGAGTTGTTAGTAGATGTCTTGTTCGGGGTAATGTGTGGAGCGAAAAATCTATCTCCCTGCGCGGTCTGATGTGTGGTGTGATGTCTTGTTCGGGCAAATGTGTGATAGTGTACTTACTTACTTGGATACTTGGAGATTCGCCTCGTTGGCAGTTGCATGAGGCGTCGTCATAATGTGGCCGTAGGCCAACATTTAGAAGTTGGTGAATATAGGCTTTAGGTTTTGGAGGGGGAAAAACGTAGGTTAGGGCTACAAAGTTCAAAAAACTCACTCAAGCTATAAAAACTAATTTTGTACCAGAAAGGTTTTTAAATCCCTTTTAAATTTATTAAAGTTTTCCTGTAGCCTAATGTTAGCTGGCAAGAGTTGAAAAATCTTTAAACCGGAATATTTTGGCATTTTTTCAAACAAAGACAAGTTATGTTGAATAGAAAAGTTGTGTTTGAATCTAGTATTATATCTATGGGCTGTATTAACATATTTTACGGTATGTAATTTAATATAAATGGCAACTTCAAAAATGTACAAAGATGGAACGGTAAGCAAACCTAACCTAATAAAATGATCTTTGCAATGAGCATTGTAAGGAAGCCTTCACATGCTCCTAAGAGCTTTTTTTTGCCAAACAAAAATTCTTTTGAGATTTGACTCTGCAGCCCCCCATAGAATAATTGAGTAGGAGATGTGAGACTGGAGCAAGCAGTAGTAGACTGTCTTGAGTAGCTCCAAGTTTTGGTACTTAGCCAGGTTTTTAAGAACAAAGGTTCCCCTGGCAAGTTTTCCCTCAATCCTGTCCAACTGCTCGCCCCAGCTTAAACCACCGTCCAACGTCACCCCCAGAAAGTCAACCACATTAGCACAAAAAATTTATGTGTCATCAATTGTGATGGTTGGAGTTTTTGACAATTTTGACATTTGTTTTTGGTATGTTTGGATGCAAACATATTGGGTTTTGTCCAGATTTAATTTCAATTTGTTTTCGCTGAAAAACTGGGCCGCTTCGTTAATTTTGATCGTCGCATCTATTTCTAAGTTAGTGATGTTTTTATTTTTGGTGACGATTGTGGTATCGTCAGCAAAAATAAACAGGTTGCTTTCTGGAATTCTATCGGAAAGATCGTTTATGTAAACCAAAAATAAGAGAGGGCCCATAATCGATCCTTGCGGAACACCACAAGAAATCGATTTCGTACTGGACAGGACTGACTTAATTTTGAATTTTGATTCTTGTTGAACTTCGGTAACAACACGATGGCGGTGTGTCACCGCCTTTAAATAGTTTTAAACCAAGTTTGCGATGGCTTCGCGTGGGACTTACTGGCTTAAAGACGGTGACACACTATCACACATTTCCCCGAACAAGACATCGGATCACACATCGGATCACACATTCCTCCGAGCGCGGTAACGCGACGGCGTACTGAAAGACGTCCTGGGCAGAGTAGACCCTGACACACTATCACACATCACACAAGACATCACACCGAACATCGTCGCGAGCGCTCTGGAGGCGGTTTTTTTTGCGAAAGATAAAAAAATGTCTGGTACGGTGTCTTGTATGATGTGTGATAGTGTGTCAGGGTCTAATTTTGCCCCGAACGTCGCTCCGTACACCGTCGCGAACGCCGCCCCGCACGCGTTGACATTAAATTTTGCAATACCCCTAATTAATCGAATTAGCAATTAATGTTAGTGAAATATCGGATTTTATGCTGAGAGGTTGTGTGGTGTAATCTTTGGATTAGTTGGGTTAAAGTTAAAAGTTTATTTTACGAGTTTTGATTACTTAATTATTTATATAAATATTAGTCAAATCAAATCAAATATATATATATAAAAAGAGAGTTGTGTGTTGGTATATTTAGTGCTACAGCCAAAACTACACGTCGTAGACCCTTGATCTTGGTAACTAATTAAAGCTTGGAATCTCATGATGTGCACTATGGTAGTTGGCTTTCTGTATCTTATGGGGTTTAGGCACAGGATCGTCAAAAAGGGACCCATGTCAAGGATTTTTTAGTACTTTAGGTTTAATTTGTTTACTTCAAACCATATGGATTAATTTGAAATGGTTAAAGTTGTTACAGTGGTTGCAAACAGAATGCAGCACCTACATTGTTGTTTTTGTACAACAGGTGAATGCAATCTTATTTGGCAAATGTGTTTTTATTTTTGTTTTCAATTATTTATGTTAGGTTATGTTATTAAAATATAAAGTACACTAAAATGTAGAGTTACATATATTTTGTTTTAAATTCAAAGTTTGTGGTAAAAATAAAATGAGAAAATGCCAAAAAGTACAAGAAAATGTCTGCAATTCGGTATCTTATCACATAGACGAAAACAACGAAGAAAAAGAAACACATCTAAGGGTATTACAGGAAAATTCACAGCGACATCAAGAAACACTGTAGTAAGTTTGAAACAGAAAGGGAGATAGATGCACAAAGTGTTGAAAGAAATAATCAGAACAGAGATACAGTAATGGAGAACCTTCGAAAAAGAGATCAAACTGGAGAAGGTGATTTAAATTAGCCTAAATAGTTAAGTAATTAAGTAGTTAAAGGACAGGGAACTATGATTTGGACTATGAAGGAGACGCTATTACAAAAAAAATATATATAGACTATATTGAACACCCAAATGTATAGTCTATCCGCCCGGCCATGATACCCAGGCGATTAAGCGTCTTCTCGGAACTCGACTCACCCTCCCTACCTGCTCGCCGGGCCGACCGGTGGCAAACAATGACTCACCTACTGGCGCTGTCCCACAGTACTACAAATTTGTTTCATTTCAAATTAAAATTTGAAATGATCAACTTTTTTGAATTCTACGTAAAATTCTAGAGAAAATGAGCTAAAATGCGACTAAAATGCCTTATATTCACGTTATGAAGGTCGGTAAAAACTGGTGACGTACTTACCGTGAATATGAGGTAATTTAGTCGCATTTTAGCTCATTTTCTTTAGAATTTTAACTAGAATTCAAAAAAGTTGATCATTTCAAATTTTAATTTGAAATGAAACAAATTTGTAGTACTGTGGGACAGCGCCAGTAGGTGAGTCATTGTTTGCCACCGGCCGGCCCGGCGAGCAGGTCGGGAGGGTGAGTCGAGTTCCGAGAAGACGCTTAATCGCCTGGGTATCATGGCCGGGCGGATAGACTAAAGTAGGCTAATTTTCAAGATAGACAACATTTTGTAGTTATTGCACAGCAAAGAAATTCAAAAAGTAAACGCAAAATATGTTTGAAAGGTCAAATAAGACTGTTACCACCAAATATACCACCTCCGGTTTTCTCAAATTTGTATGGAGAAACATAAAAATATATTGAATTTTTACAGAACATTCAACGTTACAACGCTTGCTTTCAAATTACGTATTTCGGAGCGATTTAGGCCTTCATAAGATTTTTCAACCCAGCGAAGCGGGTTACCAACAGCCAGTTATTTATATAAATATTAGTCATTCGTTACCACCAATGTAATACATTTATTTATCTGCTTCTGAAGAAGTGTTCGAGTTTTTAAAAACCTTTTCCCGCTCGATATATTTACAAATGACAGCCTCAAAATCTTCAGGCGCCATCCTTGTAACATTTTTATATTGGCCACTTACAGCCTGAAATTTCAAGTCGGACACCAAGGAACTGTGGTCCGGTCTTCCTGAAAACAACCTCGTCTCCCACCATCGACGATTTCTTCGAAGTTGTCTCAGACGTTTTGTAGCCAGGTGTACATAAATGTACCCAGCTGCCGCCACTTGCACATCCATGACCATCGACTGTCTCACGACAACTGAAGCACGGACTCAGTGAGCAACGGACCAATCACCAAACACATTCCCTCCCTCTCTCTCGGTCTTGTTCTCTATCTCTCTCTAAACTCCCTTTTATCGCACTCGGAGGAATGTGTGATCCGATTTCTTGTTCGGGGGAATGTGTGGAGCGAAAAATTTATCTCCCTGCGCGGTCTGATGTGTGGTGTGATGTCTTGTTCGGGCAAATGTGTGATAGTGTGTCACCGCCTTAAGGGAGACAAAATCTGTAAAAACAATCAACATACAATACAAACAATACTTCTTTCATAGTATAGAACAATACAAATAGCTGCTCGAATAAAGTAGTATGTACACTATTTATTATGTACAAGGGGTCCGGCAACACGTATCAAGGTTTAGAAGTTAACTTGGAATGACGACGACAGACGACAGTCCCGCAGAAACAAGAAACAAACAGCCTTCTTCTTCTTCTTCTTCAGCAGACATTCCAGCCAACTTTTTTTTGTTTTCAATAAGTGATATTTCAGGCTGTAGACGCTTGTGTACTGTTTTGCCGGACGAGCATGATAGTTCCCGCGCGAGCGAAAGCGAGTGCGGGATTTTCTTGCGAGTACGGCAAAACTTCCCGGCCGTGTAACGTACGATATTTTTCATCATACTACGCAGAAAAAAACATACCTTCAATCATAACGTAGTCCTTGCATAAACCTATAAACCTATTTTTTAAACCTTCAAACCTAACCTATAACAAACAGAACAAACATTTGCTACGGATGTAGTGCTGCCACTACATTCCTCTAAAAAGAAACCAATAAACCACCTATAAAAAAGCATTAAACGTCGGTTTGCTGCAAATCAGCTGATTACTTACTTCCGTGCTTTCCGGCTTAGGCCGAATAAGAGTTTATCCGGCCTAGGCCGGCAATAGGTAACTTTCAAGCCAACAAAAAGGAATTGAAAACAGATGTGTCTGTGTTAGTATGAAAAAACTTACAGCGAGCGGAGGAGATTCCACACAGTCCGGAGGGTCCGTTGTCGGCGGAGAGGTTACTGAGATTACATCCATCCTTCCAATCCCATTTCACATACCTAGCCTCCACTAGGACAACTATCAGCATCTGCAAAACAAAGTCGACACTATGCAGTCGAGTTACAGTCTTTGTACAATAGCATCGGTAGGTTAACAATTTTTAGTAGTGGTCATCTAAATTTAGAATGATTAAAGACCTAACAATACCCTCGCAATGCTTGCAAAGATTTTAAATTTAGCTTAAGAATTAAATAGCTGTTGTTTTACTTTTTTTTCTTTTTTATATTACATGCAACCCTGGTGATTTTGAGCTCGTTCCTCACGCACAGGTTTTTCCTATGTGAGGAACATTCCTAGATGTTTATGAATTACTATATATTTATTTTATTCATTTATTTATTTTACCGCATCTAAATACGCCCTTACATGCAGTATCTGCGCGGGCAGTAGACTAGTCAAAATATTTCCATACATTACAAACGGAACTTAAAACTACTATACAGGTCATACGATATGAAACATGAGGCTTCCATCTGGAAAAAATTCCACAACCAAATCCACGGCCCCGACTGTTGATACGGAGGTACACATAGAGGCTATAGAAGAGGCTGTGAGAAACTCCGATTATCATTGAGATACTCTGGCAGACTGTAGAAACATTTTTGAAGAAGGAAGTCAGATGCAACTTTTTTAAACTTTTTGAAACAGGGCTCATTCTTAACTTCACTGGGGCAATGGTTGAAAATTTTTTAACAGAAATATGAGGGTGAATTCTCAAAACATTTTGTTCAATGAATGGGATATTGTAAAACTGAAGTACAGTATTCATAGTGGAGTATTGATGATGAAAGTCATTTTCAAAAAACCTATGGAAGTTGGATTTGACAAACAAGATACATTGGAGAATAAACAAAGATGGAAGAGGAAGAATATGAACCTCCTTGAAATGTTGCCTATATGAATCGCTAGGACTTGAGCCAGAGAGCATTCTGATTACTCTTTTCTCCATCTTAAAAACCCTGAGTGCCTCTGTTGAATTACCCCAGAACAGCATACCATAAAAAATGAGTGAATGAAAGTACTTTTCTCACTTCACACTTTTCGCACTTCCTCACTTCGTTTTTAGCGAATATCCCCTATAGGGAAGAAGCTATTACCGTAGGTCTCATGGTAAGACCTAAGCTTGGGGCCACTATAACTTTTCGTTTTGGGGCCCCCAGAAGCAAAAAACACTATTCGTTCGAATTTATATATATATATATATATGTGTGTGTGTGTGTGTGTGTGTGTGTGTGTGTGTGTGTGTGTGTGTGTGTGTGTGTGTGTGTGTGTGTGTGTCTGCAAGCACGATAGCGGCCGCAAAAATGGTCCGATCTTTATGAAATTTGGTACGGACATGTAAAGTGGTAATTGGACGAGTTCGTGAACCAGCCCAATCGGACCACCGGAAGGGGGGGTAAAGGGGAATAAACCCCCCAAAAATGGGTTTTTTGAGTTTTTTACATAGAAAAATAAAATTTATCGAATTTTTGTGGGCACCATTGAATTCAGCTCAAAAAAAAAATAAACAATTTAGTATCTTGAATCACTGCTCTATGTCCATAGGTTACCGAGATATTGAAAGTGGTAAACACAGTACGTTGTCCCAATGTTAACCTTATGGGAAATAAGTAAAATTATATATCTCGGTTATTTCTCAACATATCTTGTTAAAACTTGGTAAATAGCTTCTTCTAGTTCAGATCTACTAAATATTGAATTAAAACCACCTAGTTTTAATATAACTGTACCAGCAAACCTGCAAACTCATGCCCCATGTTATTCTTATGGAGCTTACCAAAACATGTCAAATCTTGTTTGATTGAAATATGTTGTTTTGCATTTGAAATTCGCTGAGTATGCAGGCCTGCTGCAACGAGAGTATTTAATAAATCGACATTTAAAAAAAATTATTATTACTAAATGATTATTATTACAGTCATTGCCGGTTATTTTTTTTACTCACCTGACTTGTGTTTATCATTCTGTATGTTTAAATCCATTGTTGTTTTTTATAATTAATTAGTTGAAGTTATAGACAGTAAGAAACCAAATACAAAAATTTTTAGAATTGCTCGAGGTTGCAGTAACTATACAGAGTTTGATTTCTCTGTTATTTTTGTGTTCCAACCCTAAAAATTATAATTCATATTTCGAAGAAAATTAAATAGGGCCTATCGCATATTATTTCACTTTACAAGATTTTTGTAAAAGTTATATCGTAACAAATTAACCTTTTGAAAATGTTTAAATAAGCTTTGAAAATGAAAATTAGCCACCATTTTTAATGGTACAAAGAAGAAACTTCAACGCCGCACAGGCATATAGTTTGGATTTGCCATTATGTATTTTTGTTCAAAGTTTGAAATTTATCTTACATAGACTATTTCAATGAAAGAGCTACTTAAAATTATATAAAAAACACATGTAGACGGGTAGACATGAAATCTATACTTTTAGGACATATAAACTTTCATATGAATACTATTGCTTATTTTTGTGTTTACAATAACATGCTTAGGTACTGAAACGTTTTTTCCGTTGTGAAAGTTTCTATAGGATATTTATAGTTCTAAACAAATAATAATTTAGTTTTTCAATATTTATTTACAAACTTATAGTATTATGTTCATAAAAAAGCAAAGCACATTTCAAAGCTCACATTTTCAATCAAGATCTCAAAATAATATTCATTAGATAAGGACTATACAATACTACAGTTTCTATCAAAATGATCGAAACCACAACCGTATGCCATAGAATTTAGATAACTTGAACACTATCGTCGACTGAATTTGCAGAATGCCAATGTTCGGACTATATTTTACAGTATGATTTACCAAATTAAAATGGAAAACTTTTGTTAGAAAACGTTTAATTTTCTTGACACCGATAAAATAGAACACCTTAAACATAGTTTTCCATAAGAGGGGGCGCTTGACAAAAAAACAGACGTCACAAATGAAACAAAAACTACAGTTTTATTTTATTTCATTAATTGATTTGATGCTCCAATAACAGTCTGCAATACCAATTACACTGTAGCATTTAAAAAATATTGTAAAGTCCATTTTGTAGATCTTCACTTCACTTCAAAGTTCACTATTCAACTATTAATATATAAATTTAGTAAAACGAACTAATAATCAAAATAAATAACATGCGAAATAATTTACTATTGTGGTGAAAATATCAACATAAATTACTAGATTCTTAGTTAAATTAACATTTAGATTAGTTGTGAACAACATGCAACCGTCAATATAAAATGTAAGATAAATATTTGATAAAAAACATATAACCATTTGTAAACTTTGCAAATAATTAGCAATGACAAAATAAATGGTATTTAAAACTTCATAACATAGGTAACAATATTTAGCATGCAAAAACAATTTTTATTCTCACACTCAAATATTTTTTACATTTGTTCTTAAAAGCTTGCAATGAATCATTGAATATAAAATATAAAAAAATGTAAATATTCCTTGCGAAAGGGCCAACTAATATACATTTGAATGTTATTAGTTATATGTATGGAACCATAGTATGGGGCCGAAGTGCAGAAAATGAACTGAAAATATTATTCATTCTGCAGAAGAAAGCCTTAAGAATTATAATTAAATTGAAACAAACCCAGTCTTGTAGAGAAATCTTCAAAAGAGTGGATTTATTAATTCTTCCTTCAATTTACATTTTAGAAACAGCAATTTTCGAACATTCTAAATGTAAATTAACAAAAGGAAGAGATATACATAATTATAATACTCGATTCAATCACAGCTTCAGGCCAACTCAACATAGACTTAATATTTTTTCAAAATTTACCGTTTGAATCTGGAGCTTAATTCCTGAACAATTTACCATCTCATATAATAAATTAGAATAATTTAAAACCTTTAAAAAATTAAGTTTAAAAAAAATGGCCGTGCATTTTACAGTGTTAGTGAATTTATAGACCATTGTAAAAACATTATAATGAAGCAATAAATTAATGGGGGGAAATTCAACATATGTCTTACAGAGAAAACTAGGTTAAACTAGGTTGTCTTGATCTTAATTTTAATTTTAGTTTACATAAAGTTTTTTGAAACATATTTCATTCAAAATTATTGTAACATAGACATTGCTTCCAACTTTATAAAATGTAGTAACAGCAATAAAATAAATTTGAATTTGAATTTAACCAAATACAAACCAGTGATATATTGCTGATAACGACCAGGTTCATCATTGCAAGGGCAGCTGGGTGAGAATGTATGTCCTAAAGAAGCCGGTAGCTTAACTTTTAAAGGGATTAAAATGAACTAAACTAACGCCGACTGACGATGGATAAAAGACCGGCCGGAATGAAGTCTTGATACAGAATAAAAGAATGTTCTACATTATTCGTCATTGCATCATGAAACAAGCGTAATTAAATTATCATACACGCCACTTGTGTACTCGTAATTGTAGCCACAATTTGTGATAGTTTTATCAAAAAACTGATACAATAAATATTTGCGAGGCCAGGTTATTTCATATTATAAAACTTACACAGGCCGTTTCAAATAAAAAAGCAGATATTATATTCATCATTTAATTTCATGAGGCAATTCTTTGCGTCGAAATTGTAAGCGTCTGGCAAATCGTAGAAAGATGGGAGATGGCTTAAATTAAAGGTCTCTATTACATGATGGTGGGAAAAATACTGAAATTGGTTGAAATTCAGCAGAAGATTAGATATAACGTAAGATATCTGCCATTTAAAGAGCATTAGGATCTACAAACGTCTGCTTTGTTTACGTAAAACATGTGATGCTGATACTTGATTGAAAATCATGTGCTTGATAATAGCATATGGTGGATATGGTGGATTTTAGTATGGAGGTATTTTCTATTGTAATATAGAAGTATTGGTTTCTTTAGAACGTTTGATTTCTCTTATTATGATTAGGGTATTTCAGCCCTTCAAGTCATGTATTACTTAAAATACATGAATCGACTATGGCATTGGACACGGCAGAGAATGAAGTTTCTCAGTCGTATCAGCTTCCACAATTAACAAAAGTTGTGGAATCCATCAATTCATCAATCCGGACACTTCGACCTGTGTTTAGCGAGAAATGGACCACCGTTTTGATGTCTGCCGTGCTTCACGGGGAGCGTGTCAAATGCATTAAGAGGAGGCTGAAGTCAATTCGGTGTCGCCCTCACGTACTAAAGTTACTCCGCGATAATAATTGGAAACAGTACTGTGACGTAGTAAATAACCAGTTATTCTAAAATCATGGTCTTAACTAGCATATAAAGTACTTTTTTCCACTTTTAAGTCCAAAATATAGCTTTAGAGGCTGATATAATGTCGTCGCTCATTTATTTAAGTTTTCAAACAGTAATGAATAGTAAGTATTCCTCCGCGGGGTCGGCGATCAGCGCGTGTAAACGTTCACGCGGTCGCATTTTCCGGCGATATATTTTAATTTAGAGAGAATAATTTTATTGCACCTTGAAGACAAATAAATTCAACACCAGGTTCGTGAAGTACATTTTTTTTACATTCCGAGTTATTTTAGCTAAAAAAAATGTCGAAAATCATGACAACACCGTTGTGTTTGGGAACGATTTTCGACTTTAAATTCCGATCAAAAATCAAAACGAAATATATCAAATTGAGGAGGAGTACAAATTATACGTATCACTTACGATCATACGAAAAATATAGGAGTAATCAGCCTCTGAATTCACATTCTTAATTTGCAATCACTTAAGAATCATCGGCTGAACATTATGTGTAATTACTCATTTACCTTTCTTAGAATCGTGGAACCCAAATGGGAATGTTCTGTAGGGTTTTTTCTCCTCTTTAATTTGATATATAATGTTTTCATTTCCGATCGAAAACTTTAGTCGGAATACGTCCCTGCAGACAAGGGTGTTTTCATGATTTTCGCGTGTTACGACATCGCGCAAAACCATATCCTGGCGTTATTTTTCGGCGCACGACAATAAGTTACGTATCAAAATGAAAAGAAATAAATTCCTTTCAATATGCATATTTTATTTTCCCGATGTCATAACAAATACAAGAGTAAATATATATATATATACTAGAAGAACCCGTGGCTTCGTTCACGATTAAAATTATACATACACTATCACCCATGAATTATATAGTTTTGCTTTCCCATTTATTTTTCTTATTGTAAAATCTAATGTATGTAATGTATCTACTTCTTTGAACATATCAAATGTACTTCCATAAAGCAAAAGTTTTTAGAAATTCGCTCTTAGTACGACGGTCTGCTACGACGGGGGTATTATATTCCTGCATAAACTGCCTGTACATAAAAAAATGTGACCATATCCAACGCCCCATCGACAAAGCCCCAAATGGTGTTGCTGCCCTGGGTAGGGTCATGCCCAATATCGGTGGTCCTTCCTCTTGCGAGTGCGTTTTGTTTGTGACGGCTGTCCAGTCGATCGTGCTATCAGGTGAAGAGGATTGCGCTCACACACTCAAGAGGCCAATTTACAGAGACGAACGCCGAGAAGCATTTAATGGTCGTTTCCACGGTACCTGAGCTTGCCCTGATGATGATCATGGGGCACAATATAAGGAACGGCACCCTTGGCTTTTTCGACGGCACTTTGTTCGCATATGTCGCATAAGGGTAACATACGCGGCAATCTGCTCGCATATGTTACCCTTAATTAAAACTTTGTTATGCACCCCCGTCGCAGCAGACCTGCGTATTAGAAATCCTATTTATTTCCTTCATGAAGGCATACGTGTTAGAGGAATCAAAGAAGTTAGCTTGAAATTTTATTCACTGTAAAAGATAATTTTCTTAAGGTTTTAGGGTCTACCTTGAACAAAAAATTACAATACCACTCCAGCAATTATTAAAAAGTGCTGTCTTACGTTTTTAGACTCTATATTGAGCAAAACGTTTGAATGAGCCGTCCCGGCAATTTTTTTAAAGTGTTGTAGGTAAAATTAATTCTTTACAGTAGCAAACTCTTCCTCTTTAAATAGCAGTTAGTTGTCATAAAAAAACCTTCAAGTATATGTGATCAGTGATCACTGGAGTCCTTCAGTAATCAGTTATTTATTTTATGTTATACTACATATTATCAGCATTTTATATAGTGTATTGCACTCTGAAAAAATGCAAAAGTCTAATTCATTGACCACCTGGCACCAAGTAACAAATCTTCATTTTAACAAAAATACAGTTAAATAGCAGAAAGAAATACCATTAATTTACATCACCTGTTTTAAATTTTACTTTCATATGTTTTGTTAGTAAACAAATCTAACTCAAATTATTTCAAAATCCCTGACATGGGTACCTTTAAGACGGTCCCAGGGCTAAGCCCTGAAAGTTATCACGAAATTGAAGGTGTATAAACCTACTCCATGAAATTCTACATGTATGTACCAAGTTTCGTGGCCATCGGTCCAGCGGTTTTTGTGTTTATCCCTGCCAACTAAATATATATATATATATATATATCAACATCCTCTTTTATACTTATAGATATATATATATATGCGGCCGACTCAAATAACCAGGCCCAGTCCGTCCTAATGTTAATTTTAGCGTTGGGGTTATTGGCGGCGAGGGCCTTGTTATTTGATTCGAGCTATACGAACATCAACTCTTGTGCAGGCTTGCAGGCAGTTTACATAAAACACAGTCATAATAATAATCAACAAAGGCACAACGTAAACAGAATACCCCCGTTGCAGCAGACCTGCATACTCAGCGAAATTCAAAGGTAAAAGAAAAAATTTCAATCCAAGATAGTGAGATTTAACATGTTTTTGTAAGCTCCATAAGAATAACATGGAGAATGAGTGTGCAGGTTTGCTGCAACAGGTCCTTTAAAACTGGGTGGTTTTAATTCAATATTTCGTAGATCTGAACTAGGAGAAACCATATAGCAACTTTTATCAAGATTTAACAAAAAATAAGGAAGATATAGAATTTTTTATTTCCCATAAGGATAACATGGGGAATGAGTATGCAGGTTTGCTGCCACAAAAATGGAAATTTCGGGGGTTTTAGACTAAAATACATTAGACCTTATCTAGATTAAGCCACAAACCAAGTTTTATTAAGATATTTTGAGAAATAAGCGAGATATAGAATTTTACTTATTTCCCATAGGTTAACATTGGGACAACGTACTGTGTTTACCACTTACAATTTCTCGGTAACCAATCGACATAGAGAAATGACTCAAGATACGAAATTGTTTGTTTTTTCGAGCTGAATTCAATGGTGCTAATTAAATTTGGATTATTTTGATTTTTATATGTGAAAACCCCAAAAAAACCTTTTTGGGGGGGTTTATCCCCCTTTACCCTCCCTTCCAGTGGTCCGATCGGGCTGGTTTTCGAACTCATCCGAACAATTGCTACTTTACACGCCTATGCCAAATTTCATTCCGATCGGACCATTTTTGCGAGCGTTATCGTGCTTACAGACACACACACACACACACACACACACACACACACACACACACACACACACACACACACACACACACACACACACACACACACACACACACACACACACACACACGCACGCACATATATATATATATATATAAAAGACATATATATATATATACAAATTTGAACGAATGGTGTTTTTGGTATCTGGGGGCACCGAAACGAAAAGTTATGATGGTCCCGCGCTTAGGTCTTACCATGAGCCCTACGGTAATAGCTTCTTCCCTATAGGGGAAAGTCGCTAAAATGACTTGGAATGAGTCTTTTTCTTATAATTTCTTTTTGAAATGATCGTGATGAGTATTAAACAAAAAAGTAATGAGGAATCATTGATTAACTGTGAGAGGTATTGAAGGGGGATGGTTGACAATATTATATTTCGTTTCCAGACCGGAAAGAACCGTTTTACCGGACGAGTACGATTTTCATATGAGTTCGGTAGAACTTACCGGCCGTGTAACGTGCGATACTTTTCATCGTACTTCTCAGAAAAAAACATGGTTTCGATCATAACGTATTTTTTGCATAAACCAATATAGGCCTACGTTTCTCAACCCTTCAAACCTAACCTATAATGAAGAAAACAAACCAGTGCTGCCACAACATTAATCCAAAAAGTAACCAATAATTACGCATTAAACGTCGGTTTTCAGGGGATGCAAATCGCCTATTTATGCCGAAATTGCAATAATCCTATGAATTTTTCATAAACTAGATTGATTAGGTATGCAACACCAAATTTTTAAGAAAACACGTTCTCGTGCCAGTAAAATGAAAATCCCTTTTCCGACCGCCTACTATTGTCCAGCAACGTACTGTAATTGTGTTCAAGGAACCAGAAACTCACGTATTCATTCCCCAAGAGAAACAATCATGATTTCACGATCGCTCGGCCAAATTGAAGGCGAATTAATAGCCTCGATGGAAGACTTGATTAAATCCTATACCTTAATGAGGAGGTTGGCGCGGTAATAGAACGGAGTAATTGAAGATATGTAGGATACGTGGCGTCCGCGTCGTCGGCAGAACCGATTACAGTTGTGAATCAAAGTAATTCCCCTCGATATATCGAACCTGAAGGGGAAAGTAATAACTTCGATATATCTCGATATATCGAGAATTTCGATATAGCGAGGTTCGATATATTGAGGTGATTTTTGACTGATTTCGATTTATAGAGGTTCGCAACAGCGTGAGTTGAAACGAGGGAAATGTAAATAGGGTACTCATTCAAATTCAACACACTAATTTTAATGGATTATAAAGTTCTCTGATACAAAACATATAGAGAAAATTAAAGATAAAACATCAAAATACATGAGTAAATTAAAGTTTTAAGTTTTTAAAATACTTATCGACAATACGGTTAAGTAGTTTTTAGTCTCTATCTACTGCACCGGTCAATCTATGTCTAGTAGAACTTCAATTTGAATCGTAAAAATACTAAAAAATTAACCAAAAAGTTTTAGAATCACCCAGCGGAAAAAGTAGATCGATAAGGTTGTTTAAGGTTACGCAATCGCAAGGCTTTTACCCTGTTTTTACGCGACAGTTCCACGGACTGAAAGGTCGTTGACTTTAAAGGTAAATTTCATACAGTATTTGCAAAACAACTTCGTTATATTGAGGTTTCCGGCCAAAACTTCACTATTGTGACCCGCCAAGGGAAAAGGGACCTTATATCTTCCCAGACGAAATTTTACAAGACAGCAAGTTTTAGAGAATATGGTAAAAAAACACATTTTCTGATGTTTATTGTTTCTTAATGTTTAAATGTTTCTAAACAATATTTGGACCATCTTACACCTGAATTTAACTTTTAACATGGTTAAATTATTTTTTTACGGAACCCTTGCAATCTGGAGAACAAGGACCTTGACTTCCCCGATGCTATTTCAACGCTTTGAAGTTAAGAAAATCCGAGAGTTCTGTGAGGAATAAATGCAGGACTTGCTAGCTCTTATCCAGGAATTATGTCATGAAAATATACAGGATGTTCCAAAAGAAGTAGTCGACGACGTAGCTCCTGGTCCAAGAGAATTTTCAAAACAAACAAAAATGTACTAGAAGGTCAACAAATAAAAAAGTAAAAACTCAAGACACCTATATAATGTCATATTTTGTTGACATTTTATAATAAATTCTTATTTGAGAATAAAATTAAAGTCAACTTTAGTTTTTATCATGTAATTAGACATTTTGTCTTTAAAACGTTGTGTTTTTTTTATTATTTCTATCTATTTCAGCAACAATTGACAAGAAATACAAACAATTTACACAAATTCAATGGTGAATTCATATTCTGCTTTAAATTTCTGACAAAATGATATATAAAACATAATCAATAATGTAAGTAGTATCCAAAAAAGTCAGGTTAGAAATTTGCTAAACTTTAGACCTCAATTTCCTAAAATTGACGTTTTTAATATTTCAAATTAAAACATTTATAACTCAGGCATTTTTTAAGATATCTTGAAAATCCTTTCACCAGTTGTTTTGGTGTTTAATGTAGATTAAGGATATACTAATAACTCAATTTCGAAAAAATGGAAGTTAAGGTCCCTTTTCCCTTGGCGGGTCAAATATAGAGGTGAAAAGTGCGTACCCACAGAAACCATGAAAATTCGTTATATCAGGGTTTTCAAGGTCGGTACTTCGATATATAAAGGTGAAATTAGCATTGGGAAGATAGGAAGGTTGAAGGGGATTGAAAAACTTCGATATATCAAGAAAATCCATATATAGAGGTTCGATATAACGAAGTTCGATATATAGAGGTTCGATATATCGTGGTTCGATATCTCGAGGTCCCACTGTATAATCAGAGAGTGGTCACGAAACAGATGAGATAGGGCCTGTAGTTACACACGCGTACGGCGTACACAGAATTACACCCGGACTGGTTCACAGGTGAATTAGTCCAGTTGCATTAGCAGAGTTATTTAATTCCAAGTCTTTTATCTGAGGTGGATGATGAAATTTAACCACGAAGTTCCACGAAGTTCGGTGAGTTTCTGTGGCCTTTTGGCTTTCTGACTGACTTATTCGTACAGGACTTGATAATGGGTACAGTAAATAAATTAAGTGTGCATTGTTTAGTTAACGTGGCTTTCTAGAATGAAAGATTAATCTTGGATCTTCATTATTTCTATGGGAACCGTGATTTCCGGAAGAGTTAGGATACCTAGAAAGGTACCTAATAACAGAAATAAGTCCAAAATCGAAAGCAACCTAAATTAGCCTTCAAGATACAAAAACAGAAATGTTCCTACATCACGCTCGGTGTTTTTAGCCTTTATGGCGATTAATTTCATTTCCTTATAAGAAGCCTGCTTATCACTGTAACTATGAGGAATAAAGATTTTTATATTTTTTTTATTTGAGAAATCATTGTTTAAGTAAAACTTACACTATCCAGCATTTACGAAGACGGCGGCTGTTGTCCTTGGATATCAAAAAGGTGACCAGTTGACATAGAATATACTTAATAGGTAGGCCTATAATTTTTATTCTACATTTGAAAAAAAATCATACCTTTTTAATTTGTATTTTTATAAACCACATATTGAAAGCCCTACGGGTTCCAAAAAAAGCCTCCAAACTATATTACAAGGATTCCCGACTGGTAGAACAACTATTTGACTTCCTTCGGGGATTCTACAATGAAAACCCCGAATTCTCGGTGTTGTTTTACGTCTTGTAATTTCTCATGCAAGGATCGCGATTATTTATTAACGACTCCAGTTCCAATGTTCCAATGTAAACGTTATAATCAAATAGAGTCGAATGGCTGCAGAGCAGAACGGGTTAAGAGACATTTGAATATTTGATACGTGTTTGAGCAGCGGTACTTGGCGCTCTGAAGTAAAGTCCCCGGGGCAAATGTAGAACACCTGAGTCGAATACGGCTTAGCGCAAGTATTTCCTCTGCAAAAACAGAGGTAGTGTTACATTCGCTGAGGAATAGAGACATTTGTACATTTCCAAAGTTAAAGAGGTGATAGGGGTTTTTAATACAGGGTGTTGATAAAAATCCTTCAGGACTTCGGGATATGGTTACTTACATCAAAACTAAGAAAAACGTTCCTATAAACATGGGTCCTAAAATGCTCAGTTATCCGTCTGTCGGTCTGTATGTGTTTTTAACATGATTTTGCATAATTTTTAAACTACTTAAGATACTTAAAACTCGGTACTTCTATGCTGACTATTAGAACCTATTTTGGTGCGGAGTATCAAGTTTCTACTTTGTACCGTTTCAAAATGGCAGCCTTTTTTATATTTTACAACTTAATATCTTAAAAACCGTAACTTTTTCAAAAATTGTACAAGATACAAAAAAGTCGAACTACAATTAACGGAGTTATTGCAATTTTTCTAACAGAATTCAAACAAATTTGCTATAGCTACCATAAAACAAGCATGTATTCTGTTGAAAAAATTGCAATAACTCCGTTAGTTGTAGTTTGATCTTAATAATCTTTATATTGTTTTGTAGGAAATAAAATTGCGCAACTTTTTTGTCTCTTGTACATTTTTTAAAAAGTTTACGGTTTTTGAGATATAAAGTTTTAAAATATAAAAAAGCCGCCACTTTGAAATAGTACAAAGTAGAAACTTGATATTCCGCACCAGAATAGGTCCTAATAGTCAGCATATAAGTACGAAGTTTGAAGTTGATATCTTGAGATGTTCCAAAGTTATGCAAAATCATGTTAAAAACACCGACAGACGGACAACTGAGCATTTTAGGACCCATGTTTACAGGAACTTTTTTCTTAGTTTCGATGTAAGTAACCATATCCTGAAGTCCTGAAGGGTTTTTTATCAACACCCTGTAGAGATTATTTTGTTTACTGTGGACACCATTCAGTTGCGATTTGCGTATTTAAGTTTTCCTTAAGAAAAATAAGTCCAAAATTGAAGGCAAGCAACAAATCAAAAATTGTTGACGATAAACCCGCCTTCATATTACACTAACAGAGTAAACGAATATGCACACTGTATACAAATCCATTCTAAAGAGCTTAAAAGATAGACGAATGGTAGAGGTTAGAGTAGAGGTCGCTATCACGTTTCTATCCAAATTGGCAGCTTGTCGAAGTTTTGAATACATCTCCTTCTTGAAACCTGGCGTTAAGACTTTTGGAGTTTTAATTTCACCTTTGGTGACTTCAAGACTGAGAAGAAAAAATTTATTAAATGAAAAAAGTGGCCTCTTTTAGTAATATTTAAATTTTTGAGGGTCCCACAAAAGTTAAGGATGTTGGGGGTACTCACCCTTTTCTTATGTAAATCTCCTTAAAATGAACCCCTTATTTAAAAGCGATTTTTGTGATTTTATGTTTTCATGTTTTAGAAAGCTCTTTAAAATGATGGGTGACTCAAAAGGGGTTTGTATTTGAACAATTTTAGTTGGCCCCAAAATCCCTCATTTTTTGGGGGACAGTCAACATTTCTGGCAACGTTAAAAATAATTTGGGTTATGTTAGTATCATACCCCAAAGGTTAATTGTTTGTCTTGACAACCAAAAAGGTATAGAGAGAGTACAAACTTTTTTACACACTGTATGGTATGTAGATATAGATAGTCGTCAGCTCACACAACATCGTCCACTTTAACAAACCCCCTTTTCTAATACCTCCAACCTAAAACAACTCGACATTAAAATTAATTGCTCGGTTATTGGGTCACGTCCAGGGGAAGTCGTGGCGGCGCAGAGTCCGCAGTCGGCCGAGAGGATTTTCAATTTCATCTTAAATTATTTAGATTAGCTTGTAATTAGTTTCCGTTGAAAGGCGAGGAAGACGGACAGACGGACAGACGGATAGATTGTGGGAGCCCAGAGGGGGCAAAGGTCGAACGGAGCTGCCATGCGAGCTGGGGAGATGAAGGGTCATTGTGGAACTTTGTGAATACCAATGTTTTCCGAATTTGCCTCATTTTTTCGGTATTTTTTGGAGTAAAGAACCATAACTGAGGTGAAAACTAAATAAATTTTAAGAGAAATAATAAAAGCAACGAAAAAATCTGTCATAATGGTATAATTCTATGTTTTCATCCCTTTTGATGATGAAAGTTAGAAAATGGATGAAAACATGAGGGAAATTTTCATTTGGCAAAAAAAGGCACTGAGAGCCATGCTCAGACTGCCCCATCAAACACACTCCAGAGATTTTTTCAAAGAACTTGGAATTTTAACGACACCATGTCTCTTCATTTCTGAATCATCAGTTTATGATAGAAATAAGTTACCAGTTTCTATCAACAGTTCACACAGCCAAAATACTCGATTAAAGAAAATTGTTGTACAACACTTTAAATTGCCAATATAGGATTAGAAACCCAGTTATTTATCTTTTATGTTCCACAATGAAAGCTAGGAAATGGGTGCAATGGAGAGTAAAATTTGGTATTTTTAAGTCTCCGAGTGGGTAAAACGTCACAGCCAAACGGAAACAGTGTTACTCACGGTTGGCCGTTTTATTACCCTACAGCCTCTGAACAACAGGTATTATCTACTTCAAACCTTTTTTTAAAGAAACTCGAAAATATCTTTCTTAAAAAGAAAATGCTAGATTTTTTAATTCATTAGCTAATATAATTTAATGAGAAAGCGTCGGATGTATTGGATTGGGGTAAGTTTAATCAAGGGGCTTTGAATGTCAAGTCGTTAGTCAATAGTCAAACATTCTTTATTCAAAATAGGAGAAATCGTGTACAAGAATGGCGTGATTTTTTATGATTAGACATTAACAAATCAAGGAAAGAAAATGTTTGCTAACATACATGAAATGAAATATTAACAGTTTACAATATCGGGGAAACATAAATTATCCAAAGAACACATCGTCAAAGGAATAAACCGGTTGAGCAGCAATTATTTCTTTAATTAACTCTTAAACCTAACTACATTTTCAAATTTGTATGTATACTACCTGGAAATACATTGTTATTGGTTGAATTGATATTGTAATAATTGTAATTAACTATTTACAGCAAGTACTGTCAACAGCCCAATGCTATAACTTGAGCTGTAGTTAAAGTGAACATTACGCACATTGACCATTCAAATAAATAATAGAAAACTTTATAGCTATTTTACCTTACTAGCAGCAGAGCCGAATGGACGACTTCGACTCCAAGGTCTTTCCTGTAGTCTGTGGGATCTCCAGTCTGTCATTCTACTGCCCCTCTAGCCGTACCGAGGATTTTTATTGCCCAATGTCGGGTGACCTCGGCTTCGTTCCCAGCTGCGGACGGCAGGGAGGTGGGGCCCAGAGAGAGATTTAATTTGCACCAAATACAGTATATACATATACATTATATTAATTTTTAAATGGGTTCTCTCGACTCTCTCTAATCTCTCTCTGGCCGCAGCCGCGCGGCGCGACCCGAGACTTTCCGAAACAACAACGTCGCGACGTCTTTGACGACGACCGGCAATATACGCGACACGAAACTTAAAACGGCGACCGACGAAAAACACAACGGCGGAAGACGACTTCACGAAGCACATAATAACATCCGACGACATTTACGAAGTGTACAGCGACATCCAACGACCAACGCGCGCATATAACAACGACGGACGACGCCACGACGCCGCGCCGCGACGACGCGACGTAACAACATCCGACGACGACTATACGATGCATATAACGACATCCAACGACGATTATAAGTGTATAACGACGACCAAAGACTAACGCGACCGACAAACGACGTCGCGACGACGTATTAAAACGCACATAACGGCGCCGAACGACGCACATGACAACATCCGACCACGATTACACGATGCATATAACGACGGACGACGCCACCGCGACGACGTGTCAAAACGCACCGGACGATTACGGATGGAGACTGACGCGACGCACATAACAATATCTGGACAAGGAATACGTCAATACGTGACACACGTAACAACATTCGACGACGACTAAAAAATTCACAACGATATCTAACGACCAACGAAGAACTACGCGACGCATATTAACGACGGACGACGACACGACGACATGTTCGCGACATTTCGACATTTCGCGTAACATGAGCTAATTTTTCAATCGATTACTTTTAATGTTATAATATCCGGACGACGGCCGACTACGCGACGCACGTCACAACAACCGACGACGACTACATGACACACATAAAAATGAGCTAATTTAAGTAAACTAAGCATAACTTACTATCTTAGTTTATCTACAAAATAAACTAAGGCCCTATAGTAAAAGAATAAGTACTTTAAATATATTCTCAGGCCCTCACTACAAATCAAAATATTTTTTTCCAAAAAGATCTGTTTTTGATGGAGTAGAGAACAACTTTGATTTGACATCGTTTTTTGAATGTTTTGATTTACAACTTATATGTTACAAAAGTGATTAAAAACTATTGATTGGAATGAGGGCCTTTGGCATAATTATATTGACAGTTTAACAAATTAAAGTGGAAACTATAAAGGGCCTTGATTGTCAATAAACTTAAAATAGCACCTTAATATAAACATATGTGTTAATAATTTAAAAAGTGCATCAAATAAAACTTGCTTAATAATATTATCAAAAAAAGAAAAAGTACACCAAATATATTCTTAGGCCCTCATTACAAATCAAAATCAATTTTTTCCAAAATTTGCATGTTTTGATTTAAAAATTATATGTTTAAAAGTGAATAAAAACTATTGTAATGTGGGCCTTTGGCATAATTATATTAACAGCCAAACAAATTAAAGTGGAGACCATAGAGGGCCTTGATTGTTAATAAAATGAAAATAGCAACTAAATATAAACATATGTGGTAGGCCTAATAATGTAAAAATTGCCTTTATAAAAATTACTTAAGAACATTATTTTAAAAAATCAAATCAAATGACAAAATTCAGGAATCTCACCTTGGAATTTCTAAATTGCCAATAACCCAAGACGACCACTATGTGGCGAGAGGGCTCATTCCTCCGCTTGCAATCTCCGGAAGAAAAACTTAAATAACAATCTCAACGGATTGACAATCCCAACTGATTAACGGCAATCCTGTATTCAACGCTTCGGAATCAGCCGCAAGCGAAACATGAGCGAATTTCTCACACGATTAACGGTACTGGTACATTTAATGTTATACAGTAGTATGAATTATAAAAATGTTCAAACAAAATCACATGCTGTTCAGGTCAAAACAGATTTCCATTTGTACATGAAACTCAATTCCAATTATACTCCTGTTACATCGTTCTTGTACTAGATAATTCAAAGGTTCACGAAGGAATCATTTAACAGACAGAAGGGGAGATTTTTAATTTTTTACCTCATCAAGGTTATGTGTTTCATTTTTAAAGTAAGACACTTATTTTAAACCCTTAAAATGTTTTAAATAATCCAAAAAGTTGCTGTCCTTTTAACTGACTCAAAAGTGAAACATATTATCAAAAATTTGTGAAAGCTAAAAATGTATTTTTTTAAGTTTTGCTATTATTGGTATTTGATCCCTATGGTAGGTTTACCACGCTTAGTGGGGTGACGAATCAGTGAGCGTTTTATTAATTTAATTCTCAATCATTACTGTTGTCAATGTCTGGTTTTCTAAAATGTAGAGTACTTTATTCAACAAAAGCTTAAAAAGTTTAAAGAACTAAATATATTACATATTAGCTGTTATATATTACTTATAATTTTTTGAATGTTATAGATACATAATATTATACATAAAGCAGGAAGGTAAATTATAGATTACATGATAGTAATTGATTATTATACAGTAGAGCGCCGATTATCCGAACGTCGATCATCCGAACCGTCGGTTAACCGAACGCCGTAATAATTCATATTTTGCACATGATTCTTAAGCAATTCAAATTCGCGCGCCAACCGAAACTCCCGTCGCACCAGGATATCCATGTATTCTGATAGATTTCATAATAAAATTACGTGAATAATTTTTGTTTGATAATATTTTAGCCTTTTTACTACTAAGAATTACGTTACATATATAATTTTAAAATATTGTCTTTTCATGTTCGATTATCCGAATATTCAGTTATCCGAACACCCCTTGTCCCCAATTAGTTCGGATAATCGGCGCTCTACTGTACTAGGCAGCATAAAATTGTGAGGTTAAAAACATAAATCGTTATGTTCAATAACGATAAGCGTTTTTTTTTTATAACGATAAGCGTCAATGGCCAAATGTTTAAGGTTTGAAGCTTACAATGGGTTGTCCCTAATAGTTTTTAGTTAAATTTTTTTTAATGGACTTGTTTACACTGTGCTGATCTTTATTCTGGGCAACGCGGACAATCAAAAACAAACAAACCCCACATTGTATAAAAGTGAACAAGAACATTCCAAAACCTAAATCAACAGCAAATCGGACATTAAACAACAAACCATCAAGTTGTATACCTTCACTGCTGCAAGAACACAACCCAAAACCAAAATCACCAACAAATAAGACAATCGACAATAAACCAACGCCACAATGTAAATCTCTCATTAAGAGGACAATCCAAAGTTTTAACCAACAACAAAGAGGACAATCAACAACAAACCAACAACATATAGTATACTTCTCCACAATAATACAAGTAAAAACCTAAAGCAATATCAAAGAAGACATTCAACAACAAGGCAACACCAGAATAAATAACTCTCAACAAAAACGCTGCCCAAAACCTAAATCAACAACAAAACAGACAATCACCAACAAAGCAATGCTAGATAGTATATCTCTCATCAAGAATATAACCCAAAACCTATAAAGAACCAACAAAGCAAACAATCAACTACAAACTATGCTTACTTTGAAGACTTCCTCGACAAGAATGAGGAAGACATTTAACAGCAGAATAACAAATTTCTAACTTCTTCACTTGAACCTGAACAAACACCATCCATTAGCGATAAACCAAACAACTCGATGAACGAACAACAGCAATGCCAACAACTCAGAATTTGATCAGCACATGTAAATCAAGTCAGATAACAAGGTATATAATTGAATATTTCTCAGTGAAATTAATTGACGTACTCTTAACTTTAATATATTGATGTATTGACATTAAAAAAAGTTGTTTCATTGTCACTAAACGTTCAAAACACCCTCATAACGAGTATAAGAAAAAATATTTATTTTATTTTTACTGTAATATATTCGCCCTGTCCAAACATTTATATTTTTTCAACTGTGTTATAAAAAATTTAGAGATTCTAATATTTGGATTTTTGGCTACAGGTATAAGTCTACAGTTATAGTCAATAGTTCGGTTATATGGATTTGAATAGTCAATTCAAATAACATTACCCAGTCCGTTCATAAGACTAATGTTAATTTTAATGACAGTGCGGGCCACGTTAACTGGCTCGGACTATACTGGAAGAATTTACTCAAACCTCAGGACTCAATAGTTTATAATTTAAAAATTATTTCTCATTTTCTCTTGGGCAATTAAAATATTAACAAGCATGAGGAAAGTCAAATATAGTTGAGAACCAAATATTTTTAAGACATAAAAAACAGTTCACCCACCTTGCGTAGAACTGCGAAGGTCTCGCCAACTTTGTATAGGTATGAAGGTAACCTACACATAGCTAAACTCCCTATATTCCTACACCTACCTGCCTATACCTCCATACCTAAATAATAAACCTGCAAATCCTGAAATGATCAAATAGTAAAAGAAATCTTTATAATATTCAATATAAAAATTTAACAACCCTCATATATTTTTACTTTTACTCATTTCATCTATTTGCTCTACTTTGCACTGAGAAAAATATTTACCCTAGATATATAGTGAAAACAACAAAAACTAGATTTTGGTTGCACCAGCATTATGTACGTAGGGACCCACCAGATTCTAGTGGGGCCAACATGACCACAACTGTTAGTTTGGTGTTTTACACTAGACGCGGAAGGTGAACACTTGATTCTTGTTATTTACTCCAGAAGCATTGCTGCACCCTCAAGACTGTGTAGTGAAAGATTTTCATGAAGTCATCATCCACTCCAGCTAGGCTGATTACATGTGTTGAGAACAGATTGTTTGGTTGGGCCAACAGTTAGGAGCTTGGGAAATGGAAAACCTCCATATCGGCTAGGGCGAGTTACTAGTTTTTCTAGGCAAAAAGGAGACTTGAATCAGGCATTCAGTCGTCAGATGCTCTGTGACTCTGGAGACGTTCGGTGTGGTAATGTCATGTGTTAAAATACCTAGTCGTAACTTGTGGTGTTATTTTTGTTTTGTGTTCAGTAGTTTTAAGTTATTTGGCTCCAAAATTGATAAAGCACAAGGCCTATTTCTAAACATGTTTTACAATTACCAGTTACAAAGAAATCTGTTTGTTAAACATAATCATCATCGATAATATTAGTGTTTGCAATTTAATTTTGTACGTGTTATAACTTATTGTATCTCGTTATCTGTACTCGTATTTCTAGATTTTGAATTGTTAGTTGCACAAATAACAAAGTTAATTTTATTTACTTAAACTTGTTAACCTGTTTGTGTTTACAAACGTGGCCACATGTTCATTGAATAACAAAAGAAGAAAAGAAAGAAAGTTGTTATTGTGTTGTGAGATATTTGTGATTGTATGGGCCTGGATCATCATGGATGAAGAGACCAGCAAACTTCTGGCATACTTGACCATGTACAAAACTGTGAGAGAGCCATTAGATTAAGATTAATATCAGTTAATTATTCTCATGACTAGGAATGTAGATTTTTAAGAGCCGATGCCAATAGTCATTGATTTATTTTACAAACATTTATTAACATTTATTAAAATAACCAGCATTGCTTTATTCTTCTTATTATTCTTCTTCATAAAAGAAAACTTATAAGCTAACACAAAGTAAAAAAATTTGTTTATTATATTTTTATTATGTTAATTCAATCCTCCTCAATTAGTATCAACGTATTAATTTCGTAAATACCATTTCCTTTCTTATTTGTGAGAGAAATAAACTTTTTTTATTGAGTGTGCGAGTATACTTTTTTTGTTAAACTCTCTTAGACCTTTTTGTTATTGTCGTTTATAAAAGTCGTTGATACATACTAAATCAAAAGACACAAATTTTTATTTAATCTTAAGGACCTGGCCACACTTAGCATCTTTTGCACAACAATAAAATACAATAATATATTTTTGTAACAATAATAATATAACAATAATATATTTTAATAATAACAATAATATATTTTTGTAGCGGCGGTTTATTGTCTCGCAAAAATCGCTAAGTGTGACCAGGACTTAAGTACTAAATTATAGAACTTTGGAAAGATTTAATGTGGTGACAGGCTGAAATCTATTTTAAAAGATAGCCTGCTATTTTTAGTATTAACTTTTTTAGCAAATTATTCATTATTTTTGTTTTTTATAAGTCCATAATTCATCAAGCTTCTTTAATTGTAACACTGATTTAATAAAAAAGTGCTGATTAATTGAGTAAGTTAAAAAGTCATTGATTTTTTATGACCATGATCTGTCATTTGCCTGTAAAGCTGTGGAAGACTAACTTTAAAGAACAATTTTATCTCTGTCAATAGTGAAGTTAAATATTGGTCTCCTAATCATGGTAGTTAAAAAATAACATATTCTGTTAAAAATAAGTCAAAGTGCATTGCTAAATTGATGTGGTTATTGATTTATTATTATTTCTCTTTTTTCCTTGTGTCATAAAGTCAATGATACATTTTTCAATTTTCACTTCTTTCATGATGTTCCAAATACAGCTATTAGCTGTTTTCATTTAGGAACTAAACATTGGTAACTTAAGCGTAATCTTGTTTAAATCTAGTAATTAAAATAATTTTTTCAGTTGATTTGTGGGGCTTTAACATGTCAATTATCAAAGTTTAGCAACTTTTCCCAGGTCAAATTTGTAATAAAAATAGTATTTTTGTATTGACACACCCTACTGAAAACTGGTGCAGATAGAGGCTAATAGACTAGTTTTCCTGGTGGGTCCAACAATCCATTGGTACAGATCACAAGTTCGATATAGTGTGCCCAACATGACAGGTAGGGCTGCCACCCTAGATTTTCTGGTGGGTATAACATTTCATTGGTGCTGAACACTAGTACTGCCTAGTGGGGCCAACGTTACAGGCAGGACCGCCACCCTAGATTTTCTGGTGATTATAACATTTCATTGGTGCAGAACACTAGTACTGCCTTATTGGGCCAACATTACAGGGAGGACTTAACGATGACGTAGCAGATGTGACGTCATTAAACATACCCTAGATTGGCTAGTGGCGAACACAAGATTACTGAACCCTAGACCAGGAATGTTGTTCCCACTAGATTTCTGCATATCATGTCAATAACATTATTTAATGTTGTTCCCACTAGATTTAAGGAGCCCAACACCAGAAATTTCTCTCAGTGTGCCTACTGCATATACTTTACTTTATTTGTCGGTCTAAAATAAATATATAATTTAAACCTGATTCATCTACCTAAACCCATATAAAAAAAGCTAAATTTCCCTTTCTAAATTCCTAATAAAAATGTACTAACTCAAAATAGTACTAATAAAAAATAGCCTTCATTAAATATAAACCTATTGTTCCTAATAATGTATTTGATTTAAGTTAACACTGAACCTATATATACCAAAACCTTTCCTTGAAAAATAACAGTGGCTTTCGTCCCCCTTATATAGGTTGAATCAAATGATATGGCCATATCCGCTCATAAGACTAATGTTAATTATTATCTTTTGGCTTACGGATGTGGGCCGAGTTATTTGACTCACACTACACAAAACCTACAACTCTGTTCCCCACACAGCGCCTAACCTACGGTTCTTTACTGGAGTACTTTTCTTCTTCTTTTCTCGTCCAAAATCACTGTAAAAAACATATAACCAGCTAAAATATTTGGTTCTCTGGGAAATCTGCATTGACCTTGAACAGCTAAGTAAGACCACTTACCTCAGAGAGGCCTGCCTACCATTTGTAGGGATCCTGAAAGAAAGAAAACAACAATGGTTATTATTTTAAAAAAATTCTAAACAATAAATAAGATTAAGGGTAAACATAAGTTAGGTAAATTATGTTGAAGTTTGATTTTACATTCGTTAGCTTGACAAGCAAAGGTTGTAACTCCAAAAAGATTAATTTTACAGGAGAGCAAAAAACACTCACATCAGGAGTGCAAGAGAGCTGTTTTCAAAAATATTAAGAACAGTTAATCTTCTGTAGTTCTTTTCTGTAGTTTCATTTATATTTGAAATCATATCATGTATCTCGAAGTTTAGCCTAAACGCAACTTTTCTCCAATGGTACTTTTTAAGTTTTAAAATTTAATCGTTTAAAACTGTATAATTAATTGCTTTATTTAATGGCCTATTTTCGTTTGACTTAAACAATTGTGCAACACTTGAAAATAAAGGGTGCAACCGTTTTTAGTTATCTCGTTACGTACACACCCACACACTCACAAACACAACGAATCTTTGAGTCTGCTAATACAACGATTCGCTTAATATCGTTCGTTTATCAACTTAACATTTGATAATAATTGGTCTACAGGTTTTCGGGGTTCTACAAAATGGGACTGTAAAATATGCGTGAAAATAAAATTGGGACAATTATGTACCTTAGGAGATATTATTGTTTACACGTCAGTAATATTCTATCGAAAATGTTCAGCCTATACGTTAAAAATCCCAATTCAAATCTTTGAATAAAATTTGATCACCAGATAAACGGACGGATTTGGTTTCTCCTTGCAAACCTCATCTTAAGAGCGGTAGAAGGGCTTAAGTTTACTCAGTTTATTTATAAATTAATATTATTTACGATTTTTTTCTAACGATTGGGTCAGCATTCTCATAACCTGTAAGGGGCCATTGTGTTAGTTTAAACCCTATAATATAATAGTTTACATACCTTTGATTAGTTCACATTTATAAGCTCTGTAACTAAAATTCGATGGTTAACGGATTTTAAGAAATCACTTTTCAGTTGTTTTAAAGAAAAGAGTGAACTTGCAGATAGGCGCTAGAACATAAAAATAAGTAACGTTAAAATAATTTTTTTAACAGCGGTAATTAATTCATAAAGCCTTACACAGGCATAAAAACTACAGCAGTTGGTACTTTGAACGTAGTATTTGCTAAAAGGATGACGATAAACGAAAATAATTGAGACTTACTGCTTACTTTCGGTTTGGGGTGGTAAGTTACTTCTAAAATTCAATTTAAGATTTAATTTGATAAACGATAAATCAGTAAAACATGGGTCAAATCAAACTTAAATCAGATAACTGTTCCGATTATTTAATAAGTTAGTCACTCGTTAAAAAGAAAAGCTTCAAGAACAAGAAAGTAATAGGCAGAATATTCCATATGATTTGACTACTAATGTGCAACAGTTATGAATACAAAACCTAAGTTTTTGTATTATCAATTCTAATTGGAAATAAGCCTAAACACAAGACGAAATCACAGTTCAAAATGTACAAGAGGGTGTTACTATATGAATTTATTTGACAAATAAAAAAATTTAATAAATATGGGAAATTATTTAAGTTGAAAAGCACTTATTGTAATCAAGAAGCAACTAATTTTAAATTAGTTTTACAACCTCGCCTTATTAGTTTAATTTAAATTAACTAGACTTTAAATTCCAAATAGGCCTATCATTTATTTATCATGAAAAAGTGTTTAACCAGGAAAAGATTGCTATAGAAAAAGGCATGATTATTCGTAACCCTGTAAAGAAACTAATAAATAAATATCATTTCTTGTATTCGAAGCTGTTTTGACCCCTGTTTTGCTCATATCTTATTGGCCATTGCAATGTTTTGCTATTAAATCATGGCCCAATTTCATTACGTAAGAAAACGAAGGAATGAAGTTGCGCAATCATTGAAATAAACTAATTTTTGTAAGATAATTGAGGTTGAGGCTTACCTCTGTAACTATCCTTATAATCATCACGATCCCAAATAACGTAAAAATATCACCAAAACACAAGACACTAGACACTTCACATCCGCACAATTAATTATCAAGTTAACCCGACTGCTTGGCGATAGACAATAATGGACATGCAGACAAATGTTCTTACTCTTCTCGCTTCCGCCGATCAGCTGATTACACGTGTCAACAATAGGTGCATCGCCATCGACCAATAAGCTCGCACTAATTTGACAATGCATGTCGAGATTACTGAAACCATTACTACATAAAATTGTTATTAGTCAAAATAAATATGAATACAAAATAAAAGTTTACAACTATTTTTGATAAGCCAAATCAACTTAAATAGTTTATCGATGCGTTTATTTAATTCAAAACAATTCTATTGTTTGTATTTAAAATGTTATGTGAACGTTTTTGTACACAGTACATTCTTACAGTATCATAATCGTAATATGTATGATACTGCACATATGTCAGATACCATACTGAATGTATTGTTATATGTAAAATAATTGTAAAATGGTGGAACCGTTGAGAGGATAAATAAATATGTAGGTTTTATTATAGTGTATTAATAGAATTGTCAGTGAATTAATGATTTTTATTCGGGCTGCAGGAAGCATGAAATTTGAATAAGATAAATTGAGGTTGATGAAAGTTACAAACCAACATTCGAATAAATATTTTTTCATAAATGTTATTCTAATAATACACCAAACTCTTCATAATATGTTACTCTAATAATAATATGTTACTCTTCATTACCAAACCCATGTGGAAGTCAATGCAGATTAGCTTTTTGGGGGAGGCGCCTCAAAATCCCCACGCTGAATAAACTCTGATTATCTTTTCAATAGTTTTAAGGTTTAACATAATTTCCACTAAGGTTATTCTTAACACAAAAATAAAATAACGGTCAGGATTATGAAATAATTAACATAATAGTAGATTTTACACTTTCCTTGAGTTTCTTTGTTTTTAACAAATACACCACAATACCACTCACCACAATATTTAAAAATTATAGTAGCTATAAACTTACACTAAAAACCCTCCAAGGTTTATTTTACAATAACATTAAAATTAAACTGAATTTTACCCAAGTTACGGATATCCTTTCGAAAATCTTAAAATTATTATGAAGGCTTCGAAATACTATCCTTCGATTATGAAATTGAGATAACCTAATACCGAGGTAACTTTGAGATGAAATAGAGATAGGGTTTGGATGATCTTTTCGCCAAACCCTTCAGACACAAAAAACATTAATTTGTCTAACAATATACACTTACAAGTAAAAGTACTTCTTGTTCGACAAAGTTCGAGTAAGTAAGTCTTTATCAAAACTGAATTCGCCACTAATAATATACCTCAATGGTATCCTATTTGCTAGCTAGAGAATAAAAAATATCCCCGTTGCAGCAGACCTACACACTCAGCGAATTTCAAATGTAAAACAACATATTTCAATCCAACATAGCGAGATTTAACATGTTTTTTTTAAGCTCTATAAGAATAACATGGGGAATGAGTATGTAGGTTTGCTGCAACAGGTACGGTAAAACTGGGTGATTTTAGTTCAATATTTAGTAGATCTGAACTAGAAGAGGCCATTTACCAAGTTTTATCAAGATATGTTGAGAAATAAGCTAGATATGGAATTTTACTTATTTCCCATAAGGTTGACATTGGGACAACGTACTGTGTTTACCACTTTCAATATCTCGGTAACCAATGGACATAGAGCAGTGTTTCAAAATACTAAATTGTTTGTTTTTTTGAGCTGAATTAAATGGTGCTACCCAAAATTGAATTATTTTTATTTTTCTATGTAAAAATAAACCCATTTTTGGGGGGTTTATCCCCCTTTATCCCCCCCTTTCGGTGGTCCGATCGGACTGATTAACGAACTCGTCCAATTGATTACCACTTTACATGTCTGTACCAAATTTCATAAAGATTGGACCATTTTTGCGGCCGCTATCGTGCTAACAGACACACACACACACACACACACACACACACACACATATATATATATATATATATGTATATATATAAATTCAACCGAATGGTGTTTTTTGCTTCTGGGGGACCCAAAACGAAAAGTTATCATAGTCTCGGGCTTAGGTCTTACCATGAGACCTACGGCAATAGCTTCTTCCCTATCGGGGAAATTCGCTAAAACATCATTAAAGGCCGCGTCACATTGGCCAAGTAAGAGGGCGAGTTAGACTGGTGAGTTAGACTCGACGGTCAACTCGACCAATGTAAACCGGGCTTGACGAGTGGGCGAGTCGAGTAGCGGGCGAGTTGAAAATTGTAAAATGTAGGAATCAGCTTATCCTAGCAACTGGGCCGAGTAGACTCGGCCGAGTTACTCGACTAATGTCACGCAGCCTAGTTATACAGTTTTTGTCCACCTTTAAACACAGTATAACGCATAAAGCGCCGTGTATTTTGCCTTTGAACCGTCGTTTGCCCTGTTGCACCCTTTGTGACGGGGAGGATTATAAAAATAAACTTATTCGAGCGAAAACAAACGCTTGTTTCAGCGACTGCGGTTCGAACAATGTCCGCGATGTCAAAGCCGCGTTTGCACAAGGCTATGCTTCACAGGTTGATGTGAATATGAACTAATAAAATCACTGTGCAATAACTGAGGCGGTTTTGATTATTGATTTTAACATTAAAAGTATTAATTCAGCTCCTATTTCTCATCACGGGATTTGTGATAACCCTTCATAAATATTCCAAGAAGTTTAAGTATTGAAAAATCTCTATCCAGTGTAGGTTAAACATGGTGAAAAACGGTCAAAAATAAGTTTTACGTTTTGGAAGAAGTTCAAACCACCCAGTTCTTTTTATATTTATTAAAATATAAAAAGATCATGCTGATTCGAGAGGTTCTACAGGGTGTTCAAAAAATGTGGTGCAATAATTTACGTAGTGATTCCTTGGATAAAAATGAGGAACATAGTTTATATATAAGCATATTATGTCCTAAAGTACTTCGTTTTCCGTCTGTCTGGTGTCTGTTTGTGATTTATACATATTTAATCATATCTCATGAACCTTTTAACGTATAAACTTCAAACTTGGTATATGAATGACCGCACTATTAAGAACTATATTTGTATGAAGTATAAAATTTCTGCTTAGTACCATTTCTAAATGGCATTTTTTTTTGTTTTTAAAGCTAATTATCTCAAGACACGTAACTTTTAGAACAATTGTACAAGATACAAAAAGGTTGCAAAATTTAATCCAAATAACGTTGATATTAAGAATATGATGATCGGACTACTAATAACGGAGAACTTTCAACTTTTCCGAGTAAAAACATGCAAATTTCAGACAGTATGTCCTAAAGAACCATGCGTCCTCCATGAGGTACCTGTCTTATTAAGAATGATTAAATGATTAAATGTTTTTATTCAGAAAAGTTAAAATTTCTCCGTTATTTGTAGTCCAATAATTATAACCTTAATATTAGGATTAATTGGATTAAATTTTTAACAATAAACTTTTTTTGGAAAAAAACTGTGAATATATAACACTTCTTGACTATTTCCAAAAACGGAAAATGATTATTTTCTTGACTATTTTTTTCTCTTCCAGTCACGGAAGTGAGCGGGGATGAAGACTGCCGCCGATGCTCCTGATTTGCAGCGATGCCGCCGCGCTGCATGCGGTCGCCGCCGCTCGCTGTTCGGTATTAATGAGGCCCTGATGGCGGTTTATGTCCAATCAAGTCTGTTCGGGGCCCCGCCAAGCGCCAAAGCCGCCGAAGCGATTATTTTATTTCACGCGAATCGCTTCTGTCTTCTGTAGGGAATCCAATCCCGGGATCCCGCGTGATTTTAGGGCTTATTCAATCCCGGGATTTTACGGCTCAATCCCGGCATTTCCGGGATTGTAAAATTACGGTAAAATCGATATTTACTAGGATCTTATCAGTTAAAACAATGTTATAACTAAGAAAAACCAGTTACATGTTATGTTTTTGATCAAATAATCATGGTTTGATGAGTTATTCGTCGACCTCTAGTGTGTATAAAAGTAGTTTCCAGTTAATATTTTCAAGCAACTGAAAAAATACATAGAGATTTTTTAAACTCGTTTCTGATACAGTGTTATGCAATTGCATTAAGTTTCATTACGATGCTCTAATGATAATTTTTGTCGTACTTCTAATTTTTCTAATTACACCTTTCCAAGTCCTGATATTGTTTGGTCATGTAACTATATTCATGTTTTGTATAAGACTTTCTTTAAATTGTGTCTGAATAAATTTTTTTGGTTAAGTCACGGTTATATACAAAACCATCCTGATAAAGTGTTTCGTTTTCACTCTGATGTCTACTACTGTATTCGGTGTTTCATGATAAGGCTGACCATTTCGTCAAGTTTTAGCGAATTTCCCCTATAGGGAAGAAGCTATTACCGTAGGTCTCATGGTAAGACCTAAGCTCGGGACCACTATAACTTTTCGTTTTGGGGCCCCCAGAAGCAAAAAACACTATTCGTTCGAATTTATATATATATATATATATATATATATACATATCTATATATATATATACATATCTATATATATATATGTGTCTGTTAGCACGATAGCGGCCGCAAAAATGGCCCGATCTTTATGAAATTTGGTACGGACATGTAAGGTGGTAATCAATTGGACGAGTTCGTGAACCAGCCCGATCGGACCACCGGAAGGGGGGGTAAAGGGGGATAAACCCCCACAAAAATGGGTTTTTTTGAGTTTTTTACATAGAAAAATAAAATTTATCAAATTTTTGTGGGCACCATTGAATTCAGCTCAAAAAAAAACAAATAATTTAGTATTTTGAATCACTGCTCTATGCCCATTGGTTACCGAGATATTGAAAGTGGTAAACACAGTACGTTGTCCCAATGTTAACCTTATGGGAAATAAGTAAAATTCTATATCTCGTTTATTTCTCAACATATCTTGATAAAACTTGGGAAATGGCTTCTTCTAGTTCAGATCTACTAAATATTGAATTAAAACCACCCAGTTTTAATATACCTGTAGCAGCAAACCTGCATACTCATTCCCCATGTTAATCTTACGGAGCTTACAAAAACATGTCAAATCTCGCTATATTGGATTGAAATATGTTGTTTTGCATTTGAAATTCGCTGAGTATGCAGGTCTGCTGCAACGGGGGTATTTATATATAAAATCATGTTCACAACTCAAAACTAAACGGAAAACAGCTTTCTGTATCGCATTATATTACGATAACATGTATACATGCGAATCAATACTAAATATTTATTTTTGTATCGGCAAATACTATGTTGGGTCAATCCCGGGATTAAAGTTTATTGCCATGATTGATTGACATGATGATGATAATATCGTCCGTGATTGGATTCCCTAGTCTTCTGTCGTGCGCTCGTGGTTGTCCCTCTCGCGACGAGTCTGTGGGTAGGGGTTTGGAGATGAGGCCTTGAGGCAACGAATTTGATGTAAAGTAAGCACAACGACGATGGGGAATCAGTGGGTTTGATTTGGTAAAAATAATAATAAAATTGGGAGCAGGGGATTTGGAGATAAGGCAGCGAATTGTTGAGGAGTAAGTACAACAAATACAAATATAGTAGAACGGAGAGCCTATGGGGATTCAATTTAGTCATAATATGAAAATTGGGACTATGGGTTTGGAGGGATTTAGTCATAAAAAATAAAATTGGGAGTAGAGATTTGGAGATAAGGCAGCTAATTGTTGTAAAGTAAGTACATCGAATATAGGAGAACCTACGGGGATTAAATTTAATCGTAATATTAAAATTGGGATTATGGGTTTGGAGGTATGATAAGGCGGTTAACGTTGATGTAGGAATCAGGGGATTCTATTTAGTCGTAAATAAGAAAATTAGGACTAAAACTATGGTACTTGCCAGTGCGGTATGGTGTACCACAGGGTAGTGTTTTAGGCCCGTTTTTGTTTCTTATTTTTTATAGATATTTGGAGATAAGGAATGCAGGGCAAATTTTTTATTCAAGGAAAATGTTTAAGGACAATCTAAGTAAAGGTCACTCTTCTTAAGTTTATTGATCAATTAAGATGTTGTTCAGCAAGCAGGTCGCTCTTTTTAAATGAAGACAGTTATCAAACAAGAATATTTTTATTCCGAATTTTTCTATCGCTTATACTGTATCACAGTGTCAATTTGCGCCCTCTTGATACCAACTCGCCGCCCCGAGTTGGGGTCTGTTGATTGTTCTTACACTCGAGATGCTTAGCGAACAAATTAAATATATATTCATTTATCTTTTTTATATCAATATTATATATATATAAGCAGTGTTATCAAATATTATATTTAAATTTCAATAAGCAGACTAAAATACAATATTAAACATCCCAAACATCTCAGTTACCTAATAATTTCCCAATGTTTGCCCACCCCTCCGATCCGTTAAAACATCCCTAAACCAAACACGGATCCAGGAGAACATTCGAGAGCCGGGACGCGGGACGGGGGGCGGTAAAGATTTAATTGATTATTAATTAAGGGGGAAAAGAAGACGGACAAAGTGGAAGTAACATTATCCGAACGGACACCTGTATTTGCGATAGTGTCGGCCGGCCGGCCAATGGTACAGGTGACACACCTGCCCAATGGGAGGCCGCGGTCTAGGATGTCGGCGCAAACGCGCGCAAGTTCCGCCCATCGTGACATACGTCATACCTCGCTGCTGCGGCCGCCGCGGCACTTCGCCACCGAACCCGGAGCCCGCCGGTAGTAGGCGAGCCCGCCGCGCAGCGCTAGTGTCGCGTCGTCGCCGCCATCTGCCGAGCGTCAGTCGAGTTGTGGAGCCCGGGTCGTGAGGAGCCGTACGGCGCTGCGTCTCTGAGTGTGCGTGATTGTTTACAACTCCTGTGCCGCCGTACAGGGTCTGTACTCCTGTGTAGCGACTGTTTTCGTCGTCGCGGTGTGAGGCCGACTTTGGTCGGAAACGGGGAGGAATATTGTGGATGTGGAAGAACACCAGTGTTTCGGTACAGTTCATTGTCTTCAGGCTTCACCCTAGTAGTCTTAGAGTGATGTTTAACCGTAGCTCACACTTTTCTTCGGATCTTTAAGGGTTTTGTGTGTTTTGACTCGTTTATTGCTGTGGTGTTAACTGTAGTGTAGTATCTTGACCGTTGATCTATCTTAAAACGTAATTCGTAATTAGCGATTCTCTTCACTCGACGTCTTTGCTCTTTACCGGATACTGTTTCATTGTTAAAACGTTTCCCCGGAAATGGGGTGTTTCGCACATGTCCGTATCAGCTGTTTGTCGGTAGCCAGTCACGTGATGTCAACAAACGTTTAGGCCTAACCTCAAACCCCGCTCTTACGTCTCACGGTAGTGCAGTCAGCTGCTGAACTTTGTCGCAATCCCCGATCATTCAAGGTTATTTACACAATAGATCCCTTACCGCGGGGGGTGGAGGTCGTTTTTGAAAGGTTCTTTTCTTTTCATCGCCATTATTGACCATCGGAGGCGGCGCAACCAAAGGAGCCACTAATTACGATTGCTACCTGCTGCTTGAAAGGTAAGATCGAATTTCACTCATCCCCTTTTTTATGGGTCACGTAATTGCTAGAATAATGGAGTGTCTGTGAATAATGGAATTCTAGAAACTAGAACGTAACGTATTGATTTAGTTGTTGGAACAAGCTGTGCTTGTTTACATGAGTCATGCTCAGATGAAATGATAACGTGTAGGGTAATTGCGTAAAAGAACATTTGGATCGTTGCACGCACTTATAAGAACTCTAAATCTGCTTAAAAACGCAAATAATTTTATTTAATGTTAATAAAAAATGCTTATAATCTGTACTGGTTCATATTATGAAAAATTCTTATTTATTTTTTATAGTCTCCACATGCGCACCCACATCTTCAGTACCATCCTTTTCAGTATACCTACAGTAATCCTTTTTCGCTAGCATCAACAGTAGCTACATATTTTTATAACGAAGTATTTTATTCTGATGTGCATTTATAGGACTCCAGTATATTAAATCAAATCAAATTTAGTTTATTCACAAACAAAATGCAAATTGTTCAGACATAGTCACACAATAATATCCATCTGGCAAAAAATTTTATCACGGGATTAAAAAAGACTAGACTATGCTAAAACTAGTGATAATTCATTTATTTATGTATTAAGCTCATAAATAAGTAAATACATGGAAAATCATACTTAAACTCAAATCATTTTATTGTCAAAAACACAGATGTGCAAAACAATCATCAACACATAAACAAAATACTAAGAAATACTCAACTCTAAGCTATAAAATTCCTAAAGAATAAAAAAACTTTAATTTTTATTTTATTTTATGGTGTTTATCAAAGCAATGTCATTAATAAAAATATGAAACAAAAACGGGCCTAAACACTGCCTAGTGGTACACCATACCGCACTGACAATTTTTCCGAGTCTTTCATCTTAAAAAACCTAAATCATCTAAGGAACCGAAACGACGCGTCCAGTTTTGTAGGCACGGGCACGATGATACCCAGTCATACGCATTTTCTCTGAAGATCCATCTGCTTTAGATCTACCGTAGCTTGCCGACAGATGATGTCCTGGAATACAAAAAGCTTCGTCTTCAGTCTCAGACAAAAAATGATCCTTTGAACAGATTACATCAGGAGAAAACTGCTCAATGAAAATGTCAATGGCGTAATCATTTTTTCACACCTTCAATGTTTTGGTGGAAAATTCGTAGACGGTCTGAGACAGTTACGTGATATGAAGGGGCAGAAAAATATAAATCAGATGAAGCGCAATGAACCACCGATTCATTGTCTCCGTTAGCTAGGTTGTTAGGTCCGAAGGACTGGTTGAAACTCGTTTCACAAGTGAGGAACTGGTTCAGGAGAATGCATACTTTTCTTTGGATATATTCTCTGATAATCAATTATTTAGTCTAATCTGATGAAAAAGTCAGAGTACATTGGTAAAGATGTACCATGGCAGGCGAAAGTAGCCTACGCATCATTTACAGCATTTTATAACTTTCAGTAAGGTTAGCATAGTTAATTAATGTGTTTTGAACCATAAACAAATCTTGGCAAATGCGATGGTAGACGATCGCAGAGAGACCACAGTTTCGACGTGTTTAAACTCTAGTTGAAACTCAGCACAATCTAGCTTAAAATATATTAACTTACGTTTGGACTAATATTTTTAAGAATTCACCCAGTATTTATTACGTAAGTTGTAATTACCCAAGACAATAGATAGTTTAATATTAAAATGCCATTTTTTTTATTTAATTATAAAGTTAGGCATTAGGGCCTACTTTTATATAGGCTACATTTTGTATTCATTAGGCCAATGTGTGCGTGTGCTTCAGTAAGTTAAAATAAAGTAAATGAGTTGGTGGAGAAAACAAAACATAATAAAAGAGAAAAGAAGACTTTCGATTTTGTTTTTCTTGACAGAGAGAAACGTTCGACAACTTAACTGGAAGAACAAACCTAATTTTAATGAAATTTACGAGTGTAATAGGGGTGACACTGGAGTAATTTGTGCAGTTACCATTAGAATTAATAATATGAAAAAGGTTTTTTTTCTAAGAATACGGTACACACATAATTGTACTCCTCAGTCAGCTTTGAGTCCGCGAGCAATGGCAGTTACTGAGGCGCTAGGCACAAGAAAGAATAACTCGACTGTAGTCCGCCCTTCTCGGTACGCTGGGCACAAGAAAGAATAACTCAACTGTAGTCCGCCGCCTCGGTACTCTGGGCAAAAGAAAAAATAACTCGACTGCAGTCCACCGCTTCGGTGCGCTGGACACAAGAAAGAATAACTCGGCTGTAGTCCGGCGCCTCGGTGCGCCGGGCACAAGAAAGAATAACTCGTCTGTAGTCCGCCGCTTCGGTGCTGGGCACAAGAAAGAATAACTCGACTGTAGTCCGCCGCCTCGGTGCGCTGGACACAAGAAAGAATAACTCGACTGTAGTCCGCCGCCTCGGTGCGCTGGACACAAGAAAGAATAACTCGACTGTAGTCCGCCGCCTCGGTAGTCGCCATTTAATAAGCTCGGTTCACTCCGCTCTCGTCCGGACTGCTGAACATAATGGGGGCAAATTACAAGTTCTAGACACAGATTTGAGGATAAATCAGCAGCTGTGCGCCGTGCCTTCAGAGTGTAATTTTGTTTTATTTATGTTAATTCGCTTTTACGGCCGAACTGTTGTTCTGTTTTGTTGGGCGAGCGCGATTTTAGTTTCTAGCTATATGGCGGGTTGCGGGTATACTTCATACGAGGTGTTTTTTTAACTCTGGGAAATATGTATTTAATAAGAAAAGAATGTACATGTGATTGTTGGGTTTTTAAAATAAAATAGGTCTACAATCAAAGGCTCACTGTATATTCTTGAAGATTATACAAATTTAAAAATGGATGACATGGCATAAAAATTGCACCTAGGTCCGATACAATTTACTAGCACTCACATCGTTAAAAAGCATTATAAGCTTATATTTTATTTTTGGAGAACATTAAATAAAGCGAAAAAGCTTGCGCAGAAGTAATTTGTTATTACATTTTACTTTTTGTGAATACATTTAATACAGCGAAAAAACTCGTGGAGAGGTAATTTGGTATTCATTCAGTTCGAAAAAGTTTGTCCAAACTAAAGTTTAATAAAATGAGCCACCCTTATCAAAAGTTCCTTAGGTTCAAAATACGAGTTTGTTTGATGAAACAATTTTAAAAGCTGTTTTATTTATAGAAATGTCCCTTAATGAAAATTACAGGAATTTTCATAGGTATATGAGAAATTATATAAAAACTGTAGAATTTATAGGCCGATATTGACCGAATCATATAAAATTCCACTTTGATTAAGAAAAATGTTGAACGGTAATATAAACCTTTTATTAATAATGATTCTCTACTGTTTACAAACTTTTTTACCAGTCTGGCTTTCATGCATTTTTTAAATGATGAATATTAAGTTATTTAATTTTCCACAACCAACTTTTTAATGACGCAACTCGAAGCCGACGCACATGCATTAGAGCCCATGTCGACTTATTCGTAAAATCTTTTTACAGTTACCTAAATTTTAAATTATATTAATCTGTACTTTTTCCTAGCATGTAAGTTGTTAGGGTTTTTTACATCAGTAAATGCATTAAAACTAGTTTTTGTTTATCAAGTACAAATTATGTGCTGTAAACATTGTGAATACTTTTTTACTGGAATAAATAATTATTCATTCATTTATTCATTAAAACTAATTAACTCAGTGAAGATAATTAAAAACGTGCTAATTTACACAATGACTTGCATCACATCACCAATTGAACAACACAGTTTTTCACAGGATGAAAAAACTAATATTGTATCAGAGAAACCCGGCTTTGCAAAATTAGCTGATGGTTAAAAACACCAAATCCAAATTCCCGAGTCGACCTTTTGTCCCGCCCTCTGTTAAAAACGAGCTTCATAAGAGTCGAGACAACAAAACAGGTGGGGAAATTAATCGCGGCAATTTGCGACTCTAGCGGGTAATTAATTTGGATTTAATGGCTTTTGGAAAAACCGGCACAAAAGGTGCTTATCGCTCTCTGGATCTACACAACATAATGTACAGCGTGTGACATAAAACATCCCACTACAGAGCGGTCCTGCTCACTTGTGTCTGCGGGGATCCACTCGACATAATGTACATCGTGTGACATAAATCACCCCACTACAGAGCGGTCCTGCTCACTTGTGTCTCTGTGGAAATCTCTTTCCTTGTTATTTGCATTTCATCTAAACCTTAGGCTGGATCGTTCGATAACAAAATATAACATATGGTTATTGGTTAGTTTTTCATTCCTTGGCAGTCAAAATGAATAGGTCAGTATTACTCATAAATAAATATGGTTAATAATTAAATAGCAAAATGAAGAAGTTAATACCGGTACATACAACTTGTCCATTATGTTTTTATTCTTTTACGTAATTTGCGCGGAAACAAACATCAAGCAAGAGTGTTCTCGTAAATGCATTCGTGGAAAGTCGTTAAAGCTTTACATAAATAATAATATTCCGGTAGGCACTCTAAGGCGCTCTCAAAGTGTTTTAATGGAGGAGAACAAATAAAAATAAAACGCCGTTTAGAAGTTATAGCTGACGTTTTTTTAATTCTTTCAGTTTATTTTACAACTGAGTTACATCTTGATTGACCAAACAAAGTTTTATTGACAAATATTTTATACCCTATAGTAATTTCAGTAGTAGACCTTAAAAATCACAAATAACAATTATTTCAATCCATGGGTCAAAATAAATACTTAAAAATAAGTTTTATGTAGTAGTTATTACATCGGTGTTTAACATGTTTAATGTGGATAGTTTAACGGACAATTCAATGATGATTCTTCCTTGCTTGGCCCTTTTGGTACGGATACATGCTTTCGATGTTAATTGAGGGTACCTGTGGATTTTTTCTATATTAATAATATCGATTTTATACGACATTTTTAAAACTAAATACTTTTACAGTGATGTAAGTCCCTAGATAATTCCACTCGAATACAGTGTGATGACTTCGTATACTTTTAAAATTTAATTTGTCAACACACAAGCTATATTAGGCCTACGCTATAAGATAGTACAGTATCATTATGTAAAGTCGTAAGTCGGGCAGAAAATTTACCGCAATGACCATTTATTTTGTGCAGCAGTTTCCGGTGACACAGTAACTTGGTTTTGCAGTCACGCACATAAATGTATTTTTAATTTTCGAAAACTAAACTAAAAACAACATAAATCCCCCCGCCAACATCTTACAACGCGCTATACATTAACCAATAACTTTCACAGAACTTTCAGATTCCGGTCAAGACTAGGATTTCGTTTTTACTTTGCAGAAACGCTTCTCAACTGTTGAAAATTCAACGGGGCGCAATAAATATAAACCGGACAATAATTTAACCGGCCCATCGCGTGGGGATAAATCTTGCCAGGGTGCTGAAACTGAAAAACCTGGAAATACTATAATTATACTGGAATTTCAAATTTGGTACTGGAATTTTGTTGAAATACAAGGGATGAAATCCGTTAAAAATAGTTTTGTCCAATAAATTCAGATATAAAAAGCTCGACAGCACATTTTTTGCAATGTGTGTTTGCAAACCTAAATTAAACCACTTGTAATTCAGTTATTACTAAACTTCCTTAATTAGATTTGCTGATTTGTTTGTTGTATTTTTTACATTTATATTTTCACATGTTTATAATATTTTATATAAAGCAAATAATGATTTCATTTAAAAGTGAGAGACTGTGTCGAAAGATATTTATAGTAAATTATAACAAACCCTAAATTTAATATACTTAATTTTAGTAATAAATTAGGCTATGTTTGTATTTGCTGTAAACTCTATTTCTAGTAGCCTAATATGGAAGTCGGGAGAAGAAATGAAAAACTGAGTGTGTTTCAAAATTATGATATCAGTTTTGTATTTCATTATATTATTGATTATTTCATATTTTACAAACTTACTTTTAATTTGTGCCAGTAATTTTTATTAATTATTTGGATAATTAAGTGGGAGGAACGTAGGGCTAAGGGGAGTTGGGATGCCCTCATAAAAATCAAACAATTTTTTTTATTAACGAGTTTTTATTAAGTATATAATACTTATATTTTCAATAATGTAAATCAGTTATTTAATGTTAACAGTAAACATGATTCTTACCAATAAATAGTATATTTCATTACAAGGACCTAAAGTGACGCTTTTCGTGCAAGGTCAAGTTTTACAACCGAGGCTGAAAGCCGAGGTTAAAAAATGACCGAGTAACGAAAAGCAGCTTTAGGTCCGTGTGATGAACTATATTTTTCGTTATATTGCTCAATAAAATACGTAAACTACTTAAGAAAACCAAAATGATACAGCTTGTTTACCTTTAAAGATGCCACCGTCTTGTTCTTGCTATTTGAAGCAATCAGCTGATTGTCTGTTTCATTTGTGTTAGGGTAGACTGACAACAATGAACAACTATCGACGTATCGAACGCATGTAATAATCGATTGGTGAAATGAGCGAGTTTCACAAATTGATTAAACTGACAACAATGAATGTTTCGATAATAACGATGAATGTTTCGATTATTTGTAATCGAATGAATATTGTTCGATTATTACGACGTACTCGGCACTTTTTGACTTTTATAGTCCTAGGACTATAAAGAGTCAGCTGGTATCGAGTACATCAGCTTTTAATTCCTAGGAATAAAAAGAGTGTATTTAGGTCCGGAAAACATGCATTAAAATATCTGTTTTTGAAGCAGTATAACGAAAAAATTATTAATGGTGCTCCATTGTTCAATAAATTTAGCGAGTGATACTGGAATTTTGAAAAACAATTGTACTTGAAATACTGGAAATATACTGGAATTTTAAAATCAGATTTCAGTAGACACCCTGAGAACGCTTCTTCAACTGTTGAAAATTCAACGGGGCGCAATAAATATAAACCGGACATTAATTTAACCGGTCCATCGCGTGGGGATAAATCTTGTGTAGGCGCATCTGTAATCGCTACTGGTGTATAATTCATTTCGCGTCCAGTCTCCAAATTCTATTAGCTAAGACCTTGTGGTCGCGAGGCTGCAGTCTCCAGTGCCTCATTAAAAAAATGTCGGTAAATTGAAAATATTGATTTGGTAATTTGAAATAAACAGCAATCACTCATATTTTGCATGGTGTAAATTTTGTCCCTGTTTAGTGACTTGCAACTAGTGGCTTGTAACTAGCACTTGTCAAACTCCGTTTTTGAAATAAGGAAAAAAGATTAAAAATGATCGAAATGATTGCAGATGTGCAACATTACCTTGTAGGTAATATGTTACACATGATATAATACGGTGTTGCCTCTAAGGTAAATAGGGACATTTATCTCCAACAAACGAGAACTACTTGAGAAAAAGAAATTTTGAGGAAATAATACTTTTTTCCGAAGAGTAGTTTTTAGAATCGCGGACTACGTACACTTAACAAATTCTTCGGTATTATTATTAAAGTAGGATGAATAGTTTTGTTACTTCTCTCTGGATGATATTTTCAATATACAAGATTTGATTTTAACTATACTACCTAACGAACCTTTAGCATCTTTTAAATTGTACTTTGGACAAAACGTTGTAATCATACTAAAACAATTCTACCTATTAAATGTTTAGCCGTAGTTTTTTTGTTTTTCTTGATTGTTGAGTGAATTGAGGTTCGATTGCAAGCATCGACAAGCATCGACCTGCAAGTACCCGAAATCAACCATCGTGCACTACAGGATTAATTCAAAAAGGTTTTGAGGAAAACTGCTTAACCACCTCAATTTTTTTAAGTAACTGAATACAACTTGTGTTTGTGAAAAAAATCTAAAAATTTAGACGTTTTCAAAAATAACTTGTAGGACGGGAGAATATGTCATCCAAAGGCAGGACGTCCGGCCTCCCCTTCGCAAAGCGCTGCGTTCTCCGCCGATGGCCCAAGTTTTCACACTCTTAAACACAACCCCTTACATTCCTCGAGTTCATCTCGCCTGGTTAATTATTAAGGACAATCAGGGTTTTGTAAAAGGCGAAACTTGAAGATGGGAGTTAGTGAGATTCATTTTTGTAAATTGAAAAAGTTTGGTGAATTTGGGGGCACTGGTCCGTTGATCACTTGTTTGTCCTTTATATTAATCAGTTAGTTTTATTGTGTGTTTTCTGCAAATATGTAAGGGTTGCTGTGAAATTTAATTTTGCGATTGTGTGTAGGTGATTTGTGTGATATAGAAGGTCTTTTGTGTAATCTATCGCATCCTACAACGTAAGATACAACATTAGGCTTGTAATATTTCTCTAAAGAAAATAAAAATTATAAACTTTGCTTTACATAAACGTAGTACACTTTATTGTTTGTAACGTCAAAAAAGCACGGGATTAAGCATTTTACCTTCGGTGCGAATCGAATATGGTATTGAGTCAACTTTAACTATCGAGTGAATATTTTAAACTTAGCCCAGTACTTGAGTATGTTTAACTATCTTATGTGAACAACAAAATACGTTGACGTTCCCGGTATTAATTTATTTTTCTTTGGAATTATAATCTCTTTAAATACACTACTTTAAAACATTAGGTATTACTCATGAATTTTTCTTATTATTAAGTTCAAATTAAGTAAAATATTTCTCAACACAGTTATACTGAAACGTTTACAATTGACTTTAAAAATTTATGTTTGATGTGTGTTTGGCAAACAAAAAAAATTTGAAAATCATGGAAAAAGAAAGTTAAAGCCTTGCTGGGATAGAGAACTCGAAACCCACATAAATGTGGTATAAAATACTGCTGGTAGCCTCCATCTAAAGAATAAACTGGTTTCCTTTATTAATAAATAACATCCAAGTGATGGTTTTTAACTGCTTGAGTTTTCCGTTTTTGAATCGAACACCTAAAGTAGCGGCGGCAGTATCAAATTACAATATCTGCTTATGGGTGACATGGCTATTTATGTGAATTAAATAGCATTTATACATGTTTAAACAATTAGAAAAAATCAACCGGGAATATTAATACCGTACCAGACTTATAATTAAAATATGTACTTATTAGTTACAACTTACAACAGTATAGAATTTAAAGCTATCAATGTAATACCGCAACTGAGCGATTTTTAAGTAAACGTTTAATCTTTTTTAGGTATAAAACAATAACAAAATGAAAACTAAAAATAGTAACATCATAACAATTCCGAATGTTTTATTCATTTGTATAGTCGTGCAATCTTTTCAGGTTGTATCCACTGACAAAGATGCAGTTAATGTACTAAATGTTCATTCTTTTACCCCAATACATAAAATTAGTATTTAACACCATTTCCAGACAAAAATGGTGTTTTTTTGCTCAAAATAGATATATCTTAATAATAATGTACAAATTATATTCAGGAGGCAGTGCAGACATTAGTAAAAAATATTAATTCTATCTTGAAAGAGAACATCAGTGATCTACATTATATACATGTATTCAAGTTTTCTAGGAATATCATTCAAAGAAAGCAACATTGAACTATATATACATACGTAAGTTTTGTTGAAATATCAATCAATCAAACATTTGGTTAGCCTATCGGCAAAACATAAGTTCTCAAGTTTCCCAAATAATCTTTTTACGACCATTTCGAATTATGTAATTTAACACACCAAATATATTTCCATCAACTGAGCAACTCAGCGTTTAAATTTACTCAACTTTTAAATAACTCCGGAGTCATTCCAGAATAGATGAGTCTCAGAGCAGGAATAATAACATCAAGTTTTTCTTGTTTATTTGAGTGAAAACTCCCTATAAAATAGTAATCTCATCTCAATCCCAGTAAGAAAACAATGATCATATCACTTTTTATTATTCTTTAGTCCTCCAACTTAAAACCCAGCTATAAACATTAATTTTGGTTTGTTTTCGTTGATTTGTCCCTAGTTTTTTAGCCCAAATTGAGTTATTTTTAAGAATGAAGGTTTTGTACATAATTTAAGCACAAATCAGTTTTTAAATCGGTATGTATTGTAATGAAATGACAAAACCCTAATGAAAGACTTGATCAAAACTGTGATGTCATTCTGAGCTGTCCCGTACGGGACTTGCCTACTGCCAATTTTTTTAAGAAAATTATACTGTCGCAAAGTTTTCACAACACATAAAATATTAATTGACACATCCACAAACAAGTAGAAGTATATATTTTATCCCGTTAAACCGGTTCAAATATTTTTTATAGTCAATAAACTAGTAGTGAACATGCAACTGTCCCGTACGGAACTTGGAATGGCTGTTCGTAATTTTCCCACCAAAAATCAGTTTTCTTTAATCGCATTTCCGGTAAACGAAGCGAAGTGCTGGTTTCCGGTGTTTGACCCGCAGTTTTACAGCGATCCTCGCGGTAATCCGCGGTCGGGCTCTCTTATCGAGCGCCGTTTGATGTGTTTTGTATGTTTCGGCCCGCCAAATCCCCTAAGTACTAAGTTGTATTCCCAGCGCAATTCAGCCCGAACCCTTCATTCGGTCGGTTATTAAATATTTGAGCGCCAAGCCGCTTAGATAATAGCTCCATGGCTCCCCCCTCCGATTGGAATAAACAAGATGATTCCGTTACCGTTACTACGTTACAGTCCCAGGTCGTGGCTCAGGTAGACTCCACCTCTGAGCCGATGTAATTGCTTTCCTCTTTTTCTTGAGCTTTTTATTTTCAAGTAGACTGTATCATGTTGGTAATAATGTATTTTATTGGAGCTCTAAAGCTTTTGTGTAAGCTAAAATGTTTTAGTTTATGTTTCTAAAGTCCAAACCAGTCTTGTTAGCGTCTACTTTCTACGGTTGGCCTTATAATTTACTGTACGTCTTTAATTTTAATGTGATAGGCAAATATTTTAATGAATCCAAGGCTAGGGGACTCTAGTGTAAATGATAGTATAAATAATTAGCACCGAGATTTAATAATCAGTTTTTGATAACAATATTTGTAGGCATCCAGCATAATGTAATTACAATGTTGCATTAACATTTGTTCGCAATTTGAATAATGCGGAGATTAAGACAAAATTTAAACATTATAATGTTTTGTAATAAAACTTTTAACATTGAAATATATTCACAGAAACACAGGTAACACTTAAATACCAACAATTTATTGAGACGTTGCTCCCAGTACTCCGGGTTTCGACTTGCAGAGGTTGATTGAAAAAACTTTGAGTTGTAGAGGTAATCCTCGACTTACGAAGGTAGAGTGAAAATAAATCAAATCAAATCAAAAATACTTCATTGAATCACAATAATCTGTACAATAGTGTCATTTTTTCTAACTAAAATAACAATAATCTCTTGTTATTATAAAATATAAGATTTCTTAGCTACAGCTCATAAAATTCCCTAACACTGTAAATAGCCTGCTCACTCAACAAACGTTTTACCTTTCGGCCAAATCGTCTCGCGTCTTGCTCAGCCCTGATATTTTCTGGGCTATATTCTCTTCTAAAATTCGTCTTATCTACTGAATGAGCTACCCTATAAAGAAATGAGGGTTATGTTCCGTCTCTTCGACTTATAGAGATAAAATATAACCATAATATTATTTTGAGTCATGTATGTTTGTTTTTTCGATAGCAGGTTTTTTCAAGCGGATTGAAAATAATTAGAGACATTGAAGTTCGAGTTAGCGAGAGTCGACAAACTGGACTCTCGAAATGTGGTAATTTTTTGAGTGGACGAGTTTTCCCAATGGAATTGAGAATAATTCGAGGTATCGAAGGCATTGAGCCATCGAGTTTCAAGTCACCGTATGTCGGCTTTACAAACGTGAAATTATTCGAGTTAACTATATAGGCATATGGTTTTTTTTTGTTTTTCCAAAGCGTTAGGGAACAGTTCGAGGTATTAAAAATTACGTGGTATTGAGGTTCGGGCATGTGAGAGCCGACACAGAAATGTTTCCTAAGGGGATTGAACATAGTTCGAGATATCGAAGACTTCGAGCTATCGATGATCGAGTTTGTCAGTATCGAGACAGAAGGGGATTGAACATAGTTCGAGATATCGAAGACTTCGAGCTATCGAGGATCGAGTTTGTCAGTATCGAGACAGAAGGGGATTGGACATAGTTCGATATATCGAAGTCTTCGAGCTATCGATGATCGAGTCTGTCAGTATCGAGACAGAAGGGGATTGGACATAGTTCGAGATATCGAAGACTTCGAGCTATCGATGATCGAGTTTGTCAGTATCGAGACAGAAGGGGATTGAACATAGTTCGAGATATCGAAAACTTCGAGCTATCGATGATCGAGTTTGTCAATATCGAGACAGAAGGGGATTGGACATAGTTCGAGATATCGAAGACTTCGAGCTATCGATGATCGAGTTTGTCAGTATCGAGACAGAAGGGGATTGAACATAGTTCGAGATATCGAAAACTTCGAGCTATCGATGATCGAGTTTGTCAATATCGAGACAGAAGGGGATTGGACATAGTTCGAGATATCGAAGACTTCGAGCTATCGATGATCGAGTTTGTCAGTATCGAGACAGAAGGGGATTGAACATAGTTCGAGATATCGAAAACTTCGAGCTATCGATGATCGAGTTTGTCAGTATCGAGACAGAAGGGGATTGGACATAGTTCGAGATATCGAAATCTTCGAGCTATCGATGATCGAGTTTGTCAGTATCGAGACAGAAGGGGATTGGACATAGTTCGAGATATCGAAGACTTCGAGCTATCGAGGATCGAGTTTGTCAGTATCGAGACAGAAGGGGATTGAACATAGTTCGAGATATCGAAAACTTCGAGCTATCGAGGATCGAGTTTGTCAGTATCGAGTCAGAAGGGGATTGAACATAGTTCGAGATATCGAAAACTGCGAGCTATCGATGATCGAGTTTGTCAGTATCGAGACAGAAGGGGATTGAACATAGTTCGAGATATCGAAAACTTCGAGCTATCGAGGATCGAGTTTGTCAGTATCGAGACAGAAGGGGATTGGACATAGTTCGAGATATCGAAAACTGCGAGCTATCGATGATCGAGTTTGTCAGTATCGAGACAGAAGGGGATTGGACATAGTTCGAGATATCGAAAACTGCGAGCTATCGAGGATCGAGTTTGTCAGTATCGAGACAGAAGGGGATTGAACATAGTTCGAGATATCGAAAACTTCGAGCTATCGAGGATCGAGTTTGTCAGTATCGAGACAGAAGGGGATTGGACATAGTTCGAGATATCGAAAACTGCGAGCTATCGATGATCGAGTTTGTCAGTATCGAGACAGAAGGGGATTGGACATAGTTCGAGATATCGAAATCTTCGAGCTATCGATGATCGAGTCTGTCAATATCGAGACAGAAGGGGATTGGACATAGTTCGAGATATCGAAATCTTCGAGCTATCGATGATCGAGTTTGTCAGTATCGAGACAGAAGGGGATTGAACATAGTTCGAGATATCGAAAACTTCGAGCTATCGATGATCGAGTCTGTCAATATCGAGACAGAAGGGGATTGAACATAGTTCGAGATATCGAAGACTTCGAGCTATCGATGATCGAGTTTGTCAGTATCGAGACAGAAGGGGATTGGACATAGTTCGAGATATCGAAAACTGCGAGCTATCGATGATCGAGTTTGTCAATATCGAGACAGAAGGGGATTGAACATAGTTCGAGATATCGAAAACTGCGAGCTATCGATGATCGAGTTTGTCAGTATCGAGACAGAAGGGGATTGAACATAGTTCGAGATATCGAAAACTTCGAGCTATCGAGGATCGAGTTTGTCAGTATCGAGACAGAAGGGGATTGGACATAGTTCGAGATATCGAAAACTGCGAGCTATCGATGATCGAGTTTGTCAGTATCGAGACAGAAGGGGATTGGACATAGTTCGAGATATCGAAAACTGCGAGCTATCGAGGATCGAGTTTGTCAGTATCGAGACAGAAGGGGATTGAACATAGTTCGAGATATCGAAAACTTCGAGCTATCGAGGATCGAGTTTGTCAGTATCGAGACAGAAGGGGATTGGACATAGTTCGAGATATCGAAAACTGCGAGCTATCGATGATCGAGTTTGTCAGTATCGAGACAGAAGGGGATTGGACATAGTTCGAGATATCGAAATCTTCGAGCTATCGATGATCGAGTCTGTCAATATCGAGACAGAAGGGGATTGGACATAGTTCGAGATATCGAAATCTTCGAGCTATCGATGATCGAGTTTGTCAGTATCGAGACAGAAGGGGATTGAACATAGTTCGAGATATCGAAAACTTCGAGCTATCGATGATCGAGTTTGTCAATATCGAGACAGAAGGGGATTGAACATAGTTCGAGATATCGAAGACTTCGAGCTATCGATGATCGAGTTTGTCAGTATCGAGACAGAAGGGGATTGGACATAGTTCGAGATATCGAAAACTGCGAGCTATCGATGATCGAGTTTGTCAATATCGAGACAGAAGGGGATTGAACATAGTTCAAGATATCGAAAACTACGAGCTATCGATGATCGAGTTTGTCAGTATCGAGACAGAAGGGGATTGGACATAGTTCGAGATATCGAAGACTTCGAGCTATCGATGATCGAGTTTGTCAATATCGAGACAGAAGGGGATTGAACATAGTTCGAGATATCGAAAACTTCGAGCTATCGAGGTTCGAGTTTGTCAGTATCGAGACAGAAGGGGATTGAACATAGTTCGAGATATCGAAAACTTCGAGCTATCGAGGATCGAGTTTGTCAGTATCGAGTCAGAAGGGGATTGAACATAGTTCGAGATATCGAAGACTTCGAGCTATCGAGGATCGAGTTTGTCAGTATCGAGACAGAAGGGGATTGAACATAGTTCGAGATATCGAAAACTTCGAGCTATCGAGGATCGAGTTTGTCAGTATCGAGTCAGAAGGGGATTGAACATAGTTCGAGATATCGAAGACTTCGAGCTATCGAGGATCGAGTTTGTCAGTATCGAGACAGAAGGGGATTGAACATAGTTCGAGATATCGAAGACTTCGAGCTATCGAGGATCGAGTTTGTCAGTATCGAGACAGAAGGGGATTGAACATAGTTCGAGATATCGAAAACTTCGAGCTATCGATGATCGAGACTGTCAGTATCGAGACAGAAGGGGATTGAACATAGTTCGAGATATCGAAGACTTCGAGCTATCGATGATCGAGTTTGTCAGTATCGAGACAGAAGGGGATTGGACATAGTTCGAGATATCGAAGTCTTCGAGCTATCGATGATCGAGTCTGTCAGTATCGAGACAGAAGGGGATTGAACATAGTTCGAGATATCGAAGACTTCGAGCTATCGAGGATCGAGTTTGTCAGTTTCGAGACAGAAGGGGATTGGACATAGTTCGAGATATCGAAAACTTCGAGCTATCGATGATCGAGTTTGTCGGTTTCGAGACAGAAGGGGATTGAACATAGTTCGAGATATCGAAAACTTCGAGCTATCGAGGATCGAGTTTGTCAGTTTCGAGACAGAAGGGGATTGAACATAGTTCGAGATATCGAAAACTTCGAGCTATCGAGGATCGAGTTTGTCAGTATCGAGACAGAAGGGGATTGAACATAGTTCGAGATATCGAAAACTTCGAGCTATCGAGGATCGAGTTTGTCAGTATCGAGTCAGAAGGGGATTGAACATAGTTCGAGATATCGAAAACTTCGAGCTATCGAGGATCGAGTTTGTCAGTATCGAGTCAGAAGGGGATTGAACATAGTTCGAGATATCGAAGACTTCGAGCTATCGAGGATCGAGTTTGTCAGTATCGAGACAGAAGGGGATTGAACATAGTTCGAGATATCGAAGACTTCGAGCTATCGAGGATCGAGTTTGTCAGTATCGAGACAGAAGGGGATTGGACATAGTTCGAGATATCGAAGTCTTCGAGCTATCGATGATCGAGTCTGTCAGTATCGAGACAGAAGGGGATTGAACATAGTTCGAGATATCGAAGACTTCGAGCTATCGAGGATCGAGTTTGTCAGTATCGAGACAGAAGGGGATTGAACATAGTTCGAGATATCGAAGACTTCGAGCTATCGAGGATCGAGTTTGTCAGTATCGAGACAGAAGGGGATTGAACATAGTTCGAGATATCGAAGACTTCGAGCTATCGAGGATCGAGTTTGTCAGTATCGAGACAGAAGGGGATTGAACATAGTTCGAGATATCGAAGACTTCGAGCTATCGAGGATCGAGTTTGTCAGTTTCGAGACAGAAGGGGATTGGACATAGTTCGAGATATCGAAAACTTCGAGCTATCGATGATCGAGTTTGTCGGTTTCGAGACAGAAGGGGATTGAACATAGTTCGAGATATCGAAAACTTCGAGCTATCGAGGATCGAGTTTGTCAGTTTCGAGACAGAAGGGGATTGAACATAGTTCGAGATATCGAAAACTTCGAGCTATCGAGGATCGAGTTTGTCAGTATCGAGACAGAAGGGGATTGAACATAGTTCGAGATATCGAAAACTTAGAGCTATCGATGATCGAGTTTGTCAATATCGAGACAGAAGGGGATTGAACATAGTTCGAGATATCGAAAACTTAGAGCTATCGATGATCGAGTTTGTCAATATCGAGACAGAAGGGGATTGAACATAGTTCGAGATATCGAAAACTTCGAGCTATGGAGGATCGAGTTTTTAAGAGTAGATCCAGAAGCTTTTCCCCTGATGATTGATAACAATTCGATATCAAAGATTTTATGCCATCGAGGTTCCTCGAGTCAGCGACAGTCGACCGCTACCGTGTTTTAAAACAACCCCTCGCAGTTAGCCGTCGTGTTATCATTGCGCCGGCGATCGATGCAGAGCCCCTGCCCCTCGCTTCCTCTTCCCAAAACAATATTAATTAATTGGCCGTGCGTCATGTTTAAGCCGTTCTTATTAACGAAGGGGCGGTTGAGGGGGATGGGGGGGAGGGGGGACCGCAACCAAAGCGGCCGTCTTCATTACCCGCCGGTGATTGTGTCGCAAAAATTGTTCGGACACGTTTCCTTTTGGTTGTTTTTTAATCGTACTTGAAAAGTTTTTTTTCGGTTTTTGGGTTTTTGTTGATTTTTTTCGTGTGAACGATCCGATTTATTGTTTTTGATACGACATTGAGCTTAATTAATTGACATCCTTGATTTTGACAGAAATCATTTCTAGCAAATATTTGTTGAGGGTTGTCCTTGATGTGTCATAAGCGATTGTTAAGTCGATTTATTAAACTAATTTTTTTCTATTGAGCTGTAATCTAACTACAAGGATTTGAAGATTTGCTACGTTTTGTCTAATCATGCTTGTATTTTGTACTCATTCTTTGTTGATAATTCTTATTATATTGTGTTGTAAATTATATCTAACTCAAATTGGGTTTCTACAAGGTCTACCTGACGAAAATTATTAAATTTGGAAAAAATGACCAATATAAATTTTAGGAATCAAATTATATTATGTATGAAAGACTTTATCGTTTATATCGTTTTTGTATAGCCTAGTTTTTAAAACCGTAAAAATGAGATTTTCGGATTTTTCATAAATTATTCTAAATGTAATATCGAAATTCTGCTCACTAGATAATTTTTTTTCATACAAATGAGGCTAAAACATAACGGTTATGGTTGAGCGGTCGAGGCTCTACCGAATTTCAAAGTGGAGGAGCAGGTAGAAACGCGATATTTTTCGTGACTGGAGCCCCCTCTTAAGATGTTTTTTAATCAATAGCTGAAGTCCTACTTTTTAATCGTCCCCATCCTGTGTCTGAATAATAAACTTCAAGGTTCACTAACGTGATACCGATTTCCGAACATTCTCAAAGTTCCTATCAGCTTTTCCGGATCTTTTCCGTTATACGTATACCACTGTTCCGGGTTTGTTTTTCAAGCTTGATTTTGGTAAGTTAGGCTAGGATAGGTTAGGTTAGGTAACCTAACCTAAACTAACCTTACCTAACCTAACCTTACCCAAGCTAACCTAACCTAACCTAAACTAACCTAACCTGACCTAACCAACTGCAACTGGGACCATTAGACGGCCAGACGCTGGCTTATCGCGTCTAAACAAAGGTAGCGGTAGATAAGATAACGAAACCGCAGGTAAATATTCTTACAAGGAATTTCCAATTAAAAACGATTAATAACTATTATTTGACCTAGTTTATGGTGCTCGGTCAAAAATCAAGCTGAAGGGTAAATTTGGAATGGTGGTATACGTATATCGGAAAAGATCCGGTTTTCCCACGTCAACCTTCGCATCCTCGCGACTTCCCTGACCCCCGATGCTTTTCACTTCCACCCCGACTCAGACGGCCCTACACACTTCGTGCATGCGGTCACTATCGTAAGTGAATTATTGATTATGCAGACCATCGTGTGGAAATAAAGAAGGGATCTCCCCTCGCCCTCCCCTCCCCTCCCCTCCCCCCCCGCCATAATCAAACCGAGCTTAGCCAAAGTGCCGAATCAATATTTCAAGCCTTCTATCATATGAATTAACTACGTGGAAAATGTTTTCCCGTTTTCCCCGTTTCCCCACGTCGTGTCCAGTTAATGGACTTGTATTTTTTTTATTCGAAGCGAAGAGGAAATTAGGCGGTTTGTAGAGTCGAGGTGTAATTTTTATGTGGGGTCGTCTCTTTGACGTTTTTTTTATTGGTTTAGCCATCGAGCGATGTTATTGTTTTATTGTTTTGATACTGTTCAATTGTGTTATTGACACACCGCTTCAATTTTTTATTTTATTTATACTATGGGTTTATTTGTACGTTCAGATAAGTATGGGAATGGGTTTGTTATTGTTTTATGTAAGTACAAGGTGTTTTTCTCTAAACGCAGCCCAAAATTTTATTTGATCAGTGAAGGATTATTCCCCCCCAAGATCCCCGGATTTGACCTCACTAAATTATTTTCTTTGGGATACTAAAAAAGTAAGGCCTACGAAAAAATTCACAGGATATTCAGCACCTTAAAACAAGCACAACAAATTTAATACAAGAATTTCAAAGAGGTCCTTTGCAAAACGTGTTCAGGAAGTTGATGGAGAGAGCACAACTTTGTATGAATGTCAATGACGGATTGTTTGAATACATAATGTGATCAAACGTAAATAATAGGTTGTAATCTAAAGATTAACAAAACAATGCTCAGTTCATCTTTATATGTGCATCATTCAGCATCATAAAAAACACCCTGTATAATTATTGCTTGTTATGATTTCCTGGTAACAAGATTTCCTGCACAGAAACCACGCATCAAAATCAACACCAAGAACCAATACCAAGAACCAACACCAAAACCAACTGTATCCTAGTGGAGACTGTAAAGAAACCACGCTTAAAACCAACACCAAGAACCAATACCAAGAACCAACACCAAAACCAACTGTATCCCAGTGGAGACTGCAAAGAAATCACGCATCAAAACCAAGGACCAAGAACCAATACCAAAACCAACACCAAAATCAACTGTGTCCAAGTGGAGACTGTGCACATAAAACCACGTATCAAAACCAAAACCAAGAACAAATACCAAAACCAGACCAAGTACCAACACCAAAACCATCTATATCCCAGTGGAGACTGTAAAGAAACCACGCATCAAAACCAGACCAAGAATCAACACCAAAACCAACTGTATTCCAGTGGAGACTGCAGAGAAACCACGCGTAAAAACTAAGACCAAGAACCGATACCAAAACCATCTGTATCCCAGTGGAGACTGTAAAGAAACCACGCATCAAAACCAACAGCAAGAACCAATACCAAGAACCAACACCGAAACCAACTGTATCCCAGTGGAGACTTTGCAGAAACCACGCATCAAAACCAAGACCAAGAACCAATACCAAAACCAGACCAAGGACCAACACCAAAAAACCATCTGAATCCCAGTGGAGACCAAGATTCGATACCAAAACTAATACGAAGAACCAACACCAAAACCAACTGTATCCCAGTGGTGACTGTGCACAGAAACCTCGCATCAAAACCACCACCGCACCCTGTAAACCAAGAACCAATAGCAAAACCAAGACCAAGAACCAATACCAAAACCAGACCAAGAACCAATACCAAAACCAGACCAAGGACCAACACCAATACCAGCTGTGTCCCAGTGGAGCGGGGGTATCCCACCACACCGTCCCTTTCGGCTTTCAATTTAACAGCAGGTATTTTAACAAGAAGTTTAATTAGGACGGTCGAGTTCCTCCCATTAGGTCAAAAACCGGCGTTCGTCGCCACCCTCGCTGGACCGCTCTCTCCCTCCCCCCTTCTCTCTCTCTCTCTCCCCCCTCTCTCGCACTCTCTCACACACTCGCGGCCCGCGGGATAGCGTTGGGTTCCCAACGATAAGGTAGGCATTGGGTTAAATATCGATCGTCGTAGTACGAACTACTATCGAATATCGTAAATTTGGCTCTTTAACCATTGACGTCTCAACATAAAACGAGCTTAATTTATAGGAATGTAGGATTGGGACCTATTTTTTAACTAAGAAAGTTAGGCTAATCTATCCCACTTTTTGCGCTCGGTACTGGAAGATTTTTAATTCCTCCGTAATTTAAGTTAGTATAGTCATCATGTTGGTTATCTGTGTACTGTAAGAGGAATCAACATTAACAAGTACCTGGTGGACCGAGCCTTGCTCGGTGTTATTTCATGTTTACGAGTTCATCCAGTTACTCTACAAAATATTTCATTGTAATAAAATTGATAAATAGAAACCGTTTTTATTGCTCCATGGACTCTTCATCCCACTTGCTGTATTTTCCCTTGATAGCTGTAGATTCCAAACAGCTGTTATGATTACTTCATTTGTTTACACTTTCCTTGTTTATATTCGTTGCTATCACTGCAACCCATAAGGCCAATGTTAAAATTTTACAACTTTAAAATTCGATTTATTACGTTATTAGATTTTCTCTGGCCAAGTAATCTGCATAAAAGACGTTTTTGAGTCATAAATTACTTATTTCCAGACTTTTAAGGAAATCCTCGGAGCCGTTTTAGAGATAATTGTGCAAGCAAGCAAGCAAGATAACATTGCTCGTATAAGAGTATAGGATAGATTATAACGTTGGGCAAATTTGTAAGTAAAATATTACTCATCGTCTATGTCTTCACTGACATTACAGGACATTTCTGAATAGTACTTTGGCCACTGCATTTTAATAATCTAATACGATCGAGTAATTGTTGGACAGTCATACATTTATTTATTTATTTGTATCATCATGAAACTTGGAAGAGTCCCAAGTAGGAAGAATTAATCTGTGGTACAGGTACAGATATATAAATTTAAAAATATAATAATCTGTACAGGTACAGATATATAAATTTAAAGATATATAATTTTTTTATAAAAATTGCACCGATTCACAATAATGACGAGTTAAAAACGACAGGCATTGGAGTTTGAAATGAAAACGAAAACAAAGGACGACACGACAACAGGGAGCAGACAGCCGAGCCGAAACTAAAAAGTTGATGTCGGTAATTCGGTAGAAAATAAGATCAATATTTAACCGCATGCCTCGTTGTGAACCCAACGCTGTCCCAGTCGACCAACGGACGAGACGGATCTTCTCCGATTGAATCAGCTGTTAATTAACGATCAGCTGGTGACGTCACCGAACAGACGCTCGACTAGTGTTCGGATATCGAAAGAAACTATCGATATTTATATCGACGATAATATTGTACCCTCAATATCGATATGCGATGATATCGGGTCATAAATATCGATATATTGGGAAAATATCTATATATCAGAAAAATGTTGTTAAAAATTAATTGAATGCATACGGTATGTATCACATCAGTTAGCAGCATCTGTGACGTCCGTTTGCCGTAAAATTGTTAACAATTTATACTTTGAAGTATAATTTTAGATCAATAACTATAAAATAAATTATTTTTCTGCAAAAGACTCTTGTTTCAAGTAGCCTATATAGCCAAGATATTTTTTTTTGAAATTCTTGTGGATAACCATATCTTTATCTTTACAACTATCAAATCAACAAATAATAAAAAAATTTAACTAAAATCAATTTCTTGTAGCTAATAAGTTATTTCCAAATTCATATCTCTAATACTTACTGATCAAATAATATTTTTTTACTACTAATGAAAAAGTGCAGAAAAGGTTAAACTGCATATTATTATGCATTATTCTTAAAAATTTGCTTATATCGATACTAACGATAGTATCGAAGTAAAATATCGATATTTCGATAATATCGGGAGTCTAATACCGATATAAAAATAACGATATATCGGATACTAGACGAAACGGATCTTCTCCGATCGAATCAGCTGGTGATTAACGATCTGCTGGTGACGTCATCGGACAGACGCTCGACGCATGCGCAAATTAACCCCGCGCCGGTCGCCCGCGCAGGCGCAGTCCGCGACGACGCGTCATCAATCATCGTTTAATTGGTTTCTCGTTCTCGATTTCGGCGGTGAAAGCCGCATCGAGTATCGATTACCGGGTGAAACGATAATCGCATCGATTAATCGTGCGTTTGGTTCGCTAATTGGCCGGAATGGTTGATGGAAGAGTCGGCTACGCTAAGAGTAAAAAATGACTACGAGTCGACTAGGCCTAGGCGGCTGGATGAAAACAAGGTATAGGATGGATCTCCTGCTGACTGTTAATAATGAAGATTTAATTTCGACCGTTTTAGGAAATATTGGCCGCTGCGAAACATTTTTGTATTCTTGACCATTGAACGCCGGTTATAACTACACTTTACGGACGATAACTAGGATTAAATTAACATTTTTGGAAACTCTCGTCTTTCTTCTGTAGAGGATTTTGGCGAGTTTTCAATGTAAATATAATAGTGAAAAAATTAAGGATAACTCTGTGTGTTAAGCCTCCAGCTTTTAATTTCCAAGAGTAATGTAATTCTGACTTTTGCAACAAATTGTCCACTGCAATAAAAGAATTATTGTATTATATTATTTTCATTATTATTATCTGTTTTTGTAATCAGCTTATAATCCAGTGACGTATACCGTTATCGAAATTAAATGACAGACACGTGTTACGAAAAAAAATTTCTGTATTACCCATAAATGGCGTTTTATTGGTCCAGTTCCAAGAAAGTGGGCAAATATTATAAGTATGGTCCTGAACTTTCAGCTAAGCTCGCAAATAAAAGTGCTGCATTATATTTAGACAAATTTCACGTCATATCCAAACATGTTTTCTTCCGGGGACGATGAAAATAGATTTCACATTAAATCAAATGTTGCCCGGCGGCGAGCGGCCCCGCCCCCAGCGCCGTGCCAAGTGTCGGCTGTTGTGAGCGTCGCACAACATTATCCGTCGGATGAAATGGCGTGGCCCTCTCCGCCCATTACACTAATGTTGATTTTAGCATTGGTCTTATGGATAGCCTAGGCCACGTAATTTGAATCGGTATAGTAACAAAAACAAGCTTCACGACGTTTCGGGATCTGGAGCCTGATGCCGTCTTCAGGTAGAAAAGAACCTAGAACAAAACAAGATTAGTAACACACAGCCAGGATAACCTGGATAAAAACTTAGGTAAAGCAGAGAAATGTAATAGCAGTAACAAAAACACTATACTGAAAAAAAACAAGAACACAACACAGAAATCACAAGTATCGCAAGTTATATAATGAAGATTTAATTTTTACGTTCGTTTTGGTAAATATTGGCTGATGCTGAACATTTCGATATTTAGTATGTTTACAAACTTGTAGGTAGCCGGATCGATCCCGAGAAAAGTATGTAGCTTTTTGAAGGGTTGTTTCTGGAGCCAGCTGCCATTGGTTGTTGGACTATTAATTAACAATCCTGTCTAAGGAACATGCCAACCTTAGTCAGTAACAAGGCTACAAGATCGCGCCACTACCATCACGATCATCACACTCATCCCTCACTCATATTCAGGGTAACGTCCTCCATGAGGTACCTGTCTTGTTAAAGTGATTAAGTGATTAAGTGATAAGTGATTAAGTATTTGTTTGTTTTTGCCCGCAAAAATCTAAATTAATATCAAAATATAAAATCACAAGCACCAACAATGAATTTCAAACAAAGGACATAGTCACAAACAAACGCGATGACGTTAAGTTACGTACTTCAGACGTTACCTATAACATGACCTAGCGTTGACGTTGAACTTACATAATAATAGGTAGGATTTCAACCCATATTATTTTTGTGTGCTTAATATTTAATAAATCGTAATGCCGAGCGAACAAGATCACTTAAAGTTCATTAATTGTTTTTTCAGTGACTATAAATACTATTTAAAACTGCATATATGAATGTTATAGCAATAGATTTTTAAAACACAAATTCAGAAGATTTCATTAGGCTACGATAATACATCAGTGTATTTTGATGCATCTCCATAGATGTAGGTAGTAGTATACCTAAAAGGGAGATACTCTGTTCATTTTTAAAGGATTTAGTTCTATTCCAGCATTTAACCTGCATTCTTCAGTACATTATTACTCAAGAAAAGTGTTCTGGGTTGTAAAATTCAGAATTTCAAAAACCTGAGAGAGAGAGAGAGAGAGAGAGAGAGAGAGAGAGAGAGAGAGAGAGAGAGAGCTTAATACCCAGAATAAATTAAAATGCTAGGTTTAAAAATACATATATCCATGTCCGTTGTTTATTGATCGAAATTTTCTACACTTCAAAATGGCCTTTTCATTGACATATAGGACTTATACCATTTCTGTAGACTTACAGTATGTGTGCATCGTTTACTTGGATTGCAAACTAAAACTGGCCTTGGTTACGTGAGAAGTTTCTTTATCGGGCTGTCAGTAAAATTGTGTTCCAAACTTGAGGAATAAGAATATTTCTAGCTCTTATAAATGAGGTCCATAGATCATCTTACAATTAGGCCTACCGTGTTTGAAGTTAATACTGTATATTTTAAAAGTTGAATAAATATTTAACACAATTAACAATTTTATGTGCTCGTCGAAAATCTAAACATACCTTTAATAGAGGAGATAGCTATAGAAGTTGAGTTTACTAATTACCTGCAAGGTATAATTTCGACGAATGAAAGATTCCATAAATGATTTACATCTACCCCGAGCCGCAGAACCACCACATACCCACTACTACCGCACGTGTCGGCGTGCACGATCGCAGACGAAACTAATTAGAAAAGATCAATAAAGTAGACATTAGAACATGAGCACTTTGTAATTGGCGGGAAATGTACGATGTACGGGGTGGTCTCCAGTCTCAGTCTCCAGTTTTAAACGGTTTATTGCCATCGTTTTTACGAGCCGTACGAGACGTTGTGTCTTATCTGGGATGAATCACGACAAGATGATTCCCCTCCCCTAGTTTCCCCCTTGCCCCCCTCCAACCCCCCCCGCTTCCCCTTGCCTCAAGGTCGCGTCTGAAGTACTAAAGGCCGTCTCAGCTAAGCTTTAGACGACATGAAAAGTTTATTAATTTCAACGGTTTCCCAATCATCATCATCTATTTAATTTCGTAAAGCGATTCTTTGCGTCAAAATTGTGGGCGTCTGGCAAGTCGTAAAAAGATGGGAGAGGGCTCAAATTGAAGATCTCTATTCCGTGATGGTGGGAAAAATAATGAAATTGCTTGAAATTTACCAGAAAACGAGAAATAACGTAAAATATCTGCCGTTATAAAGCATTGGGATCTAAAAACGTCTGTTTTGTTTACATAAAACATGTTATACAGATACTTTATTGAAACCATGTGTAGGTAGGCTAGATATCAACACAAGGTAGATTAAGTTTGCTATGAAGGTATTTTGTACCATAATAAATTAGGATTGTTTGAATTTTCCCTCATTAGGGGCCCTTCAAGCCGCTAGAAAACAATGTGGTAGGCTAAATATCAATATAGGCTAAGGTAGATTCAGTTTGATAAGGTATGTTGTACTATAATAAATAAGGATTGTTTTAGTTTCCCTCATTAACCCCTTCAGTCCACTATTTTATACAAACCACACATTCGTATTAAACATATTTAATAATGAAACAGTATTGGTTACTAGCAGTTACGTATGCAACCATAACATTTTCATGCAAAAACAGTGAATAAATTAACATAACAACTAAAATGACCTAATAATACATGCAACTAATTCACGAACAGTATGGCAAAATTTACCAGGCTCTTTAATAACATTATGATTTAAATATTGGTGAATTAATTAAAGATACATTATAAACAACGAATAAATACATGCAACAATATCAACAATTCAACAAGGTATAATTATATAAAGACTGGGATATATAACAAGAAAAAACAACAAGTGTAGAACAAATATTTAAATATAACATGCAAATCTAATGTCAAAGGACTTGAAACAACAATGGTTAAGTTTAGTGCACAATACAATACAATAATTTCCAAACTACAGCAATAATCCATTTATGATCGACAGTACAACATAAAGTAAATTGAATTAATAGTTAGATAGTGCAACGTTTAATAATATCATGATAAGTTTAAATGCAAAAATAAGAATGCCAAAGTAACATGCTACATAATTGAATCAATTTAATATAATAATGATTGTAAAACATACAAACGTAACACATTTATCGAACAATTGAATACAACAATGCTGTCATATTGTATCAAGGAATTAAAAAGCGTAACGTAGAATTTATTGGAGAGAATGCTCAAGATTAATGCGAGAGTAGAGGAGAGAACAGGAAACGGAGAGAATTAAAATATTAGTTACTCAAAATTGTATGTTATCATTGTTGGTGCTTAAATAACATGTTTTAACAGTGGTCTGTTCAAATATGTTTATCAATAAATTTACTTAATATATCGGAGAGACCGCTTTGGGGCCGGTCTACCCAAAATGAAACTCTTCATCAGAAGATAAAGCAGGGAGATGAAAACAAATGTATAAGATTAATCCAAGTAAATATTAATATGAATATTCCAGAACAGTTAATGAAATATCTCCGCTCTTCTCATTGCGGTTCAATTTGTCTCGAAAGCAATGTATTTAAGACCAAATAAAATTGTTTCTCTTATTTTTAAATCCCATAAATTATAAGTAAATTGAAGATTGGTAAACTGGTTTCTTCCTTTTGCTGCGGTAATTATTTATAATTTGTCTTAGCTTATAGAATTTACGTCGAAGCTTAGAAATAAATATTGAGAGGCTAATCGTGACTATGGAAAGTAAATATAATATATTCTATTCTAATTTACTCGTTTATAACTCAAAAAATAGTTTCTTCTTAACATGCCACGATACTTACTTTAAGTGTAAAAAAACAATTGACTTCAAACAACAAAAGTGGTAAAGGGAGATCCAGCCCTTATAAAATCTAATTACCACAAAGCTTTCAGAGTAAAAAAACATAGACACTTTCAACGATGTTCATCTACCAATAGTAAAGACCGTTTCACTATGGATTTACTGACGAGTAACGCACGATACTTTTCAACACGATGCAAGTCCGCTCGCAATTTTAACATTGTGCTTACGGAGCCATGCTAGTTACCTCAGTCTGTACACCAGCGCCCGCCGCCCCACCTTGCTCGAGTGACAGCTGTTTTAATTTCCAACTAAACTAAGGAATTTCATTATCCGAGTCCCTGTAATACACTCCTCGTTTAATTGCGATAATCAAGTGGAATATTTAAAAAGCGGGACAGAAGTTTATGGCGGAGGCCGCTGTAAAGTGTAGGCGATGGCGGCGTGGGTTGGGCACTTCTACTGCGGGCTGCACGAATGGTTTTTTTAATGAAAAATGTAATTTAATTTAATTTGTACTTGACTTATTTTTAATTTGCAATTTTTATAGTGTTTTAGCGAATTTCCCCTATAGGGAAGAAGCTATTACCGTAGGTCTCATGGTAAGACTTAAGCCCGAGGCCCGAGACTATGATAACTTTTCGTTTTGGGGCCACCAGAAGCAAAAAAATACCATTCGTTCGAATTTATATATCTATATAATATTTATATATCTATATAATATATATATATATATATATATGTGTGTGTGTGTGTGTGTGTGTGTGTCTGTTAGCACGATAGCGGCCGTAAAAATGGTCCAATCTTATTGAAAATTGGTACAGACGTGTAAAGTGGTCACTTGGACGAGTTCGTGAACCAGCCCGATCGGATCACCGATCACCGGAAGGGGGGGGTAAAGGGGGTTAAACCCCCCCAAAAATGGTTTTTTTTGAGTTTTTTCATAGAAAAATAAAATTTAACGAATTTTTGCTGGCACCATTGAATTCAGCTCAAAAAAACAAACAATTTAGTATTTTGAATCACTGCTCTATGTCCATTAGTTACCGAGATATTGAAAGTGGTAAACACAGTACGTTGTCCCAATGTTAACCTTATGGGAAATAAGTAAAATTCTATATCTCGGTTATTTCTCAACATATCTTGATAAAACTTGGTAAATAGCTTCTTCTGGTTCAGATCTACTAAATATTGAGTTAAAAACACCCAATTTTAATATACCTGTAGCAGCAAACCTGCATACTCATTCCCCATGTTATTCTTATGGAGCTTACCAAAACATGTCGAATTTCACTATGTTGGATTGAAATATGTTGTTTTGCATTTGAAATTCGCTGAGTATGCAGGTCTGCTGCAACGGGGGTATTTATGGATGGTTAGGGTGTTTGTGGAACTGTTGGATGGGCTTGACGTCGAATTGTGAAGTGTGGTCAAGTACAACGTTCGCACCTTGACCCCGCTATGCGAAATGCAATATCGAGTGCCTACGAGCTTTGCGCCGCTCTCGATAGATTTGAATTATCAACTTCTCGGATTTAAAACACGATCTTGAGCCCTTTTAACCGTATTTTCAGCCCTAGATGCGAAATTTTACTGTTGGGGCGTTTGGATAAGTAACTTGTACAAGATAGTTGTTGAGCGGATTTGAAATAAATATTCAAGTAAACGTGGAATTCTTTAACAATTTCACTATAGCATATCGGATGATTCTAACGAAATGGAGTGAAATTGAAGATTTTTCATTTCTAAAGCATCGATCATTACAGAAATTAATTCAAAAAGCATGTTTTGAGTCGCATTTGCATACAATTTGTTTAATATGGCTGCCTGATTAGCCGTCGTGGCTATAATTTTAATAAATATATTAATTTCTATTGTAATTCATAAATAAATGCTATTTGCATTTCTGGCTGATAGTTAATAAAATTTCGTTTGGTTGTTAAATTGGCAAAATATTTTCCGTAAAGATGTTAAATTGACCATTTGACAAACACAGTAGTATTGAAGTCAAATCAAGTGTGCATTTTGATAGATTCAGTTAACGAGATGAAACAGAATTATAAAAATCGTGGTATACACTCTCTCAAATTGCCCATTTCGCAAATTAGTTGATTTTAAAAATCGTTCTACCTCTTTTATAAAAATGATATAATATTGTACATTTCAGTTTAATTTTTTGAATACTTTTTGAAGTAGAAAATGTCCGAGTCGTTCTCACTATTTCCATACAAGGTCAGTATTTAAAAAAATCATACACTTCTCGTATGAAATTCAGTACAAAACATATGTGATTAAAGTAGTACATTAAATAAGACCACTTTATTTATAGTGCATTCAAAACTTGAGATACCAATATTGAGTTTTTAGGAGCATATTTTATTTTAAAGCGAAAGTCCTTACAAAAGCGCCTTACAAAAGCGACCTTACAAAAGCCCCATTGAGAAACATTACTACTAGCTTATAATTTGAGTAAAAGCTTCAAATACAAACGAAACAGTGCCTTACAATTGTATATAAATATGTTATTACCCATTAATTTTTATGTGTCATTAATCGCTTGTTAATTGTTCAAGTTATCAGTTTTCATTGAGCTGATATAGATTTTACCATTGTTTAACTTTATTAATGTGTTCAAATAGGCCTATTCTATCGCTAAGAAGCTATCAAAATTTCCTCGTGATGTAATTTCTAATATTGAAGAATAATTTTCAAAATATTCAGAAATCAAGAAGAAAGTTAAAACTGCAAATTGAAAGAAATTTAAAACTGTTGATGTAATATACTGCAATCAAGAAGTACACTAAGAGTTATACAAAATTAAATAATGGACACATTTTTGTATAGTTTTCCTGTTAGAGGCCGGGTTGAATAACATGGTACAGGCCGACCTAAAGATTATTGTTTATTTATTTATTTTTTTCAGCAGTTTCCAATTTATACAAATCAAACGTATAAATCATCTAAATAAATGAAAAACTATTGAGTTTCTTGCAGTTTCATATATGCTTCCATAACATTTTCATGCAAAAACAGTGAATAAATCAACAAAACAACTAGAACAACCTAATAAATTTATGCAACAAATTCAAGAACAGTATGGCAAAAAGTACGAGACTATTTAACAAATTTATGATTTAAATATTGGTAAATTAATTAAGATACATTTTAAATGACGAATAAATACATGCAAAAATTAAACAATTCATCAAATGCAACAAGGTATATTTTATAGAATGACAAGGATATTTAACAAGAAAAAACAATAACTTTAGAAAAATATTCAAATTTAACATGCTAGAGGACTTCTAATGTCAAAGGACTTGAAGCAAGAATGGTGGGAATCAGTGCAAAACTAGAAAAAGTACTGACAATTTTAACTGTTAATTTTAACTTTGAGCTTATGGACGGTCTAGGTTGCGTTAAGTGACTTGGACTGAACGTTTAAATGTTAATTACGTAACCCGGGCCCTAATAACGAAGCGTGACACTGAACTCCTTGCGTTACGTAATACACGCATGTTCCTCAGCCCTAACCCCCTTGCGTTACGTAAAACACGCATGTACCTCAGCCCTAACCCCTCTTGCGTTACGTGATGAACGTTTGTTCCTCAGCCCTAACCCCTCTTGCGTTACGTGAAACGTTTGTTCCTCAGCCCTAACCCCCTTGCGTTACGTAATACACGAGTGCACCTCAGTCCTAACCCCCTTGCGTTACGTAATACACGCATGTTCCTCAGCCCTAATCCCCTAGCGTTACGTAATACACGCATGTTCCTCAGCCCCAATCCCCTTGCGTTACGTAACACACGCATGTTTCTCAGTCCTGACACGATTTATTCCCCGCTCAGATCCGCGTATTTCTACTTCCCCTCATAATCCTCCATAAACGTTTCGCTAATTGAACCTATTGTTCGCATCCAAATGAATTATCCCTTCTAATTATAGCCGAAGGCGCGTAAATAGAGCTTTGATTCCTTCGTTATTACGCTTTGTCTCCCATCCTCCTTCCTCCTTCCTCTCCCGCTGGTTTTATCGAGACGAGATATTATTTTAAAAATTTGGTGTGGTTAGCCTCTGTAGTTAAAAGTGTTAGTGTTAGATTTTTTTTATTTTAATTGTTTTAATGTAGGAAACTCTTCTTTAATGTCCGGTTTATCATGAAATTATTTTTTTAAATTAATGTTAATGTGTTAATTATCAAACGATTCCTTTTTTATCTTACAATTTTTAATTCGCTATTTATAGGCTATCACATTTATTTTGTGTTTCCTAAGTATTTTTTAAGACAATGCTTGCCTTAAATTTTACAAAACCTATAGTCTAGAAATTTTTAAGATCCTTTTTGGATAGTATATTGGCTAAAATGTTCGGGATAGTATTAGTTTCATACGTTTTAAAACAAAATGAATGCTATATTGGTACGTGAGATATATTCCTCATACTATAGATACGGTACTATAACAAAAGATAGATATACATTTTTCGGGCATCCAATAAATTTAACGGATGGGTTATAGTTCGGAGTTTTTTTTATGTCATTACATTTAATGTAAAATAATATTTTAATCGAAGTAGTATTTTTAGAGTTGTGTGTATCAATATTGTATCCATCTTTTGCTACCAACTAAAGCAATAATATAGATAGGCCTACTACTGTCTGCCAACGCGAAGCGCTCATGTGATAGATACCGTACTTTTGTCTGCCAACACAATGCGCTCATGTGATGATACTTCTGTCTGTCAACACGAAGCGCTCATGTGATAGATACTTCTGTCTGTCAACACGAAGCGCTCATGTGATAGATACTTCTGTCTGCCAACACAAGAAGCGTTCATATGATAGGTACTTCTGTCTGTCAACACGAAGCGCTCATGTGATAGATACTTCTGTCTGCCAACACGAAGCGCTCATGTGATAGATACTTCTGTCTGCCAACACAAGAAGCGTTCATATGATAGGTACTTCTGTCTGTCAACACGCAGCGCTCATGTGATAGATACTTCTGTCTGCCAACACGAAGCGCTTTTCTGATAGATACTTCTGTCTGCCAACACGAGGCGCTCATGTGATAGATACTTCTGTCTGCCAACACGAGGCGCTCATGTGATAGATACTTCTGTCTGCCAACACGAAGCGCTCATGTGATAGATACTTCTGTCTGCCAACACGAAGCGCTCATGTGATAGATACTTCTGTCTGCCAACACGAAGCGCTCATGTGATAGATACTTCTGTCTGCCAACACAAAGCGCTCATGTGATAGATACTTCTGTCTGCCAACACAAAGCGCTCATGTGATAGATACTTCTGTCTGCCAACACGAAGCGCTCATGTGATAGATACTTCTGTCTGCCAACACAAATCGCTCATGTGATAGATACTTCTGTCTGCCAACACGAAGCGCTCATGTGATAGATACTTCTGTCTGCCAACACGAAGCGCTCATGTGATAGATACTTCTGTCTGCCAACACGAGGCGCTCATGTGATAGATACTTCTGTCTGCCAACACAAAGCGCTCATGTGATAGATACTTCTGTCTGCCAACACGAAGCGCTCATGTGATAGATACTTTTGTCTGCCAACACGAAGCGCTCATGTGATAGATACTTCTGTCTGCCAACATGAAGCGCTCATGTGATAGATACCGTACTTCTGTCTGCCAACACGAAGCGCTCATGTGATAGATACTTCTGCCTGCCAACATGAAGCGCTTTTGTGTTAGATACCGTACTTCTGTCTGCCAACACGAAGCGCTCATGTGATAGATACTTCTGCCTGCCAACATGAAGCGCTCTTGTGTTAGATACCGTACTTCTGTCTGCCAACATGAAGCGCTCATGTGATAGATACCGTACTTCTGTCTGCCAACACGAAGCGTTCATGTGATAGATATATCTGTCTGCCAACACGAAGCATGTGATAGATACTTCTGTCTGCCAACACGAAGCGCTCATGTGATAGATACTTCTGTCTGCCAACACGAAGCGCTCATGTGATAGATACTTCTGCCTGCCAACATGAAGCGCTCTTGTGTTAGATACCGTACTTCTGTCTGCCAACATGAAGCGCTCATGTGATAAGATACTTCTGCGAGTCACTTCTGCCAACTCGAAGAGTTAAACATTACTGCCAACACGAAGCGTGAAACACTTGTACACTTCTGCCACACACGATGCGGGAACCTCTAACGATGTTGTATCGCTAACGATTGTTGTGTCTGGTAATGATTCCGTACCGCCAAATCAATTTGCAACAGACAGACTAATACGCGGTCGTCATAGAGGCGAAACCAATTAAGGGCATAAAGAACGAACAATTTAGTTTAATACTATGATCAGTTCGGCGCCGGCGTCGCGCTGTTGATTCTAGTCTGTTTGTACTCGTAATAACGATTGTTTTGAAATTGAGTATAATTGAAATTAAAGTACAAGTTTATATTGTTTTAATGTTTGACCGGTTTTTCAAAAACCCCTTTAGAGTCGCGCTTCGAGAAAATTGTTGTTCATAAAAAGATAGTTATTTCAAGGTGTAAACATGTTTGGAAAATTTGTTTACTAAGTGATTGCAAGTGCTGTGTTGCAAAATTATATTGAAATGAAATGCAGTTTTGTCAGTCACTTATGTTCTGGTATAGCTTTTGGTATGAGATACTTAAAGTAAACAACGAACTTAGCACCACTTATTTAAGAGTCGTTTGAACAAATCAGTAAAGTTTGTTTTTGTAAAAGTTAAATTAATGAATTTCCTAAAAAACATGTTCTGTTTGGCGAAACAAAAATATGAAAAGTTTTGAAACTGTTCTACAAATAAATTTTAATATAATTAAGACTTTATTTCCTTAGTTTCAGTAGAAACTGAACCACCATTTTTGATCATATATCATATAAGCACTGATCTTTTACCATTAAAGAACAAAACCTAGGAGCTGTCCGGGAAACTTAAATAACAATACAACTTTTCTTCCGTAGCGAAAAGACCGAGTAATATTTCTTATTTACCGAGCGGAAAAGCGGCGTTTCACCGAGATATGTCAACGTATAACAGCGTGTATGTGTGCCTGTGTGTCGTGTACGTGTGTGTCGTGTACGTGTGTGTACGACGGTCGTGTACGGCACGCTGGGTCGACGCTCACGGCTGGCTGGCCGCTGACGGGACGATGGAACGACGCGGAACGCCGGAACAGAACCAACCAACTTGACGGTAAATTCTTTTAACAGATCCGTCTCCCCGTTTTGTCACTTTCTGCCTCTTTCGGCTTTTTGCTTTCTTTGCTCTCGTTTCAGGGTGGTCTTTTTCAGTTTTTATATTTCCAGATTTATTAAGAGTTTTTGGTGAGTTGAATATTTGTGAGTGATGTAAAAGAAATCTTAAACTAAATTTTTTGCCAGATTGAAAAAATAAAAAAATAGAACTGTTATATACTATAAGGTATTTTGTATGAGAGCATTATTAACGCGATTTATGGGGAAATGTCCTGATCCTCGAATTGGTATTACAGAAATTGATCTTATGAGTTCTAGATGATGAATTGAAATCCAAACGCTAACCTTTTAACTGGCAAGTCGTTTTTGTTCAATGGTTTAATAGGTATTTAAAATTAACGCATAGATTTTTTGTTTGTAATGCTTGCGTGTCGAGTTTTTGTGGTTATTGTATGTTTAGAGATTTTTTAAAGTGTGAAATCTCCGCGTTGTTGCCACGATTTCCATACGAGGTCGAAGGTCGGTATTTTACCAACAAAATCATACACTTCTCGTATGTGATTCACAACAAAATTACACAGGACAGACAGAGAGTGAACACAATTGCGAACACATTGCTCTTCTATATTTTTCCCTCTCAATTGTGGGTGGGAAATACTCACATCTCGATACGGGTGTCATTTATGTAGAACGATTTACCCTTCATGCTAGATTATATTCACTTTGATTACTAGTTTCCTAGAGTTTTTGCACACGTCTTTTATTTTTCCTGACGATCCAGTTGCTCCAGAAAAAATACCTTAAGTTCTTGAGGATTCTCAAATAAACTGGGATACTACTTCTCCAAAGTTAAGGAAAACGTCAATAATAAATCGCCTGTTAAATTAATTATCCCACAAACAACTAGATTGAAACTATTTTACAATTAGCGCAAATTCAAGTGATTGATTGGGCGACATGCTGACAAAATATTATAACATAAAAACGAATCCCGTTACGAATTTTCATTGATGAATCTATTAATGATACACAAAAACCATCATTCCCTCTATCCTCCCCCTCCATCCATCTCCATCATTCCCTCTATCCTCCCCCTCCATCTACCTCCATCCTTCTCTCTATTCTCCCCCAACATCCATCTCCAGTCTTCCCTCCATTCTCCCCCAATATACATCTCTATCTTCCCCTCCATTCTCCTCCACCGTCCTCTCCATCCTTTACTCCATCCTTTTTCTCAACCTCAACCTCCACCATCCACCCTTGGTCTACAGTCCCAAGTCCCAGGGTTCCAAGTTCTCAGAAACCCAGTGTTCCATAGTGTCCCAGTGTCCCAGACTCCCAAAGTGTCACAGGTTCCCAGCAAGCTTTATCCCATAGTGTCTCAGGTTCCCCGTGTCCCACAGTGTCCCAGGTCCCAGTCCCAGGCCCAGAACGCCGCCCCGGTCACGGCGACCTCCGCTGACACACACCGTTAATAGTTCTACATTCCATAGAGTTTCACCGCCTCTGATATATGATTATGCGCGCTATCTCGCCTGGTCGGTCGCCGAGATCTGGGATAGTGTGGCCGTGTCTGGTTACAACGTTGACGTTCTGGGGTCCGAAGTATGCTGTTAAAGCTTGTAAGACGTGTTTAAACATTTCTTAAAGTACTTTTTGTGTTGTTTGTAAATTGCACAGCACTCAGAATTCTTGAATCTGTAATGTTGTCTGGAAAATGAAGCACTGCCATTAACATGTCTTGTAACATTCGTTAGGTATCACAATTTGTTGTTCTTACCAAAGAATTTAATGATAAAGTTAACCTTTAGTAAACTGCCCCTTATTAACTTAATACACTTTTGCTGATCTGGAATAAACAGAATTGTTTTTCTTGTTTATTGAATGAATTCCCTAAAATCTTTTGAATTAAAAGTGCCAAAAATGTTTTAAAGTAAAATATATAGAACTAGTAAAAAGAGTAAATAATGTAATACAACCTTTAACCCAAAGTTGTATTTTCCAACATATTTTCACATAAATATGTTATAAATATGTTATAAATATATGTCATTTTCGGTTTTAAAAATGTCTATTTCCCATGGGTTTGCTGATTGCGGAATTCATAGCCGGTTATGATACTGCTGTTACCTACGAATGCCGGATAAAACTACAGACGGACAAAACTACAAATCTAAAAGAATGCGGACAAAACTACAAATATCCTGGGTCTGCTACCTGGGAAGGGTCAGTAGGTAATCCAAACAAAAATGTAGCGGACAAAACTACAAAGATTCCGTCAACCGATTTTGATGACTTTAGCGATTCTTAAAGTAGCACAGTTATAGCTCATATAGGTAGCTGTCTTGGAGTTCCACATTAAGTGAAGCGAAACAAAATTCTCATTTCCATCACCTTTATCCAGGCTTTGGACCACAGACCATATAAAAAGTTTTTTTCATCACTCTGAATACGAAAATTGCACCTCCCCCTCCCCCTCCCCCGCCGCCACCAACTTGGGAAAACCCCGGCAGGTGTACCCCATGCAGGTGTCACCCGATGAACGTGACAAGTTCGCGCTTGGCGTTGTCGCGCTTCAGTACTCTAATATGTTTATGTTTGAAAAATATTTATTTTTAAATATTACATGAATCCATATTTTTTAAATAACAAAATACCTTGTGGTATTGCATTGTTATCAAATACGGTATTGTTAACACATATCTCTATGCGTGATAACAATAAGATGTTTGTTTCGCTTCAGTTATCGTGAAACTTCAATATGAGCTATAACTGTGCTACTTTAAGAATCACTAAGGTCATCAAAATCGGTTGACCGAATCTTTGTAGTTTTGTCCGCTGCATTTTTGTTTGGATTACCTACTGACCCTCCCCAGGTAGCAGACCCAGGATATTTGTAGTTTTGTCCGCATTCTTTTGATTTGTAGTTTTGTCCGTTTGTAGTTTTATCCGGACACCGTTACCTACAAGTTTTATTATTAAACAAAGGAGAACCTAGCCGAATCAATAAGCTGTACAAATTTGCAAAATTTTACGCCATAGAAACCTCAGCTAAGCTATATCTAAGGAGTCCCATGTGTGGTCCGAGTCAATTGACTTGACCGTGACCGCCCTTAAGCCCAATGCTAATCAACATGAGTCTTATGGTCGAACTGTATCAACTCATTCGATTCGACCTATACAAGCGACACTCGCAGAGCTGTACGAGCGGTTTACGTTTGCGACAGTCGTTTTACCGCCCGGTTGCGACTCTACTTTTTTCTAATTGCCTGTCCCAAATGAGCGGCACCAATCATCGGCGACAGGTGAAGTAGAGAGGCTACTTCGGTCGGCTACCGTGGGACTGGCCGAGCAAGCGGTACACAGCTTTGTAGGTTCCCTTCAGGCGGTTTGCAAGGCGATGTATACCAATGCGGAAACACGACGCGCGACGGCTTGTGGTGTCTTTCGATGTTATTTGCATTAAAAATGGAAATCACCGCGAGAACTACCGAGAACAATGTTTACCTTTTTTTAAAGTAACGAACCTAGAAACATTGTGTCACAAGAAAGTTTGTTTTAGTCCAACCTCTGTGATCCAACGCAAAACGATGAAACCATTATTTATTTCTGACTTGGCCTATCTCTTTGTTTTTGTGATTATGAAATCCGTGAAATTTAAGTACAAAAAGCTGAAATTTAAGTTTTTGTATACAGCAAAAAGTTTGAAACTAATCTATTTTATACCACCACAAAATGAGGTCCAGTCCGCTTTTTACGTCAAGATCTAAAACTTAACCGTATTCCTTTCGTGGTTGCCAGCTATATCTATATGTAGAATTTGCTGATTTAACCGGTTTCACTCGTGGAAAAACTGGAAATCTTTCTTCAATTTAGAATTTAATTTGTCACACTTTTTAAGGTTTCAACTTCATGAGCTTCCCTACAGTTTGACACTGAAACGTTGAAGTACGTTACGGCGTAACTCTAAGGAAGCTTTGTAAACTCGCTTCCAGTACGTATCTAGGACCAAAGAGGAGCTCATATGCCAAATGTCAGCTTTCTAGGTGTTATAGTTTTGGAGATTTGCTGTCCGATACATTATACCTAAGTTGCCTGAAATGGCGATCTACCCAGTTAAGTATCTTTTAAGCCAAGTATGAATGACAGATGAGTGAAGGATGATTGTGGCGCGATCATGTAGTCTCGTTACTAAGGCCGACATATTCCTTAGGCAGGAATGTTAATTAATAGCCCAACAGCCAATGACCTACATTTTAACTTCGGATTCGAACTACAGTACATTTTTACTTGGTTTACAAAAGAAAACTCATTCTTCAAGTCAAATAAGCCTCTCAATTAAATCTTATCATTGCTCGTCCAATCTACCGTTTGACAGATGGACACAATCAGGGGCACCAATCACGCAGGCGGCCACTACTCCGGCTTCGGTCTCCCCGGGACGGGCCAATTTGTCCCGCGATTCCCTCCGCGAGATCCGATATTGTTTTTAATTATTACACGCCGCTCGTTTATTACTTTCTGTATAGGTCGGAACATATTGTTCGGCCGGCGTTGAAAAGTAAGTTTTGATTTGGTGATACGTTTAACAAATAGACCTCCCATTCTCATGGCCCTGCTGTTGCTAGCTAGTTTTAGGTCACCCAATTGGTTGATGGGCTATTAATTAACAATCCTGTCTAAGGAACGTGCCAACCTTATTCAGTAACAAGGCTACAAGATCGCGCCACTATCATCACGATCATCACACTCATCGTTCACTCATATTCAGGGTAACGTCCTCCATGAGGTACCTGTCTTAATAAGAATGATTAAGATTTAAATTCTACATAGTTTGATTAGTTACTCACAGAGGGTGCTTCTGTCAACCCCTTATTTTAGCTATGTATCAAAACATTTTGTCCTCTACAATTCATAAATCAATAGTTAAATGACTATTGTTTGTTTTCTGTGTCAGAAAATTATATATTACCTCCTCATACCAAAATTAATTGGTAACATCAGCTCACTCTGTTGGTGATTCACTATAACCTTTGAATATTAATAATTAAAGTCAATGGTTTAACGGTGATCAAGATCGACTGTTTCAAAATTGTGTGATATTAATACGTAAAAAGGGTCTGTCCTGGCGAGACTTAAAATGCCACTTGGGTCTGGGTTATACACACAAATCTACTATATCTGTTAAATACCACTCACCTATAATCGTACAGCCCACATATTTGACCTAGAACTTGAAAATTTGCATGGACATTCAAGAGGGTGTAGGCATCCGCTAAGAAAGGATTTTTCAATATTTCCTCAGGGCTATGCCCTGTGGTACCTCAAAGTTTCAATGTTAAACTATAGAGAGGTTTATGAAGATGTCATGACAACCTATAATGAAGTATGATACATTAAATCACGAATCCAAGGAAGTTTTTCTGTTCTACCACGGGTGAAACCGGGTTGATCAGTTAGTTAAAAATAAATCAGCAAATACCTTATGACTTTAGTTGCTTTGAAGAGGGCCTAATAGTCACTTTATGCTCAACGTTTTTGCCTGATCCTTTTAGACGATCGTACGTTACTTGGACAGAGAAGGACATAATGTATTAGTAATTTGAACTTAATTTAATTACTGTAAAACATTAACTATCGATCTCCTCAACTATATTTTGATTTATTCATAATTTAACTCCTGGATTGATAGTCTAATTCAAATAAAATAGTCGTATTCCAGGCTTTGGAAAAAGCAAGTCAATATTTTTGCTCCAATATTATCGGTGTGTCGATAGTTTTTGCCGAACATATCCAGACTTTGAGTCTGGAATTGCCCTTGGCCAGCCTCGCGAGGTTTAAATAAATGTTTTTCGTGTTTCGTGCCCGTGTGCATATGTGTAGTATGTGTAAGGATTTTATTGAATCGACGAAGATGTGTATATAAGTAATAGGTTTGACGCAAGGATTTAAGCATGAGACATCAGTCCGGAAAATAGTAATCCTAAAAGTGATTACTGGATTGAACACGTAAGGTCAGTAACCTATTTATTTAAAACCTCCCGATACAATTTTATCTTTAAATTAAGTCTCGAATAAACTGTTGGCAATCTTTCTTCGAGGAGGTGTTTTGTGAAAACCCATTGTCTTCACGAAAGGAGTATTTAATTGCCATTTAATTCGAGGAGCGCTTAATTTACGCGAGTAGTTGAGTCCCAATCGAGCATACCAATTTATATTTTTACTCACGCTCCGACTTGTAAATTAATTATGGTCGGAACGAAACCCTCGGACCAGGCAACCGGCCACTAACAAGCCACATTATGCTAACCAGAACGTCCAGTTATTTTAAAGATGATAAATTACCGGTAATCGCGCCGACCGCTTAGAGGTTGTTTATGGCTTATGTTATTTATTCGTGTTGTAATTAAGATTTACCGCAACGCAACGGTGATCGCTGCGCATGTGTGAGCGTATTTCATATCATGTGTCGGCTTTGTATACCAATCCATACAGGCGGATTGGCAGATTGGTAGGGGTGGCAAAAGACCATCGTTTTATGGGAAGTATCAATATTTTAGTTCCGATATAATATCGCAAAAAGTTTATTGATATTTTTGTTCCGGTATTATCGTTTATCGATACTTTTTGTCCTATATATATCGCCTCATGAGAAAAGGGTTTTGAAGACAAATTTCAAAGAGGTTAGTATTGGTGAGTTAGTTCAGGCGGTAAAAATGTGTACAGCGTCATAATATTAGGTGTGTGCGAGTACTCAAATATCGAGTTTTTTCGAGCCGAGTTTATACTACTCAACTCGACTGGAAATTCTTCAAAATACTCTAAGTTCTAGTCGGGTAGTTACTGCCGCCATTTACCTAAAATTGGTGCGCGCGATTGGTTTTTTGGTAGTTTTTCAAAGCTATCTTTGACTAGAGTCAGTAAAAATCTTTTATTTGAATTTAATTAACGATTTTTTTTATAAGTTACTATCATCAATAACCACTTAATTCCTTTGAAGTTATATCTTGTTCCCTTCTCTTTGTCAGTATAAGAAAACGTGTAAGCATGCAAACTGATATTTAAGAAATTATTGAATTAAAGGCTTTATAAAGGCATATATTTAAAAGCAGATGACCTGAGTTTTAGTTATTCTATTCGAAATCACTGGTAAGTAAATCAAGAGATTTTGAGTGAAAAGTTTTCTTAATTTAGTTGATATCGTTTCTACTTGTTCTTAACTTAGAAACACATCCAAGTTGAATAGCATTAAAGTTTTAATTTGTATTTAAATTTGTTCGAATTTTTAAATGACGATTTATTATTGTAGTCTTAGGAAAGCTACTATCTAGTTCCCAGTAAAACTCGACTCGACTGTACTTCAAAAATCACTGATCTCCTACCCCCATTTTTTGCGATTTAAAAGTTAAGAAATCTCTTCTAGGAAGATTTTGGATCTTGAGTTCCTTGGTGTCAAACCCTGATTATGAAAAAGGTTAAACACCTCTTTGGACTTGTTAAATTGTCCTCTTTTTCTCCAGAAATAACAGTTTTTTTCGATTCGTCGGAAATGTCCATAGTTTTTTATTTACATTTTTGCCGGATAAACACAATAAATATTTTCCATTTCTTCCCCAATTCAATTTTATTTTAATAATAAAATCAGGTTTACCAAGGACGCATCTCGAATCTGACGCACAGGCATTTGTACCCATGTCGGCTTATTCCATAGACCCTCTTACCGTTTGAAATTTTTAAAATTTATAATTAATAATGTACTTACAATTCCGAGCATACATTAATGTTTATTTATTTTTAATGGTACATCAAGGTGCATCAAGGACCTAAAAAAAGCATAAGCTAAAAAAAGCTTATCTAAATGCAAGTACAGTATTTTATTGAAATAAATCTCTTCATTTATTCATTTCTGCCGATATCGTATTTCGATATGAACAGTTCCGCGATATATCGATAGCGATACATCGATACATCGTCAAAGCGATATATCGATATGTTGAAGATTGTTGCCATTCCCACCTATACCAGTATTATTGTGAAGTGGTTTGGTATCGGATGGCCTGTGTTTCGGCTCGTCTCCAACTATGACGACCGTATCAGATTCTCCCCCGGTCGTCATTTACAACCGTGTACGCAGGATAAGGTAGCTCTGTGGTGGTTTGGTCCGAGGGTTTGTACGGGTGTAACGTTTACAAATCACCATCGCTGTGATACATATTGAATCTGATCGTTAAGTGGCTCCAAACGTGGTGAATGAGTATCTGATTGCAATAGTGTGGTTTGTTTGGGAAGTTAAAACAATTTTTTCAATCACCTTGTGAAATTTTCAATTAAATTTCAATTGAGTTTAGTTTGGTTAATTTTGTAAATGCTCTCGCTCTCAATAACTTTCAATACTTATTTACGAATGTTTGTTTGCAAAAAGTATTCATAACAATACATTCTTGATTTGATACGAACGTTCGAATAAAACGAACTATTCGACTTAATAATTCCTCACCCGTGTTTGTCTGCGTTGTTTGTATATGTCCATGACAATTGATCGGCCAATAGCGGTGGCTGAAAGCAAGATAATATGCTAGACATATTGAGGTATACAACTGGTATACTTTTATCATCGTAGCCCCTTCCACCCATTTTGAACTCGGTTTTTTATGACAAGTTTCTTGTAGTCCTCGGCTCTACCTCATAATTGAAAATAACGTATCTGATCGTACACTACTTGATCCTCTTATAACCTTATTGAGAACCTTACACCAACCTAAATACAACTTCGGGAGTAGCATGTTGAAGCTTGGGTGTTTACCAATGAAAACATAGGTTTTGACTGGATTTTGGGAAGAACGAAAGATCTTAAGAATGAAAGAAGAAAGACTACAATATAGTGCTTTAAAACATTGACAATTCATAAAATTACGTAATTTTTGTCCTTACAAATAAACTTATGTTCAAACCAATTGTATAGCATTTATTTACATTGTCAACTAATTATCAACACAGTTGTATAATCCGCGTCATCCAAACAACACACTCTAAAATTCAAATAGTTTTTTCTAAGCACACTGTACATCAATAAATCGCGTTACTCCAACACCACTAAGTTCAGTTTCACAGTAGGGATATCGTGCGGCCTCGGCAAATATGCATGCCGTCTCGGAAGTACCAGGTGGGGGGGAGGGAGGAGGGGGAGGGGGGGGCTCGCGTGCGGAGGGCAGCGGCAGGTTCAAGGGTCAGCGAAGGGCCCAAGGACGGAGCCGGTGAAGGGCCCGGGGCGGCCGGGGTGGTCCGGGCCCGGTCACGATCTTTGGGCGCCCAGGTGATCTCGTTCCGCCTGGGGAATTTGGAGAAGTCAATCGGTTCGGATATAACTACGTTGTTTTCAAGTTAATTGTATTTTATACTTTACTGATTGGACCCAGCAGACGTGGTTATGTTATTGACTAGTTACCAAAGATTTGTTCAAGTAAATGTGATAGCTATTGTGTAAGCAATCTTTCGATGGTAAGGTTGATATGGGAACCCTTTTGGACCTTGGGGGGGACCCAATCGAGTTGGAACGAAATGGATAGCTCAAAAACCTTCACCGTGAATTTATACGTAGATATGTACTAGTTTCATTGCTAAGGGTCCATTGATGTCTGATTTTATAAAATTTTAATACATATACAAACTACATGAAAATATATAGGCTTAATATACAAACCGACATTTTCTTTTATAAATATAGATTACCAATTAGGTTAAGGTAAGGTGAAGAAAATTGACCGAATAAATAACTCACTTATGGTTCATACCACCTGTCAACGCATGTAACAGTGCCAAAAATGAACGTAAATTAGTCTTCCTATCAAATAAAATAAATAGCCCTAGCCTTAAAAAATATTTTTCCCAATTTTAGCCTGCAACTGTTATACTTATTTTACATGTTGCTTTAAATACAAATAGTTTTAAGCGTGTAGGTTTGATCAATGTTATTTTTTTCTTCATATAATAGGCCCACATGCATAAATAAGAAATAGATAATACTTCTGATCACAATAAAGGTAACAAGAAGAAACTGTTTGTTCGTTTGTCCCTTCATTCGCATTCAGTGTTTCGGTCCCTACTGATCCAATCGAAATGGTTCTGGTTAGATAGTTCATATTCTTTTTATGGCGATAACATAAAAAATAAAATGGTGAATCATTAATTAGTTCTTGAGGTGTTTTTGTAAGTAACTGTAATTACCTTTAGTGCAATTTTAATTACATTTTATCGTGTTTACTCTCTTAGGTAACGTATATTTACATTTTATCTCAAATATCCTCTCTTTGCTCTTATTCTTAATGCATTTTAATTTCAACCTGTTTTACAGTCAATGATAACAGCTTGTATTAGCTGCTTTCCTCTCCGAGATATCGACGCATCTTGTATAATGTTTTAAATGCAATGCTAATGTGGTATTTCTTCTCTCTAACATTAATTATATTATACAGGGTGTTTTTCTAACGCAACCCATTTTTAAGATTGAATGATGTACATATAAAGATGAAATGATAACTCTTTTGATAATCTTTACATTTTATACAACCTATTATTTAAGTTTGATCACATTTGGCTTAGATTATGTGTTAAAACAATCCCCCATTGACCTTTATATAAAGCTGTGCTCTCTCCATCAAATTCCTGAACACGCGTTTTGCAAAGTATCTCTTTAAATTTCTAATACCAAATTTGTTATGATTGTTTTGAGGTGCTGAATACCCTGTGAATTGTTCTCGTAGGCCTTACTTTTTATTCATTCCCAAAAGAAAATAATATAGAGGCGTCAAATCCGGTGATCTTGGTGGGTAATAAGCCTTTACTGATAAAGTAAAGTTTCGGGTTGCGTTTTGAAAAAAAAACCCTGTATTACGCGTTATTATTTGTGATTTTACTTTAATTGACGCTCGCAGATATCCAATGGCGTGCATTTAACGAGTTTAACAGACAGTATAGATCGAGGCAAATCGTTTGGCCCAGACCTTATGCTGAAATAAACATTAATCTTACTGGCGGACTGGGCCAATTCATTTGCCGCGGACTACACCCAGGTCTACAAGTCGCCGAGCGCCTGTCCGCGCTGACCTGTAGGGTTTGTGCTGTTCCTCCTTCTACTTCTGCATTTGACTTGTTAATTGAATAGGTTGTAATTATCACTGTGTAATAAGGCCGGTTCATTAATAGTCATTGGTTTTTTCCAGGTTGGTGACCACGTGAGCGCTGTTTAGCATTTCCAGGTAACGCTTCTGTCATTCTAATTAATTTATCACTCGGGATTTTCATATTGAAGAGGCGCTTGTATCAGATCTCTCTGTTAGTTAATTAAGATGTCCCACTGGGGCTGATAGTCTGTATCTTGGCGAGATGCTGGAGTATGTGTTATCTTTGTAGGTTTTTTGTTCATTCATTTGCAAAGCCAACGATCCGGTCGCTCAGGAGCCCAGCCGGAGAGCTGTGAAATGTAGTTCAAATGTAGCCTATTTTGTTCCAAATTTTCTATTTTTAAGGTGTAAAATTCTAAAATAGTTTTAAAGTCTAGTAGAAAAACCTCAATACTGACTGGACTTAGAAATCGAACGAAAGGAAGTGTAATCGTCAGCTAATCTTCAGTGTTATAAATAATTAAGACATTAAGGGCCGGTTTCGGATTTCAGGGTTATCTTTATCCTCAGACTAAATACCAGTTTGAACCGGTTTGTATCCTCGGACTGTATAGAAATCGGGTTTCGGAGCTCAAGGATAACTAACTCCAAGAATATCTTTAACCCGAGAGTTAATTCGGGAGGCATAACCCGAACACAGCAAGAGCCGAATTCAATCGAGAAGAGAAGAAAGAACAAGTAAAATGCGTCTGCACACAGTACCCACCACTACCCGAATCGAAAATTCTCCAAAATACCCCGGTAACTCCTTGCACAAGTCCAATGATAAAATTATCCTCAGATTGAGATAACCCGAGAGTTAAGAAACTTATCCCCGAGCTCTGAAATCCGATTTTTCGTGCTAAGATTATCTTAGTCCACGGGTTAACTAACTCCAGGATTAAGATATCCCCGAGCTCCGAAACCGGCCCTTAAGTGCATTTGCGTAGAGTATCCTCATTAGGGGATTGTAAATATAAAACATGTTTGTAGTATGTAAACAAAATTGTATATGAAGAGTAATGCGTATTTCGAAAACAAAGTCTTATGTTAAAAGAGTAGTAAAATATTATGCCAGTGAAAACTATCCGTAGAACCTGTAAAGTTATGTAATCACATCGAACTGTTATTTTAAGTAATTATCACACTAAATAGCTCGCAAGTTCAAAGGTTAACATGTAACTAAGTTACTCGAATGATTATTTGTAGGATAAAAATAAATGAAGGAATATGTATTACTGAAGGTAAACTAATTGCCTGAGGTGTCAAAATTGTTCTCATTATTGAAATCTCAGTCAGGTCAGTTTACCTTCAATAATATATTTAACAGATGTCAAGGCTATCAAACCAATTATAGAAGGAAAATGCTCGACGTCAAGAGAAAGCGGGAAAGAAAATACTTTTTCATCATACTAAAACAGAAACATCTGTTTCCAGTTCCTTTTTGTTGGCTCGAAAGTTACCCATTGCCGGCCTAGGCCGGATAAAACGGAAGTAAACAATCAGCTGATTTGCAGCAAACCGACATTTAATGCTTGTTTATTGGTGGTTTATTGGTTTCTTTTTAGAGGAATGTAGTGACAGCACTGCATCCGTAGCAAATGTTTGTTCTGTCTGTTATAGGTTAGGTTTGAAGGTTTGAGAAACGTATGTTTATGCAAGGACTACGTTTATGATTGAAATTATGCTTTTTCTGCGTAGTATGATGATAAATATCGTACGTTACAGGGCCGGGAAGTTTAGCCGTACTCGCATGACAATCCCGCACTCGCTTTCGCTCGCGCGGGAACTATCGTGTTCGTTCGGCAAAACAATACTTCCCGGCCTAGTAACGTAATATACTATTTCCAATAAAAAAACGAGTACAGTAGTTATAATTATTTGATCGAGTCATCCCCACCTCGTACACTTGTCTGAAGCGGCATCCAGCCCTGAGTGTATAAAACACAAATCCAACAGTCGTTGGCCTTCTTTATGTGTTTTCGTGGTGGGGACGTCCCCGCCGAGCGATGATTTAGACCGCCTCCCCTCCGCTGGGAGGCCTCTCTGTTCCGTCGTTTTCTCAAATTTGGATTCACATTTTCTGGGGTTTATCCTCTCCCATAATTTATAGAAGGTTGTTGCTTGCTTTGGTGTTTTTATAGTGTGTTATTCGATTTTTTTTGTGAAGACTTTGTAAGACATTTACAACGTGTGGATTCAGTTAGATTTAACACTAGGATTGATAGCAAATAAACTGAAAACTATTTTAAAGTTTTAAATTTCAAAACTTATTTAGTGAATATGGCGAAAAATGATGCTTTGAAAACTAAGGTAATGTTAGTTAACCGATTAGGAAATCGGTAATTTATCTACGTAGGATATTGAAATGAGGAGGACTGTAGGATATTAAAAATCATCCAATTTAAAATTTTTAGTTGTACTTATTTTTTTATAAACAGCCTAAACTGTGTAAATCATGTTGATAACAGTACGTTAAATTTAGAAATCCAATTTATGTTTGATACTGAGAATGCCTGTTCATTATTGTATGAGTGTCATAGCAACGATACAGAGTATTCACTGTAAGATAAATTCAATTTATTGCTTGGTATTTATATTCAAAAAATACTTCCCTAAAAAAGAAATTCGCTAAAAGGAAGCCAATTTGTGCTATAATATGTAGTAATGATAGTATTTTTTTTTGGAATTCGGTTATTTTTGTTATTTTTTTGGAATTTTGGTTATTTTTTTCGACCTCAAGAACTGCTACAAGCCCTGTTCACACTATTCGTTTGTCAGACGATCTCGTAGCAGTATCGCGGCAGTCGAATCTCGTCATCCTACATTGCGTGAAAACCAAGTCTTGTTGCGTGAAAACCAAGTCTCGTTGCGTGAAAACCAAGTGTCGCCGTCAAATCTAGGCAGATTTGTGATTAGTTTGTCGAGATTTTCTTTTTTACCAAAATTAAATATTATTCCCAATATAACGCCGGTTTTCTAATTTTTAGCAATATTTTTTTTTACAAAAGGTTGTTTTTCTTATTTTAGTTATTTTTTTATTTTATCCAACCTCAAGAACTGTTACAATCCTTGTAAATGAAAAACGAACACTCTTATTAAATATGCCTGGTGCAAATTTCTACCGTCATTCAAGCGTTAGCGTCTGCACCCACGATAGTTCAGATTAGTTATATACAGTTCATAGCTTTAAAAGTAAATGACACAACAATATATAAATAAATAATAATACGTACCCTTTTACGTGCCTGATTTGCAAATTTTAGCGTAAACTCGGAGAAAACCCGTCATTGAAGAGTTAGCGACTCCATCCGCGGATTTACTGGCTGTAAAGCCCATAACTAGCAGTAAAATGGAAGCCCCATAACCGACTACTTATGGTTTTATCTCTATTTGAGTACACTTTGCACAATCCGCCGGTGGCTTTACGCCCGCCATTCTTCCCGGGAAAGCTTTTGTGAATACGTTTCGAACTTTCAACACTCAACACAGGCGTAAAGATAAACGGACAATGCGACTGGCGGTCTACGTCTATGTACGGCGGAATGCGTTTTTGTAGACTCGTTAAGATTTTGTAGGCGGTTTGGATTCGGTACTTGTAAGGAAAGGGTAATCTTGGTATTTTCAAAGATAATATTTTTTTATTATTATATTTTGATGTTGTGATGTGTTTTGATATTTAAGTCATCTATTGAGGGACAGAGATATAAATAAAAAGATAAAAAAGAGTTTACATAATATATAGAGTTATTTGCTAAAAATCTTGATAAATTTGATATTTATGTTTAATCCTATTTTTTTGAAATTTTGATAACATCTACATTTAATTTGGTTTATTTTATTTAATCTACATTTCTTAGTTTAAGCAGGTCTATTAGGTCGAATAGATCGAGATCTGAATACACTTGTTTACCAATTTTTTATGCGACGGTGTGCCTAATCTTGGTATAATTCTGAAGTATTGTTTTTGAATTTTGTTTCATAGCTTTTTTTGAGCATAACGTTGAGTTTTTCTTTCGTTTTTAGGAATTTCAAAATAACATTATAATTGAAACTTGTTTCTCGTTATCACCAGCTGCTTTGCTTACCTGTGTTATCAATTGCCGATAGCATTGCCACCTTTCAGCAGCCCACGATACCACCTTATCACGTCTGCTCTGTTGCAAATAGTCAGTATCAGTACTGTTTGCATTTATCATTCGTCGCAGAACCTAACGGAAAACGCGCTCAATCGACTCAGATATTTTGTTGACTATGACTTAATAATCCATTGATTTATAATTAAGTTTTGAGCGATTAAAAATATTAATCTACGTTGTCGTGTACTACCTACTGCATGTTCTCAGTCATTAGTTTCAGAAGTAAATTTGCCAAAATGGCGATATTCATCCAGTGAACGATGGGACAATATGAAGTATACGTAAATTTACTCTGATTCCTACTAAGAATACAGAAATGTCTGTCAGGTATATTCGATACAAATTCATTACCGATTTTAAGCCCCACAGAACATTAATTTAACATAAATTCCATAATGCGCTGGATATTTCCAAAAGTGCCCATGCTAAGTCGATAAACTGAAAAATAACACTACATTGTAATTCTAGATGTATACATTTAGAATTCATATATCTATATTGCCTATTCCGGGTGTCTCTCTACAATGAACCAATATCTAACTTTTTAACTATAAATCTGACGAAAAATTTTTATGTGGTCTCCTTTTTATTTTACTTTTTTTTGTGTACTCGAATTTGATAAATTAAAAATATGGCTGTCATTTTCCAGAATGGTGGAAAACTTTAATTTTTTGTGAGAACTCGATGTACTTAACGATATTTTTGGATTCTATACAGGTAATTTTACAAAACTAACTTTTGGCGTTTTTTCATAATAAAATCAATTATTAAAGAGGTTTAGATGGTTAAAGTTAAGAAATACTTAGGGCATTGTTGTTATAGTAAACTACAGGTCTGACAAAAAAACTTTGTTTTGTAAATCTTTCCTCTTTATTTTAAACGTCAACTTTTGAGGTGTTTTCGAATTAATTGACATATTTGTTTATCACATTATAGAGGATGTTTTTTGTAAAACGCAACCCATTTTTAAGATTGAATAATGCACATATAAATATGAAATGAGTATTGTTTTGCTCATCTTTACATCTTATACAACCTATAATTTAAGTTTGATCAGATTTAGTTTACATTATGTGTTCAAACAATCCGCCATTGGCATTTGTACTAAGTTGTGCTCTCTCCAACAAATTCCCAAACACGTTTTGCAAGGTACGTTTTTTAAATATCTTACATTAAATTGGTTAAGTTTGTTTTTAGGTGCTGAATATCCTGTGAATTGTTTTCGCAGGCCTTACCTTTTATGTATCCCCAAAGAAATTTATACAGTAGTGTAAAATCCGGGAATCTTGGGGGGGGGGGAATGATCCTTTACTTTACTGATAAAATAAAGATTTGGGTTTGAGTTTTAAATAAAACACCCTGTATTTGCAGGGCTTGTAACAGGTTATTTTTTTATTTTTTTGTTATTTGTTTCGCTCTTGGTTATTTTTTGTTATTTTTTTGGAATTTGGTTATTTTTGTTATTTTTTGGGAATTTTGGTTTTTTTTATTTTTTTCAACCTCAAGAACTGCTACAAGCCCTGTTCACGCTATTCGTCTGTCAGACGATCTCGTAGCAGCATCGCAGCAGACGAATCTCGTCATCCTACATTGTGTGAAAACCAAGTCTTGTTGTGAAAACCAGGTCTCGCCGTCAAATCTAGGCTAATTTGTGATTAGTCTGTCGAGATTTTCTTTTTTACCAGGGTTAAGAATGTGTTATCCCCAATATAACGCCGGTTTTCTAATTTTTAGCAACATTTTTTGTTTGCAAAAGGTTATTTTTTGGTTATTTTTTTCTTATTTTAGTTATTTTTTTATTTTTTTCAACCTCAAGAACTGTTACAAGCCCTGTATTTATCACATTCAATTTATTCTTTGTTTTAAATTCATTGTTGATGATGGTGATTTTACATTTTGATTTGGATTTTCGCGGACTTTTGCCATTACTGATCAGTAAAAAACAACTTTCACGGCGTTTCGGGATCTGGAATCTGACCCCATCTCCAGGTGGAAGAAAACCTAGAACATAACAAGATAAGTAACACATAGCCAGGAAAACCTGCACAAAAACACAGCTAAAACAGAGAACTGTAAAAGCAGTCACAAAAAACATTATGCTGAAAAGAAAAACAATAACACAGAAATCACCAGTCAGGGGAGAACACGTCCACACCCAATCAGAGCTGAGCTAATTTCTGTGTTATTTTGTGTTATTGTTTTTCTTTTCAGAATAGTGTTTTTTGTGACTGCTTTTACAGTTCTCTGTTTTAGCTATGTTTTTGTCCAGGTTTTCCTGGCTATGTGTTACTAATCTTGTCATGTTCTAGGTTTTCTTCCACCTGAAGACAGGATCAGATTCCAGATCCCGAAACGTCGTGAAAGTTGTTTTTTTACTAATCAGTGATGGCAAATGTCCGCAAAAATCCAAATCAAAATATTACATTTATGTCTGCATGTCAGACATATCATGACGGTGTATGTAGGGGTGCCGGAGCCGACAGTAGCCGCGTAGAGACGGTCGCATTCCTTCGATCGCGGGGGGCCGTACAGTCCGCGCCAAAACCTCGCCCACACAACTAATCCCCGGTAAATTTAAATGCTGAAAAGTTTTTTTTTTTTTACTTAGGTTTCATTAATTTTTTGCTCCTTTCGGACATTTTTGCCCATACCGAACATTAGGGTATAGGATATATTAACTCTACTTGTGTACATCTCATTACAATGTAGTGTTATTTTTCAGTTTACTAACTTAGCATGAACACTTTTGAAAACATGCATGGTATTTTCATTGATTTATTCATGTTTATTTGTTTATTTTTGGGAGTTTTTGTTAGGTAGTTGTTGAAAGTATTTTTTTAGGGAGCTGTCAAATTTTCAAGTCAATGTACCTTTTATCCAAACCATTCTTTTTTCAGGATTCAGTATCATATCTTTGGGTGACACAACAGTAATAGCCGTTAAAACATATAAAATTATATACAGACACTTATTTGGAAATACGTCTTGAAAAATTTACATATTGTGTATATGTAAATGTACATGTTTAGAGGCTGTATTACGCAATATAACTGTTTGACCGAAATGTACATAAACTAGAATAGGATGTCAATAGAATAGTTGAGGAGGCAATATAACGGTGAAATTCGTCACAATACATTTAAATTTGAATGTTATTATGGAAATAAGCCACTAAATCGGAGAGTAAAAACAGCTCTTACAGTTCGCGCACTATATCTCCGGCTATGACCAAATCAGCTGGTTGCAAGGTGCGGGGGGGAGAGGGGGTACTTTTCTGAAAACATTGTTCTACAGTCCCGCTATTTGTCAAACGCTGTGTTTACCAAAACCATGTTTAAAATATCATATGATACGGTTAGTAGCGCAGTAGTCATACCCGGAGATATAATGCGCGTACTGTAACATGATTTAATATTTGGAGAATAATGTTTGCAAGTTTTTTTTTAGTATTAAAACCAACACTTACCACATCTATCACCAACCCGGATCAGACAAGCTTTCAGGTTGAAGCTCATATAAATGTCAACCTCGAGAGCCGTGGCAAGACATTCACTCCTAATCGAGCGCCATAAAATATTATTAAATTAGTTAAACCCCTCTCCAACAGTCACAGGTCTAATCTTTCAGATCAGAAACAAATTTAAAATTTCCATCACTCGCCCATCACCATTTTATATTTTAATGATTCGTTGCCTCCGCGCTATTAAGAAGCTAATAGTTCTTTTCAAGGGAACTCGACAGGTGAAATTTTCAATTAGGCGCAGCTCGCGCATAACATCCACTCTGCCACAGCTGTCGCGGCGATGAGAGCTTGGTAAATAGGTTAGCAAACAGAGAGCACGCGTGTGGCTTGGTAAGCGTAGGCTATGGTGGGATTGTTGTTACATTGTGGCTGGGAAGCAGAAGAGTCTACAGTGGGATTGTTGTTACATTGTGGCTGGGGAAACGGCGGAGTAAGAACAAGGTCTAAGGTGGGATCGTTCTTAGATTGTTGTTGAGGAAGCGGAGGAGTCTACGATGGGATTTTTCTTGCATTGTGGTTGTGGAATCGGCGGAGTCTACGGTGGGATTTTTCTTACATCGTGGCTGGGGAAGCGGAGGAGACCACGGTGGGATTGTTGTTACATTGTGGCTGGGGAAACGACGGGAGGAGTCTACGGTGGGATTGTTGTTACATTGTGGCTGGGGAAGCGGAGGAGTCTACGGTGGGATTGTTGTTACATTGTGGCTGGGAAAGCGGAGGAGTCTACGGTGGGATTGTTGTTACATTGTGGCTGGGGAAGCGGAGGAGTCTACGGTGGGATTTTTATTTCATTGTGGCTGGAGGAGCGGCGGAGTCTACGGTAGGATTGCTCTTACATTGTGGCTGGGGAAACGACGGGCGGAGTCTACGGTGGAATATTTCTTACATCGTGGCTGGGGAAGCGGCCGAGTCTACTGTGGGATTGTTCTTAAATTGTGGTTGGGGGAAGCCAATACCCAGTCAGGAGTAGCAGCAAGTAGTTGGATTGTTCGGGGCGTATTGTTAAGTTAGGAGACACAGTGCACGCGTGTGGCTTTGGAAGAGGAGTGTACGGTGGGATTGTTGTTACATTGTGGCTGGGGGAAGCCAGTACACAGTATGGTGTAGCCGTAACTGGATTGGACGGGGCAGTTATTTATTTATCAATGTTAGCACTTTTTATATTTTGATTATGATTTTTGCGGACATTTGCCATCACTGATTAGTAAAAAACAAGTTTCACGACGTTTCGGGATTCTGGAATCTGATCCCGTCTTCAGGTGGAAGAAAACCTAGAACATAACAAGATTAGTAACACATAGCCAGGAAAACCTGGACAAAAACACAGCTAAAACAGAGAACTGTAAAAGCAGTCACGAAAATACTTACACCCACAGTTAGCACTTACACCCACTTACATCCAACCTGTTCACCGTCATGCCCTTAACATGACGTATTTGAAACATGGTCCGTCGGGCTGCACTTATTTGCGGTGTTAAGTTTGCGTTGTTAACACCGCAAATAAGTGCAGCCCGACGGACCATGTTTCAAACACGTCATGTGTCATCGGCGCACGGACCACAACATCTTCATTTAATTGCCATGCCCTTAAGATTAGGAGTTCTTGTGCATCTATCTTGTTTAAGGCCGTGCTCTTAAGACTAGGGGTTAGTTCTTATCATCGGAACAAGGTAAAAGATCAAAGTCATGAGCCGATTCACGCAGCTTAGGCTACTTTGATATAGGTTGTTACTTTGAGAGTTTCTGCAAGCAGAGGTATTTGGAAGTGTTTCAAAAGGTACATAAATTGAGGTTTGCCTAACTTTGACTTAGGCCCAGTGGGATTTGAGAACGCATTGCACAGTTTGAAGCCGGTTTGAGTTGGACGGTCTTGAGATTTCTTCACTCACTTAGCTGAACGACGAATTGTAGTCTTCCATTCTTCTTGTCCCTTAGTAAATTTAAAAATTTCTCTCGGTAATTGTTTTTAACGAGCCCACCTCGAGCCGCCACACTCGGTCCTACACCACGACACCCAATGTCTCTATCTCTCTCTCTCCACGCGAAAGTCTCGTTCCCCCCTTTCTTCACGAGGCGGTGCCGTGCCAACATTCCATTAATTACGGGTACAACAGTATAATGGGGGAGGGGTGGTTTTAATTCATAGCCCCCTCCCTTCCCCCCGCTCACAACCCTTTCCCCTCCCCTCGCGTTAGTTTTATTAAATCCGCCCCATTGTCTCTTATAGTTGCGATTTCCCGTTCCCCATAATTAATAAATCGCCGGAGATCGACTCGGTCGGAATTCGTTCGCCTTCTCATTACGTAACTTTAATATGAACATATATTAGACGGCAAACAATGCCCGCTCTCTTATTACGGCTATATTAAATTCCTTCGAAATTGAATTCTGTCTATTAATTAAGTGTGTATGTTTTCCCTCGCTCGCTCTCCGCTTGTGTTCACTCCCGAGTCGCAAGTTTTATTAGGTTTTTATGGCGTTTTTGGAACCTGTATGTCGCGTTCCGATGGTCAGATGGTTTGGAGTACTTTTTGATCACGGGTTGTTCTCACAGTTTGTAATAAAGACTTTTTTTCTCATGTTTTCTTAAAATAAGAAACAGAAGTGTGTGTTTTTAGTTAATAATAGTATAATTTTTGTAATTAATTTTGTTAATACCGTTCTAGCCCTTACCTTATTTTTTAATGTTTCAAAAGGGGTGGGATTATTTGGATGTAGGAGTTTTTTGTCACCCTAGAACAGTGAAACATATATCTGTATTTTTCATTTGATTATGAATAAATCTTGTATTTACCGAAGAATCTTGTTTCGTCTTAAAATTGGTCTAAGAGCGTTCAAGTTATTTTTTAAACATGTTTATGTATTCGTCTTGAGGGAGAAGTTTTTAGCGAATTTCCCCTATAGGGAAGAAGCTATTACCGTAGGTCTCATGGTAAGACTTAAGCTCGGGACCACTATAACTTTTCGTTTTGGGGCCCCCAGAAGCAAAAAACACTATTCGTTTGAATTTATATATATATATATATATATATATATATTATTTTTAACATTTCAGAACACAGTACCCTGTTTTAAAATTATTTATATATATATATCTATGTGTCTGTTAGCATGATAGCGGCTGCAAAAATGGTCCGATCTTTATGAAATTTGGTACGGACGTGTAAAGTGGTAATCAATTGGACGAGTTCGTGAACCAGCCCGATCGGACCACCGGAAGGGGGGGTAAAGGGGGAAAAACCCCCCCAAAAATGGGTTTTTTGAGTTTTTCACATAGAAAAATAAAATCTGTCAACTTTTTGTGGTCACCATTGAATTCAGCTCAAAAAACAAACAATTTGGTATTTTGAAACACTGCTCTATGTCCATTGGTTACCGAGATATTGAAAGTGGTAAACACAGTACGTTGTCCCAATGTTAACCTTATGGGAAATAAGTAAAATTCTATATCTCGCTTATTTCTCAACATATCTCAATAAAACTTGGTAAATAGCTTCTTCTAGTTCAGATCTACTAAATATTGAATTAAAACCACCCAGTTTTAATATACCTGTAGCAGCACACCTGCATACTCATTCCCCATGTTATTCTTATGGAGCTTACAAAAACATGTCAAATCTCGCTATGTTGGATTGAGATATGTTGTTTTGCATTTGAAATTCGCTGAGTATGCAGGTCTGCTGCAACGGGGGTATTTCGTCTTATTTTCATTTATTCCGCTTTAGATTATATTAATTTTATATTGCCCTCCCGCATTCCTTCTTATTGGGATTTTTTACCCATAGTAAATAAATTGTAAAAAATAAAAAACATAAATTGTACTTAATACTTTCAAACATTGTCCAAGCCCCGCGTATTTAATAGGGAGTTTTTGCAATCCACTTTAAAACAATACAATAAACGAAAAACGGTAAAATCAGCTGATTTTCTACATTTAGCACAACGTTAAAAGATACCGTTTAACATTTATCGTATTGTCTTACCTCGGATGGCAAAAACCTCCCTAATAATTCACTCAACTCCAGAAACAAAAATACATGTTAAAAACTACACGGACTTTTCCCCCGGCTCGAGTATCATTGTAAGCCAGCGCTTACCCGACTCCAGCATCTCCGGCCAAAACAATACGTTTAACTTTTCGAAAACAATTACGCCCTTTTATTCCCAGATTTGAGACTCCTTTTGTGGCCCTGTAGGAGCGCAATTAAAAGAGGGAACGCCGCGTCCATTAAAAACACTTTTTATTATTCAATTTCTCCAGTTCCTTTGAGCCCGCGCCACACACATACACGACCGTGTCTTTGTTGCAATATTTATGCGCTGACTGTTTAACCGCGGTTTTCAGAAACATATCATTGTTTCCCTCCCCGGCCGCTGACGCCTTTATTGTGCTGTTTTCTCCTTTATTGTTAATTTATAGCCGTTCCTCATGTTTCTCAACCCCGCCGCTCAATTATTCACCTGGTTTCTGTTTTACAAACTGTTATTAATTGGCTGTTTCAGGTTTCACGTTTGTTCTTGCGTTTGATGCGGGTTTTCGGTTTTTGTCCGCTTTGTTTGCGTTTATAGGTGGAAATACTGTTTGTCCGATTTAATTGTTAGTTGTGATTCTCTTTCGGGTCGGTTATTGGAGTTGATGAAAATTTATGAAGCGAATCGTGGTTTGAATTCATTTCAAACGGAGGGTATGTGAATATATTGTCGGGTAGTTGGATCAGGATGCACCTATAATTTGGCGCTTTGCACCCACTAATTAAAATTTAAAGCTAAAATGTATGAAAACAAACTATAGTTGTTAATATTGTATTAGTCAATATTGTAAACCACTTGTTTTGGGAAAAATAGTAGGCTTGTGTTTGTTCTTCAAGTGTTTTATTATTGCTAAAGAGAGCTAGGTTCAACTGGCTAAGTTCAGGCGGGGGTTCTGGCTTATTAGCCAGGTTCTGGTTCAGGCGGGGGCTCTGCTAAATAGTATATTACGTTACTAGCCCGGTAAGTACCGTTTTACCGTGCGAGCATGAAAGTTCCCGCGCGAGCCGCTAGGCGACTGACGTACGTTACTTTACATAGTACTACTAAAAATGTTTTATCATAACTTAATCCTTTCATAAACTATTACGTTGTTTCTCAATTCTTCAGACCTAGCCTATAATAAACAAAAAGACATTTGCTACTGCCAGCATTAGAGTTTCGGCCAAATCATTAGGCGGGTGAGTGAGTGCGCTGATGGCGTTAAAAATATGTTTTTGGCCTATCATTGCCCATCTGAAGTTATAGACAGTTATGCTCTATGTTTATGTTCTCCAAATCAGCTGAGTAAACTCTCCAAACATACCAAGTAAATGTGCTTCTATAAATGTGCCTCTATCTGTTGGAAATATGTTCAACTATTTAACTGTGTAGAGGAGCGGAGGTGTCTTTAACATCAAGTCATTTGTACAGCTGGAGCCTAATGATTTGGCCGGAACTTTAGTGCTGCCAGTACATTCCTAGTAAGTAACCAATAAACATGTATTAAACCTCGGTTTACTGGGATCAGCTGCTTGTTTTGTTTGTTGACTTCCGTAATTTCCGTTTCCAAGTGCACGATAAATTTACTGTGCTTTGCATGGTGAATTTACCGTGAAGTGATCGGCAAAGAGTAACTTTCTAGCCAAGAGTACAGAAAAAGGGAACATAAAACAGACTTTTCCGTATAATATGATGTAAAACCCAAAAACCAGATGACTTGAGCAAGGCAGACCATAAGCCCAATGCTACAATGAACATTAGCCTCATTAGTGGACTGGGCCACTTTACTGTATTTGAATGGACCTATTGTCGTTTCACCTGATATATTCATAATTACAATACTTAGAAACAAACGTATTAAATGATACGTTCATCAAACGTTTCCTCAAGTACATGTCCACACGAGTACTATCAATTACAAGTACACTTACTTCTTACAGGAGGGACATTAAATAAATTTACAATCAATAACCACTCGAGGAGTGGGGAATGGAGGGGGAAGGGAGGGGAAGGGGGGATAATAAGCCAGTGGAATGTGGAAAAGTTGGCGTGCATACGCGATTATAATAATGGGCCGGGAACTAAGTTATGATTTGAATTAAACTTGGTCGTGCCGAGTTCTGATTCATTCCTTTTCCATTTTCACAGCGGGTTTGTACTTCAGTGCGGCGCGGTGTTCTGTCTTCTCCCGGCAAACCTGCGGGAACTGTTATTTATAAAACGTGTGAGTTGTCGAAGTTGCGTCGTTAACTTTTTGATATTTACTTTCTCGATCCTATTGAAAAAGATTTGAGTGCGTATTGATAACGTGTACCAAGTCACGTTACACATCACTTACTGCTATAAAAATACAAGGTGTTTTTTTTAACGCAACCCATTTTTAAGATTGAATAATACACATATAAAGATGCTATGAGTATTGTTTAGTCAATCTTGACATTTTAAATAACCTATTATTTAAGTTTCATCAAATTTAGCTTATATTACGTGTTCAACAGTCCGACCTTGAAATTTATACAAAGTTGTGCTCTCTCCATCAAATTCCTGACCACGTTTTTAAGTAGATCTTTGAATTTCTTGTATTAAATTTGTTATGTTTGTTTTATTAATTTGTTATGTTTGTTTTGAGCTGCTGAATATGCTGTGAGTTGTTTTCGAATGCCTTACATTTTTCAACCCCCAAAGAAAATAATATATTGGGGATAAATACGAGGATCTTGTAAGGGAATAGTCCTTCAGTGACGAAATACATTTTTGGGTTGCTTAAGAAAATCACCCTGTAGCATGGAAAGACGAACATTGGGTAAAAAATGCCATAAAAACATTATACAGTTGGCATTTTAAAAAGGTTTGAAATTATATCAATTAAAATTATTAAATTAAACTGCAGGAGGCTCCTTCCTCCTGCAGTTGCGTTTTCTTTTCCGTAACCTCCCCGACAACATTAAGAAGGAAAAAAGTCAACAATGTTTGAAGGTGTCTGTATTTGAATTAAAATTCAAATACAGACAGTATTTTATCTGTTTGTATAAAATACTGTCTGTATAAAATACCTCAAGGTACTTTGGTATTATACGAAAGCCACTATTTTTAGAGAGTTTTTTAACTGGATACCAAAAATAACTGCATAATTGGAGAGAAAATACTTTAATTGACTCACTATCCAAATTTGACATAATTATGATGAGCGGTCTTCATGTTCTGCCTCCTAGAAGGCAGCGATGTCGGCGAGGTAAAGCGTCACCGCCGCTAGCGGCAACACCCGAAGGCCACCCTTATACATACATACATACATATACATTATATACATTATACAGCGCGCTGCGGCGGTTATGTTAGGTTAGGTTATCATATATATGTTAGTAGGACTTTCCACGTTTCTTTGCAGATCAAACTATACCGGATGAGTCATACTTTCGCCCGCCAAATCCTGTAGGCAAGTGATGCACACACTCCGTCAACAACCTGACCTAGGCCTACTTGGAGGGGAGTGAAGGTATGACCAATCTGGTATAGTTCGATTCGTAACAAAACGAGGAAAGTTCTACTAACATAATTATGATAACCTAACCTAACATAACCGACGCAGTGCGCTGTCTAAGGGTGGCCTCCGTATAGTACCAAAGTACCGAATTTTAATTGAATTACTGTTTTTATGGTGAAAAGGATTTTCTGGTTATAACTTTGGGACGAATCACGTAGTATCCTCAAAGGCTGTCAGGATAACTGTTTTGTTTTGATGCGGAAATGTTTTTTGCGATAGTTCGAGTCTTCAATAAGTTTGTTTTGTTTAGAGTAGTGTACGTTTGTTTAATATACAACTATGCTTGCATATTGCGTGACACATCACACTCTGTGCTTTGTATACTCTCTATGTAATAAAGTTTCAATGAATGAGTAAATAAATATCGGTACATACTCAGGTCAGACAGTTTTAAAATGTTCTTCACTATGAAATCGTTGACTACTGACTAAAAAGTTTTCATTATTTTGGATAAAAACCGTTGTCACCACTCACTATACACTCCACAGATATTCTAAGACACTTCAGCGCTGGATGTTGGATATTTAAAGCTCAACGTTACCATTAAAACACCCGGGACCGGTCTGTGCATGCCCTCTGTTTCGTGGCCTTTTGTAATTCATAGATGGCGGTGGCACAGGTTTAAATAAATTGACCGAGAAATTTTTACGTCACTCGTAAGAGAAATTCACTATGAGATGTGTTGGAAAATTGTCTTGCTAATTGAAATGTGAAGTAATCGAATACTTCACATGTAAAGGTGAATTTTATGTATTTCGCGTTTAGTGGAAAATAAAAATAATTTCTCTTTTTTAACTTGTTTGTCATTTGTTGTATCGTGAACATAAAAAAAGTTGGTTCCCCTTGGAAGAATGCAAATTTTAATATTTGCATTAATTCAAAATTTTAATGTTGCATCTCCTCTAAAATCATACATCTCACAATTTGTTAAGTGAAGATTATTATTTTTGTCATTCAAGTTACAGTAAGTAGGCTATAAGAATTAAATACCACTATGTGGCTATTTTGGAGGTATTTTTAGACGACCTAAAACGTGACGTTCTAAATCAAGTCTTTTTCAACACAATAAGACGAAATCACCTGATTTTACGAACGTCATAGAGAGGCCGAAAATAGCTCTTTTCCTTCTTAGCTCTTATAACCGCCTCTTTGTCGTCCCTAGGGTCTTATAAAGTCAGTTGATGGTTAGTTTGAAACAACGTGTAAACATTACATAACCTTATATAGTATTGAATAGATATTAATGACTAGTGAACTAGTGGCCAAGCTGGTTTAATTTTCATCGCTACTTAACCTTAAAATTGTATCATCATCGTCTTTTTTTTACTTACTGGTGAACTAGTCGTATTTCATTTTAGTACTATGACGAAAAAAAACGTTCGCACCTCGAGCGAAAGGTTTTTGGATCTATCGATCGGTTCAAAGTCTCGAATTTGAAGCACGTTTTCGCGACTGCAAAACCTTATTTTTCATCCTAGGTTTAGCATTTATTATTAGAACGCACCCTTAAATAAACAAAAAAAAATGCTTAGACGACCTCTTTACGAGATGTTAGTTCAAGTTTCAACAGACCGAGTCTCTCGATCAGTTCAGAGTTCTCAGTGCAATCTCCGGGTCGGCCCACCGTGATTGGTCGGCTCGATATCAGCTGATTGATCTCCGCCAATCACGGCCCAGTATACGGTCACGTGACCTGCAGTTTTTTTTAATGAGTTTAATTTACTTTTATGGACAAGTACCTGTTGTATTATAAGTCAGCACTAGGGATAGTGATAGGCTAGGTTTTGGAAAGTGGTAAGGTAACAGCTCGATTCTTGGGTTTTCCATGAAAATTAATCTTGTAAAAGCATATAATTAAAAATAAGGTTCTTTGTAATTGAGAAACAATCGTGTTAAGTATTTTTGTCAACAAAACCAAGCTACAACCTCAAGCATCATGGCTTAATTAAGTAAATATGCATGATAGCCTATCTGAATTGAATTGAGAATTCGTAGATTTGCTCGCTTAAGAACAATACAAGTGTGTCTGTTTTTCAAAATCACACGAAAACTATGAGAGATTGAAAAAAATGAAAGAGGCAGAATTGCAGAAGACTTTTTTACAAACTTGTTGAGCCAGAAAAGGTCGGACCACTCTCTTAGACGCTATGGTGATGCAACAATTTTTCATTTCAGTGTATATTTTCCGGGACGTGAACCCCTCTTTCAAGTTACGATCTTATGAAACCCCGTCATTTGCGGATGCCTACTCTTTAATACGAACATTCATTGCCAAATTTTAGGATTCTAGGGCATGAGGTTTGGACTGTGTGATTATTATTCAGTGATATGTAGCCTATTTGAAAAATATATCAGCATTTTGTAATTTTAAGATGCGGTTTTTTAAACAATCTTTAAGCCAGGCTAGATTTTTTGAACTTAAACCCACATATTAAGTATTCTAAAAAAAATCACAAAGTAATATATTGTTATTAGTGATAGGCTAGGTTTTGGAAAGTGGTAAGGTAACAGCTCGATTCTTGGGTTTTCCATGAAAATTAATCTTGTAAAAGCATATAATTAAAAATAAGGTTCTTTGTAATTGAGAAACAATCGTATTAAGTATTTTTGTCAACAAAACCAAGCTACAACCTCAAGCATCATGGCTTAATTAAGTAAATATGCATGATAGCCTATCTGAATTGAATTGAGAATTCGTAGATTTGCTCGCTTAAGAACAATACAAATATATCTGTTTTTTTTTCAAAATCACTCGAAAACTGTGAGAGATCGAAAAAAAATTAAGAGGCAGAATTTCAGAAGATTTTTTTACAAACTTGTTGAGCCAGAAAAGGTCGGACTACTCTCTTAGGCGCTATGGTGATGCAACAATTTTTAATTTCGGTATAGGCTATATTTTCCGGGACGTGAACCCCTCTTTCAAGTTACGATCTTATGAAACCCCGTCATTTGCGGATGCCTACTCTCTAATAGGAACATTCATTGCAAAATTTTAGGATTGTACGACATAAGGTTTGGACTGTGTGGTTATTTTTCAGTGATATGTATTTGAAAATATATAAGCAGTTTTAAATTTCAAGATGCGGATTTTTTAAACATCTTTAAGCCAGGCGAGATTTTTTAACGTCAACCCCCATTTGTATCCTACGAAAAAATAATTTCAAAGTGATATATTGTTATTTTTGAATAGTGAATAAAATTTTTTCGTCGCAGATTTATAAATTAGGGGTTGTAACGTCCTATAACAAAGTCAGTACGAGTACATGGAATGTAGGGGTTTATGTTTCGACGGCCTGTTGTGTTCAGTTACGGGCCGTTTTAATATTTTGACCAAGTTGAGGCCCCAAATGCAAGTTTTATTGAGGAACACCTGATGTTGATTTATGGCCGCAGTTACTGCTCGAACCCCCTCCCCCACCACTTTGCCCTCACCCCCCCTCGACTCCCCAACACGCGTTCTCACACATGTCGATACAAACGTTCACTGTGGATTGAATCTTATCCCCATATATTATGTTGAGGAGCTGTGATGTGGGTGGGAGTTATGATAAGGGTTTGGCAAACTTAATTTGGCCTGATTTTCGGTAGTAAAAATATTTTTTTGTAGAGTTAATATGTAGCATGAAATTATTTACACTAGAAAAATAAGTTTTAAGACTGCAATTAATTAACAAATAAGTTACAATAGTACCTTTAGACGTTCTCAAGTTTGCAAATATTTTATTAAATTAATTAAATCTTTCAGTGGTTATAACACAGTTATAAAATAGAGTTAGTCGGTTAAGATTATACTATATCTGTGTAACACCACTGCAAGATTTTACGACCAACGTTCAACGTTTCTTCGTTTTAATAAGAGAAACGTTTACTTCAAGTAATTCTTGCTACTTGTCATCTTGGATCTGAACTTTACTTATTCAAATTAATTTACAGTACTTGAATAAATATTCATCTATTTAGAAAAAACGTTAAATATTATTTCAAATTGTAGATGTTTTACTAATTACAGAATTATTTAAAGTAGATAAGTACAGCTAAATAAGCTAAAATATTACATTCAACTCATGTACCAACGAAGCACTATATAAAACTATTATGTTTAGTTTAAACATCACTGACCCAGCTTTCTTAAATACAATTTTTGTTACATTAAATCAACTCCTTTTTGGATTCTTGCTTACTTCGAATCTACAAACCACTTATTTACCACCGTTCAGATTATGTAAAATGCTACTGAATTTCTACCAACATTGAAACAGTCACATCTTTCGATCACTCGCATTTAATCAATTTGAATCATCCGCAACTAGTTGCTTACTTACGCGTTTTTCTAGGTTACAACTTGTTTTGATCAGTGGAGCCGATCACACTCTTCTGACAAACTTCAATAACCCCCCTCCCCCCTTTCTCCCCTTCTCTCCCTCCCCCCTCCCCTACACTGCACCAACTATCCCTTTACACTGATTGCTTCCAATTTTATTGCATTGTTTTCTGTTTTCACTTAAGCTTTGATTAGTTTTTAATAACTTTCCGCCTACAATTGGATTCGGGGTTTTTAATTTGGGAAGAGATTTTATCGCCGAGGTTTCTTCCAAGATTGGGGAACCGTCATTTCGGGGTTTTCTGTGTAATTGCATATCTCGTTGATTGGGATTTCTCTTTTGTATTGATCTGGTTTCTGACTGATAAATCATCTCGACTGAAATTCGTTCATAAAACTTTTTCATTAAATAGAAAAGAGTATTGAATAAATAATGTTTTTTTTAGAATTGAGATTATCAAAATATTATTGAGTGAGTAATTTCAGTATAAAAAAATCTAACTTAAAAACATGTATTAGACCCTATCCTAGTTTTCCTTTGTTTCTTGACTTTATTTTTATTTTTCGGGTAAAAATATATAATCAGAATAGAATCAGAATCAGAATCAGAATATTTATTTCCATAAAAACATACAATCTTCGAGTCCCAACAAACCACATGATTTGTCGTTGGGTGCTCATAATTACATAGAGATACAGAAACGTAAAACTAAAAATATACAAAAATTAACACAGCGCTCCTAGTTTTAACAAAACTCGTACAACAAAACTACATCCTTTTGAACTTAAAATATAATAGGCCTATGTATTAAATTTAATATATATTTAACAAAATTACATCTCAAGACAACCCAACGAGACACTTTAAATGTAGAAAAAAATAAGCTGGCATATAATTGTGTTACTGAGACTCGTGTTAAGAAACGTCTAGCACATTTTAAACACCGTAGTTGAATTGATCAGAAGCTACTATTTACTCGTGATTGGCGCGTTTACGTCATTGCATCAAATATCTGGCCAACACCTGTCTACCAGACTTGGTTACTTGATACTGGAATACGTTATATGCCACGACGTGCATTGCTCGCTATGCTCCGCTTCTGAATTTTGACTTTCTACAAGTTTAAATGTGTGATTCAAATTAAGTGATTTAAGTACGTAGTCTCTCAAATTGTATCAAATTTATCGATTTAAGTATTTACTATTTCAATTCCCTTTTCCCTGTTTAAAAAAATGCGAGTTTTAGGTAGATGCGAAATAATACGAATTACTTTGTTGAGCAACGATAACCGAACCAATTAAATCGGCTACGGACGGCTTCTTGCTTTATCCTTAATAATATTTCTTCCCGTTTAATTTAGCATTTGGATCCTCGATTATAGCCAAGTTGCCTAACCTGTCTGTTCTGCTAAAAAACATTTTTAAGAAGAAAACAGAGTTAAATGTTGAAGAAAGAATTACGGCGCCAAAGATACATAAATCTTTTCTATTTATTTCTGTTCTTGGTCCCAACATATGTTCCGTCCAATGACTCACCTATAGAGTCAATGTCACGATACAGTAAGCTACCATTGCGTTTATACAGTGAGAAATATTGAACGAGTCTTACTGAAGAATATGTTTTTTTCACTCAAATATAACTTTTCGCCTCTTTCTCTCGTATTTCTTATGTGTCCGACACATAAGACATACGTTTACAACCTGAAGAACCAAGCAGTGGTTTTCCTACCTCACCCTCCAAACAGATCAGTGTGCTATAAACATTACACATAAAGTCAACACATTTCCAACTTTTACCCCGATAGTAGTTTTCATTACTAGGAGCGAAAGTGGCTCTTTTTGGTACGAGATTGTAATTTACAGGCGAGGCGCAGCCGGGCTTGGAAATGCGATCGAGTACCAAGGAGACACTTTTGCTCCGTGTGATGAACAACTATTTTCATCATTATGTATAAATAACCATTTAATCGTTAAAAACTAGACTACATAATTTTGAGGTTATCCAAAAAAGTCATCGTCATTTACACATCTGTTAGTTGTTTACAAACAAAAGTTAAGAAATCGTTCAACCTTTCAAACGTAACATAAACAAATTTTGACGTTAGAGTACGGCAAAATTTACCGTATGTTTTTTCAGTACTCCTATTCGAAGTGATCCAAAAACGATCATTTTGCGTAGAGAACTAAGAACGGCTGTTTTCAGGACAGTATGATGAAAAATACTTTATGAGTCACTGATAAAAGCTGCTCAACTCCTTTACGTTGCGGAGTTTTTAATTCACTATTTCAACCTACATAATCTGCTGTCAATTGCCCACTATGCATATTAACGTGTAAACTACGTCACACGAACTTCATTTTACGTAAATCCGCCTACTCTTCCTAGTCCCTGCAATTGCCTCAGTAGCGAGTAAGGCTGGCAACTAGATTGGAATCATCGATATATCATGTTTTCGATCTTATCAAGCACCGATATAGCTGATGATATCTAAAACGATACAGGCCTATCGCTATAACGGAATATTTCAATCAAATTAGTGTTTCCTATTAGCTTACCGATATTTTTTGGTTTTCCCAAGGTGTGACGGATTTATTGGAACTGAAATACCCGTATTGTATGCAATATAGAAATTACACTTTTGTATTTCCTATCAGAACTAAAATATCGAAGTCTCCGACACTCGATGTATTGTTGCGATATTTCAGTCGCGAGTCTCTACAACATTCCCGACGCCCGCGCTGCCGATCTCTATGTCCCAGTCCAGTCGGGATTCTTGGTCGGTTTTTTAAGTATCACTCTTTGCGCCTCGTCTCCTCTTGAGGCCCGGTTCATGAATGATTCCGTCGTCGAACGTCAATTAATTGTTCTTGCGCGACTTTTTCACCGCACGCGATCATGAATTATTCCTAGCGGAGTCGCAAATTTCGTTTTGCTTGCGATTAAATCTTTTCAGGGTTGGGTGCTGGTTTTTGTCGTGAAGTTGTGTTTTTTGTGCAGAAGTAGTTGTTTCGCGCTGATCAAAGTATACTATAAAAATGTACTATCCGAAACTGTCTGACAAATACCATGGATGGGAATCCTTATTGCGTCACAACACCATGGTCAAGTGAAGCCTGGCCCTATCTTAAAAAAAGGAAAAAAGGATTCTGTGATAACAATTCTTACAGTGTTAAGACCATTGAATAAAAAATGGATTAGGAAAAAAATAATATTTCGGTTTCCATTTATTTTTAAAATTATGTATCAGTCCTAACGGCTTGTAATATTACTACGAATAGTATTTTTTGACTACAAATACTACAGACTACTTTGTAAGAAGTATGCTTGCTGTATATTTCCCTTCGCAAATAGTTTTTGTTACTACTGAGCAATGGCATATAGATATTATCACAGACCTACAAGAGACAAGTACACTAGTAAAAAAATGTTTATTTTAACTTACTGTTTTATTTTTTTGCCGTTATGATTTCCCCCGTTTCCAATCACAGCGTATACACAAGGTACGGTAGGTTACGTTACTGCATCTGTTCAAACAGTTTTTACGGCTTCGCCCACTTTGAGCCAATATACAAATATAAACTTCCCCGTATTGTCATTAGGCGAGTTCAAAGGAAGCATTTCGTCGCGGTCCATTTGCTTGTTATGGATACAAGCTAATTGATTGCTACCTTATGGCCCTGTGGAGCACGACGATAACTGACCGATCCAGCTTTGGGATCGGCGACACAGAAAACGGGCTAGTTTGTACGGTTGGATAAAATATTCGTTAAAATATGTTGTAGACTTCAGTGCATTATGTTTAAATGACTAATTAATACATCTGCGAGAAAACTAGGTTTGCTCTGCTGTTAATTAATATGTACTTTTAGGTAAATACAGTATTTTATTATACTTTATAATAATAATATAGCCTACTGAATGAATAATAATAACTGAATGAATTATTTCAGTTTCAATATTGTTTAAATTTTAGTCTAAGAATTAATTTTTTGGCAAAAATTACAAGTTAATGTTTAAAAGAAGATAGAATAAGAAGCGACAAATCCCATTTAATCCTCGCGTCGGCTGCTTGATTTTTTATTAATTGTTAATTTTTTTAATTCTAAATCGCGACTGATCAGAACTAATATTTCGCCTGACTCAATACATAAGTGAAATAGTTTTGTATGGATAAAAAAATAAAGCGATGGATTATTTTATTAAATTACTGTATTTACATATTCAAGTTAGAATTAATAAAAACTTCAAGGCAACTATTTCAACTCAAAAATATCGTCTTTTTGACTGTTTCTCATTATAAATAAACCAATAACTGAAAAAAATGACCTCCATTTATGCTAAATTTACTTTGACATACAAATTCATTATTTTTATATTAAAAACTCCCAACTCTTCAAAGTTTTCCCACTATCTTTTTATTACTAACACTGACCCTCGTTACACAAACCGCATTAAAGAACCCAAAACAGGCCCCCGAGCCGCCTTAACTCCGCTATTGCAGCAGAAGTAACGGGTAAATGGAATCACCCCCTCTGATTGGCGACTGGATATGATTACCCCCCCTCCCCTCCCCCCTCCCCCCCTCCCCCCCTATCGGTCTAATTGCTGATTGCCAGCCTCGCCGACATAATCAACACCAAGGTTTATTCCTTTATTCCACTTACGCAGAATTAACTTTGGGGTTTCAATCTCTTTTCGGAGTCGGAATTAGATTTTCGCCCTTTATTGTTCGGGATTTTATCCGGACAAATTAAAACGTTTGAGGCTTCCACCTTTTGTTGTTTTGACCGTCGTTTTGGTTCCCGGTTTAAAAGTTTTTAATTTCCACTTTTCAGTTTATAGGGAGATTGAGTTTTGGTGATTGGGTTAATATTGAGTGGTTTCCTTGCTCCCTTTTTGTTATTTGGAAATGTCGCTGGATTTTTACCCTTGGATTGCGTCCTGGCGATGTTTTTTTGTAATGTAGTTTTAACTCCTTGACATACAGAAAATATTAGTTTCTAGATAAAATTATCCACGTACGTTTCATTCCTACAAAAATAAACTAATGAACGTAAAAGTTGAAGGAACAAGTAAATGTTTGCTCGAATCAAGGGTTAATTATAAAGTCTTTTTTATTTCTAATAACGGACCGATATTCAAGCTAACTTTTTTAAATTGTAAGATGATCGGGTTCCCTATGCAAATAAATTAAAATTAACGAATTTTTTTGTTCGCGAGTTACATAGTTATTGGAAACTGGGACCTCACTATGACCAGCCTCAATACAGATAAAATCATCTCAGTTGGCATATTGATTTTATTGTATACACCATCACACAGAAGCTAGATGTACTATGTAATTCACATGCCACATAAGCTAATTTTATCTGTACACGACATAATTACGGCATATTCTGATACTTCCTCGGCCCCCGACGCGAAACAATAACACGACGATACCTCTGTAACTTATAAAATGGCTTATGAACTTGATAAAAAACGAGCTACGGTTTTTTATTTTCCGATCGACATCTTGCAAAAAGACCTTCTAACTCTTGCTTAAACTCTTAAGATTTAAATATTTGAAAGCATGTTGGAAATGTTTACCTTATTCGTCTCTAAATTCTCTGATGCTCACGACAAAACGGCTACACTTAAGTCCATCGGGCCGAAAATCCATCAATTCATTCTATATCATTTGAAAGAAAAAGTGGTGCCTGTCCTTTTTTATTGTGCGGGGTAAATCCAACAACTGCCGTACCGTCTGGGCAGCAATTTCAACACAAAGGTAGATCTAGAACCGATGCAACATATAACATTAATGGTTAATGGACATCCTTCACATTTCCTCAAACTTCGTACTATAGACTATTAATGAATAAATTTTCTACTTTTGGCTTTCGGGGGTTTTTATTTTGTGTCCACGTGATATTGCTATTTTCCAATTTGACCGTACGATGCATGTTACGGCTAGCTACCTTTCTCGGGGGAGGGTGGCTAACTTTTCTCTAGGAAAGCTTGAGGCGCGGAGATTTTAGTCCAGGGATTTCCATGTGGCTCTCGACTGAGTTGTCGACCTCTCGACTCTCGAGTGGCGACAATCAGAGTTCTCCAGATTGACTCGCCACGAGTGTGACTATCGATAACAGCGCCACCTATCGTTATCAGTCGGTGTGAACACAGTGATAAGGCTTATCTGAACAGGTCTTATCGCCCGTGTCGAACCCGCTACTGAAACCAAACACGACCCCGCGCCCGCGCCTGCACCCGCGCTCGTGCAGTTGATTTATGCGCTCGGGTTATACCTGGGTTATTTGTTTTGGAGCCAGTGTTGAAATACAACTGATATTTTATCCTGTGTAGTGGCAGGGGGACACGGGGGAATGGGGCCCATTGGACTTCAGTAGTACAAAAGTTGAGTGTATAAAGCATGATGCATGAAAACTTTTCCTTATTATTTGATTTAGCGTTCCCCCAATGACAATTTAGCCTCTAGTTCCCTGATTTTATCTTGGTTAACGGTCCAGGGAGTTGTTACTACGTTACTATCACCAATCTGGTTGTCGAATTCCAATTACTTTGTTGCACATAACTTTTGTATATGACTGGAATGTTGGTTACTTAAACTGGTGTAGTCACAAAATGAATTATCGAGGTAAAACTATTTAAACTTTTATTATGTGTTTATTTTTAGGATTTCTATTGCGCTGTTGAGAAAGTGCAAGTAATTTTTTTATGTATCATTGTTAAACAAGATATTTATTTGTGGAAATAAATTAATTATTATAAACTTTGATATAGATTGCACTGTAAGAATACATTTTTAAACGGTGAAATGGTTATGGAAACAAGCAGTATGTACTATTTTTCTCAAAAAAATTTATTGAATCTAAATTTATCAAAGTTTTCTGGATTTCTGATTACCTATTTTTAATATACCTAATTGAAAAACAAATTAGCAAAGCACAGTAAAAGTTTGGAGCTTTCTTAAAAGTGGCTTATAACTTGTTTGTTTTGGAACAAAAGACAGAGTTCTAATAATCTTTTTCTGAGCTTTAAACGCTTTCGAGGAACCCTGTGAATCGCCCCATAAAAATATCCCATTTTTAAAACCTTCATCCCTTCTGATATAAATGGTTCTGTCTGAATTGCTCAGATAATTTTTTAGCTCTTGGTTTTATATATATATACCTTATAACATGTGTTTTCTCAGCTTCTTTTAATGCCGTCAACATTTTTCTTAATTTTTTAACATGAACACTAAATTTTGAAAATGTGAAGGATTAAACAATATTATTTAATTTACATTATGGGCCGAGTATACACTACTCGACTCGACTCGACGTATTGCAAAATACTCGAAAGTTCGAGTAGAGTAGTTACTCCCGCCGTTTACCCAAAATCGGTACGTGCGAAAGAATAATTACGGCCATTTTTCACAATGTCAATCCATCTTTAACGATTATAACTGAAACCTCGTTTGTTATACTTGAAGTAAAAAGTTCTTTTTAGTTATTAAAGACACATAAATTGTGCTGACACAGAATATTTTGTTGACAGGAAATATTTTGATCATGAATTGAGTCAGGTAATTGGTAATGGCTTATAGTCAGTGTTCTCATTTCATTTCAAAACCCAGGTAAGCCTTAAATACTAGTTAGGCTTGAAAAATATATCAAATTGCAAATTATTGTGAGTTTAAGTTAAATACATTTATCAGGGATGGAAATGCAAATCACATACAAAAAAACAGTTACAGTTAAAATAGATTTATTCTAACTGTTCAACGAATTTAAATGCATTTAAATGTTGATTTTAATACTAAATAAAGTATTTAAGATAATCTTAAACTTTCAGAAAATACATTTGTAATTTGTGATATAGTTAATTTAATTCAGAAATCCTATAAAAAATTGAAAATTCTATACTCGTGTCCAGGTATAGAAACTGACAACTACTGATAATAAATAAAACCAGTCAACTCACGAAAAGATAAAATCAACACTATAAAACTAATATACACTCGAATAAACCACTTTACATAAAAGCCACACGTCCGTGTGTATGGCGCTGGCAAACATTTGACGGGGAATAAAAGGGGCAAATTGACCGAATAAACTGTATCATTGCCAATAATGATGGATTCGGCGGCGCCGCTCGGCAAATAAGTGTCTCTGGCAAACGTTTGTCGCCCAAACTAAATCGAAATAACCGACTAATTACGTCCTGCTGGGGATTCGTTGCTGAAACAATGTGTTTGGACGGTGTTAAACAACTAATTGGAAGATGGAGTAAGTACTTTTAACAAGTTCAAAAGGAAAATGTAAGTACTGTTGTAGACTACAGGTTTTAGAAAGTTATAGAATAATTATTTAAATTAGGGGTGTGCGAGTAGTGATTTTTGAAGTCGAGTCGAGTCGAGTCGAGCTTTGAAAAATACCCGCGAGTTTCGAGCTTTTTTCGAGTCGAGTTTTTTGTTAAAGTTTATAATATAATAGTCATCATGTTTCTATATAATGGTAAAAAATTATTATCATTAATCAAATACAAATTACAATTTTTGAGGTAGTTAAACTTAAAAAAGTTACTGAACTAAGAGCAGATATACAAATAAATGATACCAAAAAAGAAAGAAAACCTTTTACTTAAACTCACAATAATTTGCAATTTGATATATTTTTCAAGCCTAACTGGTATTTAAGGCTTACCTGGGTTTTGAAATGAAATGAGAACACTGACTATAAGCCATTACCAATTACCTGACTCAATTCATGATCAAAATATTTCCTGTCAACAAAATATTCTGTGTCAGCACAATTTATGTGTCTTTAATAACTAAAAAGAACTTTTTACTTCAAGTATAACAAACGAGGTTTCAGTTATAATCGTTAAAGATGGATTGACATTGTGAAAAATGGCCGTAATTATTCTTTCGCACGTACCGATTTTGGGTAAACGGCGGGAGTAACTACTCTACTCGAACTTTCGCGTATATTGTGTAACATATTTTTCCTGCCCACTTTATTTCATCACATTAGGTATTATTTTCTTGCTTTTGATTTTGATCACTATTATAATAAATTTGTTGTTTTTTTACCGAGCATATTTTTTAAATATCAATAGCCTATCGTGAGTCACGCAAAAAAACCAAATAGGAAATATTTTTGTAAAAAAATTAGGGATTTAAGATTAATTAATTGATGCAATGTGTGGACTGAAATAAATGAAACATTTACATTGAAATATTAATTTTTAAAAATTAATTAAATATACCAATACTAAAGATATTAATTAAACTATATAAATTAAACATTATATTTATACCTCCGTTAATTTTTTGTTATTTACAGTACAACACGAATTTTCTTTAATGTTTTTGTGGTGTAGACGTAAAAATATATTAAGTTAACTGCGTGTTCAAATTGTTTCTATTCTTATACATTTTATAATTGTATGTGTGTATTAAAAAACTGTTTACAAAAAGAGCAGCAATCATTCCTTGGACAAGTTGCGTAATGTATAAAAGACTGAGGGGGAATCGGAGAAAAGTTGGATCGCTGCCAGAGGCCTAGTTATGTGGGAAGAATCCAATAAACTGTGTTCTACGCAAAACAGGTATTGCGCAGCTGACAATTTTTTGTTTTTATGTAAATCTCTTAAATGTATTTTAGACGTACATTTGCATTTTGAAGTAAATTGTTCATAGAAGTGGAATTAAATTTTAACGAGGACATAGACGTGATAAACTTTCTCTCTATACCACTTTTTAAAAGATATACAAGAAGATGCTTAAATTTAAGAGAATTTGTAGAACTATACAAACCTAATTTTTTCGCTGTGTGTGGGCGTTTAAGGGGTTACTGTATCAGGTATATGATTAAAATACGCGCTCTCTTTAGGTATAATTTCAGTTGCACAGGAAGTGAAGCAATTTATGTTTTTAATAAGTTATTGACAGCCATACGCGCTCTCTTACATCAACTTCTTACATTTTACATGGGAGTCTAAATTTGTAGGTTTAGGGGGGTAAAACTGGTGAACATAATGTGAGTCCTTATAAAAATGGACCCCTCTTGTTGATTTATTCCTTGCATTGAAACAAAAACCGATTTTGCAATGAAACCATGGGTCTCCCGTGTTTTTATATTATACACAAACATCAAAATATTGCCAACTTTGTGACTTCCACGTAACTTAAAACTTGACCTAATGTTTAGGTTTAAGTTTCTATGGAACCTCAGTAACTTAGAACTGGATGTGTCCTTATGTATGTCTTGGAGGCAATTTTTTCATAGAAATTTAAACAAATGCTCTATAGCGAAAACACTTTTCAGACCTGGCTCGAGTCATTTACCCATCTCAAAATTAAAACTGCTTGCTGTAAACACTCCAGTCGTACTCTGAAAGCCTGAAATACAGTACAGTAGAACCTCGATAAGAAGACACTCGATAACACAAAAACCTTGATAAAAAGTGAACTTTTCAAGTTTTCTTGATACCGTAATGGCACTTAATGTCTTGTTAACACGAGCCTCAATAAGAAGACTCCCTTGATAACGAGGCTCTTTCCAGAATCCCCTAAAGAGTCTTTTTATCAAGGTTCTACTGTAATATCAAAAATACAAATTTACTTCTCACCTACCAACTAACAAATAAAAAATACAATTTCTACCCAGTATCACGAACAATCCCATAACACGAGGGGATCGAGATTGTGAAAAGATACAGCGTATTGATCACCGAGGGACATGTAATTACCTAGAGAGAGAGAGAGAGAGAGAGAGAGAGAGCGAGGTGGGAGAAAGAGGGTAAAGCGAGAGAGAGGAAAGTATGATTAGTGAAGTGTGCAATTAACTAAATGGAACAACAGCATTAGTAGATTGTACGTCACGTCAGAGCAGCCACTCCGCTCCATTTCGATTATTACTTATCGGAGTGAGCTGGAGGTGCCTCTCCTCTCGTCTAATCTGTCTGGAGTCCTTCAGTCTCCGCGCTCGGTCCCCGGAAAGCTAAGTTGCTAATGAGACCGGTACAATCGCAACTTTCATATTACAGTTGGTGCTTTTTAAATTGCGCTGTGGGAACCATTTACACCTAAAGCAGTTTGAGGGGAGTGAATATTATCTAAACACTATAGCTTATTTCTGAAGTCGTACTATCCTGGTATATAACATGATGTAAAAAACAAAATTATGAGTCTCGACACACACAATTATGTATCGAGACTCATAATTATGTTTTTTATATCATACTACACAGAAACATCTGTTGTGTGTGCCTTACTCTTGGCTGGAAAGTTACTCTTTGCCGATCGCTGCACGGTAAATTTACCATGCAGTGCAAAGTAAAATTACTGTGCACTAGGAAACTGAAATAATGGAAGTCAACAATAAAACAAGCTGCTGATTGCAGTGAACCGACGTTTAATGCTTGTTTATAGGTTACTTTTTAGAAGAATGTAATGGCAGCACTGGCAGCAGTAGCAAAATGTTTGTTGTAGGTTCGAAGGATTGAAACGTATTGATTTATGCAAGGACTACGTTATGATTGAAAGTATGTTTTTTTCTGATTAGTATGATGAAAAGTATCCTACGTTACACGGCCGGTAAGTTTTGCCGCACTTGCAAAAAAATCCCGCATTCGCTTTCGCTCGCCTGGGAACTATCATGTTCGTCCGGCAAAACAGTACTTGCCGGCCTAACGTAATATGAATGAATGAATGAATGAATGAAACGTTTATTCCAAGAAAATAACCAGCTGTACAAATATAATCCTCAAAAAAAACATAAATCTATACCAAATGCAAAAAATAAATTATGAGTTTTATTACAATTTTATAGGCTGCTAAGAAAAAAGGAATGGTCTTATGGAATCAGCAGACATAGGCAAATGCCTGAGCGTCTGCTGCGTTGCAGTACAAAAATATCGTAAGTTTGACCTCTTTATTGGAAATTATTGTTTAAAAAAATAATTAATGAAGTTATAATTAGGAAATTTGTTGTTTTTAGAAAAGATAATGGAGAAAAAATTATTTTTAAACTAGGTTACGGTTTGTGCTTCATTATTTTAATGGTCTGATATACAAGTAATAGAGTAGCTAGGGCGAAGTCGGAGCATGAGCCGGCCGGAGGTGGTCATGGTCTAAGGTCAGTCAAGTCAAGGGTCAGGTCTGGCGCGCCGGTAACCCGCCGTAATAATCCGGTCTGCTTCGTCGATACTTAAACTTAGTAGCCATTTTTTTAAACGAACTTTAAATACACTAAGAGAGGGTGATTCAAACAGATTTAATGCGGGAAAGTTTGTACGAATGTTTCGAAAAATAATATGAGAAATATAAAAGGAATTTGTTGTGGAAAATGCATAGTTTAGTTGCAAAGTAGTAACTCTGACTCTTGACGAATACCGTGTATCATGTGAATGTGAAATTTCTTGAAAAATGCCAGTGAAGTTATTGTAAATGTTAATTAGAATATGTTTAATAAAAAGTTTTCGAATAGAAAGAACGGATGTTTCATGAAATAGAGCGTCAGTCGGGAATCGTTTGTTTTTACCAAATCCTGCTTTTAGAATTGATTTTTGTACAACATGTACAACATATACAACAGACGTGATATATGTTGTTTTGTACAACATATATCACGAGGCGAGGTGCCTCTCGACCTTCTGGAGCCCTTCAGTCTCCGCGCTCGGCCCCCCGTCGCCGGAAAGCCAAGTTGTTAATGAGACCGGTACAATCGCAACTTTTATATTACAGTTGGTGCGTTGTATCTTGAGCTGTGGAAACTGTTTGCACCTGGAGCAGTTTGCACTATAGCTTATCTCTGAAGTCGTACTACCCTGGTATATAACATTTTACATCATACTACACAGAAACATATGTTTTTGTACCTTCCTCTTGGCTGGGTAGTTACTCTTTGCCGATCACTGTACGGTAAATTTACCGTGCACTAGGAAACGGAAATAACGGAAGTCAACAATCAAAACAATCGGCTGATTACAGTAAACCGACGTTTAATGCTTGTTTATTGGTTACTTTTTATAATGGCAGCACTGGCAGCAGTAACAAATTGTTTTTTATGTTTGTTGTAGCTTAGGTTTGAAGGATTACTCTCTTTGGGAATCAACCTCCATGAAATGTCTACATCCATAATGAATCTGTGGACACATACAGAACTCTAAGGGCGTCTAGGGCTCCTAGCTGAAGATTGGCCTTAAGTCTTAACCTGCAGTGCGATGTAACGATCTTTTTGTAACGTGTAACCACTTCAGTTAGCAAGAGTGCGCTCAAAATTTACGAGAATCTTACAGGTAGATTTTTATTCTTAGGTAATGGGATTTTTTCTCTTAGAATAACTGAAGACCTACGTAATCTTTAACATATTTGCAGTAAACTTATCTCAGTACTTAATTACAAAGTAAATACGATGATGACATTCAAGATATGAGTAAAATCCAGTACTTTCTAGGTAGTACGCACAATGCATTGGTCGTTTTAATGCGACATTTAGTACCAATCATGAGGGCCGACTGAATAAACAACTTTTTTCTACCTGCTATATTTAGTCGCAAACTCCACAACACATAGGCTCGGGCGCCAAAAACTTGCTCCGTGAGACAGTGTTGTCCTTTACTTCCTTAACATAAAAATAATCAATTCACGGCGACACCATAAGTAGTTTACAGTCTCGCATGGCTGTTAATAAATTTAACGGTGGAATTGAAGTGACATCTCCCTCTATGTCGATCAACATTAATTAAACAGTTTATGTCTCTAAAGTCATTTTTCAAAGTGGTATTTGTGCTTTAAGTAAAATTTAAATTCTATTCATCAAGTGTATCCATTAGTTTCAGTGAGTCAAATACTAAATACTTATAAATCTCAGTTGTAAACTCTGCCGACATAAGAAGCAACAAGTTGCCGTTGTAGCCTCACCTCGGATTTTTAACATAGGCTTATTTTGTGATTTTGCTTTTTGAAACATGACTGAATGAATAAATTGTTTCAAATAGACTTACAGATTAATTATCCATTCATGTAAAGTGTAATAGTACCAAATATTTTATGTGAAACGCAAAATATTCTATGTGTATAGTCAGGCATAAAACAATAGACCTTTGACTACAAATAGACCTTACAGTACAAATAGACCTTACAATACAAATAGACCTTACGGATAGTCAGGCTTGTTAATGATAGACCTTTTATTTTCTAGTTTAAATTTGTTGTCTGCTTGGTGCCGTGGAGGAAGATTATGTTTTCCTTGTAGTGCTGAGATAGTCTGATTCAACATGAGTGATAACTGTGCTGTGTGTAGTGATCCTGTTGGTAATGAGGATGAATATGCAATATGCTCCGTAAATAAATGTAAGTTGCATTTTGAATGTGCAGGAATTTTAGAAAACACATGGATTAACTTGGGAGCAGGTAGGAAAAAAGCTTGGAAATGTAAAACTTGTAGAGGTAAATCTGTTAGTTCTGATGCAATTAGCAAAATGCATGAGGAGTTTTTGCAAAAAATGCAGGAAACAATTAAAGAGCAATTCTCTATCCATTGTGCAGATTTTAATAAACAAATTGCTGAGCTTACTAAGTCTGTAGAATTTGCTTCTGAAAAAATCCATGAATATGAGAAACGCATTTCGTTATTTGACAGTAAAGTAAAGTATTTAGAAAAAACCAATGAATCTCTCACAGCTCAAAACAGGGAATTGCAAAATAATTATTTGTTGCTGCAAGAACAGTTTGATAGTCTCGAACAATATAACCGTAATAGAAACCTACAGATTGACGGTGTGCCATACGATGACAATGAAACTGTCCCTAATATTATCTCAAAACTATCTGATATCGTAGGTGAACCAATAAATTATGACATAGACATTCAAGCAGCTCACCGTGTTCCTACTCAAAGAAAATCTGGAATTAAACCTATTATCGTACAGTTCTCGAACAGACAAAAAAGAGATAGTTTTCTGAAAAAGGCAAAACAGCTTAGTATTAAATCTACACAGATAAAAAAATCAGTCCCTGAAACATTTATTTATGTTAACGAACATCTTACCCCACGTAATAAAGAACTATTATATAAGGCGAAGCAATTGAAGATAAAAGGTTTCAAGTACGTGTGGGTCAAAGAGGGTAAGATTTTTGCCAGAAAATCTGACTCCCCAGACGACAAAGCAGTATGGATAAAGTCTGACTCGGAGCTGGAAAAAATCATGAAAACACTGGAAGGCTAAAGCAACTGTTTTGGATTATTGGCATAACTGTATGTCTGTCTGTATGTCAGTAACTAAAAATACTAATAGAAATAATTTAAGCATTTTTCATTTAAATATCAGAAGTTTAAGGAAACATTTTGATGAGTTCTACATTTATTTACAAAGTCAACAAAAACCATTTGAAATAATAATATTGACCGAAATCTGGATTAAACTTGGAGAAGAGGACCAGTACCAACTGCCAGGTTATAACATGGTGATTCAACCCAGGCCGGACAACCAAGCTGGAGGCGTTGCTGTGTATCTGACCTCTGGACTGCAACACACTTATCAGCCAATACTACTGCCCACTGCTGAGATTGTGCATGTTTCATTCAAAGTTGTCAGTGAAGATAAACTTTACTACAAAATATCACTATATGCCATTTATAGATGTTGTAAATTTACCTTTAACGAATTTAAAACAGATTTTGAAAATATATTACAGAAATCCTCAGACCCAACTCTCATCATAGGGGATTTAAATATATGTACATTAAAAAATACAGGGTCTAGTCAGAATTATTTAAGTTTAATTTCAGCTTATGGATTTACGAATTTTATTACTTCCCCAACGAGAATTTTTAATAACTCAGTAAGCTGTCTCGACCATATTTTAGTTAGGAATTCTAAGAACATACATATTGAGTGTGATGTTATAAAATTAAATATTACAGATCATTTTGCTGTAAGAGCTGAATTATATGTGCACACTTTCAGTCATAAGGTAGTTAAAAATCATCCTGATCTTTTTTATAGAGTTGTTGATGAAAATTTAATGCGCAGACAGCTACTTACATCTGATTGGAGTGAAATATACCTTGCTGAAGATGTAAACGAGTGTGTCAATAGTTTTTATAGTATTTACAATAAATGTCTAGACTCATCTTATAGATTAAAGAAGATTAATAGCAAAAATAAAAAACGTAGTCCATGGGTTACTGATGCGCTAGTCTCACTAATTAATAGGAAAAATAGTGTATTTAAGGTTTTTTCAAAAAATAGGGGGGATCAAAATATTAAGACAGAATACTGTAGATTGTCAAGGTTAGTAACAAAAAGTATCAGAGATGCAAAAATTCAGTATTATTCTTCTATTATTGAAAATAATAAAGGTGATAGCAAAAAGTACTGGTCTGTTGTCAGGGAAATAATGAAAAAAAGAAAACATGTATTAAAAAATATTAATATTAATAATGCAATTGTCCCAGTAAATGGTAATGAAGAAATTGTAAGTAATTATTTTAATGATTATTTTGTAAATATAGTAAATGATATGAGATATGAAGCTTTTGGATGTGACATGTTTAAAGATAATTACTTAGACAGTAATATTTATTTTGATAAGTTTACCATCAACATTAGTGATGTGTGTAGAATTGTTGCTGGTATGAAAAGTAAAAAAAGCTGTGGTTTAGACGGTATTAGTGTAATAACTATAAAAAATAATATTGATATATTGGCGCCAGTCCTTACAGTTATTTACGACAAGTCTTTGAAACAGGGCGTATTTCCTGCAAGTTTTAAGGATGCAGTAGTTGTACCCGTTTCAAAGTCAGGTGACGATCTGTTGGTCTCCTCATATCGCCCCATCTCTTTGATAAGCACTCTTGCTAAAATTTTTGAGGTATTTATTAAAGAAGAACTTTTAAAATATTTTTTTAATCAAAATATTTTTTCACCAAAACAATTTGGGTTTTTACCGAACCGTGGTACTGATTTAGCTATTGAACAGCACATAAGTGAACTTGCCTCCTTAGTTGATCAAAGTAGATGCACCTTGGCTGTATATTTAGATTTTAAAAAGGCATTTGATCTGGTTGACATTGACATATTACTGAAGAAAATTAAGGGATATGGAGTTGGTGGTCTTGCATTTAAGTTATTAGAATCTTTTTGTAGAGACAGAAGGCAAGCTGTTAAAATAAATAATGTACATAGCGAGTTGCGGCACATAAAGTATGGCGTGGCGCAAGGTGGGGTGGCAGGGCCGTTGTTTTTCCTAATTTATATTAATGATTTGTTAAGTTGTCAATTAAGTTCTTCCATCTTTGCCTATGCAGATGATACTGCAATTGTTTGTTCTGATGTTAACCGCCATGCCCTTAAAGCTAAAATAAGCAGCGATCTAGAAATAATATCAAATTGGCTGGTATCCAACAGGCTTTTAATAAATAATTCAAAGACAAAATGTATCTTGTTCTCTGGTTCTTCCAATGATGTTAAAGAACTCACTACTGAATTTAATTTGGTCTGCCATACCCATCAATGCTTGTATGAATGTGAATGTGAAAGTATTGAATTTGTTGAATCTGTTAAATATCTAGGAGTTTACATCGACAGTCAATTAAAGTGGAATAAGCATGTAGAATACTTAGGAAAAAAACTTAAAAAAATTAACTATGCTTTGTATTATATGAGAAGTTTTTTAAGGAAGGAACATTTAAAATATCTCTATATATCTTGGTTTGAGAGCACAGTCAGATATGGTATTATTCATTATGGCGGAACTTATCCTACTGTATTAAAACCAATCATAATGATTCAAAGGTTTGCAATTAGGACAATTCATTTTATAAAAAAATCTGAACGCATGTCTCATCTATTTTCAGAGAATAATTATTTAACTTTTGATCAATTATATTTAATGTCTTGTATAATGCATGTGTATAAATTTTTTAACAATTATTCTCTAAAACAATTCAATGCTGCTACACGTGCATCGCAGTTTGTTACCATATTAACTCCCAGATTTCGAAAAGAGTTATCTAGGAAACAATTCTGTTATCTAGGGAAAAATATTTTTAACATGATAGTAGCCTATTTTGGAAATAATATTTTAAATGAGGGGAAACCTAGATTTAAGATGAAAATAAAAAATGCAATCGTTAACAGTGAAATTGACATGCCTTAGTATTAATTTATTTCTTGTTCTAATTAAATGCTCTCAATCAAATCTCAACTTGTTAAATTTGTTTTAAACTTGTTATGTTTTAAAGAAATTTATTGACAGTTGATTATTAATTATTTATTATCCATCTTTACTTGTTGTTATTTATTTATATTTATTTTTATGCTTAATGTTAAAGCTCTAATAAAAGTTTTTGAGTGATGTAAATAGACTGGCCGACAACCTATTCTAAAATATATTATCTTCATAGCTTATTTCCGCGCGAGCTCTGTGAGCTCTTGGAATGTAAACATGTTTGCACATATTATTATAAATAAAGTCTTTGTCTATTGTCTATTGTCTATTACTTTGGTTGACCATTGGATTAAAGTTTTTTTTAATTTTAAATATCAAAGCATTTGTCAAATATTGTAAGTTGACAAATATTTGAAATATTGTATATTTGTTTCCGCGAATCACCATGAAACAAATTTCTTAAAAACTAAAATGTACAGTAACAGAACGTTTAACTTAAAATCTTTATTCGCGACAAGTAACGTCAAAGACAATAAAACCCCTGTTGTACAAATTGCCGAATGCTACATTTTACACGAAAACGAGGAAAACAACTATCAATTAGGAAATATAATATTTTTTCTACTTGAACTAAAAAAAAAAAAAAAAACACGTGTCTCACACATCTCGGCTATCTTCCGTGGATGCTGACATGTGGCGAGAGGAGTGCCTTTTTACTAGCTACTTAACTCGTGCCATGTGTCCTCGTGTGTTGAACAAGGGGCCTATCACGTACGGTATGTTGCGTCCAGGTTTTCCTTTTCAAACTTTCACAACGCTTATTGCATCGTGTAATTCTGCAATGCTTGTAAGGTAGAATGTTTTTCCTCAATCTTTCAAGAGTACTTTTGTTAAGTTTTTAATTTTATAAGAAAAGTAGACATTTTTTCTATCTCTTGATATTTTTAAGTGATTTGCGTAAGAAACGGCATCAAACAAACTCTATTCTTCTTTACTTAAAGGTATTCTTCAGTACTATTTGTTAATCATTTTTTTCTAATAACACAACATGAGATTAGTTTCAAACAAATCACGTTAATAAAACCTCAAAGGTGAAAATCTGTGGGGTAGAATTATGTCAGCAAAGTACATCTTTATACGACTCAAAGTTCCCCCCTCCCCCAAATAATCTCAGTTTTTTTTACATTTTCATCCACAAATGCTTGGTCCTCGCGTATGGATGTTTTTGAATTGAATTTGTAATTCGTGCCCTAAATAAATCATACTCTAAAACAAGCAGTGTTTTACGGGCGAATTATGTTTTCGTTAAGGAGTTGATATTTTCTATTCCTACATGGTGTTTTTGGCCACAAGAAATCGATTGGAGCTGGTCATGCACAAGAAGGAACATTCGCTTTCCATCCCACATCCCTTCAAAGTGGCCACGTTATCGTTTTGAAAAATCAAAAATCTTATTCACGTTTTCAGGTTGTCATTATTTTATCCGAACAAAGCTCAATCTTGCGGTACTCATCTTAAAATAATCCCAAAGGCCACTTATGAGCAGTGCATTTGCAACTCAATAACAAATTCTAAACCATCTCATCCACAAAATCTCCATTCCTTCCTATCAACTGACGACTAAATATAAATTGAACTTTTCACCGCGCCACATCCTCGACCACAAAGTCCACTGGCGACGCGACGTCGCGTCGCGCCGGGCGGTCAACACACTCGGTCAATTATAGATGCCATCTCCTCCAGTAATTAATTAATTAACCCTCACTTATCAGCTGGACGAATTAATAAGCTAATTAACCCCCGGGTAAAGAGAGCTGTCAGGGTATGATCAAGTGCTACCAGCTGCAGCGGACGTGGAGTAGGCCTATAGTCCGAGTGGAGTGACGTGGTCTGGACTGTCCGTTAGGTCGATGCTTATATTAGCATTTGTATTAAGAGCAGACTGGGTCAAGTTGTATGAGTCGGACGTTAAATCTGTTACGGGGCGGTTTGTAAAGAAGGCAAAAAGCAGAGACAATCCAATAAAATTTGCTGCAGAAGGTTTTTCGGCACTGTATGATATTGTCATGTTGTATTAAGAACGTACGACATAAAGATTTCATGATCAATATATTTTGTTTTAATTTCCTCAAGTTAAGTATTAAGTCGACGTGTTACCGCTTAGCGAGTGAGTTATCTTACGTCACCGACCGATATCTGTTATTTGGATTTTCGTTAAATTCTTTAAAAAAATCACGTTCTTTGAATTCATTTGCGGTTTGTCGACTTTGAAAGTGACTACAATTACTCTAAGATATGGTAAATGTGATAGAAAAAACGCCAAAAACACTTAGTTTTATGGTTGTTTTCGCCTTGAAATATATTGAAATTGTTAAAATGTAGCTATTGTGGTAGCTTGGAAACTGAAAATAAAAGTAACATTTAAATAAAGCTAAAGAAAATAAAGACTTTGCTGAATCAGAGTATAAAGGATCAAAATTTGCTCCCGTGTTTTGGAAATTAGGGCTTACGAGCTAGTCATTTAATTGAATTTTATTTAAAAAGTGGTCTGGTTGTTTCATAAAAAGCCTTTGGATTTGTTTTTATTTGTCGTCCGACTTTATTCAAATGGACCAAACACGTCCTTGGGGGCTTTCCAAAGGTTTCTGGGTCCAAAAACTGAAGACCCTCAAAAGGCACATTTACGTACGTTAAGGGCTTTCAGTCAACACTTAAATCATCAATATCGACATAATGCATGGGCTGAATCCTCTGTACAGCACATATTGCCTATTTATTTTTTCATTATGTTTTCTTAAACAACTAAATGTGGTGTAGACCAAACCACACAGTGTTCTAGTGATCTGCGCCTCCCTGACAACCCTCATGCTATCCCCAGCAATTATAGTAATCATCGTGTCATATTTAATGTGACAACCAACATGATTGACACACTACCCTGTGGTACGGGCAGTCCCCTATCAGTCCCGTATATATTAGCCACCACTGAGAGTAATGCATTGAGAGATTAGAAGCGCTAGGGGTAGGTGTGATTCCAGGAAAACTTTGTTTATTTATTTATTTATTTATTTATTTCAAAATGCTACATAACAGGTCATGCCCAATTATAATGCAGCATTAATTACAATCAACATCAAAATCATAAACAATAAATCAGTGGAGGATTCAGTCCTTTCAATAGTTCAAAATCTTGATAACATGCACAATTAAAACTATCTCACAGCAGCCTAATCTTTTGTGTATGCTTAATTAATTAAGATAAATACAATAAATAATAAATAATACTGGAGGAAAAAATGTATAACTGAAAAATGCAACTTCAAATGCCAATCATATTGAAACAAGTAATAAATAAATCATAACATATTAACAAGTAATAAATAATTCATAATTCATTTGTTGACACGTGGATGATTTTGGATTGTAAAGTGCTTGAGCCAACGCAATCAATATGATGAAAAATAATGTTGATTTTTTTATATAATTTAATAATTGTTATATAAAGGAGGAGGGGTTTTCTATCGGACGGTAAATCTCCAAAACGATAAGACCTAAAGAGCTGAAATTCGGTAATTATACTCCCCTTGGGCTATATATGCGTACTAAGGAACGGTTTTACAAAATTCTTATGGGGTTATATCCTACAATAGTCCAAAGTTTCAATGGTAAGCTATAGGGAAGCTTATAACGTTTTAAGAAGTATGACAAATTAAAACCCAAATCTAAGGAATTTTTTCTGTTTTTCCACCGGTAAAACCTGTTTCAACAGATAGTATAATATAGAATAAGTAAAGATTGTTTATACTTATAATTAATGATTCAATAATAACGGAAAGTGGTTTTCGAATTGTGTTTTTGGTTATATGCTCAAATATTTTTACAGGGTCATTTTGGACGATTATTTCATGTAATCAATTGAATCGCACTCGATCAATTCGAAATACGATATCTAATGTCCTCATCGCCCTTTTACGTGCACCTTTACCAGGCAGGAATTATGGCTGGGTTATGCAGAGCTCATAATCATGTTCTTATCACTTAATGTTAAGTTTTTTTTATAACATCACAACAAAATAAACTGGTAACTAGAAATCATTATTAAATAGCTTAATACAAATTATAGGTTTTCATTTTTCTATATTTACGTTTTTTTCCTAAAACAATATAAAACCCAAATTTTGGTTGGCAAGCATCATGTTTACAGACTCGCGTGTGTGAGTGTGACGGATTCTGACTACAAATCACATTCTCTGACGCCGTTCATCAGCGCCCATGCGGCACTTACCGAAATTAAAAGTGGCCCTACTTGCTTCATGTACAACACCGGTATTCACATTCATCGTGAGCTGGGCTTTTTCTTTGGCGCTCGAGTGTAAAAACAGATTGTCTTGTAAATAGGTATACCCTTTTAATTTTGATTTTTGCGGACGTTCGTTAACATTAAAAACGAGTTTCATGACGTTTCATGATCTCGAATCTGATCCAATCTTCCCCCTTCCGGGGGAGAGGGAACCTAGAGCATAACAAGGTTATATTTACAGTTCGGAGGACCTGAAAAAATAGCTAAAACAGAGAACAGTTAAGGCAGTAAAAACACAAATGCTGAAAAAACAAGAAGACACAAAAATACACCAATTAGAAAAGAGACGCGTCCACTCCAATTAGGAGCTGAGCAAAGACGATTGATTTAGTAAGTAAGTATTAAGTATTTTATAACGATTGGATTAGTAAACAGTAACACGGCAGCGCCCCTGCCAAGGTTCATAAATTTTTCTACCATTCTTTCGTGAAGCAATCATTACTGGAAAACCGGATCTAATCTACTATGCTTAGTTTGAGCACCTTTATATCCTAATTCACGTCATATTCTCTGACGCCGTTCATCAGCGCCCATGCGGCACACAGAAATTAAAAGTGGCCCTACTTGCTTCATGTACAACACCGGTATTCACATTCATCGTGAGCTGGGCTTTTTCTTTGGCGCTCGAGTGTAAAAACAGATTGTATTGTAATGGCGTTCATGCGATTGCCATTTTTCTACATTTTCTCAAATAGACCGGGAGCTGGGAGGTCGAAAATTACGTCATAAGGTGCACATGTAAAAGCTATGCCGTTTTGAAGAGGCATCCTGGGGGGTTTCAAAAATGGGTTTGTTAGCCCTCAATCTGGGGGCTTTCTCCAAGGTGGACAAACTCAAAAATTCGAAAAAAGGTCAAAATTTACGTCATAAGGTGCACGGATTTGACACATACCATGTCGTGGGAAAAGTTGAGGGGATCACAAAAACACCTAGGTGGACAAAAATTTTGGGGGCTTTGACCCAGGTGGACAAACTTGAAAATCCAAAAAAATGCCAAATTTTACGTCATAAGGTGCACAAATATAATATGCGGCATTTCATTCCTCAGGTATTCAGGGACCTAAAACCGCTGAGGTGGATAAAATTTTTGGGGGCTTTACCCAAGGTGGACAAGATTGAAAATTCATGTTTCGAATTTTGGATTTTTTTAAATGCGTCTGTACCCCATCATATCTAACCGATTTCGTTGAAATTTTTTTTGGGAGGTCTTGGCATGTAACTAAAACAATTTATGTCAAAATACCTGAAAAATATATAATTTTTCACTAAAAAGGGCAATTTTTTGGAAATTTTTCAATTTTTTGGGAAAAAAGTTTTTTTACATTCGTAAAAATTATCCGATCTTTATGAAATTCGGCACGGACGTGTAAAGTGATAGAACCTAACATAATCTCGAAAACTAGCTCATTCGGATCATTAGAAGGGGGGTAATAGAGGGTTCTACCCCTAAAAAAATGGGTTTTTTGGAATTTTTACGTTTAAAATTTTAGAAAATCAAATTTTAGTTTTCGCCATTGAATTCAGCTTGAAAAAACAAACAATTTGGTATGTTTAATCATTGCTCTATGTCCATTCGTTCCCGAGATATTGAGGGTGATAAAATCAGTATATTGTTCCAATGTTAACCTTATGGGAAATAAATTAAATTGTACATCTCGCTTTTTTCTGAACATAACTCGATAAAACTTGGCATATGGCTTCAACTAGTTAAGGTCTAATTGATTATGGCCTAAAATCCCCCAATTTTGGATTTCCGTGGCAGTAAACCATCATACATTGTTCCCATGTTATTCTTATGGGAAGAAAATAAAATTCTCTATCCTCCTTTTTTTTACATATGTTAATAAAAATAAAATTAATCCAATTTTAGTTAGCACCATTGAATTTAGCTCAAAAAACCAAACAATTTAGTATCTTAAATCATTGCTCTATGTCCATTGGTTACCGAGATATTATAAGTGGTAAACACAGTACGTTGTCCCAATGTTAACCTTATGGGAAAATAAGTAAAATTTTATATCTTGCTTATTTCTCAACTTATCTTAATAAAACTTGGTTCGTGGCTTCATTTAGATGAGATCTAATGTATTTTAGTCTAAAATCTCCAAAATTTCCATTTGTGTTGCAGCAAACCTGCATACTCATTCCCCATGTTATCCTTATGGGAAATAAAATTATAGCTGTATCTTCCTTATTTTTGACATATCTTGGTAAAACTTCGTATATGGCTTCTTCGTGCTGAGATCTACTAAATATTTAATTAAAACCACCGAGTTTTAACGGAGCTGTTGCAGCAATCCTGCATACCCATTCTTCTTGTTATTCTTATGGAGCTTACAAAAACGATTATGCAGGTCTGCTGCAACGGGGGTAGTAGGAACCCGGGTTTCCTAACGATTTTCAACCATTAAAATAAGTTCCTAATACCCCCGATGCAGCAGACCTGCATAATCAATGAATTTCAAATGCAAAAGAACGTATTACAATCCAACATAGTGAGATTTGACACGTTTTTGTAAGCTCCATAAGAATAACAAGAAGAATGGGTATGCAGGATTGCTGCAACAGCTCCGTTAAAACTCGGTGGTTTTAATTAAATATTTAGTAGATCTCAGCACGAAGAAGCCATATACGAAGTTTTACCAAGATATGTCAAAAAATAAGGAAGATACAGCTATAATTTTATTTCCCATAAGGATAACATGGGGAATGAGTATGCAGGTTTGCTGCAACACAAATGGAAATTTTGGAGATTTTAGACTAAAATACATTAGATCTCATCTAAATGAAGCCACGAACCAAGTTTTATTAAGATAAGTTGAGAAATAAGCAAGATATAAAATTTTACTTATTTTCCCATAAGGTTAACATTGGGACAACGTACTGTGTTTACCACTTATAATATCTCGGTAACCAATGGACATAGAGCAATGATTTAAGATACTAAATTGTTTGGTTTTTTGAGCTAAATTCAATGGTGCTAACTAAAATTGGATTAATTTTATTTTTATTAACATATGTAAAAAAAAGGAGGATAGAGAATTTTATTTTCTTCCCATAAGAATAACATGGGAACAATGTATGATGGTTTACTGCCACGGAAATCCAAAATTGGGGGATTTTAGGCCATAATCAATTAGACCTTAACTAGTTGAAGCCATATGCCAAGTTTTATCGAGTTATGTTCAGAAAAAAGCGAGATGTACAATTTAATTTATTTCCCATAAGGTTAACATTGGAACAACATACTGACATTGAATATATAAGTCTGACTTTATCACCCTCAATATCTCGGGAACGAATGGACATAGAGCAATGATTAAACATACCAAATTGTTTGTTTTTTCAAGCTGAATTCAATGGCGAAAACTAAAATTTGATTTTCTAAAATTTTAAACGTAAAAATTCCAAAAAACCCATTTTTTTAGGGGTAGAACCCTCTATTACCCCCCTTCTAATGATCCGAATGAGCTAGTTTTCGAGATTATGTTAGGTTCTATCACTTTACACGTCCGTGCCGAATTTCATAAAGATCGGATAATTTTTACGAATGTAAAAAAACTTTTTCCCCAAAAAATTGAAAAATTTCCAAAAAATTGCCCTTTTTAGTGAAAAATTATATATTTTTCAGGTATTTTGACATAAATTGTTTTAGTTACATGCCAAGACCTCCCAAAAAAAAATTTCAACGAAATCGGTTAGATATGATGGGGTACAGACGCATTTAAAAAAACCCAAAATTCGAAACATGAATTTTCAATCTTGTCCACCTTGGGTAAAGCCCCCAAAAATTTTGTCCACCTCAGCGGTTTTAGGTCCCTGAATACCTGAGGAATGAAATGCCGCATATTATATTTGTGCACCTTATGACGTAAAATTTGGCATTTTTTTGGATTTTCAAGTTTGTCCACCTGGGTCAAAGCCCCCAAAATTTTTGTCCACCTAGGTGTTTTTGTGATCCCCTCAACGTTTCCCACGACATGGTATGTGTCAAATCCGTGCACCTTATGACGTAAATTTTGACCTTTTTTCGAATTTTTGAGTTTGTCCACCTTGGAGAAAGCCCCCAGATTGAGGGCTAACAAACCCATTTTTGAAACCCCCCAGGATGCCTCTTCAAAACGGCATAGCTTTTACATGTGCACCTTATGACGTAATTTTCGACCTCCCAGCTCCCGGTCTAAAAGTATAGTAATGCAAGTAAGTAAGTAAGTAACTAGTGGTATAGTGTAAGTAAGTAGTAGTAAATAGTATGTTAGTAGTAGTACATTTTATCAAAGTAGTAGAAATAGTATTTCTACTTTCTACTTCCAAAGACGGTGTTCCTACATAAAACTACCTCGGTGTAATCAAAATGTAATGAGATTCAAAGCTATGATTTATCTGCATATTTTTCCCCCATGTCGGTAAAACATTCCATCACGTTACAGTAGCGATACGACACGACATATTTTCGCTCAAATTTCCGTCACGGTTGTCGTTCCTAATATTCTACAAACGAGGAGATTCAAAACGAGTTTCTTCTGAAGCAACGGTCCGCGCGAAGTTGGTCAACAGGTTAGGATGAAAAATGGCCGAGAGAAAGCATGGCTCATTATGCATTAAGGGGTGAAGCAAGACAACGCTGATGACGCTTTCCAATAGTGAACACCGGTTGTTGCATTTCCTTTTCCAAATTCAGGACGGTGTTGGAAGATTTTATTTTTCCCTTCCATCAATTGGACCATGTTAAAACCTGTTATTTCTTAAAGTGAACGCTCATTTTGGGGACTTGAAATATGTTACTGTAGTTTTGTTGTATTCCGATTGATGGACGATCTGATAGTCTGAGAAACATTTTGTATTAATGACACACAATGAAATCGATTTCACGCAGTAAAAAACATCAGCATGCACATCTAACACATGCATTATTTATAACTAAATGGCATTGGGTTTCTTGCCCAGTTAAAATAATTCGTAAAATACATAGTATGAGATGCAGATCGACCCACAATAATACCAAGTACAGCACCTGATGCCTAATCACAGTGTTCATATGTTTCCGATCCTCTAAAACACAACAAAAATTGGTTTTCATTTTCGAATCTATTCTTAATCCATGGATACAAAGTTTTCCTTCAGCACAACACCAATTTCTTTCTTTTGTAAACTGTGTGGAAATATGTTCCCATAATACTACAGAGAAAAACAAGTGATTATAAGAAACGAGCAAAAGGAACTTAAAAAGAGGTTAATATAAGGGTTAATATAAACCTCTGTCGACGTTATCACCAGGGTCTCTTATCAGCCCTCCAAATCCTCCATGTCCTCCACATATCCTCCTTTAGAAAAAAGGTCCTCGAAGGAAGGTCCCTTATAAACCCGAAGCTCTTCCAATTCGTCCAGCTTATTAAAAAACCGTGATTTTCCACATGTAAATTTGGGATGTTAGTACCACGTAGGTACCACGAATTATGGTGCCATTACATGTTGTTAACTTTACTAGTTTTTGAAAAATCCTGATAGATATTTATTGGTAAATCAGATTACAACTTAATTGTTATAGATTGCAGTTTTATTTTATTAATATACAACGATATTTTCCATAAACAATAACTGTCGTCGGGTCCCCCAAAAATCCCCTTTTACTTCCTGCATTTCCTGCATTTGTAGGCACTGTTTGAAGACACGGTCCAAAGTCTACAGCGGCCCGCACTGTACATGAGCCATCTACCATGATCGACCGCGGACCGCGGCGTGTCAAATCTCACACCTGCTCCATTCACCATCCACCATTCACCCATTCACCGAGGTAATGAATGAAATAACCAAAGTCGCCGACCATGGCTAATAGTCCGGCCAAACCTTCATTTCCGCCGTTGTCGCCCTTCCGCCGCCTCATTACGCTCATCCGACCGCTCGCTCGTCCGTCCTTTCATTCATCCGTTCATTCATTCATTTGTCCATTCTATTAATTCATTCATTCGTGGCTAAAGCAGTTCTGACCATTAGGTATTGGCTGTGCTAATGGTAATGGTCTTGGTCCGGATCAACGGGAGTTGTGCAGGGGATGAGTGAGTGGATCGGATAAACGGGGGACAGAGAAGGAATTGAAAAGCCTCAAGTTTTGCAGTAGAGTTTTTTGCAGCACTGTTTCTATCCATCCAAGCAGGATTCCGTTTGAAGCAGGAAGGTGGAGGATGCTCCCATTTTCAGGTGCCTCAGGATGGAATCGAACCCGCGCATTTTTAAATAACCTTAGTGCTACAGCTTGGGTCTGAGTTCTGGTTGATTATTGATTATATCAACGGCAGGGAGGAGTACGAGAGGGGTTCGGATAAACGGGGAACAGAGAAAGGACTGAAAAATCAAAAGTTGTGCTATAGTTTTTTTCTTTTTTTTAATACAGTTCGTTTTCATCCTTCCGAGCAGGTCACAGTTTGAAGGTGGTGTGTGCTCCCATGAAAGTGCCACTAGTTGGAATCGTACACGCGGATTCTTAAATATCCCCTTCCCCTACAGCTTGGGTCTTTTTTCTGATTAATTATTGTCTCCATACCAATTTTAACTCAAGGTGGTTCTGTCCAACTTCAGACCTTCATAAATCGTCCTCAAAGCATTATGAGAAGTTAATATATATCCCAGTTTATGAACCTGGTATGCTAAAGAAGTTGTCGTTGTGCTTCTTTACTTTGCTGGATTTGTGGATTGTACTGCGTAATAGGGTTCGTTATGAGTTATTGAGAAGCGAATAAAGTTCGTGAGCGAATCTGCGCAAGTCTGCTTAACTAAAGCACAGAAAATAGATATTGCTAATCTAAATAGGATACATTCGAATTTAGACATAGTCAGTACAAACTGAAAACCAACTAGAGAAGTTATCTTTTGTGATTGCCTAACCTAATACACTTATAATTCACTTTAAGGTGATTTTTTTTGTGATTGCCTTTTTGTGACACAGACTTTAAAAAAATCCTATAATTTCACAATACAATACACCACATTATACCTTTTCGGTCCAATAATAGTTTCCGCTACCGTCTGCAGGACCCTCTTTCATACTGACATATCAATAGAGCGGTCAGCCACTGAATGGGCCCGGGTCCATTGACGCGGCAGGAGCAGGACGCAGGACGCAGCCAGGACTCAGGACACAGGACGCGGCCAAGTGACGGAGATTGGTCACGCGGGACAATGGGGCAAAAACCGCCAAGGACCTCCAAGGACTGGGAACACTGGATTGCTGGAATGTCCCGGGGCCGTCGCACTGGGTCAGGGGGGCGAGGCGATCGGTGGGTTTTATGAACCGTCATCGATCCGAGGTCGTGCATCGCCTATACCCCTATCAGCAAGAGAGTGCTGTAGAGTGCATAGCACTACGTGTGATATCCGGCCGCACTGTCTTGCTGATAGGATTATCTATGGCCCACATGAACTACTTTGACACAGTGCGAGCCGGAATTAAAAGTTGACTTACTGATTTTAAGGTTTAATTTAATTTATTAATGAATATTTACTAATAACCTTTTTTATGATTTAATCATAAACTTATTAATTTATACAGTAAAACTCATTACTATATATGGCGTCGTACAAGTGCGAGCTTAGAAATAACTTAAACGGCTGATAGAGGAAAGTGATAAGCTGTCAAAGTAATTTACACCATACAGAAACATCTGTTTTCAGTGTCTTACTCTTGGCTGGAAAGTTATTCTCTGCCGATAAATGCAATTTACCGTGCAGTGCGCTGTAAATTTATATTGCACTAGGAAACGAAAATAACGAAAGTCAACAATCAAAACAATCAGCTGATTGCGGCAAACCGATGATTAGTGCATGTTTTAATAGGTTATATAGAGGAATGCAGTGGCAGCACTGATAACATGCAAATGATTGTTTATTGTTGGCTAGTTTTGAAGAATTGGGAACGTAGTGAATTATGCAAAAACAGGTAATGATTAAATATATTTTTTGTAAGTAGTATGATGTAAAAATGTAAAGTATCAGTGCGTGCATGTGACCCGTTAAGTTTTACTTAACGGTTTTACTATCATCCTCGTCCAGTAAAACAGTACTTACTTTCCAGTCTAGAAAGTAATATACTGTACTAAGTCGCAGTAATTGTACGAAGCCGACATCAATATTTATTCTTCCATGCCAACTGAACTAATCTCCTTAAACAAATTAAAATCTTTAAGACTATTGATTATTTATTTTTTACATACCACCACCTGCGACTGTATTGATAGTGGGCAGCAATGCACTGCATTCCGTCGTCTTGTCACTTAAATACTGATATAATCTTGCCTTGGGATCAAGAATGCAGCACTCGACTGTAATGGCTCAGGGGATTTAAACGTCTCAAATATAATCTACTGCAGTGCATTAGTTCAGATGTAAAATATGAAAGCTAAAAAATACGCGAGAAAGTTAAACTAACTTAATTTTTTTCATCGTTAATCATAATGTTATTTATAAAATGTATAACTCATTGATTTCATTCAAACACTGAACACGTATCATTAGATGAATATGTGATAATCCCCACCTTATTCCCGAATACCTTATGCTTTTATTTTCCACCAACAACCGTTGTATATTTAAATTCGGTTTCAATGAACCATTGGAAGCAATAAACAATCACATTTTATATTAAAGTAGCAGTTGCCCGTGGCTTATAGCTTGAAACAGCTGATCTTCCGCTTGAAAAAGCTGATCTTGCCACTGCTCTTAGAACTGTCAAATTATACCCACAGCTGTTCACATTTCTGTGTTTGAATGTTTACATCCTTATAGAATGTAAGCATTGAAACTGAGGACGTTCACGGGGCGTAGCCCGAGAGGATTTTTAGGACGTGAATAGGCCCATATGTTTCCCAGGTTCAAGATCTACCTCTGTGTGAAATTTCAACCCAGTCGGTTCAGTATTTTTCGCGTTCTCTTGCCACATCTAAACATACATGCAGAAACCACCTCTTCTTTATAATAGTATAGATAGATATTTACTACATTTAAATCGAACTCGTCCGTTGTTTACCGGGAAAGGTAATCATCGAGAGAGACTGCAGTGATGGGACGTGGGCAAAAGTAATAACAACATGATTAATACTCCAATGTCCTTGTGCCGGGTATAGACGAGATTAGTGTTTGGTATCGATATATAGAAAATATCGATATTTTGGTTTCGATATATCGTTATTTTTATATCGATATTAGACTTCCGGTATTATTGGAATATTGATATTTTACTTCGATATTATCGTTCGTATTGATATTAAATTTTTTTTAATAATACATAAATAAAATACAGTTTAACCTTTTCTGCACTTTTTCATTAGTAGTAATTAAATATTACTTGATAAGTTAATATTAAAGATATAATTTGAGAATGGCTTATTAGCTACAAGAAAGGGTTTTAGTTAGTTTTTTATTATTTGTTGTTTTGTTTTAAAAATATGGTTATCCACAAGAATTTCAACAAAATTATCTTGGGTATATAGGCTACGTCAAGCAAGAGTCATTTGCAGAAAAATAATTTATCTTACAGTTATTGATCTAAAATTATACTTCAAAGTATAAATTGTAAACAATTTTACGGCAGATGGACGTCACAGGTGTGCTGCTAACTGATGTGATACATACCGTAAGCATTCGATTAATTTTTAACGAAATTTTTCTGATATATGGATATTTTCCCAATAAATCGATATTTATGATCCGAGATCATCGCAATATCGATATTTAGGGTACGATATTATAGTCGATATAAATATCGATAGTTTCTTTCGATATCCAAACACTAGACGAGATTGCGTATCGGGGAACGCTGCAAAGTGTATGGTACAAGTAAATAGCAATTGTTTGTCGGCGCCCCCCCCCTTCTCCCCCCTAGCCTTCTCCTCTCTATTGATTTAACTGTTCTAGTTTTGTATAATTGGATACATTTTCGTCATAACACTTCTCCCAGCGATGGCTTTCATTTCGAAAGTTCCTCCCTCGTCGAATGTTGGACGTTAAGTGAATGTGTTAGTTGAATGTATAGTAGGGGGTAGTAAATTTAAGTAATTGTAGAATGAAATAATCGGATTTGTGTTTTACTAGATGTAAGGTTGGATGTATTTGCAGATAATTTGTATGTTTATATTTGTTTCGTTATGTTTCAGGTTAGTCAAGTTCACAAGATTATGACAGCTGCTAATGCAGGTGTACTGGGTGAGTGCGACAGTGTCTTATTTTTAAGTCAGCTTAACTCAGCTTAAATATTCCTGAAGCCGTGCAACTTTTTAGAAAGCTGATGTATAGGAAGCTGTTGAGCTTAATCTCGTTATATCCGAATAGTTACCAAAATGATTTTTAAAATTAGAAGCTCTAAATATCTCTTGTAACTGTCATTACCCATGTATGGATGACAGATTACAGTAAGTTTTGCTCCGTGTTAATTACATTCAGTCATATTGAAGCAGATGGTTGATTATGGCCAGTCGAAGCCGGAATAAAACTTAAAAATTCAATGCCTATTTTGATTGTCTTCTGTCATTGAGTTATTAAATTAATGAATCAGCAGATGTAAACCAGATACAATTTCTACAAAGATGTTCTCACTCATTCTACCATTCATTGCCGTATCCCCAATGCAAGGCTGTCGGCGTCCCAGAAACTGAACACTGCATGTGTTCACTTAATGACTGGGACGGTGGCGTGTCCTGTAATCCAGCTACTTGGAGGTCACGAATTTTGGATAGTTATGAGTGATGGCTTGTGGACGCGGTGTTCCCTAGTGGGGATTAACGTCCGCACTATTGAGTACTCGTTCATGGGACCATCCTCATAATTAGACCAGTTCGTAAATTGTTAACCGAGGCGAAATCGTGGTTCGGATCCCACGTTAAAATGTAGGTCCCTTAGTTGCCATTGGCTGTTGGGCTATTAATTAACAGTCCTGTCTAAGGAATATGTCGGCCTTGGTCAGTAACAAGACTACAAGATCACGCCACAATCATCCTTCACTCATCTGTCATTCATACTTGGCTTAAAATACCTACCTGGGTAGGTCGCCATTTCAGCTAATGTATCTAATGGTGTAGCAGTATGTAATTTTGTAGATTTGTATGTAATTTCCCCCATTTCATTGTTTTATCACCGACAGATAGGTTTGCTGTAAATAATTCACTTCAGCTATTTGTTTCGAGCTCCCTGAATACCAATTGTAAAAATCATTTCTCATGAAACGTAAATTAACAGTTTTCAGCATTATATTCTGTAAGAGAATACTGTGACCAGACTACGTTCTCTCTTTTCATTTCAAGCGCCAACGTCAGAAAACTTTTACATTGGCAATGGAAGTCAACTCCTGTTTTTAAAGTCAATAGCACAACCTTTACTTTATAATTTTACTTGAAATGGCGTCTTATGTAGTAGGTATTTTGAGCCGAGTATGAGTGAGAGATGAGTGTATGGTGACTGTGGCGCAGTCTTGCGTTATTAAGGCCGACATGTTCCCTGATTAATAGCCCAACAGCCAATGGCAACTAAGGGACTTACAGTTTAACGTGGCGTCCGAACCACAATTTCGCCAATCAAATATGAAATGTTCTAGTTATGAGGATACTCTGTGGATGTACGTAGTACTCACTGGTACGGGCGTTAATCCCCACTAGGAAATACCGCAACCAGCCACTGTCACTAATCGCTATCCTCAATTAGGGGTCTTCGAGTAGCTGAATTACAGGACACGCCGCCGCACCAGTCTCTGTTGGAGAATAGTGTAACTTCTCTTTCAAATCATGGCAAACACAAAAGCTGATACACTTCTACATTGACCGCAGAAATTCTTTTATATATTCAATTTGATTCCAAGCTTCCTTTCTCTGTCATGTGAGCATGGCTTGTCAGAGAGTAGCAGCCCGTCTAAGAATTTTGTACAGGTAGCGACACTTGTTTCCCACGCCCACAAGGTTTCTCGCCTTGTGCAGGCTTTGAGTACTATCTGTATTTGAATATTGTTTTCCGGTATATGGACCTCTCAAACCACTGGGTCAGGGACACTTGCAGGCCGAGGAAGTATGACCATGTATCACTCGAGCGGAAATCCCTAGGCTTATTGCCTAAGGCTGACTTTTGCTTTCTCCGCACTGCTTGCCTTGCCCGTAAGGTTGTGATGGAAAACCCGCTCTGAGGTCCGTTCCCGCTGCAGATGCCTCGTGTGCGCTGTGAGTCCGCCAGGGCTGGGTTCAGTTATTTTGCTCCAAAGCTCCTGAACTCGTTTGGGGTGAATCATGAGCTAGGAAGTCTGAGGACTTTAAGAAAAAGTCAAAGAATGATTTATTAAGTGGACGAATATGCATCAATGTCCTGCCAATAAGTTATAAAAATTAAATGTTTATTTTGTTTTATTTAATTTGTAGTTTTTACTTGATTTTTTTTCAACTAGTTTATTTCACAACTAGTCACGAAATAAGCCCATTTAAGCCGAGCATGTAAAACACTATCGAGCCTCGAAATGGGACTTTTGTGACGAGTTGTGAACAATACTTTTCATCACGATGCAAACAAGTAACCAAACTTATAAAAAATCACCCAGCATTTCTTAATTTAGTCGATTTTCTATAATCAAGCACAATACGGCTGAACTGTCTGTTTCAGTTTAAAGTCAGCTGGTTCAACTGTCAAAATAGGAACTTCGTTTGTTTGGGTGCGGCAAAATTTTGTTTGGCTACGGAAAAAGTTTGTTTGGGTACGGAAATGAAATGTTTGGGTACCGAGAAATCAGCTGATCATTATTTGTTTTGATCCAAGGAAATGGAGGGTTATCGTAGATCTTAACTGGACGGTAACGGGCAATTTTCGTTTACAGAGTGATGGAAAACGTATTACCATGAAAAACTCTCTAAATAAAGACGCCTTCATTCATTTAATCAAATTCTCCCTCAGTAAAGTCAAGGGGAAAACCTTAAAGTTCCCGAATTAAATCACGAAAAACAACCAACCATCCCACAAAGCAGGCTGCCCCGCCTCCGGCATAACCACAACCACAACCACAACCACGCGGCTCATCGTTTGACCCCCGACCCCGCCTGGTTGCGGCTGGTATCGGTGGGCGTCCAATTTGGAGCCGCTCACGCCGCCCTGACAGACTGGGGATTTCTCATTTTCCCATTACCAGCCGCGAGCCGACCCGGCCATCAACTTGTAATTACCGAGCATTAGACGATCTGATGTACGTGTCACTATTTACACGTCCATGGGAACGAGGGTGATGCTGGCTGGAGATTGGGAGATTGTTCTTGTTATTATCGGTGGAGTTGGTGATGGTTCTTGACGGATCTGAACTGGTGCAAGGGTAACTAAATTTCTACTTTGAAATGTTTGAAGAAGTTGCTGATGGTAGTTAGCTTCATGTGTTAGAAAATTCGATTCAATGCTCATTCTTGCTCAATTTACTCGAATCGACCATCAACTTTGTAATTACTGAGTATTAGACGATCTGATGTACGTGTCACTATTTACACGTCCATGGGAACGAGGATATGTTGGCTGGAGATTGGGGAAGCAGTCGGTCAGTTGTTCTTGTTCTTATCGGTGGAGTTGGTGAGGGTTCTTGACGGATCTGAACTGGTGGAAGTGGAACGTTTCCTACAATGTCATCGAAGAATATGTTGGAAAAAGTCGTTGATAGTAGTTAGCTTCATGTTTTAGAATCTTCTATTCAATGCTCATTCTTGCTCAATTTACTCGAATCGACCATCAACTTTGTAATTACTGAGTATTTGACGATCTGATGTACGTGTCACTATTTACACGTCCATGGCAACGAGTGTATGAGATGCTGTCTGGAGATTGGAGAAGCAGTCGGTCAGTTGTTCTTGTTCTTATCGGTGGAGTCGGTGAAGGTTGTTGACGGTTCTGGTGCAAGTATTTCTACTTTGACATGTTGCTAGAAGTCGTTGACACAGCTTGCAACATAAGCTAGATTTAAGAACAACTGATTCTCATGATCTTAACCGGGAATAGTGTTACCTATGCTCCAAAGGTGAATTTTTATTCTACATTTCACAATATCTAGAGATCTTGTTGTTAGCTTTAAGTTTCAGAATCTTCTATTCATCTCATGACCCGACCATCAACTTGTATGATTTCCGAGCATTAGTTTATCTGATGTACGTGTCACTATTTACACGTCCGAGATGCTGGCTGGAGATTTGTTGAAGCAGTCAGTCAATTGTTCTTATCGGTGGAGTTGGTGAAGGTTCTTGACGGTTTAGGTGCAAAGGTAACATTACTACTTTGGTATGTTGAAAGAAGTCGCTGATAGCAGTTAGCTTCACGTTTTAGAATCTTCTAGTGAATGCTCGTTCTTACTCAATACTCGAATCGACCATTAACTTGTAATTACCGAGCATTAGACGATCTGATGTACGTGTCACTATTTACACGTCCATGGGAACGAGGGTGATGCTGGCTGGAGATTGGGGGAAGCAATCTGTCAATTGTTATTGGTGTGTGTGAAGTTCTTGACGGATCTGGTGCAAGTAGTTTTACTTTGATAAGTTGTAAGAAGTCACTGATATTGGCTAGCTTTAAGTTTTAGAATCACTATTACACGTCCGAGATTGCGAGAAGCAATATGTTAATTGTTGTTATCGGTATGGGAGAATGTTCTGACGGGTCTGGTGCAAGTGTAACGTTTCTACTTACTTTGATATTTGGAAGAAGTCACTGATATTAGTTAGCTTCATGTGTTAGAATCTTCTATTCAATGCTCATTCTTGCTCAATAACTCGACCCGACCATTAACTTGTAATAATTACTTAGCGTTAGTCGATCAGAAGTACGTGTCACTATTTACACGTCCATGGGAACGAGGGTATATGATGCTGGCTGGAGATTGGGGAAGCTGTCGGTCAACTAACTGTTGGTATCGGTGTAGAGTTGATGGAGGAACTTGATGGATCTGTTACAGTATCAAGTTGCTTGATATTCTTTGGTGTCATTGTCAACTTTGTTCTCTAGATATTGTGAAATTATTATTATATATATAAAAAGAGAGTTGTGTGTTGGTATATTTCGAGCTACAGCCAAAACTACATGTCGTATACACTTGATTTTGGTGTCAAATTAAAGCTTGGAATCTCATGATGTGCACTATGGTAGTTTGGTTTTCATATCTTTAAGGGCTTAGCCCCAGGATCGTCATAAAGGGACCTGTGGCAAGGATTTTGGGAGTGCTTTGAATTGTTGCTATGGTTACTATTAAAAAAATCTTCTATGGTTACTAACAGAATGCAGCAAAAAGAAACCACAAGATTACAAGAAAAAAATAATCTCCCGGGCAAAGCCGGGGTTATCAGCTAGTGTAGAATAAACATTCACCTTAGGATTATTGGTCACACGATTCCCGGTTAAGATCATGATAATCTGTTGTTGTTGTTACACTCTTGGTAGATATGACAAGTGTAACTTTTTGAACGATTAATGTTTATGTTGGTCTTGATTAAATGGAAGGCAAAAGTCATCATGGAAACTTAGGCTACAGTGCGATTCTTGACAAATATTTTAGGAAAGTCAGTGTAATTTTGTTATGTATGCAGACAGAAAGAGGGATCTAAAGCTTACTAATAAGGTTGAAATATGGAGAATCCGGAAGTGTATGACTTTAGTCAAACTCAATGAAGTTGAAGGTACGAAATGAACGTTTGGTTCACGATTTCAGATTCAGGTCAATGAGTCGTTTTCTGTGTTAAGAAGTATCAACAAGTACTTTTGGAATTTCAGGCATGTGACGATGAAATTACAATACTTGGAATCAGTGGTTGATAGTTAATCTTCATCAGCTCATCTTGTAAGTTGTGCAAGATGTGGCGCTTGAACTGAAGAGGTGTGAAATCCAAGAAACACTAAAGACAGTGAATATTTGGTTTAGGCCTAAATTGTCCTAAAATTAACGTCAGTATAACAGCGGACTCGATTGAAATTGTAATAAAAGTCAACGATTCTTGTAAAGAACATACTAATTGTTAAGGCATGTTACAGACTGAATGCTTTTAAGTGTTAATAGAAATAAGTCGTATTTATTTATTTGCTAATTGTTACGCATATATTGAATATTTTTAAGAAAATATTTGATTTCGATGAAGCTTTGTATGACTTGGTATATGCATGTCAACATTCTCAATCTTGAATTTAAATTTCTTACTCAACATTACATGTTCCATTTTTAATGACACTTGTCTAACGAATACCGTTCTCCATGACGGATCAAGGGGTTAAATTATGCTCCTATAAACAGTAATGACGAGTTATAAAGCAAAAGCCTTTCCCCTCTAGTTTATTACCAGATTACCATATTAGACGCCGACCATTGACGGCGAATATGAGTGAAGGTAGAGTGTAGGATGATTGTGCGCGATCTTGTAGCCCTGTTACTGGCTAAGGCCGACATGTTTCTGAGTCAGGACTGTTAATTAATAGCCTAACAGCCAATGGCAACTAAGGGACAAACATTTTAACGTGGGATCCGAACTAAAGTTTTGCCTGGTTTACAATTTACAAACTGGTCTAATTATGAGGACGGTCCTATGAACGTAGTGCTCAATAGTGCGGACGTTAATCCGCACTAAGGAACACCGAGTCCAAAGCCATAGTCCAAAACTATCCACAATTATTTCTTGCCTTAACGTTTTACGTTATTTGTAAGAAAAACACAGAATTGCCACCATTAATAAATACCCCCGCTGCAACAGACCTGCATACGTAACAAATTTAAAATACTTAAATAAATAATTTAGACAGATTTAATTAATAAATTAAAATCAACTCAAATCCTCAAATGAGCGTTCATTAATTTACGCCATAAGAATAACATGGGAATGAGTGTGCAGGTCTTCTGCCATGAAAAAGTGAAATTCAGAGATTTTTGCAATAATCCAGTAGATATCAACTAGTTGAAGCCACATACCAAATTTCATTCATATATGTTTAGACATAAGCAAGATATAGAATTTTATTTATTTCCCATACTGTTAACATTTGGACAAGGTACAGTGTTTACCACTTTCAGTATCTCGATAACCAATGGTCATCTAGCGCAATGATTCAAAGTACCAAATTGTTTGTTTTTTCTAGCTGAATTCAACGCTTCAAACCCAAAAATTGATCATTCAATTTTTCTGTATAAAAAACCCAAATACTCCACTTTTTGGAGGTTTATCCCATTCTCCCACCCTTGAGATGGTCCGATCGTGCTGTTTTTTTACTCGTCTGAATAATTACTCCTTTACACGTCTGTGCCAATTTTCATTCCGATCGAACCATTTTTGCGAGCGCTATCGTGCTTACATACAAATATATATATATATATATATATATATATATATATATATATATATATATAGAAATTTGAACGAATTGAGTTTTGGTATCTGGGGGCCCCAAAACGGAAAGTTATCATGGTCCCGCACTTAGGTCTTACCACGAGACCTACGGTAATAGCTAATCCCCTTCAGGGGAAATTCGCTAGAACAGAGTTAACGGCTAAAACCGCAATTTTCAAGGTAATTAAGTAATTAATTAATTTGATCGCCAGTTGACATTCCACGACCGAAGCTCAGCCCCCAGGTCACCGGCCGACATTACACGTCGTTATCTCGTATTTGTTTAATTAATCTCGTAATGGCCCGTCCGCCGGCGGATTTATCCCCGTATAAATGATTAGTTCCGTGATAAACGCGCGTATTTAGAGACAATTATGATGCACGGCCCGACAAAAACCGGCCGCGCCGGCCCTGCATTCCATGACGTCTGCGGCGGCGCGGTGCTGGTGGTGGTCCTAGTGGTGCTGTAGTCGAATTGAAAAACATTGATTCTTGATTCGGTTTTCTGGTTCGGTTTCGGTTTTTTCCGGTTTTTCCGGTTGGTTATTACTGGTTTTTTTTGTTTCGGCTCTGATTACGGGTTTTTTCTGTTTTTTTTTCTGGAATCGATCAAAAATAGTTTATATTTCCCGATTGCTTTACACGTTTCCCTTCTATACTCTCAGGATTCTTCTCGGTTAAGGAAGTGTTACTTCGTGTCATGGATAATATATTAACCTGGTTAGTGGTTAATTAAGTACAGAAAAAAACATTTGGCCCAAAAAATTTGTAAAACAATAATTTTTTATGGACAAGTTTTTGTTTATTGAATGATTCAATCAATTGTTAGGCCGAATAATCGTTAAATAATCTGGAGGAGCGGTGATAGGAAAGCGGACGATTTAAGGAGGTGCAGTCGAAAGTTTTATAATTTTTTCTTCTATTTTCCTGTAAATTATGATGAGATGGTACCAAGGAATTAAAAGTAAATTTTTAGGATCTAAAATGTGCAAGCTACAAATGTCAAAAATATAAAAATTGGGCGAAAATTCCCATTTTTATTTCATAATTCACGGAGACACAGTTTAACCTACAGGGCCTATATTTGGAAATTATTTATGATTCATTAATGATAAACCTAACATCAAGGAAAAAAATAATAAAAAAAATTCGTTATCACCGGATAATAATGTTTGTTCCGTAATATAAGTGTAAAATCTTTGAAAATTATGACATTTTGTAAGACAGAAACTTCTATGCAATATCCCAAAAAATATTTATTTTTTATTTTTCCTGGAATGATGCACGAACAAACTGAACTTAAGACGCCTGAATATTATTAGACTAGGCAACCCTTATTCAACAAATAATGCTACCGGAATACTCTTATAACTCATCCCACTCACATTCACTGATAAAAAGTTGAGAAAAGTAAAGTAAATTAATTATGAGACTGCCATGCTGCCTGGCGGAATGGCTTGTCCGTAACGGCGCCCGCACAGCCTTAATAATCGATTCTTATGGAAAATAATCGATTAATCGATAAGCACAATAATCGATTTATCGATTAATTTCAACTCGAATACCGCATCCCTAGGTGGTCTTGTCTGGGTCCAGACCGACTGTACGGTTATAAATTGATGGATGTATAAGTTCTGTCTATTCTCAGCACCAAGTGGCGTTACGCAAAAAGACCAAGATTTGTTGGTGTGTTGGAAGTTAATCAATATTTTCTTCAAAGATAAATCCCCATCAACAATAAAATTGAAATGTAATTGGACACTTAAAATACTTCATTATCTGAGATGAGTCAGCATCTTCAGATCGCACCTGTCGAACTTCTTATGGTTTTTCCAATTCAATTAACTACGTATTTGCTCGTTTTAAGAACTAGGATAGTTAAAAGACTGACACATCGCCCTCCACAACAAGGTCACTGTAAGGCCCTTCTATTTAGGGATGGCAACCAAATCGGATTATCGATTTTGGATTCGGATTATCGATTTAGGATTATCGATCGGGGTATTTTTATCGGATTATCGATATTTTAGTTCCGATGTATCGTAAAAAATGTTATGCTGAACACATTTTATCGATGGTTTGGTTCCGATATTATTGGTTTATCGTTACTTCTTCCGGTACATATCGACTTAACTAGAAAGGTTTTGAGGACAAATTTTAAAAAGGTTAGTATTATTGAGGTTTTATCAGACGGTTAAAATGTGTTCAGCATATTTTGCGTTTTGAAATCAAATAAATATCTTCTAGTAAGATATTTAAGAATCCATGGTTGCAAAACCTGTTTCTCGTATTACTTCAATCACTCTTGAATAAGCAAAATTGTTTTCTTTTTCCCCAGAATTAAAGAGTTTTTCAATATCGAGGCTGTTTTCACGTTTCCAGACGGTGAAAATGTGTACAGCATTGTATTTTGCGTTTTGAAAATTTAAAAATCTTTATAGTTCCAAGGGGAAAAACTGGTTGTGAAATTAGTTCAATCCCTCTTTAAACTTGTAAAAACTGTGTTCTTTTTCGCCATAAGTATCTAACATGTCAAAATTTGTCTCCCAATATATCGCATGCATCGATGTCAATAACTCCGATACATAGAAAACGCTTTATACCGATTAAAAAAAATTCTATCCCTACATCCACTCCAGTGTAAGTGTACGTTTGACATTTCCCCCGTCGCTGGGACAAGTGTTGCCCCGGCGGGGGGGGGGGGGGGGAGAGAGCAGGTTTTGTTTATTGCCTGGACCGTTGCTGTGCCGGGTGTGAGGTCCCGGTCCCCGGGACCCGGGGTCAAAGCTTTCTCCTCAAACTCAACACAAATTTGACTTTTTATATTGCCTAAAAATATATTTTAAAGATCTTCCTCGTCGAAATTGGTTCTCTAAAAGCCTAGGATGATACCCGTGAGGTCCAGGTTAAAGTTGGGGTCAAAGTTTTCTCTTAACCTCTCAAAAAGAGACTGAGTCCCAATTTGACCTTTTTATAGATTCCTAAAAAATGTATTTTTTAAATCTCTCTCGTCCAAAATTGTTTGCTAAGATGTTGCCTATATGTATTGTTATATAGAGTTAAGATATTTTTGTTGCGCTGGATAGACGACTTTTTTATAAACACTAGTTTCATGCATGTTTCGTGGTTTCCGAAGTGAGTATCTGTATTCGATTTGAGATCGAGAAACCACTTTCATTCGAGCACCGCAAAGGGGAAATCATATACTTTGTTTCAAATCCTAGTAGATTGTAAAAACTATCCTCTGTTTTATTTTATCAACAATACATCTTTACACCCAAAACAATTACATACTAATCAAGATCGTGCTTTAAGCATCAGGAAAGTAGATAAGAACAGTGGTGAGTCAACTGCAACAAAGTACGTTATTTGAAGAGTTTAAATTTAAATCTATAACAAACCTACGCCCAAAATTGTATTCACTAGCAGTATTAGTAATTTAATACCATCGTCAATAGAATATACGGTAGTTTCGTAAAAATAAAATAAAATAAAATAAAACAATAATAAAATTAACAACGATAACAGTATCGACAGTGGCGCTGTTCCCTCGCAGCGGCAGTCAGAGGAACTACGGGACGATAATTGGCGAGAGAGTCGCGACCCTGCTGACCCTCGTGGTATTTGCATAAACGTGTGATTAATCACAGGGACCAGTGACATTGACGTGGGCGTTGTGCGCAATAAAAGACATTATAATATCCAATAGCTAAAAATAACCAGGAAGTATGTAAATTAAACGTTTATTGAGAAATTTGTATCACAATATTATATGGTTGCACGTTGGAAAATGATTATTTTTTTCGAAAAATAGACAATTGTATTAAGCTTTTGTCAGATCGTTAAATTCATGATAATATCAGACATTCTTCATTAATTGTGTAAAAGGGAATGCAATCAATCTGGTAATCTATTTACAGAATGCAATGTAATTATACGGGTATCTTTTCTAATATAATTTATTCACAGCGTAACTAATGACTGCTAATTGTTACTCAGAGAAGTTACACACTACTCTGTCATCCAGATCAAGAGTCTGGTGGTCTGGTTAAGAATTATAAATTCTCAATTACGTTTCGACGGTTCTGCCATGATATTGTACAGTAGACTCCCTCTTATCCGGACACCTCAGAATAACCTGTCCTGATAACAGATTTTCCGGTTAAACCGATGCTCTCAAACCCTCTGTGAATTATTACGTCTAGCATGCTGTAGAAGCCAATAAGTACGGTTTATTATTAAGAAAAAAGTTGAAACAATATAATCGCTATTTGGGGGATATGCTATGAACAAAAAATACCAGACAGTATGTTAGGCTTAGTATCCTAAATAAACAACTACTACAATTTCTGACGGGTGATAGATATTTTAGCATTTTTCAAATCTTTCCCACAGTAATCGTCGATACAATGCCGCCCATTTCCTGTCGATCAAGTCCGGTTGAACCGAAGTGTAAGTAACAATCGTCCGGTTAAACCGATGTCCGATTAAAAGGTGTCCGGATAAGAGGGAGTCTACTGTACAATATCATGGCAAAACCATCGAAACGTAATTAAGAATTTGTAATTCTAAAACTGTTCACCAAACTCTTGATCTGGATGACAGAGTAGTGTGTAACTTCTCTGAGTAACAATTAGCAGTCATTAGTTACACTGTGAATAAATTATATTAGAAAAGATATTATATGTAATAGTACTTATTAATTAATTTAAGTTAAGTAGTTAATTTTATCAGTTAAGTTAATTATCTCCATTAAGAACCGAGCCACTGAATTCAAAAAAATTAAATGCCATAATCATCGTTAAATGTACAAACTACCTGCCGTCCACTCTATTCAATGTTGCAATAAGCAAACAGAATTAACACGCGTCAGTTATAGGCGGAAGAATTTTCCACCCAAATTAAAACTGAAGAGACTATAAACTCGAACTATCGTCGAAACATTTAATTAAAGTCCACCGTTCGCGCCGAACGTTATTTCGCTCCGACAAAAGCTAATACAGCGCGTAGCAGAAAACATCTGCACAAAACAATAAAATAGAAGTTCAGGTAAATTAAAACGATTTCATCCAGTCGGCTACATCCTTCCAATTCCGCCCCCCGCGCCGGTGGGAGTGGAGGGGACCGGGTGTTATTTACTACTTCGATAAAGAATGTATTTATTAATAAACAAGTGGGGATATCGCGGACCATCGATCATTCCGAACGAGATACAGGGTGTCCATTAAAAACGTTTCAGGATTTCAGGAGGTAATTCCCTACATCAAAACCAAGGAAAAAGTTCCTATAAACATGGGTCCTAAAATGCTCGGTTATCCGTCTGTCGGTCTGTATGTGTTTTGAAAAAGATTTTGCATAACTTTGGAACTACTAAAGATATCAACTTCAAACTTGGGACGCATGTGCTGACTAATAAGAACTATTTTTGTGCGGAGTATCAAGTTTCTACTTTGAATCATTTCAAAATTGCAGCCATTTTTATATTTTAAAACTTAATATCTTAAAACCGTAAATTTTACAAAAAATTGTACAGGAGACAAAAAGGTTGTGCAATTTAGTTTTCTACAAAACGATATAAAGATTATTGAGATTGAACTACATTTAATAGAAGTATTGCAATTTTTCCAACAGAATACATGCTTGTTTTATGGCAGCTATGGTAAATTTGCATGAATTCTATTAGCAAAATTGCAATAACTCTGATAATTGTAGTTCGATCTTAATGATACTCCCCACCAAAATAGGTCCTATTAGTCAGTACATACGCACCAAGTTTGAAGTTGACATCTTTTGTAGTTCCAAAGTTATGCAAAATCATGTTAAAAACACATACGACCGATAGACGGATAACCGAGCATTTTAGGACCCATGTTTATAGGACCTTTTTTCTTAGTTTTGATGTAAGGAATCACCTCCTAAAATCCTGAAACGTTTTTAATGGACACCCTGTATAGACCGAGATTAACAGTTCTCTCGCGATCATCGCTCATCCAGATATCAATAGGATATCTACTATTGAAAACCACATACCAACGTTAATTAAGATATAGAAGATATAGAAAGGTTAAACAAGATATAGAATTTTATTTATTTCCCATAAGGTTAATATTAGGACAACGCATGTGTTTACCACTCCCAGAATCTCGGTAACCAACGGACGGACACAGCGCAATAATTCAAAGCACCATATTGTTTTTCGAGCTGAATTCAACGAACCCTAAATTTGATTATTTTAATTTTTCTCTGCAAAAATCCCCATTTGTGGGAGGTTTATCATTTTTACCCCCCTCCCCCTTGCGATGGTCCGATCGTGCTGGTTTTAGAACTAGTCCGAATAATTACTTCTTTACACGACTGTGCCAAATTTAAATCCGATCATTTTTGCAAGCGCTATCGTGCTTACAGACACATATTGATCTAGAAATTTGAACGGGTGTTGATTTTTGGTATCTGGGGGCCCCAAAACGAAAAGTTATTATGGTCCCGCGCTTAGGTCTTACCACGAGACCTACGGTAATAGTTTTTCCCTTTAGGGAAAATCCGCTAGAATAAAGTTAACAAGCTACTGTTATTTGTTTAAAAAAAACCCGTTGCAGCAGACCTGCATACTCAGCGAATTCAAATGCACAATGACATATTTCGATCCAACTTAGCGAGATTTTTTTTGTAAGCTCCATAAGAAAAACATGGCTCATTCCCCATGTTTTCATGCAGGTTTTTGCTGCTACAGGTATACTAAAACTGGGTGGTTTTAATTCAATATTTAGTAGATCTGACCTAGAAGAACCCATTTACCAAGTTTTACCTAGATATGTTGAGAAATAAGCAAGATATAGAATTTTACTTATTTTCCCATAAGGTTAACATTGGGACAACGTACTGTGTTTGCCACTTTCAATATCTCGGTAACCAATGGACGTAGAACAGTGATTCAAAATACTAAATTGTTTGTTTTTTGAGCTGAATTCAATGGTGCTAACCAAAATTTGATTATTTTTATTTTTCTATATGAAAAACTCAAAAACCCAATTTTTGGGGTGTTTATCCCCCTTTACCCCCCCCTTCCAGCGGTCCGATCGGACTGGTTTTCGAACTCATCTGAATAATTACTTTACACGCCTGTGCCAAATTTCATTCCGACCGGACCATTTTTGCGAGCGCTATCGTGCTTACAGACACATATATATATATATATATATATATCTATAAATTTGAACGAATGGTGTTTTTTTGCTTCTAGAGGCCACAAAACGAACGTTATCATGGTCTTGGGCTTAGGTCTTACCATGAGACCTACGGTAATGGATTCTTCCATACAGAAGAAATTCGCTAAAAGTGATTAATTAATTACATCGCCAGGTGACGTTCCACGAGCGAAGCTCAGTCCCCGGACTGTGATTGCCCGAGATGGGAGGGGGGGCCGGATGTTATTTACTACTTCGATAAAGAATGTATTTATTAATAAACAAGTGGGGGATATCGCGGACCATCGATCATTCCGAGCGATATAACGAGATAACAGTTCTCTCGATCATCGATCATCGGATATCAATTTAGCCGACATACAGCGGCGTCAACAATGCGGCTTTATTACGATCAAACATCGTCCGTTTACAGTTGGCCCGAGGATTGTTTTCGCGGGTTTGCGAAAATTTGGATTTATGATGGAGTGGCCGTGTCAGCCGCTATTTGTTCGATTGAATGCGTGAACCCAGCCTAGAGAGGGATAGCCACGTGCTGGTTATCCGGTTATGCGGCTGTTCAGCGACATTATAGGCCGATTTAAATTATAAGGCCCAGTCCGTCCGTAAGACTATTGTCAATTTTAGTAAGACTGTAATTGTAAGTCTATATTACTTACGTCTAAACAGCTCAATAGTTTACACGTTCAGTCAGAACATGTTTCAATGTGAATACATCATCTTCAGCTGGTACTATCCATTTTAGCAGTGGACTTATGGACGGCGTGGGCCTTGTGTTTTGATTCGAACTACACTGCGCGAGTCAGTTTACTTGGCCCGGTTCGCCCAAAATACTAGAGTTAATTTTAACAATGGGCTTAAGGACGTCTTGGGGCAAGTTATTTTAATCGGATTGTACGTTTAAGGCTGTGTCGTCTTATGGTGTATTTAAACTACGTTAATATCGTCCTGAACTGGCATAGCTTTTTCGAATTATGAAAGGAAGTGAGTTTTTAAAGAGAAAATTACAAATGGTATTATATAATCTTTAAAAATTTTATGATCACACTATATAAAATAAAAAGAAACGTCAGTAATAATAAACAGTAAGTTCAATGTAATAAATGTTTTTTTTAACATTGGTGTGGTTTAAGTGCAAAAATGTAATAAAAATAATTTTAGTTCCTTAGTGGTATAAAGCGTTGTCAGTGGTAAAAAAACACAGAGAAAGCAAATTCATTACATGTCACATGATAAGAATAACTTTTTATGAACCTCACTCTATTTTCAAGCTTAGACTATCAGTGTTTCCGATTACACCACAATATTCCCAAGTGTCGAGCAGTTACTGGTTCTAGAGAGTGGTACGAAAATACAGGTTTTAGAAAATTAATTTCAGAAAGTGCGTCTGTAGCTTGCACGTGCAAGTTTAATGTTCCACTTTGCTAATTGTTGTCTGTTGAGCGACTTCAAGCTTTTTTATACAGCTAAACTCGAACCCTACTTCACGATTAATTGATTAACTTCCACTCCATTGTAATAGTATATTACGTATCTAGAGCGGTAAGTACTGTTTTACCGGACGAGCGTGATAGTTCCCGTGCGAGCCAGAGGCGAGTGCGAGATTTTCACCTGAGTACGGTAAAACTTACCGAGCGCGAAACGTACGATACTTTAACTTTACATCATACTTCTCAGAAAAAAACCTATTTTTTAAATCATAACGTATTCCTTGCATAAACTATTACTTTTCACAATTCTTCGAACTGAGCCTAACAAACATTTGCTACTGATATCGGTGCTACCACTACATTCCTCTGAACTTGCCAATAAAAATCCTTTTGTCGGTTTGCTGCTATCAGCTCATTGTTTTGATTGTTGCTTCCGTTAGTTCCGTTTCGTAGTAAACGGTAAATTTACTGTGCAATGTACGGGTGGAAAGTCTTGGCTGGAAAGTTACTCTTTGCCGACAACTGCACGGTAAATTTACTGTACACTGCACGGAAAATTTACCCTGCAGTTAACTTTCCAGCCAAGATTAAGACACAGAAAACAGATGTTTCCGTGTAGTACGATGTATAAACACACATTTAAAAGCATCACAGTGCAGATTCTGTAGCTCTATTGTAAGGTGGAACCGACCCTCTTGACTGATGGGTGGCGATGTGTCGGTTTTATGGCCCGGAGGCAAATTGATGTGATTATCAACCTCAGTGCTGGGGACAGATGCTTATCATTATGGGGCCGGTCGGTCCGTGTGGAGGATAACGGCTGATATCACTGATAACGCTGATAGCGCCACAGTAACCCTCCGATGGGACCGTCCCTCATTGTGTTTAGTATACAGTTAGTGCAAATTGTGTGTCATAAAACATATTTTATGGACAAGAATTTTAATCAACATTGGAGCAGCTTAAAATATTTTGTTGTTCTAATATATATTTTAGCAATATGTAGTAAATTTTAGAATTTAGCAAAGGTAAAAGGAAAATAACAATTTATATGCATTTAAATGCATTGTATTGAGTTTTTAACGGGCAGAAATTAATTATGTTCTTTAGTTGTTATTTTCGTAATGGCTGTTGTAAAGATTTTTGAATCCTTGTACCTAGTTAGCCAAGGGTCAAATCACTAATTTAGACTATTGTTTTATTTTTATTTCGTGCCGTAGTCATTTTATAACTTTTTTAACCGGGCACTGTCCAACCCCCATATCTTGTAACCGTCTAACGGCGACCAATTGTTTGGTCTTAATTGATTTATTACTTACTATTATTGTTGTCATCACCACAATATATTTTTTGTGCACATTGTAGTACTGTCCCGCCATACCTACAAATGCCCCGATCTTAGTTTAAATCCTTCCATTAGACTAGATAAATTTAAGAATAAAGTCTGAAGTTGCTGAACTCGTAAAATATAACATCGATGCATTTGGTTTTTTAAATTCCAAAATAATAAAATGAATCGAAAATTCAGCTGTGTTTTTATTATAATCGTTATTAATTATCCAGTCCAATTTAGATTAATTGTTTGTTCCTTCGTAGTTCATTCTTTTAAGAAACCATTTCACCGTTTCAATTTACCACCCCATCAACAATTGTAAATCATACCTTCATCCCTTTTCAATTCCCTAGAAAAAAATCCCATAGAATTATCTCAAGACATTCGAAATGCCGCCGATAAAATGCACAACTCGTCTGTCGTGTCAACAAGGCCTATTAGCTGACGGCGTCTCTCGATCACTGGGGCTCTTGTAATCGAGAAGGTTAAGCCTCCCCCTCCCCCCTCCCCCCTCCCCCCAGCGAGTGAGAGAGAGGGGGGGGGGGTAGCACTCCCCTCGCCTTCCTACTTCAATCTACAAGTCTTTAAACAAGTTCCTTAATACCACTAATATTTTACGCGATACCATTCACCCCTTTGTGAGTTGATTAGATTGCGGACTGTCTCCTTCTTCTCTTTTCGCGAAAGCTTTTTCAGATTAGCCTCTTTGTGTTTTTTTCGTGGGGGAAGTTATTAAGTGTTTTGAAAATGTATTTGCTGATTGTATTACTGCAAGTTTTTAGAATTAAAGAGTGGGGATAAAGTTTTGATTATGTTTTGTTATGGAATAAATAAATAAAATAATTTTGGGGATTTAATAACATTGACGGGTTTATTAATATCTTATTAAAGAGAATACGTGCAAGCACTGCTTACGTAACACAAAGAAAATATTGACTAATCCTCGAAATAAAGGTCTGATTGTAAACATGACATGATTTTTTTGAAAATCAAGAAATTTACGAGACAGGGCAAGAATATTTTCTACAAATTAACTTGAATGAAAAACACAAAAACTTAGAGACATCATAAGGGTCCCGGCATACTATTAAGGAGTTGTAGCAGCTGTAAACATAAATTTATGAAATTTACTAAAATATATTTACCAGTGGTTCTCGAGAAGCTGCTGTTTTTAACTTACAGGTCCAAACGTCATCAGAAAATAGAGGCAGTAGATAAATACTTATCTGCTAAAATTGTTTGATAACAAAAATTTATATACAAAACTTTTTTCATATAATAAACGCTTCATAATAGGTCTACAATACGGGCAATCGAAAAGTTGCCTTCAAATAGATTAAAGGTTGGTCTGGTTGAATCGCTCAATAATACCGTAAATAAAATACAGGCAATAAATGTTAACGTACTTAGAGTATTTTGTAGGTCTTCTAAAGGTGTAAGTATTTTGTAGGCCTTCAAAAGGTGTATATCTTAAAGAGTTTCTTGTTCAATCTGTTATTAACAGGAGAGGATAAACATAGCGTAGAGTGGAGAAGTGGAGGGAAGGACCTCTGGCGGCCTTGACTGCCTTCCCATCGCCTTGGACCCGACACGCTTCACCGACCCTGTACCTCGTCCTGTAGGTCCTACTGTAGCGCTGGTCCTACAGGTCCTAACTGTCTCAACGTCGGTCCTTATAGTTGAACGTTTTTCATTACATATTTGCCCCTGTGTCATCCCATAGCTACACCTTAGGCCTCATAACACCATGTTATGCTATGCTCCAGGCTCTCGAATCTCATCGCACTGTCCAACTTTTCCGACTGGGTCCTTAGTATTGAACAGGAATAGAGTCTAAGTACTCGTAACTAGAAAAACAAATAACCATAACCCCCCAGACAGATAATCTTTCATCAGTCTTAAGTAAGTCATTTGCTGTCGGATTTTGTGTATGTGATTATAAGTCGTAAGGGTTTCTTAAAATCTTTCATAGTTTTAGATTTTTAATATTTTTAGTTCTATAAAATATTTTAACATAAAACTCAAGTTTTTAGGCAAATAAAAATGTATGGTGTTTTTTTTTAATTTACAAAATAGCTAGCTAGAATAATAAATGCAACTTAACCTGCAATGTCGGTAACTCAATTTCGTGAAGCAAGTCAACTATCAATTAATTAAAAGCCCTATAACAACCTTGAAAGAAATCAACGCAGAGGTAAAGCAACCTTAGTGTTCAAGCAAGGATGACATTACGTAAGCAGTCCACTTGTTCAAAGACTTACGAGGGTGTGTAAAGTGTATGTAGTGAAGGGGATGTTTAGCGAGGTTGGAAGGGGGTGAGTGATGTAGGGGGACATTCTTACATCCACTCCATCCTCGCCCTCGACTGGAGGTATGCTAACCGTCCCTACTGCAAGGTCAGTGCAAGTAGGTCGGCACACTCCGTCTGTCAACGTGATTGTGAACTGTCTTAGTGTTCTGACGTATTTAGTGTTGACGTAGCTTATTGTGCTCTGAAATTTATATTGGCGTTGAAATTGTTTTTTTCTTTCTTCTTTATAAAGCTGGACCTCCTTTAACTTGCATGGTTCCGAATGTCCAGTGTTTTTATTTTGTGGCTGACCATTATTTTTGTCTTGGCAATATCTGAAATAAACACAAAAACAGGAGTTAGTTTAAATACGCATAAATGTTCTTTTCAGGTTATACACATTGAATAATGTAATCTTCTGTGTTTTTAATAAACCAACAAAAGATTGAGGATGTGTCTGGTGGGAAGGTAATGGTAAATATAGGATATTAGGGATTAGGTAAGGTTACACTGGGATTAGAATTCCTCACGCCAGAGGTCCATCAGGCGACTTCCTAACCCGAAAATGGGAAGAAAGACCTTGGATGACAGCAAAGAACTCAGGATTAGAAAGAACACTGTTGTTTTCTTTTTCTTTTTTTTCTTTTTTTGGGGGGGGGATTGAATATTTTTGAATAACAGGAAATTGGGGTTAAATCCTACGCTGTTTGCTTATACGTTTTGTAGGATGAAGTGGAAACAGTTTTGCTTGTAAAACAAGCAAGGTTGAGAAAGCCCTTCACAATCGATGGAACACTCGTTTTTTTCCACGCTATATTTTTCAAGTCCCGTATGAATTACCTTAAAGATGTAAACTTGTACTTTTTTTAATTGGGATGTGTTGTTATGTCATGGAAGCAGACTTGTCGTTTTCATAGGAGTTGTCACATTAGCTTTTTACTACGATTTCATAAGGTTTCCTGTATAATAAACAGCACACTAATAAAGTAACATTGAGTCTAGCATCGTATAAACATTTGCGTATTTATTTATAAGGTGAAAACACTATGGGATTACATATTTTGTAACAAGTATTTAAAGGCAGATGACAACAAAAATATAGCGAAAAATAATTTTCCAAAAATGATTTGATAGCAGAGCACCCTGAAAAAAACGATAATTCTTATCAAAAGACTTACAGCACTGATGGCCGTGGTCATTGACTTGGTGCGTGTTTAACGCTTACTCAATAATTAATTCCTTCAGCACTCTCCCAATGTGTCTCTCCCCAACACCTTATTACCGCTAGAGATCAGGATATTCTACTGCATAAACGTTTATTAAAACCTTACTAAAAAATAAAACCCAAACCATTTGCTTACAACTTCATCTGAGCCTGCGCAGTCACTTACGCGAGTCAATAATTCCTTCACCAATTTCTTGGTAATGAATGATAAATGAATAGTTATCGTGTTCTCGGGCTTAGGTATTACCATGAGTCCTACGGTAATAGCTTCTTCGCTAAAGGGGAAATCCGCTAAAAACTAATTTTTATCTAAAGACTTCCAGCACTGGTCATTGACTTGCTGTGCGTGTTGAACGCTTTATCAATAATTCCTTCAGCACTTTCCCAATAGCACCAATAGCGTCTCTCATAACACCTTTCGCACCGTGGGAGATCAGTGAATCCATTCATGTATGAACATTTTACTAAAACTACTGAAAAAATGATATCAGCAAACTGACCCATACTTTCTCCCTTAAAAACATTTAAACAAGAAAATCTGCAATGAAATTAAATACATTTACAGTTATCCCACAAATAAATACCAAATTTTATCAAATTGGTTAGCAATTAACGGAAATATCGGGTTTTAAATATTTGCCATATGAATAATATTAGACAACGTACTGCGTTTACCACCAAACAAAAATTTTCAATTACCCCCGCAACCAGTTGACGTAGACTGATAGTTCAAAATACTGAATTATTTACTTTTTCAAGACAAATTTGGTGGTTTCAAGTATACTGTATTTTGATTAATTATTATAATTTTATGTAAATTTGGAAAATTTCAATTTTTGAACACTTAAATCCTCATAACTTCTGAACCTGCATTTTTACAGACATGCGGGTGGTGGCATTTTGTTTGTGTGTCTTAAGCATTAAAAACTTTGAAATGTTTATCAAAGTCGTTAGAGCCGTTTTTTGAGAGATTTTAATTTTTGTCGTATTTTATGGGTTTTTATAGGCTAAACACCTTTTAAAATCAAAAATTCAAAAAAAAAAAAAACGCTTGGATATATCATGACTTTATACCTACATACTAAATTTCATGAAAATCTATCCACTGGTGTCGTCTCTAGCTTTGTTTACGTACACACACACGTACGCACATCCACACGGACGGACAGCCATCACTCCGAAAACCACTTTTTTAGATTCAGAGAGCACTAAAATGAATATTTCCGCTAACAACTCAAATTTGAAAAGTTTGACGAAAATAATACTTTCTCCACATATGTATTGGGAGGAGCAAGTAAAAATCAAACTCAAACCATTCACTGACAAGTCCTAAGCCTTCGCAATTACTTAGGCGAGTCAATAATAAACGGTTTGCGCGGTGAGTTATAGCGGCTGTCCGGACAATGATTGAATTACAGACCGCACCAATTACCCGGACGGTCCGGATGACCGATGACAACAACTAACAGCCAACAGCTGATCGTATCGCTTTATTACAGCTGATTGTTACATCGCGTAATTACAGCTGTCCATTGTTGCCAGTGTTGCCACCACCTGATTTGCAACAATGAAATTACCCCGTTTAATTGTGGGTTTTACCGTTTCACGTTGTGGTTAGCTTGTTTTTTCGTCGTCGTTTGTAATGGAATTTTTTTTAAAGGACTGTTGATGGTTGGCGTGGAAGGTGTTGTTTTAAAATAGTTTCAAATTTGAGAGAAACTTTTATATACTTCATAGCGTAAGCTCTCTTTAATTTAAAGAGTCGCTTGAAATTAAAAATATAAGTTGGTACTGTATTGACGATTTGTTTACTTACTCAATTGGAATTCCTTCGTTTTGAGTCAGTGCATTTTAAATATAATAATAGCTACTTGAAATTGCCTCGTAACGATTTTTCGGTTAAACTTATATAGTTGATTATTTGAGGACAAAGAACTCAATAATAATCAGTTAATAAGAAAAGTTTTATTCTACTCTGAACTATATGTTATACCGTACCAATGTGCTGGTCACCTCGGCTCAATTCTCCAAACATGACTAGTGAAAACAACAACCATTTAAATTCAGTACTAAACAAAATCACATTAAATAATGAAACAAGTTTCTCCCTTTTTTACTTTTAATTTAGTAATTAAACAATTTAAGTTTTATATAGTCGTCTTGAAAAAACTAATAAAATCGCATTACTAATAATCGATTACAACGGTGTGTGTTTATGCCGTTTCGCCAGAATCTACCGATTACAGTCCAAATCAAATTATGTGGCCCAGTCCACCTATAGACCAATGTTAATTAAATCATTGAGCTTACGGACAGTCCGGGGCAACACTTTAGAATACGTCTTCGCCGTTAAAATCGAAATTAAAAATCGATACTTTTCGATATTTACAATCGCGATTATGTTAACCAAAACAATATTTCCATATTATCTTCGAAACGATAGTTTAAACCATGAGTGTTTAGTAAATAATCAGGTTTAATCGAAATAAAACATTAAAGATCACAAAAACATGATTAAGGTTAATGTGTAAGTACTTAAACTGTAGCTGCACCTTCTAAATATTGAGAAAATAGACTTTGCACGACACTTCGGTACTACAGACGCATAAAATTGCCTAGGTACGAGTAACTTGTCCTTCGTTTTATAATATCGTAGAAAAAAATTAAAAACTTGAATTATTGAACCAGGGAACGCATGTTGCTGATGAAATGTTAGGTACGTGATTTACCTGCAATTGAGTAAACTTTTGGCTCCACGTATGAGTTATCTTTAATGTTGCTAGACGACATATTATAATTTTCCCAACGTTTTACCTACATCCTCATTGATTATACTGCCAACTATAACCATCACTTTGATCACGTTTCATTGTAACTTCATCGTAATACCAAATGAAACTGAATGAGCTAACAAAGCAAATCTTTGCAATCCATGACTGACTGTAGGTTTGTCACTTTCTCTATTTAATTTCAATAGGATAGTATATGAACTAACTGAAATCGACATTTTAACAAATTGTTAAAACAGTAACCGAAATTGTTGATTTCAAATTGTTGATTTTGTAATTAATAACAATAAAACATATGTTTTGAAAGGAAATCGATTATTTATATTAAATCGACGAATATAGATTTTTAAATTAGATTTTAACGGTGGAGACGAGTTGTGAAGTTTAGCCGGCCCGGGCTACGCAGTATGAATCGTCCTATACTGTATTAATCCCCGTCACGCCCGTTTGGCTGGCGTGTGTTGCTGACCCTGGCCCATAAATCCACCTTATCCGGCCGTTCTATCTTTATTTTGATTTAATTTAAAACAACACGCCAAAATTGAATGAAATTTCCTTAGGAAATTGGCAAGTAATCTGATATCGGGGTAGAACAGGTGGTGGATATTGCGGCAGTTCCGGTGTGTGTGGCCTCCCGGTAGATGGGGTTAAGACTGGGCTCGAATGAGTTTGTTGCGTTTATTTTATTGGGTAATTTGTCTGGAATGTTGTAACAAATATGTAACCATAAATTGTACCATGGATGTGGTGGTACACTAAATATTGGTACACATTGACGAATCGAACCAAATATTAACTGTTTGAAAAAGCGATGAGTAACTAGTCCAGGCAACGAATGCTCAAAAAAAGGTATAGCGGGAATTACATGGTACACAATTTTTGACTTTGCAGCTTTGTTTGGACTAGTTAGGAGATGAAAATATCACAAGTCCCCGTCCGTAGCCCTTGACCGGGGGGGGAGAGGGGAGTCCGAAGGTACAACTTTTTGGGTTTTCGTAAATATCTTGAAAACCGTCAACTTTAAGTATCCCCTGTGAAATTTGAAAATTGAAGGAAATTAAATTTCCTGTTAGAAAAGTATATAATATGTCTACTTTGGTCCGACCATTTACAAGGCAAGCACTAATTTTATTAATATTAAAAAAATATCCCTTCCATAAGAAATACATGTAAATTGGTGGATAAAATACATGCCCAATGGGGCAACGCTTTTTTCACCTAAAGTGAAATGGACAGCATTCAGGAAATATTGACAAATTCCAGAAATTTGACACCCCAGTCATAAAAATTGGTCTGAAATAAAGGTGTTGGCGTGCTCACAAAAAACTTTATTTTTCAAGGAATTATCACAAATTGTAATAATTCCTTGATAAATAACGTTTTTCCCAATAACGCTCGTATCATCCCAATAATTGACTGGAAACCGGTCGATTTATAAATAACCGATTCTCTTTTCGACTAGTATATCCCACCACTTCTGTTCGCATCCTCCAGCCATCATCACATCGTGTGCACGAGATCCCCGGCCGTAACCGCCTCACATTATCACACATTTAATCCCATCCTTCACTTCCTGCCGCGTGTAATCGCTGCCCGAGTGCCAATTTCCGTTCCTAATCACCCTTATTTTGCACCATTTAAACGCGTTTTGTTTTTAAGAATTAATCTTTAAGAATTAATTTTTTAAACGATTTTTACTCGGTTTTATAAATGACCGATTCTCTTTACAACTCTACTATTCGATCACTACGATCCTCCTCCAGCCATCAAACATCGTATCATCCCATGAATTGACTGGAAAACGGTACAAGAGAATAATTTTTTATCGATCTTTACTCGATTTTATTAATAATCGATTCTTTATTCAACTCTACTATCCGAACACTACTCTGGATCCTCCAGTCATCAACACATCGTATCTTCCCAATAATTGAACAGAAACCGGTACAAGAGAATCATTTCTTAAACAATATTTTTACTCGATTTGATTTATAACCGATTCTCTTTTAAACTCGACCACCGTATCCCATCACTTCTCTTCGTATCCTTCAGCATACATCAACACATAGTATCATCCCAATAATCTATACTTATTTAATACACAAGCAGTTTTTTTTTGTTACAAAGACTCCTCCTAAACTACCGAACCGATTTTCATGTTTTTTGTGTCATTGGAAAGAGCTTGGCTTGAAGTTTTGCAAGAAATAAAATTTAAAAAGGTTTGACTAAAGGGAAGAGCCCTAGACGCCCTTAAAGTTTCATATTAGTCAATAAGACTTAACATGGGAATAGAAATTTCAAATAAAACAGCTGATTGGAGCAAACAAAGTTTTTCAGAAAAGCCATATGTTATTAATGGAATTGAAACCATTGCATGTAGAGCTGGAGGCATTTCAGTTGATGGAAAATGTAAATAAATAAACTATTATCCTAATACATACTTAAGGTCAGAATTCAGTTTTAAAAACATTTATTTTGAATCACATGTGTGAAGATCTTAATATTTACATATGATTATATTCCAAAGATAAATACTAAAAGGAGAAATAAATTCTTATGCATAAATTCTATAAATATAAATATAAATAAAAAAAAGAAACAGACTTAACATTGATTATAAGTAGATTTATTGAACCATTTTAGTTCGGTTTGAGATTAAGACGGGTCATACGCTACTTAGGGCCGCGAAACATGGACATCTCCTTAAAGATTACAGAGTATTCACAAAAAATTTAGTTTTAAAAAGCTTTTGTAAAAAATTTCAGTATAACAGGAAGTTTGACCATATAATTAATAAAATAGTTCTAGAATACTGAACCATAACTATTTTTATTTTGAAATCAATACATAACAATTGCTCGATTTCGAGCAACAGGTTTACTAGTTTACTAGAAACCGGTACAAGAGAATCACTTTTTCAACGATTTTTACTCTATTATATAAATAATCGATCCTTTTTCAACTCCACTATCCCACCACTTCTGTTCGGATCCTCCAGCCATCATCACATCGTGTGCACGAGATCCCCGGCCGTAACCGCCTCACATTATCACACATTTAATCCCATCCTTCACTTCCTGCCGCGTGTAATCGCTGCCCGAGTGCCAATTTCCGTTCCTAATCACCCTTATTTTACACCGTTTAAAACGCGTTTTGTACAGCAATAGCTGAGGAGGTGGCGAAGCTTTGTTTCGTTCTGGTTTGGATTTTTAAAACGTATTGTTACTATTCGTTAATAATTTTTTAAGGGTAATTGTTAGCATCCCTTCCCAGATTTGTATAGGATTATTGTTAAAATTTCGTTTTGTACTGTATTGCAAGCCCCTGAAACCGTTGATATTTTGCCTTACTTAAAGAACTCAAAAAAAGAAAAAGCTGCCAAAGAAATAGTTTTTTTTTGTTACCCGATTGAGTGAGATATGATGCCATCTTTACCATACATAATTTATCTCAAACTGCACAATCCTAATCCTTGTTTAGTACCTCGTTTGGTACATGAAGTAAATGATACGGTTTACTTAGCTTGTCCGCGAAGAAGTTTGTTAACGAAGAAGCAGTTTAATTTTCATGGAGTAGACTATACTTATTAGCCAATGCATCGATAAAGGTTACAAGCATATACTATACATTAGTTTTGTAAAGTTTTATTATTACTATCAACACATTTGATAATCGTTTAATTAAATTGTTCCTTCTGCACCAAGGGATGGATCATTGTGGCTAATCAAAATTATAACCGATTTTCTGTATTTTCATATGTTTTTTTATCAACAACTAGTTAATGATCAATACAATTAAATCCTGTTAAATCAGAACCAATGGAGCTTCTTAAACAAGGTTATTGGTAAGTAATCAGGTAAACCCAAACCTTTCACAATCCTAACTCTCTTATAATTCTTTTAGCCTTAATCCGATTGATTTCCCAACCATGTGAGACCGACCCCGATATTCTTAATTAGATCGGTACCGTATTTAAGTGCAGCTTTGTTCAATTTATCACCATATCCAAAGCCCCCAATTGTAGGCGCAAGCCAATTTAGGTCGGCAAAGTGAAACCGGCGTAAGCTGGTCGTAAAAGGCCGGTCTCAATAAGGTTAACCCCCCCCACTCCCCCCTCCCGCCCACCGCACACCTCTATGTGTGGCACTATACTCTGGACTGTTTGTTCATTGGCATAAGGGGAAATTGAAGACTCAAGCTATATAGTATACATAGCTTGAAAAAGCGCCCTATCGAGGTATATTAAGCCAAGTAAGAATGACAGATGAGTGAAGATTGATTGTGGCGCGATCTTGTAGTCTTGTTACTGTCAAGGCCGACGTGTTTCTTATATAGGAGTGTTAATTAGTAGCCCAACAGCCAATGATAACTAAGGGACCTACATTTTACCTTGGGGTCCGAACCACAATTTCACCAGAATTACGAACTCTAATTGTGAGGACGGTCTTATGAACGTAGTATTCTGCAGTGCGGACGTTAAGCCCCACTAGGTAATACCACGCCCACAAGCCATCGTTCATAACTATCCACAGTTTGAAACCTCCAAGTAGCTGGATTACAAAACACGCCACCGTCCCAGTCATGAAGAGTGGGTGTGTTTTTATGGGAAGAGTTCCTATGTGTTCACGTTATGGGAAGTGTGTGGTGCAATTGGTTGCAATTCTTGTTTAAGAGTAAAAGGTAGAGACAAATAAATGATGTGGCTCAGGAACCCGTTTATAAGCCCAATGCTAAAATAAACATTTGTCTCGCGGGCTGCTGACCCATGTCATTGATTCTACCTGTAACGTCTGCAATATCTTACACCATTTTGTTATTGATTTTTTGGTTTTGAAAGATATTTCAGAATAGATGAATTAATAATGGAGACTATGCAGTGCTGCTTCTAATACAAACCAAGGCTCAATAACAGTTCAGACTCATAGATGGATGCGATTTGTATAATTCTGAATACAAGATTCGAAAGAAATCAAAGTTTTTCTACTTATACGGGGTCCTCTCTCCCCCCAAAATTATTAAGTTTGTATACGTGGTTATTTCTCGTACGGGAGACATTGACGTGCCTTTAGAATTCACCTTGCGATGTCAGGGTACAGATAATGCAATTTTTTAAAGTTTAATGAGTCTTGTTTATTTTAAATGAGTTACATTTGAGTTTTAAAGCGAACGTAGCGACACCTCCAGCTTCCAGAGTGATCCACTTGTAATTCGTCATACCTGAACCAGGGTCTGTTGCCCAATAAACCACAAATCAATAGTACTGGCAAATTATCCAATCAATCTTAATTGATTACTCATATTATTAGGTTGTAATTTGTTGTGCATTAGGCCCGTGTTATTAGTTCTAATTCGGTCGAGGGAGGCACCTCTTGGGAGGTCGACTTTTTACAACCGCAGAAAATCGGTGTGAAATTAAATACTAAAGCCAAAGGAAAAAAGTTAAGTGCGTGTTTACTGCGGGCGAGCTCTGCTGTTGAAAACTAATTCTCTCCATTAATTCGTGAAATAAAAACCGTTAATTTTTTTTTACCTAAGCTGGAAGGTAACTTGTATATTGTAATTCACTCACCTTTGCTGTATGGATACAAACAAATTAAATTAATTCTTAGATTTAAAAACATACATTCTGCAATTCCCTCCAAACACGCTCCAACATTTAGCCGAGCATGTTGGCGAAAGTGTTGAGATCGAGCGACCCGCAAACCCCTCGTCCACCCAAAAGGTTATACATCTTATGAACACCGTAGAACATTATGGCGAGAGAGTTGGCTAGCATGTTGGGTAGGAGTCTATACACGACTGAACAGTTGCTGAACAGGATGATAGTGGCGTGATCTTGTAGTCTTGTCATTGACTAAGGCCGACATGTTTCTTAGACAAGCTTGTTAATTAATAGCCCAACAGCCAATGGCAACTAAGGGACCTATTTTAACGTGGGGTCCAAACCACAATTTCACCAATGATTTACGAACTGGTCTAATTATGAGGAGGTCTTATGAACGTAGTATTATGCAGTGCGGACGATAATCCCCACTAGATAATACCACGTTCACAAAGCCATCGTTCATAACTATCCACAATTCGAAACCTCCAAGTAGCTGGATTACAGGACACGCCACCGTCCTAGTCATAAGGAATGGGTGTGTATGGGAAGAGTTTGTATGTGTTCACGTTATGGGAAGAGTGTGGTGCAGTTGGTTGCAATTCTTGTTGTAAGAGTAAAAGCCCCCGCTTGCGCCGCTTTTACTTGCGCCGCTTTTAAATGAGCCGCTTGTGTTTGATGACCTTGTAAAACCGAGTGCCCAACCAAACATGCGCGCCAATATGTTGGGGGAAAATTCGATACGACATGGAGTCCCCAACTGATCGACCAACTGCTCAAACGTTAATGGAGGCCTAGCATGATCACGGGCATTCAGTTCCTTACCTCAGTCATAAACTATGCAATAGGAAGAAGCTGTTATAGTACCGTTGCTCTTATGTAGCTAGCATGTTTTAGTGGTTTCTTGCAAAAAAGTTATTCTGATTTTTGTGCGGGGAGGTGCACCTCTAAACTCTATACCGAACTTGTCACTTTTGAGCCTAGTTGTCACCACAATCAGTACCTATAACTATCTTTTTATTTTGCTTGAGGCCACTAATTTCTTGTGCTCTCCACACACAAAAAAATAACATTAATCAAACCTTTTTGCATTGCTTTTCCCATTTATAGATCTTGTGCCGCTATGACACCAACCATCAATTCATTCATAGCAGAATCAGAATCAGAATCAGAATCAGAATATTTATTTCCAAAAACCAATTGACAATAAATAGAAAGATAAATAGCATTGGAAATTAGACATCGCATGGGCCTGCAGGCTTGTGCGCGATGCCGCGTTGTTAAAATTATAAATTGGAAATTAGACGTGCTGTCCAAATAAATTAAAATAACTACCTTAGTTAGAAACACAAAACTCTCAAGATTGCAACTACTAATATTAAGTTAAGGCATTCTTTAACTACGCAGCTATTCAAGATTAATTCATTAATAGTGAAAATATAATATATTTCAAAAATGCGTAATAAGTCCTAGGGAGAACACAAAATGGCATTAAATGGAAGTAAGAGGGTGATCCCAAGTAGAAAAGAAATGTCAAAGTCAGTCAACGTGTAGTATAAATGGATGACAGGAGGGTCTCAGCAAAGCCGGGGCCGGTCTCCAACAGCCAGGCAGTCACACGCCGCTTGAACACGGCATCCGAACACCGCATGTCCCTTATATCACCAGGTAAATTCCTGCAGATAACGTTTGCTAAATAAAACGGATTTGTTCGATTAAATGATTTTATAATAACAGGAACATGAATTCCAACATTTTGACTGTATCGAGTTGGGTACGAATGTAAAACAGGAGAAATGACATTGAAATCAAATTTTTTTAAATAAACAAGAAGTGATTTGACAAAAATTTGTCTTACTGTAAGCACTCCTAATTCTTGGAACAAAGCATCTGAGCTGTATCTTCTATTCTTTCCTGTACCACATTTTAATATTTTTTTTTTTTAATAATGAACAAGGGGTCAAGTAAAGACTTAAAAGTACCGCCCCAAACAATAATTCCATACTGTAAATGAGCTTCAACAAATGCATAGTATACAAATTTAAATTCTTTAATGTTTAAAATGTCATTTAATTGATGAGAAACGTATATCATCCTACGTAGTTTGTTTTTGACTGCGATTATGTGTTTTTCCCATCTTAAATTTGAATCGAAAGTTACACCTAAATATTTGTAATAATTAACTCGTTCAATAGTGTGACAAAGACACGCAGTGCCGGCGCCGCCCCCGCACACGTGTAGCCTGAGCGCAAGGTCCGCGGGGGGCTCGCCTGATGGACGTAGGTAGATTGGAAGGCACTTAGTTTTCCCAATATTCATTGTGAGTACATTTTGATCAAACCACCTTTGGAGCAGCTTTAAATCGTGTAAAGCATATTGGAAAACTATCTCCCAACTACTACCCTTGATTACAACCGCTGTGTCGTCAGCAAATAAAAATAGCTTTCCCTTAAGATTCAGTCTGTCAAGATTATTTATGTAGATTAAGAAAAGTAATGGTCCTAGAGTGCTGCCCTGCACTACTCCATTATCGACGTTGGATGAGTCACTAATTACACCAGAAATTGCTACTCGTTGGGATCTACCCGCTAAGTAGCTCTGAAACCATTCTAATGCCCTACCTCTGACACCAACACATTCCATTTTACTAAAAAGAATTTTTCTATCGATTGAATCAAAGGCTTTGGCTAAATCAATAAATATCATCAAAACTTTTTGGTCATCATTTATTGAATCAGTTATAGATTTTTGCACCTGAAAGAGAGCATCCGAGCAATTTTTATTTTTCCGAAATCCATATTGTGCCTCGGATAAAATACCTTCCAATTCCAAGTAAGACTGTAATTGTTTCTTAATGCATTTTTCCAGAATTTTAGAAAAAACGCTTAAGAGAGAAATTGGTCTGTAGTTACTGACTTCGGCTTTACTTGAGGATTTGTACAGGGGAATTACTTTGGCTTCTTTAAATGAATCAGGAAATTTGCCAGTACAAATACTTAAATTAAAAATATGTAAAAGTGGTTTGATCAAATGTTTTGTATTAGTTTTTATAATATCTGCAGAAATTCCATCCAATCCGGGCGCTGAACCACCCCGCAGCTCACGCACACACTCCTCCACCTGACTGGCGGAGACCGGTTGAAGGCGAAACTCGCTCACCACGCGGTAGTCCGCATCCTCCACTACTGGCGGACCGGCAGAAGGCGGCACGTTCTTGGCTAGATTTTCACCAACTTGCGAGAAATAATTATTGAAGTTGTTTGCAACTGATTTCACTAACTCATTTGAAATTGGCTGGGCCTTAGCAAAGCTTTCAATTGGAAATGTTTTCATTTTTGATCCCACACCATTTATTTCATTTATAATTTTCCAAAAGTCCTTAGGATTACCTGATGATTCTAGTATTTTATTTTTGTAATATAAGTTTTTTGTGCGTTTAATTTCATTAAACAAATTATTGCGAAAATTTTGAAAATATAATTTTAACTGATCATTAAAAGGTTCGTTTTTACTTTCTTGCTTAATTTATCACGTTTTCTTATAGCTTTAAATTATATCTATTGTAATCCAAGGTTTTAATTTCTTGTGTCGTGTACATGTTTTCTTAAATTTGGTAGACATCAATTTTAACTGGTTAATTGTTGTTAAAAATTCTTCACACCCCTCATTAACATCGTTGATTGCACAAATATGGTCCCAAGACTGAGCTTCAATTAGCGTGCTCAACACAGCTTTGTCTACATATGAGATTTCGCCTCTGTTCCGCTCTGTAATGGGCCCCCCATAGTCGATCCTCATTACAGTAGCGTAGTGGTCGGTCACAGTCGTTTGAAATACGACTGATGTGATGGCGGAATGGTCAAAGTGGTTAGTAAAAATATGATCAATGCATGTGCTTGAGTTCTCGGTCACTCTGGTAGGTTTGTCAATGTAAGGAATTAGTCCAACATTAGCTAAAATGTCTAAATACGCATCTTTTACTTGGGAGTTTATGTTATTGCTAATGTCAATATTAATGTCCCCAGCTAAGATATAAGTAGTACCTTTAGAGTATGTTTTATAGTAATCAGTTAAGTCAGATAAGAAAGTATCACATGACATTGATGGACTCCTGTATATGCCTAGTACACTGTAATGTTTATCAGTCAAGTTAAAGTCGAGTCTAAGTCCAGTTGCGTCACCGATATTAACTTCGTTAACAGTAACATTAATATTACATTTTACATAAAAAACCACTCCATCATTTCTGTTCCAGCAGTTAGTAATACAGTAAGTATCGTAGCCATCTATATTACTTAAATTCACTCCTTCACTTAGCCAAGCTTCGCTCAAAATAATAAGATCGAACTTTATATTTAGTGTTTCTAATAAAATCAATAAACTATCAAAGTTTCTTGAATAACTACGTATATTTATATGAAAAATACTAAGATTTTTATAAACAAGATTATTGAAAAGAGAAGAAAATTTGTTGTGGCATTCTATTTCTTCACAAATAACATGTCGGTAGTCTAGCAGTGAGTTATCAGTTCCGTTCATGCCCAGTCATCGTCCCGTTGTCCCGCCGAGCCGTAAAGTGTATTTAGTATAAACAGTAGAACTCGTCTTGTTATCAGTAAGTAGTAGAATACCCTATTGTGTTTCAGATTACCAAAACTAGAACTAGGATCGTTTAAATTTTAAAATGCTTGGAGTTGAATTAAAAAATGCCTTTTACACACATTTAATTTAAGACAAGAGTAGGTTTTTTATATATCATAAAATCAAATAAAAAACTTTGTGTTTTAAGCCCTAACGTTCACTTAAGACTTAGATCAGTAAATATTTATAATAACTGCGATTCAAAAACATTCTTTAAAATTAAAATTGTAATTTTTGACACTACACAAAAATATACGAAAAGTGAGGTCCTTCATTCCTACATGTTAAATTAAATATTAAGATATAAAAAGGTTAAAAGATATAGGCAAAAAAAGGTATAAATAAAATGGTTACTTCATCGTAGTATTTTTAAACATTTATGATGGTAAATAAACTATAATGCATGTACCTTGTTAAAAAATTATTGAGAATTATATAATATTATTAAAAAACAATAGCTCAGAAAAATATCAATTATGAAATAAAAATAACTCATAACTCAGTAAATCTTTTATTGTAGGACCTACATATAGTACACACTATCTCAACATAAAACAAAAATCTCACTTGTTCAATAAAGTATTCTTTGTACATTTACCTTCCCTTAGACATAAAAAAACAAGTTCTAAATATGGGATAGTTTGAAAGATTTTAATAAAAGCTTTAATGTACTAATAAATGAAAGGTGATAATTACGACACATACTAAATTAAAAATAGCTGTACAGAAAAAAAAATCTAAGGCTCTCAAAAAATTTTTAAAGATCTCATAAGAGATTTTAAGAACAAAATACGAAAAGGCCAAAATTTTTACTTTTAGAATGTTTAAGAAATGTACCTCATTTATGATATCTGAAATGTGCCACATCACAGATTTTTTTAAGAGTTTAGCACCTCGTCGATCTCTCCTCGGCACCTGACGAGTTTGACGGGGCCGTCCGCAGTCTTCCTGACGTAGATCTTGCAGTCTCTGGTCCAGGCATGGGAGAGTTTCTTATCCCTCACCAGTTGGCGGGCGTAGCCGAGGGTCTGCTTGTTGGTGGCGGTGAGGTGGTCGTTGAGGTAGATACTTGTGGACTCCCAGCTGTCGCTGAGCTGCGCGGCGGTGAGGAGTTCACACTCACTTTACACCACTTCTATTACTTCGAGCACATTATTACACCACTCTATATACTATTTAATGTCACAAATCGTCCGATTACAACGTTCGTCAACTACTCCGGTAGTCAAATTTTCAACCGTACGCAATTACCGAAATTTCCACGAGGCTGGAGTCCAATTAGGGCCTCGATGGGGACGTGAGCTCACCGCTCGGGCGCTCGCTCCAAAAATCAATGGCGCCCATGGTCCATTTCTTGATTGGGGCCGAGATGTGAGTGCTGTTATCATCACACCCAGCCCCAGCCCTTGCCCCTGTGTTGGGTGCATTAACGATCACCCTGTACACTGTCGGCGCCTTTAATCCAGATTTCTGCTTTATGAAGAGTTCTTTGTTTGAAATTAATTGTTAGTGATGGTGATTTTTATATTTTAATTTTGATTTTTGCGGACATTTTCCATCAAAGATTAGTTTAAAAACAAGTTTCACGACGTTTCGGGATCTGGGATTTCCTAGAACATAACAAGATTAGCAACACACAGCCACGATAACCTGGACAAAAAACATATGTAAAACAGAAAACTGTAAAAGCAGTAAAAAAACACTAGTGACACTTTTACGTTAGTGACAAAATCCAGGTTATGCTGGCTACGGTTACTAATCTTATTATGTTCTAGGGGTTTTCCACCTGAAGACGGGATCAGATTCCAGATCCCGAAACGTCGTAAAACTTGTATTTTACTAATCAGTGATGGCAAATGTCCGTAAAAAAATAAAAATATATGAAGAGTTGGTTTGTTCTGTTGGTCGGTTTAAGTTTAGATGGATGCTCCGTTTGGGAGATCATTGATTTGCTGTGTTATTTTTGTTATACGGTTCTTAGTTCTTTCGGTGGAGCGGTATAAAAATTTAGTGTAGAACTGATGTGGGTCCAAATTTTTAAAGTGAATTTTGTTTGTACAATCGAATGAAAAGTGCGATAACTATCTTCCTCATAATTAGGGCCTCGATGGGGGATGTGAGCCCGGGCGCTCGCTCCAAAAATCAATGGCGCCCATGGTCCATTTCTTGATTGGGGCCGGGATGTGAGTGCTGGTATCATCACACCCAGCCCCAGCCCTTGCCCCTGTGTTGGGTGCATTAACGATTACCCTGTACACTGTCGGCGCCTTTTATCCTGATTTCTGTTTTATGAAGAGTCGTTTTGTTCTGTTGATCGGTGAAGGTTTGGATGGATGATCCCTTTGGGAGATTATCGATTGACTGAGTTCATTTGTTATAAGGTCTTGTTCTTTTGTTGGAGCGGTGTAATAATTTAGTGGAACTGTGTGAGTCCAAATTTTTAAAGTGGATTTTAACTTCTTTATTTGTTTGTATAATCGAATGAAAAATTCGATGTCGATAATAGATGAAATGATTCAAAACGAGGAAAGAAATGTTAGTATGTGTACAACATTATTAAAGTGTTTGATAAAGTACGAACTATTGTTTATGATAGATTTTACCGTATAGGGTTTCATGTCTATTTATAGGGAGTTTTTGCAGTCTACGTTAAAACAACACGATAAACGTTAAACAGTTAAATCAGCTGATTTTATACATTTAGCTCAATGTTAAAATAGTAGTTTATGCAACGATTGTATAATGAATGTATTTAAGCCACGAGTTCGCTCGTGTTCTAAATATCTCACGAGTGGCTTAAAGGCATAATACAATCGTTGCATACACTATTTTATCTACGACCAACAATGTACGACAAAATTTCCCCCGAAGTTAAACAAAACTCATGACTTTTACTAATGATGGAATAGGTCAACTAAAATTTGAGGTTAGGCAAATAAGCAGACTGAACCGTGAATCGTTGTGGAACAATCACCTGATGGGATAAGTAAACTCAAACATGAATCGTAATGCAACAATCAGCTGATGTGCGAATTGCGTAATTGCTATTATGACACTACTTCCGTCAAATGCCGAGCTCTCATTGGTCTAGAACCAGTACTCTAAAGTGACTCCAGTACTCTAAAGTCGTCATTAGAGTACTGCTTGGTTTTTGGTGTTTTAATGTATATCATTATAATGTTTATTGCAATACAGTACCATAATTGGTGCTTATTGCAATGGTCGTAGATAAAATGTCGTTTGACGTTTATCGTATTGTTTTACCGTGGATGGCAAAAACTCCCTAATAACATCAGTGTCTAGAACCACCCAATAAAAATGGAGCATAATACACTATAACACAATAACACCTGATATCCCCCGGCCCTGCGGTATAAACTCCACACCATGGAATCCCCGCCACGTGTTATGCCGGCCCTGGGACCGCCCTATACAAAGCCAGTGACTGGGGACCCATGCTGGCCATCACTGCATTGTTATCATCCGCGTACACACCCCATCGTCCACTATATTAATTGTCCCTTATCTATCTAGGAACGAGTTTCATATCTGATCTCCCTTTACAGGTTGAGGTTGAGCTTACTGGTAATATTTACTGTTAAAAAGTGTTTAGGATTGTAGTAACTGAACTTCTGAATATAATTTGACATGAGAGAAGTTTACGTTTTCGCTTTCGTGTGACTCCGCATATGTTTTAAGTAATCTGATACCAATAAAACTATCAACCTACCGTGTTTGGTTGACATTCGATATTTCTGTTTCGATAACTGTTAGTAATAAAGAATAAACACCGGTTACGACTAACGATTGAATCAAGGTCATTCGATTCTCTCATGAACAATAAAACATACCTAAATATAATAAATTGAAACAAAACACAATAAAGCTAAACAAAAACTTAACTAAAACGTTTCTTACATAAACAACTAAACAATTTGCCATTTAACGATATTAGACGCCGCGCGCCGACCAACAGTAAGAGACATTTTAAGGCGAATGAGTGAAGGATGACTGTAAGATGATTGCAGCGCGACCTTGTATTCTTATCACTGACTAAGGCCGACATGTTCCTTAGGAATGTTAATTACTAGCCTAACTGCCAATGGCAACTAAGGGACCTACCTTTTAACCTGGGACCCGAACCACAATTTCGCCTGGTTTTGCGAACTGGTCTAATTTGTCTTATTTACCATCATCCACCATCTTTCATGAACCGAGTTACTTTTGAAACTGATAACAGAGTAAGAAAACAATCGATAAATACGATGGTGTAAACACGAGTCCTACACTACACACTGTAAATTGAAGTCCGACTAACGATTGATCGTTCGGTATTCTTTTCGTTAAAATCAGAACGTACGGCAACTGAAGATCAGGTGTGAAACTCGTACTATCCTCCGGTGCGGTATCGTATCCACACGTGTTATGTCGGCCCAGGGACCGCCCTATACAAAGCCAGAGACTGGGGACCCATGCTGGCCATCACTGCTTTGTTATAATCCACCTACACACCCCATCGTCCACTATATTAATTGTCCCTTATCTATCCAGTTACGAGTTTCATATCTGATCTCCCTTTAAAGGTTGAGCTTACCGGTTATATTTTCTGTTTAAAAGTGTTCGGTTTTAGTAACTGAACTTTTCAATATAATTTGACATGAGAGAAGTTTTTTTCGCTTTCGCGTTCTAGTAATCCGATACAGTACCGATATCGACTATCGACCTATCGTGTTTGGTTGACTCATTCGATATTAATATTTCGATAACTGTTAGTAATGAAGGAGAAACATCGATAACCTCTTTTCCTCTAAAGATCTCAAATTTATAATTTGATCCTCTCGATAAAAAATACCTAAATATAATAAAATGAAAACATAATAAAGCTAACCGAAGACAACTTACATAAACAACTAGTAGACAATTTACCTTATTTACCACCATCCGTTAACTTTCATGGACTTTTAGTAACTGGTAACCTTATACTTTCATAGATCCACAGCATATAATCCCGAGATTATACGGGTCTTAGACCGGTCCTAGCCACTACACTACAAATCGAAGTTATACTGTCGATAGATCGTCCGGTATTGTTTTCTTTGAGATTAGAACGAACGAGAGACTGAAAATCAGGTGTGAAACTCGCACCCCCTGGTCTCCACACGTGTTATGCCGGCCAGAGGCTGGGGAACCATGCCCGCTATCACTGCAGTGAATGCGTCACATACCCACCCTATGCTATCGTCCACCATATTAATTGTCCTTATCTCCAGTTTATACAGCCGTCCACAACTCCCCTTCATAAACAACAGCCCAACTATTTTTACCGCTTTAATTTTTTCCCGCAAGCGGCGTGGCGTTTTCGCACGATTTATTTTTCCAGCGTTTACTCGATATTGTGTACACTGCGGCTCTGAAACTAATTAAATTAAGGGGAGATATAATTTCGAAAATAAACATTATTTATGGGTTCGTATTTACGCTACATTTAATTAGTTTTTCCGCCACGCATTTGCAGTTTTATGTAATTTGTCGGCGGCGAAATACTGTCAGTTCAGTGTTGTTTTATAACGGGACCGGAGCGCGCTGGGTGACGTCATGTGCGGTAATAAAACTGCCTGCACGGCTTATTTTAAAAACAATATGTTCTGCCTGAGTTCTGAAAATAGCCTAACGTAATTTAAAGTAATACACGGATATAAAAATACTACTTTTAGTTTCACATGTTTTCCATTTACTGAAATTAAAAAAATACCCAACAATGAAATATAAAATAGAGGCCTACGTATTTAATTGACAAAAACAAACATCCTGCTTGAATTTTAATTCACGGACAACCAAACTGAAGCGGAATAATTTTAAAATAATGCGTAAATTGTATCATACAATTAAAATTAAAATCAACGTACAATTATAATAATTCCCACGGTTGGAGCAGACATTCATCAGGGAATTTCGAAGTAATGTCAACCCAACGTATTGAGATGTGATGTTTTCTTATTTTCCCCATGAAAAAAATACATGGAGAATAAGTATATTCAGGTCTGCTGTTGCAAATATGTGGTCATTTGTGGTGGTTTTAAATCAATATTCAACTGAAAAAACCATTATATTATATTGAGTATTATCAATTTATTTTATGACGATAAATAAGTAAAATATAATTGATATGCAAAAAGATATAGGCTGTTGGTTATCCTACTAAACTTGTTTAGCGATCACTATTTTCACTATAATATTCAGTAGGGGCGTGCGAGTACTCTTGCCGAGTTTTATTCGAGCCGAGTTTGCACTACTCGATTCGACTCGAAGTTATGAAAAATATTAGAAAGTTTGAGTCGAGTAGTTACTACCGCCATTTACTCGGAACTGGTACGCGCGATCGCATTTCATACGGTCGTTTTCCACACAGTCAACACCAGTCATGAAGTCCACCACAAAACTTATGCTATTTTACTTGACTTAAAGTGGTTTTTGAGTTATTAATATCAATAAATTTAAATTGGTCTTTTTTCTTTCTATAATTTGAGATATTTTCTTACTTATGCTCAATGAGACTGATTTAACTTTAGTTTTTAAACCTATAAAAATATGTTACAAAATCTCTTTTAAAAGCATACAAGTGCAGATGTAGCTTGGTTTTCACCTCCTGAGACTGAAAGTATAATAAAATATTGAGTAATGATGGAAAGTTGTGAGCAAGATGGCCTGAATTAGCCTTTCATTTCACTTGAAGACAGGTTTCTTTTTAACTCATAGGAAATCTTCCCAGTTTAATAACTAAAAAATATCACATTAAATGTGATCAATAATAAGTACGATAACTATTAACTTCTACTATTCAAAATACTCGATTCGAAAAAAACTCGCAACTCGCGAGTATTTTTTAAAAAAGTCGACTCTACTTCAAAAATCACTACTCGCACACCCCTAATATTCACTAACGGATAACAGGCGTGGCCCATCTAACGCACCCATCGTTGGAGTGTCGCAGGGAATACTATTTCCCCCGGTGATATTTTAAGTCATCATTCATCACGCGTCATTGCAGCTGTTTTATTTCTGCCCAAAAATACAAAAGTGTTCATTGTCCATCGCCATCTGTCGCCCGCTTCCTGTTCGCGATTTGATACATTTTATACGGCCTTTTGTTTTTGTTCGAATGTTTATTGCAGTGACCGGAAGTTGCTACATTATGGTAGAAATACTGCATGTATATTCATAGTTTAATGGTGGTATACGGTAAATAAAAGGTCTCTTTTGCAGCTTACTTTAAGACGGTAATCTGTTAAATGTACTGTATTACAAGTTATTGTTATTTAGTCACATGAATAGTTTGAATAGTTTTGCAAGGCTTTGTATCTGTCCCTTTATTACTATAATACCAAACATTAAACGATCATACCAAAAAAGAATAGTCTACCCTTAACGCGGTATTAACAATATTTAATATAAAATTCAAAACAAGTCGTCACAAGTATTAAAGTTAACGTGAGCCATGTAAGAATCTGGTGATGATAAGTCGTGTAAACCCTCTGCAAGTTGCATTTTTTATATACAACACTGTCGCCAGCAATTTAATATATTCAATTCAAGAAAAAAAGAGTTTTGTTTTGTTGAGTAAATTTCCTTTTTGAGTAGCTGCTAAAATGCTTCTAATTAGTTTTCTAATAATTTAATGTTAATTTAATGTTTCTAGTAATTTGCTTCTATGCTGGGGCTTTAAGAAGTCTACTAGAAAAGGAAAAGTTCATTTATTTTAAAAGAGACTTAAACGGTATAATTTTTAGCGATATGATATCGTTGAAAAACTTAATTAGAGAAGTTTTGTTTATTTAACATTTAATTAGATATTAAATTGAATTAATATATTACTCAATACTTAAAAAATATATTAATTAATAATCCTTTACTGTCTCATAAAATTTCATACAATGGCACATCAGCTAACAGGTGGCATTGTCAAAATTTATAATCTTAACAGTATAATAGTTACAAAGAATACAAAAATAAAAAGAAAAATAAACCAAATGATAAATGGTCTAAAAACTAAACTAGGTCATAAAATTTAAATGTCATACCAAGAAATAATTACAAGTTATATTGTTGGCTGAAAAAAGTTACACTGTCAAATTTTCATCTAAGAACTCTTTACATTGTAATAAGTCCTACAAAGTAAGAAATTGCCAAGGCTGCTTTTAAATGAATTGGCGATTAATGACTTTAATTTAGGGTCCAGTTTATTCAAGAATTTTCCCCATGTAGGAAGATGTTTTTTTTTTAGCGAGCACAGAATAGATAAAGTTATATTCTTCGCTCGCTGGTTTTTTTCTACAAGTTTGAGATGGTGTCTAGGATACTGAAAACCGCTCTCGAATCTTGTACTATATTGTATGCTCAAATTTCTACTAAAATATTAATTTAAATTTAATTCTTAAAAATAGTACTGTTACTTCTCTGTTAGACCGCTTGCGACAGTCGCATATTTTATAGTTCGAATCAAATCATAAGGCCCACGCCGTCCATAAGCCCAAAGCAAAAATTAACATTACGGACAGACTGGGACTTGCTATTTCAATCGGCCTATACACAGCTGCCGGAGACTCCACCTCCGCGACAGAACTCAGGAACCGCGCCATTTAGTTGTAACCACGTGACCACGTGACCACGTGACCACGTGACCACCTGACCACGTGATCAGACGGCGCACACAATAAGTCAGGCTTTACATGTTTACCTTACTGATAGCGCTAATTGAGCGGGGCAGCCAGCTAGGCACATAATCGCATGACGGCCCGGCTCTGATTGCGGGTTATTTATACCCGCGGCGCGCGGGGGAGGGACGCGATATTCGACCTAATGAATCATACCGGTGATTTATGTTGCAGGTCTGGGCCAGACTGCCGCTCACTCGACCCGACTGTTATAAGGTAAGATTTGTTTGTTTTTGGTATTTTGTTGTGCGATTGGTTTAGTTGTTAAACGATAATCGTCCAGTAATTTTAAAGAGACGGTCAGTTTTGAAGCAGAAACCTTTAAACTTAGTTGTACAGTATGTACAATTAATGCCCTTTATATTTTTTTATTTTTGATATTTTATTGTGCGGGTGTTTTATTTTGTATCACTGATCTTTGATTATTTAATGGGGACGATAGTTTTCGGTTTCGAAGCCAAAACCCTTTTAATTTTATTGCTGTTTAAACAATAAACGACTTCAAAAAATTTCTAATCACATTGCAGTATACCTGTTGTATTGAATTTGTGATTAAAGTTTGAAAATATATTTACTTTTCGTCGTAATTCAAAAGTTTATTTTGTAATTTTTATTTGGTTATATCGTTAAAACATAATTAACGACGTAGTAACAAATTATTTTTCTCGGTTGTCCGAGTGATGTCAGAATCGGAGTAGTAAAATTCTACCTCAAACAGTTGTAAAATAGTGCCGTATAGTTAGAATCAAATAACAAGGCCCACGCCCGTCTATAAGTCCAATGCTAAAATTAACATTACACTTACGGGCTTACTGGGCCTTGTTATTTGCGTCGGCCTATACACAATATTAGCATGATAGGAAATTCCTGTCTGTATTAGATTTCACAAATATTTATTTGACCATGATAAAAAACATCAAAATTAATGAGGTAATAATTCATAATACAACGAAATAAGCCAATTAAGTAATGGATCTGTTTTGAGTAATGGGTTGAGTCTAATGAATTGCTGCAAAACCGAATCGCTTAATCACTGAACGGGACGAAGCTAATCCAATCGGTCACTTACAAAGCGTTTTATCAATGTAAAACAAAAGCCGCAGCAATCCTGTCTCGTTCCGGCAAGGAATCCAATCTCATAATGCGGAGACCCCATAAAGGAGGAATGGATTGGAACAAGAGGAGCGAAAATAGAAAGCTTTTCATAAACTAGTCCGTCCCACATTGATATCAAGAGACCACTAAACAGTTTCTAATAATCTGCGGGATACGCGAGAAAGAAGCGGTGCCAAAACAACCGCGGAGGCTGCCAAAACCCATGTACCCCGCCGATGTGCCCATTGTTTAGCCGCTGACGTATCTGTTATGTTTTCAATGTCTGAGTGTTTTTTTCAACTGACAATTTCATAATGTTGTGGTACACTTAGTTGAGAAGAACTTACTATATAATTGTATTACATTGTTGTGCAATATAGAAGAAGAATTTTATTATTGTTTGGTGCGGGGTAATCTGTATTAGTATATATTATAACACTTCAATACATTTTCTAGCTAAATGTGGAAATGTGGAAATTATTCCATAATAAATGTGGAATTTATTCCCGTTATGTCATATTATCTACTATATATTTGCCAAATAACCACTCACCCATCATCGCACAGCCCAAACTACTTGACCTTGAACCTTGAAACTTTGCATGAACGTTCCTCTCAGAGCATAGGCACCCACTAAGAACGGATTTTTAAAAATTCCCTCACGATACATCACGCCCTATGATACATCAAAGTTCCAATGTTAAAGTATAGGGAAGCTCATGTAGTTGTCATGGCAACCTTAACATTAAATCATGAATCCAAGGAAGTTTTTCTGTTTTCCACGTGTAAAACCGTGTTGATCAGCTAGTTATATTATATAAGTAATATTATTCGCTAATAATATTTGATACGGTATACATAACCGTTGAATAAAAATTATCGAACTTAATTTTATTTCATCGTTTGCCCTCTTCAGATCAAAATACAAAATCGGTTTATTTGTATTTGATGGATCTTCTTAATTGAAATACGACAAGTTTATTGGTTTAAATATGACAAGTTTAATTGTATTAAAAATCAAACCTATATTTCCTGTTCACTGTGTTTTAACCAGTCCAGAACAAGTTTAACGAGCCGTATAAAATTGTCCATCTCCATATTAAATATAAAATGGCCAACACGCAATCATCTAATTTTTTTCAACATTTAAGGGCTAATTTTATCAATGAAAGTTGTTAACTTTAAATACCGGAGGTGGATTTGTGTTGAGTATTTTGCGATTCGGTATTTAAATAGGCTTACTTTAGAAAGAACTTCGGGCTTTTAATAAAAAATCCATCAAATTGAAAACATGTAATTAAAAAACAACCAATTAATAAATACCATTCAACACTTTTATATACAGGCATTGACGCATTGCACCGACATAGCGTAGTCAGCACTCAGCACACAGACAGGTTAAACAATAACAAAGCTGTTGTGGGGGGGGGAGGGGGGGGGCCCAAGGCCGAGAAAGCGCGGCTGACAAATAGGCGGCCATTGAGGTGATAAATGGCGGGAACCGGTCAGATGCACTTCCGGTCAGCGATCAGCTGTTCGCTGACGCACGGCTGCCAACCTCGCACACGATAAGCTGGCCAGTTACTTATATAGTTAAAGTGTGCAAGGTTTTATTTTGATATTCGGAATGAAATCTCAATATATGATGAATGAAATTAGGGAAATTAATTTCACTATATTATACAATAAATTAATAATTTTCTAGGAGATGGAATGTCCATAGCGAGTTTCAAGATTCAACGTAGAGTACTCACACTGAAAAAAACGAAAAGTTTAATAATGACCCAAAAAACGGTTAGGCCTACTATTGTCCGAGTTGCTGGGTTAATATATATATATATATATATATATATATATATATATAGCACGGACTAACTTAGTTACCAGTGACCGAGTGAAATCGGTCAGTTTAAATGTGTTAATGACCAACTAAGTTTGTTAATCTGATGACCAATCACCTTTGGTTGGAAATAACCAAGTTTAGTCAGTCATAATGACCTTCCAGCTCGGTTATTTTGACCGAACTGGTGGGTTGTGGTAACCAAGTGGTTAGTCATTCTAACCGAGCTGGCATGTTATTCTGACTAACTGAACTTGGTTATTGTTATTACCAACCTAATTGTCATTGGTCATCAGATTGACAAACTTAGTTGGTCATTACTAACACATTTAAACCGACCGATTTCACTCGGTCACTGGTAACTTAGTCGGTGCTATATTAACCTAAAACTCGGTCAATAGTGTCAGTTTTTTGGTTATTATTAACCTTTTCGTTTTTTCAGTGTAGTTTAATTAATTACATTGTTCATTTGTTAATAATTTACATTTTATTCTGTTTTACAAAATATAATATAATTGTCGTTCAAAACTTTAAGATTTAATAGGCCTATACATTCATCCAATTAACTAAATTTATGTTTTATATTCAAGAGGTCAAGTAACTCCTTCTGGAGCCAACCTGAAAAAAACTAATATCAAGGCCTCTCAAACTAGTCGGACAACTCCACAAAAGTCGTCGTCAATTAATACCATCTGTATATATAATGAAAAGCGAACGAGGCCCATAAACCGGTGAGTTACCGAAGGTGTTGGCCTCGGTAAAAACTGGCAGTTGCGATGCGCGATGCGATATGTATCGTATCGGAATATCGCGATACACAGGGGACGATACGATATTTCGATACGATATTGTGAAAACGTTACGTATCGTATAGCCAAAAACGATGTATGATCCCGTATCGGAACCTAGCGGCGATATTTACAATATTTTATATTTTCGAACTTTTATAGGAAATCCGCTTATTTCTTAATATAACTTGGTTTGTAGCTTCGTCTAATTGAGATCTACTTGATTATGGTCTAAAATCCCCCATTTTGACATTTCAGTGGCAGCACCTCAGCACCTGCATACTCATATCCCATGTTATTCTTATGGATAATAGTCTGCATGCTTATTTATGAACATAGGTACGTCGGGAAATCTTGATGTGAGGCAACATTTTAATTATTATTGAAGCATTTGGAATTTGCTGAGTATGTAACGGGAGTATTACTGTATTTAGTTGCCTGTTATTTTTTTAACTGTTTTGGTCGATACGATTCGATACGTATCCTTTTCGACATTTCGGGGCGATACGGTACGGACGATACGATACAGGGTTTCGATACGATACGGACGATACGATATACACTTCCGATATGTATCGTATCGCCTTATCGCGATACTCGGCCGTATCGCACATCACTAACTGGTAGGCAGAGCTAAAGCTGTAAGCTCTAAGCTGTTTTACAATCAATAGCTCGCTGTGACCTCTGACATTCTGCCCGCGGGACTATTAGACAAAGTAAATAGCCGGGGCGGGTAATAAGTCAGGGAACAGGTTTGTAACGCGCATAATGAGTGGTGCAAGGCGCAGGCGCAGCGCAGGTGGCGGGGGGGGGGGGGTGGGGTGCATATGCGTGTTAGGTGGCCACTGCGCCGGCGCAGCTGTGGAAAGATGCGCTGTGACGTCACATTGCAATAGAATAGAATAGAATAGAAAAGAATATGATATGATAGATTGTCAATGGCAGTTTTAGAAAAAGCTGTTACACGGGTGGGAGTGTTCACAGCCCACTTAAGTAAAAAGGATGTGAGTAAGTCGGAAAACTGTTTTGTTAAGGAACTATGTTTGTTAAGTACGTCAATATTGAAATCACCTCCAATTAAAAAGTGAGTACGATTTGTGACTAAATGTTGTAAAAGTTGTTCAAATTTTTCAAAAAATATATCTGATTGACCACATGGGGATCTGTAAAGCCCAACGATAACAATCTTTCCTATTCCATTTACATCTAATTCAATTCTAGTTACTTCGAAATTTAAATCAGAAGAGTTATTGTTAAGATTCAAATTTTTAAACTTAAACCCATTTTTAACAAAGATTGACACATCCCCGCCTTGATGATTTTTCCGTTGAAATTATTCTGTAATTTCATAGTTTTCGATTTTAAAATAATTAATACAGTTATCAGAGAAACCATGTTCAGAAATGATGAAAACAGATGGCCTAATTCATCAGTTACTAAAAACAATTCATCTAATTTATTAGTAGCTATTTGTGAATTTTGATGTAAAATCTTTAGCTCATTTTTTACTATAGATTGGTGATTGGGCCAATTAATTAGTCAACCACTTAAGGATTGCGATGGTTTTTCAAAATATCGAAATACCACTTTATCGATGTATCGGCAACGTTATTATCGATTCACACGATGTATCGGGAGCAAAATATCGATCTTTCCGATACACAGAATAAACTATATTTCAGGAGATAAAAAACAAGATTTTGCAAGTTCAAAGAGGAATCAGAAACAGGTTCTGCACCATGGAACTCAATTTTTCAAAATCTTACTAGGGAAAGACTTTGCTTTAGAAGGCAAAATATTATGCTGTACACATTTTCACCGTCTGAAAACTAAAGTTTCGTATCTGCAAAACAACCAACAGACTAAAGTTTTTAAGAGACTTCGGATTAGGTAGGTACAGTCACATCCAGAAATATGGACAGCACGGTCAGGGGAAACGACCCATATATTATCACTGTCGTAACCCTTGAAAGGGGGGGGCAGTCTGTATCCGTGTAATTTGGTAAAAGTTAAACCCCACTTTAAAGTTTTAAGATTCTAGTTCTGATGGATATTTCGCGTACTAATTGTTTTCAAGACGAGCAGCTTCTTTACATAGAACTGTACGTAGCCCTGTTAAGCTGTTAAGAATAATTTCCTCTAAAATCAACATTTATTTGAATCTAGAATACTGATTTGATGTATTCCTCTATCAAGATGTTTTCCTAAAATTGACTATTCACCAACCACGCGTTTTGTTAACTCAATCTCAGATGCACTAACTCTAGGTGACCAAGGACCTCACTATTACAATGTCAATCTCATTAAGTCTGAAGGGTTTCGCACGCGCTATCTCCGTCTCAATCTAGAAGCTGTCCGCTGATTTCGCGAATGTTCAATTCCGTCGGTAACGGAAATAATATCTCTAATTAAAATAATTATCTCGGAGAGAAGGAAGAGTTTGAGTGACAGACGGAAGCTCGGCCGGAAGTGACTGGTGTAAGTTGTAAATTACTGTGATGCGATCTGAGTAATTATCTACTCATGGCCGTCAGCTGCTGCTCTGCGACTCCGCTACTCGCTGCGGTCTTGGGCGGCTTTGGAATATTTAACGGGAGGAGAGGAGGGCACCTGAAAATTAGGATGAAATTAATTTGGAAATTGTTCTCTTGAAGGTGGCTCGAGTCTTGCGAAAAGCCCTGATTTTTGTATAATTGTGTAAGAATGGGTACAATCAATTGCGCCTTTTCGTAAGCTCAATGATCTTGCAACTGGTTATGAGAAGTGCTTATTGTCGGACCAATTATGTAAAGTGTATTATGATTTTTTGTGAGCTTCCTAAACGTTGTAAATACGAAATGTTTCGCCCGTTGAAAGAAAGCGTACATCATCAATGTAAAGGTGTCGGAAAAGGAACCGAGAAACGGAATTTTTTCAGACGCCGCGGCGCCGTCGTGGATGAGGATTTACTCGGAAACTAACACACTGAGAGTATACAGGATGAGTGTAAAGTTTGTGTAGAGGCACGTCTATAGCTTCGTCACTGTTTGTAATGAAGACTAAGCTTTTTTTGCTGTGCCAATGCCAGAAATTAATAATTGATTGCCCATTAAACGAAGGTGATTTTAGAATCACTCTTTAAAACGTCGCGGGCTTTTGCTCAGGATTGGTTCGACACATATTAAAATACGGAACGCATGGTAGACCGAGTAGAACGCATGGTTACCATGGTTCCTTACTTACAGACATTCATCAACATATCCTGGCGAACGAAACCAACTCATCTGAACGGATGAAGTCTGAACGAACTTCACCAACATAATTATGTACTAAGTTACATTTAAATCGATCCCCAACAATCAAGTACTTAGAAAGTAGTGTCCCAAGTAACCTCAGTCCCAGGTTTCTCGGCGTAATCGCCGTCTTATATTCGCGGCGTGGGAGAATTATGCGGTCGACATCACGCGGAAATTACCATAAACGCATACAACAGGCAGGCCGGTCAATTATTCAGCGGTGGAATACAATGGACAGCATTTATTTCCTTGGCCTGATTCTTCGGCTGGAAAGGCAAGAATGTGGAAATGTTTGTCTCAGTGTAGTAGTTGTATGTTTGAAGTTTGTTTTGAGGAGTTACAGTCTAATTTGATCAAGGAGAATATGGTTCAAATTTACCGAACTGCTCCTTAAAACTAGTCGTGGTCAGGGTCAAAAGTTTGTCTGACCCCGGCCTATTGTTTTGAGAAAATTCAGATTCTGTGTTAGCTGGTTGGCTGACATTTCTGTTTTACTATGACTTGGCTTGTCTATCTTAATGGTACGGATTTGTTATTGTTTGGACGTGAGTTTTCCAAGCACATAGGACCAAGAATTTCACGTTTACGATTTTCCTCTAACTTGCCTTTTTTACTTGGTTTCATATTCCTGGAGGTCATTGTTATTAAATTAAACCCCTCCAGCACAGAAAAAGAAACTACGAAAACTAATTAAAAATGAGGAATCCAACTCGTGAATTAATCCCTCACAATGTTTGACAGAGGATAAAGTAATTAAGAGTGTAATTTTAATTTGGCGGTTTTTAACGAGAAACGTCATCAGCAGGCTGGTAAACTCGAGCAGTACGTCGTCAATGTCAGATCTGCTCAAACTTTTGTTGGCTTGTTCAAACAAATAATGAATGAAATTAATTACTGAAGGGAATTAACTATTGCCTTATTCTTTTAAATATTCATGGCGAACGTTTGGTGTTGGGATCTCTTTTGGTTTTTGACCTTTAGAACTCAATATAATAACAGTTCGAACTGTTTTTACAAGCAGAATAAAAAACTTACAAGTTAGTGAATGTCTTACTCATCAAGTATCAAATCTCCTCTACGACTAATTATGTTGTAGTCAAGGCACGCAGTTCCAGTGAGGTCAAGTGCGTCAAGATTTTCTGATAATTGCATTTATCTTATTTGAAATGTGTCGAACAGGACAATTGAACCCATCCAAAACACCGGACTCATCGTCAAATCCATAAAGTAAAACTTACCCAGCTGATTGTCCCTCTTCACCCAAACCACCGAGTAAATACTTACCCAGCGACTGCCCCTCTTCACCCAAACCACCGAGTATAAACTTACCCAGCTGATTGTCCCTCTTCACCCAAACCACCGAGTATAAACTTACCCAGCTGATTGCCCAGCTGATCGACCAATCTACCGAGTATAAACTTACCTAGCCGATTCTTCTTCATCGGCCAATCCACCGAGTATAAACTTACCCAGCTGATTCTTCTTCATCGGTCAATCTACTGAGTATAAACCTACCCAGCTGATTGCCCCTCATCGACCAATACACCGAGTATAAACTTACCCAGCTGATTCTTCTTCATCGGTCAATCTACTGAGTATAAACTTACCCAGCTGATTGCCCCTCATCGACCAATATACCGAGTATAAACTTACCCAGCTGATTCTTCTTCATCGGCCAATCCACCGAGTATAAACTTACCCAGCTGATTCTTCTTCATCGACCAATACACCGAGTATAAACTTACCCAGCTGATTCTTCTTCATCGGCCAATCCACCGAGTATAAACTTACCCAGCTGATTCTTCTTCATCGGCCAATTCACCGAGTATAAACTTACCCAGCTGATTCTTCTTCATCGGTCAATCTACTGAGTATAAACTTACCCAGCTGATTGCCCCTCATCGACCAATACACCGAGTATAAACTTACCCAGCTGATTGCCCCTCATCGACCAATACACCGAGTATAAACTTACCCAGCTGATTCTTCTTCATCGGTCAATCTACTGAGTATAAACTTACCCAGCTGATTGCCCCTCATCGACCAATACACCGAGTATAAACTTACCCAGCTGATTCTTCTTCATCGGCCAATCCACCGAGTATAAACTTACCCAGCTGATTCTTCTTCATCGACCAATACACCGAGTATAAACTTACCCAGCTGATTCTTCTTCATCGGCCAATCCACCGAGTATAAACTTACCCAGCTGATTCTTCTTCATCGGCCAATTCACCGAGTATAAACTTACCCAGCTGATTCTTCTTCATCGGTCAATCTACTGAGTATAAACTTACCCAGCTGATTGCCCCTCATCGACCAATTCACCGAGTATAAACTTACCCAGCTGATTCTTCTTCATCGACCAATTCACCGAGTATAAACTTACCCAGCTGATTCTTCTTCATCGGTCAATCTACTGAGTATAAACTTACCCAGCTGATTGCCCCTCATCGACCAATACACCGAGTATAAACTTAATCAGCTGATTCTTCTTCATCGGCCAATTCACCGAGTATAAACTTACCCAGCTGATTCTTCTTCATCGGTCAATCTACTGAGTATAAACTTACCCAGCTGATTGCCCCTCATCGACCAATCTACCGAGTATAAACTTACCTAGCTGATTCTTCTTCATCGGCCAATTCACCGAGCATAAACTTACCCAGCTGATTCTTCTTCATCGGTCAATCTACTGAGTATAAACTTACCCAGCTGATTGCCCCTCATCGACCAATACACCGAGTATAAACTTACCCAGCTGATTCTTCTTCATTGACCAATCCACCGAGTATAAACCTACCAGCTGATTGCTCTCCATCCAACCACCCGACATTCCCGGTCGAGTGACCACAGTCGGTCCTCACCGGCAACAGCTGTTTAATCACACCGGAACCGGAACTCCCATAAATCAACCCGGCCGTAAATTAACCCCTATAAAACCCTATAAAATAATCAATCCGCGATGTAACGACGCGCGGCGACGTGATTGCTTCGGACGGTTTAATTAAAAAACGGGACACTTAAACACTTAACCGGGATAAAAAATTACGCCGAGTCCGCGGACGCTTCAGTTTTCCAATTAATAAGAGTCCACCTGCAGCAGACTCGAGGGTAATGACCCTTTATTAAACGTCCGTCACCGTCCGAGTGCGGCACTAATTATTTATAAGTTTAACGACGAAATAAAGACGAGCGCGTCGCGTCGCTTGATTAATTGGTTTGTCGCCGTGTTTCGTGTTTTAATCGCCGAGAGTTCCGACTCGGCGGATTAAAGGGTGGAAAGGGTTTTATCGTGTTAGTGTGTGTTGAGGGTGTCGAGTGTGTGAGGACTGCTTCTGTGATGATGTATCTTATTACGGTAACAGTTGTTATTGCTGGTTTAAAAATATCTCTTACCGTCCTTTGGAACTGTTGTTTCACTAAAAAATTCTATAAAATGCTCTAACATGAATTTTCTTGCTGTCTCAAATTAGCTGACTTCGGAAGTGTTGTTTCACTAAAAAAATAACATTGACGAGTATTAAAAAAATATACATATAAAGTATTCGTCAAAATTTTATCCTGGTAGTAAGGTTGAAACAGAGAACTTTCTACACCTGCCATGCAGTTGAATATCTGCACAAATCACCATCCTCCTCTTTCTTAAAAAAACACATTGTATTATTTGGTGAAATGTGTGGTCTGAGAAATTAATTGCATTCTGTAATAATTCTTTTCGGAATTTAATCATACAAGAAGCTCCCTCAGGACCATCACATCATTCGTTTCGTCCGTTTATTGGTCTATTGTTATTGAATCAGGTGAAACAAGGAAATACCCCGGTCTCGCGAAGACCTCGGATGAAGTATGACACATCCGAGGTTAAAGACGTAGTACCTGGTGGACCGAGCCTTGCTCGGTGTTATTTCATGTTTGGAAAACATAGCACCTGGATGAAGAGTTCATCCAGTTACTATAAAATATTTCAGTGTCATGAAGTTGATGAATATAAATGTTTATTGCTCCATGAACTCTTCATCCCACTCACTGAATTTGTCCTTGATGGCTATAGATGGCAAGCATCTGTTATGATGACTTCATTTGTTTACACTTTCCTTGTTTATTTTCGTTGCTATCGTGGCAACTCATAAGGCCAATATTAACATTTTACAACCTTAAAATTTGTTTTATTACGTTAGACCTATAATATTTTCTCTGTCCAAGTTATCTGCATAAAAGACGTTTTTGAGTCATAAATTACTGATTACCAGACATTGAAGGAAATCCTCGGAGCCGTTTTTGAGATAATTGTGCAAACAAACAAAACAACCAAGCAAGCAAGCACGCAAGATAACATTGCTCACATAAGAGTAAAGGAATAGGATTTTGAAGAGCAATGTTCAACGAAATCCGAGTCATCACGTGAAGACATTGAAACACATGATATCGTGTAAGTCCAGAGCGCTCCCGCCTTATTATTTTAATCGAGGGGATACAAATTTACAAAATATTACCTCGAGGAGTTTCACGTAAAAATATAATGAGAGAAGTTTGATCGCGTGCCCGTCACGGAGTTGGCGGGAATATCTGTGAAAATTGCGATCAACTTGGGGCACTTGCTGAAAGGTTATTTCGGCCTGAAACAGTGATGAGCGGCCGGGTTAATAATGCACGATACACCTCGCACGGGGTTAAAAGAAGGGGGGAAAAGTGCTCGTGCTTAATTTGATTGGGTATAATAGGAAGTGTACCTTAAAAAATCTCTTAAGACAAGTTTAACAACAAAAAAAGAAAAAATATTTAGTGTTTGAATTTAGTCCGTTATGCGATAAAAATCATTTCTTCCTATGTCCTGCATCTGTTCTGGGGTGGACCTCATTTTCGTTGTTACCTAGGTCATCTAGTAACAACTACCGTGGAAGTATATTCTAAATTAAATGTTGTTCGTGAGTTTTAGGTCATGGTTTTGAAGTTTCCAGTGGAAGTACTAGTGGAACGACAAGGAGGCAACGTCTTTATATTTCCTCTTTTCGGTCAGCCTATCGACAGACTCCCGTGTGAACCCTCTGGTAGGATCTATTCTTAATTAACCAACCATCCCCAGTCAATCGATCCGTGAATTTTCCCTCTTAACTCTTTTTTACCTACCATTCAGCCCGTCGCTAGTCTCCCATATGATCTCTCTTATAGGATCCATCCTCAAATTAATAACCAACGTTGTCATTTGATCGGTGAAACTTCCCTCGGATTCTTTGTTACCGTTCAACCCATCGCAAGTCACCCTTATGATCCTTGCAATTTCCCTCAGATCGATCCGACCCCATTTAACCTGACCCATTCGGGTGGCGGATCACTCTTTGTTGCCTTTCACGGTTCCGTCATAGGCCAATCAATATTAAACCACCTCAGGAGGCCTGGTGCAAGTTATTTACTTCTGATCTGCTGCGTTCCTACTACAGGTTCTTAGCTAACCTTTTCGTTCGGCGAATTGCTCTCTGTTGCCTCCCACAGTTCAACCCTATGCAAGACACCCAAATACAGATATGATCACTGAAAGTTCCCTCCCTCTGATCTGATCCATTCTGACTTCTGACTCAACCACCGCTAGTCACCCTACGTAGAAACTGCCCTCTGCTGCCTTCTCCTTCCAGCCATAAATCCGCCGCCTTTACACCGGTCGGTCGCCGATCGCGGCTTGGCGGGAATTAAAATTCCAGTTGTAGATTTACAGACGCGGCTGGGCATAATTAACCGGGACAAGGCGCGCCGCGGGCCTCTTGACCCTCATTACCCTCTTAAGGCGTTTGCTCGGTGCGGATTTGTTCCTTTTATAGAATAATTGTTGGTTTAGTGTGAACTGTGAAGTTATTTTCTGTGAATCTTCAAGGGATTTCTGCATAGGATCGGAATGTGCTGTATGCAAACAAGATGTGGATGCTGGAAAGAAACATTTTACTTCATTGCAGTTGCACGGTGTAGACGAGTTTTTTATATTGGAGTGTACTTGGTTAAGGTTGAGGTGAATAGGGTGTCAACGTATCATTACTTCACTTGGCCTACAGTTATGAAGTACATAGGCTAATAAAGTAAAAGATGTGCATGTTGGAAAGATACACTTTATTACTACTTCACTGATGGTTTACTATGCATAGGCTATAGTAATACCTTTTTTCTCTGTGATTTTTTTCTTGCTAGATTATTTGCTTGATCAAGTATTGTAAATTATTGCCATATTTATTTGTTTATCTTAGGTTACATGCTGAATGTTACATGTATCGAGGCCTAGGCCTATAATTAACTGTGTAATTAGGAATGACCAATTGTACAAGTATAGCTACATGGATAATATTGACTTGTCTGCATGTGATTCAACTGCCAATTGATCAATAAAGTGTCTTATGTCTTATGTTTTATGTCTTACATAGCGTCACCGCAGGAGCGCAAACCACCCGTATAGTCATCAGCATCAATCAAAACGTTACGATTGGTTTCCGAATGATGCTGTAAACGCGTCATGCTGAATGACATGATTGTGTCAAGAATGCGTTTTGCAAATTTTTGAAATCCCACTAACTTTAACAAATGCTGAAATGAGTTAATGAAAAACGTGTACAAGTTGAAAGTCAACCTTTTCAAAATCTCAGAAAACTCTCTTTTCCTAGGGACGGTCACTAATCGTTGCACACTTTCGCCACACGTGGAAAGATGCAGCAATCTTCCTCTCGCCGACTTACAGCCACGCTGGATACATACGTTCCGCGCGTTTCCATATGCATTTTACAACCTTTAGGTCTCCAGCGCCAGCGAGGCCTTGCCCCACTGACACAGTGGCGCTGCGCAGTGGAGCCTGTTTTGGCCCCTGCCACTTCGTTGTCTACTTTATTTGTTGCGACGATTGCCTGACCTTTTACAGCTTTCTAACCTCGTCCGTGGAGTCTTTCCGAATAAAAATTGTGATTCGTGTGGAAATTTATGCTGTTGTTTTAGGTGAAGGCAACTTTGTTTTAAAATGGTTTGCAGTTTGACTGTTTGATTGGATTTAAGATGCAAAACCAATAATTTAGTTAGTTTGAGATTGGAAGACTAACCACAGTTTTTAAATGTAGGCTTAAGGGACTAGACAATTAAGACTTTTTAACTTTCTAGAGCGAAATTTCTGTTCCGGTGAAGTTATTTCAAGTTTTTCAACTGCGCATAAACCAATATTAATAGTGCTATTTTTAAATCTTAACTCTGTTCGCGCTGTAAGGACTGTACTAATTTTTAATTTTCGTACTTTTCACATTCCGGAAACTTTCTCTGGCATTTCTGTTGAAACATTTTTTAATTTATTTTGAGATAGTGCCTGGTGGTACCGCGCTTTGCTCGGTATTATTCATCCGTTTACTACCAAATGTTTCACTATCGTAAAATTGATAAATAAAAAGTTGTTTTATTACTCTATGCAACCTTTATGTCACACGCTGTATTTTCCCTACATGGCTGTAGTTGCAAACAGCTGTTATGAATTCTTTATTTGTTTACCCTTTCCGAGTTTATTTCGTTTCTAGCATGGCAACTCTTCAAGCAAATGTTAAAGTTGTACAACTTTAAAATTCGTTTTATTACGTTATTAAATTTTCTCTTTCGAAGTAATCTTCATGGAACAAGTTTTCGAGTCATAAACCTCTTCTTTCCAGACTGTGAAGGAAATCCTCGGAACCGTTTTTGACATAGTTGTTCAAACAAGCACACACACAAGATAACACAGCTCTTTAAGATTATAGGACAATGTAAAGGTTGTAACACGAATAACATACATTTCTAAATGATTAATTTAAATCCATGAATGAATGATTACAAGAGCGATGTAAATTGTAAATACATACTTTTATAATCACTCACTCATTTGACGATTCAAACGGTTTAAAACACTTGCACCCGCTGACAGACACCGTATATCGTCAGATCCGCGCGCTGCCAGTTTGTCTCGACAGCTGTGTGGCGATAGGCTGTCACACGGGGCGCTTTGTCGCCATTGCTTGATAGTGCCGCCCCATCCAGTCTCTATCCAGCTTCGTGTCATTTATCCAATCCAGTTATTGTTTTGCGATTCCAACGATGGCTGTGATTTTTTTTACTCATTTGGGAAAACTTTCGGATTGTTTATTTTTTCCACTTGTATTTTATTTTATTTTAATTTGCTCTGATTTTTCCATTAATTTTTTATTGATGTAATATAGAAAATTCGAAAAGTAAATAAACTTGCATTGCATACTCTGTTTCCAAGTGATAATTTCTTTTTCACTATTAACCACGATTTTTTAGCTCCTGAGCTGAACAATCAAATAATGAAAGAGTAAATTACTTACGATTAAATATCTATAAGCTCAACTTTTTTTTCTAATTCAGTTTGATTCGGAATATGTTTCAACCTGTTTTAGGTGATATTCACTTAATATTGTGAAGTTTATTGTCAACCAATTGGCTTTGTCAGGGATATAAATATAGCACCAATATGTATATTAACAATCAAAGTACGAGGCAAATGCGAATAAGAACATAATTCCTTAAAAAAATCTGGTTTTAGATATTTTAGAAAAGTATTTTTTTCCTTAATAGTATCAGCTGAAGATTACCTAATTAATAATGGAGAACGATTTAAATAAAACAGAATCCATCGAGCTGATTAACGTTCCATCGTAACTAATTTAGACTTTCAATAATTGTTTTTATCCACTTAATTATCACATTATCATCGTCTACCGGTAGTCAACAACCACACTTCAAACTAGTTAAAAACTTTATCTTTCCCCACAAATGTAACGCCATAAATTAATATTGACCATCCCCGTGTCATTTAACTACCGATAGTGGCTCTATTAGTCGCCTACCTGACTGATAAGAGGGGAAATGACGTCACAGCTGGGTGCACTTCCTGTCCCCGACGCGGACTTCCGGCCTCATATCAGCCACCTGATTGATGATAGCCTTGTTATCAATGTCGTTTGTGGTTCACATCGCATGACCTCGGAATAGGCATCTGTTAATTTCAATATGATCCTAATTTTAAAGTACGTAACACGCCAAAATTGTATGATCTATCTATAAAATTAATACGCCAACACGAAATTTGTCTTATGAACTCCTCCGTCATTTCTTAACCGATTTTGATCATTGACGGCTCATTGGAAAGAGCGTGTCGCGTAGATTTGCAAACTGGCCTTACATTTTTGAAAAAGTCCCTTGGGCTCTGCCCCATTTGCTTTTAAAGTTCCCATGTTATCCTTATGAAGAACATAATTGTTTACATTTTGATCAGCTGGATAATTTAATTGCTGTTATTTTTTAATTTGTGTAAACATAACCCTCAAGACGGATCGTGTTAGCATGATTGTGTTTTAAATTTGTCGCCATTTGAATTATCGCTCTGCTAGAGTAGCGCACGATTCCGTGCGCTCGGATCCACTAGTTTAATTTAATTCAACTAAATTTTTGTTTTGCGTTTTACACATCCCTTGCAGAGTTATTGCTTCTTAAATTAATTCAACGTAATTTACATTATTTAAGTACCCTACTTAATAGCGATCTTGTTAAATTGCCTTTCTCTAGAGATAGTCCCAAGAAAATTTGCCCAAATTACCTTATACAGGGTGTTTTTTTTTAAATGCAACCCATTTTTAAGATTGAATAAAGCACATATAAATATGAAATGAGTATTGTTTTATGGATCTTTACATTTTATACAACCTAATATTTAAGAGTGGTCGCATTTAGTGTACATTATGTGCTCAAACAATCCGCCAATGGCATTTGTAAAAAGTTATGCTCTCTCCTTCAAATTACCGAACACGTGTCGCTAGGTACCTCTGAATTTCTTGCATTAAATTTGTTATGTTTGTTTTGAGGTGCTGAATATCCTGTGAATTGTTTTCGTAGGTCATACTTTTTATGTATCCCCAAAGGAAATAATGTAGTGGGATCGAATCCAGGGATCTTGGGGGGAAATAAACCTTCACTGATAAAAAAAAGTTTTGGGTTGCGTTAAAAAAAACACCCTGTATACCGTATTATTAAATATTTTAACTTCCAATATATATATTCTGTAAGTACACCTTGTCATTCCACATGGAATATACTATGCTGTTTAATCCAAATAAAAGCCATATTTTGGGCATTTTCATTGCAAGAGCCTGCAGTTAATAAATTGTATACAATTTATCGAATTTAGTCATCAATCACAGAACTGAGTGTAACATTTTGACTCGAAACCCCATCTGCAATCCCGAACATTAAAATGTTTTGCGAGTAATATATCGTTTCCCTAAAAACGTATTAAATTTCGCCGTGCTACCCCATCCACATTCACACATCCAAAGTCGTTTACCAACCAAGTATCCGAGTACCCTATCAATCTACACAGTGAGCGCTACGTCACACTCACACTAACAGCCACTCACTTTGCCTAAAGCCTAAATCCAATCGGACTAACGGTATAACGGTGGGCCGAACATTTTAATTAGCCGCTGTGCGAGCGGCCCAAGTGGCCCTAAATCTTGGCTCGGTCCATTTGAGAAAATTGTTTTTACATCGTACAACAGAACGGGCGCGCACAATTACAATACGCTGTTTTACAGCCGACATAAATAACGTAGCCTACTTTCGCGGGGGTTGCAGCCCCCATCGATCGTGCAGACGACTACTGTTGCTGATACAGTAATACAGTAACCCTCGGCGAGATGATCGAGACGATAAAAAAAGATTGTCTTTTATTCGATTATTTTAAGAGAAGATTAAATGGCCGTTTTAATTAATAAAAAAATCTATTTTCAATACCACCAAATTAACACAATAAAACTGGTAGTAGTATTTCTTCAATGAAAAGTACATTATATGATGCTAAAAAGAACTACTCTTAAAACGAAAGAATAATAGTACTAGGCACTTTTACAATTGACATATAAACGTATATGCCGCACTAAAACTTAATGATATGACAATAAAAAGGTACACTCAACGGAACAACTTATCCAATATATTTTAGAATAACTTTAATACACAGTACATATTGAGTAGAGTTTGTAAATGAAAAGTGTTTAATTCTCCCACTAAGGGCCAAATAAATATTCCCGTAGTATATTCGCCACTTGTACACAGTCGTTGGGGCTACTCATAGCCCATGGCATACGTCTGGTCACTTATGTTACGCTTATTTTGTGTTTATTATTATTAAAATTTTAAAATCAATCAAAAATTTACCTCGAGAGTCATTACATATGATAAACTGCTAAAAATCTAATTTTCTAATAAATAGTTTTGTCCTAAAATATGGTACGAAATTGGCATTTTTTGACGCTGATTATGACCAAAACAAATTCTGAAAAAGCTTATTAAAATTATGATTAAAAATAATTTATCCAGAATAACTTTTAATAAATTTAATTACATTATTGACATTGTCCCAACTTTTCTGCTCGACGGGAGCGTTCTTTCGGAAACCAAGTAATTTAGTTTTTACTGCTTCTTCAATCTCTTGCGTACCACCTGCAAGGCCTTCGCATACCACCAGTGATACGCGTACCACTAGTTGAGACACACTGTCCTAAAGAAAGAAGTGCTTTGCGGGCAATATCGGAGTTTTTATTTCTCCACGATCTAACGATATAGTAGTAGATGGGTAGAACTGGCGACCTCTCTCCATTAAAATCTATATTTCCCCTTATCAACCCACTTTTATCGAGTCGAACAACGTGCATGGAGCCCGGGACAAGCACGCTTCTATTAAAAATCTTAGACGTAAATTTTCATCTTCACTGCTACATATAAGTCGCCATATAATTCTATAACCTCCGCCCACCTCGCCTACCAGTAGCCTCCGTCCGCTTCCAGTGGAGTTTTATTCGCGACATAAATTATTTTTTCTTGGTAACGAACCCATAAACTGATAGACACCGCCTTGCTGTATACGCCAACTGGACGACGCTTCTGAGTTATACGTTATAAATATGCAGGTATTTTGTCACTTACCCGCGCAGTCGCTCGCATAAAATGCGGATCCCGGATTGGATGGGTCGTACCCGGTTTTATGGTGCGGTTTATTATACGGTTTAAAGTTTAAAGTAAAAGGTGACACTGGTGATTTACTGTTCAGCGGTGGCCCTGAAATTTTAATGGCGGGTGGGGAGGGGTTTTATTTAAATTAAATGCCGGGATGGTTATTGGTTTAGTACGTCAAATATTTCTGATATGAAGACTGGTAATTAATTATTAGACTGGGACTGTGGAGTGTCTTGTAATCCAGCGACTTGGAGGTAACGAATTGTGGATAGTTATGAGCGATGGCTTGTGGACGTGGTGTTCCCTTGTGGGGATTAACGTCTGTACTATTGAGTACTTCGTTTATTAATAGGCCGTCCTCATAGTCGGACCAGTTTGAAAACTGTTAACCAGGCAAAATTGTCGTTTGGATCCCACGTTAAAATGAAGGTCCCTTAGTTGCCATGGGCTGTTAAGCTATTAGAGTTAACAGTCCTGTCTATGGAGTATGTCGGCCTTAATTAGTAACAAGACTACATCATCGCGTCACAATCATCCTGCACTCATCCTTAATCCATATTCATCTTAAAATACCCCTTATTGGTGGTCGTCATTTTAATGATAAACTAATTTAATCGAACTAGTTTATCAAGTTTTAAAATCGAAGACTATAATTAATCGAAGTGAAAGTAGGTAAAAAGTCCTTGCGTTGAAAAGGAAATTCCTTACATATATAGGGAATTTAATGTGAATAATAATGTCTATAATATTACTTATAGTTTATCATTGATGTCGATTGGTGTAATTTAGATTTAAAGATTTTTTGCTTCTTCTTTGCTTGAGACACTCATTTTTGATATTTTAGGAGAGGATTCGTAAGTCAAGTCTTTTGCGTTTAAAGTACAATTTCAAAGTACAATGAAGTGTGAAGGCTTCTACGGTCGTCTTCTGAAGATGGTAACTTGAAGTCTTCTTGGATGGACCGTGTGTAGTAGTCGAATTTCAATGCCGACGTTTCAGTACGATGATTGGGTGTTGTGCGAGACGAGTGTTCGCCCTGATGATGGAGAACAGCAACGTCTCCGAAACGTCGGCATTGAAAATCGACTACTACACACGGTCCATCCCAGAAGACCTCAATTTACCATATTTTAAAGTTGTCCACAAAAAAATCGTTCATTGCTTCCTTTAATCAAACGAATTTAAATTCTCAACTCATTCAATCATCAACTTTAGCATTTGATCCCTATTCTATTTAATGAATAGATATTTGTCTGTTCTAACAAATCAGATTTAAAGCCGAAATGATTGGAAAATACTCAAACCTCAAGCTAAATAAATAATATTATGTATACATTTAATTAAAATAATTCGACGAATCATAGTTTCCATCGAGAAAAACTTTCAAAATTAATCTCCAGATTAAATAAAATAAAACGAACAAGATTAGAATAGAAATTATCACAATTTGTTCAGTCGACTGAAACGGCAGTTGTAGGAGGGAGCGAACTGTATTTGCATCCGAATGGCAGCGGTCAACTTGGACTTGTGATATCGGACATGATTTATTGACATAATCAGACTCCGGTTTAAACAAACCCATAAACGTCCTTTGATCGCGACGCTGCTTGATGCGATCGTGTTTACCCCCCGCCTCCTGCTTGTAGAGAAGGCGAGTATTTTTCTCATATCGATATATAGTTTTTTCGATGTCTCAGAACCAACTATCGATCTATAGGATGGCAAGGATTTTTTCATATAGATATACAGTTTTTTCTGATGTCTCGGATCCAACCATTGATTTATTTATAGGATACATTGTAAACAAAATATTTGTATGCTTTTTGCAGTACATACCGCAACCGCAATATCGATTTGATATTTAGTCGGGTTGCCTCCACCAGCATAAGGATTGTACAGGAATCACTTTGGTAAAGTTCAGATAAATTTATATGGTAATAGTAAAATATCCGTAGTAGTGCTCTGAGAGTTTCGAAGTGTTATTTTACATTTTATCATAATTTTTATATTTTATAGACAATTTTGTGTTTCAGATTTTCTCAACAACTCAAAAGTCAGAACATTGCGTTAAATAAGCGAAATATTCGGAGAGGTGTCATATATATTGACAACAACATTCTTGGTGTATCCTCAATATTTTAATTTCCTTATTCTCCTTCTATTTTAAATTTAAAACTGCACAGTTTGGTTGGTTTTTTTTTGAATTCCCGTTCTTGTCGCGCCTATGGCACGTTGTATGATCAAGTCACGCTTATTTTTAAAATATATTTTTATATCAGCATACATCGGAGTTTTCCTGTTACTCGACATACCGCAGTACACTACTTTTACGATGCGGCGAGGTCACAGATCATGAAATTTCAAATCTCATGACCCATAAGGTAACTCTGACAAGAGTTAAACCCAAACCAAAAAATAGTTATAACAATTTTAATCACATCAGTGCCAAAACAAAACAAATTCTTTTCAAGTGCTCGCAGCGCTGTATATGCCATTATTCAGGGGGTGGAAAAATGTTCTTACAAGTCAGTGTCCATCCTTTTTATTCTACAGTCTCATTTTTTGGGCTGTGAATTGGGACAGTTTCCTCGACAATGTCTCGTTTTGGTGGAGGAGGGGGGGGGGGGGTCGCGCGGGGTGAAGTCTAATTCCCGGCTGATTATAATCACGGCGAGAGAGTGATTTGTCCGCCGATCCGCTGTAAACAATGGAGGATGGCCCGAGTAATCATACAAGGGCGGCTAATAGACGGGCCACTGTAGCTGCTGAGCGGCGTCTCGGAAGTTGTTAAAATTTGCGAAATTCTGTTCAAGTGTAAATAGGTTGCTGTTGTGGAAGGAATTGGTTGTTAATTAGGATTTATGTGATAGTTAAAAATGTTATCAATTTTGGGAGGTTTTCTTATTTTTTTAATTTTTTTTAATTTTTGTTTTTTTTAATTAATTAATTTTAATTTTTTACCAATTTTTTTTAAACCCTTAGTACTTATTCAAGATCTTGTTTTTTTATTTATATACATTGATCTCTGGGAGTTTTTACTTGTGTTTTCCTCAAATTACCAATCAGGTCTTAGGTACATTTTACCTGTAGATATTCAGTCATTGTTATTGACAAAATGTTGACGAAAAATAAAACCATACGGCTAGAAAATCTGTAAAAGTAACATCCCCGTCGGTTAATTCTTCAATAAACCAACAAAAATGTTATTTTATTGAAAAAATACCATAGTCACTTATTTTAATATTCACGTCCGGACAGCAAATCCACAAGTTGAACCCGAAATACCTTGACGTTTCGTCGTTATAGTCGCAGATGTCTTCCTCAAGGCCACGAAGTGGCCGGACTCTGTGGTTATCACTTTATCACCGCCATCGTATCGTATAAAGCCGATATCTTATCATATTGGAAAAATGTACTTACAAGTCGCTGTCCTTCTTTTTTATTATACAGTCACATTTTTGGGCTGTGAATTGAAACAGTTTTCTCGACAGGGCTCATTGTGGGGTGAAGTCCAACTCCCGGCTGATTATAATCACGGCGAGAGTGATTTGTCCGCCGATCTCGCTGTAAACAATGGAGGATGGCCCGAGTAATCATACAAGGGCGGCTAATAGACGGGCCACTGTAGCTGCTGAGCGGCGTTTCGCGGGTTGGGAGAATTTACGAATTTGTGATATTCAGTTTAATTGTAAATAAGTCGCTGTTGTGGAGTGAGACTAGGGAGAGGGTAGTCAATCGGGTCGTATGTAGTAAATTAGCTTGATATAATTTTTTCGATTTTGTTTTTTAATATAAATTGTTGTGAATTATACTTATTGCTTTTAATTTGTATGTTTCCTCATTTTATAAAAAAAATTATTGTTACAAGTCTAAAAGTTTTTTTCTTTCGATGTAAAGGCTTCGTAATTGCCGGAAATTTCACTTTAAATAAAATCGAACATCAAAAATATTGGAACAGTTACGTTTTTGTTGGTACAGTTTTCAACCAGCCAACAGAAATTCAACACTTTTTTTTAATAAAAAAATCACAATCCTACAATACAAGCACGTGGGCGGGCAAAATTTCTTCGTCTAAGGATTTTTTACAAGGGGCTTTTGGCCTCGGGAAATAGATCGAGTTGGTCACGGGAGTGGGAAAACCCTGGTTTCCGTCCTAAAGCCCTTCAAAGTGCCCTTGTTATAGTTTTGGTAAATTTTAACCAAAACAGCCGATAAAAGAGCCCATATTCAGGTTGTATTGATTCTATCCGATCCTAGCTCGGTCCCCTGGTACCAACGACTAATAGAGTCCCGCAAACCCGGACTTCGATAACCCGAAATTCTGGTTAACTCGGAAAGCCTGCCAGAGCAATAAAGTGCATTTAGATTCAAGGCCAGAGCACAGTGTGACACATTTAAAACAGTTTTAGTTTTTTTTTAAGTTTTTTTTGTAACTAATATAGTTTTTATATTTTTACTATGCAATAAATAAATGATTTGTTATAGAAATAACCGAAACTATTCTTATTTTTTCTTATTTTTAATCATTTCCTGATAACTCGGAATTTTCACAAACCCGGACACCGTTCGGTCCACATTAGTCCGGGTTTGTGGGACTCTACTGTAATAACTTTACAATACAGGAAATTCACAATTTGAACCCAGCGAGCACAATTTCTATTCTGTGCCGAGTTAACTCGACGTTTCGTCGTGGCGGTGGCTGCGGATGTCTTCTTCAAGGCCGCGAAGTGGCCGGACCCTGCGGTTATCACACCGCTATCGTATCATATCGGACCGTTTCCGTTTCAATTACCGGCCGATCGGACAGCTGCCGGACATCGGACCGGTTCCGTAGGACAACTTCAACTCTGATACAGCAATTAGCCGGGTAGGTGTGAAGTAATTGCGGCCGGCAGGTGTGAGGGAAATTATTCCACGTTATTTCCCTCGTATTCTCGTATATTTCGCTGATTCGGTTCCTGTCTTTTGTAAAAAAAATAAATCCCAAATTTATTGGACAGTCTTTTTTTATTAAGCTAGGCGAGTAGAAATTGCCATTTTTTTATTTTTTCTTCACGTCGGTCACCAAATAAAATAGTATTGCTTTATTAAATGACCCATTTCTGTGTGTGTTTCAACGCCAGGGGCATTTTTAACGTGTTGCTCGGGAACGGTCCAAACCCGGATCTTACAACGACCTAGCTTCATTGATTCATTCACGCTAGACAAATGACAACTGGACCTTTTTTCGATCCTAATCAGAATTAGAACCTCAGGTTATGAGGTGAGCAATTTGTCCACTCGGCTATCCAGTAAATTTGATACATTAAAAAATGCATTTAACATTTGATTTATTTAATTTAAAATTGAAAGTCGTCAGCAACCAATCCTGGATTTTCGTTTGAAATGCAGCTGGGTAGGCCCACTAACCAAGCACCCTATATTTTGGTATTTTTGCACCCTTATTCGGCCGTCTTCCTCCCCTCTTTCGCCAAGGACACTACATTATTCTTCCTCGCCTATCCTTTTTCTCACCCACACGCACACATTATCCCATCCTTAATTCCTTGTCATAGCACCGGCGGAACGCGGAACTCACCAGATATACAGGCTGAATATTCATACAGCCGGTCCGGTCCACAGGGGGGGGGGAGACTGTGGGAGGGGGGCACTTGTCCATAAACGTAATGAGCGCTAAACAAGAAAACACACTCTGGCGCGAGGCCGTAAACCTGAAACTGGGCCCGGCGCGGCGAGAGTGCATAGCGGCCCACTGCAGCCGACTGCATCTAACATTCAGGCTGGAATTTCAAAATGTTTTATAATAAAATTGATTTTTTTTTTAGTTTTTAATGTAAAAAGAAATTGTTTGTCGATGATGTTTTTGTTCAAATTTTAAGTGATTTAAGAACTCCTGTGACTCGTGGGTAATCAATATTATAAAGTTTTTTTTTTCATAGGTATATAGTTATATTTGTTTATATTTTCTTTTTCGATTTCCTTGTGGTGTTCAATGGTTTCTGTCAATCACTTTTTTCTCTTTTCACTTTTTTCTCTTTTCCACTTTTTTTTCTTTTTTCTTTTTTTGTGTTGTTAATTTTTTTCTGATTCTCTTCAACTTATTTAACTCGTTAAATACTTTTTTCCTGTTACGTCCTCTATAACAGGCAACGTACTTCGACGTCTAGACCTCCTTAGTGATTTAAGTTGTTTAAAGTTGTACTGACAATTGCGCACGTACAACTGAATTCGGTAGGTAGCAAGCCCGTTATATTTTGTTACCAATTTCGGAATGCTTTAAATTTAATAAATTTCAAATTTTACATTTCTTAATTTGAACCTAGAATGTGGTCGATAATTATCACACAGTTCCTAAAAAATTTTTTCCTTCTCACTCTGGCTGGATATAATGTAGTATGCGGGTTATCAATTAATTAACCCCGATTACTGTATAAATTAACTCACTGATCGATATGTCTACGATCGATACTTCACCAATCTATAATTCACCAATCGATTTTATTTCTCGGTCGTTCTGCAATTGAAGAAGTCAAAACGGAAATCGATAGGAAAAACTTTATAAACGGTCCGCGGCTCCGCGGGACATAAAAATACCTCAATCCTCGGCCGCGATCTGGCGTAATGGTCTCTTATCCGCTCGCATCATTAAAGCTGGCCCGATCGCACAATCGCCAGTAATGGTGGCAGCACCGACTGACTACACGCGTCCTCGCGTCCCTGTCAAGGTGGGGAGTAATCAGACGGAAATCCTGGTAATCGGTAATCATCAGTTACTTCCATTATCTGGTTAACTGTGGTTATCAGTCATTTACCTGGTGGACCGAGCCTCGGTCAGTATTATTTTATATATACCGGTACCAGTTCATGCAATGACTATAAAACAATTCAGAAATGTCTATAAATACACTTTTTTATTCCTCTATGCAACATTTATCCCTCACGTTTTATTTTATTAATGGCTGTAATTTGCAAACAGCTATTATTATTACTTTGTTTCTCTACACGTAGCTTGTTTAATTCGTTGCTATCGTGGCAACAGATAAGGCCAACACTAAAATTTCACAACTTTAAAATTCATATTAGAACGTTATTACATTTTCTCTGGCCAAGTAACCTGCATAGAACACTTTTTTGTGTCAGAAATTAGTTACACTTTGAAGGAAAACCTCGGAGCCGTTTTTGAGATAATTGATGTGCAAACAAGCAAGCAAGCATACGGGATAACACTGGTCATATAATACAAGAGTACAGGATTATTCTAGCTATTGGTATAACGTTAAAGGTGAGGGATTTCTATAAGTACAGTCGTTTTACATTGTTTTGTTGGGTTATAAAAAGATAATAACAGCTGAGGAGCTATAAGTTTTACACAATGGATTAATTTAGGATGGACGTTTATCGGTAGTACAGAAAAATGATTATTAATGAAATATTTTTATATTGATTGAGAGTTTTCCTACGTGAAAGTCGGGCGTCTAGAGGTTTCCTCGTTATAATTTGATTTTTATACAAACTTCTCGTCGTCGTTGTATTGATATTGTACCAAAACTATTTTTAAACCTCTAACACTGTAAGGTCTCCTCGAAATTTAATCAACGGCATGTTGTATGGCCAGGTGATATTATGTTTTAATTAACTCATCAGTCAGCATTGTTGTCGCAGATTGAGTTTTTAATCTTGCCTATTGCCCGGTCTCTCATTCGGTCTGATAATTGGTGTGGCCAATCTAAATCGATCGTCATTTTCTATCTTTTTGCAGGTGACCAAGAGATATCTAAACTCATAAAGTTTCTTCTAATGTTATTAGTAATATACGCTGACTCAGTGTCGTTGCTCAGATTTGTTAAAATAAAAAATGTTACGTAAAAAAAGAATAAGGCATGACAGGCCCAGCCAGCTGGCCCCAACGATTTCAGGACTTTTTTCGGTCTGCGGAACTAAATTTAAGAGTACCTATTTGTTTCAATTAATGATTAAAAAGGAAAGTTTTAACACAATCACGTGGCCCTGGATCACATGGTCGCATGGATCCTGGGACCAATAATGTCAGCTTATGGACTGCTGTGCTCAATTCTAAACTGTAGGCTAAGTATAACAGAAGATATTCACAAATATTCAGAATATTCTGTTATTTCAGAAGATATTCACAAATAACACATTAAAATAACCTTTATGATTTCAATTACCACACGACCACCTCAAAAATTTGTTACGATAGCCTAAACGGGTTTTATTTGGTTCCGAAATTGATAAGTTTTTTTTGGGACTTGGTGTAAATTTACCGTCTTGTATATAAGTGGAAATAAGTGTTGTAAGACGTCTTTTTTTATATTCATTACAGTACACCTCGGATTATCCGGATTATGTGGCGGAACACCAATCCGGACAACAAAAAATCCGGATAATCCGAGGTCATTACAATACCGCCTAAATAGCGATAGCGTATTTAGCGCCTGCTAAATTGATGCTGCAAATGGCTTATCCAAGGAATGTGCGGATGCTGCGAGTATAACATGTTAAGTCTTTAAAGGTTTACGGGAATTTAATTTTGAAACAAATTTAAGAATTTAACTTCATAATTAATCATTCAAATATAATGTTAACTTTTAAGGTACTTACGACGGTTTAGGTTTGGAATAAAACAGCAGATTAAAATATTTAATTTATTAAGATTAAAAATCATAACTCATTTCTCAAAACTTGACATAACCATGACGAAACTTAAAGTAACTCAAAACCTATTGCATAAATTCTTCTTAAGAAATAACGTAACACATCAAATGACAGCAATAAACTAACTCACAAAATTGTCTTAGGCTACGTTTTTGTTTATTACTGCTATAGCCCCAAGCAACAATCCAGAAAAGTAAGCTCATGAAAATGCTGTAATGTACTGTTTAGGCAGTGCGATTCCTTTAATTATTATTATGATTCAAAATGCATGCAGTAATGTATTACATTTGCATTTTACTTTTAAAAGGAGTATTTCACCCGTACGCTCGCCAAAATCATGTTTTGCCGTGATATTAATTTTTTAATTTCTCCGATAGACCGGTCCGGATAATCCGGGATCCAGATAAAGTGAGGTCCGGATAATCCAAGGTGTACTGTATATAGAACAACACGTGTCATGCTAATTAAGAAGTTATTTGTTGAACAATGTTCAACCTTTCGTCTGTTTGAGCATAAAAATATGTAATTTCTTTTAAACATTTTCAAGTACCTCCTCATTTACTTCAGATTTTTTACTTCTAATAAATTCCAGTACATAAAACACTGAAAACACTTTTTGACCTTTACATTTCCTGGTTTTACAATACATATTGGAACGATACGTACTTTTAGTTATTTACATTTTCACTCCGCGTAACCTTAAAAACGCAGCAAAACTTAACGCCCTGCAGGAATAACACGCAACGGTGCCGTATCTACAAATCAAAAAACGAAAGAGGAGCGACCGCGAGTTTGCTTCCCCGACACAAGTGGCTTGTTATCACCGTCCGGACACGGAATTTGGAATTTGTAGGATTGTGGAAACCGCCCGATACCCTCGGCGGGGGGGGCAGTGGGGGGGGGCAAATCTCGCCTCATTGTGGCCCACAATGGTGAGTAACGAGCGATATTGGGGGCTTATGAATATGAAGAAGCGACACGGCCCGGGGCGGCCACACAGCCGGGGGGGGGGGGGCGGGGGGGGGGGGGTGCTGCGTGTATCGGAAGAAAATTTACAAGCGGGAAAATTTGAGTTAGGCAATGTAATTGTGGAGGAGATGTATGAAATTCACATTAGAAATTTAAATACCAGTTTCGGTTGTTATTGACATTGACATGTTTGGGAAGAACGTTTTGGACCGTCGCGCGTCGCACTTTGGGGGGATGGGGGCGGTGGTTTGTGCATCGGAAGAAAGTGTACAAGTGAAAATTTTCCGAAAGAAAGTGTAATTGAGAGGGGTAATAGGTGTATGAAATTCTCATTCGAAAACTTCCAAAACCTCCTAGTCCTCCTTTTGAAAAAGGTATCAAATTTTTCAAAAAGTTCTCCTTTTGTCCTGAACGTCCTCAATTTTTTTCCAGTTGATGATAAAATTGTGGTGTTTAAAATATTTTCATTAGACCATAGGGATGTCACCAATGAAACGTCGTAAACCACAAATTTTAGTGTCATCATGTTGCGAATATTTGTTCTCTTCTAGTTTACGACAAATGTTGAGAGATATATACTTATAAGGGAAATGATAACTTCATTGCTTTAGATTATTGTTTTTATTGATTTTCAATGTTATTTTTCATAAATCATTTCATAAACACCGCGCTAAGAAATATCGCCGGGTCCTCCATAATTCTGCAGGGTCATCCAAAGTTAACACTGGTTTTGGAATCGGGATGTTTAGGAAGATCATTTAAATTTATCTTTGAAAGTAACGGTAGTTGACCGCTTCACTAAAGAGAATTTAATCAAACATAACCTCGCAACTAAGAAACTAAAATCTAAACACATTTTCTTACTTCAAAGTTAAAACTCACACGGAACAAAACATCGGTGTCTCCCCAGCTACTCACAAACTTCTCGAGTAGTTTTGACATCGTCAACAATCACGGTACCACAGCCATACAGTGAGCCGGGGGAAAAGAAATCCGGTAAACAAATAAAAACAGGAGCAGGGTGGGTACGTTAATTAAGAACGTCAATATGACTACGAGGATGGGACATCTTTGTGTTGGTAATTAGACGACTTCTGTTGGCGACGATCCGCGCATTCACTTCCCATTCAATACGCCTTTAATTAGCTCATTAGTGTCGTAATTGACGAGATGTGAGGTACTTTCTTCTGAAAATACACGCCCCCTCGCCCTCGGTTATCCGACCAGGATGTGTACAGTTATTAATTTACCTCTTCCGGATTTGTTGTTGGGTAAAGAGATAGGTAATCGGAGGGGCTCTTGGATTTGTCCGATTTCCTTTCCTGGAGGTTCGGAGATAGACCTTTCAGGTTGAGGTGGTGACATTCGATTTTTTACGTGAATTCGATTCCCGACCATGCGGAATCCCTAGGCTTGCAGATGTGTGGTAAAGTTGGTGGGAGGGCCCACCTAAAATAAACGGTGACTGGCTTATGGGTGGGAGCTGACGGCATTTGTACTCATAGTGATTGCAATGGAGACCTGTTTTGCTCCTTTTTACCCTCGTATAGAGGAGAAGGACACGTTTTTTATCAATAAATCTAGCATATTGTCAACAGACATGGACAATCAAGAAGCAGATAACCAAAATATCAGACCTAATACAGGCAAAATAAACTCATTAAAATTAAAACTCGAGGAATTAAAAAAAAATGGGACGTCAAAGGGCTAGATTTACCTTTGAGCATAACGGTAGTTGACTTCTTCACTAAAGAGAATTTAATCAAACATAACCTCGCAACTAAGAAACTAGCATCTAAAGACATTTTCATATTTCAAAAGTTAAACAACAACACATCAGTGTCTCCTCAGCCACCTCACAAATCTCTCGAGTAGTTTTGACATCGTCAACAATCACAGTACCACTGCCATACAGCGAGCCGGGGGAAAAGAAATCCGGTAAACAAATAAAAACAGGAGCAGGGTGGGTACGTTAATTAAGAACGTCAATATGACTGCGAGGGGATGGGACATCTTTGTGCTGGTAATTAGACGACTTCTGTTGGCGACGATCCGCGCATTCACTTCCCATTCAATACGCCTTTAATTAGCTCATTAGTGTCGTAATTGACGAGATGCGAGGTACTTTCTTCTGTAAATACAGGCCCCCTCGTCCGACCTTCCTCCCCGTTCCCGGTTATCCGAATTTACCCTCCCCCTCCCACTGGTCATCCGACCAGGTTAATCATTTACATTTACCGTGATTAGTTGTTGGTAAAGAACTAGATAATTGGTGGGGTGCTTGGATTTGTTTGATTGCCTTTCCTGGAGATACCGAGATAGACCTTTCAGGTTGAGGCGGTGACATTCGATTTTTTCGTGGCTCGATTCCCGACCATGCGCAATCCCTATTAGGCTTACAAATGTGTGGAAAAGTTGGTGGGAGGGCCCACCTAAAATAAACGGTGACCGGCTTATGGGTAGAAGCTGACGGCATTTGTTCGTTCAATAGGGATTGCAGTGGACACCTGTTTTACTTTTTTTACCCTTGTGTAGGGGAGGAGAACACGTTTTTTTATTTTTATTGATTAGTCTAGCATTTATTATTGTCAACACATATGGACAATCAAAAAGGAAATAAACAAAATATTAGACCAAGTAAAGGCAAAATAAACACATTAAAATTAATACTTGAGAAATGAAAAAAAATTGTGCCGTCAAAGAGTTAAATTTACCTCACTAGTTGACCGCCTCACTGAAGAGAATTAGGTTTAACATAACCTTCCAAATAAGAAACTAAACCAATATATTTCCTTCCTTCAAAAGTTAAAACTCACTCGAAACAAAACATCAGTGTCTCCTCAGCCACCTCACAAACTTCTCGAGTAGTTTTGACATCGTCAACAATCACGGTATCACAGCCATACAGCGAGCCGGGGGGAAAAGAAATCCGGTATACAAATAAAAACAGGAGCGGCGGGTACGTTAATTAAGAACGTCAATATGACTGCGAGGGATGGGACATCTTTGTGTTGGTAATTAGACGACTTCTGTTGGCGACGATCCGCGCATTCACTTCCCATTCAATACGCCTTTAATTAGCTCATTAGTGTCGTAATTGACGAGATGCGAGGTACTTTCTTCTGTAAATACACGCCCCCTCGTCCGACCTTCCCCCCGCGGTTATCCGAATTTACCCTACCCCTCCCATTGGTTATCCGACAAGGCTGTGTATAGTTATTTATTTACATTTCCTCGATTAGTTGTTGGGTAAAGAGATAGATAATTGGCGGGGTTCTTGGATTTGTTTGATTTTTTACAGTAACGGAAATGAAGGGGTAGACCTTTCCGGTTGAGGTGATGACTTTGGTCAATGAATACAGATATAGTTTCTGTATTCATTGCCTTGGATGACGTTAAAACAGGACAGACTATTGGCAGCAGGACGTACGGTTACTGTATTTTGATGGTTTATTTATTTTCATGTTTTATAACATTTAGTTTCGATATCATATTGCCTACCTTTTATTAGGCAGTGTCCTGTAATCGCACTGTACAATGTTAAGGGTTGACCTTCCTTGACAATTTCTCAAGCTTTGTTCAAAGTACATTTTATGAGTATGGTTTTACGTAAAAAATAAACTCACGTTAGTATAACTTCCATGCAGAGGTTCTAGGTTTCATGTTGTAAACAACCAGCGTATCTTTTAAGAGGTTAGCTTAGGTTTCTGATATGAAGTCACTCACTACTATTGAGATAGCGGTAATTTACCAGTTCCAATATAAATAATATTTAATATTAAATATTTCTTTAGAATTTGTTATATTCAATATATTATTTTTATTTAAACTGAAAAATTGTCCGTTATCCATCAGTAGTGAGTCAACACCCATTCAAACATCAACTTGCAACATATTTAAAACAATCCCGATACTTTTTTGTTGTCCTGATTTTTATGAAAAAATAAACCACCACTTCCGAGCAAAACTGCGGTAAGGTAGTAAAGACTTGTTTTCGCATCTAGTAAACAATATTTTTCGAAACCCTCAAAACATTCCACCTTTTCACCGGTATCACGAAGATAGAAACAAACACTTTCTCCCTTAATTAACGGAGCTAATGAAGTTCCGAAGCCGTCTTGTAATCTGCACTATTTATGAATTTAATAAACCCGTAGTTCCGGCGCGGAGGAAATTAAAATGTTACGTCCACTCCTAAATTACCTGCGAATAAAGAGGATCTCGCAGAACAAGAAAATAAAAGGGAGGATAAACAAAGGAGAGCCGTCTAATAGGGGCGAGATGGAATTCGCAGGTACTTTTATTAAGTTTATTTATTTTAATTAAATTAATAACGCCGAGGAGCGGGAGGGGGCATTGAAATTAACCCGAAGAGCAACAAAGCGCGCGAAGTTTAAAAGTATCCAAATTAATATATGGAAGCGCCTTAATTAAACCGTGGCAAGGCGGACGAACATTGTAACGTTGTTCCCGCTTTTTAATATTCTGTCGCCAATTAATTAAACAGTTGCACAACTATGATCTATCACCGCGACTTCAGGTGTCTAATATGAAACAATTAGGAGTGATAAATCGAACTTTAACTTTCCTAATTGTTTCATATTTCTTAATTTTCTTTATTTGGTCTTAACAGTTTCACTTCTTACGATGATTATTTTAGCAATTTAAAAGTAGTCCTACCTTGTTTTGTGACGGGACCGTTGTTATAAATCAATATCAATATATATAAAAAAAGAGTTGTGTGTTGGTATATTCCGGGCTACAGCCAAAACTAGATGTCGTAGACACTTGATCTTGATGTCGAATTAAAGCTTGGAATCTCACCATATGCACTTTTGGTGGTTTGGTTTTGACATCTTTAAGGGCTTAGACCTAGGATCGTCCTAAAGGGACCTATGTCAAAGATTTTTGTAGTGCTTTGAATAGTTGCTACGGTTACCATTAGAAATAGCTACTATGGTTACTAAGAGAATGTAGCTCTAAGAAACAAAAAGAATACGAGAAGAAAAAATAATCTCCCGGGCAAAGCCGGGGTTATCAGCTAGTATAATTATAAATATTATTTTTGCAATATATGGCGAAATCATAAATATAGTTTCTGAGTAGTGTTTTTGATACAGCTTCTGGGCATAGAAATTAACCCGAAGAGCAACAAAGCGCGCAAAGTTTAAAAGTATCCAATTTAATGTATTCAATTTGGAAGCGCCGTAGCAAGACGGGACGAACATTGTAACATTGTAACGTTGTTCCCGCTTTTTAATATTCTGTCGCCAATTAATTAAACAGTTGCACAACTATGATCCATCACCGCGGCTTCAGGTGTCTTTCGGTCGTTTCACCAGTCACTAATTGTTTTATCTTTGTTAATTTTGCTTCTCTGTTTTCAATTTATAGAGTTATGGAAACAGTGGCATTTTTTGTGTTTGGACCGTTGTTATAAGTAAATTGTGAAATGATAAATAGCATAATGTTAACATAATGATAACATCAGGATTCATAATGTTAAATTAAAATAAAACGTTTTTCGGTCCGATGAAAATTTGGAAAATTATTGAATCAGCATTGCTTTTACTACCATGTTCATAGACCTGCATTGCACTGCCAAATATTTTATAAATAAATGATTTGACCCAACAACATTCAACCCAGCTGATTTTCAAAATAAAATCTTGAATTTTTATTGTACAATATATTCGACAGTTTAATAGTCAGTTTTAATGTTTTGTTTAATATTTAAATATTTAATGTCCATAGTCTGTTTTAACACATTGATCTAGACGCTATTAATGTTTACACTGAATAATACACTGGTATAAATAACAACAATATTTTTATGATTTTCGTTTGGATTTCTAGGATTTTCTATATGGATGAAATTAATCTCTGAATGTCCACAAAAAACTGGAAGTCATCGTAACACGTTTGAGAGCTCGAAACCGAATTCCCTCCCACTTTTGAGGCAAAGTTCCTAAACAAATTTACAAATTTCGCGGTGACAAAATATGAGGAAAAGAGGACGGAGGCATCAATTATTAAAATCGACCTTGTCTTCTTGAGCTGTCTTGTTTTAATTAGAACTCGCGGCCGGGGGGGGTGAGGGGGTGGGGGTGGGGGGGTGACACGGGGGGGTGGGGGGGGGTTCAGCTGACATTGACGAGCATCTGGGTGCATTACGGACTATTTCCGTGGCCAAACACTCAGAATACTCCCCCGTCCCCGAGCGCACAAATAAATGTTTTCTCCAGACAAGATCGGTTCCGTGATTAAAGACACCGACAAACCAGAGTGCTTTTTTACAGTTATGTAGAGGTTTTTATTTTTTTAAATACTGTAGAAAAACATTGAGAATCTAAGTGCATGGTAACATTTTGTCGTGGTTAAGCCTAATTATTTACTGGTGATGAAATGAATGCCTTAATTTTTTGGACGATCCGTAGCGTCGTCTTAAATCGGAATCATGAAAGAAATATATTAATTTTTTTTATTCCGGCTTACCTTATTTTTTAATTGTGGTAATAGAGAGTTTTTGCAAACTACGGAGAAACAGAACGATAAACGTTAAACGGTTAAATCAGCTGATTTTATACATTTAGTACAATGTTAATAAATACAGTTTAACGTTTGATGTATTTTATTACCGCGGTTGGCAAAAATCCCTATTATGTTCTAACATTTTTCCATTATATACTTAAGGGTATCAAAGTGTTTCAATATTTGTTAACATCCGTCATAACAGAAGGGTTTTTATCAGTGAGGTAAAAAATTAAATGTTGAACAGCCTTCAAGACAAAAACACGTGTTTATGCAAGATGTTAGGGAAAGTGGTGAATAATATATCGAAAAACGTCACAATAAACTTTATTTTCAGAAATGTAAAATACAAAATTTCCAGTTATAAAAGCTTAAATATTTGGTTTTGCCATCTATCTATCTATACTATTATAAAGAAGAGGGGATTTCTGTATGTTTAGAGTGGCAAGTGAACGCGAAAAATACTGAACCGACTGGGTTGAAATTTCACAAAGAGGTAGATCTTGAACCTGGGAAACACATAGGCCGTTTCACTTTCATAAAATCCCCTTGGGCTACACCCCGTGAACGTCCTCAATTTCAATGTTTACATTTTTTAAGGGTGTAAACATTGAAACACAGAAATTTAAATGGCTGTGGGTACTAATTTAACAGTTATAATAGCACTGACAAGATCAGCTGTTTCAAGCTATCTATCGTGAGCGAAGCCACGAGCAACAGCTAGTTAATAAAGAACACTTTTAATAAATCAATATTTCTGAACAATGTATTACAATATATTTCTGAACAAAATTTATTAAACGATTAATTCACGTTTACTGGTGTACAAAGTGTAACGGTGACGCCGGCTCGTGTTACGGCGCGTTTTTCAACCCATTACACCATTACACCGTGTTGCGGTCTGTCGCGCCTGCCTCTCCAGGTCGCTCCTGACCCGCTCTATGGGGGCAAATACCCACAATACGATCCAGTACATGATTTTCATAGTAATATGTTCCTATATATTTCTTGTTCGTTTGATTTTGACCGGTTAAATAGATAAATAAGTATATATATTTGTTTACATTTTACTTTAGAGTGAATACTAATGTTTAATTTTCGTTCATAGCAGTGTTATTTTCCCTTCTTTTACCTTTCGGAGGCTTTGCACTGGTATCAAGACATTTTAACCTTTCAAACCGTGTATATGTACAAGTCATGGGTGCCAGTCTAGTTTTCTTGCCTGCTCCACAGATGATTCTAATGCCATTTTACAAACGCTATCCAACTAAAATAGTTATTCAAAATCTTTGAATTAATTGAAGATTTACTCTTGAGTCCCTAAGGAATTGTGATTTAAAAATCATTTGATATTACTTTCATAAAACCACTAAAAATCTTAATGTTTACATTTCCAGATTAAACCTTATCCCCAGCAACTAAGCCGTTAATCCCTAACCCTAATTAAGCCCTATATACTAAACCCAATTTCTGGATCGCTAATTATTTATTGCTTTGTAAGTGGAGTATTTAAAAACACAACTTTATGACATTAAAGCACTCACACAAGAGTTTCTTTCAACATGTATTCCAAACCGTTTACCGTTCCTACAAAAGCGCTCCGTAAAAACTCTGTAAAGGCCTCAGTAAAATAAAAGTGTTGGACTCAGTACTCAGTTTCAGCTAGTTAAACAGCTCTAAATGCACTTCACCTAGACATAACGTCGCTTAACCCGCGGCCGAAATATAAAGTGGCAATCATATGGTTTACACCGCCACAACTGCGCGCAGACAGATAGTTCGTTACTCGTCACTAGACATTGCGCCAGAAGTGTGGTATTACTTAGGATTTTTCTCCCTGAAATGTAAAACTTTAGCTTTTTACGGGCTAAAATATGGTACAGGGTCATAAATGGAATTTTATTTTTTAAACTTCAAAACTAGGAGTAGAAAAGAGATAATGAGAAAGGTATTGTTAATTTCTTTAACACTAAAATTCTCTACCAAATGTCTTAATTTTTGTAAAATATGGTGAAATATTTTGACTTGAAAATTTAACACTGCTTGGGCTATCTTGTTTTTTCTTTATAATCATTGCTAGAACAGACAATACACGTGGTATGTAGTTTTGTCTCAGACCAGTTTCTAAGGAAAACCCCATTAGGTCTGTAAACTAAGATAATCACTGGAAATTAAGGAACTCGCGGTAAATTAAGTGTAGAGATTTTTAGAAAAGTGACATTAACACGAAACAACCCCAGCTGCATGGCCTTACGACTACATCAGTGTAATCGCTAAACTAACTGCACCTAAACCGCTTTACCGCGACGTAACCCGCGGCCGAAATATAAAGTGGCAATCATACACGGTTTACACCGCCACAACCGCGCGCAGACAGATAAACCGGACGTAACCGCGAGATCGTCGCGGGACATCCGTAATGGCGAATCAAAATGTTGTTAATTTTACAGTTTGGCAGACGGGCCGGCGCGCACGCCAAATTAACCGGGGACCATTCGGAAGGCCATAAAGAGGGCAGTTGGCGTCGCCGGTTAGTGCAACTGCCGGATACTGGCAGTTTGTTTGGGAGATATCTTCATGCAAATTGGCCGCCGTGCTTTATTGCCTCATTGTCTCGATTTGAGTGCAACGCTGCAGTCTCGTGCGACGTTTTTTATTTGGATCCTTTGTCGCTAGTAAAAGGATACTAGCATAGTTTTATTTTCAGTCGAGCGCAATTTTTTTGAGTAATAGTTTTTTCAAAGTGTTTATACCTTTCGTACATGAGCTAAGCAGTGACTTTTGAACATGCATTGATTCTGTGGCTTGGACAAATGAAAAATTGTATACCTTCATGCGGGTAAACTACAGGCGGCTCACTAGGTACCCTTTTTTTACGTCAGATGCTCTGCACAGAACTTCTAGGCCGAACGCAAGGCTCGTGACGGGCCAAAACTTTCGAACCAATGATAGAGGATGGAGAGGTTCTTGCATCTTGCATTTGGTATGGATGAGATCCTCCAAGTTTCATAGAACTAGCCCAACGCCACCTTCATTATTTGGGAGGACATGAGTTGGTCTGTAACGACTGTTAATCATTTGAAGAGTTCAGGGAGCGTCAGGTTAGGTTGGTGTAATTTTTTTTAATAAAAAAAATGATTAAGTTACATTATAATAATTCTGTATTTTGATGGATAAAGTAAACACAGATCTTTTGTAAATAAATAATATAACATAAATTAATAATACCATGATTTAAATTACCGACAGGGAAAAAGGATACAGTAGTTGGTTTCATACCATTCAATCTGTCTGTTCAGCCTTCGGCTTGGGCGAACCGGCCTTCTCTTTCCAGGTTTTGTCAGTTTTAAAGTCCCCGGGGTAACGACTCGAGCCGCGCGTCTTGCACTTTAGTCGATATTGATAATTTAAAAACAAATACGTAAGGTTATGGAGCTCATGTTAAGTTATTGCAATATCTTGTATCCAAAATTTGGATTATAAGAATCGTTGAAGACATTTGGTGAGTAACCTATTATATTTGGTCAAAAACGATTCTGGAAGCATCATGATGTTTAAATTGTATTTGTTGGTTTCGAGATTTTTATCTGACAATTAAAAAACAGAGAGCATAGGATTGGAATAAGTTACAGCAATAAAGTATATTAGTACCAAAGCGAGTTGAATTGATACTATAGAACCAAAGGAAGAACTCGGATAATATTCTACTTTTGTTGATCCAGTTAATGAAGGGAATTGTTCTTTAATGAATATAAATCTAGGCAATGAATTCATTCGAGCGGTAACGTTGATTAGCTTAAACTGAAATCGGAGTTAAGGTAAGGTAATAATTATATACATTAATAAACTAACTTGCCAGCACTAATTAGATATCAAATCCCCGGTCATGACGAAGTAGACATTTTAAATGATACCGGGATCGGACAAGTTGGCAACACAATAAGTTCGGCTGGAACAAGCAGATAATTAGCGAGTTTTCGTTTAGGGTTGGAAAGGGTTCATTATAAGTTGAGAGGAGCCGTGGGTAAGGTGACCGATATCCCATTAAAACTTCGATACACACTTGCGCCTTTGTGGTGGCCTCACAGACGTGAGTCCTTATAATAAACCATGATATTTTACTAAATCTGGATACTATACTTTGAAATATGTTTCATTTTGAGTTGGGTTCTGATTAATATTTGATGAAATATTCTTTAAAAAGCTATTTCAAAAATGCTCGATCAAAATTACGTGTTAGAAGATCAAAATAATTGTGATTAATAGTACCTATGCTCATAAAATGTTCATGATTCAAATTAATTCCCAACATCTTCACAATAATTAGCGAATATTAGCAATTACTATGCTGAACTTGGACACTTAACCCTTTTCTTGATTTCCATCGCGTCGATCCAGGACATATCAATAGTAAGCTTCTTATTTCGTCCGAATGATACGTCCAATCACTCGCGTAAAAAGACATAAATAAAAAATAAATCCCCGACCATGTGAAGCATTTTAGAACCATAGTATTCGTGGCACGCTAAATCATACCTTACGACCAACTCAAGACACAGCGCGGATGCTTTTTAAGTTCATTTACGGCGAGGACTCAACAGAATTGCAGGAAAACCTTTGGATATCCGTCATAGATAACGTAATAAAAAATGTCACCGCTATCCAACAGTGAAGCGGAATAGCTCTCCCAATTCCTTGTCATCTATTATTATAAATTATATTAATTATGTCAATCTACTTTTTAGGGCATACAATCAATTACAACTAATAATATTACATATTCCAAGAGGGCCACCAGATGCCAGTTGTAGGTAAGATTGGCCAACCAAGTACACTGATTAAAACATATCCTCTTTTTGACCTCCTATCTCGCAATTGCGATGGCACTGTACCCAAGACATTGATTATAGATCTTCCAAGATAGATAATCCATGCCCGAGAACACAATCTACGTCACAACCCGGAGATCCGATATTCGATTACGTCGAGTGTTCGACCGATCGATGGAGAACTACCGGATGCAGTTACCGATAGCCGACCAAAGAGCGGACTAATTACTCGCACAAAGCTCCCATTTCCGCCGTATTGACGTAATATCGCGGCTTGTCCGCCCAAACAAGACCTTGTTTAGATTTGTAATTGATTCTGATTTGCAATTCTCCCGTTCGATCGTTAGCCTAAACGTTTGTCTACCGGACCGTTGGTATTGATAGTCGGGCTGGAAATTAAGATTTTCCAGATTTGCGTGTAGGATTTAGTTATTAATAACATTTCTCGATACTTGCTATTTACGAGTATATTTACTTGTTATAGCTAAGCTTTTGGATAATTTCCTTTTGTTTTAGCTTCACTCACACAAATGCCAAACTGAATGTGTCGTCCCAGTTTTAACGTAAATTCAAGTAAGATGAGGAATGGTTAGTAAAAAATCGATTAATATATAATGATTCTTAATGAACAAACTTCGGTCATGACTACAAATTGTGAACAAACATATATATCTTGTATCTGAAGTAGGATTGGCAATCGTATTGGATTAAATTGAGCGGAAAGTCGAAATTCTGCGATAAGCTTGCTACAACAACTGTTTCTTGTACAACAACTGATCTTTCTTTGATTAAACGTTGGTTGAATCAAAATATTTTGTCTTTGAATGTTTCAAAAACTAAATTCTTGCCAATTTCTTTAAGTACTATTACAGATTATAACTTGCAGGAGCTTCGGATTCACACTTGTGGTAATATATTTAATGATAGCTGCAATTGCGAACCCATAGAACAGGTTTTCAGCTTTAAGTATTTAGGCATTTTCTTTGTTTTTCGTATGAAATGGGTTGAGCACATTAATTTTCTTACAGTTAAATTAAGAAAATATATTTATGCTTTTAGACAGTTGAGTGAGATTTTAGATGATAAAGATGTAAAACTAGCTTACTTTGCATACGTTCAATCTCTGCTTTATTTTGGAATTTTGAGTTGGGGAGCTTGCTATCCAACAATTTTAGAACCCCTCAATATAATTCAACGAACGATTTTAAAGGTGGGATTCCGGAAGCCCCGAAGGTACCCCACTGAAGCTCTTTTCCGAGAATCTAATTTACTAACAATCAGACACCTTTACATATATTTTTTGTTGATTCATATATTTAAAAATTTCAATTCAATTTTTTCTCCCATTGCTCATGAACATTTTACTAGATTTTCACTAAATATTGGAATTACAGTTTTACAGCTTAACAGATCATTTTCTTTGACAAACTCTTTCTATGCAGCGCAATACCTTTTCCGAAACCTAAGTCTAAATGATAGAGCTAACGATTTATTTACCTCTCCATCAATTAGTATTTTTAAGCATCGTTCTAAAAACCTTTTAAGCACTATTAGTATCGATGAGGCCGAGGCCCTTATCAGACCGAACTATGTTAGACGCAACCTTTGACAAACTACAAACCCCTGCCCCCCTCTTTAATTTTGTTTACCATTATTACATCCCTCAGACAGTTAGTTGCTGTTTCTGTTGTCGCCAATTTAAATTGATTAATTCTAAGCAAATTATAATTTATTTTACATCCCGTTAATTAAAGTGAATATTTCTCATTATTATTATTATTTTTACTTTTTTTCAGCCTAACTCACAGGTTAGATGGCTTCTCATAGGCTTACGCACAGGCATCTGCCCATGTAGGCCTAATCCTTTATAGGCTTAGTTAATTTATTATTATTTTCTCTTTATGCTGTGTTTTTATGTACATATTTTATTTTTGTCAGAAAATGGGATAAATAAACGTATTTCATTTCATTTCATTTGTTTAATATCAAAATCTCACCCTGATGTTTAATAAACGTTCATACCCTCTTGCATTAGTACCCAAGTAATAAATTACCACTAATATGTTTCCATACTCATTCTTCGTAATCAAATGACAAGTAGTTACACAATTAAAGTAATAACCCTTACCCTTACCTGCAGCTAATTATACAGGGTGTTTTTTTTAACGCAACCCAAAACTTTATTTTACCAGTGAAGGATTATTACCCCCAAGACCCTCGGATTTGACTCCACTATATTTTTTTCTTTGGGGACACATAACAGTAAGGTCTACGAAAACAATTTACACAGGATATTCAGCACCTCAAAAGAAACATAATAAATTTAATGCAAGAAATTCAAAGAGGAATCTTGCAAGACGTGTTCAGGAATTTGATGGAGAGAGCACAACATTATACAAATGCCAATGGCGGATTGTTTGAACTCATAATGTAAACTAAACGTGATCAAACTTAACTAATAAGTTGTATAAAATATTTAACAAAACAATGATTAACAAATAATAATAACAAATAATAATAATTAACAAAACAATACTCATTTTCATATTTATACGTGCATTATTCAATCTTAAAAATGGGTTGCGTTTAAAAAAACACCCTGTACCACATAAATTTCAGTCAAGTCACTTTTTCTTTTGATTTGAAACACAAAATTACATTCGGTACAATATTTTGGAAAATCATAAATAAGCCAGATTTCCACACTATACCGATGGCTAGAGGTAGAAAAATAAGTAGTCCTTTAAGGCAGTACAACGATCACATAAAACGTAAGATCACGTTGGTCTAATGTGATGTTTGAGGCAGTAGTACGGTGGAGGGAGACGGTAGACCCAGACGTACACGCAACTGCACAATACAAGTCACGCGTAAATTCCGCACACCGACAACCGCGCGGCTAATTTATTACGCTCCCTTTGTACTCTATAAGGTCATGCGACGTTTTTTTACCTTTCAGAACAGTTTGCAGTTCAAACACTCTCTTGGTAGGGTCTCGTTCACGTTTGAATCGGGTGAGACTTATTTGAAAAATATTCCCAAATCTAAATAAGTGTTTATATTCAATGATTATATTTTATATTCGTTAAGTGTTTGGGTTTGATGAATTTAATCGTAATAGTTTTAAGTTAAATTTTCTTTTGGAACTTTCTCGATTTTCCACCACCTTAAAACGAGTATCGAATATGTTTTGGAACTGTCGGATTGGTTGGTTAAAGTAACACAAATCCAATTGTTTCCGTTTTAAAATAATGCAGGTGGGTTCATCCTGGTCGGACCGGGCTGAATACATTATGCTCAAGCATGAAAATCCGTAAAAAAAGGGTAAAAAACGTCTTCCTAATAATCAGAAATAATGATAAGTTTGAAATTGAATAAAAATAAACCAAATATATTCTGTCACGTCACGTACTTATATCTGAAATACGTTGATATTTAAACGAGGTGCATTTATAAAAGGGGCCACCACAAAGGCGCAAGTGTGTATCGAAGTTTTAATGGGATATCGGTCACCTTACCCACGGCTCCTCTCAACTTATAATGAACCCTTTCCAACCCTAAACGAAAACTCGCTAATTATCTGCTTGTTCCAGCCCAACTTATTGTGTTGCCAACTTGTCCGATCCGCGTATAATTTAAAACGTCTGCTTTATCCCAAACTGGGTTTTTTATCTCTAATTAGTGTCGGCAACTTTGTTTGCTCCAGTTAATGGTTAATTATAATTTGTATCGAAACTCCGACCGACGACCCTTTACATCTGTGTGGTTATTTATTTATTTCAAAATATTTCGAAGAGGATGATATTTGGTAATAATGAGGTTGTTTATAGTTCGTTTATATCCTAAGGTTAAATATTATTTTTGTGTTTATTTAATCAGAAAAGACTAATTATTTCTTTATTCAAACTAAGTATTTTAAATCAACTCTTGTTTGTGGTGTAAAGCTTAATCAATTGCGTCATTTTTTCATTCCGAATTTTTCAGTTATTGTCGTTTTTTAAATACTTCACTTACAGTTACGAATCGTCTCTCTTAACCCATCCACGATTCCTATGTCGATTTTAGCCCGTCGAAAGCTGTAGTACATATCTTTTAAAAAAAGATAATTTTTTTAAAATATATGGAATAAAAACGCACACAAGGCTGCAGCGATGCACTCAAATCGAGACAATGAGGCAATAAAGCACGGCGGCCAATTTGCATGAAGATATCTCCCAAACAAGCTGCCAGTATCCGGCAGTTGTTGCACTAACCGGCGACGCCAACTGCCCTCTTTATGGCCTTCCGAATGGGCCCCGGTTAATTTGGCGTGCGCGCCGGCCCATCTGCCAAACTGTAAAATTAACAACATTTTGATTCGCCATTACGGATGTCCCGCGACGATCTCGCGGTTACGTCCGGTTTATCTGTCTGCGCGCGGTTGTGGCGGTGTAAACCGTGTATGATTGCCACTTTATATTTCGGCCGCTGGTTACGTCGCACTAAAGCGGTTTAGGTGCAGTTAGTTTAGCGATTACACTGATGTAGTCGTAAGGCCATGCAGCTGGGGTTGTTTCGTGTTAATGTCACTTTTCTAAAAATCTCTCCACTTAATTTACCGCGTGATCCTTAATGTCCATTGATTTTCTTAGTATACTTAGACCTAATGGTGTTTTCCTTTGAAACTGGTCTGAGACAAAACTACATACCACATGTATTGTCTCTTCTAGCAATGATTATAAAGAAAAAAATATATAGTCCAAGCAGTATCAAATTTTGAAGCCAAAATATTTGATCATATTACGTGAGAAATTTTATCACATTCTGGTCGAGAATTTTAGTGTCGAAGAAATTAAAAATACCTTTTTCATCCTCGCTTTTGTACTCCTAGTTTTGAAGTTTTAAACATAAAATCCCATTTATGACCCTGTACCATTTTAGCCCGGAAAAGGCAAAAAATTCCATCTCAGGAAGAAAACTCTGAAGTGAAATCACTCCTGGCGCAATCTCTTGAGATGAGTGACGAATTAATTTCGTGAGTGATCAATTTCTGGCTTAAAACAAAATCTGCAAGGATAAAAAGTCTTCTTTTAGTTAAAAAGTCAATGCATCCAGTCACGATGATGCTTATACATTTGAACGTTTGTCGAAATTTAAAATTTTGTGATTATATTCTTCGAACATTTACCATTAGGCTTACATTATTATTGTGGCATTCAGAACCTTCTGAGCTTCGATATATTTTCACGTAGTCTAAAGCCTCCTTTATGTTACAGGTAGGCAGTCCAGGTGCTCTCGGGCCTCCTCAGGTCTGTATTCTTGTTCCCTTTTTGTTCGCTAGATTGAATGACAGGAGGGCATCACAAGAGGCTAGTTGAGTCCCCCAACTCAAAGCGAATTTTTCGTTCCTAAGCATTACTGTATTTGTTGTTGAATATTTGGATTTAAAAAGGATTATTACTAAATCGTTACTTCGAACATATTACCTTTTTACCGGATAATATTTTTATCCTTCACTCATTTGTCATTCATACTCGGCTTAAAATACCTACCTGGGTCACCATTTCAAGTATAATGTATCTAATGTATTCTGTTTGTCCATTCATCTACCCAATCCAGAACCCCAGAAATTGACAAAGAAAGACGTATCTTGGGAATGAATACTACACCTTATTATTATTTTTTGTTTATATAGGTTTTTGCAAGAAAAGAAACTAAATGATGACAAACCCGTTAACGAACATATTTTTCAAATTGTAGTTTATTTTTGTTTATTATCAATTTCATTATACTGGTGGCCCAATCGCAGTCCCTAATTATTTTAGGCGTTTGGCTACTTTTCCGTTGCACCAGTACACCCAATTAACCCTTTTAAACTCTAAAATCCACACTGTTTTAATTTACTTCCTACGAATAAAAAATACAAAATCTGCGTGGGAAACACTCAGTGGACAACTCCCCCCGAGACAGCCACACGGCAAGGGTTGGCAAAACAATATCATTAAAAAGTAAGGATATTTTAATTCTGACATATCGCCACTAGGATTTCGGTATTTTCGTTTCGATTAATCTCATGTATCAGTTAAATATAAGACTAAATCACTTACCATGAAAACCTCAAATCATGGACAACTACTCTTTAAGGTTGTGCGGGCGCCGTTAGGGACAAACTATTCCGCCAGGCAGCATGACAGTCTAATGATTTTTTTACTTTATTTTTCTGAACCTTTTGTCAGTGCATGTGATTGGGATGTGCCATAAGAATGTTCTGCTAACATTCTTTTGTTGAATGCGGGTTGCCTAACCAAATTATGCAGGTGTTAAGTCCAGTTTGTATGTGCAACATTCCTGGAGAAAGTTTAAATTATAAAAATTTTATTTTTTGGGATATATTACGGAATCGTTTGGCCTAAAAAATGACATAATTTTAAGTGATTTGACACGTATGAAAACGAAAGGAAAGATTATTTTCCAACAACATTGAAAATTTTTTTATTTATTTTTTTAATTTCCTTGATGTTAGGTTTAACATTCATTAATCATAAATAATTCCCAAATATAGGCTCTTTAGGTTGAACCGTGTCTTCGTGAATGATGCAAGAAAGATGGGAATTTTCGCCCCATTATTACACTTTTGACATCTGTAGCTCACAAACTTTACATCCAAAAAAATTTGTTTTAATTCCTCGGAACTTTCTTATTATGAGTAACATAAAAGTAGAAGAAAACGTATCATAAACATTTTCGACTGCACCACCTTAAGTGGAGTATTCATTTATGTTTCCGTTACGAAGTGACTTATCGATTTATTTAAACACTCATCATCCCTAAGAGTGGTAAAATAATGTCGTTACTTAATGAGTATCGATATTTTGGTTCCGAATATCGCAAAAACATAGCAATATTTTGTGTCCAATCCATCGTATTTTTCAGTGATTTAGTCTACCTAGTTTCAGTGATTCGTCAAGAAAAATAGTATATTACGTTACTAGGCCAGGAAGTACTGTTTTGCCGGACGAGCATGATGGTTCCCGCGAGTGCGGGATTTTCAAGCGAGTACGGCAAACCTTCCCGGCCGTGTAACGTACGATATTTTTCATCATACTACGCAGAAAAAACATACCTTCAATCATAACGTAGTCCTTGCATAAACATACGTTTCTCAAACCTTCAAACGTAACCTATAACAAACAGAGGAACATATGCTACGGATGCAGTGCTGCCACTACATTCCTCTAAAAAGAAACCAATAAACCACCAATAAAGAAGCATTAAACGTCGGTTTGCTGCAATCAGCTGATTGTTTACTTCCGTTTTTTCCTCAATGGGCAACTTTCGAGCCAACAAAAAGGAACTGAAAACATATGTTTCTGTGTTACTTTGATGAAAAGGATTTAGCGATATTTAAAACATTTTCATCCCGTTACACACGGCGCAGACGTACAGTCGGCCAATCTGTGGCCATCGATACGTATTAATACGCAGCTCAGGCGGTCATTGCGGCGGCGTGGCGCACGAGCCGCGCTATCCCGCGGGAATATCTGATCAGCGCGCTGCTGCGACACAAACACGCCGTTATCGTACGAGACGAGAAAAATTATCGTAAAGTTACTTAAATTATCGTACTCTCGCAATGATTTTCGTAAATAGTGTGTATAATAGCTTTACCAAATCAATGTAAAATTATGCCAAGGTATTCGAGAAAACCCTGTAATACTCTCAGAAATCCATTAAAAATCAAAACAATATTGATTAGCCTAAAAAATAAATAATGAGATTACAGAATGAAATAGTATTTAAATAACAACCAAACCATCGTACCAGACAAAATTTGGACCGTGCCACGTACAAAATTATCGTAAAAGTACGATAGTTATGATACTTACGTCTGTGGGAACACTGCTGCAACTTCGCACTGGCACGTGGAGAGATATGTGATGGTTTGGTGGGCACTAAGCAGTCTGTTGTAAACGGTACTGTAAATAAGAAAATAACCAGGCTGTTGGATTAAAATTTGAAGTTGCCCATGTATGTGAGAGAAATCCGACCCAGCGGAGGACCAATATAATTTGGAGGGATTGCGATTTTTAACTGATTTAGTGAATCGATTTATCTTTGGTATTGAATTAAAGGTAGCGTTAACCTAAGGGCAGTGTTTGTGATAGTTGTCAATTGCGATAAAACATATGGGATTGGGGCTTGTTAATCGTACAGTCTCGTTTGAAAGTTAGTCCCAAACACCCTGTGAACACGTCTGGGGGTTTGTTGCAGTACAATCCATCTAGGGTCTGTTTCATTAAAAATCTATAAAAAAATGTTATCCTAGTAATTTGAAAAAAATATTATAATACCACTATAATTAGTTTGTGGTTAAGAAGCTGGCTAAAAACCTGTATCATTTCACATACTTATCCTACGCTTACTTTTACTATACCTAGGTGGTGTTTCCCTCCTATTACGGAATTTGGATACCGACCTGAAAAACTACATTTATTTAACAAAACTGGCTTGTATACAATTACTGCCAGTTAATTATTTTCCTTTATTTTAAAAACAACAATATCTACATTTTTGTATAAAGTAGGGCAATCATGTAAATGTTAACACCATCACCATATATAATTAAGTTTTACACTTTTTACATGACCAGGATACAACTATTAAGGCACGTTAGATGGCGCTATCAGCCAAATTTTTTAAGTCCAAATAATATTTATGCAACGACGTGAAGCGTGCATTTTACAAGCGACAGAGAGAGAGAGAGAGAGTAATCAAGTCAACCGCGGCACCGCACGAGAGTAAGAGAGAGAGAGAGAGAGAGAGAGAGAGAGAGAGAGAGAGAGAGGCTATTTGTTGATTGATCAAGCTCCAAGCGTTATCAGAGGCAATCAATTGTCACCTGGATTATCCGCGCCATGATTACATAATTATCGCGGCAAATTACATCAGGCTGAGTGACCGCGGTAAGTTTGATCCGCCACCAATTAATTACCGGATAACGTGACGATGCGTCCCTCTCTCTCGCTCTCATTGGTGATGCGGTATAGTCCGAGGTGAACGATGTGGCACAGGCGGTCTATGCGTCTTTTAATTTTAGCATTAGAATTATAGGTGAACTGGGCCCTGACATTTGATTGTCTTCAGTTTTGACATCTTAAAGGTGTTTTATTGCCCCATGAGCTGGCGTTTTTCTTAATCATTCATTCTTAATCATTCTGAATCATTCTCTTTGTGAGAGGTACCTCATGGAGGACGTGTGATAACAAATTAGTGGTGTGAATACCTTATGTCATCCAGCTCAAAAAGCGGTCTTTTTACAGTTTTTTGAGCTAGATGACAAGGCATTTACACCACTAATTTGTTTAATTTGTCTTCGCTCTCATCGGTGAAAACGTGGCACCCCACTTCTTTCTCGGCCAGTGTATTTGTTGTATTTGTTTCCGGAGATATACCCCTAGATAATAATGTCTGGCGGAACAGTGCCATTCGGAGTAATGCCTTTCGGAAAAGTGTATTTCGGGGTTATGACTTTCGGACTGTGCCATTCGGAGTTATGACTGTCGGAGTTATGCCATTCGACAGTATGAGTCGCAAGACAGAAATTCTTTTTAAACAATGTTAGAATAATCACAACTCGTCAGACGAAATTAGGATATAACTTCGAAAGGGTCTGTTCCGAAAGTTATAACTTTGAATGGCACTGCTCCTACAGGCCTAACTCAGAAATGCACTGTTCCGAAAAAAAGTGTCGGAGAAGTGCCATTCGGAGTTAAGACTTTCGGAGCAATGCCGGCGCCCGGACATAAACTACTAAAAAAATTAACCAAATGCAAGCTAACATAATTTACTCCATCCAGGCAGTTGAAGGAAAGTTCTTAAAGTTAATTTCGCAAATATTCGATGGTCTGCATTAACTGACAGTGAATCCTTTAAACAACCTCTTAATCGGGCCACTGCCACGTTATCAGCGATTTTGATCCTTTCTTCTACAACTACCAGGCGATCCTCTTCAGTCCAGACGACCTTCAGCCGCAGCCAGTCGTTCCATCATGTATTGACTTCTCAAGGTAGCACTTCAATTTCGGGTTAGCTTTTGGACGTACAGTACAAAGCACAAGTTTGTTGTTTGACTTAAATTTTTGTACCAGTTATGAAAGCCTCATATTTAAAAATTTTGAACGCCTTAAACATATAACTACTGTTTTAGTTTTAATTAGGGTTGTCTGTGTGCCGGCCATCGTCTCCCCAGTGCAGGTCATTCTGCACCGTGGCCGCTGTGCAAGTGTTGTGTGCTTAGGGCTGTCAAAAGATAATCGATATATAGGGAGAATCTATATTCTAGTTCCAATATTTTGCAAAAAGCACATCGATACATTTTTTCTTGGCGTACCTCGATTTTTATAAGGTTTGATTCATGTTTGAAACTGTACAATCGTCTTCCTATTTTACAGAAACTACGTTTTTTTCGACGTATCGGAAAAGTCGATAAATCCCAACACATCGTATCTATCGATACAAACGACTACAATAAATCGAAAAAGCGATACATAGATTTTTTTATAGTCATCGCCCTCCCTAGACAGACGCAGTACGTCGTGTAGCGTCGCTGTGGTGCGCGTGCGAGCGCAGCCAAGGCCGTCCGGACAAACCGGTTCGCCCGGTGTTACATTCAATTAGCACTAATCAGATAACACAATTAATTCCCGTCCTTGTCGGCGGCCGCGCCACCGTCGCCGCCGAGCGCCGTGTCGCGATAACTGCGACACCGGTTCCGCCGCTCTCGGCCGCTTTCGGACATTCTCGGACGTTCTCGGCCCATTACTGGCCGTATCATTGGTCGTAAGAGGTTCCGCATTCGAGTGCAGGAATAACCGTTAAAGACTTAACCCGGCAGAACTGTCTTGGATTTGAAAACGCGATGACTGACTCACGGTCTTTTGGACCAGTTTTATATAAAAATTAGTATATTGAAAAATGATGAGTTTATCTGCACAAAAACTCCACTAAAGTTTTTTACATTAGTTTTGTGACTACTTTTTATAGGATATATGTGCATACAAAATATTTATATAATATAAAAAAATATATTTTGTATTGCATTAGGCAAGTCAATAATTATTGTTATTGCTTTAAAAACGTCGGAATGTTGTACAACGATGTGTTTACACTGACAAAAACTCCACAAAAGTATTTTAAATTAGTATTTTGAATATTTTATATAAGAAATATGTGCACACAAAATATTTATATGTAACATGAAGCCTTACGTGACTCACAGTCGAAAACACCAGACCTCTAAAGAAACTTTCATTGAACCGACTGTAAGGGTTAGAAAATGACGGGAAGTGAGTCATGATGTTCTTGGAAAGACGTACGAGAGGTATAATAGTGACGGCCAGCCCTGCCACCCAAAAAATATAATTTTTATCGAAAAAACTACCAACCCGGTCTTTTAGACAGCTAAGTCAGCCCTCGCGGGGGAAAATTAAAGTAAAGACAAATCAGTAAGGTCGTGCTTTGAAACTTAGGACATGTAGATAGATCAGTTAAAAGCTGAAAATGTATATATATATATATATATATATATATATATATATATATATATATATATATATTTATTTATTTACATAATCAACGGTATGGCCACGGTACAAAGAATACAATCATGTAATAAGATCTATACTGATCTAACAACAATAAACTTTGGTAATTAGTTTATAGATTATATAGCATAATAGCATAACGCTGCAAATATCACTACAATAATGTAACAAAAATTGACAATCAATAACAAGTCAGTAAATTCAGATGAAGACTTAACAACATCGACTACAACAAACAGCAGAAGTGACAATCTAAAAGACTGAAATAACATCACACAAGGAGAAAAACATAGACAGCACATTGTGTGGCGCTTTAAAGGCACCACCTACAGTAAACACCAGTTGACCGAGCACATGAGATTTGTGTAGCCCTTTAAAGGCACCACCTAATCACTTGCACAGCACTGACACCCTGCAATCGGATCATTGCAGACGTAGCTTCAGGAGCTGTCTCTTGAAGGAATCATAGCTAAAATTGAAAATGTCCAGATCCCAAGAAAGGGTCCTCCGCTCAAGTCGCTGACATTTAGCGTGTCCGATCCTCACAAACAAAATATTATTAATATGCCCTTGTAAAAATAGAAGATAAGTTGCGGGCCAAGTGGTTGAACGTTGCCACGTTGCACATGTTGTTACATTGGCCATATGCTGCTCAATACATTTGTTGATTTTTCAATATGTGTACACAGTCTGCTAATATACCGGGTGTCTCACCTAAAGTGAACCAATAGCTAACTTTTTTATTATAAATCTGACAAAGAACTTCTTATGGGGCACTTCCCTTAATTTTCAACGCTGCTTTTTGGAGTCACTTTGAAATTAAAAAATATGGCCGCCATTTTCCAATATGGCGGACACCTTCGATTTTTCTTATGGAACACCCTAAATTTTAGGGCGTTTTTGGATTGTACGCTTAATTTTAGGAACTTTTTATTCCTTCTCAATTTTTCCTAAACTCAATGGTTCAGCAGATATGAGCGGATAAAGTTTGATTTTTCCCCATTTAAAATGCATTGTGTCCATGTAACTGTGCCATCCCATGTATTCCTTATGGAGTAATATCATATTCAAAATAACACATTTCCACGATTAAATCTCGACTAAAAACTATTTTATGATTAAACCTCAACTAAACTAACATTTTAGCCACTTTTATTCTTTTGTATCTTGTTGTTAAACCCAACCGTTTTCGATGTACAGACTACCAACAATTTCCCAATGCATTTTAAATGGGAAAAAATCTAACTTTAACTGCTCATACCTCCTTAACCATTGGGTTTAGGAAAAAATTATAAAGAATAAAAAGTTCCTATAATTAAGAGTAAAATCCAAATACGCCCTAAAATATAGGGTGTTCCATAAGAAAAATCAAAGTTGTCCGCCATATTGGAAAATGGCGGCCATATTTTTAATTTTCGAAATAACTCTAAAAAGCAGCGTTAAAAATTAAGGGAAGTGCCCCATAAGACGTTCTTTGTCAGATTTATAATAAAAAAGTCAGCTATTGGTTCACTTTAGGTGAGACACCCGGTATTTTGTATAATTTAGTTTCTTCTATCGCTATGAATCCTCATGGTTTCGTTTTGGAAAACTTATAAGGTTTATTTAAAAAAAAGTGTGATTACAATAAGCCTCACTAAGCATAGCTTAACAGCGAGGTCTTATAAAAAGGATAATCGACCAAAAAGGTGCAAGATTCATGGTTCAAAATTAGCATTTCAGCAGTTAAACAAAATTAGATCACTTGATTTTTGCTTGCTGTAGAGAGCTTTTTAAGACTGGAGCCTTGGTTTATGTTACATTGGGATACAGTCTAATCTGGGATCAAGAGCGTTTGGTTGTTAAATTTAATTGTTGTATGCGTCAACTACTAAATAACCACTACTGTAATGCAATAGCCGCAACAGATTAAATGCAGTCATGCTGATTAAAACGTATTATCTAATTGATTAATTTAACCCTAGAAAGGCCAAATGGTGAGATTCTGTGGGGCCAGGCAGTTTTTGCCTTCCATGCAGCATTTTATGTTAACTGTTTTAAAATACCTATTTTTTACCAAAACATATAACATTATATACCATTGGATTTGGGACATTCTGTAGAATCTAAATATGCTAACAAACCCTGAACCTTTGTTACAACAAAAATGGTACATGCCAAAAACCGAAAAACAAACATTTGCTAAAAACTAAATTTCAAAAGTAAGGCCTTCCAAAAAAATAGAAAAAATTTTTTTACAAAAATCCAAGATATACAAGTTGTTTGAAATTTATTTCCTTACACAAAAACAGAAGAATATTTTAAACAACTATAAACGATTTTGAGTTATAGCGTGAAATGTGAAACTCTACATTTTGTTTGAATTTTGCATGCTTATATACTTTTTAGGCCTATACATAGTAAAAGACCTAAAAAATAATAAAAACACATATATTCTGATAGAGCAGTAAACATAGAATAAGAAAAAATAAATATCCGTATTTATACTTTTTCCGTTAATATAGTATTTCAGTTTGAAAATAAGTTTTGTTTTTACTCACGGGATATTACACAAAAAACTAACAACTTCTAACACACGTAAAAAAGTAGTAATTGGGTGTATAAAAATTACAAGATATACAAAATGTGTGAAATTTTGTACCAAATCAGAAAATATATAGTTTATTTGAAATAAAACAACTTATAAGGGTTATAAGTGGTAAAATATAAAAAAAGAGAACATTTTTTTTATTTACCGCTCTGTTATGCTCTGATATCAGAGCAAGATTTTCTTCAAAACACTCTCACTTTCTTGATTTTATGGAATTAGCATTTTATCATAGCAAATGAGTCAATGGGAAAAATGTAGAAAATAATAATATTTTTTTAGTACGTAAACCATGGAACTAACGTCAAAGTATGTTTATAAACAATTTCATTTTGCTTATCTTTCTCACAACTCACAAAAACCTGGAGTCCAAGTTTTCTTCCATTACTCATCACTGATTTACACATAAATACCTTCTAATATCACTATAATTACAATATTTATTCACTAAAGCAGTCACAACCAACAAAAACAAACTTATAACCGACATCTGTTCACAACAACAAAGAATCATCTGGCTGCAGCGCGATAGGCCTACAACACAACAGGTGCTCTGACGAACTGAGATATTCCATAACTTTGACCAACTGCAAAAACCAAAATATCACTCCAGGAAACTTACAATTATACTTAGATCGGTAGAGGATTTCTTCCTCTTCGTTTCTGTATTTTTCTTTGTTTTCAATTCCATATACAAGCAGAATAATAAATACTTATCCAAACGACTAAAAAAGCTGTTTGGCCCTACAGAAAACTCTTACTGACTTAGTTTACCGTGTCTTTGTAAAAAAATCACAGCTGGTAAACTAATGACGCTAGACTAAATCTTTCAATAGACGAAGTGTAGAGAAAGAAAGAATGAATTGAGTGATACCACCCTCCAGCTTCTACGACGAAAAATAAAGCTTCCACGAATTTTACAAAATGGCCCATTTTGCCTCCACTGCTCGCTCGGCAGTGCCGCGGAACGGGAAGGTCAAAATTTCAATATATTTATCTCACTATCCTGCGGTTATAGTAAACATAAATGAGTATATTATATATGGAAATTGAAGGTAATTTCATTATCTTTCCAATGGTTTAATTGTCTTTGTGATTACTGCAATTTAACAGTACGAAATATTGGTTAGAACAAAAGTCTGTAGCAAACGACTATAAAAGTTGTTTGGCCACCATCTTACCGTAACCTAACGACTAAAAAAGTCGTTTGGCCGTTCTAGGGTTAACGGTTGTAATTGCTCTTTGAACATGGAATATAATTTAAATACTTTGTATTAATTCCTAGTACCTGGTGGACCGAGCCTTGCTCGGTGTTATTTCATGTTTACCAGTTCATCCAGTTACAATAAAATATTTCAACGTCATAAAAATTGATAAATAGAAACCTTTTTCATTACTCCATGGACTCTTCATCCCTCTTGCTGTATTTTCCCTTGACCGCTGTAGATTCCTTCATAACAGCTGTTGAGCTGTTATGATTACTTCATTTGTTTACACTTTCCTAGTTTATTTTCGTTATTGCTATCACGGCAACCCATAAGGCCAATGTTAAAATTCTACAACTTTAAAATTCGATTTATTACGTTATTAGATTTTCTCTGGCCAAGTAATCTGCATAAAAGACGCTTTTGAGTCATAAATTACCTATTCCCAGACTTTGAAGGAAATCCTCGGAGTCGTTTTTGAGATAAATGTGCAAGCACGCAAGCAAGCACTCACTGCTGATAAAAGAGTATAGGATCGAAGTTTTAGCAGTTGCCAGTGGCTTCGCTCACGATAAAAATTTCAGCTGATCTTACTTCTGCTCTTTGAAATGTAAAATTAAAGAATTCACAGCTGTTAACATTTCGGTTTTTGAATGTTTACATCCTTATAAAATGGAAACATTGAAGCTAAGGACGTTCATGGGGCGTAGCCCGAGAGGATTTTAAGGAAGTGAATAGGCCTATATGTTTCCCAGGTTCAAGATCTAACTCTGTGTGAAATTTTAACCCAGTCGGTTCAGTATTTTTCGAGTTTACTTATTCCATACATACCCACATACAGAAACCACCTCTTTGTTATAATAACGAAGTATAACAACAATATCAATATCCTCTCAGCATATTCTGACCCACGTCACACTTACAACCAGTGTTTAACACAGCTCATAAAACTCTCTTAAGACTGATTAGCATTTCATATTAGTCCCACCGCCTGTTAAATTTAATCACAAATTAAATCTCGCGCCCGTGCGAAAATTAAATACGGTAGCGCGGTGAATTAGTGGATTACCATCGTATGTGAACGGAGCCGGCAATTTGGAAGTTAACTAGATTTATCTGTTGTGGCCGTGGTAGGTGAACAGCTGTTTATCAGGTTCGTTCCAGTCTTGACGAGGAGTGTAGATTTCCGTTCACAAGTGGACTGTGAGTTATTTCCATCGCCTTATGCGTCTTGTTTGTGGGGGAGGAAACAATTGGCTAAGCGAGGAGGAAAATGTGTTAGTGAAGGTCAAAAACATAATCGGTTCACAGAATATGGTTTTCTAACAGTCAATAAGAGCTATTGCGGTTTTAATATTTGTGTTACGTGTTTTTCTTATTTTGCGCATGAAAAGTACAAGGAACTTTAAAAGCAAATCGATAAACAAACTAAAACCAAAAGACAAAAGAAACTATTAACCCATTCATTCTGATCACTTTGACGTTAAAGTTTGGTTCCTAGTACAATAATGTAATTTTCATCTGTAGGCCTACTAACGTCCATGATTCAGATATTTTAAATACCTGAATGCTAAATCGTGCTTCAGTCTCTCAATAATATTAACCTAAGGAGCAATTTAAATAAATCTTAATTAGGAGGTGAACTGTACCACTATTTAAAAACTAAACAACGCCATCGAGGAGTAGTACAATGTATCGGTCATATTAAATGGGATTATGTTTAGATATCGGTGATTCAGATAAAAACAACATTCACTTGTCCAAGGGGAGGGGGATAATACAGGGTTTGAGCAAAATAAAAATTAACGTAGACGAAAGTTCCTGCTTATAAAAACGTAGTTAATCTGATATTCGGAGTCTCGAACTGTACGAAACCACAGAAGCTAGATATTTTAGAACAACCGATATTTTAGAAGAAGTTCAACTCAGATGAAAAATCATAATAGTATACTAGTGATGATTTTCGTACGAGGTCAAAGCCGAGGTAAAAAATTACCAAGTCACGAAAAGCAGCTTTAAGCCCGTGCGATGGAGAATATGTTTCGTTATATCGCTTAGTACAACACGCTAACTACTTAAGAAAACCAAAATGTTACAAGTTATTACTTTTAAAGATGTCTCCGAAAGAGGCTTTCATCTTGTTCTTGCTATTAAAACTAATCAGCTAATCGTCTGTTTCATCTGTGTTAGACTAGACTGACAACAACAAACGACTACTATTGATGTATCGAACGCATTGAACTATCGTTTGGTGAAATGAGCGGGTTTCACAAATCGATTAAACTCACAAGAGTGCAACAATGAATTTCAATTAATATAAAAACCGATAACCACTCTCGATGCAATCGGTAACTCCCTCCCATCGATGCTAAAAAATACACGTTTGCAGTTAAGTACATTATAATCAAACAGGTCACGTCCTCGACATCAGCTGATTCTTTTTCTCCCCAGGGCGAAAAAGAGCTTCGTTACGCCCGCAACACATGAAATGAAAACTGCCGTTTTCACTGTGGTGTAACGAAAAATATATTCGTACTCGGTTCCAGCCTGGTGTTTTTATCTTGAGTCGCAGTTGCTCGCAGCTTCCCGGATGTTCCGTGGCAATTAAAATACGCCCGGTAAAAGCTTGTTGTCGTAATTGGACAACAACCCTTCGTTATTTGGACCCGCGTGTTTGTCGGCGACAATTGTGACGCGGATGGAGAGAGGCTGAGTGGTGAACGGGAGTTCCGTGGTGTGGAGTGATAGTGACATTTTTGAGGAAATCAATGTACGATCGAATAGTAAAGAATTCCAATAAGTACTGTAAAATCATGATTATAAATTAGATTAAAACCAGCTAACGAATTTATGAAACAGATTTAGAAGATGCAGTTCAGAAGTGTCTAAATGGGCCGGAGCTATGGCAGTTACACCCTATAAATGGGAGTATATTTTTGTCTTCGTCATGTAATGAACAATTTTTTCAACTACATTTTTAGAATATGTTTGTCCCTACCGTGTATATCCCCGTTTACAATTGATAAATTCATACGAGTATTTCAACCTTACAATTGTTGGGGTATTTATACATTTAATACAAGTATTATGTTTGGACTTAAATATTTTATTTGACCGGAGATTTACAGACATTCAACTGGAAATTTACAATTTACTGCGTATATTCCCCTGGAATTCCTTATCAAATTAAGTGCAAACACACATGTTCCATTTTATTTAATTTTTTTTGTCACAACTTCTGTAAATTGTCAAAAGCTAGTTTTACAGCCATGAAACAGGAATGTACAAAACTTGTAAATTTCCTGTTAAATTAATTGTACAAGTCCATACATATAAATGGGTGATATAAATGGGACTGAGAAATACATAGGCTACTGTAATGGTAGTGAAGTTTTTTTTTACATTACAGTGTCAAAACAGTTGTTTCTATCTTTAGGGCGAAAATAGCTTCAACCCAATTTTTTTACTGGTTCGTTCTTAAAACCAGTTGATCATTATTGTTATGCAAACTTCGACCTGGTTCAGCGTCTAGTAGCTAATGAAATCGGCGAACATTTACAATAATTAGCATTCTAGGACACAACCTGATGAGAAAATAAAATGAAGGCGAACCAGTATTTCTAGCTATTGGAATAGAACGTCCTTTTATGACTGTATTATATTTAATTACAACTTACCTAATTACCTTGTGTATTACTCAATTACTGTACGTGACTTGTAAGCTGCAAGTACATATTGATATTATAGTGCATTTATTCACTTCCTCTATAATTCAACTTATGTAATTTTATACATAAAACCCGAAAATATATTTTCCCCCACCTGGTATTTTTAGACGCTTTTTGCTCCTTGTAATGGGTGAGTAAAGTAATAATTTGCCTCCCAGCGGGATTAAAGTATACCCCCCCTCCCAATATTACCAATTACGATTGCAAACTCTTCCATTCCCGTCCTACTTTTAAACCAGATCGCAGTCTTGATCAAGTCTCAATCCCGCAGTTACAATAGGTCTATTAGCTTGGACAACTTTTTCTCCCCGAACTTGCCGATAATCGCGACAGTTTTCCAATTACCCGCGAGCGGCTGCGGCGAGTTGCGATCGCGGCGGCGGTGGCGAGGCGCCAGACAACATCGGTAACTCTCGGTAAACGCCGCGATCGGTAGATCGGATCTGTGATAGCGCCGCGGTGTGCGGCTGTTAAACGCGTGTGTTAAGGGTATGGTTTTGACTTAATTTCATGTTTGTTTGTGCTTATAAGGGCCGCTTTCTCCAAACCTGGTTAACCTAAAAATTTGTTTAACCTTGGGGTTAACCCGGGGGTAAAGCCCCCCAACCCTTCTAAACCCCGCCCGTGCCTACCTTGTGAGGGTTAACTTGTGAGGGTTTAAAGGGGGTCGGTTTCATGTCTTGCAATTAAAGTTTTATATTTAGTACTGTATTGAAGTTTTAGTGAAGATTACTCCTTCACGATAAGTAAACAAGTGAAAGTAACAATTAAAAAAAAGTAAAAATGTTAGGGTTCAATTGTCTTAAAATTATAAATTTAGTAATGACAAAAACACAATAAATGCAAAAGGTCAAGAGAAATATGAGAAATTATCTCTAAATTTCGTTAAATAATTTGAATAGATTAATGATTTTCAAATTATAGTCGGCTTCAAATGAAGTGACCTAGGCCGTCCCGTAAGCCTAGTGCTAAAGTTAACGCTATGCTCATGGGTGTACTGTGCCATACAACACACAAGTCGGTGGGAGATGAGCCGTGCGTTACCTTTGCACATATGTAGAATGAAATCAGGTAGACCTACATCACCACGTTTTACTTTGGGTTGAGACGTATAAACTGTTCAAAATATAAAATCTAAAAGAACAATCATTCAGTCAAATGCCACTTTCCTCTAAATCATTTATCCTATACTCTTAATATGAGCCATGTTATCTTGCGTCCGTGCGTGCGTTCGCACGTGTTTGCTTGCTCAACGATCTCAAAAACGGCTCCGAGGATTTTTTTCAAAGTCTGGAAATAAGTCATTTATTAATAAAAACATGTTTTATCCACATTACTTGGCCAGAGAAAATCTAATAACGTAATAAAATTAATCTAAAAGTTGTACAATGTTAACATTGCCATTAGGATTTGCCATGATAGCGATTAAATAAACAAGGAAACTGTAAACAAATAAAGTAATCATAACAGCTGTTTGGAAACTGCAATCTAAGAAAATTACAGCGTGTGGGATGGAATAAAGATTGCATGGAGTAATAAAAATAATATTTATTAAACAATTTATGACTCTGAAATATTTTATGGTAGTCGGATGAACAGGTAAACATTGAATAAAACCGAGCAAGGCTCGGTCCACCAGGTGTTTTGTCTAACAAAAATAAATCGCCCAAGCACAAATCCAAAATTAGCGAGTGTTAATTTTACCGCCAATTATTCACCGCGGGCGGTCCAGCCAGTCAGCGCAGTACAGCGAGCGACAGCAGACAGTCTCTGTACAGCCGGAACCGCTAAATGTTGCGTTATACGCGGTGTTTACTCGGGCAAATCGTCCGCCTCGACACGTTTGATGTTTGGCTGGAAACTTCGCCGCTTGTCTCCGCTTCTCTGTCTCGCCAGAGCCGCGGCCAAGAAAAATTAAAACTGGAAACGCCGCGTCGTGTTGTGTTCCGAGTGTTTGTTTTACGGGGAGGTGACGTGATTTGTCGTCATTTTGTTACCTTTGCCAACCAAGACCAATAGAGTAGAAATCGAGCATTTTTTGTTAGAAGACAGTATCAATAAATGAAAGCATGAATGGTGAACGAATCATTCAATTTTGTAGTGGATTTGTTTCTATATTATGTAGTTAACTAGAGCCTTTGATTCATCATAATTAATGGATAGTTAAATAGTTAAAAAGACAAGCTGTGCAATTCAAGACGACGCTTATGAACTTCACTAAAGCAATTTTAGTCCAGAATCATAACTTAGTCTTTGTTTTATATCTAAAGTTTGATGAATAAAAAATGTGTTTGCTCAAAAAAGATCGTTCTTTATTGATGAAGGAGTCTACGGTTCAGCTACGTTGTTCCCTTAAAGTGGCAATGCTGTTACGAAGTCTTTTCTGATAATGCATGTCATCTTTTTAAACAATTTTTACTTTCTCCCCCCTATACATAGTATATGGAGAAATTATCGTTTTCGTCAAAATTTTCGAATTTGAGTTGTTAGTGGATATATTTGTTTTAGTGCTCCCAGAATCCAAAAAAGTGGTTTTCGGCCTGGTGTCTGTCTGTCTGTGTGTGTGTGTGGATGTATGTGTGGATGTAAACAAAGCTAGAGACGACACCAGTGGTCCGATTTTCATGAAATTTGGCATGTAGGTATAAAGCCGTGTTATCTCCAGGCGTATTTTTCATTTTTTTGAATTTTTGATTTTTGAGGGTATTTACCCCATAAAAACCCATAAAAAATGACAAAAATCCAAATTTCTCAAAAACGGCTTTAACGATTTTGATAAAAATTTCATGGTTTTTAGTGCTTAAGATGACAAACAAAATGACACAACCCGCATGTCTGTAAAAATTTAGGTTCAGAAGTTATAGGGGTTTAAGTGTTAAAAAATTCATATTTTTCAAATTTCACAAAATCTGTGACCTCTAAAGAAAACATACTTGCAACCATTAAATTTGACTTGAAAAACTAAATAATCTAGTATTTTGAATCATTAGTTTACGTCAACTGGTTGCGGAGATGATTGATATTTTAGTTCGGCGGTAAACGTAGTACGTTGTCCAATGTTATTCTTATGGCAAATATTTAAAAACCGATACATCAGTTATTTACTAAGCGATTTTGATAACATTTGGTATATGTCTGTGTGATGATTAATTGTTAATTTGTTTTATTTCACTAAATATGTTTTCTGGTTTTAAATTACTTGAAGGGAGAAGTATGTGTCAGTTTCCTGATACCGTTTATTAAAATAAGTTTTGTTTAAAAAATAAGTGTTTTCGTTTTTTTTAATATTTATCCACTATTTTTGGTTTTAAATAAACCAACTGTAAACGTCTTAACATTTCTTATGGAGTATAATTTAAAAGGGGAATGAATGTTAAAAACGAGATTTGGCACAGTGCCTTCATAAATTGAAATGCAATATTGATGGTGCAGCTATTTTGCATCTTCAAGATGTCACGGCACTCACCCTGTTTAAGTGTTGCTTGCTTAGTAGAGTGATGGTAGGGTATGGCCGTTTATTGATCATAAAGTTTTTTCTTGTTTGCTTTGTGTGTAGAAAAATGACACAATCTATTCCCTTCACAAGAGGGTCAATGAAGATGAAGGAGTTAATTAAGGTAATCATTTAATCAAGACATGAACACTTGTTAACAAATAAAGAAATCTGTGACTGTTATTAACTTTGTTGTTTCCATATAATCAAATCAATTTTGTAGATTGAATGTAACTTTTTTTGTTTTAATTGCCATTTATTTAATTTTGTGCTAAGTGTAAACTTCGCCAATATTCCCCACATATCAGTTCTTGAGCTAGTTTAAGAGAGGCTGAAGGTTTCGGCCCCTATGCACAGGCTTTGCCTATGTGGGGACCTTCTCTGTATTGTGTTAGTACAAATGTATTATTATTGTGAGAATAAACTATTGAGAATTGAGAATTGCTCTAAATCGAGCTCTGTTTATTAACAAAGTATGTATTTGTTCAAAATCGGGAGTTGTTATTATGAGGTACCTGTTTTATTAAGAATGACAAAGAATTAATGAAATGAATGATAATTTACGGCAATGAATCGTTACTTCCTTTAGAGTGAATATGCCTGTCGTATTGGCTATGTTTCTAGTTCAGTTTCATTCAGATTCCCGCCACTTTCCCGGCCGACCCCATAGCAACCATATCACATTGTACCGATTGTAACCGGAGGTTTCAATTAATGAGGCGCATTACTTTACGAGCGGCCGATGTCGTAAATCACGTTCCACAACAAGATGGCGGCTACGATCGCTATCACGTACTACGCTGGCGGCCGTCACGTCGAGCCGGCTACAGGCGAGTTGTTCTGACTTTGGGCCTCGCCGAGCTTCAGGTTGTATCAAGCGGCTGGCCTACAGTGGATTTGGTCTTCTGTTGGGTCTCACGCGCCAGCTGATCATGTCAATTTCTTGAAGAATGGAATTTTTTATTAATTTCACTTTTAAGTAGTAAATTATATATAAATTTGAACGTAATTTTTAATCGTTTAGATAACACTCATCTCTATCAAATAAGGTATCCAAATAAGGTAACCGTTTACACTATAAAATGAGGTTACCATTTTAGGTATATAATGCATGAGCAAATAAAATTGGACATACTAGATGAGCAGGTTGATATGCATACTAGAAGCCCACATGATCATCCAGAGTTGGTGGTATGTAGGCCCTACTTAGGGTTAGTAATCCAAAAAGTTTTTTTTTAAATGAAGAAATTGTGAATTTTTATGATTTGTGAACTTACCACTTAATTACTTACGAAAGCTATATCATCACACCTTAATGCCGAGTGAGAATCCATTTGGAACTGATAGTAGTGATAACAGGTGACGGATTAATTGTTGTGGACCAATTAAAGCGATGTCAGTTGTTTGACACATGGCGGACCCTCTCGTAATATTAGTGGACGCCGGCTCATGATTATGTTTGAACTACTACCTGAGAGAGATTGCTTTGGTTAAAATTGTTTCAGTGAGCTAAAAATTAACAAAATAAAACTGCCATGTACTTAATTGGAAATATTTGTTGGTTCAAAATATAGGTTAGGCTAGTATGTTTGCCTTGTTTAAAATTGTTGGTTTTAGATTTGCTCCCATGATTGTATTAGTCCACATTGAGTAGATTAAGTGATTTTGCAACGAATTCAAGAAAACGTGTTTATTTAATAAAATAAAGAAAGGACAAGAACAAGTTAACAGTTTAACAAGAACAAGTTAACAGTTTTTTGTTATTCCCTGTTATTGTAATAGTTGTTTGCATTTCGTATTTCAATTTCGGTAACTGTAATTGAATCATATTCGAAGTATAGATTACGCTAGTATGTTTTCCTTGTATAAAATTGTTAGTTTCAGATTTGCTCCTATGACCATATTAGTCCATCTTAAGTAGATCAAGTGAATTTTCGACGAATTTAAGAAATCATGTTTATCTAACAAAATAAAAAAGGGAAAGTCAAGCACAAATTATCTGTTTTTAGTCCTCCCCTGTTATTATTAATAGTTGTTCGCAAATTATATTTCAATATTAGTAACTGTAACTGAATCATCTTTAACTCATTAGTCATAAGACACAAAACGTGTTACCGTATTACATTAAAAACCTCTACAGTTATACTTCTTTTTTTACAAATACATAACGCAATACACACCTAACAAAGACTCAAACGCCCAATCCAAGCCAATAAGACATTCCAGATCGCGAACTAATCATTACCGGTCGTACACAATCCTCGTCACGTAATCGTCGACACAATCGGCACGACTACAAAAAAACCAAATCAACATCAGTCGAGGCCGTCGGGCCTGTTTTGGAATTATTGTAAATAATTTCATTTCCACAACACCCTAATTATCCGAGTCGCTCGGGATTTTGTCTCAGGATCCCGTCATTAGTCTGATTACGAGTCCCGGGATCGTTCGTGGAATCCCGGGACAACGGATGGGATTCCGTGTGATTCTTGTGGGGCTCTATTGGACACCGGTTTGAGCTGGTGGCTACATGCCCGGTATGGAAGGTGGAGGTGGCGGCTGTGCGAATGGTTGGGAGGTATTTACAAGTGTCCGGCAACGATGTGTGTACGTGTGTGGCTTGCGTGGTTCTTGGGTCATGTGGTTTTACTGATGGATTTAAACAATGCATCACACTAGGCGATGACTTTTAGGCGATCGTTTTAGGGTGTTGATTTTGTACCTGGATAAATTAAATATAAAACAAATCTCTTTATTAATTGTGGATGATTTATTTTAAAATTAAATCTAATAATGTAGAATTTATAATTAATCTTAATAATGTAGAGGTTTGAAAGTTTCACCGCAATCATTATAGGATGTTGAAAACGTTTTGCAGCATTTCGTCTTTACAAATGCAAAGGCTTTTAGATTTTCTATAAATTATCACCGGGAATTTAATATTTATAATCAATATATCAAGAAAAAATACCGAATAAAATCTCAATAATCATTAGGAACTACGCAAACTATGTGAATACCCTTTAATCATTTGGTGCGCTGGGTCAACTAAGATTTAGCCAATCAGAAAACATGTTCCTGAACTACTTTTCCTACTAAATACTGCTTCATAGTCTACCAAGCAGATGGACTATCTTTTAAATAATCTTTTAAATTAATGATCTTTTAATTTCATGATTACTTTTGCGACATGAAATACACAAAACATGTTTGCATTGAGAACCAATTAGAAATCTCTACCCTAAATATTTGTTCTTTTGTTTGTAGGCCTAAGCAAAATTTAACCAATTTTACCTTTTCCTTTCACATTTTCAACGCATTTTTACTCAGTCACGCACTCACATCAACATTTGATTTAGTGTTTGAAGCGAGAATTAAATATATCTGCCCAACTTTTTACGTGTTCCGCAAATAACTATTCAAATTTCGAGCACACAAATCATCGTTGATAAGGAAACAGAACAATTTTCCAGAATTCTATTTACATTAATTAGTTTTTGTGCATATCTGGTGGGTAAGTGGCGGATCGCATGGTAGAAGGCAGTTCCCTCCTTCACGCTCATTCCCTCCAAAACTCCCCCCCCCCCGCCTGTTTTACTTATTGCCGTAGAACAATTTGTGTTGGTGTTATTTGGTTTATGATTTACATTATTCTCGGATTAACGAAGTGAAAAATATTATAATACCGTGTCTGGTTTTTGTCTAAAATATTTTAGTAATTCGTAACCCAAATCTGTAATCTAGTTTACGTGGGTCTAAAAGTATTGTCAAAATTATCAGGCAACGAATATTTAATTTATAATGCTAAATTGAATTACAAGTATAAGCTTAAGCATTCATTGCATCTGCACTAGGCTTAATTAACCACATAAAGAATATTTATCTAATTTTACCGTAGACTTTTTTATTACGAATTTAACCATCGAAACTACAGGTTTCATGAAGTTGAATTATGTAAGGTCATTTAATAGTTCCGTTTTAGAATTTTTATTTAACAAGGATTACCTAACTGGTAAAAAAAGAGGACAATAATTAAATCGTAAGTCGGTTTGAAAAACAGGGCCGCAAATTCTAAAATAAAATGAAAAATTCCTTTTTTAGTGGAAGTTAAGGATTTTAATTTAAAATAGTTTGAAAATTGTATGATGAGTATGTAATATTTTGTATGGTGTATGTATATATGCCAGAGGATCTTAAACGTTTTGGAGGAGGCTATACGAATACCCTTGTATTGTGCTCCGATTTTAAACGGTTAATTTTATGAATTCTTTCGTAAACAAGAGAATCAAAGAACAAATCTATTGCTAATATAGACAACCTGATCTAGTACGAAACCTAAAATTTTCATCAGTTAATTCAGCAAAATATAAGGACTAGGTAACTGCGTCAGCAAAAATTTAACATCATTGTTAAGTTTTAATACGGCACTAAACAACAGCTCAAAGAAATCCCGTTTGCCTGTCATGTTTACATATGTATGAATCGAAGAAACAAGCAAGCGAGGAAAGATTAGGCAAAGTTTTTTCATATCCAACCCGTAAAGACATTTTAATGTTCGGTTCGACATACGTGCAGTTGAATATTAATGTTTCATGTCACTTTTTTATTAGTCATGCAGACGAAAACTTTATATCCGAATTGAATTTTTATTCTCTCTCGAAGTTTTCCATTTTATATTAGTTTTAGATAGTTATCTACGGTTGTAATTTATCAGTAGCACATGTATCGTGAACAAGTCTGTGTAATTCATATCAGCCAATATGTGTCCTAAAATAAAACGATTTACTGGAGGGTTTAATTCAAAGTAATACCTGAACCCTTAATGAAAATAACAAAATCCAATTCAAATTTTAATTGTTGGACCCAACATGATAGTCCACATTAAGTATCCCAAAATTGGTTTGTTTAGTTGGTTTATCAACTAATAGCTCAAGTGCGTGGTTAAAAATTATAAAATTGATGTGAAGAAGATTAACCACCATAAAAAAAATCATTTCACAACTACATTATAAAACTGACATATTATTGAAATAAAGATTTTTATTAGTATACACCCTTCTAAAAGAAGGATTGAAGTAACTTTGTCTAGAATGTGTACCTTAAAAAAAATCACCTTATGTCCTGTAATATTATGTCATGTAATTTTACATCACTTGTCAAGGCTCTAAAATCAATTTCACATTCCAAAATTTTATAATTATTTTATTTTACAATTTATTTTTACAATTTGATTTTACCATCAGTTTTGTGAAGGTTAATGTTTCATGTTAATGTTTCATGTTTCATGTGTAAAATAATATATGTTTTCTCAGCAACAATATTATTTTACCCCTTAACAGTCGACAACCTGATCTGTTTATCATCTCACCCCATGTATATGTGCACCAAAATAAAACCACATGTTTGTGATTCCTGATAGAATCTATCTAATAGTATCACACAATCCAAAAATACATATACTGGGTGTTTTTTTAACGCAACCCTTGTTTAAGATTGAATAATGCTCACATATAGATAAAATAAATATTGTTTAGAGTTGATCTTTACATTTGATTTAACTTATTATTTCAGTTTGATCACATTTAGCTTTCATTAACTGTAATTCATGAACATGTTTAAAAGTACCTCTTTCAATTTCTTGTATTAAATTTGTTATGTTTATTTCCAGCTGCTGAATATCCTGTGGGTTGTTTTCGTAGGCCTTACTTTTTATGTGTCCCCAAAGAAAATAATCTAGTGTGGTCAAATGCGGGGATCTTGGGGGGTATAATAATTTACTGATAAAATATAAAATTTGGGTTGCGTTAAAAAATAAAAAATCGAAAAAAGAACAAACTAATAAACACCCTGTACAATTATTTGATTAACAGCTTATAAAACTAGATTCACCGCGTGTTATCCACGGTAATGCAGCCGGGGGAAATCTCAATTCGGTCTCGAGTTAGAGACCATTTTCAGCGCCCCCTCGCGACCGTTTACTCAGGCCCAATTTCCGTATAATGAGTTTAATTTTGGCAAACACGCACACAGCACACAGTCGCCGCTGCCGCTACAGTCGGGTCGTTCTTACTTGTGTCTGGCGCCGTCTGAGCTCAACGTGTTGTATTGGGTGTTAAGGAAGAAGAATTAGGAAGTAGTAGGGGATTGGATTTTTGTTAAAAGTGAGAACGTCGATGATGAAAAATAATAGACAGTTGATATTAAAATGCTTAAGCACAGTAAATACAGTATTTCAATTTGTGCTTTTATAACATTTATTAATAATTACTAGGATGAATATAATTAAAAATAATTTTTTGAATAATTTATCGATTAGCATGGCCCTTGTTGTAGTGCCGCAGTGCAGCTATTTACTGGAAGTTAAAAGGAAAAACGTCTTACAAACAACTCTATAGAGATCTTGAAAACATTCCAATGTCAAAACCTTATATAGCTCTCGAATCAATTTCCTAGACTCTACGTGCCAATTATTGTTACACTTGTAAGTGTATTGTGAAATCCTAATACCAGGTTTCTTTCCTTATTATAATAACACACGTAATTTAGGAAATCAATTTAGAAAAATTGTGATTATCGTCACAGTTCCATTGCCATTCTTGAGGGAAACCACAGCCAATCCAATTTTATTGGTTTGTATAGGTAGGTACTATTTATCACTGTATTTTTATGTTTATCATTAGTCAACATCAATGTTTCATTATAATTCATCATTCATAAATAACGAATTAAGTGTTTCCTTACGATGCTACTCGTATATAGTATGACTGGGACTGTGGCGTGTCCTGTGATCCAGCTACTTAGAGGTCACGAATTGTGGATAGTTATGAGCGACAGCTTGTGGACGCGGTGTTCATCAGTAGGGATTAGTAGGGATATCCGCACTACTGAATACCAGGTCCATAGGGTCGTTCTCATCGTAGACCAGATCGTAAATTGTAAACCAGGCAAAACAGTGGTTCGGATCCCACGTTAAAATGTGCCTTAGTTGCCTTTGGCTGTTGGGCTATTAATTAACAGTCCTGTCTAAGGAACATGTCGGCCTTAGTCAGTAACAATGCTACAATATCGCGCCACAACCATTTTCCACTCACATGTCATTCTTTCGTACTTGGCTTAAAATACCTACCTGGGTAGGTCGCCATTTTCAAGCGATGTATGTAAAGGAAATATGTTGGCTTAAAAACTATAATAGGCTAATAGCACGTTTTGAGATAACTGAGGTCGAAATATAACCTTACCATTTTGTCTGAATGAAATCAACCTCGCGTATGTACACGTGCATTGTCCAACCCCGCGCCCGAGGCAGTACAAGGGATGAATGTAAGAGATGTGTATAAGTATTTTTGTATGAGGGATGAGTGGCTCGGACGGACCGTGTGTTAGCCGCCCCCAGGCCGCCGTTCCTCGCGTCCAGGATCTATTTCCAATTTCTTTTCCACTCGGTCCTTCTGACCAACGCGCCCCAAGTCGTCAGGGGCTTCTACGTTTCCTCCCCGGGCTAAGTTCTAAAACACAGATGAAAGAGTAATGTTGTCTCTTTTTTTGGGGATGATTCGAAGTCTTTACTTGTTGGCTTGTTGGTTGGTTAGAGTTTTTGTAAGGAAAATAACAAATGTGAATACTTACTCATACATACCCTAGGAGGTAGTGCAAATTGTCTGTACCTCCGATTCTTCCCATCTAACGCATCTTTTTTGTTTACCTTATCTTTTAATTACTTTTATTACTAATAACTTTCATATACATATATTTTCGGTCATCCAGGACGTTTTCGACTATCTTAGTGAAGGTGTAGGTCATAATTAATCCACTTAAATGTGTTAAAAACAAAAACTCTCATTGGTTTTAATTAAAAGGCTGAAAGTGCGTAATCAGAGGAGCAAACTGTATTTGAATATGTATCTAATCGCACAATCATGGAGCCAACTGAAGACTTGAAATTGCGCCTCCAAGCGCACTGCAAAAATGTTTTCCACTTTAGGATTGTCGTTAACCTTTTTTATCACCATACGAAACTACTGATAAAACGTTGCAGAAGCGTTAGTTCCAGTACTCAAACAGGAAGGCAACAACAACGTCGAACTGTACGTAACTTGAAGAAAAATCGCATATGCGTGGAATTTTCGAGTTGGCGAGAGTCGACGTCACCCCGCCCCCACAAGCCGGCTCGAATATCGAATACACCAAGTCCATCAAAATAAAAGTACCTCCATCCGACAGAGCAGGTGAATACCGCATGCCGCACGTTCCAGCGACCACCCGGTCGATATATCGATACGCATATCGGGGAATGCGGCAAAGACTCCGTCATAAAGCGACGGTTACGGTTACAAAGTGAATTTTTCGATGCCACTTGATTTTTACTCGGTCTGTCATAGTCATGCGCCTCTCTGCGTGCACCGTTTATCGTTTATCGTTTACCTTTCAACGTCGGAATTTCCGATACAGTTATCGAATAGGTTTAGTCGCAGGGCCGCGCTGGAATGCGGCGCGTCAAGTGCTGGAATATTGTGCGGATTGTTTTATAAAAAATGTGAGATTCCCTTTATAAAACGGTGTTGAACGTAGGTTGAAGAGAGCTTAACTTTTTTTTGGTTTTATCCTCTAGCATCGATTCAACGGTTGTTGTTCGGTGCTCGACCACTTCAACGGGTTTTATTTTCATATTCGTGTCGGTTTTTTCCACTTAAAAACATTTTTACTCGCTTTCTAAAATCTCTGTAGAGTGTTAATATCTGTTCGTCGACAGAGCGCAGAGGTATTTTGTGAGATTAGATTTTTATTGTAAGAGCAAAATCGTTGTGTATGTTGTAACAGTACATGATTACTTCTTTTTATCTTCTGTTTACAAGCAACCGTATTAAGCGTTAAGAGAGTCTAAAACGAATATATACAAATTATCGGTGTGTTTATTACTTGACAATAAGGTTCTAGAAAAATACCCATGAAAAAAATAAATTACGGTTCTATTTGTGATTAATATGTAAAGGGTGTTCTCAACTTCTTTAATTATAGTCGTAAATAGGACGAAGGCTCGAATTCCTATCGTAAAAATGTAATTCGGAGCACCAAGAAAACCTAGCTTTGCTCGGTTATATACATTTCACAATTAATTGTATCCCCCCCTTCTGTTGTTTTGTATCTTAAAACTTAATACATACCTAATTAAATGGGCGGGGCGGTCCCACTTCTCTGAGTTGGATTATATTTATAAGCTAACTTTAAGAGAAGGGCATCCTACACGGGCTTATGCCTTAAGGATGTTCTATTTATTTCACACTTCGACTTATTATTAATTACATAAGCTTATATGGGTCCTTTTTTCTTCTAATGTATGTGTGATTTTCAATTTGTATTTTAATATTGTTGTGTGAAATACATCTATTTTGAATTGAATTGAATTGAATCACATCACATGAGCCTCATTTAGGTCAGTCTCGTCCATGTCATCACATGGGGCTCTTGTGAAGCACTGACACAGAGATCATAAGTTCTTCCATATCTTTACATGGGCCTCATTTAAAGTACTAAAATACTTTTCACAGCTTCGTCCTGTCATGATACGGCCTATGTGAAGCACAGTTCACAGTCGTCTCACAGCGCCGGGGCCGCATGTGAACCGGCCCTCCAGCCAGGTGAAGGGTGTATTGTTTATCGGGTGTTTACTCTCCGTGATGAAGCCCTCACTTTGAACCTTCGCCGCCGACAACCGAATACGACGCTTTCGATATATCGATATCTCTCGCATCAATAAACTAATCGTCATGCTTACCAAGTAGGGAATCCAATCCCGGGATCCCGCGGGAAAAATCCCGGGATTTTTCGGCTCAATCCCGCGATTTTCGGGATTGTAAAATTACGTGTAAAATCGATATTTACTAGGATCTTATCAGTTAAAACAATGTTATAAACAAGAAAAACCAGTTACATGTTGTTTTTGATCAAATAATCATGGTTTAATGCGTTATTAGTCGTCTTATGGTATGTATAAAAGTAGTTTCCAGTTAATATTTTCATTCTTCTGAAAAAAATATATAGAGATTTTAACTTGTTTCTGATACAATGTAATGCAATTGTAAATAAGTTTCATGACGATGCATCAATGATCATTTTTATCGTACTTCTAGTTTTTTTAATATTATCTTTCCAAGTCCTGATATTGTTTGGTCAAGTAGCTATATTCATGTTTTGTATAAGACTTTCTTTAAATTATATCCGAATAAATATTTTATGGTTAGTTCACGGTTATATAGGACCATCCTAAGGTGTTCCTTTTTCACTGTGATGTCTAACACTGTATTCAGTGTTTCATGATATGGCTGACTATGTCGTCAATTTTTTACGCTCTAGTTTTATGTATAAAATCACGATAACAACTCAAAACTAAACGGAAAACTGCTTTCTATATCGCATTATATTACGATACAATGTATACATGCGAATCAATACTAAATATTAATTTTTGTATCGGCATATACACCGATATATGTTGGATCCATCCCGGGATCAGACCTGGGATCCCGGCATTAAAGTTTTACAATCCCGAAATCCCGGGATTGAAAATATCGTCCGGGGCTGGAATCCCTATTACCAAGTGAAATAAATTACTGGGGTGCGAGTAAATTTCTGTTTGTATATCGATATCTCTCGCATCGATAAACAAGTCGTCATGCTTGCCAAGTAGAATGATTTAAATACTGGAATGCGAGTGAATGGACTGGACTGTTGACACATCGATTTTACTCGCATCGATATGCAAGTCCTAGAGTTTATATGTGAAATAAATCATAAACTGGAATGAAGGTTTGATGAAATTAGTGCGATATCCACATTTCAATATTTTTACAAAATAGATCACATATAACAGAATTTATTGTATACTCTTAGATTTTTACAAAACTGTAAGTTATAAATTTTGATTTGGATTTTTGCGGACATTTGCCATCACTAATAAGTTCACGACGTTTCTGGATCTGGAATCTGATCCCGTCTTTAGGTAGTTGTACGTTATATTTTAAAGTTTTACCATTGACTTTAGGTTTTACTAAAAGACTTATAGTTAGATTGACTCGCATCAAACTGATCCCGAATAAGAATAAGAAAAATATAATAAGAAAGAGAAAAAAATAAGAATAAGATATCATTCATAAATATGCTTGAGTGTAGTTTTAATGACCAGATAATAAGTTTTCTTTACACAAGTAGAATCAACAATCAAACTTATTTGTAAGACGTAAGTCTTAACACTGTTGCCTCCTCATTCCAAAATATTTTACACAACACTTATCTCCTCTTTAAAAACTCCAGGAAGATAGTACGTGAAAAATCCAAGTTCCATCACTAACTTCCCGTGATAAAAAACAGTGTGTAAACAGCTTCACCCGAATCTCTTAGCGATCACTTGTAACTCTTTAGACCCTGAGAGGAGGGGAGGAGGGGTAAAAGATTGAAGCCCGCCACTTGTTGCGGTGATAACGAATTGTGTGATAACCGTGCGGCGCCGCGCCGCTTCACAACTCTGTAAATCCGACGTCTTATTCCACGGACTTACTCGGATTTGCTAAGATCGCAGCGACTTTCAACCTTTTGAAATTTTGTTTTAAATAATTCGCTTTTGTAAAGTGAACTATTGTTTTGTCTGCTGATAAGAGTGTAATTGTAGAATTGCATCACGGGAAAGTGTGATTCGCCGTCGCTTATTTAACTTGAATAATTTATATATATTTTAACTATCAATAATCTTATTTATATGTAAACTTGTTTGTAAATGGTTTTATCTTATGTATATGTAAACTTGTTTGTAAATGGTTTCATATCCAATAATTAAATCAGTTGCTTTACAAAGTTTATTAAAACAGATTGATTTTCTTTCAACTAAAATAAATTTTATTCTTGAGTCATGCGAGTATAATACATAGGCTTCTTCTCTGTGGCAATTGCTATTACAGAAGTGAAATGTTAACACAAGAAAATCATTCTAACATGACTTTAATTACTACGTTGTATTGTTAAACTTTTATGTGTTTGGGAGAAAAAATTATAAATAAATGTGATATTCCAAATCGAATAGTGTGACACTTACACCGTTCCTCTGTTATTCTAACCACTTTCGAAGAAAACTTATTACATTTTAATTACAGTATGTTATTTTTTTTTAATTCCAAACTTATTTGCTTTAAGATGATTGACTTTCAAAGTATTTAAAACGAAACCAACGTTGAGGTTTTTTAGTAATCAATCGTACCTTGATCGCCCTCATAGTAACCTTGTCTTTTACAAAACAAGTAGGCCTACTTATGTACAACCAGCAGAATTGAATACTCAAAACAGTTCTCAAGTACTGCAACAGTCCTACTTATAAACGTTTCGTTACACCTCGATTATAGAAATACAGAACGCAGACAAACACAAGAGAGTTAATCTACCACGAACCTGTTGACGGGAACAAGGCAACAAGGCACTCCTCATTTTTGGCGGGAGGTTGGTAATAATTGCAAACGATTGTGGCGGGAATCCTGGTGCAATTCGCTAAGTGGCAAAGTGGATTGGCCACTCTACTCTCTCCACTCTCCTTCACATTCTCTCCCTCCCCCCTCCTTCCCCTCCCCTCCCCCTCGTTACTTCAACCCTTTCATTTCACCGGGTTCTACTCCTGTTTATTAATTTTCCCCTTTTGTGGTTTCATCCGATAAATAGGCTTTAAGGTGATGTATGTTTAATGAAAAATACTAAAGTGACAGGTTTTTATTGGGTTTCTTTAAAGAAAAATAATACATGGTCTTTTTTACTCCAGTTAACTCGAATAAGGAGACGATTTTTTATATTTCATATGAAACTATATTTTTATTTTTCGCGGGAATTTGCCATCACTGATAAGTAAAAAACTAGTTTCACGACGTTTCGGGATGTGGAATCTGATCCCGTCTTCAGGTAGCTACGTTTTTTCTCCAGGTTAACCTGGCTGTGTGTTATTAATTTTGTTAAGTTCTTGGTACTTTTTTCCACCTGAAGACGAGATCCGATTTCAGATCCCGAAACGTCGTGAAACTTGTATTTTACTAATCAGTGATGGCACGAAATGTCCGCAAAAATCAAAACCAAAATATAAAATCACCTTCACCAACAATGAATTTCAAACAAAGTATTTTTTTAATTGAGCACACTCTAGGGTAAATTATAAATGTATTGATCTTCATTTACTGTGTTTTAAGTTTTTAAAATTGTTCTTGTAGTTTGTACGAAATAAAACTGAGAGATTAAATTTAATTTTAATCATTACGATTTCTGGCACTTTTAAATAAATGTAGGTGGCCTATATAAGTCTGTATCGGTTGTTTGTTGTCAATATTAATTTCCTTGTAGTAGGTGGGTTATGTAGATTGTGGGAAGTTTTATTGTCTGAAGCTTTATCAACGACCGCGCTGTCTCCAACAGAGCGCATAACTCACCACAACTCACGGCTAATGAGTGATCAAGTCCGTCTTCCACCTGTGAGCAAGATAAATGATTGATAAATGTGATCACACGCGTCGTCATTTACATACAGGCCAAAATCAAGATCTGATGTAGCTTCGGCTAAATATTTGGGGTTTGCGGTGAATCTATGGGAAGTATTTTCATTGTTTCTTGCAAAAACAAAATTGCATAAACTTCTTTAATTCATCTAGTTATGTAACTTTTTAACCTCACTATATTTGCTCAGCAGTTGAATGTTCATGTAGCTGATCTTGTAGTATGTCATGTTGACGTGGTCTTTTACATTTTATGTTAAATCTACTATACCGGGTGTTCAAAAAGTCCCGGATCGGCTTCGTAATTTTTTTATTATTGAATATTGACCTTCGAAACTTAGAACATGTCTCTTGGTCACAAAATACTATTTTGGCACGTATTCAGTGACCCCCTATCTCCTAAGGGGGGCGACCTGCGAGGAGTCGGAAGGAAATCTTAAATGTAAGCATGGGTTGATATGTACATCAAATTAAAGCTCTTTTTGAGTAGTATACAATGCCGCAAATCCGATCTAAATCGGATCACTGAATTCAAAATGGCGGCAGTTTAAACTTTTCTCAACTGCAATTTTTAACATCCTTAAATAGTCGATTTCAGATGTTTAAGCGTCCGTTCGAGATGCGGTTTGCAGCATTAAATTATGCTTTATTACCCCTTTAAAATGATATACATATCGACATATACACAGCCTATGACATAAACCACTTCCATGAGGGACAGTACCTTAAAGGATGTCTTGTATGGATGATGACCGGCACAGGTACTGCTGTACATAATTTTATAGGGCATGGAATTCTCAATAAAATGCTGCAAACCGCTTCACGAAAGGACGCTTAGAACGTCTGAAATCGAATGTATAGGAATGTTAAAAAATTGCAGTTGAGAAAAGTTTCAACTGCCGCCATTTTGAATTCTGTGATCCGATTGAGACCGGGCTTGTTGTACTCTACTAAAAAAACTTTAATTTGATGTACATATCAACCTATGCTTACATTTATGATTTTCCACTGACTCCTCGCGGGTCGTCCCCCTGAGGAGATAGGGGGTCACTGAATACGTGCTAAAATAGTATTTTGTGTCCAAGAGTCATGTTCTAAGTTTCGTAGGTAAATATTTAATATTAAAAAACTTACGAAGCCGATCCGGGACTTTTTGAACACCCGGTATATTTGTCAAATACTACTCAGTGGAAACATCGTACAGCCCAAACTACTTGACCTAGAACCTTGAAACTTTGCATGTATGTTCCTCTTAGGGCGTAGACATCCGCTAAGAACGGGTTTTACAAAATTCGTAGTATAAAGGGGTTTTTGGCGAGGCCGAAGTTTTCAAATTTTCCCATTTAAAAGTATGTTGGACGATTTTTGTTTACATTTTTAATGTTCATAAAACTTTCAGCTGGTAGTTAGCTTCGGAAATGTATACGTTGATAAAGATGATAATAAATTGATTTCTTTGATCATGGCTTCATTGATTTTTGTTGATTTGTTTCAAGGCATAATTATGTACTGTATAAAAGAGTTAAGTGGCACCATCTATATTTCGGTAGCGGGAGTTATCGTTTTTCCTGGAGGCGTTCCTAATAATTTTTTTTATTACATCTATGCCTGTCCGATGATTTTGTGTTTCGTATAATTCGACGTACGCAGATTTAAACGTGAAGAGCATACTGCCTTTTGTGGCTGAGTCTTGAGACTAAATCCCGGTAAGATGGAAAGAGAAAAGAACACTGATTTTTCAGTCACAAACAGAATGTGCTGAAATGATATGATTCTTTGATCTATTTATGTCAAAATTTATAAATTATACAAATCCCTGATTGTAAGTTATATTTATACTATCTTTTCTACTATATTTTTGTCAAATACCACTGACCTATCATTGTACAGCCAAAACTACTTAACCTAGAACCTTGAAAATTTGCATGGACGTTCCTTACAGAGTGTTGGCATTCACCAAGAACGGATTTTTTTTTAATTCGAGGTTTTTAGAGGTTTTTGGTGGAGCTGAAGCTTTGAAAATGCCCCATGTTAATGTAATGGATGATCTTTTGTTTAAATTTCAAATTTTATTCAATCAAGCATATTAGCTTCACAAACGGATACGTTGTTACAGCTGATTTATAATTTGATTCCTTTTATCATGGTTTTATGATTATTTTGATGATTTTGTTAGGTTATTCGTACTATATAAAAGTTACATTTGGTTAAGTTTCGTACCTTATACGTTCAATCAGAAGCTCATTATGTGGTACCATCTTTTTAGGCAGCGGGAGCTATAGTTATTTCCTTAGGCCAGCCTTTATGTTTTTAATTACAATCATGCCAGTTACAATAATTTTGCAAATTCCTTTTTCATCTAATTCGACGGTGTCCCGGCTTTTCACGGAAAAAGAAATGCTGCAATCATGGTTGATCTTAAATTATTACTACCCGCCCATATTTTAAGTTAAAAACTAAGTGAATCGAGTTTGAAATACTGCCCACGGATAGCACCATAACTATTTCGAACATTCAGCCCTTTACTGTACTTAATTGATGCCCTACTAGGCAATCCAGGGACGTATTGGTAAATCTACAAAGAAGTACCTTAAAGTCGACACATTTGGTGTTAAAATCGGTCCGGCCGTTTTCGAGTTATAACGGTGAAAAGAAAACCTTCACTGTCTACTGTGGTATCTACATTTTATCCTACATTCCGCCATAAAACAAACATATCTCTACGTGACATATTCCTTGATATAAATATTTTCTATTCAGTCCTCTAGATTCTTCATCAAGTTTAGACGATAATTTTTATCGTGAGCGAAGCCACGGGTTCTGCTAGTTAATAAATAAAGAAGCTTTGAATCATTAATTAGGTAATAGATTCCAAAATATGAAAATGTGGACATTTCTTTTAAAACTTGAAACCACAGAGTATGGGACAGTATTACAGAATTATGTGAAACAAAAGAGAAATTTTTCTTTACCCTTTATTAAATATAACTTTTTAAGTTTATAATTGTACGAAAAGTTAATTAAAACCCAACAGTCTAGAAGAATTAAAAATCTAAACATCGAGCGCCAGTGTCGAAGTGTCGCCCGCTCAGCCGAGAATCGAAAGCACAGTTGAACACAACCCCAGATCCAATAAAGCAGAAATGGTGCATAAACACTGTGGCCAGATTTAGAAGAAAAATGACAACGAGAAAATCACATGTAGAAAATGAAAAGTAGGGGCCTCCCCCTTCCCCCCCCCTCCCTCCAGGGGGCTAAGATCTATCACTCTCTTATTGCAAAAATGCTACTGCTCGTGCAATATAGTCCGCCATAAATCGCAATACCGCCGACGACGTTTATGGGGACTTATTGCCCCCAAATATTAAACGAAATTTTCCTAATATTCATTCGTCGTGTTGTTCCTTTATTGGAACTATCGGATTTATGGACGCGTCTCGACCGCTTTAATAATGTCGGCGAGATTTGGGTAGCGTTCTTGTAAACCTGGTTAGGACCTACTTGATTTCTTCGGTAAAGTTTCTTATAACTTTTATTTTATTTTAACTGCTGAAACTATGATGAATTGATAGTATTGGAACATTTTAACCAAAAACATTACAAACTTCTCCATTAGTAAACGTCTCCTCCTGCAGGTAAAACCCCTTACCTGCACTCCTCATTGCCCGCTATTTTAATTTAGATACACTATAGAACAGAAAATTATCAATTTAAACATATTTTAAAATCAAGAACACGGGTGTAACTGTTCTCTCGCGTCTTGTGATTCATTTCAGAAAAGTTCCTTCTTCTGAACTTAAATACGGTTGATATATAAAAAATTCCAAATCATTATCCCGGTTCACCCTTATTATTTTAAATTGATTGTTTATGATACGATTCAATGGTTCTTAACTTTTGTCTTCAATTAACCTTATAACTAATAGTGTTATTTGTAAAAGATTATTTTTTACCTGTCCAAATTATGCAAGTTTTTCTTCATGTGTTGAGTGCACGAGATATTTTGTTTGAATCTTGGACGGTTCCCTCTTTATTTTTTCTTTATATTATGATTATCGACAATCACACATTTACAATGTGTCGTCAATTCACATTTACAGTTATGAGCACATACATCAGAGTCGCAAGACTTCTCACCACATATCTAACAAACCCTGTCACCCTTATTACCCTGTGTTTACTTCCCTTGCCGTACATTGTGTTGTCTACAAACGTCCGTTCAACTTCTGAATCATTCGACGGACGTTTTCCACAAACTCTTCGCTCTTCACCGAGCTAGTTCAATTGCATAATTAATTGAAAGACCTCGTGCGTTTCGTCTCTCAACCGGTCGTTGTTTCTCGTTCTGCTGTCGGTTGTGTCGCTTTTATCTGTGGAAAATTTTGTTTCCATTTAATTATCCCTCGTTTACATCGACGACGCGCTGTCGCATCCACCGTTGTGATGCGGTTCTCTTTTGACCCGCTGTTGAAGGCGTGTCATAAAATTGAAAACCTGCTCCTCTATGTGAGTGCGGTTAATTAATTATGATTGTACCCATATCTGTGTACTCTGTAAAACTGCAGCACCATGAAACTTGTATTCATGGTCGTGAGGAAATAATATTTTCTGCTATCGCGAGGAAAAACATTCATTATTATCTTGCATTAAGGAGAATTTCAACATATTGGATACACTCGCTGCGACGATATTTTAATAAGTACTGCTTAGTAGTATATTACGTTACTAAACCGGTAAGAACTCTGACCGGACGACCATGATAGTTCCCGTGCGAGCCAGAGGCGAGTGCAGGATTTTCATGCGAGTTCGGTTAACCTTTCCTGGCGTGTGAAGTACGATACTTTGCATCATACTACTCAGAAAAAACATATGTAATCATAGCGTATTTTTGCTTAAACCACTGCTTTTTTCAATTCTTCAAACCTAGCCTACAATAAACAGACAGTTACTAACACCAGTGCTGCCACTACATTCCTCTAACGTAACCTACTAAAACATGCATTAAACGTCAGTTTGCTGCAATCAGCTGATTGTTTTGATTGTTTAATTCCGTTATTTCCGTTTCCTTGCGCAAGGACAATTACTATGCACGGCACGGTAAATTTACCGTGCAGTTATCGGTAAAAGTAACTTTCCAGCCAAGAGTAAGGCAGAAAACGTATATTTCTATGTAGTATAATGTAAACATCGTTAACCGAAGTCGCAGCAGGAATTGGTTTTGGACTGCTTAATATTTAGACTGGATTCATCACCAATATAAAATTAAAATCATGTTTATACGGTTTGAACATTAGATTTATAGAAACCCGTTTATGACAGGTATCATGAAAACACACCCAACATAAATTCACCGCGAACGTGAAAATCGCAGTTGATCGTTGTCGAACAGCCGGGCGATATTTCAGCTTGTACACAGGGTGAAAGAAGAACATGATCACTCATCAGCCGTGAGTTGTGGTGAGTTATGCGCTCTGTTGGAGACAGCGGATATTGATTAGGGCGGGGAAGCCTCTATTGATAACGCTATTTAACCTTTATGATTAGTGACGTCGTTATTGTACATGCACACCGTAGTTAGTCGAAAACGATGAGTCGTCGAGCACAGTTTTATTTGTTTGCATTGCGATTATTTGATTGTAATTTTTTAACAATAGCTCAATCTTTTTTTTTGCCTGGATGTCGGCAATAATTTTGATCTTTGAAGGAACGAATGAAACAGATACGAAATCGTAGCCCGCGAAATGTGTGAGGTAATTATTAAAAATAATGTGGTTTTTTCCATTTATGCGCTAGAAATTTTTTTTATTCACCAATTGTAAATGAGCTGCAAAATTGTATATAACAATAAATAGTTACAGGTTGGTAAATCACCATTCTTGAACAAATAAACCAGTATTGGCCACTCAGGAAGTAATATTTATTGAAATTAATTTAAATGTTGTACGGTAAATGACCTACGAAAAATAAGGCAAATACAAATAAATTTCGAGAGTTTATCGTAAACATCCCGCTTTGACAAACAAACATATTATTTGCCAGTCAGAATATAATCTGTCCGTGAAATTTATTAACATATTGAACTTTAAAAAGTTTAAAAGCAAAGAATCTTCAAATAAATTAAACCAAACAAATTATACACTTTTTGTTATTTTTATTTTAAAAGTAGAATTCGGTATTTTTTACTATATTTTGTTGTACATTTTTATTAGTGAACTTGTGTATGTTTTGCGTCGAAATGTAAGTGGATTTTGTTACGTATACTTTAATTAATAACACGTGTGACTCCTTATTATTTCAAATTACACATAACATCATCGATGTCGTGTCAGAAAAACATGAGTCGTGTAATTTCTCAATGCTGGGAAAGCCTGATATTTCCAAGAGAGTTTTTTAACAAATTTGATTCAATAAAAGGGAGAAGATGACAATACCAAATAACAAGATGAACCAAGTTTTTCAATTTAGACTAGGCCCGCAATCAGAAAAAGTTGGGGGTCGCTCAAACAGAAAATTGAATTCCTAGATGGGCCCGTCAATAAAGATGGACAAAGAGACTAAATGTTTTAACTCTAAACGTAACTTTAAGGATTTACTTTGGTTTCGTAGAGTTGACTATTTGAAGTTCTGTTTTATAGACGAGCAATTTATTGTTCTTGAATTAATGTTGATTAAAATTAGTACAGTTCCTGTAATGAGTGTTCTTAGGAAAATATCTTTTAGACGCCTAATTAGTAATAATTTAAATAATGTTAAACATTTATTTTTATGTGTGTTTTACTTAATTTGCTGCACGTGTTTACAGTCAAGTTACACTATGTTAATTAAGTCTCATGTAGCTAATAATGAAAAGCGTTTAGGCATTCTTCTTATAATTTATCCTTGCTGTAATGTTATTAAAATAAAACAAATTACCCTTAAAAATTCTTCAATAGGGTATAAAAATAAGGTGCTTTGCATTCTAACTTCCAAATACTATTTGTGGCAATAGTTTATAACTGCGAAGAAAATTACCTTATTAACTTAGTGTTACGAAGGTATAATAAGAGAGTACCCTTGTTCAAGTTGAAAAAAACTTTATTTAACCACTAGTTTCAAAAGAGCATATCTTATTGTTATTTCCAACGTCGTACCCCGTATGAGTGAGTATATACGAGGTTTGTTATGATTGTTTGTGAGTAGAGGCAAGGTGATATCGAGATTTGTTGTCAAGAATCCGTGAAAACATCACGTTTTGTTTTGTCTGAGTAAAGAAATGATTGAATAACTTGGAGTACGGCTATAAACTTGACGACCCAAATTTAAAGTGCAGTCTGTGTTTTTATTTTATTTTTAGTATTATTAAAGTATTACTAAATAAAATTGAATTTTTGTTCTAATGTGGAGATTATTGGTTTTTTCGTGTACCCAGTTTGTGATGTTAGTCAGTTTTAATGAGGAAAACACTGAAAGAATAAGAATATGTTTTGGTTTATGTTATGAAAACAATAAATTGTCAAAAACCTATTCTTCGTCCCTCTTGGTATTAAAATACACTATAACTTCTGATATGCAAGTAAATGTGAGCTTCTGAGAAAAAATAACTTTGATACCAACTATAATTTTAGAATTTTACGGACCAAAAATCATTTACTATATACAGCGGTACCTTTGGGGTGCTAAATTAGGTCAGTTTTAACCATTTTTTAAAATTTTGTATGTGTTCGTTAAGGAAATGTACTATGGTGGATTTGTGATTTCTAAACTATTTAACCTTTAATTTCAATTCAGTTGCAACTCTTTGAAGACTTTTTTAAATAACCAAATGATTAAACCTCACCTCATCTTAAAAACCGAGTGAACCAAACAAAATGAAGTAAATTATGTGTGAAAGTCAACATTACGTACTAAACTTCACATATTACTTTCACCCGCATATAAAATTGACACTTCTCTCATTGCTTACCACCTACGTACCACATATTTTTACCTCAAGGGGGTCGGTTTGGAAATCGACTCGACTTAAAACTTATTCAGCGACTGCCATTTCGCCAGCGACTTGAGAAAATTCCCTTTAAGCTCCTAATAACCTGCGTACTTCACATAACACAAGGGCATTGATCTCATTTGGAAGTCAACTCCACCAAAACATTATTCAGCAACACTGACGTTTTGCCAGTGCCTTGAGAAAACCTCCTTTAAGCACTTAATAACCTCAGTACTGCACATAATACAAGGGAATTGATCTCTTTTGAAATTGACTCCACGAAATCTTAAAAACCGAATGACATTTTGCCAGCGGTTTGAGAACATCTCCTTCAGGCACTTAAAACCGAACGACGAGAGGATGGTTTGTTTACCACCTACATTCTACAACATAACAATACAGGTGAATTGACCGCTTTGGACATAGACTCCATTATCTTAAAAACTTAATGACATTTTGCCAGCGCAGTGGTTTGAGAACATCTCCTTGAGGCTCTTAAAACTGAACGATGAGAAGTCTGTTTACTACCAACGTACTACATAATAATACAGGTGAATCAATCGCTTTGAAAATCGACTCCACTAAATCTTAAAAACCGAATGACATTTTGCCAGCGCAGTGGTTTGAGAACATCTCCTTGAGGCACTTATTAACCCTACGACGAGAGGATTATTTGTTCATTACATACTTCCTACATAATAATACAGGTGAATCGACCGTTTCGGACATCGATTCCACTAAATCTTAAAATCCTAACGACATTTTGCCAGCGCAGCGGTTTGAGAACATCTCCTTGAGGCACTTATTAACCCTACGACGAGAGGATTATTTGTTCATTACATACTTCCTACATAATAATACAGGTGAATCGACCGTTTCGGACATCGATTCCACTAAATCTTAAAATCCTAACGACATTTTGCCAGCGCAGCGGTTTGAGAACATCTCTTTGAGGCACTTAATAACCCAAACGACGAGATGATTGTTCGTTTACCACCTACATACTACATAATAATACAGATTAATCGATCGCTTTGAAAATCGACTCCACTAAATCTTAAAAACCGAATGACATTTTGGCAGCGCAGTGGTTTGAGTACATCTCCTTGAGGCTCTTAAAACTGAACGATGAGAAAATTAATTGTTTGTTTACCACCTACATTACATATTACATAACAATACAGGTGAATCGATGGCTTTAAAAATCGACTCCAGTAAATCTTAAAAACCGAATGACATTTTGCCAGCGCAGTGGTTTGAGTACATCTCCTTGAGGCTCTTAAAACTGAACGATGAGAAAATTAATTGTTTGTTTACCACCTACATTACATATTACATAACAATACAGGTGAATCGATGGCTTTAAAAATCGACTCCAGTAAATCTTAAAAACCGAATGACATTTTGGCAGCGACTCAAGAACACCTCATTGAGGCACTTAATAACCCGAACAATGAGATGATTGTTTGTTTACCATCTACATACTACATAATAATACAGATTAATCGATCGCTTTGAAAATCGACTCCACTAAATCTTAAAAACCGAATGACATTTTGCCAGCGCAGTGGTTTGAGTACATCTCCTTGAGGCTCTTAAAACTGAACGATGAGAAAATTAATTGTTTGTTTACCACCTACATTACATATTACATAACAATACAGGTGAATCGATCGCTTTGAAAATCGACTCCACTAAATCTTAAAAACCGAATGAGATTTTGGCAGCGACTCGAGGCACTTATTAACCGGCGACGAGAGGATTGTTTCGATAAAAGTAATGGACAGTCGGCCGGTTTTATCGTTCCGAAGTCGTTACTTTTATTCGGTAATCCCGTCCGTCTTGCAGCCCTTGCACTTTTCATTGTTTCTTTAGGAACATAAAACGTTCTCTTGTAAAATTGAATCCTTAACTGTCCGATGAAATGGAGTTCGTCGTTTTAAAAATAATTTTCTTTAACTGTCGTATGAAATTTGATTCGTCTTTTGAGAAATAATTTGATGTACCTCATATAAAAAAGTTTAGAAAGAGTTTAAAAAAATTGTTTTTGTATGGAATAGTATATTTCGCAACAAGGGCTGAAAATTAGGTTTTGCAGTCTCGAGATCGTGTTTCAAATTCGAGACGAAGTCGAGAATTTGAAACGATCGACAGCTGCAAAACCCTTTCGGCCAAGTTGCGAACGCTGTTTTTCACCACACTACACAATGTAACATATCCTAAATAATTAAACAAATTGATTATTATTTGACTCACTTGAAAACAAAACTTTAAGGTTATGAGCAAAGATACAACTACTTTATCGTAATTTAAACAAATACAGTTATGAAAATCATATGATCGAAACCATCCTGTCTTTGGAACCTATTGAATGCCGTATAATTATGTGATGTTCTGACGTTTCAAACAAATAAACGATCAGCTGACTTTCGGCCATAGGGCCCCAAACGTTTTCGGTCCTGTGGCGGCAAACAGTGTGTTTCGGTCCGCGTTTGACATTTGTAAAACAGGTGATTTCGTGGTGAAACATCTTTTGTAACTATCGGTTGTCCCAGATTGTGGGCACTGTTTTTAAAGTAATGGAAATATTTAGACTAAGTTAATGCCTTCTCATACAAGTTCTATAGATAATATTCTATGGTTAAATAAGGATTATTAATGTATATAAACTGTTATTGTAGTGCTTAACTTTAATATACGTACATACGTACATACGTATTAACAAAATATATTTTTTACAGGTACGTGTTCCAAGTTCCAAATAGGATGACGGTGTTTTTGTAAGTTACACTTACATATCTTGCCTATATATTTTTGTTAGTGTCAAATTTTCCGCACAAATTAAAATATTCAATTAAGTAAATAAATATTAAAAATATGATAAAGGCTTTCTATTACTTTTTAAGTAATTTAAATCTTTCTAATAATCTCTCTACTTCATCCGCATCTTTCGAAACGCTCGCTTTAGTTTACCCACGGTAGCCTACCCTCAGTTTACCCTACCAACAGACCTGTTAGCTGTTAGTCCAGCCAACACTGCTACCGTACACTCCACACACATTTACATCGTACTAAACAGACACATCTGTTTTCTGTTCCTTACTCTTGGCTGGAAAGTTAATCTTTGCCGATAACTGCACGGTAAATTTACTATGCAGTGCTTAGTAAATTTCCGTGCACTAGGAAACTGAAACAATGGAAATAAATAATCGAAATAACCAGCTGATTGTTGCAAACCGACGTTTAATGCATGTTTATTGGTTACCTAAGAGGAATGTAGTGGCAGCACTGGCAGGAGTACCAAATTTTGTTTATTATACGTTAGGTTTAAAGAATTGATAAACGTAAAATTCATGCAAGGAATACGTTATTATTAAAAATAAGGTGTTCCTGAGTACAGTAGAACCTTGATAAGAAGACTCTCAAGGAGATTCTGGAAAGAGTCTCATTATCAAGGGAGTCTTCTTATTGAGGTTTGTGTTAACAAGACATGAATTGTCATTACATAAAAGAGACTTGAAAAGTGCATTTTTTTATCGAAGTTTTTGTGTTATCGAGTGTCTTCTTATTGAGGTTCTACTGTAGTATGATGTAGAGTATCCTACGTCATACGCAGTATACTGTTTTACTCGCATGAAAATCCTGCACTCGCCTCTGGTGTCGCGCGGGAACTATATTATGCTCGTCCGGTAAAACAGAACTTACCAGTCCAGTAACGTAAGTAAAATACCATTACGTTACACCGGCTACCGTTCTACCCGCTCGTCGCTTCCAAGTCTATTTATATGTTAATAACCCGCCGTTTCGAACTCCACGCGGCGAAAAGTTAATCAAAATATGTTATTTAATTGGCCTGGCGTGTCCGAGTCGGCCGGTCTAGTTTCAGAGTATTTCTGCTGTTGGGGGAAGGGACGGGGTAATTTGGTTCGTTTCCAGGGGTAAAAGCTGCTGTTAATTCGGTATTTAAGGGTAATTCCGCGGTTTGTGCCGTCCCGACACGCTCGTCGGCTTGTCGCCTTGAGAGGCCATTCCCACCGGCTAGTCTGGCGTGTTTATTTTTCTTTTTGAAGAATTTTTTGTTTTATATTCTCTATTTGTATTTGTTTGTGGATCTATGGAATTTTTCTTTTTAGTGATTTACTGCTATAATTAAAAAGCAATATTTTGAGGTTTACCTGAGTTTCTGACTTTTTTCCTGATTTTACTCAGGGTGAACCCGGGAACAGTTTTAGTTAGTTAAAGCAAAAATCATAAAATAACATGTTTTTTAAAAATAGGTCACATATTTTTCGAGTTAATGCACTTTTTCTAACAGTTATCTTTCGTAAGCTAGAAATTAATAACAAAAATAGCCTGTCGACTGGTTTCGAATGACACCTAAAAAATTCGGTTTTTGAAGTCATCATCGGGTAATTTGGGTCAATGATTAACATAGTTTTGTTTAGCCTGAAGCTGACATTTACTATTGGGTTAATGTCGATCTGTGTAAAGGCCTTATGATAGCGATTCATTGCGTCCGCGATAGTTTTTTATTTAATCTACAACTATCTCTTCTATGACCCTTTAAGGGTTGATTTAAAAGTTTGTCATTTAATCCCGAACATTTCATATGTACTTTCATATGAGGTGACATAACCAGTTTACACATTACGATAGTATACACATATATTAAATCGTAAATTTTATTTATAGTCAGATGGCTCATGTGAATTTCATTAACAAGTCAAAGGTTGCATCAAGGGATAAAATCCGGTTTGTAAACATTTCAGAACTCGCATAACTGGTTATGTATAAACCAACATGCATGCAATATTATAGTAATGTTATCACGCTGGAACGGCCGCCAGTGGATAAAGCCTGTGACAACCAATGATAACTATATCTCGGTTTTGAAGTGTTTATTTTACACCTTTAACTAACCAATTATGTATGCGTTTTATCTGTTATGGATATGTGCAGTTGAGTTAATTATTTTGCGTCATGTTTCCTTATTAGTCCTACATAACTTAAATAACGTATATCTGTGGAGAAGAATTAAACAGAGATTTCGTTAATTATGCACTTAATGGAAGAAATGTTAATTTATATTATAGTCTTAAAAACCTTGAAGTTTTAGAGACGTGTGTCTCCTCATTGCTGCTTATATTAATATAATCTTGAATTTTTTTTAACTGTTTTGCTAAAATTCTATTCCTGATATATTATTTTCTTTTAGAGTATGGATATTGAGATCCCTTACCTCAATCGCTTTAAATCGCTGTTTGTAAATATTATTAGTTACTATCTAAAAAGCTCCCTCGTTGGCCTATTTGTACACAGTTAACTTATATATTTAAGTTATATTTATACTATAAAAGTATGTATAGTATTTTCTTTTTTAGAGAATAGAATCGTGTATGCGAATGAGATCTCATATCGCTGTTGCTTGAAATCGCCGTTTATAAATATTATTAGTACTGTATACAAAAGCTACTTCAGGCAATTTCCATCATAAAAACATACACCGATCAGTCAAAAAGTTTAACAGGTAATTGATTCCCATAACAAATATCCAATGGGGGCAGAGTGGCTGATAAATAAACCCGGCAGTCCAACGGCAATTGGCTGAGCGTAGTTTAGGCTCTGTATCCCCCTCCAATATGTGACACCTTCACATACGCTGTCCCGCGTGTCATTTCATATAGTATCAGTTCCTTTCCTACACTCGCTCGCACTGTTGCAGTGGCCCTTCTTTACGCAACTTATTACATCGGGTATTTCATTTTTTATAAGGCTTTCCGAGCCACGTGTCGCCCGAAAGGTGATTTCCAGATGTGTAAGTAGCGGATTGTTTCCGATATTAGATTTCTTTACGGTTTCTCGTGTGATTTTTCAAGTTTATTGCGCATTTTGGTTGAAATAATTTACGACGGTGAGATCGTTTTTCATATTCAGGGTTAATAATATACGCCATTAGTTTAATAGGACCTTGGGGCTACACCTTTCCTTCCCTGTGTTTACACTAGGGCGTAGCGTTTAAATTTTTTTTTACGTTATTTTCACGCTTTTTATCCGAAGGTTTCGAATTAGATTTTAAACAAAGTCCTCGGCTAATTGAGTGAAGGATCGAAACTACCCGCCTTCAGGCAGGTAACATATCCTAGCCACCAATAACATCTAGGCTGACAATTATTACAGTGTGTGTTTCTTTTTATTACGCCACCCATTTTTAAGATTGAATAATGCACATATAAAGATGAAATGGGTATTGTTTTGTCAAATTTTACATTTTATACAATCTATTATTTAAGTTTGATGACATTTAGCTTACATTATGTTCAAACAATCCGCTACTGGCATTTATACAAAGTTGTGCTCTCTCCATCAAATTCCTAAACACGTTTTGCAAAGTAACTCATTGTATCAAATGATTATATTTGTTTTCAGGTGCTAATATCCTGTGAATTGTTTTCGCAGACCTTTCTTTTTATGTATCCCCATAGAAAATAATATAGTGGGGTAAATTTGGGGATCTTGGAGGGAATAATCCTTCACTGATAACATAAAGTTTTGGGCTGCGTTAAAAAAACACCCTGTATCAAGGGCAGTTTTAAGTACCTAACGTACGTAAACTTGTTATTATTTCATTAACTTCCACAGTAAACTTGATGATATGCAGTATGAATTCCGTATAGTGTTTTGTATTGGTTATTATATCATTTAAAACATTAATGAAGTAAGATTTTAGCAGAGTAATACATGCTAAACAGTACATATAAAAACAATTTACAGTAATATTTCTTTGAAATTTTTGATTATTTATTTATTTATTTATTCATTCAACTGTACAAGTAATAGGCTACGTCAGGATTACAATAGTCGTTTCTTCATAAATTATACAGTCCATATCTTGCATAAAACAACACCATACAGCAAAATAAATAGACACACCATGCACAAGCATGAAAAACTTAAGCTAAAAAACACAACCAGGCAAAAAATAAAAACACGCGATGCACTTCAAGCTGCATCCCTTACCTACATAAATATTACTATGTATGATTTACTATAATGATTTATGATTTTATGATTTCAATTATTATTATTTATTATTATAATATAAAATGATTTTTTATTATTATTTATGATATCATATTATTATTAATGATTTACCAACTACCGTCGTCTTTAATTAAAATCTTCAAACGGCCCCAAAAATAAAATAAACAAATCCAGAAACGCAGTCGGTTATCCCGATTTATCCCGGCACAATCCAAATCCGCCCGGCGCGGGATGAATGGGCCAACTTTTAAATGAGTTAATTAAATGACTCGTGTATGGGGAAGGAAAATTGGCTGAGAAATAGTAACCGGGGGGAGGGGGGGAGGGGGGCGCCTCGGCGTAACAAGATTAACAAAACAGGCCTCTTGAATGTCGAGTGGGGGGGTTGGGCGGGGGGGTGGAAAGGAGATGGGGAGTTTTATTAATTAACCGAAAGGCTAATCAAGGATACTCGCAACTTGCGACTCGCAATGCAGCGAGTACTACATATTGTTGTGTACATCTTCACCGGGGTCCGTCGTTCCGTTTCAGGATGTAAAGGATCACCTCTTTTGGTTCCTCAGAAGAGTACCTTATTTATGGCGTTCAATTAAGATTTCAATGATTCCGCGTCGGAAGTGATAGCTTGTTTGAGGGGAGGGGAGTGAGTGAATTGAGTGAGAAAATTTGCAGTGAAGTGATTGAGGTTTTTCATTCAGTAGATTGATTGTAGTATGTTATTGTTTGATTAAAATTACCTGTTAATTAACGTTTTTATGAAAGAAAAGGTTGTTGAATGATTAAATTAAAGATGGATATAAACGCGCCAAATTTGATCCCAGATACAGAATGACTCTATGGAGAACATGAAACCGACTTTAGGGCAGGTCAATTCAAAATGTAAACTCTCTCATGTTTTTTAATTTAATTTCAGATATTTTTCAAAAATAAGATTCAATTTCTTGATGACGCAAGAAATTATCTCCAGTTATTCAATTGTTAAATTTTAAGTCTCTTGGTAAATCGCCACCAAGGAAGTATGTATTTGGAAGTAGTAGTCTATTTTCACGTGAGTTATTTTGTGGCCTTGTTTTTAAAGGACTGTTTTTTTTTATCAAAATGTATTATAAGATACGAATGTTGTCATTTATTGGTGTCGGATAAAAATATATTTAGGTGATGTTGGAGTCCTTTATGAAATTATAGAGGTTTTTCTTTGACTCACTCAAAGATTCAGAAATTGAATTTAATATATTAATTTTAGCAATCTGTTGACGAATAATGAGGCAGGTAAATTCACCAATTGATCTTAAAGAAACGCTTTAAAACGGAACCGGTGTTCTTAAAAAGCTAATGATTTCGCTCATGACATCATCTAAAGTTTCACATTTTCAATCCCACCCCACTCCCTGATGACAGGTCTGACCCAGACATATTTTACTAGAGTACAAAACTCGTCCGAATACTTCTCACTCATCTCCCGAATTCCTCTTACAAGTCAAATCACCAGACGAGGAATCCAATAACTGAGGCATCCCCTTAATCAGCGAAGAAAGATGCTCCTCATAATCGCGAGGCGGGAGCGAGAGACTTACGTAAACATCGACTATAGATCGAAGACGTATAAAGGGCGGTATTTAATAAATTCACAAAGCCCCGTCCGGTTATTGCGAATTGCAGCATTCCTGTCGAAGGCGCTACGAACGCATTCTTCATTAGCTATGTTCAACGTCCTGCCGAGAGTGTTTCGTGTTTCGGTCGAGGGAATTTATCGATTTTGAATTCGGATCGGCCCCGCGGCCCGGCCCGGCCCCGCAATTTGGAAACTGTTATGCTAAGCGCAACAATAGAGGGAATGCGGGGGATGCGGATGTTCGATGTTCGATTCTGGCCGTGAATCAAGGAATGTTCAGAGTTGATAATGACTGTGACGTGGGTGGAATTTCTGTGTGGAATCGCATTTAGTATTCTGTAGTTGGAGAAATGTCGGTATTGGGCTGTAGACACAAGTTTCGAAGTTCACAATAGCCTGGTAAATTGTTCAGGATTAAATTGTTCGGGGGAGAGGGGGGCTCCGAAAGTCATAACTCCGAATGGCACTGCTCCGACACTTTTTTCGGAACAGTGCCTTTCGAAGTTATGACAGACAGTGCCAGACGAACATGAGTTTCGTCAGGTGAATCGTGATTATTCTAAAGATTTTCGAAGCGAATTTCCGACTTGCAAGACATCTAATGTTGAATGGAACAACTCTGAGAGTCATAACTCCGAAAGGCACTGCTCCGAAACTGCGAAATGCAGTGTTCCGAAAGTCATTACTCCAATTGGCACTGCTCCGAAAGGCATTGTTCTGACAAGCATATCTCCGACAGGCACTGCTCCGACATTATTGACCTCAGAAGTTTCTCAACGGAGGAAAATATCAAATTGAATAATATATCAAAGTTCAATATAGAATGTTCAAGGAAAATATCAAAGTTCAATATTTTGGTTGTAAACTAAACATTGTTTTATATATCTACCGGGGAATGAATTAGTTGAAAGTATGCTAGTAAAATAATTACTTTTGCGCAGCAAGACTGAGTGACTTTAACACTTGAGACTTACCAAGTGATGTAAGTTTGTGGTTTACATTAGAGTATGGACGAAGAGATCACTTCATTATACTCACATCTATGTTCTCCTTTCGGTACAGGCCTTATGGGAGATAAAATACTGTACTATATACAATTTTGTTTTCTATATATTTATCGTGCAGTTTTAAAATCATCAGTTAATGATTTTACCTGGTTAACAATCAGTTAACACCACTATTCATTGTGGTGACAGGGTTGGAAATTCGCGAATTTCCCGCGGAAAATTCGAGGAAATGCTGGAGATTTAGTAAGGGTGGGAATAGTAAAGGAAAAGGTCTCCAATTTCGCCCATTGATTGGGAAATTATATTTGTGTGATGAAACGAAACAATATAGCCGTTTTCGTCGTTAATACCGTCGTCGCGGATGGCAAATCCTTCGGCCAAAAATGGAAAGACTAAACAGCAATCCAGGGGTTAGCATAAAAAACAAAAGAAGTACACAACCAATAAAAGTGAAGTAATTAAAAATTTTAGTAAACTGTAGTAAATTTTGAAACACTAGGTTATTATTAAAGGCAGTAAACCTAATCAACCAATTTCAGTATTGCTTTTCCGAAAATAGAAAATTAAATTAAGGTTTTGTAAGATAAATTAGATATACTTATTACCTAAGTTCAAATGGGAAGGGAAATGTGTTCACCAAAACAAAGTAGGTTTTGCAAAACTTTAAGAATCTTTCTCAGAACTCAAAAACAATCAATACAAACTTTTTAATCAGCTTCACTCTTCTTAACACAATCTAAACCAAATAAACCATCAGTTACGTCAAATTTAGCCATCGATGTCGACAGACGATGGATTCAGTTAGTCAATATATATAGGCAAAACTACATGTCGTAGATTCCTCATCTTGGTGTCAAATTAAAGCTTGGAATCTCATGATGTGCAATATGGTGGTTAGGTTTTGGTATCTTTAAGGACGTGGGCACAGGATCGTCCTAAAGGGAACCATGTGAAGGGTTTTGGAAGTTTTTTAATAGTTACTATGGCTACCATTTGAAATATCTACTATGATTACTAAAAAAATTCAGCACTGAGAAACAAGCATAAAATAATTTCCCGGGCAAAGCCGGGGTTATCAGTTAGTTAAACATAAACACGTAAGCAATACCGGGTCTTAGCAGAGCCGCCCTCCACTGCTGTAGCGAATCGCACGAGGAGAGGCGGCGCGTGCGGCTGTAAACTATTTAGCGATCCTACCCTTGCATAATGGAGCCACTAAACCCCGGTAATCAATTGATTGGGGTTTACAATGGGAAACAAATAGAGGTGGGCCGATTGCTTGTGAAACGCACCGCACGGCTCTGGGCTCTACTGTACTACTAGTAGGCAGCGGAGCGTGGCTGCATCTAGGGCCACCCCCTTGTCTAACTAGGGATGGCAACACAATATCAGTACGCCAGAAATATGGTTTTTATCAGCTTATAAATTATATATTTTTTCTTATCTTAAAATCATTGTTTAAAGAATATTTATTGGGATTGCCGCGCAAATAACACACCGATCACTATTAACTAGACAAGTTTTTCATCATTTTCCCCGGTGTAGATACAAATGTATGTCTGTAGGAAAAGTTTTTCGCCGAACAAAAAACTCTCTTAGGTATTTAAATGTACTGGAGAGATCAAATTTTAAGAAAGGATCGATGCAAAACCATATGTTCGCAGAAACGAACGTTCCGGAGAAGGTCTTAAAATGTGGTCGATGTTAAAAACAAAGTACAGCGAGGTCTACCTTTAACGAGGAACACATTCAAAAACTACGTAATACCACCTCCATATGTTTGAATAAATTAACAAAATCTTCCTCTTGTCACAACTCTTTTACAAAACTTGACAAAGTAATTAACCACCACTATCCCGCTAGTTTCCAGCACGAGATGTATCCGCCACCGCATTTTATATCCAGTAATATCCGCAGTCCGAGCTGCTACCCACCGCAGTCCGGTGGGCGCATCCACATTACCCGCGCATGTCGCGCTTTATTCCCCTCCACCCGGGAGGCGAGCCGCGGGTGTTGCGCATAAATCGAGAGGCGCAGGAAGGAATAAAGCACGCTAACCGCCGAGTTATGGACCCGCAGCCTCGTTACGTCTGCTAACAGCTCCGGTGGTCCGCGGCCTCCCAAACCTGCGACTGCAACCGGCCTCAGCCGACCTCACCCGATCTCTCTACCGACCTCTCAATATGTCAACCAACCTCTTATCTCTCACCTCGACTCTCAGCCGATCTCTCATCTCTCAACCGATATCTCAACCGACATCTCATCTAATATCTCGCCCAATTTCTCGACTAACTCCAATAAATACCTCAACTAATTTCTCATCACACTCTCGACGATCTCTCAGCCGATCTCTCAACCAATATCTTAACCAAATTCTAAACCAATCTCTCAACGAATCAAGCTACCAATCCCACATCCAGTCTCTGTGACGTCACCAGCCAGTAGCCATCATCTCTGTGACGTCACGATCCACTAGCCACCGTCTCTGTAACGTCACCAGCCACTACCCACCGTCTCTGGGACGTCACCAGCCACTACCCGCCGTCTCTGAGACGTCACCAGCCACTACCCGCCGTCTCTGAGACGTCACAAGCCACTAGCCACCGTCTCTGAGACGTCACCAGCCACTAGCCGCGGTCTCTGGGACGTCACCAGCCACTAGCCACCGTCTCTGGGACGTCACCAGCCACTAGCCGCGGTCTCTGGGACGTCACCAGCCACTAGCCACCGTCTCTGGGACGTCACCAGCCACCAGCCGCGGTCTCCGAGACGTCACCAGCCACTAGCCACCGTCTCTGGGACGTCACCAGCCACTAGCCGCGGTCTCTGAGACGTCGCCAGCCACCAGCCGCGGTCTCCGAGACGTCGTGTTCGTTACGCGGCGACAGGGACACGACGACCGCCGATAATTACGTCCTCGCCGTCCAATTACCGCCTCATTGTGGCGGCCTCGTGTTTGTTTTGTATGGCGAGTAACGAGTTGATCGCGATCCAAACGGGCGGAAATCTTAAACTAACCAAGGTTTATATCTGGCTTGCGCGTTCGATTTGTAAGCTACTAATGTAAACGTATGCATGGAGATAAATATAACTATCAACCTTTTGCAGTCACTAAGACTTTTTAAATGATATACACTAGTTCATTTTGCCTTTCTATTTATATGGCTTCAATAATGTATTATAATAACTCATATAATTTCAGTTTTAAACTATAAACTGAGTCTATTTACCGTCAAGGCCTGTTTAACATTTTTTCGTAGAGGCCTAAGGCCATGTTGGTGATCTAAATCAAAATGACTTGTACGTAACTTGGAAATATAGAACCAAATAGAATCGTAGGTTTTCTCTATCCATGTAGGCTAGACTTTGAATGAACTACCATGGACCAAGGATGATGTTCCATGAATTTTTGTTATTAGTTTGTAATAAATATGTGTATATGTACACATATTTATCAAATATTTATTTATTTATTTTATATTTGTCAATTTATAACGTTTGTAGTTTTTGGAAAAAGAAAAGGTTCGAGTTGTAAGTAGTGTAATGGCTATAACTCGACCTAGTGAAATTTAAACTGCGTTACAAATGTTTCCTCCACGAAAAACTGGGCGATTATCCTCACGCAATGTAAATACTCCAAGAAAAATGCTGGAAGCATATTATAATTTTAATTACTTAACGAGACGACTTATTTATTTAATTTAATCGTTTTTTTGAGATACACTGCAACTAAAATTAGATCTGAAGTCCCAAACGAATCCCCAACTATGAAAACACTTTTCAGCTAATAATTTAAAAATTGACAAAATTTTATTCTTTACAATAAACCATTCTAACGACAGGATACGCAAGAAACAACACCGGAGGGCGTGGCTAGCTAACGAGTCTTGTTATTAATTGAATAACGCCGCAAACAGCGTTCAGCCGCGCGGAAGAGCGCCGGCCGGGCGGCTGGCGAATTACAAGTCGAAATAAAAAGAACTCTGACAGGACCGGTTTGGCAGGGATGGCGACTACTTCAAAATATCGATATATCGCTATTACGATGTATCGGTAGAAAATATCGATTTTCCCGATGTATCGAAATAGTAGTTTATGCAACGCTTGTATAATGAATGCCTCTAAGCCACGAGTGAGATGTAAGTTAGAACACGAGCGAAGCGAGTGTTCTAAATATCTCACGAGTGGCTTAAAGGCATAATACAATCGTTGCATACACTATTTTATCTACGACCAACAATACACGACAAAATTTGCCCCGAAGTTAAACAAAAACTCATGACTTTTACTAATGATGGAATAGGTCAACTAAAAATTGAGGATAGGCAAATAAGCAGACTGAACCATGAATCGTTGTGGAACAATCAGCTGATGGGATAAGTAAACTCAAATATGAATCGTAATGCAACAATCAGCTGATGTGCGAATTGCGTAATTGTTATTATGACACTACTTCCGTCAAATGCCGAGCTCTCATTGGTCTAGAACCAGTACTCTAAAGTGACTCTAGTACTCTAAAGTCGTCATTAGAGCACTGCTTGGTTTTTGGTGTTTTAATATATATCATTATAATGTTTATCTCCTATACTCTTATATGAGCAATGTTATCGTCCGGCCGTGCGTGCTTGCTTGTATGCTTGCACATTTATCTCAAAAACGGCTCCGAGGATTTCTTTCAAAGTCTGGAAATAAGTAATTTATGACTCAAAAACGTCTTTTACGCAGATTACTTGGCCAGAGAAAATCTAATAACGTAATAAATCGAATTTTAAAGTAGTAAAATTTTAACATTGGCCTTATGGGTTGCCGTGATAGCAACGAAAATAAACAAGGAAAGTGTAAACAAATGAAGTAATAATAACAGCTGTTTGGAATCTACAGCTATCAAGGGAAAATACAGCAGGTGGGATGAAGAGTCCATGGAGCAATAAAAAAGGTTTATATTGATACATTTTATGACATTGAGATATTTTATAGTAACTGGATGAACTGGTAAACATGAAATAACACCGAGCAAGGCTCGGTCCACCAGGTACTTGTAATACCATAATTGGTGCTTATTGCATATTTTACAGAAACAAACCCAATTTTGCAAGTTTGGAGAAGAATCGGAAACAGGTTTTGCCACCAGGGAACAAATATTTTTCAACACCTTACTAGGGGATGTTTCTTTGCTTTTAAAACACAAAATTTTATTCCGTACACAATATTACCGGATGAAAGCAGTCTTAATTGAACTAAAATCCTTAAAAAGTGTCTTCAAAACCTTTTTTTACTAGGCGATATGTATCGGAAAAGAAATATCGATACGCCGATAGTATCGGAACCAAAATATCGATATAGATTTCCGATATATCGAAGCTAAAAAACCAATATTTACGATATATCGATATTTTGTAGCCATCCTTACGCGCTAGTCTGGAGCTTGGGACTGGGTGAATCACTGCAGTCGCGTGTAGAGGACTAGTCAAGTTATGTGGCCCAATCCGCCCGTAAGACCAATGTTAAGAGGGGGCTCGAGTCACGAAAAATTCCGCGTTTCTACCTGCTTCTCCCATAAAGCTAATGTTAACTTTCAAGTTCTATCCAGCCTCACCCGCTCATCCAAAATCCTTGATCTATGGCTAATTTAAAATAGCAAAAAGTATTTAGCGACAAGAGTGAGCAAAATTTTGATATCGCTCTTCTAAAAAATTAAATTAAATTTGTGATTTTTTTTACAACAAAACTAACGGCAATATCAAAATTCTGCTCACTCATGTTGCTAGATAATATTTTCCTCCTTCAAATAAGCCATATATCAACGATTTTGGATGAATGGTTGAGGCTGTACAGAACTTGAAAGTTAATATTTGTCTTATGGGAGAAGCAGGTATCTTAATCTTAGCATTGGGCTTACGGACGGTCTGCGAGGTATTTGACTCGGAAGGTACAATCTTAGATCGAAAAATTCTTGGTAGATTTATTTCACAAATCGTGTCTAGTTGCCGTGCAATAAAGCGTATGTTGAAGGCTCCACAAAACTTCAGAAGAGTAGGATGAATAAGAAAAACTCTACTAATCCAAATCTATATTTATAAATAATTTTCTATTACCGAATAATATGTGTTCATTTTCAAGACCATTCCAATGTTCGCTAAAATCGATTTACTGTTTTATTCGATTTTTTATGGTTAGTAACCGTGTACAGTGAAACTGAAAAAAAGAACGGGGGGAAATATCATATTTCGAGCGTTTGCAAATAAGATAAGATCCTATGAAAGGTATATGGAAGGTATACTTAGTATTCCATTAAAATACTATACTCCATAAATTTACAAACCGTATTGTAAATTATCAGTTAGTTGACCAATCAAGAGAAGCGGATCGCAACAATAGGTTGAAAAAACTGCTGTAGATGTCCTAGAAAACAAACCTGTATCCAACCTTGTGTCTTGAAATACGAAAATGCAATTGTCAAGAGGTTATTTGGGCGGCAGTTTGGCCAACGTTGATGTACAAGATACGCAAAAACAAACACACTACTTCCAGAAATCACTTAAAAATTGGCCAGCTATTCTGCCTTTTAACGATATAGTACGAAGGATCAACAATCTGGAATACAAAATTCTACAGTGTTTACCTAATAGCGGACAAAACCCAGAACCGCCCGCCGAACCCACAGGCAAAATGACTCGTTAATCACCCGCACGTGCCGTAAAACGCCGATCGCAAAAAACAGTACAAAAAACTTCGCGTTAATTAAAAATAATCATTTAACCCCGGCCGGCGGGGTAAAAAGCTCGTTTTTTACCTGTGATAAGCGACGCGTAAGTGGTTTATTTCATTAGCGTCCGCTACCGTCGGGGAAATGATAAAAAATAAACATCGCTTTCCGAAGTGAAAAAGTCACCGGTGATTTTTTTACAGTCGGTTTTCGTAGGTCGTTTATCTTGATTTCTGCTTGCGCGGGCCTCTGCCCGGCCGCCGCCGCCGGCCATAACAGAGTTCTTTGCCGGGTAACGCGGTCGACCGCACGGTGACGCGCGTCATGTCCACAACACAAAGACTACCCGGGGGCGCGCGCATTTACAATATAAAAACGCGTAATTGTTTACGTTCCGTATGAAAAATCCAAAGGTTAATTCGTGTATTCGTGTTTCTGGACGGATGCGTTTTTTACAAACGAAAAACATTTTCTTTTATGTTTTTTGTTTACACGGGTAAAACTAACTACGGTAGCCTGCGGTATGGTGGGTACGCGTCGGAAAGTTGTGTTAGAACTGTGAGGCATTTTTGTGTTGGGTATTAAATTGTAAACGTATATACCGGTGGTTTACTCTAGGGAATTGGAGAAAATTAGTTTAGGGCCTAAATAGAAAGCGGCATATTTTGGCCAACAAGTATGTCATTCATGAGCTAGAAGGATCTACAGTAGTTACGTGTGGCATTAAAAAAAATAAATGTCGTACACTCTTGAATCTTAGCCGCGCTAGTATTTTAAAGATAAAAGTACCTGGTGGACCGAGCCTTGCTCGGTGTTATTTTATGTTAACCAGTTCATCCAGTTTCTATAAAATATTTCAATGTCATAAAAATGATAAATAGAAACCTGTTTTATTGCTCTATGAACTCTTCATCGCACTCATTGTATTTTCCTTGATGGCTATAGATTGCAAGCAGCTGTTATGATTACTTCATTTGTTTACACTTTCCTTGTTTATTTTCGTTGCTATCATTGCATCTCATAAGACCAATGTTAAAGTTGTACAACTTTAAAATTTATTTTATTACGTTATTAGATTTTCTCAGGCGGAGTAAACTGTATAAATCACGTTTTTGAGCCAAAAATAAGTTATATTCCAAAAAAGGGGAGCCGTTTTAAAGATAAATTTGCAAAAATACAACCAAGCACGCAAGATAACATTGCTCGCATAAGAGTATATGATGTATGTTAGAAAGTTATGTAGGCTATACCGGTATCTCATTTATCAATAACTGTAACTATTTCAAGTATTACCACTTTTTTACAGCGAATTCGTTCCAACCCCACAACACAGACGAACCCTCCCTCCCTCCCCTTGCACGTCGTGGAGGGGATAACAGGGGGAGGGTGGGTAAAGAGGGAGACGTTAATTAGGGCCACAATAAACCCTGCAACAAATGGTATTCTTTCTTAAGTAGTGAAATCCACGTTTAATTACTGAAAGGCATCAAAGCGATGGCTCGAGTTAATTAGAGGCTGCAGCAGAACAGAAGCCGGCTGAAACTGTATGTATCTAATTATGACCGGTAATTAGATAAGTCCCTGTACTCTTAATTGGGCCCTTGTCTTTTCTATCGCCCTGCGAGTAATTGTCGTTTTTAACGAGCTTTCCAATTTGTTCCCGGGACCGAAGGGGTAATCTATATGTTTTATTTACACCGGCTACAGCGGTACAGTGGCACAGTGCTGTCACATTTAATACGGGGCCAATAAGTCGGCCGGGTTTGACTGCCCCCCCCCCCCCCCCCCCGGCGCCGGGTGCGGTGGATTTAAAAATAACGTTTTGATCGAATTTACAGCCGGCCCGACGCCGCCGTTCTAATGGATGTTGTTTTTTTCGCTTATTAAGTTTGTAGATTAAATTTTCTAAATGGGAGAACGCGCGGGTATTTTTGGAAACGCGGGTTTGTATGGTTGGAGTGTGTTTTTAGGTTTGTGAGTACGTTTCTGATGGTTAATATAGGTTGGATGAAAACTTAGCATGATGAGCTAATAATTATATTATTATACAATAAAATATTGTTATAATCATGATAACAACACTTATAAGTGTGTAACTGAACATTGTTTGTCCCCTCGTTTGTTGGAGGTGGCACTATAAAGGGAGAAAACAAATTATCTTAGCAATAAAATACATGTATTTCATATTATTGATTAATTAATATAACATTCCTACTGCAACATAAGAGATATGGACCTCTCTGTAATAGTAACTATAAATTACGACTTTATGAATACGAAGGAAGAATTAAAGGATTACAAATTTTATCACCATTCAGTATTAATTTTTTTTTAAATTTTCGGATAATCCAAAATAATGTTTTTTTAACTCGTAAATAAAATATTGCTTACTTTATTTAAAAACACAATTTTGGAAGGAAATCTCGAATTTCTAAACACAATGAAAAGGAGCACTAACAAAAAATTGATGAAAAAGGTAATGAAGTCGCCGATTAACACTTATTATCCAGACACCCGCGACTGAAAGGCTGTACGAACCCTGCGCCACGCCGTATAACCTGGCCCTAATTCAATACATTCGGATACACCTTCATTTCTTGCGGGGTGATCAGGCTCTATTCTGTGTGTTGAATTGGGGAAGAATGAGCGCGGGGGGGGGGTAGGGGGGTGCCTCCCCAGCCTCCCCAACCACAAGCGCAGGTGATGAGCACCGCTGATTCCGTCTTCCATCCCTCGACCGGGTACGAACAGTGTACAGTACAGTCGCGGCGAGGCTGCCAGAGTGAAAAGTTTACGGGGCAGATTCTAAAATTTCTGTTTAAATTCTTGGAAATATTTTTTGTGTATAAAATTTCTTGATTTTAGGTTTAATGAGGCTTAACATAGTACATTTTGTACAGAACATTTCTTGGGCTAGTCAGCGTTTAATCTTAAACTCGTTTTTGCTGTTAAACACAAACGCATTCTAAAGTAGAGGAAAACTGTGGGAAAGATGCTATATAATACATCATGCAATGGGGCGTTATCGGAGATGTAAATACTTACCACTTTCTGAGTAGTTGTTCATATTATATGGTTTCATTTAAAAGTTTTGGGAAAAAACAAAGTCCTTAAAAAATATTAACTATTTTACGTATCAAAGAGGTACTTCAATAAATGGTTGTTAGTAAATTTGCTAATTGATTCTTTAAATTCAATTATGAAGCAGTTCGAAGTTTCACTAGTTAGAAAGAAATGTATAAGCAGGATCACTTTCGAGAACAACATTTCCTATCCTAATTGATGAAAGAGGATCTAAAATCGTTCATATCTAAACTGCAAATAATACATAACAGAGATAACCAAAGACTACTTTCTCAAACTGGCATAAGCAAAAGCTCTCGACAAAGATTAAAAGAAAGGAACAGCACGGCTGAACAATAAATATATCAATCGCAACAATCCGAGGGAAAAAGGATCATTAAGACCGTCCCCGGGCGACTGTTACATCGGCTTGGGCGCGTGTGTGGCACTCATACTCACACACTCACACAAAAACTTGTTCACTCATATTTGTGGGGTCTTTTGTTCACACAGTTCTCACACCTGATTGCGGGGCCATGTGTGTGCATTTAACCAAGCTGTGGGGCCAGTCGAAATTGTGGGGCCATACGAAAAACATAACCTAAACTAACCTAACCTAATCAAACCTAACCTAACCTCACCTAACCTAGCCTAACCCCACCATTTTAGGCTTTTTCGGCCGTAAAAAGACGGTTTTTATCCAAAAAACAAAAATCAGAAACTTATGGGGCCGTGTATAAGGCCCCGCAATCCCAAATGGCCCCACAGTAGAGTAAAATGCACACACAAGGCCCCACAAATATTGATGAATTGGTACACTCACACACTCACACACGCACACTCACACACACGCACACTTCACGGTTGTCTCACGTGGTATTTATTCAATCGAATACCCCGCCTCGAACCCCCACAATCGTTAATGGAACGACTTAAAATTCGTATTTACACAACTGGCGTGCCCGAACGGATGCAAATCCCCAATACCGCTCGCCGGTCTTACGAAGCGAACATTGCATTATTAATTCGCGATTTATTTTATTCCCGCTCTTCAGGTCCATTATGCGATTCATTAAGCCTGAATAATAGCTATTTGTGTATTAAGAGCGCGAAGTACGTCATTGCCGCTCGAGAATTGTAGATGGCCGCACGAAGCTTTAGCTGAGTGCGGCCAAACATTTCGAGAGCGGCAACGACTATTTGTGCTCGTAATACACACAATATTTTTCCTACCACCATTATTTAAACAATTTAACTTATTAACTAACCTGTACACAAAGGTTCATTGAGGTTATGTTTGCTTATTTTATTGGACGAACCGGAAGTTAGTGTGTAGAAACACCGACAATGAAATCAGCTGATTTAGAGCAAGGCAACTAGAATTTAGAATACGGTGAGTGACAAGGGAATTCTGACCAATAGAAACTGTTCTTTTGTATTTGACGTCATAGTTATCTCTTTTGTGTGCCACCTTAACCTAATAAGTAACCCTGATTTAGCGAGCAAGAATGACCATTCCCGCTCGCTTTTGCGAGCGAGAATGAAATGAAAGCGGAAATGAACAGTTTTGCGTACAGTTGACAGGTGTGTCAATGTGATTATTTCCATGCAGTGATAGGAAAAAACAATAGTAAATGGTATTCAGGATTTGGCGATTCCGGAGACGTTTTCGCTGATCGTCGTAGCTATCGCGGCTCCGCGTGTTGTTTATATTATTGTTTGGTTGTTATTATTGTTGTTCATCGAGGAATCTGTCCAAGAGAGAAATACTCCAAGGGTATTATAAATCTTCCATATTAAAATCTGGCCCTGGATTTGAACAAGGTGGTTTTACATAATTGTTAAAACCATTAAAAATTGGATAAATTCCTGAATCACTATAGATATTTGGCATAATTAAATCATTATGCTGACTTAAAATTAGTGAGTTTTGTCAATTTTAAAATTTAAATAGTACATATTTTCCATATTTAAAAACTGGCACTGAATTTGAACAAGATGGTGTTACATGATTGTTCAAACCAATAAAAATTGGATAAATTCCGGAATCACTATAGATATTTTTTTTTTTTTCATTTAATCTCTTAGCCTTCCCCAAGTACCCATCTTTCGACACACCTTGGTTCAGATTTTCCTTATCTTGTCTTTATCTTTCCTTTCTCCTATCTCTTGGGTGGCTCTATCTTTCTTATTTTTGTTTTTCTTATTTCTACTGTCTCTTTGCCCTTCCTACTCTTTCCCTTCTTCCTCCCTCTTTCCCAATCTTCTTAAAACTTATTCTTAAAACTAATTCTCCGTTTCTTTTCCGTTTCCAGCTTGCGCCGGGGGACTCACGGCAGCGAAGTCCACTGGGGTTGCAAAAATTTGGTCTGGTTCGGGGTATTCAGAAGTCATTGCCGGGGTTGTGATTTTTGTTGTTGTTGTTGTTTAGTTTTTTGTTCTTAGCTCTCTTTCAGGTGTCTGCAGACAGGATCTCAGACGTGTTTCAGCAGGTCTTTGAGGTAAGTTTCTCAGGTAAGTTTTTTTTTCTCTTTCAGGTTTTTCTTCCTATTCAGGTTTCTGCAGGCTGGATGTGTTTCTTCAGGTAAGGGTCTTCGCAGCAGGTCTTCGCACTGGTAGGTTTCTGAGGTGAGGTTTTTTTTTCCAAGTCTTCTTTTTAGTTCTATCTTGTTCCTTTTCAGGTTTTCTCAGGTTGCTGCTGGTTTTCTCAGTAGGGTCAACTCGACAGGTTTCCGCAGGTTAGGTCTTCTTCTGGCTCAAACGTTTCGCCTTCGGTGGATCTCCTTCCATACTGCCATCACTCTTCTAAAGGAGTCGGGATGTCGTATGGTTGATGCAAAAGTCCAGGGTTGTTCCAACTGGAGGAGAATTAGGTCTTCATACAACTGCCCTCGGAGATCATCATGCTGCGGGCATTCCATCAGTGCGTGAGTCGGGTGGTCCATTTCCCCGCAGTCTGCGCAGTCTGACGTAGGGGTCTTGTCATGCTTGAAGAGGTTACTTCCGAACGCTCCATGTCCCGTCAGGATCTGAAGATAGAAGTGATCGATTTCTCCAAGGTGGGTGAGAAGGTTCCTTTCCTCCAGGTCCGGAAGGATGTCGAAAGTGTATCTCCCTGTGGTAGCCGTCTCCCACTCTCGCTGCCAGATTTCCCTGAATCTCAATCTGATGTCAGCCTTTGTTTCTTCAGTTTGCCCATTTTTGGCTCGCCATATCTCGAGATCCTGATTGAGCTTGTGATAGATCGGCATGTTATTAGTAATGGCGCACAACGCTTGAAGAGAAGTCGTTCTATAGGCACCCGTAAGGCATATCAAAGTTTGTCTCTGGGCTTCTCTCACTTTGGGCAGGATGTGAGTGTGGCTTAGTCGGTGGCTCCATGTTCTGAAGGCGTATCCAATGATCGGTAGGAAAACAGTCTTATATAGGAAAAGGAGGCGACTCATTTTCACTCCATATCTAAGCTGTATCAGCCTCGCTATCTTTCCCATTGTAGCTTTTGCTTTCTTTGTCACGGCCTTGATGTGCGGGATAAAAGTCATTCCCTTATCTAAGATAACCCCAAGATAAGGTGATTCTGCAACGAACCTGATTGTAGAGTCGTTTATCCTGATTGTTGGAGATCTGTTCAGTTGTCCTCGAGGATTATGCCTTTGGTTTTATTAACTGCGATGCTCATCTTCGCCTCTGCAGCCCACTCGGATATTATCTGACACAAGGCACCTCCTTTATTTTCTAACTCGCGTCGGGAGTTTCCGCAGATCACAAATGCTACGTCATCAGCGAATGCTATTTGCGTGACGTCTTCAGGCATGTTTCTTCTCAGCAAGTTGTCAAAAGTAAGGTTCCACAAAACCGGCCCGAGCACGGATCCCTGGGGACAGCCCTTGCTCATGTCACGCCGAACCTCCTCTCCGTCGTGCTCCAACATGACCGTTCTGTCTTCCAGGTAAGAGCTTAGAATCCGTCTTATATTCCTAGAGACATTTATTTGTCCAAGTTTCTCGAGGACCGTGGGCCACCAGAGGGCGTCAAAGGCTCCTTTAATGTCGAACAAAAGGACGATTGAATATTTCTTGTTTGTGCCGGCAGCAGTGTCTCTCACTTTCGTGATTGCATCAACCGTGCTACGCCCCTCTCTGAAACCGTATTGGTGATCGCTCATGACGCTGTTTGCTTTGAGATGGTCTTTGAGTCGGGCGCCTACCAACCTTTCCAGCAATTTCCCACCTGTAGGGAGGAGGCTGATGGGCCTGTATGAGCTCGGGTCTGACCAGTCTCTGTTCCCGGCTTTCCTGATCACCTTTAATCTGGCAATCTTCCAGCATCCTGGAAAATGCCCTCTGAGCCAACAAACGTTGAGGATTCTTAGGAACGACTCCTGGTTTTCTTTATCAAAATTTTTGAAAATCTCGGCTGGGAGATTGTCTGGTCCAGCAGCCCTATTGTTCTTTGTTTTCTTCAGGGCGCTTTGAAGCTCACTGAGAGTAAAGGGAGGTTCTATATTTTCATTCCCTTGGATGTTGACCGCATTCCTTATCTCTCGGTGTCGTTCATTTTCGCCCTGAATGTTGTCCATAGGTACAAGGGACTCCATGAGGACTGTGATAGTTTCCATATTGGTCTCAGTGCTGGTGCCATCCTTTTTCAACGTGGAAAAGATTTCCTTTGTTTTCAATTTATCAGAGCTCAATTTAAATGCCAGACTATATGGGTCTTCGTTTATGGTCTCCCTAACGAAAAGGGCCCAACTCTTGCTCTTGGCCTCCTTTATCATGGCCTTGTATTTGCGGCTTTCCCGCCTCCAAAAGGCCAGCTTGACGAGCCTGATCCTGCACTCGCAGCACCTTTGATATATTCGCCTGGCCCTTATTACCTTCCTTCTCTGGCCGGTGAGTTCTACAGTCCACCATGGCACTGACTTTGTCCTTTCCTTTTTTTTCGGGATGCTCCGTTCAGCTGCCCTTTTGAGGGTTTCCGTCAATTGGCGGGCCATGTCCTCAATGCCAATGATTTCTTCCTCAGCATGATCTGCAAGCCTTCTCATTTCTGTTTTTGCATGAAAATTAAGCAGTTCATAGTTTGCATGTTTAAGTTGAAACTTGTCTGTTATGTATGACTTATTTTCTTGTGTGAGCGCCAGTTCAAAGGTGATTAATCTATGATCACTCATGCTCTCGTCGACATGTACGGTCCAGTTCATGATTCTTCTTGTCAAATTCCTTGTACTCAACGTCACATCTATATTAGATCCTGATTTATGGGTCGATGGTTGTCCTTCTTTGTTTATGACAATCAAGTTGTGACGGGCTATAAGATTTTCAAGGGCCTGACCTCTTTCAACAGAGCGTACTAAGTGACCTTGTTCATTATCAATTGCAGAGTGCCATTGTGGTGAGTAGGCATTGGCGTCAATTCCGATTATTACCATTTCGGCCTTGAGGCTACGTAGAATTCCATCCAAATGATCCAGATACGGCTCAATATCATGCGCAAATTGAAAATAACTTGTTATGATGGCAACTGGCCCTTCAGTGGTATTGGTCATGATTGTGGCAAAGTGTGTGGTCCTGTGCTGGAGAAGCTCCAGAGGGTCATGCCTCGGTTTTGTAACAATGGCGGCCATGGGACGTTGCCCATCTGACCTATTTCCGATCACCATGTTGGTGCTTGTTAGGCCAAAGCCTCTAACTTGTCCCTCAATGCTATAGGGTTCCTGTACAAGCAGGAAATCGATGTTTCTATCCTCAATAATCTTTCTTGCTTCGGAGGTCGCAGTACGGGAATTCTGCAAGTTTAATTGGGCAAATTTTACAGTTTTGCATGTACTGTTCCCTTGCATGTTATAGATCTGTTTGTTTTGCATGTTGCATGATCCGTTTAATTCTTGATTATTCACCATAATCGGTTTGTGAAATGACTTTATTCTTTTCCATAATGTACGTTTGGCATGCGTCTGAAGTCACATTTTGATTTGATTTGACTCTTCGTCTTAAGCAGTTGGCACACTGCGCCTGCTTTTTCTTTTCGGTGCAGTCTTTGAAGGAGTGTCCTTCCTTTGCACAGTGACTGCATGTGTCTGTGGGTGCATTACAATCCCTGGCCAAATGACCAAACAACTGACATCTATAGCATCTAGTGACTATAATGAAATCCGTAGCCTTACACGCTCGAAAGTCGAGATATATTCTTCCGCTTGACTTTATAATTTTTCTGATTTCCGGGTCCACCTCCACAACCCACTGGACCACCTCTTTACCTCTCGTTCCGATTTTCATAACAAACTTAAATTTGTCTTTGAAATCTTCTTGGTTGATATTATGGAAATTTTGTCTTCTTATGGCTTCAATGATAGCTGTGTCTTCTCGATCAGTAGGCACGTCATAAATCCTGATTTTTGGCCTTTTTTTCTTAGGCTCTCTAACGTCAAAAGTTGTCCCAAGACTTTTGCCTATTTCGGCCGCCTGGTCTTTATGAACTTCTAGGACAACTCCACCATTTCTGATTTTGAAAAATTTGCTGACCTTGAGCTGATTAACCATAGGTTTCAGGATGTTCTGGACCTTGACTTTTGTCTCCTCTGAGGTTTGTCCCTCGTTTTCCTCTTTAGGATACACTATGAGGACCTTCATTTGCTCGGTATCTGGTTTGGGTTGTTGCATGGCCGGATTTGTTGCATGAAAATGGTCTCGAGTTTGTACGTCAGCTTTAAGTGTTCGTGCATATGTTCTGCTTGATTCTGCTTGTTTCTGATCTAGAATTTTAACCATCTCGGTTGAGAATTCCTTAACCATGTCGTTTGCATGCAATTGCACAGTTTGGTTGTTTGAATTTTTATCCTGCATTTTTGTCAACAATTTTATGGTCTTCTTTTGTTCGTTATATGCTCCCTTGAGCTCAAAGAACTTTTTCTCAAGAGTTTCAAATGCTTCCTTGACAAGGCTGAAATTTGTATTCAGTCCATTTATGTAAGTCGGGGACAGAGCTTTTTTTGATGTGGTTGCTGCCTTTATATTTGTCTCAAGATTGCTAAGTGCTGTATGGCTCCCAAGCACATCTACATCCAGTTCTGCCATTGTGTTATCAAGCTCAACTTTATTGACATCAGTTTCTACCTCAATAGATACTTCGTCTTCCGAAGAAGAGCCACCACTAGCATTTTCAAGTTCTGAGGCGGTTTTATGCCTCTTTTGTTTGCATGAAATTTCTTTATTTTTACTTTCTTTCTTGTCTAGACTGTCTATATTTTGCATGTTCAGATTTGACATTTGTTTTGACAGGTTTCTTGTTTGTCTAGTTTGTCTTGCATTTCTTTCATTGCTGCAAGATGATTGATCTTTTGAACTATTATTGCTTGTATGTGTGCTTTGAACTTCAATAAATGGTTCTTGATGTCTTTGTGCTTTTGGTGTAATTGATGGAATTGGAGGAGTCAGAAATGGTGGAGATTTGGGGAGACTGTGACGAGGCTTGAAAGTCTGGCTCTCGTCCAGCTCATCAATCTCAATCAGTTTGTGAGCCATTTTTTTTTTTAGAGTTTGTCTGAGCCAAGTGTTGTCTTAATTTGGTTGGATTTTGAGATTCTCTCTGTGCTATCTCCTTTTTTCTTTTTGTTTGTTTGTTGTGCCTCCTGGCCGTGCCCGGGAACTTATTTTCCCCGAAGGGGTTGCCCGGGCGTCGTTGCCCAGCCGCGGCCCTACGAGGAGGGGGGCACACCACAGAGCGCTACGGGATTGGGGTGCCTGCGTGTCTGGTTCTTGTTTGACAAGGGTCCCCTTTGGGGTACCCTGGCTTTTTTTTTAGAGTTGATCCCAGTAGCTGTTTTGCGCTAGTGATCTTTCTCTCTTTCACAAAAATGTGGAGCAAGCTCCAATTCACCTTTATTGCAGGAAGGTTGGATCACTTTTTGGCGCGGTACTCACTCAACTCTGTGGCCCGCGGCCACTATAGATATTGGCATAATTAAATCATTGTGCTGACTTAAACGCCTAGTCAGATTTGTCAAATTTTAAGATTTAAAAGTACATATTTAAAAATACCCCCGTTGCAGCAGACCTGCATACTCAGCGAATTTCAAGTGCAAAACAACATATTTCGATCCAACATAGCGAGATTTGACATGTTTTTGTAAGCTCCATAAGAATAACATGGGGAATGAGTATGGAGGTTTGCTGCTACAGGTATATTAAAACTGGGTGGTTTTAATTCAATATTTAGTAGATCTGAACTAGAAGAAGCCATTTACCAACTTTTATCATGATATGTTGAGAAATAAGCGAGATATAGAATTTTACTTATTTCCCATAAGGTTAACATTGGGACAACGTACTGTGTTTACCACTTTCAATATCTCGGCAACCAATGGACATAGAGCCATGATTCAAAATACTAAATTGTTTGTTTTTTTGGGCTGAATTCAATGGTGCCAATAAAAATTTGAAAAATTTTATTTTTCTATATAAAAATTTCAAAAAACCCATTTTTGGGGGGGTTTACCCCCCTTTACCCCCCCTTCCGGTGGTCCGATCGGGCTGGTTTATGAACTCGTCCGAATAATTACTACTTTACACGTCTATGCCAAATTTCATTCCGATTGGACCATTTTTGCGCAAGTTATCGTGCTTAAAGACACATATATATATATATATATATATATATATATATATATATATATATATATATATATAGATATATATATATATATATATATTTATGAAAGTGAACGAATGGTGTTTTTGGCATCTGAGGACCTCAAAAAGAAAAGTTATGATGGTTTTAGGCTTAGGTCTTACCATGAGACCTACGGTAACAGCTTCTTCCCTATAGGGGAAATTCGCTAAAAATCAAATATTTACATAATGTACAACGGCACAAGGTTACCTCTGTCCTACAAAGGGTCAGGGTAACGCCCGCTGCCCAAGAGGGGTTTGAGTCTGGTCCCTGCTGGCCTGCAAGAGTTTTTTTTTTAATTTTAAAATTTGTCTCATCTGAGGAAAAGGTCTTGTGTCATCGCGAAACATACCAATCTGAAGATAGCAATAATGCTGAATTTGCAATAATCCACGATTTTCCATATGAACTAGTGAAAGCAGTTATATAAAATGAGATTATTATTTTACATTACCATTATTTTAACGTTAAAAGTATATTAGACACAGAAAAAAATGACACCTACTTGAGGGAGGAATGGTTTTGGGAGGGGGACAGGAGGGGATCCCCCTTGCCCTGAGGGAGACATCGTTATCAACAATTGGCCAACTTAAACTGATAACACTGAACCACTTGCTGATGTTATCATTAACGCAATAAGCTGGTCAGATTAGGGTGTTTTAAATTAATCTTAAATTAACTAAACAACTGCCTCTATTGATTTGATTATGTAAGTGGGATTGACAATAGGCCTAAACATATACCTACAAAGCAAACTCCAAACAATTGTGGTAAATGGTTAAGCTAACTCGTTGAGGATAGGGCTTAGGGTAACTGTACGATGCAAACGCGAAAACGTTCCCAGGTAAACAATAATTAATCAAGTAAAATCAACGTGATGCATGAAAAAACAATCCATTTAACGCTACACCAGACTGTTCGAGCTAATAAAATTATCCAAAATTTCCACGATCGACTGACTTTTCGATAACCAAAACGTGTCAGTTTTACCACACTGTGGGAGAGCTCCGAGGGAAAATCTGATAAAGTAAAAAGTTTAACTGCGACCGATGTGCAACCGTGTAGACAACAACGTCCTCATTAGCTGGCCCTATGACAAAATTAATTAAAACTATTTCGCACCTGACTCGACACACCCTGCGGCTACGGGTGACGGGGGGGGGGGGGGAGAACGGGTCAAATTAAATTAAAACAAAACCAGCGTGCAACAGGGATCCGCGGATTGTTTCGATAAAACCCAACTATTTCGCGCTATCAATTACCACAGCCAAAAAGTATCAATTAAAACACAAATAGAGGGAAGTCGGGGAGTGTGCCATTAATTAAAACTTTAATGAGTGTTCGTCGTGCCGCTGGCAGTCCCGTCATTGTTATTTTGATTGTTCACACGATACGTCATGATACTACTAAACTGGCGGATTTGGTGGAGGTAAACTACAATTATAATCGGTATTGTTTCGATTGCGCTGACACTCGTTCTCGAATTTGCTAGCTGAAAACAGTAATGTGATTAATACTTGCGGTTGACTACGAATAGGAATGGCTTCAGCATCACTAAGAATACGACCGATAGAAATAGGAAAGTTTTGCTATAGGGGTATTTTTCATCACTTGGCAAATAAAAGAAATCCTCAATGTTTTAATCCACACGTTGATGTAATCTGACTCCGTCTTTTAGACCTCTGATCATAACAAAACTAAAACAGTGAAACTGGTTAATAAATGTAACTAGAGTAGAGTGCACGAAATAGGACGGACGACAAAAGCTGTAAATTCATCAAATCGTCTGCTAAACCTTATAGCTGCATTAATAAAAAAAAGGATTTTGTTGACTTTCCAAAACTTTGGTTATGTTTTCAGGGCATTTTACGTGTAAATTTGTGTTTACTGTAACATAAGATCATTAAGTAGGTTAACTACGCTACAAATAACTAACAATAATTTCACCAGCAGCTCTGTCACTCACCCGCTCTATTTGGTGCCCACGATTATAGAAAAGGCAACTATAAACATGTGTAAAAACCACAAGGTTTCGAAACAGTACAATGTTGCGATAAAAAAAACACACAAATAAAAATCTTGTCCAACTTTTCGTTGCAAAAGAACGACGGTAACCAAGCATTCTGCGTAGCTTAAAGTTCACCCGTCGCTTTTCCAACGCATATATTTACACACCCCCCATTCCCCGGTATTTCCCCCGTCGTTAAAGTTCCCTGCATAGTTGGCGGGCGCTAATTACAAATCGATGGTCGTATCTTCGCTAACAAGCCACAATAAGGTTCGCCCGTTATAACTCGGCTGCTTATCGACCAATGTTCGGTATCGATATCCGATATATCGTTATTTTTATATCGATATTAGACTTCCGATATTATCGGAATATCGATATTTTACTTCGATATTATTGTTAGTATAGATTTTTAGCAAATTTCAAAGAATAATAAATAGATAAAATACAGTTTAACCTTTTCTGCACTTTTTCATTAGTAGTAATAATATATTATTTGATCAGTAAGTATTAGAGATATGAATTTGGAAATAGCTTATTAGCCACAAGAAATTGATTTTAGTTAATTTTTTTTATTATTATTCGTTGTTTTGATAGTTGTAAAGATATGGTTATCCACAAGAATTTCGAAATTTATCTTGGTTATGTAGGCAACTTGAATCTAGAGTCTTTTGCAGTAAATCAATTTATTTTACTGTTATCGATCTAAAATTATACTTCAAAGTATAAACGGTAAACAATTTTACGTCAAATAAACGCCATAGGTTAACGCTGACTGTTGTGATACATACCGTATGCATTCAATTAATTTTTAACGAAATGTTTTTGATATATCGGTATTTTTCCGATATATTGATATTTTTGATCCGATATAATCGGAATATCGATATTGAGGGTCCGATATTATCGTCGATATAAATATCGATATTTTCTTTCGATATCCAAACACTATCGCTAACAAGCCACAATAAGGTTCGCCCGTTATAACTCGGCTGCTTACCGACAATATCGGCTCGACACAATGTTCAAACCTCGCAAACTTTGTCGAGAGCCGTCGACGTCGACATTCTTCCACAGCTTATTACCGAGTTGGAATAAAAATCGGTGTTGGGAAAATCGGAGGCCTCATTAAGGGTTTCTGAGTATTTTGTTAAGTGACGCTTTTTAAAGGGGTTTTATTCGATGTGATATTCTGTTGAATTCTGAGAGGTGTGGCTTAAGTTTGTCACGTGAGGTTTATGAATTGATTTATTTAAAAAAATGAAATATTAAAAATAACATAATGTCAATAGTTTTTCCTTGGCAATCGTATTTTCTATTCAACAGGAAATCTATTTCAGATTCGAAAGTCCACCAACAGTCATCCAGAACACAATTTGATATAAAGAAAAAAATCATGGTTTGTGATGTAAGTTTGGTCTAGTATGATGATGGACTGACTGATGGTGGACCCCTTCCCATAGATTGTTCAGATTTCTAATCGATGAAAAATGGATTAAACAACGACATAGGATGAAATAGGAATTCAACTTTTTTATAATTGGAAGTTTTTTCTTCCACTTTGTTATAGCTTTGAAAATTAGCCCATGTTACTTTCTTCGCCTGACGATACTGAAAGGAGTCTAAAGAAATTGATTTTTGTGCATGCTTATAGAACCACATTAGACAAATGAAAACTGACTTAGTTAAATACACTGATTGAAGAAAGGAAAACCTCTCGTTCTTGGCCAAACACCCTCAACAACTCCAACGTCCTCATCCCGCGACTGACTAGGGTTACCAGATACTTTTCAGGCCAACCCAGTACAGTTTGAGGTGCGGTGAACAAACACATCCCCTGTCCCTCAATAAGACAGCCAAAGATAGTAAAATAAGATTGTTAAAGTATTATGATGGTTTTTTTACTTATTGTTTATCTTAAATTTGTATCAGATAAGCCAGTTCCGACCTAAATCACAACACTATTCTCACTGTTCTAGACAGACAGAGGTTAGTATAGGAGAGGTTAAATAGGTTTGCTGTTGGTACACTCCCTCTGGGTGGCCGTCTTAGTTTTTATGCTAGATTTACCTCGTCAATCTCCAGAAAACTCTTAAATCTGTAAATTTGACATGACTCGTGTTGAAATGTTGCATGATTTCACGTACATCTTAAAACAAGTTTATTTTTTGCAAATATTTTAAACCCCAGACAAGTAGTAGCCCCAGGCCGGATACTGGACAGAGCCCTCAAAACCCGGACTGTCCGGGGAAAACCAGGACGTCTGGCAACCCTTCGACCTACGAATACGAACAGTGGACACCAACCAATCCACTCTACACCAGCCACAGCCGCGGAGGCGGTTACGACGCTGACTCATTGTAATTTCAAAACAGAACAGAAAAGTTAATTTAATTGAGAGGAGGGAGTGGGTCGGGTTTATGGTGTTCATTATCCAGACGTCTCCATCCACGGGCTGGGCCGGGTGACGTGGCTAGGCTGTGACAGTAGGGATACGAGGAGGATTTAAGTGGCAATTATACAGGGTGTTTTTTTTTAAACGCAACCCATTTTTAAGATTGAATAATTCACATATAAATATGAAATACGTATTGTTATATGGTTCTTTACGTTTTATACACTCTATTATTTAAATTTGATTACATTTAGTTCACCTTATGTGCTCGAAAAATCCGCCAGTGGCATACGTATAAAGTTATGCTCTCTCTATCAAATTCCCGAACACGTGTTGCATTACATTTGTTTTGTTTGTTTTGAGGTACTAAATATGCTATGACTTGTTTCTTAGGCCTTACTTTGTATGTATCCCCAAAGAACATATAATAATAAAATATAGTGGGGTCAAATCCAGGGAATTGGGGGGAAATAATCCTTCACCGATGAAATCAAGTTTTGGGTTGCGTTTTTAATGTGTGTGTCTTCAAGCACGATAACTCACATAAAAATGGTCCGATCTGAATGAAATTTGCCACAGACATGTAAAGTAGTATTATTCTACGAAATCAATTCACAAGATATTCAGCACCTCAAAACAAACATATCAACTTTAATCCAAGAAATTCAAAGAGGTACCTTGCAACACATGTTAGGGAATTTGATGGAAAGAGCATGACTTTATACAAATGCCAATGACGGACTGTTTGAGCACATAATGTAAATTAAATGTGATCAAACTTAAATAATAGGTTGTATAAAATTTAAAGATCAATAAAACAATCCTCATTACACATTCATATGTGCATTATTCAATCTTAAAAATGGGTTGCGTTTAAAAAAAAACACCCTTTACTTGTTGTCTATGGGTACTAGTTCCAAGTCTAGTTAAGAGGGTTCCCTACCTACCCCAAAATATGCCTAAAACACGCTCTGCGCGGTGTCATTTAACGCCTGCAGTTTTTAAATAACATTTAATTTAATATACTATTTCAAAGATAAAGAGCTGTAGAATGTTATTTGCAAATCCAAAATCGTTCATAAATATTTGCGCATTCTGGAGATATATTCCGTTGAAGTTGGCCAACTTTAACGCCACGTATCTTTTTAATGAGTGAGCATAAACGATTTTGGAGAATCAATAAACACTCTACAGCTCTTTATCTTTACAATGGTATTTCCAGAAAAAGATTATTTTTAGAATTGAAGACGCTAAATGACACCGCGTTTACCCCTGCACCGCCTTTCGTGGCGAAAATAGCACAAATTTAACATGGGCTCTTATGGAGCCGAAGTTCCAAAAGTCGCCGCTATGTAGCAGTAAAACAAAAACTGCCGTAGGTAGGGAACCCTCTTATGATCTTAAAACAAAGGCATGCATTTGTAGTTGGATGCGGTTAAAAGAGGCCACTGATCTAATAAACGGTCAGTTTTGAAGTATATTAGCTTGTTCAATTGTTAATTCATGATAATTTTAGAGGGGTCACTTGACTACGGGAGGAATTACCTTACCTCCCGAAACCTAGTATGTATATAGTTTTATGGAAAAGTCCAAATAATTTATCAGTAACAATAGTTTGCGTTACAAACTCCCCCCTTTTATCTTAATAGCTGCATACCTTCATACCTTCTTTACCTACATATACTCTCTCAATTGTAATAACAACTGTTCTTCGGCAGTGGTTCTGTTCTGTAGAAGTTGAAATTAATTTTCTAACGTATAACTTTTTTGATCGCAACCAATGGAAGCGACTGTTACTTATGAAAGCAAAGAAGTTACGGCATTATAATGATAGCTAAATCTTCCAGACATGGTCATATGGTAATCGTTTTGGAAATTGATTTCGTAGCCTGGACAATTACTAGTGCTCTTGCTAACAACATCGTTATGATCACAATTCCTTAAAAACCTTCCTCCAACCCAACTTCCACCTTAACCGCGAACACAATACGTCAAATCACGCGGCCGACGAACGTTCGGACCTACAAAATAGTTTGTTAGCGGGATAAAAAAGGAGAAAATTGTCGAGGGGGTGGGTAGGGGTGGCTAGGGGGGTTGGGGCGCACCGGGGGTGAGTGGGGGGGGGAGAAGTTTCACTAGTTAGGCTTGTTACCGTGATGTAAATAAAGGCTTCATCAACCCGGCATTGTCGGCGAGCCAATTATTTCAATGCCGATATTTTGTTTTGCTAATTAAAACGAGGATGAGATGCCCCTAATGAGCTTAGTGAGGGCCGCTCGCTCCTCGCTCCGCCCGCGATCAGTTTATTTAAATAAAACAGCTTCACTCAACACTCCAGCCGACCCCAGCGCGCGCTCCTCATCCTCATCCGAGTTTTAATTAGGGTCAGGCTATTTGGTTCTTGGATTGGGATGTATTGAGACGAGTCGGCTTGTGGCTTGGTTTTCGAACGGTAAAGTATATAGAAAGGTTTAGTTTTGCATATAACATAGTTCGAATCAAAACACAAGGCCCACGCCGTCCATAAGCCCAATGCTAAAATTAACATCTATACTCTTATATGAGCAATGTTATCGTCCGTTCTTGCACAACGATCTCAAAAACGGCTCCGAGGATTTCCTTCAAAGTCTAGAAATAAGTAATTTATGACTCAAAAACGTCTTTTATGCAGATTACTTGGCCGGAGAAAATCTATTAACGTAATAAATTGAATTTAAAAGTTGTAAAATTTTAACATTGGCCTTATGGGTTGCCGTCATGGCAACGAAAATAAACAAGGAAAGTGTAAACAAATGAAGTAATCATAACAGCTGTTTGGAGTCTACAGCCGTCAAGGGACAATACACCAAGTGGGATGAAGAGTCCATGGAGCAATAAAAAAGGTTTCTATATTTAGCAATTTTATGACATTGAAATATTTTATAGGAACTGGATGAACTGGTAAACATGAAAAACACCGAGCAAGGCTCGGTCCACTAGGTACTTAGTCTTACGGACAGACTGGGCCTTATGATTTGAATCGGCCTTTTTATACATAGGCTGAGGAATAAAGAACAGCCTTGAGCTTGAGAACAGAAGAACAGAAGAACAGAGCTTGAGGTGATAAAAAAATTTGTTATTAACATCTGAGTTTTAATTAGGATCAGGCTTTTCGTTCTTGGATTTGGATGTATTGACTCGAGTCGGCTTGTGGCTTGGGAGATTAGATTAGATTTTGATTAGATTCATTACATGAAGTGGCGACCTACCCAGGTAGGTATATGAAGCCAAGTATGAATGACAGAGGAGTGAAGGATGATTGTGGCGCGATCTGACTAAGGCGGAAATGTTCCTCAGACAGGACTGTTATAATTAATAGCCCAACAGCCAATGGCAACCAAGGGACCTACATTTTAACGTGGGATCCGAACCACAATTTTGCCTGGTTTACAATTTACGAACTGGTCTAATTATGAGGACGGTCTTATGAACGTAGTATTTAATAGTGCGGACGTTAATCCCCACAAGGGAACACCGCGTCCACAACCCATCGCTCATAACTATCCATAAAGAGAGGTGTAATTGACGTTTTTGAATAGTAAAGTATATCGAAAGGTTTAAGTGTTGCATATAAAATGAAGTTTACATAGGCTGAGGAATAATGCCAGCCTTTAGAGCTTGAAGTGATAACAAAATTTGAATTATTAACATCCGACTTTTAGTTAGGTTTTTCGTTCTTGGATTTGGATGTATTGACACGAGTTCGTTTGTGGCTTGGGAGAGGGGATTTGACGTTTTTGAATGGTAAGTTGAAAAACCTATCAGTCGATCTGACTTTTTTTATGTAAACGGTCTGAGAAATAAAGCAAAGCCTGATATAGAACAGCTTGAATGGAAACAAAATTTAAAATGTTAACGTTATCATATGTTTGTTTGTAAGCATATTTATCCTCATTGCCATAGTTTTTCTTATCATCATATCAAGCTTTTTATATCAGCATTACATCATATCAGCATTCATGCAAGCTTTTTACGCATCCTAGTCACTTTCCTTTCTGCTTTTCCTAAAACGTTACCTCTAACATTTCACATTGCTGGTCTATTTCACACTTATTTTTCACAATTAGTTGAACTGTGATAGATGAGGAACTACATTAACTGGACAATAATCTCTGCATGTTAAAATCTTGTGTTGTTTGTTTTACATTTAATTTGTCCATTGATCAGTGCTACGCCTGTATAGGCCACATGTTAAAAAATATATAAATGATATACACATAGAAATATCAATAAAAATGTGTAGAATTCATTTATTTTTCAAACAAATATTATAATTACTTTGATGTCTGATTTTCGTCTGGTTGTAACTTGCAACAGTTACGTAATCTTGCATTTGTAGAAACGATAGAACACTAAATGTTCTTATTTAGCCAATGTAAATAATAATATTATTAATTTTTCATCTATTTAAACTTTAAAAAGACGGAAACCCCCGAACAATCAACCAGTTAAAATTCAAATGTTAAACCAGCTCCAAAAAACCGATAACAACAGTTTATCACCGGTAGCGGCGCGGTGGGCGACACAGTGTTTAGCGTGGTGTTAATTAGACAACTGTGGCCAGTGATTGTGATTGTGATTGTGATCGTTAGCGATTGTGATCGCACTGAACGACGGCGACGATCGCGGCCGTCGACCAATTACCTCGCCAACACTGTCAGATTTCACGGTTGCAGCCGTTAATGACCATAAGGACACTGAATTTAGTTTTCGAAAGAAACTAAATGTCATTTAGTTTCACTCAGAAATTTTTCGGCGGACATTTTTGGTTACGAGATCACGAAACGTTCTGTTTAAATTTGACTTAAAATTGCGAATGATTGTTGTTAACCGCCAGAAACCATTGTTTATGGGTTTCTCACGTGGGTAGGATTCCGTAATAATCCATCAGGCTTCATGACTGTTTTAGTAATTAATTTGTCTCGAGGATAGGTTACTAACTACATGGACGACGGAAAACATTTTTGATTCGTTTTGACACCATTTTGGCATAGAAAGGACAATAAAGTAAAAGGATGAAAATTTCCGAACAGAGGCATGTGAAAGTCATACATTTTAACCAAATAAAGTAAAGGAATAAAAAAACTTACTTTCATATTTGAATCAGAATATGAGTTGTCCAAGATTTAATTTGAGTTAATTGTCTTGTTAGCGGGTATAGTTACAAAGTCTACTTATTTCATCTTCAAGGATATTTTTATAGGCCGCAATGAATTGCTGGACGTTTAATCTCACGGTATCATAATCATTTTTCAAATAGTTACTGTGAATTGGTAATTTCCAAACTATGAAGAAGGAAAAATAACCATTTATTCACCTAGCATTAACTCCAATTATCCAATCGCGTGCTCGAAAGAAATTTATGTACTGTAGTCTAATTGTCGATCGTAAAAATATTTATTACAGTATGATAACCGCTACCGGTTAATATCGAAGTGCTAGTGCAATAATCGAGTTTTTAAAGATTCGACTCTTGTTAATTCGGTTATTTTAAGAATCGTTCAATGACCGTTACTATCAATCGATATTTTTACTTGTTTCCATCTTTGATTTCCGTGATTCGTTGCAGTTAAGTATTAGTTAAATCTGTTAGTCCTCCATTCAAATGGACACCTAGCACAAACCTGCATGGTTACACCAGGTAATCGAACCACTGAAGTAAAATTATGTTCCAAAAATGTTGCAAGACAGTACAATATTTTTTTGAAAATATAATTATTCTTAATTCATATTAATCGCTGAAGAAATCCGAAGGAACGGAGGTAGGTAAGTAGACAATTTTAAATAATCAATTCTCAAGGGGAAAAATCAATCGATTTTTAAAAATTCGATTACAGTATCGCATCGCTATATCGCAGTGAGCTCGCGGTCAGATAGCCCCATTCGCGTGCAGCTGCAAATTTGCACAGCTTGTTGAACGATTAGATTCTGTTACCCACTTCGCAGGTAATGCACTTTAATATTACTCTCTCGTTTAGATCCGCTGCCGTTGACGGGTTCATAATATTTCCAGCGTATAACGTGTTGTATACCTATTCAGTCATTGGTATTATTGAGTGATTTATTTAGTCATGGGTGTTATTCAGTCATGTTACAGTTTATGTTTTAGAAGTTTCGTTTACTTACACATGCATGATTAGTATGACATTCAAGTAGAGATAGGATTTTTAACTGTCGTCCTAGTTTTATTATTCAGAATGTAAACTAGAATGTTCGATAATAGTATTATAAAATGTATCAATACACACATGAGTGCCAGAATGATCGTACATGTGGTTAACGTTAACGTATGTTTTGAGTTTCAAGTCCTTATCCGCAGATCGTGGTTCAAAAACGTAATATTACACTCGGGAACGGTCTTCGGTAAAACACGGCAAAAATCTGATACTTTAAATTAATTAACTAACTTAATTAACTTAACTTTAACTTTAATTTAGCTTGAAAACAGTAGGTCTGCGTATTAATTACTGACTGATGATTTCATCATATATTAATGGACATTATACATATTTTACTTAAAAAACTTCAAATAATAAATTTTCAGTTATTTGTTTTCACAATAAAAACAAAAAAAATTGTATCCCAAATATTAATTTTCTTGCTTAGGCAATACTATATCATAAGTATTGTCAATACGCTTCAACCCCCCTCTTCTTCCCATATAAACACTGACGTACATATCGCAAACTCGAATACTGTACTACATTACATTCACACAAAAATTCATGTTTCCTGCACAAACCAATTATTTATAATTCCTCTTGACAAAACTATTCCTAGTTTTAAGTCGCATTTCTACGCGAATTACAAAACGTACCACTTACAACCGACCACGATTTCCTAGTTTGGCGGAGTCCGCAGCCGGGGGGGGGGGGGGATCACAGGGTTTCCGGGAAGGTGTGCTGCGCCCCACAATATCTCATTTGCCCTTGAAGCGCGCAATCAGTCGGAATCCAGCGACAATTCTTCATTTGCGTATTGCATTTGTCATTTGCCGCTATTGTGGGGACCGGGCCCGCCGCCGCTGTTAGTGGCCTTTCTGTCCGATTCCAAAATGCCCCATTAGCCCTGCATTAGGGCCCGACCCTCCCCCCCCCGGCGACCCGCTCCCCTCGCTACCTCGGCCCCTCTCGGCCTCAGTCGGTCGTGATCCGCGCTGTGAACAACCAACATGCCGGAGTGTACGGAGCGGGAGCGTAGCAGTGGTGAGTCTTGTGTTGCGTGTCCAATAATCTTAACTAGTTTCGGATTATCGTGTTGTTTTTTTATTGTGAATGATTATTGTGTCGGTTCTGTGATGCTGGGTGTATTATAATTGCTGTGAGTGTTTGTTGACACGAGTTATTTGATTGTTTTCGGGATTGGGAAGTAAAAAATCGCGACGTTTCGAAAATAACAAATGTTCACTTCGTCTTCAGGTGCAGCTGTAGTCATTTTAGGCAGATTTTAGGGTTTATTTACTGCGGCGGTTCTATATTGCGGCTGGTAAGTTGTTTACTGATGTGAGAGTTTGTTAGAACGTCACATGTTGGAAACGTTTAGGTTAGGAAATGGGAACTGATGTGTTTTGTAACCAATTGCCTCACTTCGTTTGGTACCAGTTTTGATTATTACGAGTGATTATTGTGTTTCTTCTATGGTAATGGGTGATTTATATTTGCTGTGAGTGTTTGTTGGAACGAGTTATTTGATTGTTTCCGGATTGAAAAGTAAAAAATCGCGACGTTTCGAACATACCTAATATTTACTTCGTCTTCAGGTGCAGATGTAGTCATTTTAGACAGATTTAAGGGTTTATTTATTTAGTGCGGCGGTTCTAAATTTCGGCTGGTAAGTTGTTTACTGATGTGAGAGTTAGTTAGAAAGAACGTCTCCTGTTGGAAACTTTGAGGTTAGGAATTGAGAACTGATGGCGTTTTGGAACCAATTGCCTCACTTCGTCTCCAGTTGGGCATGTAATGCTTTTTGGACAGAGATAGACAGTTTATATGTTGAGGCAATGCTATTGTATGTTTACTTTTTTTACTGATTTCAATGTTTGTTAGAACGGGTAAGAACGGCTCATTTTGGAAATTTATTGTTGAGGTTAGGGATTGACAACTGATGATGGTTTGGTACCAGATTTGATTATTGCGAGTGATTATTGTGTTTGTCCTATGGTAATGGATGATTTATATTTGCTGAGAATGTACGCGACAATTTGTGTTTTGCTGATTTGTGTTTCGAAAATACAAATATTCACTTCGTCTTCAGGTGCAGATGTAATAATTTTCAGCATGGTTAATTTATTTAGTGCGGCGGTTCTATATTGCAGCTGGTGCTTACGTGCTCCTCTTCATCCCGTTGACCCAGCAGTAGTAGGGCATGGGATACGTCAGGATATGTATTAATTCTGCTTAATTTAAGTTATTGCAAAAAAGTTAATAATTGATTTTAAGTTTCAAAAAGTTCATCCAGTTGTAAGTTGTTTACTGTTGTGAGGTTAGAACGTCTCATGTTGGAGACTTTTAGGTTAGGAAATGGGAACTTATGTCGTTTTGGAACTAAATGCCTCACTTCGTCTTTGGGTATGCAATTATTTATGGACAGAAATAGACGATTTATTTATTGCGGCAATGCTATGGTACTGGTTACTTGTTTACTGATGTCAGTGTTAAAACGGCTCATGTTGGAAATTCAATCATTGAGGTTAGGGATTGACAACTGATAATGTTTTGGTATCAGATTTGTTTATTGTGGATTATTATTGTGTCTATTCTGTGGTTGTGGGTGATTTATAATTGTTGTGAGTGTTTTTAGTACGACGTATTTCATTGTTTTCGTGACTTAAAACTAAAACATCGCGGCGTTTTGAAAACACAAATATTCACTACGTCTTCAGTCACAGATGTATTCATTGTTGCACAGATGTTAAGGGTTTATTTATTTTATCTGTTATAGGATATGGGTTAGTTATTTACTGATGAAAAAATTAGAACGACCAATGATGGAAGGCAATTTGAGATAGGAAACCAAAAATGTTCAGAATCATTGGTCTCACTCTGTCTTCAATTCCATATTATAATCATTTTTAAATAAATCTTATAAAAGTTTATCGATTTTGGCTATTTTAAGATATGGGTTGGTTCGTTTTTTACTGATGAGAGTGTTAGATCGACTCATGTTGGAAACTTACTTGGTTTAGGAAATGGGAACTGATGTCATTTGAAACCAAGGGCCTCACTTCGTCTTCAGTTGGGAATGTAATCATTTTAGACAGAGATAGGGAGTTTGTTTATTCCGGCAATACTATACGGCACCAGTTAATTGTTTACTGATGCAAGTGTTTATTAGAACGACTCGTGTTGGAAAATTTATTATTTGGAGTATGAAATGAGAATGATGATGAAGTTTTGGAACCAATGTCTCTCACTTTGTTTTCAGTTTGTAATCATTGTTTACGCACATCTTTGACACAGTAGGCCTACTCACCTCTCATTCAATCTTTGTTGGAAATATGGGCTTAGGACGCCGCTTTAAAGAAGCTTAAAGTATAAAGTTTGTAGAATTACAACATACAATTATTTATGATGTAGAATACTTACGACCTAATGAATTTAGATTCAGCTTTGGAATTTTGACTGCGGATTTAATTCTGTTCGTAATTTTTGTCTTTGTCTCTATAGCCTACTGGAAAATTATTTTGCTGATTGAGTTTATTTGGACGACTCTAAATGGAAACTTTGTTATTTTAATCTAAACCGGGAAACTTCTGACGTTTCGGTATCGTAAATCCCACCCCGCCGTCAGGTGCCAAAGTAATAACTATTCCTAAAAGTACATGAGATAATTTGTTGAAATTTTGAGATGGAATTTTGGAAAAGGATAGTAATTTAGTGTGCTAGTGTGTAATAATTTATTAACCACTCTATTGTGTTTGATAGAGTACAGTAACTCATAAATGAATTTTGAGATGGAATGAATTAAGAGTAGAGTGTGAGGATTTACAAAGTTTCGGGACCACAAATCTCACTCAGTCTTCAAGTACAGATGCAATTAATTATTTTTGTTTATTCTATTATTGAATCGATACAGACGTATCAGTAGTCTATGTTTGTGATTATTAGGTTTGTATCTTAAACGCATTTGTAAAACTAGTAAATACACTTTGAAAACAACTTTGTAAAGTAATATTTCGTTTCCCTATATTTTTCTACGAAGAAGCTATATGACGTTTTTTGCAACGATTATAAACTATGGTTTATACCGTTTCGTGTGTTACTTAAAGTGTTATAGCATCTTATCGGATTTGTTTTTTGTTAGGTAACAATAAACTCCTACGTTTGGTACAATCCGAGAAGTTATCAAACTAGAGAATATTACATTTCTTCCTGTCAGATTTAATAGATAAATTTACTGTCACATTTCATATATATCGTCACACAACCGTAAATTCTTCTGATAGCCAACTGTGTATTCATGACTTGTTACGATGGTCTATAAAATGTCATTCCTAACTATTCTATAATGTTATTGCAAAAGTTACGAGAGATAAAATGGTAAAGTACATCGATAACTATCGTTATTCTTTCATGCAGTTGTTATACTACAGTGAATATCAAGTTTGAAACGTTATGATAACTTGTTAGAGCTAATAAAATTATTCGTGTTTTATCCATTACGAGATGATTATATTTCCGAATCGCATCATTGATTTAATTTCAAGGAATATTTTTCTATTAGTACTTATTATTGCCAAGCTTAGTTATAAATTCCAACCAATGGTTAAAATTTAACTGTCCAGTTTGTTGCCGTCCAGTAGAATGTACTTTAACGAAGGAAATTAGTTATGATACATGTAATGTGAACGTATTCAATTTGTAAAGATATATGTTCCATTTTCATTCAACTGACCATCTCCCAACCTAGAAGCGGTACAGCTATTGTTTGTTCAATATTTGTAATTTACTAATGTCCGTCTTGTTACGGGACTCTAACAAGCACCGCCATAACTATTATATTACATCACTTCATTTTATCGCGTTCCAAAACATTACTACACGAGTATAATTATCCACCTTGTAAGATCGCTGGAACATTGTGGGTTATGCGTAACGAATGTAAACTGTCTTGAATGACAGTAATAACGACCTGATCGTATTTCTTAATAAGTGTGATATATTTTCACTAAAATAAGTTATATTCAGTGTTAAATTATTTCGAGATTTACGACAGATTTTTTTCTCATTTTCCAGTTTAAAAAAGTGATTTCAGTATTTTCCATGAGGTTTCAGAACGCTTGTATTTCATCCACCTGTACCAGAATAACACACTTTTGGGAACATTTTCTATATTTTTGTTATACTGACCGTATGGGGTAATTTTTTATATGGCTGTGGAACCATTACGGTAATTGCCCTATTTTTCAATTTATTCACTGATGTAAAATTTGGAATGTACGGAAGGTATGCTGGAAGTAATGCAAATTCGAGTTACGTATGGCTGCCCTACTTTTTTCAATTTATTGGCAGCTGACCGTCTAGGGGAAATTTTTATTTGGCTATGGAACTACTACGGTAATTGCCCAGTTTTTCAATTTATTGTTTGCAAAAAAGTTTGGAAATGAAGGAAGATATACTGTAAGTAATGCAAATTTGAGTTAAATATAATTTTATAGCTATTAATATGTTTATTTAATTATTGACATTTTATGAACGCATCACTTGTCTTACGCTATGAAAAATTCACTGCACAGTTAAAACTAATTGAAATAGGTAATTTGATATTTATAGACCAACCTGGATTGTAAATTAGCCTAATGGGAATTTCGGTACACGGTAAACTTTTCCTGACCTCTTCGCTCTGTAACAACTTGACGTAACATGTCCTTTCTCTCACTTGTAGTGCTGTGTATCAGTAAGCCCTAATATTCCACATCAGACCAATTCCAGCAGTATTTTCAACAGGACGGATTACCGTTCGATTTTTTGATCAACAACAATCACCGATGAAAGTGGCGCATTCCGCCGCCTTTCACGCGCCAAGGTCGGGTCTAAACGATCGCTTAGTGTTTTGTATCGATATCCGATATATCGATCGAAAATATCGATAGTTTAAATATCGATATTAGACTTTCGATACTATCGGAATATCGATATTTTACTTCCATACTATCATTAGTATTGATACTAGCAAGTTTTTAAGAATACATAAATAAAATACAGTTTAAAATTTACTGTACTTTTTTATTATTAGTAATTAAATATTATTTGATAAGTAAATATTAAAGATATCAATTTGAAAATAACTTATTAGTTACAAGAAAGGGATTTTAGTTAATTTTTTATTATTTCTTGTAAATATATGGTTATCCACAAGAACTTCAAAAAATTATTTTGGCTATGTAGGCTACTTGAAACAAGAGCCTTTTGCAGTAAAATAATTTATTTTACAGTTATTGATCTAAAATTATACTTCAAAGTATAATTGTAGACAATTTTACGTCAAATGTACGTCACAGGCGTGCTGTTAATTGTTATAATACATACTTTTGTTATAATATATATTGTTATATATGCATTCGATTAACTTTTAACGACATTTTTCTGATAAGTCGACGTTTTCCCGATAAATCGATATTTTTGATCCGATATCAGAATATCGATATAAAGGGTCCGATATTGTCGTCGATATAAATATCGATATTTTCTTTCGATATCCAAACACTACGCTCGCTCGACCCAGGCTCCAGAGCCCAGATCAATTTCTCCAACTGGTTTGTGTAGTTGCGCATTTCGCCGCCACGCCCCCGCGGCGCTGGTGTCGCCGATGTGGAGTTAAGCGGTATTTCCGGTATCGCGACCGTTTGTGTGATGTATTGGACTTTCTCCGTCGGGCGACCTTGGTGAATGGTGAAGTGGTTCGGGTCAAAGGTCACGGTGGCAAGTGTGGAAAGTGCAGGTTAACATGTTTGTACTTTATTTTCATTGGGCGAAATGTATTTTGTAATTTTTCATGCGCAATTCATAGCATATACCGTCAAGAATATTTTAACCCTTTCAAATTCACGCTGAAACCCCACGCCAGGGAAATAATTAACAAATTAGTTTTTCTAAATAACATGGTAATGGTAATTTTCGAGTTCCAATCCGTTCAAATAATATAAACACAACCTAACAGAGGATTTATTATTAATGATCTGAACGATTGTTTATTTTAAGATATTAATAATAATCCACCCATGATAGATTATTGTAGCCTAATAAAATTGATGATGTGCAAACAAATTTATGATTGCTACCTATTAAATATTCCGCTGTTAAATTCCTCAGGCGATGATTCTAATTTCTTCTTAATACCTTATTCCCATAGTAGAATGTTATTATGACTTAATTCAGTCGGTCATGACTAAATTTCTTGGTAACCCTATTTTTTCCTGTGAAAATTCCCGTTTTACAACATTATTATTTCGGTTATTATATTTAAACACTATATCCATGACACTAAGGACTAAAAAAACGGAGTCGATGATTCGCGGAAATCGAGGATAGAGACGGGTCATTTTTCGATTTAAAACAACCGTATCGAAAAGAATCGGTTATTTGTATTTCGATATTTGCATCGCCACAGCCGGCCCCGAGTCGCCACATATACAATAAAGGCTCCAGCGCGGGCGCCAAGGCTGCGGCCATGTCATGTATTGCATCACTGCCGGCGTGAATCACCCGAATCACCCCATCACCAGTGCAGCGGGGAATCACTCTTGCGACAATCCAGAGTTTTAATAAACACTTATGGGTAGTATCATTTTATTTTATTTATTTATTTATTTTGAAAATGCTACATCACAGGTTATGCCCAATTATAAGTAGCACTACAATCAAAATCATAAACAATAAATCAGTGGAGGATTCAGTCCATTCAAAAGTTCAAATTCTTGATAACATGCACAAGAAAAAACATCTCTCAGTAGCCTAAATTTATATGTACTCGATTAATTACATAATTAATTTGAATTCCGTACAAACTTGTAAAATTATAATTTATTTCTCGTTTGTAAATTTAATTTTTATATGTAATGGAATAATTAAAAACTGTACAAAAAGGAAATACTTAGTATAATAAACTGTTTTGATTCGCCAATAATATAAGTACATATACTTAATACATCGCGTAGTCGTAATGTAATTAATATTGTATCATTGTACTGTATCTTATTATAGTTCGGTGCAATTTAGGTTAATAAACAGAACCAGTATTAGTGTTACAGTACCAAATTAAAATTAATTTTAACCTTACTTAAAACAAGTGTTCCTGAATATATAAACGTTTTTCTATCAATTAAGTTTTAGCGGAAACTTTGAAATCTGTAGCCATAAAAAATCAAAATATAACTCAAACCTATTCTGTTTGTTTAATCCCAAACGGAATAAAATTACGAATTACAATCACAAACAAACACTTTTTCAGCGTCAGAAAACTCTCACCAGATGGAGAGAAGTAAATTTATTGGTGTCGAGTACAAACCCACTAGAGTCACTAGAGGAACCAACCTGTTGCAAGGCCTTCCAATCTTCGGTGGTTCAGTGTCTTGCCTTGCGTCATTTGTCCTCAGGGAGTGAGTGTACAACTGCGCTCCAACTTTTCTTCACGTGTAGAATACCCTCTTGTAAAACCTATTGTCAATTAAAGCTAAGTACCTTGTGGACCGAGCCTCGCTCGGTGTTATTTCATGTTTACCAGGTCAATGTCGTGTCAATTACCATAAAATATTTCAATGTCATAAAATTGATAAATAGAAACTCTTTTTACTGTATTTTCTCTGGCCAATTAATCTGCATAAAACATGTTGTTCAGTCATAAATTACATATTTTTAGACTGAAGGAAATCCTCGGAGCCGTTTTTGATATAGTTGTGCAAACAACCAACCAACCAACCAACCAAGCAAGCAAGCACGCAAGATAACATTGCTCATATAAGAGTATAGGATTAATGCGTTTCTTTGATATAAAAACTTATAGTTTTCAAGTATAAAGCTGATGGTTGGTTTTCTTCGGACAAATTAAGTTGTGTAAGGTATCGCTTTTGTATAAACTATTATGTTCATTACTTGATTATTCAAAGTACAATAATTACTTTTACATTTTGATAATCTAATAAATTAAAGATAAAATAATTTTTGGAATTGAGAACTGGCTTAAGGGTGTATAGGTATCCCCTACGATATTCTTTTCTCTGGTAAAATTTTTTGATCTAAATTACAAGTTTATTTAAAGTTCTAGTCCAGGTCGTCTCAACATCGATCAACTTTTTGACTGAAATTGTAAAAAAACCTCTGGAAATCAATTTTGGAAAACAAACTCGGCCTGGGAACCGCGACACGCGGAACGCGGACTCTATCACAAACTGAATAATAATCGAGAAATGTAAATCGGCAATTTCCATACATTTACATGAGCCGGTGACGCGTGCGCTGCAGCGCTGACCGGAAATGGAGGAAGGAGGAAGTGACCTGTCAACCGGAAGTGGCGGTGGCCATCGGTGGTTCCGGTGCCGCAGTGTCGCAGTATGGGGTTAATGAGGTTATGGTGATGAGGCGCAATAATGATGGTAATTGATGGTGTAATTCTATCAGTGGGGTCCACTATACTGTCGACCAAAGGATTTGACGTGGAAGATTGGAATAGTTGGCGGTGGCCCCATAATAAAGGGGTTGATGAATAAAATTCATGGTACTACTCCAGAAAAGCTATGTTTTATGTAACACTTTAATCCTTGGTCAAAATTCAAGTGTACTAGCACAGATGAAGAAGTAAACAGTTGCATTTTTCGGGCCCGTTTTTTCTAGCGGCGTCGTTTGTTGGGCTTTTATAATGTTTATAATGATATAAACTGCTCTTGTGTAATAGTTATTATTAGCTTTATCTGTTCTTTGGGACCTTAACATATCATATCGACGAAATTATCTTTGATATCAATCCAATATGGGCGACAAAACAACCTAACCAATCTTGACGCCGCCCAAAAAAAGGGCACGAAAAAGTGCATTGGGTTGCCATTCGGTATAGTTCTTCATCTGTGGTACTGTAGTTGTAATACAACAGCACGAAATCATAATGGCCAGTTAACGTATCTTTAATGCAATATTCTTTGTAGAATATTCAACAATACCCCCGTTGCAGCAGACCTGCATACACAGCGAATTTCAAATGCAAAAGAACATATTTCAATCCAACATAGCGAGATTTGACATGTTTTTGTAATCTCCATAAGAATAACATGGGGAATGAGTATGCAGGTTTGCTACCACTAAAATGGAAATATCGGGGATTTTAGACTATTAAACGTTAGATTTCATGTAGATGAAGCTACAATCCAAGTTTTATTAAGATATGTTGAGAAATAAGCGAGGTATAGAATTTTACTTATTCCCCATAAGGTTAACATTGGGACAACGTACTGTGTTTACCACTTTCAATATCTCGGTAACCAATAGACATAGAGCAATGATTCAAAATACTAAATTGTATGTTTTTTCGAGCTGAATTCAATGATGCAAACCAAAATCCAATTAGTTTTATTTTTCTATGTGAAAAACAAAAAAACCCATTTTTGGGAGGGTTTATCCCCCTTTACCCCCCCTTCCAGTGGTCCGATCGGGCTAGATGTAACTGGATGTAACTAGTAACTTAAATGTTGCTGGATTTAACTGTAACTAGCACTTAGGCGCAACAGAAGACCCATTCAAAAGCGACATCTGTTATACAACCGTTTTGGAACCCAAGGCACAGGTCAGCAGACTCGGATTCGAATTAAGTAAAGTGAGGATTTGCTCCCCCCCTCCCCACGCCAACCAAACAGGCATGGTGTTTTTTCTTACCTCGAGGTCTTCAACAAAATTTCCAGCAATCTAAATGTTAAGCACTCAAAAATTAGAATCTTTCCGAAATTTATTCTCTATGCAAAACCTGGTGGCCACAGCAGCGCCTACGTTACCGGACCCGCCCGCCAATGTTTAATGAAGCCCACCAAAGCCCAAGTCCACTCCGCCAAAGAGACTTATTAAAACTTGTCGCCCTTTAATGAATTCGCTAAACATCGTCGGACCCCCATTATTAATTTACTCTTAAGGGCAAATTCGCCTAGTGGCGAGCATTAAACATGCATCGCTTCTGAAATTCCGTTTGGACCGCCGCGAGTGAGCGACTTTTGGCAACTAGAGGACAGCCCGCAGGGAAAGAAGCGGGGCTTGGTGCATGTTAGATGAGGGCGATTCGATTACGAGATTTTGGAAGATCAGTTAGGGTCCTTAAGCTTTGAGGTCGACGGTTTTTCCCGCTCGATGTCGAGGGAAATTCAATTTGCAGAAGCGGTTTAATGTTTAGTGAAGGGGTTTGTGTCAAAGGACCGAAGGGTACCGGATGTTCAGTGTAAAACTTAAGTACTGAAGAAAAAGTAATTAGGTTTGCTTTGAGATATCGAGTTATGGAAGTCAAAATGTTAAGTTGGAGTAGTTGCACACGTTAAGTGGGGTTTACAACATGGTTTTAAGTAAATTTTGAGTACCTTTTATTTATTTTTATTAAAGTTAACAGTCCTGTTAAATGGATGGAATTATTTTGGGAAAGATTTATAAGTTCGGTTCGTATACAGTGTATTGCTAATTGTGTAATTTTACAGCGCGGATTTGGGAAATCAAGAAAATAGTGTGAATGACAAGTAACCGTGATTTAAAAATTTCTAAAACTTTTAAGGGAGTAGTTTAGTAGTTTGTTCCTTAAATATATTACAGTTTCAAAAAGTGTATACAACAAAGTTAGTTTCATCCGAGGAGTCGGCGAAGCGAATTTTCCCGTTTACCGGTGTCCTAGCGCGCAGGCGGACACAAATTAGCACCAGAAACCTGCCAAAGAGGGGAGTCTAACGTCGGAATCAAGATTCTCGGCAGATTCGAAAACAGAACTTGTCTGTAAGACTTTAATCTGAAAACTTGCGTGAATATGAATAGCTACGGAGTTGCCGAATATTTCACAAGTTTCGTGCAAAATACTTCTCGCTTCAAATTACACGGTGTGCTCCCCTCCCCCCTTCCCCCTCCACCTCCCGTCAACATCCAGAGTTTACGAACTTGATCATTGCGCACAACACATGTCTTCAACTTCGTTAATTATTTTTGATGGGATCCATATTAATCACGAGGGAAACCTGGCGTAATTGTCTGTCAGAAATAAGTTTTCAATCTATTTCGTTTAGAACCGTGTTAAAGTTTAATTATTAACTCTGCTAATTTATGAGAGAGTTTGTTATTCCTTGGGATGCGTGTTGAAGCAGCGATAAAGAAGCTGTTAAGTTGATTGGGGCTGTTAACTGAAGCACAATGTTATGCTTCGTCAATCTTTCTGAGTATTATAATTATGGTTACAGTCTATCCGTGTAAACCGTACTCATGTAAATATAGCGTAATTGTTATGTCGTACATCCGGAGTACGACACAACAATTATGCTATATTTACCAAATTAAAATTTACATAAAATTCTATACTTACTATTATTTTTAACAAAAAGGCTATGTTAAATGATGTACTTAAAAAACTATGGTTTCTATCACAATATGAAGAGTATATGAACTAAATATTTTTCGTGTTTATGAGTTGTTAAAACTATTTGACACGTGCTGGTAGTATTGGTTAAGTAAACAAATAATTGTAAACAAAAACAAATGTATCAACTGTTCAGCCTTTTCTTTATATTTTTGCCCTTAGGAATTTTTTTATAAACAGAACCACAGATGAAGAACCATACATATCAGCAGCCAGAGGCATTTTTCGTGTCCGATTTTTTAGCGGCTTCAAGTTTGTAGGGCTGTTTTGCCACCAAAAATTGCACTGGTGCCAAAGTTATTATTTGGTATACCTGGAAGCTAAAGATTTCTTATTGACGAATTCTCCTTTGATACAAATGCAATATGGGTGAAATAACAGCCTAACAAACTTGACGCCGCCAGAAAAACGGATACGAAAAAGTCCATTGGGTTGCCTATGTATTACTTCTTCATCTGTGACAAAAGTAATAGATTTTCTAATGTATCCTCATCGAGACCTTTGATTCAAGTATGGGGTTGATGGGTCTCGGACTTAAAAGTTACGGGTGTAATTTGGTCTTTATCTTTATGATGGATAAAATAAAAACATTTAACCAACGACAAATCACCAAATAAAATATCAGCGGAAAGACACAAACGTACAATTAAAACTCTTCCTCCCGTTCATCCGTTTATCGCGTTATCCGGCCGGGTGAGCCTCGATTGGATAATCAGGGACGGAGGAACTAAAATAAACCGAGCTCGAGGGTTGTTTCTCTTTGAACAGGTGAAAAAGTCCGGCGCGGCAAAGGTTGGAGGGACGTTATTTAATTATTTAAATGCCGGAGACTTAGGTTCAATTTGGTTTTTGCCGGTATTTACCCGGTCCGATGTTCTTTTACCGCGGACCTTCGTAATTACGTTCAAACAGAAGGATGGATCAGCCTCTGGCTACAGATCGGCTGGTTACAAAACCGGATCTTTTTAAGGGAAATTAGTCTCCAAATCGAATTCTGTTGCTGTTTTATCGTTTTTTACGGGCTTAAATATAAGTACCTGGTGGACAAGCTCGGTATTATTTCATGTGTACCAGTTCATCCAGTTACTATAAAATATTTCGATGTCATAAAATTGATAAATAGAAACCTTTTTTATTGCTCCATGGACTCTTCATCCCACTTGCTGTATTTCCCCTTGATGGCTGATGTAGATTCCAAACAGCTGTTATGATTGATTACTTCATTTGCTTACACTTTCCTTGTTTATTTTCGTTGCTATCACGGTAACCCATATAAGGCCAATGTACAAATTTTACAACTTTAAAATTCGAGATTTATTACGTTATTAGAATTTCTTTGGCCAAGTAATATGCATAAAAGACGTTTCTGAGCCAAAAATAACTTATTTTCAAAATTCGAAGGAAATCCTCGAAGCCGTTTTAGAGATAATTGTGCAAGCACGCAAGCAAGCAAGCAAGCAAGCAAGCATACAAGCATACAAGCACATACAAGCACGATAACATTACTCATATAAGAGTTTAGGATTGTTTACGAATTAGTGGATTTTATGGTAAGAAAATGTGAGTGATTTAAGTTTTAAGAATTCAATGTAAGAAACATTTATTGTTTTAATTAAAAGTTCATAATTGTATGTATAAAGCCTAAATTACCCGGAACTTTTAAGTTCGAAACCCATCATCCGCATACTTGAATGAAAGGTCTTGATGAGGATGAATTAGGAAAACTATCAGTTTTGTCACAGATGAAGAAGAAATTACTCATAGGCAACCCAATTGAAATTTTTTTATCAAGTTTGTTAGGCTGTTTTTTCGCCCATATTGCATTTGTATCAAAGGAGAATTCATCAATAGGAAATCTTTAGCTCCCAGATATAGCAAATAATACATATATTAGATTAGGTCTAGGTAAACGGAAAATATTGAAATCCTTGTACATAATTGATTGCAGTTCTTCTCACAATTCTATGCAGTGATATACAGAATTTATAATTTTCAAGGAGGTTTAAAATTACATATTTTAACATATATTAGAAGTTACTTAGTGGTTAATAAAGTTTCCAAAAGTATAGACTTGCTTCTTCATACACCTCACCTCGGACGGATTTTTGCAAAAAAAAACATAAAATTACTGATACTTTTTTAAGTTTTAAAACATTTAAGTTTACTTCACGAAACAACCATCAAGTTAAAATTTGAACAACAGTAATACGTGTTTTTCATTTTTATACATGCAATTATTAAATTCCGTCAATACTTTCAAATGATATTATTTAATTTAAATTTGTATTCGTGGAAAACAAGTCATTTACTTCAAACATGTACTGATGTTTGAAAATGTATTTTTAATACGCTCCCTGTTTACTTATTACTTATTACCTATATGTATTTCTACATACAAAGTGTGAAACATTAATTATTTAAATTTTATTTCGATAAACAGTACGATTTACCAATCAAACATCCGTTTACCGTCACAAAAGCACCAGCCCACATTCACCGTAAGAGACCGTTGATCAAGTATTCCACTGTGAGGTCGCCCCACACACGGGGTAATTGGGTGCAAGAGAGTGTGTTGTGTTGTGTTGTGTGCAATCGGTCACAGAATGCGGAAGCTGTCTTTTGATTGGTCTAACAGAGTTTTGTTTATGTTCCAGAGGTGAGTTGGCGAGTGTGCATGCGCAAGCGGAGAGGGTGAGTACAGTGTGCAGTTACTTGATTACCCCGCCCAAGACACACAAACGATACTTTGATACAATAACAACACGATTGTGCGACCGTCGGTAGTGATGGGAACTATCCGATAGAAATAAACGATTCATCCGGTTGTTGCGCGCCAACCGATTCATCCGATGGTTCCTTTAATTTTCATCCGGATCTATTTATTCGCATGCGAATGAACGGCATTATCCATCTATCTGAAAACTATCCGTTCCATGTTTTCATTCAATTGTAAAACAATTAGACCTGTATCTGCAACTACGGGAAAACTAAAGGTTAGTTGTTCAAATAATGATACTTCTGTATTTTTAAAATTCATAATAGCGAAGGATTTGTAATTATTATTTAATTTGTTGGACTTTTCCTATCGCTTCTAGTGTTTAGAAGCGACACTAACACACTAGAAACACTAGAAGCGGTAGGAAAAGTCCAACAAATTAAATAATAATTAATGATACTTATTCCATCAACGGTGAAAAAAATCCGAGTATTTGCGCCAAATATTAAAACATCCTATGTTTGCACCAATAAATTAATCTTTTACCTTACTTAATTACCTCAACCTAAATACAAAATTATTAAGGTATTAAAAAATTATTTATTCATCCATTTGCAGGTGAATCATCCGCTCAGCGGCTCGACAGTATCTATTTTTATCCGAATATATACGCTACAAAACCAAGGAAAACTATCCATCCGAATCAGGCTCGCGAACAGACGGTTTATTCATCCATCCACTAGTCGGAAATTCCTCTCATCTACATCTATTCGGGGAAATCCGCGAATACCCCACTAAACAGGAAAGACATCGAATGAATCATCCATCTGAAAACTATCGGATGAAAGAAAAACCATCGGATGGTTGAAATCAGTCGTTTGACCAAGGGTTCAATGTGCATGTACGGAATTGGAGGCGGTAAGGGTGAGTACAGTACAGTGTGCAGTTACTTGATTACCCGGCCCAAGACACACAAACGATACTTTGATACAACGTCAACAGATTGTGCGACCGTCCGGGTCGGCGGCTGGAGGCGGAGTGCGTCGTTCTGCCTCTGTTGTCGCCGCTTTGTACTCCCCCCTCCACCTCCGCCGGTGCAACAATGCCCCCTCCCCTCCCCTCCCCTCCTCGGCCGCCGCTCAATGCACTACCCTTTGAGAGCGATGCACGTCCCTTTGCCCCGATTAGCCGGTGCGCTTAGGTTGTGTTAACCTGATGCGTTCTTATTATGTTTTTGATAGTTTTGTCGAACATGGTGACTATCTTTTCAATTTTAAACGACTTAAAACGCATTGTTGACGTATTGTGTTTTATAAATAAGTATTAAAACGCAGTTTATTGTAAGATAAAACAGACTTAAGGTGAAATTATATTAAAATGGGGTTTTAAAAATTATGGCACTTTTTTATTTCTGGAGGCCAAGGCCAAAGACGTAATTTTGCAATAACGAAAAATACCTTATTTTTTAAAGCAATTACTTTACAAGCATGCACAAGCTTTAATCGGCAGAACCTTTAAAAATTAAAGTACAAGAATTGTCTACAGATAAAAACTCTATTGGGGGTTGACAAATTTAAAAGTTGTTACTAAATCAACAACAAGGTTATTCATTTCTGATCTTTTAAGTCGTTGTATGATGAGTCTGTGTGTTTCACTAAGGTAAATAAAAATCTTATTAAAATAACAACCTCCTAATATAATAAATTATCTTGTTAATTTCCAACCGTACAATCCACCCTACAAGAGCGTTGTTGTCCCGCACACCGACTCGCTTCTCTATTGTACATGGACGTAATTATTTTACATTCGTTAGCACCGAAAGGGGGAAACGGGGAAACAGGGGTGGAGTAATTTATCGGATGTTTTGAAAGGGAAGGGAACGGGGACGGAAAGCGGGGGCTCCCCACACAACATTAGCAAGGGTGGAACTGCGGAACGGCGGAGGTGGAACGTTCCACATTCCGCGTTCCTCGTCTACGACAGACAATGACGGTTTGATGGGAAGGCCGGTTATGTGGGTATTAATTGGCCGTATCTATTATGCGGGTTTACGATGGTCGGTTTATCGGCCGTCACAACAACTTGTTTACTATCGGAAGGTTCGAAGCGAGCGGTCTTTTGGCCGGTTTATCGCTAAGTACCGGGCAAGCTAGTAAAGTTGTCTGGTATTTTAGGTAGTTATGAATAGTTTAGGGTGGGAAACAGTGTTTTTAATGGTGAATACGGAATAAAATTGAGTCGTTATTTTGTGTTCATTGGTTTTTAAGGATGTGAAGAGTTTATTTTCAATGTTAGCTTTATTTACATCGCATATTAGATTACGTATTGAAATCGTTGGGACAGTTCGTTCTCAAAATCACAGAGGAGAAACTTTTGTTCCCATGACGAAACATTTACATTTAACCACCATAACGAGATATTAGAACAATTACGTCAATTTAAAATAGTATTTCATCAAACACGATTGTGTTCAATAAATAAATTCTTCCTCAACTCATTCCCACAGATTTCAACAAACCAAAAAGACATATGCACATAGCACAACATTGTGTCTTCTCCAATGTTCAATGTGTTCTCTAAACGTTTTAGATCAGTTTGTTTTAATATTGCACTTATCTTTCTATAATTATTCACTTTTTCTCCATTGAAATTTAAAAAGTGTGTAAAGAGGTTCGAAAACTTGAAAAGTAACTTCAAAGTAAGAATACGAATAGCTGAAACATTTTTATTAAAAAAGAGGTAAATGTCATAAAAATATAGCCCGTTTTTCCTTTTTTCACTAAAACCGCAAAACACCTCTTTAAATATTGTTAGTCTATTTTCCTCCAAGTTTCACGACACATTTCCAATCGACTTATTTATATCACAAGATTTTATTTATTCACGACACAACATTAGCAAGGGTGGAACTGCGGAACGGCGGAGGTGGAACGTTCCACCGTTCCACATTCCGCGTTCCTCGTCTACGACAGACAATGACGGTTTGATGGGACGCCGGTTATGTGGGTATTAATATTGGCCGTATCTATTATGCGGGTTTACGATAGAAGGTTTATCGGCCGTCACAACAACTTGTTTACTATCGGAAGGTTCGAAGCGAGCGGTCTTTTGGGCCGGTTTATCGCTAAGTACCGGGCAGGCTAGTAAAGTTGTCTGGTATATTTTAGGTAGTTAGGAATAGTAGTTGTAGGGCGGGAAACTGTGTTTTTAATGGTGAATACGAAATAAGATTGAATCGTTATTTTGTGTTCGCTTGTTTTTAAGAATGTCAACGAGTTTTTCATGTTCCTTCACTTAAATAACGTATTAGATTACGTTAAGGAATCTTTAGGACAGTCCGTTTTTCAAAATCATAGAGGAGAAACTTTTCTAACATCAAAACACAAACATTTTACAACTGAAACCAGATATTGTAATAATACGTCAATTAAAAATAGTCTTTCGTCAAACGCGATTATGTTCAATGAATAAATCCCTCCTCTACTCATGCCTACAGATTTGAATAAACTAAAAAACATAAGCACATAACATAACATTGTGCTGTTCTCCAATGTTCAGTGTGCTTTCTAAAAGTTTTCGCTCAGTTTCTTTTAATTTTGCACTTCGCGCCTTTGGAAACTTCAAACGTAACTTACATAAAAAATACGAATGGCTTAAACATTTGTATTCAAAAAGAGGTAAATGTCGTAAAAATATAACCCGTTTCCTTTTCTCACTAAAAACGCAAAAACACCTCTGTGTAAATATTATTAGCCTATTTTCCTCCAAGTTTCATTACACTTTTCAGGCCGTTTGAAAAGTCGGCGGCAGTTCTGCGCAGTAAAAAACCTCCGAATGGTCTCAACCGATATAAATATCGATACGATCGTTCCTCCAAGTTTCACAACACTTTCAACCGATTTCACACGGCCGTTTGAAAATTCTACGGCAGTTCCCCGCAGTAAAAAACACCGAATGGTTACAACCGATATAAATATCGACAATATCGTTCCTCCAACTTTCACAACACTTATCAACCTATTTCACACACCCATTTAAAAAGTCGGTGGCAGTTCCCCGCAGTAAAAACCACCGAATGGTTACAACTTACAACCGATATAAATATCGACATTACTCGATCGCGGATATCGTTCCTTTATTTCACTCGGGTTTGTTTGTGGTGGTAACGACCTGTTTGGGTCGCCGCAGTTGTAACTAAGGGCACGTTGCGGCCCTGGAGCCCTTTACTGCCCAACTTTCGGGCATTCTTCCTCGCCGTCTACCTTATATAGCGCTACGGTCGGCTGCTCTTGTGTTATTACGTCTGGGTTGGAGTCGTGGAAAATATCACCCCTGCCCGACTTAAGGGTTTTCCAGAGTTGTCGGATTTATTTTTCAGTGGTTTAGAACGTTTATGTTTGAACTTGCAGCGTTGATTTGCTAGTTTATTTTATTGGCGAATTAGCATTTCGCAAACGTCACTCGTGAAAAATATCACCTGGTGGCGAAAATGAATTTTCCATTGTTGTCGGATTGATTTTTTAGAGGTTGAAGAAATGTTTGTATTATTTTTCGTTGCACTATTATTTTATCTTATTGACTTGATTTAAAATTTTGAATACATTAATTCCGATATACCAGGAGTTTTCTTGTATACATCCTTTAGTATTTAAAACTAAATAAAATAAAGGAGAGCTCAGTTTGTACATTGCTCGTAAAAACATTAATACATGTACCTCGACAGTAATGAGAGTAAAATTTCAGTCTTGAATAATTAAACCGCTCTGACCCCTCCCTCAAAAAATTAAGTAATAGCATTTTTCTCATTCTTAGAAGTAAGTGGACTCATCAAACTGTATGTCTTATGTCTGTTCTAGACAGCATATGTTTAACGGGTTAATCTTTCTTAATTATTCTTGTGTACCTTGTTTACTAACCTTGTTTAGAATGTCTGATGTTAAAATCCATTGGCAAAACATCTTCTATCGTTGCATTTAATCTTCAATAAGATATTTAGTAATATGATTTTATTTTTTTTATCCATGTATCTTGGATTAAACACCCGGCTGAAAACGTTAAGAGTACAATATCCTGCTTATCCCTCTATGGTCACATTCCCTCTATGTGGTCACATTCCCTCTATCCCTCTATGGTCAGATGGTAGAGTACATTCCAACTTACTGTTCAAACTTGAACCCGACTTCGAATCGAAACCAATTCAGCACTATTAAGACGAAAAACAATTAAAATGTGACTAAAAACTAGTTGACAAGTTATAATGCAAGTGGAGGCGAGGTGTAGTAGTTTTTACTCTCCCGATATAACACTCCACCTCTGTGTATCACACCGGTGTCGGTAACATGCGATCCAGCTTATTGCCCAGTTACGACTACTTGCACCAGGGTCGCCGCTTTACAGTCGTTGCAGCGTTATTATAGCGGCTGATATTGTTGCAGAACTAAGGCGACAAGGTGTTTTATTGCACGAATTAAGTTGGAGTTTAGACCTCTTGGGCGACTTTAATTTCAGTCTGATTCGGGTTAAAGTTTTTAATATAGTGCCTGCATTTACGGATCGATTTGCATTGAGGTATAGGGAATATACTGTAAATATGCTTATACATCAACGCGTGTTTTTTTGCGTTTCTACATAGTTAACGTTGACTATTTACAATACAGCATTCCGAAAAGGCTCTTTCTTATTAATAGTCCAGGCAACGAATGCTCAAAAACAGGTATAGAGAGAATTGCATGGAGCACAATTTTTGACTGGACTAGTTTGAGGTGAACATATCAAAAGTCCCCGTTTGAGCCCTTGAGCGGGGACAGGGAGGGGGTCTAAAGGTAAAATTTTTTGGTTTTTCCAAAATATCTTGAAAACTACCAACTTTTAGTATTCCCTATTAAATTTGAAAATTAATGAAAATTAAATTTCCTGTAAGAAAAATACATAATATGTCTACTTTGATCCAACCGTTTACATGGTAAGCACTAATTTTAGTAATATTTAAAAATATCCCTTCCATAAGAAATACATGCAAATTGTGGGTAACATACATGCCCCATTGGGCAACGCTGTTTCACCTAAAGGAAAATGAACAGCATTCAGGAGTCATTTGACAAGTTATAATTCAAGTGGAGACGAGTGTAGCAGTTTTTACTCTCCCGATATAACACTCCACCCCTGTTTATCAACCCGGTGTCGGTAGCATGCAGTAGCTATATCGCTCAGTTATGACTTCTTGCCAGGGGTCGCCGCTTTACAGTCGTTGCAACGTTATTAGAGCGGCTGATATTGTTGCAAAACTAAGGCGACAAGGTGTTTTATTGCACGAATTATAAGTTGGAGTTTAGACCTCTTGGGTGAAGTTAATGTCGGTCCGGTCAAGGCCACACTACATATACAGGACATGCTGCAGGATTTATGACGTCAAACAAGTAGGCGGTCTGAAAGTCTGGCTCAGGACTCACAGCTGTGCTGCTCATCAGTTTATTTGAAATCAAAACAAGAAAACGTAAACAAACAGTAATTTTTGACGTTTAGTGATGAAATGTAAACAGAAAAAACGTAAACAAACAAGGGATATTTGAAATTTAGCAATAAAATGTAAACATAGGATGTTAGTTCCCTACCTACTTGTGTGACGTGGCGCAGCGCTGGGATCGCTGCAGCATGGCCTGTATTTTCAGTGGGGCCTTGGTCCGGTTCGGGACAAACTTCTTATAATGAAGCGCCAGATGCATTTATGGATCGATGTCCGTAGAGATAGGGGGTATATGTCGATGTCCACTGTAACGAACGGTAGGGAATATATTTGAGTAGCAAAGTGTGTTTTTTGCATTGCTACATTACAAATTATGTTTAATAATTAATTCAGAACATTTTGAAAATGTTATACAGGAATTAAGATACATCCAAAAGAACACATCCAATCCTATAATTCAAGTAGTTCTGTGATTAGATTTGTTCCAGACTATTGTATTTTTGAATAGTTAGTTTTAGATCTACCTACCAATTAGACAATTATTTGGAATTTATCAATAACATGGGTAGCCTTAACCCTTTTCGGGAACCAAGATTTGCCTATTTTCATACCTTAAAAATAATTTTTGTTTAGGAAAGTTAAAAACTCATTTAGAAAAACATTTAGGAAATTTTTTCCGGGAATGAGTTAGGAAGATCGTGAATAATTCTTATGTCGTATTTATTTTGTTCGTTACCAATGTACTGTAGAATGTTGTCTCACTTTGTGGACTGACAACTGACACTATGTTAATGCTAATCGATATTCTAAAGGGGTTTCCAATACAAACTAGATAAAACTGTGAATTTCCAGTGGGAACCCGAGTTATGCAAAGACGCCGATAGTACCTAGCCACTTGGCGCGCGGCCAACGCCGCTGACGCGACTAATGTAAAATAATACTAAGCATAAATCACCGCAGAAATACATATTGTACTATGTGAATCCGCATTATTACCCCAGCTGTGCGGCGCGGCGGGCGAGGTTTGGAAAAGCAAGAAAGTAGTCTAGAAATTAATATTGAAACTGTATCAAGAGGAATGGATCCGTGTATCAAAAGTTTATGTTCTTAATTTCAGCATTTGAATTTATTTAAAAAAAATTTATCGTTTTTTCGTCTTGATTATTGTTAACTGACGCCCACTCTGTATGGCTATCTTCTAGGTCTATATTGTAACCCCGCTTGCCATAGATTCAAAATTCATTGACATATTACATTAAAAATCTCCGAATAAAAGATTGAAGCTTGAATTGACAAATTCAATCTTTTTCACGGAGGAGAAGTTCATGGCCCACCACTGGAGGTAGATAGGACCAAATTTCAATCCCCAGGGATAATTTTAATTTTATTCTATATTTTCTGTATTTATAACAATTTGACGTTTGCTACACAATTTGTAACAATTGTATTACTGCAATAAATAATTTTGTATTCTATTCCATTCTATTCTATTATATTCTGTTCTATCCTATCTATTCTGCTCCGGCTGTCTGATGGAGTTACGTATTTCCACATTTCATCGTAATATCTTCATAAAACTTAACTTTATCCAAGCCACACCCAACATTCAATATCATGCCATACATTTTAACGCGGTTTTTATCCAATAGAATATTATAAATTACCGCAGTTTTTTTGTTATGAGAAAATTGACAAATTCAACCATAACCGTACGAATTAATCTACATAAAATCTAAGAAATCGTATAACGAAAAACATTATTTTATTGAAGAAGCGAGCAAAAACAATGCCGAATGCGTTGTAATGCCGAGCACGCGTCGCGCGGGGAGCCCCGCCCGTGTCGACAATTTGATTCCCAAACCTCGGTCTCGGATACGGCAATTATACGTCCAGTGCCGCAGTCCGGCGTCCGTGCGGGCGGTTCAGGGAGAGGTTGCGTGTAAGTGATGGGGGTTTCTTTAGAAATAATTATAACGACGGATTTTTGTGGATGGGATTATAAGCCGATTCAAATGATGTCTGCCCATAAAACTAACAAGATCATTAAGACATGATCATTAAGAATAAAGCTAATGTCAATTTTAGCATCGGGATATCAGACGACCTGGACCATTTTATATGACTTGAACTGTAGACCTGCAGTTTTCGCTGGTTAGTATATGTGTTTATACTCTAACACGTGTGTGTTTTAAGTGGAGGAAGTATTCATCACAAAATATTTTTTGACTCTTAAAAAATACTGAGTTTTACTATATATGTTGAGTTTTAGTATACTTAATTATTCATATACAATTTTCAAAATTTCTCGAAGCGTTACGTCCAAAAATAACAAATTTATGGAGTCTTTTACTATTTTATAATATGTTCTAATTTTTGGTAACTTAGCTCCTAAGTGCTGGCGGTTGAGGATTTGAACTTAAATCTTCACAATAAATGATTTGTGTAGTTTTATCCGTTACAGTAACCTTATTTTTTTTGCAGTTAATAACTCACGGGTATCACAAGTAAACAGTAAATCGCAAAAATACAGCACTCTGAGCTAGGCGTTAGATTCAAAGTTTCGTTAAAAGGAAACGTAAGCCAGTTTTAGCTACTGTTTGAATTTACTGTGTTTACCACTTTCAATATCTCGGTAACCAATAGACATAGAGCAATGATTTGAAATACTAAATTGTTTATTTTCTTTTGAGTTGAATTCAATGATCAAACGAAAATTAGATAATTAATATTTTTGCATGTAAAAAACTCAAAAAGCCCTTTTTGGAGTGGTTTATCCCCCTTTACCCCCCTTCCGGTGGTCCGATCGGCTGGTTTTCGAACTCGTCCGAATGATTACCACTTTACATGTCTGTACCAAATTTCATGAAGATTGGACCATATTTACAGCCGCTATCGGGCTCACAGACACACATATATATATAGATAGATAGATGTATATATATATATATATATATATATATATATATATATATATATATAAATTCGAACGAATGGTGTTTTTTGCTTCTGGTGGCCCCAAAACGAAAAGTTATCATGGTCTCGGCCTTAGGTCTTACCATGAGACCTACGGTAATAGCTTCTTCCCTAGAGGGAAATTCGCTAAAACACGCACATTCATTTAAAAAAGTGCAAGTTTTCTTCTGCATTTTATAAACAATATTCAAAAATGTTAATTTATCCAATGATTTAATAACCCAGATCCTCACAACACAGCTTCAGACCACCCCGCGCACGTCCGCTACAGCTACAACAGTCTCTGATGAAAGCGCCGTGTGTTTTCTGATCCTAATGAAAGTGGCCTTTAAATGTTTTTTTATACCCGGAGTGAATGGCGAACGGCGAACGGCGATAGCGGCGCTTCAATTAGGGAATGCATCTGGAAATTAACGCCCCACTTTCGGCGTCCTGCTTCTCATTTATCGAGATGTCGATGTGTGCGCCGCTGCGCCTTGGTGTGTGTTGTGTGCTGATGGAATTGAAAGGCGCGCTCGATGCATGTGAATCCGCGTTTTCATAAACGTAAAGTAATTAAAGTTCGTAATGAAGGTGGTGGATGGTTTTTCATTGCTTTTCGTTAAAGTTGTAATAGCTATTCGGAATATTTTGTAATTGGATTACGTAGACGGATGTATGGCCATTGCACGGAAATTAGGATATTTTTAAATTAGTGAAAAGGAGTTTTTGAGTATTTTCAGGTTAGTGATCATTCTGTTTATATAGTTGGTCTATCAAGGCTACCTATGTCTTCAAACCCAACTGATTGAGAATTAAAAAAAAATTGTCTAATCCATTATACAATCGTCTCTCACTCATAATTACTGTATATCCCTTGTTGGCGCCAGTGTACATCAGTTTGAAAGGAAGGGGTATAAACTGTCTCAAACATTAGCTTGGAGCATTAGGGCCTATCTGTAAAAAATAAGTAGTTTACAGGGCTTATTAACACAGCAAATGTTGTACCTTTTACAAACTTAGTGTTGTTGGCTAGTTTTTGGACTTACTTTGTTAAAGTCAAGAAGTTTCCTAGTTAAATATGTAAAAACACCTACATTAATTTAAAAAGTATAACTTTTTCTTTTACTTTTTCATAAACCATTTTCAAAAATTTCAATTCATCCAGTGATTCAATAACCCACTTTCTCACAACAGCTTCAGCCCGCCCCGCGCACTCCGCTACAGCTACAACAGTCTCTAATGAAAGCTCCGTGTGTTTTCTGATCCTAATGAAAGTGGCCTTTAAATGTTTTTTTATACCCGGAGTGAATGGCGAACGGCGAACGGCGATAGCGGCGCTTCAATTAGGGAATGCATCTGGAAATTAACGCCCCACTTTCGGCGTCCTGCTTCTCATTTATCGAGATGTCGATGTGTGCGCCGCTGCGCCTTGTTGTGTGTTGTGTGCTGATGGAATTGAAAGGCGCGCTGGATGCATGTGAATCCGCGTTTTCATAAACGTAAAGTAATTAAAGTTCGTAATGAAGGTGGTGGATGGTTTTTCATTGCTTTACGTTAAAGTTGTAATAGCCATTCGGAATGTTTTAGTGTAATTGGACTGTAGACGGGTATATGGTCATTGTACGGAAATTAAGATGTTTTTAAATTAGTGAAAAAGGAGTTTTTGAGTATTTTTAGGTTAATAATGATTCTATCTAAATGGTTGGTCTATCAAGGCTACTTATATGTTTTTACTCTACTGTTTGAGGATTAAAAATAATTATCAAATCCATTATACACTCGTCTCTCATTCATAATTACCGTATATACCTTGTTGGCGCCAGTGTACGTCAGTTTGAAAGGAAATGTGAATTTCCTTGTTACTGTTGTTGTTGTTGTTATTGTTGGCTTGTTATTGTCTCCTATTAATTCCTTCCCATTCCTTATTAATTTTTTTAACAAAAAAAGTCGATTGACGTCAAATCAAATCAAAATCACTTTATTAACAAAACATAAAGAGGAGGAAGTGAGGATTTGACTGCTAAATTAATATTTTGGTCATCAAACAAAATATGTACTGCAATTGTCTTGATAGAGTGTCGCATGAATACTGTCTTTTTATTCAGAATCTAAACAAGAATACATGCATGTGCCAAGTCAAAAGTTACAAACTAAACATTGCTTACAACTAAAAAAATCAAATGAGGGCCTTATCACACATAAACTCTTGAACGCTGTAGTAAAACTTGTCAATGGATACCTTTTTCAACTTTTTCCAGAATTGTGTACAAGTTCTTTCATTTTATAGGAAGTCTTGGAGCCCGTTAAAAATTTGAACGGCGGGATAAAAAAAAATTGAATGAGAGGGGGATATTAAGGATGCGCTATCGGAGAAAAGAAAATGATTCTACAATTTAAATGGAAGGACATTTTTAAAATTTATTGGATTTGTAAATATCTTTACATGACTCAAATTTTGAGATGTTAAAGATGATTATCAAAGCATTTTTCTGAAGTCTAAATAATTGCCCTACAGTGTGTATGTATTACGTATTCGATGCAAACTGCCCCAGCGTAAACAATTAGGGTCAGAAGGTGCGATAACGAGGCCTAGCTGAAAGTCGAAGGTCAGGCGGTCGATACAGGTGGCGCTCCACGCGGCTTGTTAGGCTAATGGCCAGTCAGCCGCGAGTGGCGTAATGGGCGTAATGCCCGATTCAAATAACAAGGCCCAGTCCGTCCATAAGACTAATGTTAATTTTAGCATTGGGCTTATAGACGGCGTGAGCCACGCTAAATGATTCGGACTATGCACCTGAGTCAGTTATTTGGTTCTCTACCTAATAAGGTTTCACAAACGTGAAACTTTAGAATACCTACAGCCTATTTGTTAATTTTTTTCTCCAGCCCTGAAAAGTCTGATAGTAAAAAAACCAATACCTTTAGGTCAGTTGAACAAAATAATCAACCTTTTAATGGAATTTGACCCTGATAGCCATCTAAATAGTTAATTACTGTACTTACATGTTTTTGGTTTGTGTATCGTCTTGTTAAAAAATAACGAGTTGGAAGTTATAATATGGGAAAATTAGAAAAAATACAATCATTCTTGATACCTTTATCAAATACCTAGCTTCAATCGTAATCATAATAATGTCTCAACCATTAAACATTAAAGAAGCACCTAGAAACTTCTTAATTATACTTAATCACTTAAATTACATTTTTTTGAAATCACTACCTAAGATTACTAAACGGTTGTGCAATATTTTTTGTAACAAATGCATTGACTACTTTGGGCGATTGAACGTTTTGGAGGTATATAGGTAACAACGGAAGAAAGTGTAATAAATCTCTCTTATAAAATGTCTATGTGTAGGTAATTATTAGTTGTATTGTATTTTTAACAATACAATCTAAATTATATGCACATTTTCCATCACATCATAATGTAAGCTATTTCATTACAATTGTCAGGTAAGATCCCTGGTGTTGAAACAAAGTTAAAAACACGTTCATTTTAATATGGTATTGTTTTAAGAAAAATACACTATGGAAATTAAGTAACTTCGTGGACAATCGCAATTACTAAGTTTTCATGCTTTTATTTCAGCGTTATTGTACCTACACTCCAAACTTTTAACCGCATCCAACTCGTCAGTCGAGACACTATCAAAGACAAAAGTCACTTAAAAGTGACTCGGGAACTAGTTTGGAAGTTGTGACCTGAGCTTTCAAGTCGGGACGTGAAATGCAGCAATTTTTATTATTCCTCTGATATTACAAGTTAGCATTGTTTAATACACGTAGTCGCTGCAACGCGCGTTATATTGCTTTAGTTACGAGTTCCCGTACAGTCGCCGTCGCAGAACGACATTATTATCAAGGCGATGTTGCGAAACTAAAATGTCACAGGTCTTTTACAGTCGTATGAATAAGTTTTATTTTAAATTTACTCACCACGAGTCAGTATATGTTATGCTATGTATAAATCTGACATTTTAATGAAACTACTAGTTTTATATCTAATAGTTTGATTTAGAAATTTTCATTCTGTTGATTGAAATCGAGCCAATATTCAAGAAAATGTTTTCCTTGAAAATACGTTTGTTTCATAAATGCTTTAGATGTTATGATTTTTTTTTACTTATTCTTACTAAACAAATTTATTTGTCAGAGTCACTGAACGTTTTAAGATTCTGGCCCACCAGTCAATGCCCCCTGAGGAGTGAATTATAGTTGAGGAATTTCTATTTGCACAACAATAATTATTATTAAAGGCAGCGCAACGTTAAGTTTAAAATTAACACGAGGATCTGTTCAAATTGAAACTGTTCAAAATTCAAGGCATTTTCAATTAGCATATTAAATCTAAATATTTCATTTTAGTACGACAATTATACAATTGAATTACAAACGTCAAACTTAAAATTAAATTATTTTATTTATAACTAATTTATTAAATGTATCTAATGTCTACATACAACACTTAGCTTATTACCAGAATTCCCTTAAAGAGTAACAGACACGCTCCAAAAGGTGTATCTTTTAGAAAATTTGGAATTTGGTTTTGAATTTACTTATTTATTATTTTCACGTGATTTTTGAATAATTTAGGCCCAATATTTTGGGGTAGTAATGCAGCTAATTACAATCGATGAGTTTGCCTCTGTTGGTCTGCTGGTACCTTTGCCTGGTGTTATAATTATGAATATCTGCACCGGTCGTTACTGTCGTTGGTTTTAACTTAGTATTGTAAAATTTCGAAATTATAAATTTAAGATAGCGTTATTATTTCCAAAGATTTAAAAAAATTCCGCCAAGGTGATCTCCTGCTCACTTCAGCCATGATGCAGATAGCTTCCTTTCTGCAGTCCAAAAACACTTAAGAAATTTGATTGTGACGTATTTATTTATTTACTATATTTATTTACTTCTAAATTTTACGATTTATTTAGTGATATTTTAAAATTAAATACCCCCAAGTTAACATAATATAAACCTTCCGCTACAAACGAAATATTATAAACACTTATAAAAAACCCTAAGAGCGAATTTTCCGCTACCGCCTTGACACTGGCCCGTCGCCAGCCAGCAGTTGACGCGGCTAGTTATGCAAAATAATGCTAAACATAAATCATCCGCAAAAATACATCTTGTACAATATAACCCGCAGTATTGCCCGGCGAGCCGGAACCGAAGCGCGGAATGTAAGCAATGTCGCGGCGGCGTCGCGGGCGGGCGCGGGGTTTTAAAAGTATAATTAGTTTGGATAAACCGCAATAGAATATTTTTTAAGCTTAGTTTTGTATTTAATGATTTAGGGATTAATAATAACAGGACTTATAACAGGTTATTTTTTTATTTGTTTCTTATTTTTTTGCTCTTGGTTATTTTTTGTTATTTTTTTGGAATTCAATTATTTTTGGTATTTTTTTGGAATTTTGGTTATTTTTTATATATTTTTCAACCTCAAGAACTGGAACAAGCCCTGTAATAACTAACACATTTGGTTCTCTGAGAATCTGTATACACATTTATTAATGATACTAAAAATCTGTAATCACGTCTTAAAATACTGCACTTTAAATAAGCTATCAAGAGCAAGGTTGATTTGTTACATACCTGGAAGAAAATAGAGCATAATTAATCGAAAAACATATTTACACTAGGCAATAGGGGGTCCAGAAGAAACTATTCAATTAAACGCCGTATTTAGACTTAAAGAAAAGCTTTGAGGGTCTTCAGGAAGATCTCAAAACTTGACTCATGTAAAGATATTTACAAGTCCGGCAAATTGTTGAAATTTCTTTCCATTTACGTCCTGGAAACACTTTCTTTTCTCCGACAGTACAACTTCAATACCCCCCTCATTCCACATCTTCTTTTGAATATCATTTATTTGATTCCATCGTTCAAATTTGTAACAGTCTCCCAGGCCTCCTGAACAATGAAACAACTTGTGCGCAATTCAGGAAAAAGTTGAAAAGAGTATTAATTGACAAGGTATACTACAGCTTTTAAGAGTTTATGAGTGATAAGGCCGTTATTTAATTTTTTAGATGTAAGCACTGTTTCGCTTGCATCTTTTTGACTTTAGGCATTCTTGGCATATGTATGTATTTGTCTTAATCCTGAATAAAGAGACAGTATTCATGTGACACTCTATCAAGACAATTACTGTACATATTTTGTTTGATGACCAAAATATTAATTTAGCAGTCAAATTCTCACCCCCATTACAGACCTTCCGCCAGCCCATTAGCCACTCGCGGGTGACGCCATTAGCCTAACAAGCCGCGAGGAGCGCCACCTGTATCGACCGTCTGACCTTCGACTTTCAGCTAGGCCTCGTTATCGCACCTTCTGACCCTAATTGTTTACGCTGGGGCAGTTTGCATCGAGTACGTAATACATACACACTGTAGGGCAATTATTGCCGGCGGGAAGAATTTAAAGGAAACGTAAAACATGTAGTCTTAGCCTTAGCTTATATCCGCGATCTTCTCATGTATTCCATTTTAAAGAGGTAGTTAAATTATGCCTTGTTACCTCTTTAAAATACAAGGTAGTAAATATATAATGACCTATGCACAGCCTGTGGTATAAACCACTTCCATGAGGGACATATCTTAAAGGATGTCTTGGATTGATGATGACCAGCATAGGTAGTGCTGTACATAATTTTAAAGGGCATGACATTTTCGATGGAACGCCGCAACCCATCTCGAAAGAACGCTTAGTACGTCTGAAATGAAATTTTTAAGGATGGTTAAAAATTGCTATTGAGAAAAGTTTAAACGGCCGCCAATTTAGAGTCGGTGATCCGATTGAGCTCGGAAATGCGGCATTGTATTCCACTGAAAACATCTTTAATTTGATGTACATATCAACCTATGCTTATATTTAAGATTTTCTTCTGACTCCTTGAGAACCGTCCCCTGAGGAGGAAAGGGGGTCACTGAATACGTGCCAAAATAGTATTTTGTGTCCAAGAGACATGTACTAAGTTTCTAGGTTAATATTTAAGATTATAAATTATGAAACCGGTCCGGACTTTTTGAACACCCGTTATTTGGCATCAATGCTACTTAACCTCAATCAAACAGTTTCTAAACAATTAACAATAACCTACAATCCTGCAGGCCATTTTTGCCAGAGACCGTCAATACACAAGTCTTCGTTGACATTAATGGTTGTGCTAGTACGGGGGGGAGGGTGAACAAGCCACTATTACGAGAGAGGGCGAGAGAGAGAGAGAGAGAGAGAGAGAGAGAGAGAGAGAGAGAGAGAGAGAGAGAGAGAGAGAGAGAGAGAGAGAGGCAATACAACATTTTGTCCAGCCTAATGGATATGGATGAGAGAAACTGATGCGTTTACAATGTTCCGCTGATGTTGACCGCGGACGGATACGCAGTTTTCGGATTTCATCTTGATATTTTCGTGTACATGTCACTTAGTGCGTTGGGGACCAGCCAGTTTATTGTGTACATTGACAATATTGAGTCGCTTGTTTCCAGTGAGATTCTCCTAAGAACGCTATTTTTGTATGGTTCGTGTTTTAGTGAATTTACGTGATTTTTTCGCGGACGATCTAAGTTGTGTTCAATAACGAACGGAAAACTATCCATAACTGTTTTAGCTACTGTTTTATATAATTCTAAGCACGGACGATGATAAAGTCATGTCTTCATTTTCTAAGCTAAATAATGCCCAGACAACTCTTTAATTAATAATTTTATCAAATTATTTTTTGATAACCCTCCTACTTTAGTTCTTTATAAACAGTTTCAAAAGTAGAGCTACGTTTGTTATGAAGCCTGGTTTAATTTTTCTGGATCCTCAGACTACATATTTTACACTATAAAAATCTTCATTCATCAATCATCTTCAAACATTAATCAAAACTAGTGGACACGTGCTGTTCTGCAGCTCCAACATTTGTTTGGTCTCCAGATAAATCAGCTCTTCCTTGGAATTTCTATTTCCATGTTAACTCTTACGGACAAATACGATACTTTAAGGGCGACAAGGGCTCTTTCTTTTAGTCTAACTTTTATACATTTCATTTCCTGCAAAACTTCACGCCGAGTTCTGACCAAAGACTAATTATTAAAATCGGTCCCGAACTGTAGGAGGAGTCTTGATCACAAAATATAGCCCCTAGCGTATTGAATAACTACTATAAGAAGATAGATAGATAAAATACGAATTTTCATGTACATTATTGAATGTACACACACTCATTCATGATATATTTTTTTCAACATTTGCTTCACCGATTTTTCATAAATCGCCCCACAAAAAATATCATCAAAGCTCTACGAACCATAAACAAACACAAATCCCCCATCAAAACCTACTAAGCAAATCACATAACACAAAACGTAGTCGAGATAAACTGTAAACAAGTGGTTTAACGGGGGAGGGAAACGAAATCCAAAAAGAACAAGGAGTCAGTGGGGGGGGGGGGGGTTAGAAAACAATATTAAATATTCGTATTCCAGGCACGGCGCGGGGCGCGTCACTCTTGCGAATTTGATTTCAAGACTCGACCCAACCGGGGCTAATTATGGGACAATTGTATTTGCCTAATTTTTCTTTGACTTCCACATATTTCCTTTCACGTACGTCAAGTCGGATTTAAAACAATCCAATTTTGTTTAACAAAGGTCGCTCGTGGTGGGAGGGTCCGCTGGTCCGCTTGTGGTTACAATGAGCAGAAAGAGTTGTCTGATTAACTCGGGTACCTGGAGGGGGAGATTTTGGTTTCCCGTTTGAACGTTAAATTGGAAACCCCAATTCTTCCGGTCGGCTTTGTTAGTTGTCTTCTGTCATTACGAAAACAATAAAAAAAGGATTGATAATGTATGTTGAAGTTTGAAAATCCCTTTTTTGTTGGTGCCTTCGCTATAAAAGAAGGAAACCCACAAAACATCGTGTTTCTACACTACTTGTAATGTTTTTGGTCAGATCTAAGCTTTAAAGTATGTTTCCTTTATACAGAAACATTAATTTATCATTAATCAAAGCTATAAAGACAGCATTAATCAAAGCTAAGATCCGATCAAAATCATTTCACGTAGAAGCACGAAGTTTGGTATGTTTATTTATTTTATAGCGTAGGCTTCCACAAAGAAGGGATTTTCATACTTCAAAACATTCAGTACCAATCCCTTATTACTGATTTCGTAATGACAGAAGACAAATAACGAAAACAGACTTACACCAAGAAGGGATTTTCGAAATTCAAAAAAGGGTTCCGTCCTATAGTAGGTCAAAGTTATTTTAATGCTTTTGATTTATGCTGTTATTTTCTTCTTTATACAGTCTCATTCTTTTCAATATAAATTAACCCCTGAAATGTTTTGTAGACACACAATTATTTAGCCGTATCTTAAAAATGGTCGAATTTTCGACCACTAGACGATCTTTAGTTATGTTTAAAAAGAAGATATTATCACTCTAAACAGGACGAATCCGGAAAACACGACGTGAATCAAAAACGCCCCCGTTGCTCGGAAGGCAACGGAGGGGTTATGATAAAGTGTGTATTATTGAATGCAATGAAATCAACCCCATCCGCATGATCGGAAACGCCAATCTGAAGGGTCGGGGGGGGAGGGGGAGGGGGGCGGTGAAGGGGGGTTATCATTTATTGCATTTCATCAGAGCGGCCTCAGTCAAGGAAACAGCTGTTGCCATCGACTGATTGGGAGGGGGGGGGGGTGTGTGCAATAACTACCTATGTCTGTGCACAGGGCAAGGGGGGAGGTGCGCTTCGATACAAATAAAACAGATGAGTTTGTATTTTTTTATTAGGGGATTTTCAAAAGTGTCATTTATAATAATGCGGAATATGGTTTATATCGTGTTTAAAATACTTATGTGCGTACGCAATGGAGAAATTTTATATAAATAATTCCAAGTCTAAATCGCCTATTTGATTTCTTCGTGATTAGAGTAATCGTTGCTTTGTCGCTAAATTACAGGTTTTTGAAGATGTATCGAAGTGTATATCTGTAGGGCTACGTTCTGAAACTAACTTGGTGTATTTAAGGATATTTACACTTTTTTCAATTTTCTGTTTGTAATTTGATCGGCACCAAGATGAAAATGGCTAAGAAAATGGTATTACATGACCAACACAATAAAATTATTTGGAGATTAGAAATTTCCCCGAAATCTTTCAAGAATTTTTACAATATCAATTAGACATCATTCAGGATTTTTTTCGGCATATGATCAAAACAGAATTATGGTAGTCGCTCTCACTGAATATGAAGATTTCAATGTCATTTATGTTTTTTTTTTCTAATTTTAATATTTTGGTGAGCATCACTTATCCTTAGAAAACTGTTAAAGTTAAACCCTTTTATTGTATTTAGGGACGCCCTTCACTCAACAAAAATGGTATCATAGATAAAAACAGATTTCGTTCGGAAAAATATATAGTTATAAGAAAAAGTTTAATATTTATGATTGTTTTTTAGTAATCTCTCTATATTGAATTTTAATTTTTAATCTCCCGCAAGGAAAATTAAAGTGATTGCCCTCAGCAAATAGCTTTGACGGAAAATAATAAAACCAATCGTACTATTCTTGTAAGGCAAACAGTTTTACAACTTGGATTCAAGTCATGTCTTAGGGAGTAAATCCTGCAATAAAATATTCATTTCAAATGAGGACTGCAGAAGTACAGATTTTATTCCGTTTATACTATTACAGTAAAATGTAAGCAGTAATGTTTCTAATAATGTTACCGTGGATTTATGTATTTTCTATGGAAGCCAGTCTCATAAAGGGCTGGTCAAAGTTATAAAAGTTATTCTTCTACAAATCGGGTTCGTTACTTAAATTGACATTAACTTATTTATTTCATATGTCGCCATATTGAAATATTATATTTAAACATAAGATTTTATATACTTTAATAAACCTCATAGATAAAAATAAAATGTATAAATATTAATCACAATTAACAGCCTCGTTGTGTTTTATCACTGGATTTTTTAGCCTTATAAATACAGGGTATATTTTTTAAACGCAACTTATTTTTAAGATTTAATAATACACATATAAATATGAAATTAGTATTGTTTAATTAGTATTTACATTTTATACAACAATTTATAAATGTGGTGATTTAAGTTTGATCACATTTAGTTCACATTATGTGATCAAACAACCCGCCCGAGCATTTGTATAAAGTTGTGCTCTCTCTATAAAATTCCCGAACACATGTTGTAAGGTACCTCTTTGAATTTCTTGCATTAAATATGTTATGTTTGTTTTGAAGAGCTGAATATCCTGTAAATTGTTTCGTAGGTCTTATTATTTTTATGTGTCCCCATAGAAAACAATATAGTGGGGTCAAATCCGGGGATCTTGGGCGAAATAATCCTTCACTGATGAAATAAAGTTTTGGGTTGCGTTAAAAAAAACACCCTGTATAACAAATTAGTTACCAATTTAAAAGTGTTTAACCCTCTTTCCTTTCCAAATCCCACGATTTTACACTAAGATGTTACTTTGGGGAAAGTTATAAAGAAGGATAAAGAAGGATATTGAGATGGCTTACATGTTGTCATCATGCAATTTTTCGGTGGAATTGTATTCCGAAAATTCGCCCAAACTCTTTTTGTAATCAGCTGTTATTTCATTCAGTTTATTAATTTGATTACAAATAAAACGTACATTCAGCACAGTGAAGTATAGTAGTTTATTCCTGGAAAACAGCGTTACCGAAGTTATCAAGTTGTAGTTTATGGACACGCGCCTCTTGAACATTGCAGTAGTTATGATTCATAAAAGTATTGACAGCCTTTCAAACGTCTTTTACACCAAGTGGCTCGTAACTGGCCCAGTGTCTAGCGGCAATGAGAGTGCAATAAATATCTCAATTCGAGACGCGAAACTTGTTAGATAATATTGTAAAATTGTTCACTTAAGGTTATTATTTCGAAGTGTTTAGGTTTTATACATCAAAAGAGATAGACTGATATCTGTATTGCTGTTATTATTTATGGTATTTTAAATGAATGATCATGTTATAAAAGGTCGCCTTTAGGCAGTAACAAGAACCGGGTTTGGACCGTTCCTGATCAAAACGTAAAAAATGTCACTGGCGTTAAAACACACTAAACGAAAATAAACAATTGGGGTTTCAGTATTTTAAAAGAGCAAAGAACCAAACTGACGAATGAGTAACTCACCTTTTCAACTTGAGTTTAACTTAAATTAAAACCAGGCCCGATTAAAGGTGCAGTAACTTTCCGCAAATAAATAGTTTTTGTTGTAAAAGAAGCAAATGAAACCTTCAGTTTTATATCTTTGCCTAAAACCATGTTTATCTTATTCTATAGTCTACAAGGTGGCACTGTATGACGAAAAATGACAGTTACAGTTAATACTCAAAGGGTCAAAACCCCAGAAAGGATGTAGAAGTACCTTACCCGTTAGTTATTCATTCTCCCTATTAGTAAATACACTTGAGAGGGTTCTCTACCTACGCCAAAATATTCCTAAAACACGCTTCGCACGGTGTCATTTAGCGCCTACAGTTTTCAAAATAAAATTTAATCCAACATACCATTTCAACGATAAAGAGTTATAGAATGTTTATTGTAAATCCAAAATCGTTCATGTTTACGTAATCTGAAGATACATTGCGTTGAAGTTGACCAACTTTAATGCCATGTATCTTTTTAATGAGTGAGCATAAACGAGTTTGTAGAAGCAATAAACATTCTACAACTCTCTGACCTTAGAATAGTGTATCCAAATAAATTTTATTTTATGAATTGGAGGCACTAAATGACACTGCGTTTACCTCTGCACCGCCTTGCGTGGCGAAAAGTGCACAAATTTAACATGGGCTCTTATGGAGCCGCAGTTCTAAAAGTCGCCGCTAGTGTCGCAAAAAAAGGAAATTGCCGTAGGTAGGGAACCCTCTTAAACAGGTATCCGAAGTATTGGTCAGTTTTCAAAATAGGTTTCGGCATTCAAACGGAATGATGGATTTTCAAACAACGTTTAACGACTAATCTCTAGTGTTTCTTTGCTCCATAAGTCAGTTCACTCTATTTTTCACCCTACTAGTGACCCCCCCCCCGATTGCCCCGGGGGGCCAGCGACGCGATCGGGTTGAGCAACGGCCCAGCGCAATGGATGCAACTGAACTGCAACTGCAACTGCAGCGGCAGCGGCGTAACTAGATTAAAAGCTCGGTACACAGGACGTGCATTACCGCGCGTGTAATCGCCGCCGATATGGGCCTTGTTTCAGGCATTAATCACTTTTAAAATATTTAACGATCGGCGCGACAGCGATGGTTATTGGGGCATGAGAGCCTCGTGCGGGGAGTGGCAGTGGAATGGTTTGTGTATATGGTTTAATGACGGGCTGGTTTGGAAATATCTTGTAGTGTGAAATGATGAGTTTAATTAGGAGTGGTAGTAAATTTCACACGTGTTTTTAATGTTTAAGGGGAACGGGGTAGTTTACGAGATACATATATTAGAATTTTCATACGGCAAAATTTGCCTAAAAAATTTATGTTATTTCTTAAGGAATTATAACATATATGTGGGTACTGCAACTTTTTTGTGAGCTTACCCACCCACAATTTTGGATCTGAAGTGTCAATCTTTATATGACTGAAGTGTCAATTTACTAGAAATTTTGTCAAGATTTTCATAAACGTAGTTGATTTCCCTTTGGTAAATAGTCGTTGCTCAGTCGGGGCTTTATTTTTCACAGAAATTTACAGATTGCCATAACAACATGGCAGGAGTAATTGTTAAAATATCAATAAAATTTTTGTTTATCTTATAAATGGTTGGACCAAAATAAACGTATTACACTCTTTTCTTGTAGGGAATTTAATCTACTTACAATTTTAAATTAATTTATAGTACACCAAAATTTTATTGTTTTCGAGATACATACGAAAAACCTTAAATGGATTTAGGACCTTTTACCGTCCGCATCAAATAACACGGCCCAGGCCGTTAAGCCCATTTTAAAATCATCAATAGGCTAAAGGACGGACCGGATCACGTCATTTGACCCTGTCTGTACACGTATCGTGTAGGGGGGAGGGGGGGTGAGGGGGTCAAGCACGTTTAGCTGCCCGATCGCGCGTGCGTGGACGCCCGATTAAGTAAACGACCTTGTTGACCAAACGGCCGAAAACCGCAAGATCGCCGCAAACCGCCCGGCCAGCCGGCCAAATGGGAAATGGAAACCGCAAGTTATGGAATTACACCCCGAGAATTCGACAGGAATGACTTTTCAAACGGGTGGTTTGGCTTTTGAGTTTTTACATCTTTTGTATCTCTTCAATGCGCGTCTTTGACAAGTATTGGGAGTAGAGGAGTGTAATTTTGTAATTTTTGTAATGTCTTATTATTGTGCTGTGATTTCGATTAATTGCGTTGACCTAACTGCGTTAACTGCGATCTAATTTTCACATGTAATATGCATAGACCCATTTATGTTAATTTTTAGTTTTTGTAGTAGTTGAGTATGACTAGGACATGCCGAATATGAGAATGCGTCATCAATTCTTGAGGCGAAGGTAAAAACGTCCTTAAAAGCTGATAAACAATTAATGTGACGTCTAGAATCTGTGAGATGACAACTGTCATCCTGCCAATGAATTAAATAAATTATGTCTGAATTAATTAATTAATTACGTCGTTGTTGACTCACAACCGACGTTGCAACCAGTGCTTTCGCCCTTCAAATACGTTTTTATTTGTTGACAATGTGACATGCACGGAACACATTTTTGAGCCAGGAGTTACTGCGGAGCAGTCTGAAAAATAATTGTGCAATTGTGCAAGCAGGCATAGAAACAAACATCGTTCACCTAAGTATGTAAAACGCATTCATAATTTTAGGAGAATCAGTTACATTCAACTCTCTATACTTGTAGATTCTACTATTGCTAGTTGTCTCCTTTGGTACAAGGACTGCTTTGGCTGCAAGGCGCGCCATGACCTATGCAATATTGATTGCCGTTACAAACATTTAATTACCACGTGGGATTTGCTGCCCACGCGCCCGCGCAGCTGTGCAAGAAATTGCAGTTTCCCACTGATTGCAGAAACGTAAAATTATTATTCCAATTGACTGTTAGCTTTTAAGTTGGTGTTTAAGAGTGTGAGTCTTTTCATTTGGAAATATAACCGTACAAGTTGTTACTTTTATATTTTTAATGAAAAACAATAATTATTTAATTTTTTCCGTCCGTGTGAAGTTGTTAAAACGCAATAAAACAAAATATTTGTTAAAAGTAAAAATATAGGTGCTATACCGACAATGAAACTGCTCGACAGTATATAGTTAAAATATATGACTTTTGCCACAAGGGTGTTCTTCTTTGGATTAGCTTTGTCAAAAAACACAAGATATTTAAGTGTGACCACAGTTTGTCAAACGCCAGCGTTTAAAAAATCATGCCTCGTTTAGCATTTAAAGTAACTTTAATTTATATATATTGTGTAACATTTAATTGTTTTTATTATGAATACGAACTTGCCTCACATCAGGATTAATAAAAAAAAAATCAAACATGCGGTAGTAATAAATTTTAAGATCAAAAAATTGAAATCACCACAATTCCAAAGGTCACTGATAATTGGTTAATCTTTTAGAGCAAAAATAACCACTCTAATTACGACAAATTAATTTCAACCGACACCCTTGATTAAAAACATTTCAAGACCGAAGCTACAACTATGTCTCTATCAGTGTCTGCCCGAAGACCTTTAACCGCCTATTAACTGACCATTATATGTCTGGAGACACAAAAAATAATTGGTTTAAGGGTCTAATTTACTTAGTCCTTTCAGAAGACCTACGTTAGTGTTTTTTAGTTGTGTTGTGGTAATTGAAGGTTATCAACCTCAATACCTGGCCCTAGCTAGGGGGAGGGGAGTTGAGGGGTGGGGAGGGGAGGGGCAGCCCACACTCAAACCATGGGAACTGCAGTCGATGATTGAAGACAAGCAGTAATTATGGGTATTGTAATAACAAGGCACATTATTAAATAAGTTTTGTAGAAAAGGTTATTATTAGTTTATTTTTTACTCGGTTAATTACTGTCACGATTTTAGGATAGAGAATCGTAATAGGACATTTAAGTTGGAAACTGATCACAATCTTGTATAGGCCTAAGAGTATTACGAACCAAAAACTTAACTGGATTTGCGATTGAGTTAAGTTTGTGGTAAGACATGAAACCAACGCCGGTTCCCAAGAAGAATGAAATATTTACGTCTAAATCTTCTCTTAAAAATAATTTTTAACAAAACTCCAGTTGAAACGGCAGTAAATATTACTGTTAATGGGGGCTCCTGTACGTTTTTCCACACAAAGTTGTACTGCACACTGTATACTGAATATATTCGACAAAAACCCTCGTATTACTTACAACTGTGTTGACATTACATGAAACAAAAATAAAGGTAGATAACAGTGGCTGCATGGGTTAGAATCCCAGAGCCAGCTTTATGCAGCAAACCAGATTAAAGAAAAATAAGCTGGATAACCACGGGTTCTTTTAATCCATCGTTACGTATTTTAAATAAAAATATATTTTCTCAAACCCAGGTAAGACCACCGATGACAAAGGACTTACAGAATTTAACAAATTATGAAGCGGTTATACAGACGCCTCAATTATGGTTATTCAGATTATGGTACTTCTGCATCAAACGTTATGAAAACGTCAACATTTTTTCAAATTACTGCATTCATTGCTAAGCAGTTGCTTAGCCAAAACCGAGCTGATTTAAAGTTGCTGTACCTATAGCTAACTTGGAAATTCTTTTATATTGAACTGCTTATCCCTTTCAATAATGCCAATATATGATGGGTCATAAGTTTCCCTATAAGTACTGTATGAGGAACTACGGTAATACATTGGGGTTTTATAAAACGTACGAAGTGGAACAAGATCCTGCCTGCAAATTAAACACCAAACACTAATTTAAAACACGGTTACCATTTACAGAAAGAAAAGTTCACACCGTTCCCCTAAAAAATCCCTCATTCACTGAATGTAACGTTACTGAAGGAGCTATTTAGTATAACAGCCGAGAGCACGGCATTTTTACACATATTTTTACTGAATTTTTTTAATTAATGGACCTTTTTACATACATAGTAGGCTGTATATAGCAGTACTGCTGGAGCGTTCAGCGTTAACAGCCGACAGCAAACAGTGAACGTCCGTGACGTGCAGTAGGCAGTACGTACAAGTTACGTCCGCCGTACGTGATTTACGCCCGCCTCAACGGCCTGTAATGACGGGTATCGGGCGCCGATAGTAAACCGGACAAAGGCTCTGTATGATAATAAAATAACCACACGGCGATAGTGGCGGCTCGGCTGAAGGTTACAAATTACACAGTCTTCACCGCCTCCCGCTGCAGACCATAGTCCAGACAACGAAAAAGTATAGAAGGAATTTTTGATTTTGCAGCTTTGTTCGGATCAGTTAAGTGGTGAACATATCAAAAGTCCCCGTCCGTAGCCCTTGAGTGCTGGGACGGAGGGGGGGTCTGAAGGTACCATTTTTAGGTTTTCCTAAATGTCTTGAAAACGATCAGCTTTTATTATTCCCTTTTTATTTTGAAAATTAAAGAAAATTAAATGTCATGGGAGAAAATTACTTAATATCTCTATTTTGATCCAACCATTTACAAGGTAATCGCTAATTTTATTAACATTCAAACAAATATACCTTCTTTAATAAATACATGTAAATTTGTGGGTAACGTACATGCCCAATGAATCAACGCTTTTTCACCTGAAGGAAAATAATTAGCAATCAGGAAATATTGACAAAATTTTCAGTAATTTGACACCTCAATCATAAAATTGGTCTAAAATAAAGGTGTTGGCGAGCTCACAAAAAACGTTATTTTCAAGGAATCGCAACAAATTGTAATAATTCCTCTAAAAATAACGTTACAGCCTCAAGGGCTACGGGCGTGGACTTTTGATATGTTCACCTCCTAACTAGTCTAAACAAAGCTGCAAAGTCAAAAATTGTATTCCATGTAATTCCCTCTATACCTTTTTTGAGCATTCGTTGTCTGGACTACATTGCCAACTATGGGGATAGCTATGTTGTGGTTGTGGCGGTCGGTAAGAGGGAAAAATTACGCGTATTAGTATTAGTAACCGATTCCGTTTATTCTGATCGATTTTGTAGGCGAGCATGAGAGAGTCGAATGCCATTTTTTTCGACGTATTCGATAATTTTATCACTTTCCGATTGTTCCACTATTTTTTGAACAAGACCAGGATTAATAATATGAGATATTTGTACCGAATGTGTGGATTCAATTCATTTATACACATTCCAACCCCTAAGGGTGTCTAGGGACTGGGGGAGGGATGCCAAAGGCTACGGACTTCTACCCTAGAGAAGGAATCTGCGCAGTTAATAATAATAATTTTAGCAAACCGGACAAAGGCTCGTGTATAATAATAAAATAACCACACGGCGATATTGGCGGCTGAAGGTAACAAATTACACGGCGTCTTCACCGCCTCCTCTGCCCCTCCGCTGCAGACTGTTGGCGACTATGGGGATAGCTATGGTGGGCTATGGTGGACTATAGGCAGCTATGGGGGGCTATGGTGTGGAGGCGGTCGGTAAGAGGGGAGAACGACGCGATAATGATTACAATACAGTTTAATAATGTAATATTCTTTATTAGAGGTGTTCTTGAGTTAAGAGCAAGTATATCAAATGATATAAACTAAATTAAGACAAATTTTTAGTTTAAATATCTTTAACTTGATTTGACTTTCCTGGGGGTTCAGATAAAATTACAAAAACTCAGGCCATCTTAAATTTATTCCCTAATAAAGCCTAATTCAATGTTTGGTCAAAATAGCAGCCTACCTTCGTCCTGACCCTTTTTCCTCAGATTGACCAAGAGAAGGTAAAAGAAATAACTTCTAACTCAAGAAATGAAAAATTGGAAATAATTTATTGATATGAATAGTTTTATTACAGTAAAACAAAAGATTTTTTACCGATAGTAGTTAAAAATTCGTGTAAAAAAAACACCGAAAAACTGAATGTCGCATAACAATTCCAAGTAGACGGCGGGAGTAACTATACTCGGCTCCAAAAATTCGGTACAGTACTCGAGTACTCTAACACCCCTAGTTGTGTACATGATCTAGATCTAGCATAAGAGAGTTGAATGCAATTTGTGTTTCGATATATTCGATATGTTTATCGATAAAATCTTCCGATTGTTCCACTACATTTTTGAATAACACCAGGATTGACACTGTGATACATGTATCGATATGTTTGAAGTCAATTAATTTATTCACACGGCCCTCCGAATCAAAGGCTACGGACTTAGCCCTAGAGAAAGAGAATGAACATTAGATACATTAGATACATTAGATACATTAGGTGAAATGGCGACCTACCCAGGTAGGTATTTTAAGCCAAGTATGAATGACAGATGAGTGAAGGATGATTGTGGCGCGATCTTGTAGTCTTGTTACTGACTAAGGCCGACATATTCCTTAGACAGGACTGTTAATTAATAGCCCAACAGCCAATGGCAACTAAGGGACCTACATTTTAACGTGGGATCCGAACCACGATTTCGCCTCGGTTAACAATTTACGAACTGGTCTAATTATGAGGATGGTCCCATGAACGAGTACTCAATATTGCGGACGTTAATCCTCACTAAGGAACACCGCGTCCACAAGCCATCGCTCATAACTATCCACAATTCTGTTAAGTTGTCTTGATTGATACATCTAAGAACTGCTCGATGCACAATATTTTGATTTTCGTAAAATCGATATGTATAATTACGCAATAATGTACTGAAACCGAATCGATAAAAAATGCGCTTTGCAGAGAGTCATTATTTGATAATGCAGCTTTCGTGGCTGAGCCTATGGGATTATCTAACAAGACGGTGTAAATTTTAACGTAGATAAAAATATTAAGAGGACTGGGCTCTACCTTTTCACGCAAAGATTACTCATGTGCACATTGGCCACAAAAACCAGTTATTCTGGCTAGTTAATTACCAAGCGAATTCTGTCCTTAGGAATTTTGAAGGAGATAAATTCATTACAGTATTTTACTATTCAATCCCAGACAATACCCCGGTTGCCGGTTTTCGTGCCCAGTTAATTACAAAGCAAATTCTATGTTATTTTTATATCTATTACAAAAATGTTGTAGGAGATAAATACATTACAGTATTTCATTATTCAATCATAGGCAACACAAAGTTTCTGAAGGTGCTCTAGTCATGAAAACGCGCCTCTTAAACGTTGCAGTAGTTATGATTCATAAAAGTATTGACAGCCTTTCAAACGTCTTTTCACCAAGTGGCTCGTAACAAGCCCAGTGTCTAGTGGCAATGAGACTGCAATAAATATCTCAACATCAGATAGAGAAGTGTCTGTGTTGTAAAGTGTGTTATTGATGTGCTTAGGTAAATTACTACATTGCACAGACAATAAAAGTTAAATTCTACAAAAAAACTTGCATATTTATTTGTTACTAAGCTAGTTATATTTGTTCTTTCATTTTTTACAGTTTAAACATTCATTTGTTTGTTTCATTCTGCTGAAAAATCTTAGTTACTGTTTTTCGCGTGCTCAGTTTCTCATTGCGATTATGATGTATTTTTCGATGTTGGGCATTTCGTGATGCTAAAGTTCCGCAAATCGGAATTTATTGTTTCGTACTTGAGCCAAAGATTTTGAAACTGAAAGAATTACTTCATACTATGTTAGTCTTTTAAAATGTCTAAAAAATATTAAAACTCTTATATTGTTTGATCCACTGTGTATTAAAACATTCCCTAATTACCATGATTGTAAAAAAACTGTTTAGACATTTTTATTTTAACCCTGTCATTTGATTGATTTACAGTGTCGGAGAGTTTCAAAATTATTGTAGGACACTAGATAACACGGTACCGGGACTGGGAGGCATGGATAATCAGGAATGAATGGGAAGTGCGTGTGCATGAAGGAATTGTATGTATGAATGTGGCAAAATACCCCGGGGGGGGGTTTTGTGGGAGTGGCAAAATTTTAGCGTTAGTTAATTTTAATAAATGACGAATGCAATACAATTGTTAAATTGTCACATGCAAATAAAATAAAGATTATTATTATTGCTTGAAAAAAAGACTGGGACCTCGGTAGTAAAACTTGACCTCGCACGAAAAGCTTCACTTTAGCCCCTAGTGTAGAAATATACATATTTCCCCTTAACACTTATGACAATTGTTATAGTATAAATGACCATAAAATTTCTCACCATAACAACCTGCTTTGTTTCTTGCCTCGACTTTCCCGCCGGATCTGCGGTGAGCGGGAATAAGAAAACGACTTCCCTGTTTATAGTTTATACCGCGAAGTGACAGTTCCGCCGGACCCAGTATTTGCACCACTTTGTCTAGCGGGCCGCCGCGCCGCTGCCGCATTGCATGGGCTAGTTAGAGATTCGCAACGCCGCGCCGCGCGGCTGCAGACTGATGCAAGGGAATAACTCTCTCCCTGCATTTAGTTCTGAGGTTTAAAAACATATTATAGTTTGTAGTCTTAAATGAGTCGGTGGCGCAGTTGGTGGCCTACTGGGCTTTAGGACCATGATAGCGATGTCGTAGATTCGAATCTCCTAGTCGTATATTTTTAGTATTACTGTTGTGCGCCTTTGTATAGTACTGAATTGCTGCTTGCGTTGCTCGATAATTTCCTCGCACAGTTCAATGAAAAGATCGGAGGAGAGAGAGTAAATTCAAGGTATAAAGAGGCCGCTACCTTCTTTAAAATGTGTATCTAAATTCAATTGGTTGCATATAGGTACCTGACAAAGTATATTCGGTTTCTAATTCTTGTTTCAAACACACAATATAACATTGTTTTCGATAGTTTGTGGGTCCACCACAACGTAGCAGGTATCGGGCTGTAGCCGCCGACATTAGCCGCCCAGGAGACCAATACAAACAAAATAAAATATTTTACCGTAGTTTGTGACCACCACAACGTATTAGGTATTGCTGCTTGCGTCGCTTGACAATTTTCCCCGCACAGGTGAATGAAAAGATCGGAGGGAGAGAGAGTAAATTCAAGGTATAAAGAGGCCGCTACCTTCTTTAAAATGTGTATCTAAATTCAATTGGTTGCATATAGGTACCTGACAAAGTATATTCGGTTTCTAATTCTTGTTTCAAACATACAATATAACATTGTTTACGATAGTTTGTGGGTCCACCACAACGTAGCAAGTATCGGGCTGTAGCCGCCGACATTAGCCGCCCAGGAGACCAATACAAACAAAATAAAATATTTTACCGTAGTTTGTGACCACCACAACGTATTAGGTATTGGACTGTAAACGCCGACAATTGCGAGATGTGATTGTGAAAAATTAGATGTGGATCCAGGCATAGCTGCGCTATATTAAAATATTTCAATCGTGCATGTCGTGCCCGTTCCAGTTTTACTAGACGAATTTAATGAGGGATGTGCTGCTAGGGGCTAGGTATTGTAACTAACAATCGATATGGACTAATCTCTCTTCCAAATATTATTATGTACCTGGGTGTTATTTATAGGAGATACGATTATGGGACCAAACAGACAATACAACATTGTTTTCCTACCACTGCATGGAAATAATTACATTGCCACACCTGTAATCAATACGCAAAACTGTTCATTTCCGCTTTCATTTCATTCCCGCTCGCTAAATCAGGGTTACTTGAAATGTAGAATAGGTTAAGGTGGCAAACAATGACGTCAAACACCACAGACCAGTTTCTATTGGTCAGAAATCCCATGACACTCACCGTATTCTAAATTCTAGTTGCCTTGTTCTAAATTGATTTCATTGTCATACCGTTTCTATCTCAACTTCCGGTTCGTTCCAATAGAAAAACCAAACATACCCTCAATAAACTTTTTGTACAGGTTACTTAATGAGCTAAACTTTTTAAATAATGGTGGTAGGAAAAATATTTTGTACATTACAAACACAAATAGTCATTGTCGCTCTCGAAATGTTTCATCTACAATTCCCGAGCGGCAATGACATACTTTGCGCTCTTAATACAAAAATAACCATTTACCTTGTTGCTTGGGAAGTGTATGCGTTATCTGATATCCAAAGTTATACTGGGTCAAGGTACTGCCTATTAGGGTTCAGAATTGACTATAATATGTGGATATGGAGTACTACGAGAATGGGACCGATACAAAAATATATCATGGTTTACTATAGTTTGTGGACCCACCACAAAGTATTAAGTCCCGGACTGTAGCCGCCACCTGCCCTCGCACCTGGGCCCTGGGGCCTCGCACGGACTATCGTTTAATCGCCCCCCCCCTGCCTCTCCATCACGCTTTATTTCACTTGTTAGTTGTAATTACTGTAATCACAGGCGAACACATTTTTACAGCCGAGCGTTTCTCCTTTTTTGTTGTTTACAGGTGTAGAGAGGAATGTGTGTTAATTGTGGTTAGTATTCGGCTTGATTGTGATAATTTAGGGGAACTATAGAACCAAAGTTGGCTGTGAGTTTGTCTTAACGGTTAGTGTTTTTATTTATCATTCAAAGTGTTCAAAGTGTTTCAGTCTCCAATATTTTATGAATGAAAAAAGTTTTTTCTTAAAAACTAGATAAATTTCAATTGAAATATTTTAAGACTTCTACTTACATTGTAACCGTTAGGACAGCTCTTCAAATATTTTAACAGGAATCAGGACGTTTAAACAAGGAAAATAAATTTCAATTTTTTTACATTATTTTTGTTTGAAATGTCTACGGCATCGCTAATACTCAAATGTAATTTTAAAGCAAAAACCAATCTGCTAGGAAAACTACTCTTTTCGTCAACTTGATATTTCATTCTCGCTACAAGTAATTGCAACATAACTTAAAATAGCTTGATTAGAATGTATGTAAAAAATCGAAAATAAATAAATTCAAGAGTTACAAATATTATAAAATCTAAATGAATAAGATCGATTCACTCTGTATTAATTAATTTTCAACATAACTCACTCACGAACGTTACATCGTCGCGGCTACATTTGTAGAAATTTGTAGAGGCTACACGGCTACACCGTTGAACAAACAGACTAAATCAGCCGCGGCGCGGCGCGTTGCTGCACCTTTGTATCACAATTCGTTATCGCCGTTTGTCTAAGGCAAAGGCGGCCGACATTATCCTAATTAACTCACGGCAATTAAATCCTTTATTATCAAACTTTGTTCTAATTACTTTCTTGTTTACAGTTAATAACCTTACTGCCTGGGGCTAGTGTGTGGGCATTATGAAGCAATTGATTTTCATAAAACGAGCGAGCAATGTTCGTTTTGGTGTTAGTGTTGTAATATTTATGAAGGGGTTACAATAAATAAAAGTTAAAAATCTATTTAAAAATGTGTTAAATTTTAACATTGGTATATTACTATATTGAAATACGATTTAAAGTCATTCCCTATATTTTCGGACTAAACAAACGTGTGTTATGTAAAACTGGTTCATATTGAAAAATATTTACAGACTAAACAAACGTGTTTTATATTAAATTAGTTCATATTGAAAATAAATTATGACAATCGGTTATATAATCTGATTTATTATGAAAGATTTAATCGGGCTTATGTGCCACTAGGTTTGCGTAGAGGGGATACAGGGAATGCCAGGAATATTTTAGACTATGACTGTACGTTATCACTATTTTGCTGAGTATTGCTGGCGTATTGCTGAGTGTGTATTGCTGGCGCAAGAACATGACTAGCTAAGTCGTTTACTTGCGCTTTTACTCTGTTAAAACAATTTTTGAACATATAATTACTTTAAAACGGAATGAATGAAAAATCGCCTTTATTATTTCCAACACAACGTCGATTCAACTTTCAATTTAATTTCTACCTGCTATAAAACTTTCTCCCCAATTATCAGCCACAAAGGTGCAGTGCCGGTACAAAGACTCGTGTTACTCCGACTTTGCCGCGCTCCGCGGCGCCTTTGTACCAGAGAGATGCATAAGTCGGCGATCTGCGATGCAAATTGGTATTTACAGTTGCAAAACTGTCCGGGCGATCGTGCGGCCCGGTTCCATGGTAATGCCAGACGGTGTGAGTGGGGTTCGGACCGGCGGGTAGTCCAAAGTTATAGTCCAAATCAAAGAACGTGGCGCAGATCGCTAGTAAACCAAATGTGAAATTAATATTATTAGTCTTGCGTGTGGACTAGACCACGTAATTTGAGTCGACCTGTACGAGAAACTACAGAAACGCCGTTTTTCGTTAAAGTTATTTTTCTTCAATTATTGTGCCACCAGGTTTGCGTAAGGGGGATGTAGGAAATGGCGGGAAAAGCCAGTACTTTACTATACTAGGCGGGAATAGTACTTCCCGGCCTAGTAACGTAATATACTATAACGTCGGAGCTTGCCTTGCCATATAGAGATATGGCAAGGCAAGCTCCGACGTTATAGTATATTACGTTACTAGGCCGGGAAGTACTATTTTGCCGGACGAGCATGATAGTTCACGCGCGAGCGAAAGCGAGTGTGGGATTTTCATGCAAGCGTACGATATGTAACGTACGATATTTTTCATCATACCACGCAGAGAAAAAAAATACCTTCAATCATAACGTAGTCGTTGCATAAACATACGTTTCTCAAACCTTCAAACCTAACTTATAACAAACAGAAAAACATTTGCTACGGATGCAGTGTTGCCACTACATTCCTCTAAAAATAAACCAATAAACAAGCATTAAACGTCGGTTTGCTGCAAATCAGGTGATTGTTTACTTCCGTTTTATATCCGGAAAAGGTTTATCCGGCCTAGATCAACAGTGGGTAACTTTCGAGCCAACAAAAAGGAACTGAAAACAGATGTTTTTGTGTTAGTATGACGAAAAAACTACTTTTGAATCTTGTACAAAAAATAGAAAAAATATATTTACTGCAAAATTTAATGAATGAAAAGTAGCCTTTATTATTTCCAACATTACGTCGATTCAACTTTCAAATTTAATTTCTACCTGCTATAAAACTTTCTCCCCAATTATCAGCCACAAAGGTGCAGTGCCGGTACAAAGGCTCGTGCACCTCCGACTTTGCCTCGCTCCGCGGCGCCTTTGTACCAGAGAGATGCATAAGTCGGCGATCTGCGATGCAAATTGGTATTTACAGTTGCAAAACTGTCCGGGCGATCGTGCGGCCCGGTTCCATGGTAATTTGAGACGGTGTGAGTGGGGTTCGGACCGGCGGGCTTCTAAGTTATAGTCCAATTCAAAGAACGTGGCGCAGATCGCTAGTAAACCAAATGTGAAATTAATATTATTAGTCTTGCGTGTGGACTAGACCACGTAATTTGAGTCGACCTGTACGAGTAACTACAGAAACGGCGATTTGTTTTCGTTAGTATTAGGTTTTCTCCAATTAGGTGATTAAATTGAGATAAACTGTAGATCTCTGTTAAGGCATTATAGGACTTTGAAAGCTCCGATGCCGAACTATGATTTTTACCCTCCTCACCCATTCCTTTTGATTATCTGAAATTTATGTGATGTAAGGGGCTTAAATCACAACAAAAGCTGATGTCATAACATGGTCTTGGTTTTATAACTTATTTTCGTTCAACCAATTGTCATTTCTATCAGGTTTATCCAAATAACAATTGGTGCTATAATCCAGGTACAATATGACGGTTATAGTGGAAGCATACTCTGTAAAACGAATTCATAGCGGTACCATTTCATTCTGCAAATCTAACTTTCCTCATATTAATTATGGATGGATAATTTTTTTCAGTATATTTGTGTGTTTATACGCCAGTATGTCACGAACGTTTTTTGATCTGGAACGGTCCAAACGCGGATTTTGTTGCTATCTAACGGCGATCTATTTTTATATAGGCTCATTAATTCATAGCCCAATGGCAAACGGCAACTCAATCCTGAGCAAGATTCGAAATTTTTTGAATTTACACAATTGAGTACCGTACGGTGCAAAGAGAACCGCCTGTATGTTTTACGATGCCAATTTTGTAAGCTGTAGATAAAAATATTTGTGTCACAGTCTCTTAGAGTCTTTCACCTCTCTAACACTCCCGTTGTTCTGTTCCAGATCGTCAAGCTGGCAGCCACAACGACTATGAATCCGCACTACCACCCTTACACGGAGCTCAACTCGCCGCACTCTCCGCCTCCGGACAACAGCAGCTACCACGCGGGGCCCAACCTCAGCAACGGGCACAACCACGTCATGCCGCACCCGCCCCACCACGACCACCACCACCCCCACCCCCACCCCGCCTTCCAGCCGCCCCACCACCCCCTCCACCACCACCACCACCACCACATCAACAACAACAACAACAATAACAACAACAACCAGAATTGTGGTAACGTCAAGGTGTGCGCCGGGTGTGGCGGGAAGATAGTGGAGAGGTTTCTGCTGCACGCGCTGGACCGGTATTGGCACAACAGCTGTCTGAAGTGTTCCTGTTGTGGGGCGCTGCTGGCGGACCTGGGGACCTCGTGCTTTACCAAGGCCAACATGATACTCTGCAAAGCGGACTATATTAGGTAGGTGCGAGTTGTGGTTGCTAGTAGTGGGGTTAGCGTATAAGATAGGTAAGCTAGTAGTGGGGGGGGAGGGTACCGCAGAATCACCTTTGACACCCTACTTACCGACAAGACTGATTTTAAAATAACTGTATGTATACTATATATTCTCAAAGCGGCCTATGCAAGAGAAATGTGGGTGTTTTGGTAGCTAGTAGTGGGGGGTGCCGAGTAAGGCATACTAGCAAATTGTGGGGTTACCGCAAAAGGTATGCGAGCTAGTAGTGGAGGGAGCTGTGTGTATACTGTATACTCTCAAAACGACCTATAAGAGAGGTACGGATGTTATGGTAGCTAATTGTGGGGGGTACCACGTAAGGTATACTAGCTAATTGTGGGGTTACCGCGTAAGTTATGCTAGCTAGTAGTAGGGCTAGCTGTGTGTATACTGTGTACTCTCAAAGCGGCCTATACAAGAGAGGTGCGGGGTGCGGGTGTTGTGGGAGCTAGTATTGGGGAGTACCGCAGAGTCACCTTAGACAACCTACTTTCCGACTGTTGTAGAATAGATATTCGTTTACTACTCACAAGGATTTTACAATTCCGGATTGACATTTTACGAAATTCGGAATTCAGCTTTTTCTATTAAAAAAGTATACATCATATGTACACTTAAAGCATTTTATTACGGTATATGTGTACATAAAAAGTATGCATGTAAAAGTATACATACTTTGGTAAAATAAGTATATAGAATAACAGCAGAACTAGAAATTATTTTATCTCAAAAGGCGAAATATCTTTACCAAAATCCGACTTATCGCCTGAAACGTTTGTGCATATCGGGTAAAATAAATTAAACCTTTTGACACAGTTCTTAAAACGCTAATGAGATGGCCATCCTCCAAGCTCTTGTATACTCTTACACTTGTTTTACTTTTTCACTCACATTCTCTTCACTAGCCCTGATCTCATTAAATTTTCATAATTGGTATAGTTAATTCGAGTTCTGATCAAGTTATAGCTGTAAATTCATGTTATATTCAGCTGGACAACTGAAACTACACCTATACTAGAGTAACATCCTTCTATTGAAATATGATAGTGGTGTCTCATATCCCATTGAGGTTAACGTTCAAAAATGACTTTATCATGAGAAAAAACGTTTTTTAGGCTTACCTAAAAATACAGCAACCAAGCTAGACTAACAACAACTGTAATCTCTCATACAAAAACCTCAATACTACCCTATAAAATGCGAGTCCCACGAAATCACGGGGAGTAAAAACATTCGTTTGCGAGGTTTTCTGCCTCGTAACCCCGACCTACGACCACGATTGGCGCCAAGTCAAACACGGGCAAATCGAATAGACACCAATCAGTGTTAAACGTTTAAATGCGAGGCGAATCTTCCCCTGGATCTGCATTGTTACGTCTGATTCATGCCGTGATGATGTGGTGGTGGGAGGGGAGAGGGGGTGGGGGAAGGGGGGGGGTGATTGGGGGGGATCAGACGGAACTCGATTTACTCAAGACGACGGCTACAATCACAAGTCGCGCTTTGCCAGGTTCGTCTATGTCTTATTGTACCCCTTTTTGAGGTATTTTATCCTCTTTTAGGAGGTTTTCATAAACGTTTTGGGGTATATTTTTACAGTTTTTATCGTTCCGTTTGACTGCATCCTCTAATGTTTTCAATCAAGGAGTATAACCACATCGTATTAGTAGTTTAATACCCCTTGTGATTATATCGGCATTTTAGTTTAGTTTACCACGGTTTTTAAGTCGAATTTTGTTGTGAAAATGTTAGCAGAAGATCGTTTTTAATCGTAAACGCAATGCTGTATTGTTAAAATTTTTATAAGCTGCGTTTTGGAAATAAAATAAATTAACATTATATCACAATTCAGGTATAAAAAATAATAATTTGTATTTTGTTCTTGAAGCCATTCCGCTGCAGATATCAATATATTTCGAACATGTTTATTTTGGAATATACTATCTTACGTAAAACTCTGAACGTTTTTTTCTTCATAAAAATTTGTTTCTTTCCCTTCAGTAAAGCAGTACATTTTTACAGTAAAAACTGTACTTTCAAACCTGCTTAGAACCATCTGCTTATGCAGGCGTCGTACTGACCAAGAATGAAGTCACAGTTTGTTCCGCCTTATTTCTCCTAGTTTTCCGCGGCGCATGACGGATGGTTGCGCGAATGTATAGACCGTGTTAAACCACGTGGCTCATGGACGGCCTGAGCCACATCATCTGATTTGGACTACAAACACACCCGCGCTTTGTGCTGCATACGGGTCTGCGTAATGCAGGCACTTGACAACTCGTCGAAAAGCTCCCTAACAACTGTACTTTGTCAACTTTGCAATGTAATTTTTTATCTTATGTTCGGTGTGCTTTGTTTGGTGTTAAATGTGTTCCCGTTCCTTTATTTACGTTCAACATAAATTTGTATAACCCTATAAATTTATATTTCACCATTGTAAAACTTTGTTTGAGATCTTTTTCAAATGAGTTAATGCGAATGCTTCAGATTTCTGTCATAATGAGAATCATTAAACCAAAAGAACATTAAAACTTCATTTTGTATTTTATTTATATAGTATCGAACACACTTTTTCACATCGCTTCACTACACAAATAGATCGCTTCCACTATCAATAAAAATGTAAAAAGTGAAATACAATTTACATAAGGCAATACTCTACTCCCGTTGCTGTTTAAGTCACCATATGCTCAAAAAAGTTTGCAATCATTATTCCACCCAAGAAGACATCGCAATGGCATTATTATACTTCCCTCAAAATACCTCTCTAAAAAATCAATAATTAGTTAATAGCCAGTTTCAACTCTATATAGGTTTTGTTTAACTATTTCCCCGTCAGTTGAGACCGGAGAGGTGGCGAGGTACATTGACGGACGATGCGAGCCGCCGAGCGCCGCGGAATGCTGCGGAAGTTGTAGAGTTACGCGTCTATTAGTGGCCGAGCCTCACTGCCTGCGGTCCACGTCACTGCCTACATCGAGGTTTGGCCGACCATCTGTTAGCTCGGTTAACTCATTATACCTGGCTAAAACATTGTTTCGTGTGTAAGTTAGGTACAGTAAGAAAAGCACAGCACAGGTTGGCAGCAATGGCGCACCTACCCTCTCAGAGGGGGGTGAACATTCTGAACCGAGTCCCAGAAGGCATTCGATTTGAATATTGTGAATCAAAATTTAAAATAAAATAGAGACGCTTTTTAGTATCAAAAAATTTTTTACTCGATGGACGAGTTCATGGACCACTCACCAGGGGTAGCATTGGATTGAGCTTCTAAATTTCCCCTAAATAATCAAGCTGTGGCTGATATACTTTTCTATTTTTGTAGCTTAAAGAAATCTAAAGATTATTTTATTTCAACTTTGAGTTTTGATTGTTTAATGTAATTTTTATTGTAAAATTATTTTAAAAATTAACAATTTGACGCATGCTGTACAAGTGTACAGTATTTGAACTGTCCAACAGCAATAAAGGATTATTATTATAATTATTATTATTATTATATTATTAAACCTGTCATAAAACAAATGGGAGGATGTAGGGACGGTAGGGAATTCCATTACAAAAATAGTAATTGCTGGTTTTATGTAACAGTTAAAATTTATCGATGGCTTTATGGATGCGGTGGTCCTAAGTGGAGATTTCCGTCCGCAATGGTGAATGATCGTTCGTCCATAAGACCATAATCATAACGAGACTAGACGTAGTTGATTGGCGAAATTGTGGCTCGGATCCCAGTTTAAACTGTCGGCCAAGTAACAAGACTACGGTCGTGGCGGACCCCACACTCATCTTTCACTCGTATACGCCTTTAAATAACCCTTAAAGGTGATCGGCGTCTTATATACATGGTAACGTAATGTAATGTAAAATTCAAATTTATTTTACTTGGGAACTGTAAAACAATGAAATTTGAACCCCATATTTGGATCGATTCTGCCAAAACAGAACTGTATTTTTAGAATTTTGTCGCTCTTTTAAACCTAAAATGTTTGGGATTCACGAGTAAAGAACTTTAAGGTATAAAATTTAATTTACTAGGGTACACGTTATTTTAGTCCTCAAGATCAGTATGTTTTATAATTAGAGTGGAAAGTGGATAATATCTCATTTGAGACCTTGTTTGAAAAGCGAGATTTATGGAGAACTTCATACGGTCGAGAAAGTGCCAACCACTCTCACTCTTGATTGAAACGATACTCTTCGGTACTCCACTGATAAAAAAAACAAATAGTTATTTTTTATACCGAGAAAAAATTAAACATTGTATTTCAGTAGTAAACAATGTATTGAAGAATTTACGCAGGTGATAAATATATAACGAAAACGTTTTTCCACCACACAACGACATAATCTCCTGTTTTACTAACGTCATTTGCTGGCCGAAACCAGCTCTTTTCCGCCAGAGAAAGTCCGCTGATGATTTATTTGCTTGAAACTACGTGAGAACTTCACATAACTATCGGCTTTCAATAGGTTTCAAAGACAGGATAGTAACACGATCATATGATTTTCATAGTTGGGTTTGCTTAAACCATGACAAAGAAGTTGTATCATCGTTCATAACCTCAAAATTTTGTTTTCAAGTGTTTCAAATAAATATCAGATTTTGAATCATTGCGAAGTGTGGTGAAAAATAGCGTTCGCACCTCGGCCGAAATGGTTTTGCAGCTCTCGATCGTTTCAAACTCTCGACTTCATCTCTAATTTGAACACGATCTCGAGCTTGCAAAACCTCGTATTCGGCCCTACTTGCGAAATATACTATACCTATACACAGTGTGGGTATTAAACCAGCTCGACTTTCTCACTCGCTAAACATCTTAACACTCCAAAATATTTCATCATTCAATCCTAGTTCTACATCATTCTTATTCTGTCTGATGTCTCGATTCCCCACACAGGCCTCATCAGTCTGAGAGACCGTAAATAAAAGGTAAATAAGACGTAAGCCGAGTACAAGACTAAGGGGAGGGAGCTAACAGCCAATAAAATTAGCATCAAGGTGCAGTTATGACGGAGACGATAATTAACAAGGCGGCCAGTTTATCATCCACGACACTGCCCCACCGCGAGGCTGTACAGCGTGGAGGGCTCTCTCTTACATGTCTATTTATTTATTTATGTATTACCAACTGCAACGTCAATACATAAACATTATTACAATAGGTGGTGTGGTAGTTCAACAGCAGTTAAACAATTATCAGTAATAAACAATATACATATTTAAATGAGAAAGAGCTTAGAAAATAATTAGAATAAATAACTTAAAATAACGTGCTAAAAACTAATATCCAGATAATAATAGTAAAAATATGAAAAATAGAGTCAACAACTGAATTCGACGACCACAACGAAAAATATATAAAAACTCTGTAATAGTTAATGCAAGTAAGAAAAAAACAAAATGTTGATCCAGTTAAAAGTGTAAATACTGTAAGTAATAGCTGCAATCTAAAAAGTCAAGAGCAAAGCGTGACAAAAACAAGTACACAAAAATAAGCATGCAAAAAATGTCATCAATGGCAAAGAAAGGCAAACATTTTACACAGTAACAATAATAGTTGATCAGGAACAAAAAAAATAGTGAACACATACAACAAAATGCTTCAGAAAACAATAAGATGAACAATATTAGTATTCTATATACTAGAAGAAAGAGATGCAATTGCTACATCATATTGGGATAAGCTAACATTGATTAGTTACCTCACCCCCAGGGACGTAGCCAAGGGGGGGGTCCGTGGGGTCCGGACCCCCCCCTTCCCGCTAATTATTTTAATAATTATGATATTTATTCAATCCAGTTACGAATTACACTTTCTCTTTTTATCAGTTCATGGCGCAAAAATAATATAAGCAATATTAAGGTAAAAGAGTACAAAAGTACAAAGTACAAACAAAATTTAACCGTCCGATTTTCATGCCAAAAATACAAACTCCTCGATCCCTACAAACGTGGTGTTATCGCAATTGAAGCTGACGCCTGCTATCTGTCCAGCTGCGTTCCCAGGCCAGTTCTTGGAAGCAGACGATATAAACAGTTCTTATCTTATTTTCGTATTCTTTATTTCTTGCCTACCTTTTTACATTAGATTAAATTATTTACAACCACTGAATGTAATCCGCGTTGAGTCAGTTATAATCGATTCTTCACCAGAGTAACTACGTGCGTTTTATTGTGTGGCATTTAACGAGTAATGTTTAGAAAGAAAAATGAACGCTTATGTGATAAGGAAGAAAATAAGTATTTCCAGTGATTTTAAAGAGGTAAGAAGTAAAAGATAAAATTTACAAATAGTTTTAATTATAGTTATTAAAATATTACTACATTCTTGTAAAGAAGAACATCGACTATCCGGCGGATCAACGAAGGCCTTAAACCTAACCTGACTATTAATGGCTTAATATACTTTAGGAGAAATATAAACTTTAAAATTGCCGTAAAACGAATGATTAGTGTTAAATGTCATTTACACGCATTATAATAATGATTTAAAAATAAATTTAAGAGTTTTTAATCAAGAGTTAATGAAGGCAAAATAAATAATGTTGATCGAGAGCTCGACGAGATACGCAAGAGCAAATCCTATCTTTATTCACACGTCCATGGCTGTCTCTTCGCGTACTCACAACTATAGAATACGCTACTGGTCTTGTGCCGTAACGTAACACACTGACAAACATGATTGTGACTGACGTAACACTGACAAATCTCATGATTAGGAATCGGTCACAATGGTAAACTAGCCTAACCCACTGTGCTCTCTAGACATAACAAGTTTTGAGTGAAAGGGAAGAATTAGAATGTTAATACTGTAACCCTAAAAAAACTGAAACGCATTATTGGCGACAGTTTTAAGTCTCCGAACCTGATTGCTGTATGAGGCATTTCATTTACACAACTTTTAAATTTATCTCTTCCACAAATAAAAATTTCAATTACAGATCATTACCCACTTTGATTGACTCAACTCTTCCCGACCCGAATTTACTCTTTACTTCGTATAATATATTTTTTGAAATACAATATAATCGGTACTTTTTGAGTTTTACAAAAAGGTAAAAAATAAACAAAAATAAATAATATCAGATTTTTTACGTAAACATTTTAAATTATTAATAAATATAAAAATATAATGACATATTTTTGGAAATGAATTTATTATATTTAAGTACTAAATTAGCTAATTGTGGTATTTTATAACTACGTAATTCTCAGCACTGTTACGCGGGTCGAATTTCACTATTATTTTGTCAACTACTTGAGTTGTAATATTATTCTCTTATTTACTGATAAATTCTTTTGTATTTTAATATCAGAGTCTAATATTAATTGTTCATTCTTAAATGACATGGGTTTAAGTGTAAAGTTTAGATAATGATGCCTCATAGTCTACCAAGCAGTATCTACTACCTGTTACGCATCATCTCGTGTCCTCAAACTCACGACCCTCTAGTTAAAAAAATGGGGGGGTTACGTCGTCTGGACCCCCCCCTTCCCGAAATCCTGGCTACGTCCCTGTCACCCCTCTCTCCTTTATAACAGCTAAAACTCTATAACATTGAAGGCAACACTCTACAACTAACATTGTCTCGGTTGAAACGTTAACTTATGTTTAAAAAATTTTGTCGATTGATTTTTTTCTGCCACTGAAAATATTCTTCAATGCATCATCGAAGTACATCATTGTATCCGATGTGAACTTTTTACTTGAATGTTAACGTCCTAGGAGAAGAAAGATTTTATGATTAAGATACATTTTAACGTAAATGTATTGATTGAAAATATAATGAGCAAGCGAGCCAAGCGACCTCTTTAAAATGGCTGTTTTTTATGGATTTTACTGGTTCAGCGAACATTTGTGGTGTACGCAAATACGAGTAATGATCCATCCTTACTCGCACAGAGTGGCGCGTGATTCCAAAACTGCTAACCAAATAAAAACAAAAATACGTTGTCAAATAAGTGGCAAGAAAAGACTCATGATTCTTTGTCGTATACAGTGGTAACGATTGAAATGCCTAACAGTCTCAATTCTGGTAGTTTATATTCGTGTAGACCAAGTTCTTTGTTTGAAATTCAGCATTGTGGGTGATGGTGACTTAATATTTTTATGATTTTTGTGGACATTTATTTGCCATCACTGATTAGTAGAGAACAAGTTTCACGACGTTTCAGGATCTGGAAACCGATCCCGTCTTCAGGTGGAAAAAATGTAGAACATAACAAGATTTCTTACATCTTGTGACGTTTAGGTTATTTTTTCCACCTGAAGACGGTATCAGATTCCATACCCCGAAACGTCGTGAAACTTGTTATCTACCAATCAGTGATGGCAAATTTCCGCAAAAACCAAAATCAAAATATAAAGTTAAAGTAGTGTCGATTGGGGAGTTTAAAAATGCGCGTTCCAACATCGTTTCGTCGCGTGTCGACTCCCAGTATAGGAAATAGTAATGGGGGAGGGCTCTTAAACGGCTCGTGGTGAAGCGTAGTCTGAAATTCAGCGTAATAACGGACCCAGACTTGGAGCACAACCAAGCGGTCGCTGATCGTGCCGCTTATTCAGTAGTGTTCGGTATCGAACATCGATGTTTTCATTCGGAGGCCGATGTTCGATGTTTTTACCATCGATGTTAGAAAGTCGATGCTTTTCTACCCTCAACGTGTTCAAAATGGAATTTAAGATAGGTTTTGTATTTTTTTCGATCTCTGATTATGGATATTAATAGGTCTAATGTTAAATTTCAGATACGGTATAATAATAAGCCTAATTATAATATAATCATATATTTAATTTCGTAAGGCGATTCTTTGCGTCAACATTGTGGGCGTCTGGCAAGTCGTAGAGAGGTGGGAGAGGGCTCAGATTTAAGGTCTCTATTACGTGATGGCGGGAAAAATACTGAAATTGCTTGCAATTCACCAGCAAATGAGAAATAACGCAAAATATCTGCCATTTAAATAGCATTGGGATCTAAAAACGTCTGCTTTGTTTACATAAAACGTGATGCTGATACTTGATTAAAACCATGTGCGAGATGTATTATTATATGGCAGATCCGAAAGCCAGTTTGCTATGAAGGTACTTGTGCTAAAATAAGTGAGGATCATTAGGATTTTCCTTTATTAGGGGCTTTTAGCGCCTTCAAGCCACTAGTAACATTTATTTGCCGAAATAGTTTAAAACTTATAATATTTATTGATAGGCCTACAAATTAAATACTCGTTTCTTATTTAAAATGGATTACACTGAACTATCATGCATACGATAATAAATAACGCATTTGTTTTAGATTATATTAAAATACTGAATACCGTAGTCGAAGATTTCTTTATCCAACTAGGACATGTATACAAGTATTTTTTTTTTAATAACGGTATATCGAGATCAGAAACTTCGATATGATTTAGTTGAAAACATCGACGTTTTTCGCTTAAAAACATAGATGTTTTTGATCCGATGATTTTGCAACATCGATAGTTTTAATTCGATGTTAATATCGATGGTAACATCGATAGTGAACTATCGATGTCCGAACACGATACTCGTGTAAATTACAGCGGGGTCGGCGGAGTTACGACGACAAGATGGTTGCAATTATCTGCACGCCAGCCTACTGTACGTTCTTTATCTGCGATGCGCCCAATAAAATATGGACGGTAGTGTAGTCGTCTGAATTTCTCTGCTGCATTCGCATGCGACGAGTATTGATCAAACATGAAATCTGAGTCGGTGATAAGGAGTGATCCACGTACTCATTTCGGGGGTCAGAAAGTTTTAAAGAGTATTTTTATTTTGGTTTGTGTTTTTGTTTATGTTGGATTGGGGCCTGTGGTGAAATAATGCTTGCTGTTAAGAGGAAGGACACTAAAATTAAATGAAATACTTTTTTTACATACGTACATCATTATCCTTTTTTTGATTTTTTAAAGGCTGAAATCATGCGAGGAACATATTACAACTAACAGTAACAGTATCAGTAACAACGTACACCTGATCAGGAACATGTTGAAACTTGGGTGTTTGATAAACAAAAGCAGTTAAAGCTAGAGCTTTTGTCTTAAGAGAAGCTAACGTAAATCAATCCATTTTCATTAATTTAACGAATTCATGCATTTTACTTTCCCCCAAAGCCATGACATGAAAATCTTGTTCTAAACTGATTTTGATTGTGACCTCTCAAGCTTCAACAGGTTCCTCAAGAGGTATAAAATTATCTCATCAACTGGCATTACATAAACACTATCTCTACCAGTTTTTACCAATAAAATACTCAACCTTTCTCTAAGTTTTTTTGGGTTTTATTCAGTTGTAATCAAGCTATTAAAAAAAAAAAAAATGTGAGAAAAGAGGAATATCAATAACTCTCCTGATTCTACTTGACCTGTGAAAGAAAATAGCGAAGCAGGATTTAGAACAATGTGAAAGTAATGATACAGTAGTTAAAATGGACAAACTAAGATTACCCGTTGTAAAAGAGCTACGAGTTGTTACACTACTGTTACGAGTTACGGAGCTGACTGACAGCAGAGAAAGGTGGAGTGGTTGCGGTCAGTGACGTACGCAGCTCATAGCGATGTTTGTGTTTACATTCGCACAGCAGCGCCATCTGTCAAACGGTGCGGTAAACTCGGAGATAAGTCTAAATAAACTGGCCATTGAGAGACATTCCGGTGCGAAGTTAGCGGTGACTCAAACTTGTGGGGGATTTTAATTATTTTTCCTGAATCTAAGGTTTCTTTAAATACTCCTTGGTACACATTTGCTTGGAGGTGTATTACTGGCGCCAAATCTTAAGGCCCACGCCGTCCATAATCCCAATGCTAGAATTAACATTAGTCTTAAGGACGGACTGGGCCTTAAGATTTGGCGCCAGTTATACATTATTTCAAAACTAAACTGTTCACCACGGAATTATTAATTAACCTATGCGGCCTCCTCAGTTATAAGTTTACTCTTCGAAGACCCTCCTTATTGGAAAAGATACACAGTCAGGGCCATGAGTCACTATCGTCATGAATTATCGTGAGTTATTCGAAAAGAGGCCATCCATAAATTACGTCATCGCTTTTTGACCATTTTTGGAACTTTTGATGGTTTGAAAAATGGTGCCATAGGGTACGAACTCCTAAAATAATGCCAGTATTTGGGAAAGCCCTGCTAAAGGTTTTTTATTGGGTAGTTATAACCATCGAATTAAGTTTTAAACTCATTTTAGGCTAATTTTATCGTAATCAACGCTTCAAACCATAACATTTCGAACTCCGTTGTACTCACCGACGTTGTACTACATTTACTGTAGTACTACATTTAGCGATGGACGCTGACTCTACCTACGAATCTAAAAATATTGATCATTGAAATCTGAATTTTCTGTAGTTTGTTTTGACCTGAAGCTAAAAAGATCACTTTAACGGATATTGTAAAAGTCGAGTATATCCTAATGAAGTGCATTCAAATGAGTTTTCTAAGCTGTTTAACTTTACGCTTAATTTCATGAATTTACACAGAATGTTTACAATTTTACAATCTTAATTAATTTTAAAATTAAATTTGAAAAATGACGCCATCTCACCCCCCCCCCCCCTACACGCACATCATCCTACTGTAATTTCCAATATATGTACCCCTCCCCCCATTTTCAGGTGACATAATTTATGGGTGACCCCATAGGAATAAATAGGAAAATCACTGTGCCCACGAAAATTATCTAAGACCAGGCGTGACGTGTTATTTCCGATGGCGATTGGAAACCGCGGCATTGTCTCCCCCACATCGTCACGGCATCGGCAGAACAAAGATTTGCCTGGCATTTAAACGTTTAAACACTGATTGGTGGCTGAGTTCGATTTGCTCTTGTTTGACTTGGCGCCAATCACTGTTCTGAGGATTTCACTGTGTGAAGTGGATTCAGATCGAGGTTTTACAAGTCGTAATAGCTAACTGTTTTACTGTCGGGCTTATATTTGGAGCAGTGGTGCCCAATTGTTTGAAAAATTGTATTACGTTATTAGCCCGGTAAATACTGTTTTACCGGAGGAGCATGATAGTTTCCGTGCGGCCAGAGGCTAGTGCGAGTACGGTAAGACTTACTGGGCGTGTGACGTACGATACTTTACATCATACTTCTCAGAAAAAAACATATTTTTTGTCATGACGCATTCCTTGAATAAACTATTACGTTTTTCAATTCTTCTAATCTAGCCTGTAATAAAAAAAACAAACAAACAAACAAACATTATTACCGCTACGAGTACTGCCACTACATTCCTCTGAAGTAACTAATAAATTCGCACGAAACGTCTGTTTGCTGCAATCAGCTGATTGTTTTGATTTTTACCTCTGTCATTTCCGTTTTCTAGTGCACAGTGAATTTACTGTGCACTACACGGTAAATTTACCGTGCAATTATCGGCATAGAGTAACTTTCTAGCCAAGATTAAGGAACTGAAAACAGATGGTTCTTTGTAGTACGATGTAAATATATTTACAACTGCTGGTTCATCGTTTTAAAACATGCTTCCTTAATAATACACCAACATGTATCTGTAATCAGGTTCAACTTTTTAATGTATAACGATACATTAAAAATGCAACATTTAACGATACATTTCAATACATCTGCATTGAAATTTTAATCGAGTCATAAACCTTTATTCAAGTTGATATATTACCGACCTAATTTCAAACGTACGTTTCATTTCTAACTTAAACGAGTTAATACGCTGATTTAACTTGATAACGTCGGTGCATAGGACTCGATGGACGGCTGTATATGGTGTACAGATTAAGCTGTTGTTCCCTACTCGGTTGTTTCATCGGCCAAGTTTCAATTAACCTAAGACCACCAATCTCGGTTCTAGGTCAGACATCTCAGAATCCACCTGTTGATTGCTGTCTAGGTCTTCATAGAGGACTCGGGAAACACAGTCTGAGTGATCTTTTGATCACAACTTGACTAAAATTAATAATATATACTTTTCCTATGTCTTCTTTATTATACAGTGAATAACATTTTTTACATCATACTACTTAGAAACATCTGTTTTCTGCGCCTTAATCTTGGCTGGAAAGTTACTCTTTGCCGATCACTGCACGTGCACCGTGCAGTGCACAGTAAAAATACCGTGCACTAGGAAACGGAAATAATAGAAGTCAACAATCAAAACAGTCAGCTGTTTGCAGCAAACCGACGTTTCATGCTTGCTTATTGGTTACTTCAGGGGAATGTAGTGGCAGCACTGGTAGCAGTAGAATTTTGTTTTTATTTATTAGTCTACTAGGTTAGAAGAATTGAAAAACGTAATAGTTCATGCAAGGAATACGTTATGATTAAAAATGTGTAATTTCTGAGAAGTATCTTGTAAAATATCGTACGTCACACCTCGGTAAGTTTTAATCGCATGAAAATCCCACACTCGCTTAGCGGCTTGCGCGGGCACTATCATGCTCGTCCAGTAAAACAGCACTTACCGGTCTAGTAACGTAACATTCTAGTAAGTGACTGTTTTATAAAAAATAAAACAATATGGGGTGGTATTTAGAATTTAAATGAAGAAAGCCATTTTTTATGTAACGATTGAAATAAAATATACACCTTAAATTATACAGCCTTCAAAAACTTTGTCATTGCCAAAGTGACGAATGAAAAAGGGAAATAAAAAGAAGTCGCTTACTTTGCAATAAAACCAAAAGCACGTTCGGTTCCAGGAAATAACGAAGGCTGAAGGATGAGCCGGGGGCGCTCATCAAAGCGTCGGCGACGCGCATATTGGCCTCATACCGCGCCGTAACGACGCGCATAACGAGATGAGCCCAATTTGTCAGGTATTGGTAAGCGCTCGCTCGCACGTCGCCGAAACTGTTCCAATTTGTGTTGACTAACAACGTTGACACCGCGGGCTGTGGGTAACTCGTTCCTCAATACTCCACCAGGCCACTGCATTAGTGCATTGTTCACCACTTAACCGAACAAATGATAATTCTTAGGATTTGGGTTCATTGTGTTGCAATAAAGAAGTAAAAGTAAAAATAATATAGTCAGCCACATATTTTTAAACTGTTTATCTTGAAAACATTTACGATCTTCGATTTCCGAGATCACTTCAATAAGTGGTGAAGAAATAATTAAACTTTCCACATTGAAATTAGTCATATTAATACACATTACATTGATTTTTAACGTATTCGCATTAAATTTATTTACATTTAAACTAAACATATTTTTTATGTGTAAACACTATTTTCGTCCTGCACGTGTATTATATTAATAGAAAGGAATATAATAAAATGCCATTTAAGCGCAGATTTCCCAATGCTTGAAGATAATTTTGAAAGTTCAGTTTTGAATAACATTGCCAATGGTTAAAACATTGGTCGTTTAGTTTCGTGTAGAATTTACTGATTAGTGTTTTGTTTTACACTTTTATAAAAAACCTTTACTAAATACAATATTTTTTACTATCAGTAGTCACCTCAGTTAATTGTTACAGATCATTCTTCTTCTTACCGAGAATGTTAGATAAACTATTTGGAAAATACTTTTTTAATCGGTTATATAAACCTACTTTGAAGATAATCAAAAGTTACTTATTGAACTTTATTAAATAGGTGTTAGCATTATTTATTGTAGTTTTTACAAAATACTTTCCCACACTGAGTGCAGTGGAGAAGATATATCTCTCTTTAAACAGGAGGCGAAGCGCCCCCAGTCGGCTTGGCGGTTATATTCATTGAGTCTCTTCAGTCATACTTGAGCATAATTTGTCAACGGCAACCCCCTCCCCCCCCGCTCGTCTGTCAGAGTCCTCAAACCCGTTCAACAATCTGTTGCAACCCCCTTTCGTTTGACGTTTTTTTATTATGCGAGATTGTAATATGTACAAGCATTGCCGCTTTGAGTATCCTTTGTTTGAAATTCATTGTTGGTGATGGTGATTTTATAATTTGATTTTGATTTTTGCGGTCATTTGTCATCAATGACTAGTAAAAAGTAAGTTCACAACGTTACGGGATTTGGAATCTGATCCCGTCTTCAGGTGGAAAAAAGAGTTTAGAACATAACAAGATTAGTAACACACATACAGGATAACCTGGACAAAAACATAGCTCAAAACAGAGAGTTATAAAAGCAGTCACAAAAATACTATGCTGAAAGAAAATACGAACACAATATAACACAGAAATTACAAGCGTCAGACGTATCTAAAATCACCAATCAGGAGAGAGTGAAACGTCGTGAAACTCGCAATGAGTAGCCTGAAAGTTAGTGTAAAATCAGCGCGAAATTAAATAGAAAATCACAAGTCGAGTTCCTAGTTGCAAGGACGTGTTTTTCGTTCATATGAAACAATGTTTGTTTTCCAGAGAGGGACGGGTCACTCACTGTTTGTTATAACTGTAGTTAATATATTGAAGATCAGAAGACTTTTTTTCGGGAATCACCAATACATCTTACGGTAACTTACGGTAATAATTCATGAACCAAATATAGACTACGGTTATGTTTGTGACACTAGACGCACCATATAACGATATTTAGTAAAATAATTTGCAGAACTGAGTACTTTTCTGCAAAAAATAATTTTTTAAGTATTTTTTAATGTAGTTTTCTATAACAACTATTTATTTAACGACCGTTCGGTGAGGTTGATCCTTCGGAAGTCCTCACCGTCTTTCTGCGATAATGCCGCATTGCCGCCCGTCGTTCTTTTATGGGATCCTCCCTACCTTCAAACAAAAGTAATGGCCCAGGTGCAAAGGTCTCAGTCGAAATGAACTGTTACAAAAATGTTAGAGCACAATGAAAATATACTCACCAAAATATACAGTAATAAAAATATGCAATATACAAAAAGCAAATCCCTCACTGATTCACTCATTCATCATTGATTTTCAAACTTCCCTCCCGTAAACGCTGAAATCTGGTTCAACCGATTTAGGCATAAAATAGTAAAATCGAGATGGTTACATCCTTGCCTAACCATAGGGCTTCGTCATAGACCCCGACTACAATTTCATATTATCATTGTAAATGATAAAATGTAAACTTGTCGTCGTCGCATGACTCCCCTACCTAGTGCGGGGACATAGACGTCAGCCGGATCTCGTAGTTTATTGGGACTGTCGCCGGGGCGGTACGGCACGGCATTGCACAGTGCGTGGGGATAATTCAACCCCCCGGACTACGCAATAATTTACACCCGCGTTATCATTCATGTGCATCGTATACTGCCTTGGGCCTACGTTTGTTTCCAACTAAGGAATAGGGGACATGAAATGTACGCTGCGGTTTGAAAGGGAGGGAAGGGAATTATTTTTTATAAGGTTGCATAGTAATATAATTAAATATAAAATTATTAGGAAGTACCCCCTTTTAAAATAACATAAATGAATATTAATTTCAAAGTGAACAGAATGACGTTCCGTCATTACTTTTTTAGCTTTTATTCGTCAAGTGTTCGTTTTGTTGTGGATTATATTGTTCATTCAACTTAACAAAAGACTCAAACGGCACTGGCCCGTCATAAGGTTTTAAATAACCTTCTCTCCTTGCAATATAAACTTAGTTCTCTCATGTTCCCACTAAAATTTGCGCCAACATATGTTTTGGCGTATTCAAAAAATGACAATGGCTGATTCACCATGTGGAAAACTACGAAAAATCTCTTGGTAAATGAAATTAGTGAAATAGTAGCTCGAATAAACATATGCAATTATTTAATTGCGTGATTTAGGTACATCAAACTATTTCAAACTATTTCTGTACTATGTTGATTGTTAAAACAGATTACGTGTTGTTTGCCTCGAAAATTAAGACGACTGTAAGTTCTACTTTTGAATTATACTCGTACATTACAGTAATAATATTTTTAAGAACATGAAAGGTTTTCAGCGTCGTACAATTCAAAGACACGAGAGGTAAGGGAAGAGCAGTTTACGCCGAGGGAAGTCGTCGCCCGCGGCGCCGGCGGGTATCGAGTTAGGACACTCGGCATTTAAACGCTCGGGGACTTTTAACTATTCAAATATGTGCAAATTGAGATTATCATAATTACACCTTCTCCAGGTGGGGTACGGCGAGTGGAGCGACGGAAATTTACGTTAAACTCCGATATGTTTCTGAGCCAAATTATGTTGCGAAATTTAGCTTCTGGCTGGTCTATAACCATCAAGTGAAATTATTTTGTTTTCTCCTTTACACAATATTTTCATAGGCGGATTTAGGTTATAATATTTGGGGGTGCCAGCTCTCCTACGTGTTCTGTATGCTCAGATTCTAAATCACACATTTTAAGGAATATTTCAAGAATAAGCTATTTTTTTATTTAACAACAACCCCCTTACATATTTTGTTATAGCTCTTTTGAATCATGAAAAATACCGATCATTTTTAACTTGAACAATGAAAACTGCTAGAATAACATTGTTGATCATCGCAAGAGAGACATTTTGAGACTCTGTAAAATGCATGTTGTTTTCAAAGCAGATTGTTCGGAAGCCAATTTGAGCTTGTAAGCAGTTTTGATACATTGTATTTGTCGGAAAAAAATTGTAATTTAAAATTGAAGTTACGAAATTAATTAAAGTTACATTGTTTTGAGACGAACTTCAATGAATTTGTAACAAAAGGATGGGATGGAAAATAAACTAATCAAACAAAACCAAAAAAAAAAATATTGAAATCAAATTACTTTATTCACATCATGAAAATTTTCCTGAAAAGCTGTTCTCCATGTTAACAAAAAATCAGGGGGTGCCAGGCACCCCCTGGCACCCCCGAAAATCCGCCCATTAATATTTTCATCGGAACCATTCAGGTATTAGGAGGATGTATTTTTTCGTTATATTCATACGCGGACATGATTAAGTCCCGTTTCGAATATTTATTGATTGACATCAACTGTCTGTAGTTTTATTATTATTCATTTTTTGTTATTTCAATATGTTATTCATAAATTTACAATAATATTAAGTAATATGACGTTAATTCTAATTTAATATTGTTCAGGATGGATAGATAATGAGATATTTTGCAAACAGCAACTCTTACTGCTCAAAGAAACGTTTTGGAATAATATATCTCAAAATGTTATACAATACTGCATTGCACAATACTTAATGACTTTCGTTAATAAAAAAGGTTTAGGTTGGTAAATAATTGGACCTTCTGTTCCAAGATTCCTTCTCCTAAAAATTGATTTGATTAAAACAATTAAAAAGTAACCGTAATTTTTTTAACGTAATAATTGTTATGTTTTTGCGTCTTTGTTTTGGGCGCAATTTCGTAGCCTTGATTCAATATACAAAGTTTTAAAAATATCCCTGATTTGTAATTAAAATTCAAACCGTTCGCTTCGCCATTTCTGGTGACGGTGCACATAACGAGATGAACCCAATTTGTCAGGTATTGGTAAGCGCTCGCTCGCACGTCGCCGAAACTGTTCCAATTTGTGTTGACTAACAACGTCGACACCGCGGGCTGTGGGTACCTCGCTCCTCAATACTCCGCCTGGCTACTGCGCTGCTCTCTTCGACGGTAAACAATCTTTTTATCATGGACTGTGGATGCTTTTCGATCCCTAGTGCCTTATTGTCAACAATTGCTCTAAAATATGTACAACAATCCTTAACCACGGTTTAGCTTGAAAAATATTTGTTGTATCTTTTTTTTACTATATGAAAGGAACTGGTTTTCTCTCTCTTTCTTCATCCAGTTATAACAAGGGAACCAATCTTAATATCAAAATAGTATAAGCATTTACAAAATAAGTAAATTAACTTTCTTCTGTCAGTCATGTAAAAATAAAAAAAGTTACCATAAAAGTAGGTTTTTTTTTAAATTTTACTAATCCCAATACTTATATATATAACTTCATTTTCCCGCTCCTTAATGAAGGAAAAATATTTCTCTGGTAATCAGTACGATATAACAGCAGTTCTTAAACGATATAACAACTTTATTTTCGCAAGGTCAATCTCATGTTTACCTTTACAGTTTGATATTGTCCGTAAAACTACTGAAATAAAATCCCAACATGTTCTATTTTCTTCGTAGGCGATTCATCTAGGTTCCACCACTTAGTCGGGACCCGGGTGTATATCCACAATCAGCCTCCAAGAGAGACGGACCCGGGTGTATATCCACAATCAGCCTTTAAGAGAGACGGACCCGAGTGTAGTATATCCACAATCAGCCTCCAAGAGAGACGGACCCGAGTGTAGTATATCCACAATCAGCCTCCAAGAGAGACGTACCCGAGTGTAGTATATCCACAATCAGCCTCCAAGAGAGACGGACCCGAGTGTAGTACATCCACAATCAGCCTCCAAGAGAGACGGACCCGAGTGTAGTACATCCACAATCAGCCTCCAAGAGAGACGGACCCGAGTGTAGTATATCCACAATCAGCCTCCAAGAGAGACGCACCCGAGTGTAGTATATCCACAATCAGCCTCCAAGAGAGACGTACCCGAGTGTAGTATATCCACAATCAGCCTCCAAGAGAGACGGACCCGAGTGTAGTACATCCACAATCAGCCTCCAAGAGAGACGGACCCGAGTGTAGTACATCCACAATCAGCCTCCAAGAGAGACGGACCCGAGTGTAGTATATCCACAATCAGCCTCCAAGAGAGACGGACCCGAGTGTAGTATATCCACAATCAGCCTCCAAGAGAGACGTAATCTCCAGGCGGGGCGCAGGATAATTAACAGCCTATAAAATTAGCATCAAGGTGCAGTTATGACGCGAAAGATTGTAATTAACCACACGGCGTTTGTTATTTACGGCCTCTCTACCTACAAAGTGACTGGGCAATGGGGGGAAATCGTATTATTCCCCACAGCTCTACAGACCTGCACTCGTGGACTTGTACTCGTGCTCTGATGCCGTGTTTTGCACTGCAGCCCGGGGCTCTGGCTTTGCCCCGGTTATTTGATTTTGCACGCGCCGCCGGTCGAGTTGGAAACACGTTGATTAAATCGACAAAGGACTTCATTAGCGGAAAACGGCCTGACTTGGACATCGACTAACTTTGATGAACGTTCTTCACCGCGCCGCCGTCGCCGCCGGTGCGCCAAAGGGATTGGGCGGATTGGACAGGTCGGAGTTGAAACTTTGGTGAACATTGTGGTTGCTCAGTAATATGTCTTGTTCAAATTCGATGGAGTTATGTGATGCATCGATATTGTTATTTATGAACTTTATACCAAACATCAAAAACGTTAACAACTACCTTAGTTTTTTCGAAGGATCACTTAATAAATTTGTATCTTTTCCAATGATTTTTACTGATTCTGCGTTTGAATAGTTTATTACTTAAAATTAAATATAATTATTTCAGTTTTCTTTTTAGTTTTTTTTTATTTTTAAAATTGTTACCTTTATTATGGGTTTTTATATATCCCGGTAGCAAGAGAATGGGAGCGGTTCGGAGGAAGGGTCCCGGGTTCAAATCCCGCTGATCACCAATGGTTATTTGCTTGCCGTTACCATGAGAGTGCAAAAATGAAGAGAATATAACGCAGTGCATGTACAACTACAAAGCTTGGCCCTCGGTTGAATGATTAAAAATTAATTGATAGAAAGTGAATTACCTAAACAAACTCTGAACTTGGAAAGCATTTCAAATTTGTACGACTAGTAATAAAGAGTAATGGGTTGTTCCAGCAAACAGTGGTATTTTCGGAGATATCTCAAGACATTACATTTTATGATTTTTACTCCTTGGCCAAACATGAAAGTAAACCATAAATAGGATTTCCAAAGAGTAAACATTATTTAGTCATAACAAGTCAGAAAGGACAGACCCAAATGTGCGGAACTAAACGGACGTCCAGCCTGGTCGATCAGGCGCTCTGTTTGTATGCATGTGTAATTTCGACAGCATGTTTCATTTATGAACCTGTCAACCATCCGTATGTAATTGAAAAAGTCTGCTTCCAACGACTTTCTGAATACTTTTGTTGAATGGTAATAATTTAAGACTTAATGTACGAGCCGTATTTTTAAAGGGTTACAAATAATAAAAAAAAACTCATAATTAGCTCTGTTGTCATACTGATACACTTAATTAAAATTTTCTAATATTCGTTTACTATTTTTCCCAATTATTTTCTTTAGATATTTTACCACCTAGGCTTTTCCGTGTAGTTGTGCAACATAATTAGTCTATGTCCTGCCAAATGCAACTCTAATGTACTAAAAGCACTCTACAGAGATTGGTAGTGGACTAGCGGTGAGTCAGTCAGTTACCCACTAACTCATTAAGTCAATAAGCGAGACGAAGGTGCTTTGATTAGGGCTAGCGGCTCGTCTGGCTGCCCTGCTTTGACGACTCCTTTTTCTCTCTGTTGTTATATATGAGAATATATATTTAAAACTGAATAATCAACACAAGTAATAAGCGAGACTTAAACTTAGTCTTAGGAAAAGAACCTACTCAGTAAGTCGTCATAAGATAACTTTACGTACCAAGGTACTAGTAAATAATTCTTATGAATATATCATATGCGATACTCTAATTAAATTAAGCACAATCAGGCTTACAGGTAGTTTTAGTACAAGGGTAGCTTTTGATAAGGTTCTGTCAAAAAAAATGTTGTCTGTTTTTTGTTAATTAAATAAAAACTGTATTCAGTCAGTTTCATTAGTGATATACTTTTCTACTTTGCCAATAAAAAGTAAAAACTGTTGTATAAATTTAATATGTGTTATAAACGCGTGAGTTTAAAAAAAAGAAATAATAAAGATTACACACACATCAAAAACGAGTCAGAAAAAAGAGGAGCAGTTGTTAATTTAAACCAGTCGCAAGATAATGAAAGAAAATTGTTTAATGCTAAGAAGTAAAACATTTACTTTTGCCTTAATTGAAATCAACCCAAGTTCCAGTTGTAATGTAATTCAATTCTCAGCGGAGCCTGCTACACCTTTGAGTTTTATTCAGAATTTACCTTCATAAACGAGTTAAGTCGTAAACGCCTCATCGCGCCTTCAATAGGCGGCCCGAGCGTGTCCGTGCTAATTTCTATTAGCATGTTGTACCGATATATTAAGGAGATTTTGATCACCTCGACAGAATTTTATTCTGATATACAAGAAAGCATTAAAACAGCTCGATTCCTTCGAATAATTTTATTTTGCTTGAGCAAACATTTCAGTGAAATATTCTCTGAACTAATTAATTACATACATAACAAATTTGAATAGTGGGAAAAACATTGATCTTGCATTACTAAAACCATCAAAACATCGGATGTATCACGTTTTAAATCATACAATACAATACAATACATAACTCATAAGAATTTATCGTTTGAAAACGTATGTTGGTTTCCTAGATTTTATTTCAGTAGGTATTAATTATTTTTTTTAGTTTCATTGTCTATTTTAAAATTGAAATAGTATATTTCGCAACAAGGGCCGAAAATGAGGTTTTGCAGGCTCGAGATCGTGTTTCAAATTCGAGACGAAGTCGAGAATTTGAAACGATCGAGAGCTGCAAAACCCTTTCGGCCGAGGTACGAACGCTATTTTTCACCACACTACACAATGAAATATACCCTAAATAATAAAAAAATTATTATTTGACTCACTTGAAAACAAAACTTTAAGGTTATGAGCGACGATACAACTTCTTTATCATGATTCAAACAAACACAGGTATGAAAATCATATGATCGCAACTATCCTGTCTTTGGAACCTATTGAATGTCGTATAATTATGTGATGTTCTGACGTTGTTTCAAACAAATAAACGATCAGCTGACTTTCGGCCCTTGGGCCCCCCCAACGTTTTCGGTCCTGTGGCGGCAAACAGTGAGTTTCGGACCGCGTTTGAAGATTGTAAAACAGGTGATTTCGTCGTAGTGTGGTGAAAAGGGATTTACAATTCCCATTAGATAAAATGTTGGGGAATTTGTTCTGTTAATATTAATGCAAAAGTTCTTTATTTTTTAAATATATTGCTCGATTTTCCTTATGTTTATTAAATTACAGTTTTTTAGGTTAATGACTGTTACTTGAAAAGTTTTATCCGTTAGTAAATTAAAAATGTGCATATATAAAATATAATTTATACGAAAAAATGTAATTCTTCGTTACTTGCAACAATTATGTTTAAGCTCTCACTTTTACCAATATCTGCCACTGATATGATGCTTACAGATAAGTATTTGAACTACTAACTCAGTACAATAGTTGAGACCAAAAGTACCAGAGTTACTTGTCAGAAACAGACGCTGCAGTCGGTCCGCGCAGTTCCGTAGTGTAAGCCCGGGTTTTACCGCCGCATCCCGGCCGTCAAAGGTGCTTTGGCTCCGTTATTTGATTTTGCACGCTCGGCAAGTCGGAAACGGAAACGCAGTTAAGCCGGTAGAGGGCGCTTCATTCGCAGTTCAACTGCCGTGATGTAAACTAAGTTACAAGTGTTTTGCACGGACGAGTCCAACAACGGGATTAAAGATATTTAGTTCTGTTCTGTTGGGTATTTAGTTGGATCTGTTGGCTCTTTGTAATTTTTTATCAGGCTGAGCTCTTGAAATTTGAAGCTTGATGGAAGTTCGATTCCGATAAACTGCTGAATCGGCTTCTTAACATTTTGATGTCAGTAAATTATTAATTTTTCAAATCATGTCTTTGATGCGATTCCATCATTTGAATCAATCTTGAATAAGACAGTAAAATTATCTTCAATCCCTTATGTGACACTGGAGCTAGTTCCTAGTTATTTATTTTCTTACTTATCGTCTTTGCATTGCAAATTGCAGGGTTACCTTAAGAAAGTCCAAATCCAGGCAGTGTTAAGACCGGCGTTTGTTCAAAATAAAAATATTCAAATATTGATAGACACAAAATGCGGGATTAGTTACAACCTATTTTAGGTTATAAATAATAAATTCAGACTTCACATCAAAACTAGTGCCATGCTATCGGGGAATGATGAAGTCCTTAAGCTAAGTTTACACTAGCATCTAAAAGTTGCGTCACTTGGACACTCTAATTAACATTGTTGTTATGCCGATACAGGTTTACCAAAAACAGCTGTTTTAACACTTCAGTTGTTACAACACATTATTCATCATTAGAGGGATGCAGTCTTGAGCGACGACACAAATATTTGTTTTTACAAATATTTGTGTCGCCACTTAAAACTGCAACCCTCTAATGATAAATAATGTGTTGTAACAACTGAAGTGTTAAAACAGCTGTTTTTGGTAAACCTGTATTGGCATAACAACAATGTTAATTCGAGTGTCCAAGTGACGCAACTTTTAGATGCTAATGTAAACTAGGCTTCAAGCATTAAACGCTGCATCTGATACAGATTGTAACAATAAATGTAAACTTAGTCGACCTTTTGCTTTTTTGAGCAAAATATTTGAATAGCCTAAACAACACAGGTATCGACATATTAAGTCGATACGTGTCTCGACATGGTTGCTTGTAAAATTTGTGGTATAGCCCGAATCAAGTAACATGACCCAGCCCGGCCACGAGACTAATGTTTATTTTAGCATTGCTCTTACGGACGTCCCGGGCCACAGCATTTGGCCCGGACTGTAGCCAGGCTCCCCTCAGTCGCCGCTCGTGCCGCCTGTTCGCTGCGATACTCGTGTAAATTACAGCGGGGTCGGCGGAGTTACGACGACAAGAGGGTTGTAATTATCTGCACGCCAGCCTACTGTACGTTCTTTATCTGCGATGCGCACATCAAACAGATATATTATCGATCAAATCTATGTTAAAAGTCTCCTGTGTACGATGACGCTATGTCTACTGCTCGATCTTTATCTGCGATGCGCACATCAAACAGATATTATCGATCAAATCTATGTTAAAAGTCTCCTGTGTACGATGACGCTATGCCTACTGCTCGATCTTTATCTGCGATGCGCACATCAAACAGATATTATCGATCAAGTCAATGTTAAAAGTCTCCTGTGTACGATGACGCTATGTCTACTGCTCGATCTTTATCTGCGATGCGCACATCAAACAGATATTATCGATCAAGTCAATGTTAAAAGTCTCCTGTGTACGATGACGCTATGTCTACTGCTCGATCTTTATCTGCGATGCGCACATCAAACAGATATTATCGATCAAGTCAATGTTAAAAGTCTCCTGTGTACGATGACGCTATGTCTACTGCTCGATCTTTATCTGCGATGCGCACATCAAACAGATATTATCGATCAAGTCAATGTTAAAAGTCTCCTGTGTACGATGACGCTATGTCTACTGCTCGATCTTTATCTGCGATGCGCACATCAAACAGATATTATCGATCAAGTCAATGTTAAAAGTCTCCTGTGTACGATGACGCTATGTCTACTGCTCGATCTTTATCTGCGATGCGCACATCAAACAGATATTATCGATCAAGTCAATGTTAAAAGTCTCCTGTGTACGATGACGCTATGTCTACTGCTCGATCTTTATCTGCGATGCGCACATCAAACAGATATTATCGATCAAGTCAATGTTAAAAGCCTCCTGTGTACGATGACGCTATGTCTACTGCTCGATCTTTATCTGCGATGCGCACATCAAACAGATATTATCGATCAAGTCAATGTTAAAAGTCTCCTGGATACGTTGACGCAATGTCGACTGCTCGGTTGACAACTAGATTCGGTATTTTCCTTCAAAAACTAATAACAATCTAGTAATGATAAAAGAAGATTCAAAATTATTCTCTTTCCGTGTGTTCATAGACAAAAAGATAAGCGTCCTTGCGTTACATTAAAAAGCTTTAACTAATTGCTAAGCTCAAACATTGATGAACTCCAAGAAGCCATAACCAAAGAAGAGATATAAGCTTAAAACAATGTAAATAAAAATCACAACCCAAAAATGTTTGAACAGCCAAGATTGATGGCTGACGAAGATACACTGTTAATATTGTGTGATGTTACTCGCTAATATTGACGAGTATAGGATTGCACCAAGGATATAAAAATGGCCAATTAATATTATGTTCGAAACATAAAGATTAGAGTGTAAATAATCCGTTAATAGGGGGAAACTAACATGTTCAATGATGTGAAAAAACAATTAATTAAGGTAGATAAAAATAATTTTGTAGAAAATAAAATACTATATAAGGGACGGTGAATCACTTTTGGATAAAATAATTTATATATTTAAATTAAACAAAACAGCCAAATGCTACTTCGACATTATTTTTGATACAGTTAATGTAAAAAATAAAAAATTAGATTTTCTTTAAAGTGAAGCTTGACTGTTTTATTTCAGAGAAATATTTCAGAGAACGTTTAAGAATTAAATTCAGTTCTACAAGATAAAAATTCACTAATGGACAACTGCTTAAATTATTAGACTAATTGAGTTTCTGTGTACAGTTCTGTCAAATCACATTGATGCCATTGAACGGCGGCCGGGATCGCCGCATGGCTTGTACCGTGGTCCATTTTAGCTAAGCTGCATAATTGGTCTAACTAGAGCTGAATTAAGCTTTATGGTCAATATGTGCTTTCAGAACTGAAATAGCTACCTAACCCACCGTGTATAGTGGTTAGATATTTGATTAATAACAATTATTTAGTTGAAGTTTTACTATGCTGAAATATTGGGCTTGGAGTAGTTAGATTTTTAGGATTAACATTTTTGTTTTGGCATGTTTTGATCATAACAAGGGGATTTTCTTAAAACAGATTAAAATTTAAAAATAAATAATCACTACCTAAAATCGGCCTATTTATATTAATTAAAAATAATCCACCTGAGGGAGTGACAACAGGCTTAACTGCATCGTAACTGATTACAATAAAAAAGTACATGTACATTTAAACATTTCAAAATGGTACCTACAGTAGGTACCATTTGGTCTGAGTAAAATATAATTATTTGAATGGGTTCCAGTTAGAATATAGTCAGAAATAATTTAAAAATAAATATTTCAACCAAGTTTTTAGCCATATCTAATCTTTTTTGTGAAGATCAGTCATTTAAATATACCCGTTAACTTAGTAATGATAAATACATCCTGTGAAGAGCTGCTTATGCTGTTTCAATACTCAAAGCTCTTAAGCAGCTATGAAAAAATGATACCACACAAGATTATCGATAGTAAGAATTGGCTGGTTAAATATAAATGTTAAATAAGAATGTTACAATAATTACGCATCGTTAATTGTAAAATTTCCAATCAAATTATAATGAAAATCATTGTTTTGTTTTATTATACAATAAACAATTCACAATTCTCGCTAACTACAGTTTTTCAGTTTTTTTTTTTTATTTTGCGTTATCAGCTGACATTTGCACAAACTACACGCGTGTCTGTTGAACATAACAGTCGAAACTCTTGAGTTCTTTTTAAAATTTATCCACATGCAAAGTCAAGATTCGGCCAGATTTGTATACACAAAATGCGCTGGTGAAAAACAACAAGATTGATTAGCCCTTTCTGATTTATATTAGGTCGGGGCATGACACCGCACGGCTCGATGAATTTATTAGGATGCCCCAGATACGGCAAGACCCTCTGCAGCTCTTGTTAGCCTAGTTTGTGGTTCGTTTTAATATTCTTGTCGAATACAGAAGAAATACAATGTTTCGTTGATGTTCGAATTAATTGTGAACGTTCCTTTTTTAATTAATCCTTTTGAGCCTACATTATTAAAGTAGTAATTCGACGAATAAACCATTCTTACTGATCTAATTAACAATATAAAAAACGATTTTATGTAGAACAGATTAAAGAAAAATACTGGCTGTAAAATACAGTATGGTTTTTTTTAGATATATGTCATTGAGATTTTTATGTGGTTTATAACACTACAAATCAAAGACGTGATTTTGATAAGCTACTGTGCTCAAATCCCTCCCTTATCAACCTTAGCTCATATATTATTTTCACAAGTCTGAAATTGTTTCGTAATCTCTGGTACAATCGAATTCCATTAAAAAAAACTGTTATTACTTACTCAGAAGAATTTCTGCAAGTTAGATGTAAATAAACATTAAGCACTAATTTTGAGAAAAAATTCTTAACCGATTGTTTTGACATTTTCCACAGGTTAGATCGCGAAATCATCAATCACGAAATCGTAAACATCGACTTCAACTAACATATTCAAATTGACTTCGATATTCGTAATCTCCACGACTTCGGAAGGGGGTGAAAGGAGAGATTTAAGGGATGTTAGCGTCACGGGGTGAAGGTGGGGGAGGGGGAGGGGGAGGTTGTTGACAAAGTGGGCTGAAGTGCGGGCGAAGTGGCGTAATGAATATAACAGCCGCCAAGTGAAGTGCGGCCACTTTGTCATCCGCCTGTTGTGAGCTGTGACTGCCGCCCAGAAGCGTGCCTTTTTGTTAACTAGGAAGCAGCCCGTTGAAGAACACGTGTTTGTGGTGTTGTTAGTCGAGTGATTATGACCCGTGAGTGGTGGACAATGTTAATGCGATTGTTATACTTGCAAAGAGTTGTAGTGAACATCGCGTCCTTAGGTTTTTTTTATTGAATTAATATTTATTCTTGATGTTTAGGGATTTAAGCTTTCACGTTTTTTTGATTGTAGCAATTATTGGCAGAGATATGTTTGAATTTTATTAACTAATGAACACAAATTATAAATCGAGTAATCGAGACTAATCACTGAGTTTCGTGAAGCCAAAAATTGTATTCCAATTTGTTATCTCTTCCATCTAAACTCAATAATTATATACAGAGCAGTTCAAATATTTTTATGGTAGTCTTTAAAAAATCAATAAACAACATAAATTATTGATTTATCTAAAAAAACCAACGTTGTAATGTTTTGTTTTGTTAAAAAGGTTTCTAATAATTTAACATTTTTGCTTTGCCAATAAATAAATAATATTTAAAAGAAAAATAACTTAAAGACAAAATGCAAATAATTAGTATAAAAGTCGGTTCTACATATTCCGCCGGAGGCGGTCCTGCGTTTATGCATTCATTATTGCGAAAGAACATGTTTCATACATGAAACAATCTAAATGTTGTTTAGTTGGTACAATATTTTACTGGCTTATCCTAAAAACTTTCAGATTAAATTCTAATAAAACACCTAAAAATATAATTACTGTTATGTAATAACTAGCAGTTGCCCGTGGCTTATTCGCTTACGATAAAAATTACCTGATCATACTTCTGCTCCTTGATCTGTCAAATTTCAGTATTCACATCTGCTTACAATTCAGTTTTTGAATGTTTACATCCTTATAAAATTTTAACTTTTAAGCTAAGGACCTTCACGGGCGTAGCCCGAGAGGATTTTAAGGAAGTGAATAGGCCTATGTCCTTTTCTGATTTAGTGGCTCTATTTCTGCAAAGTTTCAGCTCAGTTGTTCCAGTATTTTTTTCACGTGGTTGAAAGTCAGATATTCACACAAACATCCACACTTTCACATTTATAATATTAAGTAGGATTATAAGAGTGCTTAATAAGACTGTTGTAAACGTTGTTATAATTAGTACTGTAATTGATATATTCGTCTTAATCATTACTATCATTACTATTTATGAAAACAACAGAAGCATTAAAGCTAAATTTTGACTATTATGAAAACAACAGGAGCATTAAAGCTACTTATAAAATGAAACCGTTAACTCAATAATCTGGCGTGAAAGTTAGTTACGTCCATTAAATGGGCTTTAAAACTTAAATAAAAGACCGTCCATTAGACCTGAGGGAATTGCAACAGTTTTTCAGGAAAAGTCAAGGCAAAAGCAGGAAGAATAATATACATCTATCGAATTTAAATTCGGTTATCCTTATTGATTTTAGGTGTTTGCGATGTTAATTTGTGCATATTACAGATTTTTCTTTTTAATTGTAGATTGATTTTTAATAACAAATTCAAAATTATATCTACTTTAAACCTTTACCTGATTTACCCATGAACCAAAGGAATGTTGTAAAGTACAACCAGCAGGAGCGAGTTACCCACAGCCCGCGGTGTCGACGTTGTTAGTCAACACAAATTGGAACAGTTTCGGCGACGTGCGAGCGAGCGCTTACCAATACCTGACAAATTGGGCTCATCTCGTTATGCGCGTCGTTATGGCGCGGTATGAGGCCAATATGCGCGTCGCCGACGCTTTGATGAGCGCCCCCGGCTCATCCTTCAGCCTTCGTTATTTCCTGGAACCGAACGTGCTTTTGGGTCCATTTAAAAGAAAGTGCTTCATTTTTTTTTTTTTTTGTAAATTGTACACTGTTCTCATTGAGTGTCTTTTATACACTCATTGATGTTCAGTCGGTGTGCGATTAATTGAGGAGACGAGACATTAAGTAGACTTATTGAAGGCTTATAACTAAGAAACTTTCTCATTTCAATTTCTAAATTTACTAGTGAATACATACTGCTCAGCAGCTTTAACGTTTAAGATTGTTTGGTTAGTGTTATTATAATGAGCTGATCTTTTTGAATTTCTGCTCCCGTGCTGATTCTTATGGACAAATACTAAACTTTGTCTAGGGCTCTTCCTTTACATCTGACCTTTATAAATTTTATTTCCTGAAAATTTCACGCCATAGCTCTTTCCACCAACGCAGCTAAATTATTAATATCTTTCCAGAACTGTAGGAAGAGTCTTCATAATAAAAGAATCATACCGTTTTTAATAAGTCTAGATCATGAGTATTTGTTAATACTGGATTATTAAGATAGCATCCATGGAGTAAGGAAAAAATAGAGGTGTGTATAGAATTAGCTGGTTACGTAGTCAGGCTTGCACAACTAGCGCTCACGACGTCTACAATATAAACCAGTTATTACAACTCAATCAAAATATTTTGTGTACGGTCTTAGTTCTGCTTTCATATTGCTAGAAAGATTCTACGCCCAAGTACGCCATACCAGCTGATTGTTCACTCACCTTTCTTTTTCCTTTACGCCATAGATAATTGTTTTACTTTTAATTCCTTCATTTCAGAATAGGCTGAATCCTACCTCCGGAAAAACATTTGAGTTTATTACAAGCATTTTTTTTGCTAAATCCATTTTTGCATTTACGTGTTCGGGCGTAAATTGTCAGGTATTATCTGTTAAATTTTGAGAAATTTCGACAATGCGATTTAATAATTTACATACGACAATACTACAATATCTCGAGTCGCGTCGCTCGCTCCTCGAAGGTAACGCAAGTGTAACGCCGCTCCGGTAGTTTAGCCGCGGGCGTGAATATTAGAATATCTTTAAAGGCAGTTAAAGAGCCTCGAGGCTGGGCGAGGGGAAGTGATTAGCATTCGAAATAACAGGCCGTGGACGGGAAGTGGCGGCTAGCATGTGGTGATACGGGCGGTGCCGGTGTGCGGCTGAGGCGCGAAAACACTGCTGTAACTATAGCGGTAGCGCCACTACGACCAGCACGCCACTGTCGAGCGATCGGTGTTTATTTTTCGTCAATAAGACTTATTTATACTGTAGACCATCTATAATTTGAAATAAAGCTGCATATAAAAGCCTTAAGCTGCTTGTTGTGTGGACTATTAAAGGGGTTGCTTGAAACTGGAATTATTATTATTTTATAATGTTTGTGTAACATGGTTGAAAAGTCAAATTCGCCAAAGAAAAATTGTAGGTCAGAAAAATATATCTAAGACAAATTAAGCTCTACATGAGTGTTGTATGCATTCATTACAATTTTCGAAACTAAGTAAACAAGTACTGTTGTTCTTTTTCACCACATTTCAGTAATTTACTTTGATATTTTAATCACCTTGGGATGTCACTGGAAGTTTTGCAGTGGTGAAAGTCAGCAATTCTCAGTCATGAGGCAAATTTAACTTGGTAATGAACATCTTAAATTTAATCCTATTTATCCTTCCATGATTCCACTCCAAACTAAAAAAAAAATATGTCAGATGGACGTAAGACACAGATTTGCTGCAAGTGCAGTAAATTTATGCTCGCATCGATACCACAAATGCGATGCCGAGTTGTAGCCAAATCCACCTCTAACAAGGCCGAGGCTTACTATGGCAATTTCGCACCCGAGTTCGATAAACATACTCTTTTACTGCCCCATCCGTTGTTGACATTATTAAATCAGTTATCTCTGAGGATAGCATTTTCTGTTTTCACAAAACGCAAAGTATCGTACGTCACACGCCCGGTACGTTTCACCGCACTCGCATAAAAATCCCGCAATCGCCTAAGGGCTCGCGGAGGAACTATCATTCTCGCACTGTAAAACTGTTCTTACCGGGATAGTAACGAAATATACTAATACTCGAAATATAATCTTAAAACTTATTATGGACATTTAATTTCGACTATACGTATATGAAGAGTGCAGGGAAAGAACGTGTTTAGTCCAATTTTTTTCAATTTGCAGTTGCAGATGGTTTTGTATAGCTAAAAGTCTGCAGATGAAATTGTGAAGGAAGAAGCAAATAAAGTGCTTAGCCCAGAGGATATTCCACCTTTAATATTAGCTATGCAGAGAAAAATCGTGATAAATCCCAAAACACGGAAAGATCGTGGTTAGTCCAAGAGACATTCCACTTGTGATAAGGTAGAACCGTGTTAAGTCCCAAGACAAGGAAAGAACGTGGTTAGTCCAAATCACCTGTTTACTCTCACCTGTTTTTATTTTTTTATTTTAAAAACACAAACAGTGTAGTGTGTTGAAACTTTAGTAGGTACCGGTAACATGAATTTGTTTATTATGTGACCATTTTATATAAAAAGGCTAATATTGTGTTAATCATCACTAAGGCTTTATACAAGACTTGGACTTATCACGTTTTTTCCCGGTAAGTGTGACTTAACACGTTGTTTTCCATTCAAGTTAGACATTGCTTCAGTTTTTAATTTTTTTAAAGCTAACTACTGAAAATGTTCACTCTTGAACATGTTTACCACTTAGAGTAATACTTTCACAAAAATTTATAAAAAAAATTGTAATACATTTATAATTTAAACTAAGTTTCTTAAGTCTTTTAACTTAAAATTTCCTCTCCTGTAAACTTTTAAAAAGTGACTTAACACGTTCTTTCCTTGCACTATCCAATATATTAGAAATGGAGTCTCCGAAGTTGAAATTTTAGGAGGGTTTGCTTAGGTGATTTGGATTTAAATTACAAAATATACAAAATATACATTTGGATTTAAATTACTTTTAACGACTTGGACTATACTACAGAAGGCCGCAGCTGCAGGCTACAGCTAGCCGGGGGCGGCGCGGCGGCTGCGGCTGCGGCTAACGTCGTCATCGGCGAACGTCACTCAACGATTTGATTGTCTTGGGGAAATTTGATTTCGTCAACATCGGGCGACGGCGACGCTCCCTTCCGCGCGCCGCGTCTTGTTCTTACAAATAAAATCAAGCTTCTTCTCTCCAGTGTGGTTGATTTTGACGTCGGTGAATGTTGATTTTTTATGGTTTTTAGGTTTTATGATAAAAATTATTTGTTTAAAAATTATTGGACTAATTGAAAACAATTTAGTTTTATCGTGTTGAAATTAAAGTTTGAATTTAGTTCTGAATGTTTGATTTGACCATTAATCTGTCCATTGCATTTTCAGGCTCGAAGTTTCTTTGCTAAATTGGTAAATTGCTTATATTTGCATGGTTATATTTGTATTTCTATCCTTTATTAGTCGTTACTATTGATTGTCTTGTTTGCTACCATCGTTTTAGTTTTATTTCCCTCATGTTATATCGTCCATTTTGTAATAACTTTTAGCATGCATTCATCTTGGCTTATTTATTCCTTTAGTATTCTGTATATTTATTCTTGCTCTGTAATCTCTGTACATTGGCGTCAGCCTTTGATAATAATAAATATATACGTTTTGTAGAGTTTGATCTAATCTTTTGTCCCATGTATAGCTGCTTCTTCCGACAACCGAACTCCTACAATAAATTAAGATACAGTTAATTACTCTGTACAAAATAACAAGTTCTCAATAAGTAGCCTACACAGCAAAAAATAAATACAATCTAATAACTTTTCACGAATTCCCGTTTGCTGGTGGGATTCCCCTACGAAGTTAGTTAAATTATTATTATTTTATTTAAAAACGCTAAAATAGTTCCAAACTTATAGTTCACCAAGCAACACAAGATGTTTCCATCAAACCCCACGCCCAATCAACACCGACATTGCTCGGTTTCCAGAAACAAAGCGGATTCCATCACACCCACGCCGGCCGGGCCTTGCACCAGACACTATCTCGCCAATAATCAGCGTTTAACAACAGAGCACTTACAGAACGGCCGATTAAGAAAATGAAATCACGACTAGTTAGCGGAGGATCGTAAAATTAAAGCGTTTTGTGGGAGGAGGAGAGAGAGCGAGAGAGAGAGAGTGAGAAGGGGGAGGGTAGAGGGGGAGAGGGGGGCAGGCTCATTACAGAGGGAAGGCAGGCCCCAATAATTGGCATATAACTTTATTGTGGGCCGCTAACGACCTTCTCTTGGTTTATTGTAAACAAATACAATAAACTACGCGCCATTAGAGCGGCGACGTACATTGTCGCGGCGATCGCTCATTAGAGCGGACTGTCTTGTGGGAAATTCGTCTGGTGTGATGGAAATAATTACTGAAATAGTCTAACCCTAGACAATCCTAATATTTTGGTTTTGGTGGTTTTGTTTTTTTGCGGACATTTTGTAATCTTTGGTTAGTAAAAAGAGTTTTACGGCATTCCGAAATATGAAATTTGATCCCGTTCTTAGATGGGAAAGAACTAAAACCATATAACATTAGTATAATACAGCCAGGCAAACCAAGGCAAAAAACTGAGAACTGAAAAAATCACAAAATGCTGAAAAATGTAGAAAAATTACGCTAGTAGTGCATACTATAAGAAATAAAAAATCTAAAATCAGAACATTAACTTTTACCCCCACCAACAATTAATAAAATAAGAAAACTCTAGTTTTAAGAAGGACGCGGGAACATTGGTCAATTTTGTAATTCAACACGTATTTGAAACATTCTTACCCAGGTTTTAACTAAAACATGTTTGAGGAGTTCTGTATAATGTAGGTTTACTCATTAACATTAACACTCATTAACACTTTACTTTAAATACGGTGGTAATTAGTAAAATTTATTTTCCCGAAAATGAGCTTAAGATCATTAATTGATACACCAGACTCATACAGTATCGTAGGTGCAAGCTGCTTATAAGTATTGCCTTTCACATGCCATAACTTTAACTTTGCAATAATTGATAGAACGCAAACGATTCTTAAGGGTTTCTTTACCAAGCAAGTTTGTAATTTTTAGTAGTTTATGTTAACTGTTCCGTAATTGATGAATTATTGAAACTGTTCTCATTTTGGGAGCGTCATTGTAAAATCCGACCACATTGTTAAAACGCGTTTTCCATGATTTATTTGCAGAATTACACTTTAATACACATTAGTCTTAGAGACTCGAAAAAAAAGTATTTTCATCACCGATCAAAGAAGTAAAAGTAAAACATAAAAAAACCAACGACAAGCTGTTCTTTTTACAGCTTTTTTCTGCTACTAAGGGGCCAAGATAGGCAAAATGAGTACGCTTCATTTTTGCATAACCGAACTGTGCAGGCGTTGACTCTTTCTACTTTAGGTATGTATGTTTTTGCTTGGGAAATGTTTTTTTTTTTTGCTAAATACTTCAGCTAACAGATAGGTTAATCAACAACCTGTAATGATTTTAGTCTAATGTTATTCTTTTCTTTCAGGTGAGTGATGCTTTTCTTTCGCACTCCAGAAAAGTTGTAAGTACCTACTATATATCTATAAGTTTTACAAAGTAATATTTCGGCAACTGGATTGGTTTTTATATACAGAATGTTATTATGTATATCTTCTATAAAATATATATGTTTTAAATAATACTTTTGTACAAAACATTTCTTAAGTTTACAATTGTTTGAAACTGTCGTAATTTTTTTGTAAAACTTACAAACGCTTTTACAGTGCAATTGATAAATTATCAAACTGATGCAAAAACTGATAAAACGTATTAAATATTCCTAAGTAAAATGTATAGGTTTTTAATGCAACATCACATTATCTTAATTATCAGAATGAGTTCTTAAAACACATTAAGGACGGGCTCTATGAGGAAATTACTGCCTTTATTTTCAAATAGTTTGTATCTTTTCTGAAAAAACCTTTTTTGTTTGAGTTTGAAAAGGATACACATTTTCCCAACAACAGTGGTTTAAAAAAAAAATTTCGCGCCAAGTCACAATAATTCTCACCAACTTTCCCAATGTTTCCCAACGAATAAATCGCGGAAAGAAAACGAGTTCATAAACACGGCCGAATAATCAACGCATTAGACTCCGCGAACGGCGCGGCGGCGAGCAAACAGAGATGTTAAAGCGCTCCCTCAGCCGAGCGGGAGGGAGCGGGGGAGCGGGGGGAGCAAAAGTTGTTAGATAAAGCAAACACGCTAAACGATTGTTTGTCCGCCTTTGATATGGCAAATCGGTTTAAGTAAATACAGAGAAAATTGACGCTCTGGTCGGCGGGCGCGAAAAGGAGGTAATAAGACGTTCTCAAACAGAAACGTCGACGGCTTAAATGAAGGGGGGGGAGTGGACCAATCAGAGCCGCACTGGCGCTCTCGCCGCCTCGTTTGAGGGATTTCCATATGAAGACTGCCAACTTTGATTCTGATTTGTTTTTGCGCCGCGAGTTGGCGGGCAAACATCGTCTGTGGAGCCGATTAGAGGCGGGAAACCGAGGGAAAGCAAGCGGTCTTTCGGTCTTTCAGTCTTTGACGCCCTGCCTTGTGTAGAGTAAATAAGACGATTTGGAAATTCGTTTTTGAAAAGATCGAGGCCGATCTTGTCACGTTGAAAAGGTTTTAAGTTGTGAAAGTACGGCGATACCGTCATTAGATTTGTTTAAGCTTACTTTGAGTCTGAATTGGCCACGCATTGAATGTTGCACGTGGAAGAGATTTTTAAAGGAATTTTGAAAAATTGTATCCAATTAATTAATTGTGCGTTGGCAAACAGTATTTTAAGTGAACCCTGCAGTTTTGTTGGTTTTAAATTATTTTCAGTTTTGAAGGTAAGCATTGAAAATCGGTTCATCGAATTTAAGTGTCCAGCACAAAGAGCAACTTGCCTTCTTAGTGGCCTAACAACTCCAACATAATGTAAATCATCAAGCTTATCATCGAGCAGACCCAAATTGGTTTTGCGAGCAGAAAACATAACAGAGGCACATTTGAAGAACAGACTGAACCCAATGCACTTTTTCGTGCCCGTTTTTTTCGGGCGGCGTCAAGTTTATTAGGCTGTTTTACTACCCATATTGCGTTTGTATCTAAGGACATTTCGTCAATAACAAATATTTAGGTCCCAAAGAACAGATATAGCCAATAACAACTTTGATATCAGTACTTTGGTGGCAAACTGCACAACAAACTTGACACCTTCTAAAGAACGGGCACGAAATATTCATCAGGTTGGTATTCTGTAAGGTTCTGCATCTGTGACAGAGGTGCAAATTACTACAGGTCGAGTCCAATATCGTGGTCCAGTCCGCCCGTAAGACTAACGTTTAGTATTGGGCTTACTCTACACTCGTAGCAATAATCATTTGTCATTTACTAAATTCCGAGTCCACAAGAAGTGATCTTTCAGTGGGTGATTTTCCTCCTCTTGGCACCATTACACATATACAGTAGACGCCCTCTTATCCGGACCCCACGGGACCAAGGCCTCCCCGGATATCGGTGCTTCCGGTTAAACCGATTAGTTTCCTAAAACTAATTATTAAATCCTAGCATTAAAAATTTCATATTTTACGATAATTTGTCTATTATATATTTCCCAAGGGAATCGTCGGTATCGTCCCACGATCATTCAAAAACTAACTCAGTTTACTTAAATTGAGGAGAGCCTAGTGTTTAGACACGTAATTACTGATCTCAAAAAAGTATTTTTCTACGAGAACCGTCGCGTCGATATTGTATTTACCATTTACTGACGTCCGGTTAAGCCGATGTTCTGATAAAAATTGTACGTAAAAGATGTTACATGCGCCGAAAGTATCCCGATAAAACGACATCCAGTTAAGAGGACACCGGACAAGAGGGAGTCTACTGTATTATTTTATCCACCTCGAAGCACTGATTAACATTTCTTCCTTCTCACGTTATAACTTACCGTTAAAATTACTCAAAAGCGGAACTTACGCAAACGAACCAATAGCAAGTTCCGCATAACTTAACCCTAACCATTTAGGGGTAATCGAATCACCGACCGGTCAGGCGGCCTGTGACACGCGGATCACTCCGTCGCCCCATCGCCGGGGGGGGGGGGGGGGGGGGGGTGTCAAAAACAAGTTGATTGTGCCCCTAATTAAGAGCCAAAGACAAGTTTGAGATCAAAAGGACCCGGGCCGGTCAAAAGCGGGAAAGGATTACCTTTTACCGTCGGATGGAATTTAATCACCGGCTCGCTCGGCCGCTCTCGGCACCGGATTGGCGTACAGTCCGAGCCGAATAAGTTGGCCCGGAGTTAGTAAGAGGAGTGCTAAAATTGACATTAGACCTATTGGGACGGTCTAAGTTGTTGAACTACGGCTATATCTTGACGCGGATGAGTTGGGTACGGGGGGGGGGGGGGGTTGTCACGTTTGTATATAGATATGCCCTGGCCCTGTGTTGTGTTTATGTTGAGATCTTTTAGGCCTGAGATCGATACTAAATATTTATATTGTGTAGAGAATATACTAATCTGATGTAGTAGTGAGCCAAGGTAGGAAAAGTTCGTGTAGTTTTCCTTATGATTACGAGTTTTTCCAACAACTTTTGAAGACGATTTAACTGGTGTTATGTGGTTTTATGTCTAAATATCTTAAGTACTTTAAGAGCACTTAGGTCACTTTTTTGTATTCATATGCACACAGTATAGTTTCCTTCAGCATGCTATATATACAGATCTTTATTCAACTCCTTCTTCCCCCATTGGGAAAGCTGCTACATACAAACGATGCTGATGCAATTGACATTAGCAATATTGATTTAGAGCATTATAAATACAAATTATGTCTTAAAATTAGAATAGAATTTTTTAGTATCACAATATTGTGTTTTAAAGTATCACAATTCAGTCTAAACGTCTTCCAAAATAAATACAAAAAATTTGGGATGGTCCCTCTGGATCCGATCAGTAAGCCAATGACTTCTATATTTTTAACTTTATAGTTTTCTTTAAAATAAGGAATGACAGGTTCGTAAATTTGTTTCTTTTCTCTATTAAATTCTTCTGGTTGTTCTTTGCCAATTTCAAATCTTATAGTTGGGTCTATTATGTACCTGGTATTATGTAATTGGTTTCTTTGTCAATAACCAATATGTCGACTCTTCGATTTGATCCGTTTTCAGCAATACAAAATACCTCTTCATATACGTCAAATTTAAGGTCTCTAAATGAATCGGCAATAATTTTTCTGATTTCGTGATGTCTTGAGTTCCTTAGATTTTCTCCAAATGGACAAAATACTTCAACAGTAATAGCTCACTAAATCTACTTTTTGTGGATCCAGAGGTTGTCGAGTTATCCAGAACATTCGAATTTTTAATGGGGTTTAATATAAACTAGCAGATTTGAGTTTGAAATGAATGTAATACTTACATGAGTATTGTTATTGTTGCATATTGAGTAATTGAGTAAACGATCTTTAAAGAAATATCAAATGCTCAACAATTTACACAAAATGTTTTGAAAAAAAATGATTAATTGATGATTCCCTATTAGGTGTTTGAGTGTCGAGTTCCCCAGACTGTAGAGTTATCCAAGTGTCGAGTTAGTGAGGTTTTACTGTTGTAGGGTATGTTCCGAAATCGTATCTTACGATCTCCTTGTCTACTACATAGCAAACCGTAAAAATTTGCACTTATAAAAATTCTTTGTTATCATAAACCAAACTTAATGTAAAAAAGTCTACCGATAACCACTGGACACGTTAACGCTGTATTCCAAGGGCGCCCTACACAATATCAATTACTCTCTACAACCCGTATACGGTCCAGTGTAAACACGCGGGCAAGAAACTCGCCAACATAAACAGCGTGGCCGCGGCGGCGGCGCCCCCGGCACTGCGGCCGTAGCGGCCAGTCCGCCTCCAGTGCCGCACTACCGCACTCGACTTGCGACGCGTGTTTTCAATTAATTTGCCCGCCAAAGTGACAGCGGCCACAAAGGAAAACACCATTACAGCATCAATTTCTCCGGTTTTCTCCTCCAACAATAACACGTCGTGCCCGCGGGCCGGGATGTTTAATGTTTGCCCGATCGAAATTGCTAAATTGCGAAATTGCGAAACTGCGAAATTGCTTTTACCAAATTAATTGATTAATATATCGTCCGGCCCCGCGTACACGGCGGACGAAATATTAATTAACCGTAAGTTATCTGAGCTAATTAAACATCAGATGTTGTCGTGAGCTAATGAGTAGCATGTGTCGTCTGCTCTCCCCCTCCCCCCTCTACCTCACCCTCTCTCTCTCTCTCTCTCCCCCCCCCCCGCCAGTCGCGACGTCTAGTCCTCGTTATTCCACGTCCACAAGGCGCTAATGAGCCTCTAAATATACGCTTATGATCTAATCTCCCCGGTATTAAGCCGGTAAATTGGCTAAACCTCGTGTGCACGACGCGGCGCAGCCTCTGACTCCTCTGTGCTGCACGGAGTTGCTCACTGTGGCAGGGTGGGAAAGAATGAAAAACCAAGTATTAAAGTACTGTATTATTCACGAATAACTGAGTTCTGTTGAGAAAATTTCAAGGTATAGTGGTAAACCTCGAGTTTTTGAGGACAAGTCCGAGTGAACTATCTACTGATTGAGTTAGGATCATTATTGTGGTATGATATACAATAATAACGGAGGTATGAATATAACAGTAAGGTAATTTCGGGTAATGTACTGTATGCTTTCTTTTTACTTGGACAGTGTTTTCCAAGGGGATTGAAAACAATCGAGATATCGAAGAGTTCGAGTTGACGAGAACCGACTGTAGTATAATGCGTTCGGCAAAACCAATTCCATTGAAAACCTATGATAATTAATTTATAAGACACTGTATATGGCCTGGTTGTCAAGTTGTAGCTGTTTTCCGCCTTTAATTAACATTACAAACAATCTTTGATTAACTTCAAAGAGCCAACAATACCGCTTTCCTTATTCTTAATCCATAAAAAAGGAATATTTTTTCTATAACATAACCTTTTTAAAGGGAGATTGGTGAAATATATACGTTCAGATTTATGACAACAAGGTTTGATTTCTTTTTTAGCGTAATCTCGACTATTCTGCACACATAAAAACCTATTTCAACGTTAACGTAATAAATTTAGCAAACCTTATAACTGACGATTTTCACTGGTTTTGAGTTTGTACCGTTTTAAGTTAAAATATCTACATTCGACTTAAAAAAGAGCAACACAACTAATAAATCAACCGTTCAAAAACGATTGTACCCGATGCAGCTCGGACGAGCCGACCGTTTGCCTCGATAGTTGGGATTTAGGCCGGGATGTGGGGGGGGGGCGGGGGGGGGGTGTGAAAGGGGGTAAAGGGCCACTAATTGAATATTATCGTTGTCATCAGCTGCGGTCGCATGCATCATTTAAACTTTCAATTAGGCCGATCGCTCCGATTTTGTCAGCTACATTGCACCGCGTGTTTCGCCGTCTGTCTTTGTCTTCAAGTTTGAAAACGGACTCAAGTAGCCTGCAGTTTGCGTGGGTGTAATTAATTTATTCTGTATGTTTGTCCCAGCACTTGTGCATATTTATTGGCATAAAACACGAAAGATTTAAATTGAGTGAAGTAGTAGCCTATATTTAAAACTCGGCACTTTTTCATAGTTATGACTGATGGTAATCAGTCGCGAATTCTCCTTGTCTACAAGATTAATAAAAGGTCATTTAAATCGTTTTTTGTCACGTCTTGGGTCTTAATCACAAAAACCCCTATGATCTTAAATAAGTAGTACCTGGTGGACCGAGCCTAGCTCGGTGTTATTTCATGTTTACCAGTTCATCCAGTTACTATAAAATATTTCAATGTCATAAAATTGATAAATAGGAACATTTTTATTGCTCCAGGACTCTTCATCCCACCTGCTGTATTTTCCCTTGATAGCTGTAGATTCCAAACAGCTGTTATGATTACTTCATTTGTTTACACTTTCCTTGTTATTTTCGTTGCCATCACGGCAACCCATAAGGCCAATGTTAAAATTTTACAACTTTAAAATTAGATTTATTACGTTATTAGATTTTCTCTGGCCAAGTTATCTGCATAAAAGACGTTTTTGAGTCATAAATTACTTATTTCCAGACTTTTAAGGAAATCCTCGGAGCCGTTTAAAAGATAATTGTGCAAGCACGCAAGCATACAAGCACGATATAAGCACGATAAAATTACTAATATAAGAGTATAGGATAGGATACATACATCTATTGACTTATACTTAAAGTCATTTTCTTTCTTTTTGACAAATGATACAACGTGTAGACAAGCGACAAATCAACCGGCACACAGAGGGACGCTGTAAAGTATGGAGACGCCGCCGTATACCGGGACGGAGCTGAATCCCCGAACGTAACCCACTAATTGGTCGCCATTGACGGATCCGTCAAAGCGCCCATTAAATTGAGACTCTCATCTTGCTTAAGCCGCGTTTTAATTAATTTTCACTTTAATGCCGGCAGCCCGACACTTTAATGGTGTCGCATTCGAGACTCGATCTAACGAGACGGAGAAGTCGACGGACAAGATTTCGCGGAAGTTGGAATCGCAATAGTTTATCGAGGGAAAGGATGTTTCTGGTTTCGTTTATTTGGATGAAAGTTGAATTGATATTTGTGTGCAACAAATGTAGAAAGGTAGCTTGTAAAGTGACGTGAATTGAGGCCACCTTAAAGCCAAGATTTCTATTTTATTTGAGTTCTCATGTACGCTCAAGAAAATTTAAAATTAAGATTGATATTTGTTCAGAAAGGTATTTAAGTACGAAACAAACTGCCAACTAAAATGTATAAAGGGTTTCCCGAAATCTTTTCCATGAACGTATACAATACAGTAGGCATACTGTCATTGGGACTTGTCAAGTCAAATATACCGGGTGTCCCATAATAGTCCCCCCCCTAACTTTTTCCTACATTTTTTCAAATATCAATTCCAAACCACCCCCAAACATTATTGGGTAAGTTAATACTTCATTTTTAGGGGGTACCCAATTTTGGCCGCCATCTTGGATCCGCCATATTGGATCCAAAATATTTGTTTCAAATGTAAAAGTGGTGTTGTGACCCATCATTTTGACCTAGATTTTTTCACTGATTACAATGCCGCAATCCGTTTTTTAATATCTCATTTGGTTCTCAAGATATGGGTACTTTAAATTTATTTATTTTCAACCAATTTAAACATTACAAATTGAAAAAAATAGGCCCATAACCACAAAATAATGCTAGATAGTGACGAATAACCACCATCAGTCATTGTTGAGCGGTTTACACTTAACTTTCACCAATGTAAATTTTTTGGCCGCCATCTTGGATTCGCCATTTTGAAATGAGGTAAGTTATTTCAAATACGAAGTTGGTATTGTGACCCAGCATTTCAAACTAGTTTTTTGCGCCGAATTCAATGCCGCAACCCGTTTTCAGCTATAGAACTTATTTATTGAAAGATTCATATTTTTTTAGATTTTTAACAGAAACATGTCAGTATTTTAAAAATTAAACAATATAATTAAAAACGGGTTGCGGCATTGAATTCGGCGTAAAAACTAGTTTGAAATGATGGGTCACAATACCAACTTCGTATTTGAAATAACTTACCTCATTTCAAAATGGCGAATCCAAGATGGCGGCCAAAAAATTTACATTGGGAAAAGTTATGTGTAAAGCGTCCAACAATGACTGATGGTGGTTATTCGTCACTATCTAGCATTATTTTGTGGTTATGGGACTATTTTTTTCAATTTGTAATGTTTAAATTGGTTGAAAATAAATAAATATAAAGTACCCATATCTTGAGAACCAATTGAGATATTAAAAAGCGGATTGCGGCGTTGTAATCAGTGAAAAAATCTAGTTCAAAATGATGGGTCACAACACCACTTTTACATTTGAAACAAATATTTTGGATCCAATATGGCGGATCCAAGATGGCGGCCAAAATTGGGTGCCCCCTCAAAATGAAGTATTAACTACCCAATAATGTTTGGGGGTGGTGTGGAATTGATATTTGAAAAAAATGTAGGAAAAAGTTAGGGGGGGGACTATTATGGGACACCCGGTATTATACATTATGAACGCGAGCCCTCAGTTCCTATACGGCTGACTAACTTTATGGGTAACTTTATGGCTAACTTTTTGGGTATTGTATTCACAATGCCTTGCAAACGTCTTAGGTTAAAACCCCACAGTTATAAATCTATTCAAAACAACATTAAGAGTTATCGTTAACAGTCAAAACTGAAAAGCCATTCACGAAAATACAGGGTGTTTTTTTAACGCAACCCACAACTTTATTTTATCATTGAAGAATTATTCACCCCCCCCCCCCTCAAGATAATATAATTTTCTTGGGGATACATAAAAAGTAAGGCCTACGAAAACAATTCACAGGATATTCAGCACCTCAAAACAAACATAACATATTTAATGCAAGGAATTCAAAGACGTACCTTATAACACGTGTTCAGGAATTTGATGGAGAGAGCACAACTTTGTACAAAAGACAATGGCGGATTGTTTGAACACATAATGAAAACTATATGTGATCAAACTTAAATACAGTAATAGGTTGTATAAAATTTAAAAATTGACAAAACAGTAATCATTTCATATTTATATGTGCATTATTCAATCTTAAAAATGGGTTCCGTTAAAAAAAACACCCTGTACACAAAGTTTTATTAAAAGAGCCCCCTTTTAAAGAGCCACCAAGACGCGGCACGTGTCTAAAACCGCATCTCACGTCAGTCAGTCACAGATGGCCTCAAACCGGGTAACGTGTAACACCGAGCAACGTGCTGGTTGGCCCGAGGGGGTAGCGGATTTGTACCCCCCGGATTTGTACCCCCCACAAAAAATGCTACGTCATTTTGACGTCACAGGAGGCGGGGCCTAAATCGCTCGAGAAACAGCCCGCGACTGGAAATGTACCCCCCATTACATTATTAAATCATCAACACGTAATTGGTTTGAAATTAAATTATTTTCCTTAAGACTGACCCCGGAATTGTACGCCCCGGATTTGTACCCCCCGTGGCCAAATCTTAAAGTCCTACCCCGGATTTGTACCCCCCGGATTTGTACCCCCCGGATTTGTACCCCCCGTGGTCAGATTCTTAAGTCTGACCCCGGATTTGTACCCCCCGGATTTGTACCCCCCGTGGTCAAATTCTTAAGTCTGACCCCGGAATTGTACCCCCCGGATTTGTACCCCCCGTGGCCAAATCCTCAAGACCTACCCCGGATTTGTACCCCCGTGCTCAAATCCATTTTGACCGACCATGGAAATATACCGGGTCAATATACATTGTTGTTGTTGACTTTTTTAATTAGCTGTCGTAAATCAACTGCTGTTCGTAAAATTATTACCTAATATTATTCTACGAATATGTTTTATTCTACGAAAATCGTACGTTGCATGGGTGACGTATGATTTTTATTCACGTATTTTTGCAATGAATTAAACATTTAACGAAAGCCAAGTAAAAAACGTCGCTTTTTGGTTTCGGTTTTAGAATATTGTAAATACAATTAACATTTTTACAGATGAATTGGAAAAGAAGTTCAACCTCAGGTGTTTAATGATCAATCTGGAATGTAATTGAATTCTACGTAGAAGGGCGGAAGTACATAACAGTTTTCTTGCCGTATGAGGGTTTCCCGTGAGGCAGGAGGTCAACAATCATTTTCAAATGCCCACGGCATGCCTCGGCATTCCTAAGTGGACCTGATGAAATGTACCGCTCCTCCCTCTGTAAGTACAATTTATGGGTTTTGGACGTTTTTACTGGAAACAGTTTACTTCCTTTGATTGACACATGTTCTTCTTAATAGTTAATGACTTTCAACGCACATAACAGTTTTCGCGCCGTGTAGGGGTTTCCCGGGAGGCAGATGTTCAACAAATATTTTCAAATGCCCTCAGAATTCCTAAGTGGACCTGATGGAATGTACCGTTCCTCCCTCTGTATGTGCAAGTGTATGTTTTGGACGTTTTCACTGGAAAGAGTTTGCTTTATTTGATTGACACGTGTTCTTCAGATTAGTAAATAACTTAACCACAATTTGTTCCTAGATACAATGGAGTTGGAAATCCTTTGCTCGCGGAAAAGTATTTCACGCTTTTAAGTGATCTATAATAGTTCAAATTTAGACGCAAAGTTCTCATGAGACTTATGAGCTAATTTTCAGGAAGAAATAAGTCGGGAAATATATTGATAGTTATGTTCCTGAATCAAGAATAAAATTTAAGGGTATTGCTTTCATTCTTTACTTAATAAGCCGTTAAGAGCCTGCTGTACTACCCGCCATATTAGGTTTAAGTCCCTTAAGAAAAATGTTATTTCTCTTGAACTATGCTTGGCTTTGAACTGAAATTACTCTTTTACCTGAAATTGTATGATTATTACTCTTGGTTATGGTTTTCTTATTAATATTTAATAGAGAACTGCGAAGACAAAATTTTGAAATCTGTTCAATTAATAGATAAAGTGTACATGTGACTCAAAAACGTGTTATCTACAGATTACTTAGCAGAGAAAATCTAATAACGTAATAAAATGTAGTAAAACGTAATAAAATTTTGAAGTTGTAAAGTTTAACATTGGCCTTACGAGTTGCCATGATGGCAACGAACTAAACAAGGAAAGTTTAAACAAATAAAGTCATCATAACAGCTATTTGCAAATTACAGTCATCTAGGAAAAATTCAGCGTGAGAGATGAAAATTACTTGGAGTAATAACAATTGCATTTATTATTCATGAATATTTTCGAATTGTTTTTATTTATAGTCATTGGATTAAATTGTAAACGTAAAATAATACCGAGCAAGGCTTAGTTCACCAGGTACTAATTAAATAAGGACATTAGTGAATTTATTTTGTAAATATTTAATTTATTTGTAAATAATATGTGCTGTGACTGATACTTCTATATAAATAACTAGCTGATCAACACGGTGTTACCCGTTGAAAAACAGAAAAACTTCCTTGGATTTCAGATTTAATTTTAAGGTTGCCATGACAACTACATGAGCTTCCCTATACGTTAACATTTAAACTTTGATGTATCAAAGGGCGTAGCCCTGAGGGAATTTTTAAAAATCCGTTCTTAGTGGGTGCTTGTGCCCTGAGAGGAACGTTCATGCAAGGTTTCAAGGTTCTAGGTCGAGTAGTTTGGGCTGTGTGATGACAGGTCAGTGGTATTTGACAAATATACTGTAGATTACAGAAATAAAGCTGATTTTGATTTTATGATATTCATATTGAATGCATTCGTTAATCATTTAAATCAGTAGTCAAGACGCCAACCTCCGGTGTATATATTATTTTAGAATATGTTCTAACGGACAACACTGCATTGATCTCTGATCAGTTTTTATTGAATACTCCAAGTACAGAATACCCAAAAATAAATATGTTAACGTCCAAAACCCATCAATTGTTCTTACAGAGGGAGGAACGGTACATTCCATCAGGTCCACTTAGGAATGCCGAGGCATGCCGAGGGCATTTGAAAATGTTTGTTGACCTCCTGCCTCCCGGGAAACCCTCATACGGCAAGAAAACTGTAATGTATTTCCGCCCTTCTACGTAGAGTTCAATTACATTCCAGATTGATCGTTAAACACCTGAGGTTGAACTTCTTTTTCAATTCATCTGTTAAAAAATTTAGTTTTATTTACAATACTCTAAAAACGAAACCAAAAAGCGACTTTTTTACTTGGCTTGCGTTAAATGTTTAATTAAATGCAAAAATACGTGAATAAAGTCATACGTCACCCATGCAACGTACGATTTTCGTAGAATAAGACATATTCGTAGAATAATATTAGGTAATAATTTAACGAACAGCCTTTGACTTACGAGAACTAATTAAAAAAGTCAACAACACCAATGAATATTGACCCGGTATATTTCCATGGACGTCAAAATGGATTTGAGCACAGGGGGTACAAATCCGGGGGGTACAAATCCGGGGTAGGACTTACGGATACGGCCACGGGGGGTACAAATCCGGGGGGTACAAATCCGGGGTCAGACTTAAGAATCTGACCACGGGGGGTACAAATCCGGGGGGTACAAATCCGGGGTTGGACTTAAGAAGCCATGTTTAATTAGATTTATATCAATTATGCAACTGTTCAGCCAACCGTGAGATGTCAGTTGATCAAAATACATAATAATTTATCCGTCCTAAAAGTTCGCGGCCGGATTTGTACCCCCCGTCCTGTGACGTCAAAATGACGTAGGCGTTTTTTGTGGGGGGTACAAATCCGGGGGGTACAATTCCGGCGACCCGGCCCGAGCCCAAGCCAAATGTCGGGGACGGTGCCGAAACCTCCGACAGACACGGGCATTTAACCCACTTCTCGTGGCGATGAATTTGACTTACTATCGATATATTGCACTCGAATTGCCGACAAACAAAAATTTATGAGGGAAATATAACCTTATCTAAATCCTATTAGAAATTTCTACTGAGTATGAAGACCAAAATCTTTCATTAAAATTAAGCGTTTACGGATGGTTCGCGAATAAGTTAGAGGTTTTTATTTGAAAGTTAGAGCATCATTATTTTATAACATTTAGGCCTACTTTCAATTCCAGAAAAGAATTTATAGAATCCAGGACAATTGGCTTTGGATGTGCCGAAAATCAAGCTTGCAAGCTGAACTACACAGTAGGGCTTGTTAATCCTCCAGTAAATTTAGTAACAAATGTGCAAACCAATGGGACACTTGTCAACAATTAAATACATTTTTCAAACCAAGGAGAGCAGTTAAATGCATGACTGGTGTTTATAGAAAAAATATTGTATAATAAATGCCAGTAATTATACAAAAAACTGTACATTCTTTCGAATTATGTATACTTCGGCGGATTCGTTCTTATACTGATTTATTCGCGATATTACGATACAACGAACAAATAAATAGCGATGATCTTAATATCAAAGTTATGTTACCTTAGAACTTGGGCCGTTGCAATCATCGGCTAGACCCTAAGCGAGATCCGACTCTGAATATAGTTATTTAAGATACATGGAACAAATAAATATCGATGTTACGTGGATGGCCATTAGTACTTGGGTCGTTACTGCCATCGGCTAGTTCGACCCCCGAGTATCGTGATTAAAATACCTATATCGAACGAGTAAATATCGTTGTTCTCAATATCGCTGTTACAATACCATTAGTACTTGGGTCGATGTTACGTTGCCATTATGCTAGACCCCTGAGGTGGTTCGACCCCAAATATCGTCTTTACGATAAATCGAATGAATAGATATCGACATCTCGTTGCCAAAAGTACTTCTTATGTTGTTACAATCATTGGCAAGACCCCCGGGGCGGTTCGACCCCGATTATCATCATTACGATAAATCGAATGAATAAATATCGATATAAATAAATCGATATGAATAAATTTCGTTTCCAGAAGTACTTGTTGGGTCGGCGAGACCCCTGGGGCGGTTCGACCCCGAAAGTCGTGGTTTACGTAGTCATTCGGTTTTATGCGCGCCGTTTCGCCGGAACCGCGTTGACTTCTGACCCGGTGGTCTGGTTTACGAGACGTACAGTAACTGCGCCAGGCCCAGTTTCGGTAATTGTTCGACACGTTCCGCCGTGAAATACGTAGAACTCGTTGTCGGTTAGTTACGATATTGTTTTATAACGTTCTTGCCCTCGTGTTCGCGGCCGTCGAATGTTTTCGGCAGGGATTTATGGTGTTTTAAATTAAAGGGTGAAAACTGGGTCGTCTAGGTTAACATAACATAACGTGACTGGGCCAAATTATTTGAATGGACCAGTAACTGATAACGAACCGGCAATAAATAGTGGCGCGTTTGTCATTGGTAGAATCAGTAGATCAAATATTCACTTGCGCATTGGGTTTCGGTCGAACTTGCAGTCGGAGCATTATTGAGATCTATTTACATAAATACGTGTGATCTCCTTAACTTAGAACCGTTTGACCGAACTCGCTTATAGATTCAGAACATTATAGAGTAATCCCAAAAGTTTGTAGAGAAGATGTAAATAACTAGTTTCATACATATAAGTCCCTATCTCATTCAACACATTAAATTACCAATTTAAGTAACCTTTTTCAGACTCAAAATTTTTTTACTCCGATTAGTAAACCAAATCGAGACAAGCTTTTTAGAACTGTATAAATCTATCTATATCTATCTATTATACTTATTTAATACACGAGCAGTTTTTTTTGTTACAAAGACTCCTTCTAAACTACTAAACCGATTTTCATGTTTTTTGTGTCATTGGAAAGAGCTTGGCGTGAAGATTTGCAGGAAATTAAATTTAAAAAGGTTTGACTGAAGGGAAGAGCCCTAGACGCCCTTAAAGTTTTGTATTAGTTCATAAGATTTAACACGGGAATAGAAATTTCAAATAAAGTAGCTGATTGGAGCAAACAAAGTTTTTCAGCAAAGCCATACTTTGTTAATGGAATTGAAATCATTGCATGTAGAGCTGGGGGCATTTCAGTTGATGGAAGATGTAAATAAATAAACTATTATCCTAATACATACTTAAGGCCAGAATTCAGTTTTAAAAACATTTACTTTGAATCACATGTGTGAAGATCTTAATATTCACATATGTTTATATTCCAAAGAAAAATACTAAAAGGAGAAATAAATTATTATGTATAAATTCTATAAATATAAATATAAATAAAAGAAAAAACAGAATTAACATTGATATTGAACCATTTTAGTTCGGTTTGAGATTAAGAAGGGTCGTACGCTACTTAAGGCCGCGAAACATGGACATCTCCTTAAAGATGACTGAGTATTCACAAAAAATTTAGTTTTAAAAAGCTTTTGTACAAAATTTCAGTATAACAGGAATTTCAACCATATATATATAATCAATAAAATAGTTCTAGAATACTGAACTATAATTATTTTTATTTTGAAATCAATACACAACAATTGCTCGATTTCGAGCAACAGGTTTACTAGTTTAGAATAATAAAGCAGCATGATTACGACATGGTTGATTATGCTACGAGTTGTCTTTACAAGACATTGATCACTCTACCAGCGTGCCACGTTGTATATCCAGCAGTCAACAAGACCTGTTTTGAGGGATTCCGGAATTTTATCAGTCTCAATTTATACGAAGGGCTCTTAACCAACAATGAAGTTATTCTCATTATCCTACAATCGTAACAAATTTTGTAATGGCATAAAACAAGTACATCAGTCGATACGTGCACCAGCCATTTTACAAGTTTGCAACTAACAACAGCGTACTTACGTAGTTGCAGTTTGTTAATTTAAACGTTTATAAAATGACCAAACTAACGGAAAATCTAACGATCAAGATTAGCGTCAGTCGCGTCTAAGGAGCATGACGAACAATCCGGTAATCCGGGGCATTAACGAATACAAAGTACTGCAATTAAAGGCGAAGGGCCGGAGAACAAATGGGCCTGATTATAAACCTTATTAGTCGGCCTGGATACATTCATTATTGGATCACTGAGCCGGGCTTGAATCAGGCTTGAATCGGGCTTGAATATAGTAAAATGTCTCTTGATTGGCGCACAGGCCAATTATCCGGCCGTCTTTGCCCCTTTAACTCCGATATTCAAACACCCCCCTCACCCACCCCTCCCCCCGGCCTCCCGCCAATTTATAGCTAACAATTTTGGTTTCTCTCGCCTTTACCGGATTTATTAAGTCGCACTTGTTCGAATCCCTTGTCTCGCCTGCTTGATACTTTGTCGGTTTTACGTTTTTTACTGTTAAACGTCCGCGGGGGGTTTCTTCCGGTGGTGATTTAGACTGGTTTTTTACAAGGGTTTTTTTTAAAGAATTTGAAGATTCAATCGACCGTTCGGATAGTTTGTCTGATTGTATTTTTAAAGAAAAATATAATCAAATTGACCCGTTTAATCACTTCACTTCAACATATTTTCTAAATTCTTACTCGATTGTGATATTTGATTTTCTCTCTTTTTGAGTTTTCTTAAATAAATTGTTCTGATTAATAAACTTGGTTTTCAATTTCTTTCTCATAATATAAATAGAATGTTCGTGCATGCGTTGTTACATAAATACATTAATACCTTTGGGCATTTAGGATTTTAACACGATTAAAATGTTAATACACTCTATAAAATTTCTATCGTTAATCTCGAATAGTGATATTATAATAACCGCTTTTGTCCAGTTGAAAGTTATTTTAATTTATCTTTGATATCACTTTAAAAAAAAGAGGGCCATGGCTTCACTTTACCATGGTGTTGCAACGTAGCAGAATTAGCTTATTGTGCACCCTCCGCCCTTACCTTAGAAAGTTTACCAGGCCTTCACTCTCCGTCAAATCCCAAGGTTCTTAACGAACCTTGAGATCTTCTTGACGAAGGTACCTCATGTCACAGCGCGTTCCGTATGATAAAATTGCTTAGAGCCGCGGCCGGGAGTTGAACCCGGGCCGGCTGAGTGAAAACTCAGATCGCTACCAACTAAGCTACGGCGCTGTCTTTGATATCACTTGATACTGATTGACAGTCATAGTTATAAATAGTAAAAATATTATTCAATGCAATATTTAAGTATTCAGATCTGCTAAATACGCGAAATCTTTAAATGTTCATTCAGTAACTTTCATTCAGTAACCCGGCCCTCCCGCCAATTTATAGCTAACAATTTTGGTTTCTCTCGCCTTTACCGGATTTATTAAGTCGCACTTGTTCGAATCCCTTGTCTCGCCGTGCTTGATACTTTGTCGGTTTTACGTTTTTTACTGTTAAACGTCCGCGGGGGGTTTCTTCCGGTGGAGATTTAAAGTGTTTTTACAAGGGATTTTTTAAAGAATTTGAAGATTCAATCGACCGCTAGGATAGTTTGTCTGATTGTATTTTTTAAGAAAAGGGTAATTAAATTGACCCGTTTAATCACTTCACCTCAACATATTTTCTAAATTCTTACTCGATTGAGATATTTGATTTTTCTCTCTTTTTTAGTTTTCTTAAATAGATTGTTTGGATGAATAAACTTGGTTTTCAATTTCTTTCCCATAATATAAATACAATGTTCGTGCATGCGTTGTTACATAAATACATTAATACATTTGGGCATTTAGGATTTTTAACACGATTAAAATTTTAATACACTCTATAACATTTATATCGTTAATCTCGAATAGTGATACGATAACAACCGCTTTTGTCCAGTTGAAAGTTATTTTAATTGATCTTTGATATCAGTTGATATTGATTGACAGTCACAGTTATAAATAGTAAAAATATTATTCAATGCAATATTTAAGTATGCAGATCTGCTAAATACACGAAATCTTCAAACGTTGTGTATTCAGTAACTTCCATTCAGTAACCCGCCCTCCCGCCAATTTATAGCTAACAATTTTGGTTTCTCTCGCCTTTAACGGATTTATCAAGTCGCACTTGTTCGAATCACTTGTCTCGCCTTCTTGATACTTTGTCGGTTTTACGTTTTTCACTGTTAAAAGTCCGAGGGGGTTTTCTTTTGGTGATTTAGAGTTGGATTTTTAGAACGGTTTTGTAAAGGATAGCAACTTCAATCAACGGATGGGATGGTTTGTCCGATTGTGTTTTTAAAGAGAAATCGAATGAGTCTTTATAGAAAAATCTAATCAAATTGACTCATCTAATCACTCACCTTAATTTTCTAAATTTTTACCTGGATTTGATATTTCATCTTTCAGTTTTTTAATTAACTGTTTTAATTAATCAAACAATTAATATGTCTGTGACGTGATGTGCGTCACAGACATAAAGGTTGGACTAAGCATAAGTCTTTAAATCGATGGAGAATAAAATTATGTTACATCATAATTATTATTATGTTTGTTTTATAAAGCAGTACCTGGTGGACCGAGCCTTACTCGGTGTTATTTCATGTTTACCAGTTCATCCAGTTACTATAAAATATTTCAATGTCATAAAATTGATAAACAGAAACCTTTTTTATTGCTCCATGGACTCTTCATCCCACTTGCTGTATTTTCCCTTTTTCGCTGTAGATTCCAAACAGCTGTTATGATTACTTCATTTGTTTACACTTTCCTTGTTTATTTTCGTTGCCATTATGGCAACCCATAAGGCCAATGTTAAAATTTTACAACGTAAAAATTCGATTGATTACGCTATTAGATTTTCTCTGGTAAAGTAATCTGCATAAAAGACGTTTTTGAGTCATAAATTACTTATTTACAGACTATGAAGGAAATCCTCGGAGCCGTTTTTGAGATAATTGTCCAAGCAAGCAAGCAAGCACGCACGATAACATTACTCATATAAGAGTATAGGATACTTTCATTCCCTGCTAGAACCTCTACAGAATCAAACATAAAGCTAATGACTATAATATATGGAATTTTAAAGTCTCAATAAACAATTAACTAGCCTTTCCAAGCTCATTTAATTTAAAATCAGAATGATTTCGCAGAGAGTTTAGATAACGGCTAATATAAACACTACTTATTTGGGATACTCTACTTCCCTTTTCCAATTGTTCGGTGGACTAAAATTAGCGTAAAATCGCAAAAACAAGAGTTTCACAGTATTTGTATTGTTAGTATTCATGGGATACTGAAAATTCCAAGCAGCTTTAGTTTGAATGCGTTTCTAATGTTTATTTCACATTATGCAACGTTACTACTTGCGTATTCCTCTATTATTACCCACAATGTCAACACATAACTCGTTTTATCAGCCGGTAATGACAAAGGCACGAACATATTTTATATTCCCGCACTATAAAACTGCACATACGATTGTATAAGCAGCAATTATTGTCATTGTGTAATGTTAATTTAAACTTAATTGCAGTTCTATAACACGCGTTTGTTTGAAGTTAACGTAAATATTGTGACTGTGCTGATAACAATAGTTATCGATATTTGTCATTGTAACAGAAGCTTTTTAAAGTTTCACTAGCCAGAATTATATATTCAACTGTACGCTGTCAAACATTAGTTAATTATAAAACTAATTTAATTTTTAATTTTTTAATGCTAATTTGACGTTTATTACAATATTTCCAGTTTAACTTGTTTGTTTATTGTTTTTATCATTAAATAATTAATTACTTCTGGTTTCTCGTATAAAGAACAATACTCTAAATATATAACATCCAAAAGACCTTTTGCCACCAAGAAACGAATGAAAATGTGAACTTGTTGACTCCTGAGAAACTTGCGAAACCAGCGTAACACGCGAAGACTGACGCTAATGTTTTGACAGCAACAGAATTGCGTAAAAACATTTTATTATTTTTTTACAAAATTTAAGGAAAAAAGCAACATATTCTTTGAATTTCAAGATTTCCACTAAGTATGCTCATATTACATAATTTTTCCTACACCTAATAATTTCCCTACACCTAACTTAATAAAAATGCTTGTCTGCTGGCCAAATAAAACAAATTAAATACGCCATCACTGATATCCATCCTCCAGACCCATATATCACCGCTTTATACACGGTACCAATTATAAATCGAAATTGGCAAACGAAGACAATCCGCGTGGGGGAGGAACGGGGGTAGAAACATCCCTGGAGACCAATTACCCCGTATATCAGCCCGGATGAAATTGGTACAATGACTTAATTACCCCGGATCTGTATGAATCAATTTATTTTTAAAGCCGTAACCCCAGTACCCCAGCCGGGGCCGGGGATTCAGACCGTAAATTGGACCGGCAATTAGAAAGGTCTCCTTGTTAACTGCGGTATTAATCACGACTGCTTACAGGCCGTCACTCACGCCTTTTAACTATCTTCTGTCCGAATCGATATGGTTTTAATTGGTTCGCAGCTGCGAGGGGCTTTGTTGGTTCTGCTGTTCTGCTCGGTGTTTGGGCGAGATAGTGATATACTCGTGTCAGCCAGGGAGTGCGGCTGGAGCCCACAGTGGTTTGGAACCTTCAGCCGCACTCCCTGGCTGATAGTGGTATAGAGTAGCCATTGAAGAGTTAATGAGACTGATATACTGTTAACAGACATCCTGATGGTACGGTCCATCTGGCATTGGTTAACGTTCCTTGATAACAGAACAAAATTAGGCAAATCAGGCAAAATTGGGCTAATATTTAAGCGATCCACAAACCCTGTTTCCTCGTGAGACAATGGTCTTGAAGTTATGTTAAAACTAAATGAGTGATCATCCATAATACTCATGGTTAAGCTACGAAATTATTTGAAATACAGTGCAAATAAAAATTATTAAAAATTAATTACACTAATTAGGCCAAAGTATTACATTTAAAAACTGGTTGTTCATAATGTGTAATTATAAAATATTTGTTCTACTCAAAATTTAGCCAAATTCGACCTATACCATGCCCAAGTACACTTGCGTGAACAATTTTTTTTTAATCCCAAAAACGAGCGTCATCTGTTTTAATTGGTTCGCAGCTGCGAGGGTCTTTGTTGTTTCTGCTCGGTGTTTGGGCGAGATGATGATATACTCCTCTCAGCCAGGGAGTGCGGCTGGAGGCTACAGTGGGGCACAGATTTTAATCGCACTCCCTGGCTGATAGCGGTATAGAGTAGGCAGTGTAGAGTTAGCTAATGTAGACTAAACTCTATACCCGTAACATCTAGGGAGTGCGGATAAACCCCATAGTAGTATACAAACTTCAGCCGCCCTCCCTGGCTGATATTGGTATATAGCTAGAAGGAGTTAGCTAATTAGCTACAGGCTCTATACCCGTAGCATTCAAGGAGTGCGGCTGTACAACCTTCAGCCGCACTCCCTGGCTGATAGTGGTATTAGAAGGAGTTATAAGCTAATTAGCTACAGACTCTATACCTTTAGCATTCAAGGAGTGCGACTGTACAACCTTGAGCCGCACTCCCTGGCTGATAGTGGTATTAGAAGGAGTTAGCTAATTAGGTACAGACTCTATACCTTTAGCATTCAAGGAGTGCGGCTGTACAACCTTCAGCCGCACTCCCTGGCTGATATGAGAAGGAGTTAGCTAATTAGGTACAGACTCTATACCCTTAGCATTCAAGGAGTGCGGCTGTACAACCTTCAGCCGCACTCCATGGCTGATATGAGAAGGAGTTACCTAATTAGGTACAGACTCTATACCCTTAGCATTCAAGGAGTGCGGCTGTACAATCTTCAGCCGCACTCCATGGCTGATATGAGAAGGAGTTAGCTAATTAGGTACAGACTCTATACCCTTAGCATTAAAGGAATACGGCTGTACAATCTTCCATGGTAAACTCAACCTTCATCGCACAACCTGGCTGATAGTGGTTTAGTATTGAGAACAATGGCTGGTATAGTAGTTTGAAACGTTTATAGTCGGGACTGATAATGAGTAAGAAATCCTAAGTACGGTTCCTCAGGCATTCTACAAAAAATACTATAAACCTAACGAAGCAATAATCTTGAATATATTTAAAATAGCCTGATTACTATCACCTGCATGGTTTTACTGCAAAATGGTTCGAAATACTGTAACATTAAACACTATTTAAATTAATTATGCTACTAAGTAAGCTAAAAAAATTAAAAACCTGTTATTAAAGCATTTACTCTGAAATATTTTTTTTCAAAATGTTTAAAAATTCCTACACATTTATACCTATTAGTTCACTCAAGTGGACTATTTTTTACGAAAATCACAAAAATTAACAGGTAAAAAAAATTCACGACGAGCAAACCCCGTGTCACGGCCTCTGAAAACGTCTCGACAAATTTTTACACTGTCGATCAAACCGTAGCCCGCCGCGACGCTCGACCCGCTCGGCCAACTTTTAATTGAACCACAAAGAGAATAGTTTTGTTTGGCCGGCTTTATTATCCGCACCCCCTTCTTTGCTGGGGGGGAGGAGGTAGGGGGAGGGGGGGTCGATGTGAGCCTTTAGTGAACAACTCGAGATTGATTTGATTTGTAATAAATATTTGTTCGGATCGGCCCGACAAGCTGCGTCAAATGAAATCGGGTTTTCCGTTTCGGCCGGATTTTTCATTTATTTTAATGAGATTTCGACCGCTCGTCTGGGAGGAGGCCGAACAGAACTACCCGCTACCCACTCTACTAGCCGGCCATATTTAATTAAACTTATTTTTGTCCCCGGATTCGCTTTACGAGTTTGTTTAGTTTTAATTAAGACATATCGTTGTTGTTTCTTTTTATACGGATTGTTTCGGCCGACGCGGCTCCGGGTTTGGGCTGCGTTCGAATTGTGGGCGATACTTCTCATGGTATGTACGCAACTAAACATTTTAATGTATTCCAGAGCAGTCCAGGTCAAAAGTTTAGTTACATTATACAAAATAAAAGGATTATTAATTCACAACTATTTTTTATTTTGATTTGGATTTTTGCGGACATTTGCCATCTCTGATTAGTAAAATTCACTGATTTTTACTAATCAGTGATGGCAAATGTCCGCAAAAATCCAAATCGAAATATAAAATCACCATCACCAATAATTCACATCGACGTACGTGAATTATGTTTTAAGGAAAAACAAATTATTTATTTTCGAAGCTTTAATCTTCTAAGTCAAAAAAGCACGTGGCAATCAGCTCCTTTTGGTGCTTACGTAGTGCTTTGGTAGTAAGGAGTGCCTGAGTAAACCTGTTACATTCGGATATTTATGCCTATTAATCGATAATAAACATGAGGAAATTGTTGATTTATCTGTTACATGAATCAGCTGCAAGGTCTGTGGCATCAAGCCGTCAAGGAACTGGTATGAACAGTATTAGTTGAAAAGAATTCCATAAAAATTCCAGAGCTTTCAAACAAGGCCTTATTTCATCCGTAGTGTTTCAGTTTACTACCATGGCCGAAGCTGGTAGTTAAAAACAGTTTAATTCTATACCAGGCCTGTTTTATTTTCCTTTATCTAACGAGATGTCCAGTTTTAACACGCTACAAGTAACACAAGGGAAACTGGCCGATACTTTAATATTTTGTTCTACATATCAACACTGACGTAGTCTAGCTAGAAAAATCTAGTTGTTTGCTATTAGTTACCGGTATAATCCAGTGCCCGATTAAAAATCGTTCGCTAGGGCAAGCATTTTGATAATGCGATCAAATAAAGTTACTTAATGCACAACGTTTAAAGATTTCGTGTATTTACCAGATTTGAATACTTAAATATTGCCCGAACATTATGTTTATATTATGAGGAACAAATTGGAATTTAAAGTTAATTAATTAAAAAAAAACTCAAAGATAAAATATCAAATCCAAGTAGAAAATTTAGAAAATCAAGGTGAAGTAATGTCCACCTATACATCTCGTTAAAGTCTTCGTCTATTAATAATTCCAATCGACCAAATTAATAACATTTTCAAAACAGTATATCAGTAAACAGTAGAGATGGTTGTAGAGTTAAAGCGTTTAGTTACAATAAAATACAGCCTTAACAACTATGTTATTTGTGTCAATAGAAAAAGCCTACGAGTTTTCTTTTATCGATGTTGCTTATTTTTATTGCTATTCATTCATATCACGGGATAAAGCAGGAGTATGGTGAGATCACTTACATACTTAACCAACTGTTTGCACTATTAATTATCGTAAAAAATTTTCCATGTGTTTAAATTTGTTGCAAGTCATGAATAAATTAAATATTCTTGTAAGAACGTGCACATCAGATATAATACAAGGCGTCCTACTTAACTGTGCCATCATTGGTATCTCAGAAGCTATTGGATTTAGAGAAAACTTTAAATGGGGGACCTCACCTACTTTTGAAAGACATAAAAAATATGAAATCCATTTTATTCTAAATGGCCGCTATTTTCCAATATGGCGGACAACTTTGATTTTTCTTATGGGACACCCTGTATTTTGTAGCGTGTTTGGATTCAACCCTTACTTTTAGAACTTTTTATAAACTCTTTGATTTTTTTTCTGAAACCCAATAGTTAAGGAGATATCAGCCGTTAAAGTTAGATTTTTCCCCATAAAAAATGCATTGCGTTATTTTCGGCAGTCTGTATGTAGACGGTTAGGTTAATTAAAAAATGCCAAGGAACTAAAGTGCCTTAAAATGTGATTTTAGTTTAGATTCCATCATAGAAATAGTTTTTGGTGAAAATTCACTCATGGAAATAATTATTTCGAATACTTTTAGACTCCATAAGGATGACATTGGGATGGCAGGGTTAAAATGGACACATTGCATTTCAAATGGGGAAAAAGCAAACTTTATCTGCTTATCTCCTTAACCATTGGGTTTAGAAAAAAATGTCAAAGAGTAATACCCACGTCGCAAATGTCAAAGAGTAATAAGTTCTTAACCATTGGGTTTAGAAAAAAATGCCAAAGAGTAATAAGTTCTTAATACCCCCGTCGCAAATGTCAAAGAGTAATAAGTTCTTAAAATCAAGCGTAGAATCCAAATATGTCATAAAATACATGGTGTTCCATATGAAAAATCAAAGTTGTCCACCATATTGGAAAATGATGGTAATTTAGGAGAAAACAGAATTCATATTTTTAAATGTCTTTAAAAAGTAGGTGAAGTCCTCAATTTAAAGTTTACTCTAAATCCAATAGTTTCTGAGATACCAAAGGTTGCACAGTTAAATTGGACACCCTGTATACCGAAACGCACGACTCGTGCCGGACGCAGTGTTTATCAATAACACGTTCAGAACGGAATAATCTCATAATCGATGCACAGCCAATTAAGTTTAATTGCTCTTAACGAATAGTAAACGAGCCGGTTCATCTGGAACTAACGAGTGTTCGCCCGTGAATGCGGCATTCGCCTCTACAAGAGCGGAAACAAATTGCGGATTATGTTCGGCGAATGTTTTTGTTAAGTTTTCGCCTTGTATACACGATAATTGCTCGCTTTCATAGTTTTTTCTCGGAGAGTTTTTAATCGTTACGAGCGGCTTGATGGGGGAATGATTTTTAGATGATCGTTATTCTGTATTGACACTTTCTCTCTAGAGTTGATTTTTTATATTTTTTGCCAAGTGTTGTAGTGTTTTGGTAGTGTGATCCAAAATTGTAGCGCATTGCAAAACATCTACACTCAGAGGAGGTGTATAGTTCCACTTTTTCAGAAAGTAAAGGTTTAAAGAAAAGCGGATTTAAAAGATGGAATGGAATGGAATCTAAAAGAGAATACCATTTGTTCTCTCACTTATTAGAGATCGCTTACTTTTTCATGTGTTGTATTCTCATACCACTCAGTAATATAACAATGAAAGAGTAAATGAATGTAACCTTATGTTTCAACAAAAGGTTTATTTGTTAACAAACTAGATGTAAACAAGAGTCTTTTAAACTAAACATCAATAAACTGATATTTTATAAATGCGTGTATTAAGTAATAATACAAGATAATATGTCACTGTGAGTATAAGTGAACGGTTCGTACACAGGTCGAAAAGTTGATTTTCGATTCCTCTTCACTCTTGATCTTAAGAAATTCAGTTAAATGTAACTCAAAGACGTCTGGTAAGGTTATATATACGTATGTCTTATTTTAGATATTATCATCTGTTCATTAAAGATTTAACTACAAGAACTTTTATAACTCTTAAACTTTTTTAAAATTTAATTTAAATATTGTTAAACTTGTAGTACTAACTGAAAGTAAACCAAACTACTCTACAGATCTTATAATCCAAGAACAAATAAATGGTCTTCAAGATTATAGTGACCGCTCATTTGAAAAACTTTCGTTAATAACATGAACAATGGAATAACTTTTAACGCGCTGCGTCATTGTGTTCCAGCACCATTATATATTTTTCAGCATTTACAACTTTAAAATGCATTGTTGGTAATGGTTTGCGTATTTTGATTTAGAGTTTTGCGGACATTTGTCATCTAATCAGTGATGGCAAATGTCCGCAAAAATCCAAGTAAAAAATGAAAATTAAATTTTAATAACATCCATGTTTCTTAGTAAATCCATTATAGAAATGTTTATATTTTGTAGTCGTGTGTCTTTTATGCTCCCCTATTTGGGTTGAAATTGGTTTGATTCCTTTTATGGGATTTTATCTCTCGATGAGCTAAGCTTAAAATTGTTTATTTTATTTAATTTTTGAATATTTTGGTTTGCCTTGTTAATATTAACATAATTTCCACAAAGGAATATAGAAGTAATTTTTATATTTTTGTATCGGTAACATTTTGTATATTAATATAGTAGGTCGTAAATTGAGACGTCGAGATAAAATCAACAGCTCCCAGAATATATTTAAGCCCTTGAGTACACAGTAAGCCCTTGACTTATGTAAACAGTCGCATTTACTTTGTGTAAACCAACGGATTACACAATCCAATTATATCTAATAAATAGAGCACGTCAACAAACGCAACCACTAAAGAAACCCTTAAGCTTGCAGAACGACCTTCAAATAAAACAGCAAATTCGCGCTCTCTATTCAAAAATAAACTCCAAACAATAAAATAAAACATGTTTTCAATTTAAAACATTAAAACTCCCCTCCATCCGGCTGGAGAGGGGAGAGCGCTGCGATCGATCCGGCCCGTCCGGTTCCATTTATTTAATCATCATTAAGGACACATGTAGACAGCTTTGCACTAATTAGAGCGAATCTCGGCTCTGCCGGCACATTGATTAGGAAAACACAGCTAATTACCGAGCCCGGCCGAGCGCCGGCGGAGACGCCCGAAGTCGGCCGAGCCGAGGCGAGCCGAAGACGCCGCGCGACTTGTATAAAAATACCGCGTTCGGCGGGACCCCTTCTTCTGCCGTTCAGAAGTGATTAATAACTTCCTGTAGCTCGGTATGACGAATTAATTGGCACGGGGACTTTGTTTGTTGTGGGCTCGAAAATAAACGACGGAAGGGGGTTGGACGTTTAATTTTAGATGAGGACTTAGCTTTAGGTATATAAGGTATCAGAAAGGTTTTCGTCATCGTTAAAGATTATATACTAGAAATGTAATTGTATTAGCCTTGATTGTTCGGGAGTTGCTTGTGTAGTTGCAAGTGGGATGGAGAAACGTCGGAAATGCCATGCACTGTCGTAGGTTATATTTATCCCCTACCCCCAATTGAATAAAGACTACCAATTTTGGTAGTTTATTTACCAATCTAGTTAATCTTAATTTAGTTAATTTCGTTAATCTATCTTATTCTGTTGCTGCTTTCTCAACTTCGTTCAATGTAAAGACACATTGTACATGCCTCAAGCCTCTACTTTAATACATCCAACTAACGTTGAACGTTTTTTTTTCTTCGGAGATTTCTGATACCAAACCTATGAATGAGAAAATAGTTTACTCAAACGGATCCTGAGCTGGAGAAAATCACGTCTCAAAAAACTAAACACCGTTGATAAATATTATTGTATCCAATTAACTCTGGGAAGTAAAAAGTATTGAGTACTGTATTGAGTCAAACCTTATAATGAAAAGAATATCCATTCGAGGACGACTATTAATTTAACTAATGGAATCAAAGTGAAACAGAAACAACGTTGTTCATCATAGCAATCTCTTAGATGTGTGAGTCGAGAGGATCTATGCATATAGAATGCTAGGTAAATAGAGCAGCAGCCGTCTCGCTTAATCTTCTCACACGTTGAATTTACATTGAATCCGAGCCAAATAATCCATATTTCAATTGGAGGTGGTTCAAACTGGGACAGTACGTCTTTCTTGACTTAAAGTACGAGTGGTTGCAAAGTGATGCTTGTCAATATGAGTTGTTTTTTGTGGAATCTGCTATTTTACTTGTGCTTTTCGATTATTAGTGTTTTCCAATAGCTAGTCGTAGATTGTCGGCGCACAGCTCCTTATGTACCCAATGTTATTGGCCTGTCCAGAGCTAATCTATGCATTGGAACTACGACTTTATCCAATCTAATGTTCATAATACAGTTCTTATAAATCATCGATTTTCGTAACAGAAACATTTACACTGCTTACGTTTTCAAGCTGTAGGTTACGTTTTATACTGCTTATACGTTTTTAAGCGTTTGAATAAGCAACGTTTCAATGTAACATCGTTAAATTATAAAACAATGATAAACTGTGTCTTTTAAGTTGTTTTGTTACTCTATCTCATGCTGTATAACGATATTAAAATTCAAATAAAATAATTATTAATGTTCAATTAATTACAAAGTTTATCATAACTTGTAACAGCGAGTTAATAATAATTCGAAGTGAGTTATACTCGACTTGAAAATCACTCTTTGTGAAGTAACTCCTCTTTTATTATTTGATCAAAACTCTTGAAATTTGAACTACATCATATTTTTATACCCCGGAAATTGTTTTAAATCTATAAATGAGTAGTTGATTATACATTCAAATATATTTTTTGTTAATAGCCTTCATTTAAATTTAACACTTCGTTCGACCTATACGCGACATAGGAGCGTATTCCTAGTAATAATAATAATTCCATTTGAATTGTAACATCGTTACGGTATGAGATAAGGTAACAAACCATCTTGAATGACTAAGTTTATCATTGCTTCATCGGGCCATATAAAAGGGTATCAAGATAGGACTGGGGTAAACTTTAATGGTTTTACATACACTATTTTATCGCGGCAATGATTGGGTTGTTCAAAAAAGATTCATATTACTTCTTGAAAGATCTAAAAGTTCATAATAGAATCAAAATAACAGTTACATCATTGACTTTGAATCTGAAGCAGACCTTCCATCGCAATATAAAATGTGTACCGGACTTTGAGTGACCAGGATTAAAAGGGCTCTCAGTTATAGTGAATCAAAAAACAGAGTGTACTAATGTCACTTGTTAATTTTGATATTAAGAGAGATAATATATCATTTTTTGATACAGAAAACAAACAATTGTCATTTAATCATTGATCTATGAATTGTAGAGTACAAAATTTTAAAGCAAGTAAAATAAGGGGTTAACAGAAACTACCTCTGTTAATAATTAATCAAACTATGTCAAATTTAATTCTGGGCCACCCAAAATTAGCTATAACTTGATAATACAAGTAATAAGAATGCGAGGTCTATTAATTATTTATAGTCAAAGGTTACATCAAAATCACTAAATACATAAACGTAAGCGAAACTAACAAAAACTCATAAAAAATATTTTACATTGTTGTTTTAAAAAGGGAAAAATATTGAAATAAGTCGAGTGGCGTTGTTAGGCGTGTGGGGGGGGGCAAAGTTAGCCTGGGGGGGGGGTGCGCTCGACCATGTGTTCATTACCTCATACTCGGTCAGATTTCCCTACGGGCTATGTACTGTATTTATGATATCTCCCCGCTTATTAGATTTTTGTATACTCCTTTATACCCCATCAACACTTTAACGTTGATTAATTCTGTATACTGTCGCTCGGTTCGAACTTGATCTTGGCGATGTTTTGTTTGGTCGAAATTGGCTTGATGGTCAGTGGTTTTATGAGAAGAAATTACAGAAAGATGAGTGATTTTTATCTTAGAATACTTATTTAAAACATAACATATAATTTCCCTATAGCAGTGAGAAATAAGAAATAAGAAATTTTTATTCCATGTAGCTGGGTGGATTACATATTTGGAAAGTCAACCTAATCTAACACCTTACTCTTGTTAAACGTAAAACCTTACTACCAGCAACAGTACCACTTACTAATTATCTTTACAACATATATAAACAAAAATAATTTCAATGTAAATTTGAAAAAAAATTCACTTTTAGTAAACAATTTTCGCTAAGTTAATTTGTTTACTTCTTAGGGCTCTCCGCTGTACGGCTTCGAGGCTCTAAATTCCTTGTAAAGTTTTACAGCTGTTTTAATCTCCAAAAATGTTTGAAGACTCTAGAACGTCGATATCCGCCATCAGTTTTTCTTCATAAATCACACATGCATAACAATATAAAAACTGCAGTTATTTTTCAATCCAAAGTAACATCTTTAAAAAGTTCATACCCAATTCAATTACAAACCACATTTTAACCCAAAGAGTAAAAAACACGCCATTGTAAAGCAATCACTCAAGCAACCCAAAAACAGAATGCAAACGACGCGCGACAAAATGAAAAGATCGGAATGGATTAAGTGGTCGGAAATTGGATTAGAGGGGCACAATCGGGAGGGCGTCCCAATTTTTGAGATGGACCTTCGCAATCAGGGAATGGCTGCGACCGAAACACAATCTCACAAACACTCGCCTTGTCAATTGAAAAGCTTCGGTTGTAAATCGGCGCGGCGCGGCGCCTGAATTAGGCAAATCCAGCTCCAGTTGGCCGCGAGCCAGTAGCTTCCGGCGCGCCGTTGTTTCCGGCAGTCTTAGGTGAGTTTTATTGGAGGCCTAGTTAGCTTTGAAGAGACGGTTTAAAAAAAAATAGGTTTTTGTCTACGAGCATTTTTGCTAAAATTGGAACGCCGTTAAAGTCCAAAACATGAAACAAAAAATAAACATTTCTTTGGTATTAAACATTAAAATCTTGTTTTAAAAAGGGTGGCGGCCTCACACGAAAACATCACGGCCTCGATACAACCAGTAAAATGTTTTATTCGATTATTTGAACTAAAAAATATCCCTTTATCAAATTTATTCATAAGTTATTTGACGAAAGACGATTCAACGCTCTTTAAGACCCTGCATTAATTAATTAGTTACTCGGTAAGAACGTGTTAAGACTCACAATTTTAATTTATTTACTAGTAATATTGTTTTGTGATGTTCATATTCTTATCAGTAGTATATTTAAATAATGGCTTAATATGTCTCTTAAATTATTCCAAAGCTCTGCTAATTTATACTGTATACGAACGTGTTATAGCATGTTCAATTATGATGCTGCAGTAAAATAACATTAGTAATATGTTTTTATGGCATTTTATGTATATCTTACGTGGGCTTGTGGCAACAAAGCCCTATACCCCATAAACAGTTCTGTAGCAAAAACATCCACCCACCACGATCTCTCATTCTAATTGGGCTGCAGCACTCCGAGTCGAATCAATTAAAATCGATCTTAACAAGGTAGGCGGTTGACGAACGGGAAACAAGACGGGCAAACACACAAACAGCGAGTGGGAGCGAGGCGGTGGGGGGGGGGGGTGCAGCCCCTAAAGTGACATGCATGGGCACCGGCGGTAAATTAATTACAGTCGTGGAGCGTGGAGCGCTCGCCAATTACGACCTTAAGGTTCCAATCTGGCGTGAAGTTGAACATGGCGCTGTGCGGCGATCAGCGTTCAGCGTTCAACGTGCAGTGTTCAGCGTTCAATGGTGTATTGTCGGTATCGACGGTGGACGGATTGTGCTTGAGTGTATGGACTGACCGGGCGATGCAGTTGAGTTTTGATGAGAGTTGAGAGTTGTGGATGAAATTTCTACCCTGAGTCGATCAGTTTAACTATAACTTAGTTAAGGTTAAATGTTTTTCAAACTTAGAATTTTATAAAGGTTATGATTTTTTTTGGGGTAATGATAGGCCTAATATAATATATTCACGTAAAGTAAATTACCATAATCATTTCGAAAATACTCTTCTGAGCCTCTTACAACCAGTGGTCCGTCTAGATTAGTAAAAAAACAATATATGTTTTGGGTTAATTTCGATTCATCGGGCAGCAAAATCTTCTTGGTATCAACAAAAGGATCATTTTTTATTGTACTGTACGACCTATCAAACAACAGTGATCTACTTAACGTAAATCAGTCGATAATTTTGATTATATGACTTATAGAACATCGATCTAGTCAAATTAGTCGAGCATTTTATACAACTTATTAAACGCAGTGATCTAGTTAATATTGATAAGTCGATCATTTTGGATTATTTCGATTTATCGGACAGCAGTATCTAGTTGGTATCAACGAGTGGATTATTCAGATTGTTCCACTTGTCGAACAACAGAGATCTACTCAATGTAAATTTCGGTAGTTTTGATTATTTTACTTATCGAACAACGGTCCGATAAAATTCGATAAAATTCGCTAAAAAACAATACCTAGCGTAAATTAGTCGATAATTTTGATCATTTGACTTTTCGAACAGTACTCTAGTTAATTTTGTTAAGTCCGTCAATTTGGATTGTTTCGATTTATCGACCAGCTGTGATCTACTTAAGGTAAATCAGTGGATAATTTTGATTATTAGTTAAATAAGTTAAATAGTTAAATAAGTCGATCATTTCGATTACTCAACCTATCGAACAACAGTGATATACCTAGTAATAAGTCGATAGTTTAGACGATGCGACCTATCGCACGGCGCTGCAGGCTGCAGGGTCGCTGCAGGTCGGTGTGGCAGGAACCGGTTCGTGTAATTGCAGTCGGTAATGCTAAGTGATGAGGGTCGACCTCTACAAGTCTGACCTTCCGCCTCAAGCCGAGTCCCAGCCTTGCGGCGAGGTGAAAATCACCTTCCTTCGATATAAACTTCTTTTTAGTTAGGTTAGAATATATTTCATTACTAGGGCCAAAAGTGACGCTTTTCGTAAGAGGTCAAGTTTTACGACCGAGGCTGGAAACCGAGGTCGAAAAATGACCGAGTAACGAAAAGCAGCTTTAGACCCGTGTGATGAACTATATTTTTCGTTTTACCGCTCAGTACAACAGGCTATAAACGTAAGAAAACCAAACTATTACCTTTAAAGATATCTCGCTAAGGTAGTTCCATCTTGTTCTTGCTATTAGAAACAATCGGCTGATTGTCTGTTTCATTCGTGTTAGGTCAGACTGACAACAATGAACAACTATCGATGTTTCGAAAGCGTTGAACTATCGATTGGTGAAGTGAGCGAGTTTCTCAAATTGATTAAACCGACAAAGATGCAACAATGAATAACAACTGATAATAAAAACCGATAACCACTCTCGATGCAATCGATAGCTTACCATTGACGCTGCCGTACACACGTTTGCAGTTTTAGTACATTATAAACGAACAGCTGACGTCCTCGACTACAGCTGATTGTTTCTCTCCCTAGTGAGAGAAACAGCTCCTTTAGCCTCGCAACACATAAAAACTGCCGTTTATGCAGCGGTATAACGAAAAAGTAATTTGCTGCTGCAAGTGAGATGTGGCCCGCCGTACGTGCAGCAATCTCACCTATAGATTGCTATAGGCCGATTCAAATATCAGGCCCAGTCCGTCCGTATAAGACTAATGATAATGGCTAACTAATATAAGACTATGACTAAGATATTATAAGACTAACATATCCAACACCATCGTTGGACCCCATTTCTTCAAACGAAAACTTATTTAGGATCAATTTTTATATTATATTATTGAGATTGCTTTGTGATGTTATTTGATTATTATTTGTATTGGAAATTGGTCTGTCGAAGTCTTTTAGCGTTTTAAAAGAGGTTTACTCTAATTTGGTAGGATATGCGTTGTTTTCTGAATAACATCTTAAATTGTGCATAAAAAACCACCGCCTAAATATCATTTTAAATTTATTTCAGTTTTTTCTAGAACATCTAAAAGATCCTTTACTCATAAAAAAGCCTAATATCTGAATTCGGGCAAGGACAATATACTTTGAAAAGAATCCACAAAACACGAGTGAAAATTTCAGCAGCGATGTGTTTATTAAGTTTTCTGATTTTCCTCCGCCGTATCGGGGGCAAATTCGATTATTTTCTACCGTCAATGAAAATTCAAATGGCAATCGGAAATCGGCGGAGCGGGTCGTCCGGATTTGCATCCCTAACAGACAGAGGCTACGGTGGACAGAAGGTGTTAAATTGCGTTCGTCAGACAAATTAAGTCGTCACCACTCACCACGCGCTCGCCGGCCAGTCCCGGGGGACCGTAGTGACGAGTCCGCCGACCAGCCTCGGGGGACCGTAGACCGCCACTGTTTGCTATGGAAATAGAATTACCGTCTGTGGAATTTCTTTCTTTTTACAAGTAGCAATACGGTGACGTTTGAATGGTCGATTTGGTTAGTGCTGAATGATAAAAAGCTTTAATTACTCCGATTTGATTGCAGCGTGGTACACAAACGTTGAGATTGAATTGGACCGAGTCTTCTGTTATGTGCAAATAAAAACTTTGCTTTAAGAAAAATGCTGCACTAATCATACTGAAGGGTTAAAGTTTAATCTGCTAATTGATTTTCTGTTCTGTAGACTCTTTAATGCTAATAATCGTTATTAATAAACGTTTGTTGTCGAAGACAAAGGGAAAAATAGATCAGGAAACTTTTATATGCATTAGAACATATTATCTCCTTCTCCCTTTCATGGAACTTTCTTAGCAGTTGCTTACACAATATCTATGTCAATTGGCTTGTGTTATGTTATCACATCATTTGAATGAATGTATTATCGAACCACATTTTTGGAATTTAAAGTATTTTACTGTATATTAATTACTTAAGCTCGGTGAAATAAAAATTCTGAATTCACAACGGGGACTAAATAAAAATATGGCAATGGACAATGAGAAATGTATAGTTTTACCCGTTGCAGTGTCAGCAACTAAATCTGAACGCCACTAACGAGTCAGTTTAAAGTTACAGTAATTATCTAGGCTGATTGGTCTTATTTGCGATTAAGATAAATTTTAATTCGAAAAAATCAAAACTTGATTCAGGTCGAACGTCAGTCAATTACGAGTTGAATCCTTGTTGATGTTCTTAGTCTCTGTATGAAAGCAGAAATGTTTAATTGCTTTTGTTTCCGATCGCACCGAGAAACTAGGGAAAAATATGCGATTCTCTGATTAAATAACGGCTGATCTGATATAGTAATCTGGTACTACTAGTGGCTTGAAGGGGCTTAAAGCCCCTAATGAGGAAAAATTCAAATGATCCTTTATTATAGTACAAAATACCTTTATAACAATCTCAACCTACCTTGAATTGATATCTAGCCTACCACATGGTTTTGTTTAAGCATCACATGTTTTATGTAAACAAAGCAGTATTTTTTAATCCCAGTGTTTTTTAAATGGCAGATATTTTACGCTATTTCTCGTTTTCTGGTGAATTTCAAGCAATTTCATTATTTTGCCCGCCATCACGGAATAGAGACCTTTAATTTGAGCCCTCTCCCATCTTTCTATGACTTGCCAGACGCCTACAATTTTGATGCAAACAACTTCCTTATGAAATTAAATGTATGATGATGCCTTTCTTGACGATGAAGAAAATAATGTTCAAAATAAAATATTCATTTTATTGCAAATTATAAATTTAATAAAATATTCGATTCATTAATTGGTTCATTTGCTTCCGCGAATGAAAACCCTACTTAAAAAAAAATATTGCTCTTGAAAATTTAATCGTATCATAAAGAGTAATTACAAATTCCTAAAACCCCTTTTTAAGTTTTAAAACAACTAACTGGTGAAACTGGTGATAATAGTGCGGAGGGAGGAGGACAAGAATCCACTCATTAATTAGCAGCTGACCTGATATCAACTCTATTCAGCGTAAGAAACAACTCCTCGTTTAGCGCCATATTGTTTCGCTAAATAGAGAATAAAAGCAAATTAGAGTTTTAATTAACGATAAATCCGAGAGGTTATTTACAGGACGTTAACGAGAGCAGCGCTCGTCGCGGAGACACGGCGAACTACGGCTCCTCATTAGCCTCGATATTAATTGTGTATCAGCGGAATGTCGCCGATCATGCCGCTCAAACGAACCTTTCTCTGCGAATTTCCATAATTACTTCTTAACGGCGTTTAATTAAGTGAAACTCCATTTTCTCCCGTGTTTTGTAAGACGTCTTGTGTTTTTTGTCTGGGTGGAGTGTCTCAGATGATTTAAAAGTCGATTCGTGTTAGATGAAAATTGAATAGTTGTTGAGTTAACTTTTAAACAAGGTAATTTAGTTTCAATGCAGTTTTTAATGTTGACGTTACATTAATTGTTATGTACTAGGGACTTGGAAAACTGTGTGATTATAAGTAAGTCAAATTTTATTTTAAGTTAGATAACTCTTATTTCTGAAATAACTTTTCAGTTATACGTTTTAACCTTTTGTGGAATTTCGAGCAACTGTCAGTACGATTCATCTGAAATCACATTTAAATCAGTTGCGTATATAAACAGTTATTAGTCACATAAATCGGTAAGAGGCTAGTTGAAAATGTATGTACAACGAACGCTGAAAGCTGATAAACCAGCTTTGCGTCAAAACGAATAACGGTTTTTATTAATTCCAACAAGCAGGTAAACATTGCACTCGAATCGAAATTCAGCAGTGCCGGTCAATCTTCATTATAAATGATTAGCAAGAGAGTGCGTTTTTAAATGATTAGCAAGAGAGTGTGTTTTTAAATGAAATGAAATGTAAATACCGTTTTATTGTCTGGTAATTAAAAGTACTCCACATCTATTTCGGATATCCCGTTACTTATTAAGTGAGCTTTTAAAATTAAAACAATCACGATGTTTCTGTTTGCGCCTCGTCCTCCGCTAGTTTTTAATGCGCGTTAATTAATATTCGGCTTTTATCCGTATTGCAAAGTTGTGTTTTTCGCTTTTTTCTCTGATTAAATTTCACGTATTTAGTGGGATTATGTTTGCTCCTGCGAGCACTTTCGGTCCGGTTTATTTAGTGTATTTGCATTCGTGTTGAATTTTTTCAACGGTAATACCGAACGTTATTTGTTTATTGTTTTTCTACTGGAATCGTTTTGTAGGATTTATTAACTGAGTGGGATTAAAAATTAATGAGTTTGGTTCGTGTTCTTAATTAATGTCGGATTGGGATGTGATTCTAGTTTACAGTACAAAGTCCCGGACCAGCTGCAGATACACCTTAGTATTCAGTGAATATACTGAATTTACTTTTGAACCCACAAATCATCCCTTAACTTAACACCAAACATTTCATTAAATGAAGCGTCGAATATGCATGATGTATAATTTATTTAGACCCCATGATAATCACATTACTCGTCTAAGTACACAGACGTATCAAAATGTATATGGAAACAGAAAGTTTTCATTATATCGTGTACAAAGCTTAACTCTTTATAAAAATAAAACCTAATTTTGAATTATTCATTTCACTTTTTAATTATTTTATAGAATTTCAATAGGAAGAGGGGAATTTAAAAATTACAAAACATAATCAAGGGCGTGCTGTATTCATGTTCATTAAATAATAAGTCCAAAACGTACATTAAATGTACATATCCCAATGCATGTCTAGCTTGCAAGAAATTCAGGGGTGGCATAACTAGCCCATTTAACCCCCCCTCCTACAAAAAAGTGAGTAATTTTTAAAAAGGAAACCTCAGGAAGGTTCCCCACCACCGGCCTAGGACTCTCTACCAGCGATAAAATGATGAAAAACTACAATCAGTTAACGCGGCAGTAAAGATGTAACGATACCGATTAAATGACCCACTCAACCAGGCGTATTACGACTGTTCCAGCCAGATAGGCTAATTAACCGCGTGTCACTAACCTATTATAAATCCCGCAGTGAAACGATACGATATCCCAGACAGATAGACACGAGGCGGAGATTGAAAAGAGAGAACGCTTTCGAAACGGACCCGATAAGCGGATATAAAGTAAAACATAATTAGATCGGTAGCGAAGGAGCGATTGTGTGAGGAATGTAAGGGCATACCAGAGGCAATGAGAGGCCTAATTGGCCGGCCGCGGCCCCGCCCTTGGCTGGTGCCGTGCCAGCGAGCCAGGCTGGTGCTGGGTGTCAGGAATAGTGTTTGGATATCGAAAGAAAATATCGATATTTATATCGACGATAATATCGGACCATCGATATCGATATTCCGATAATATCGGATCAAAAATTTCGATATATTGGAAAAATCGATATTTCAGAAAAATGTTGTTAAAAATTAATCGAATGTATGCGGTATGTATCACAACAGTTAGCAGCACACCTGGGAACTACGTGTCCAGTTAATGTAAAATTGTTTACAGTTTATACTTTGAAGTATAATTTTAGATCAATAATTGTAAAATAAATTATTTTACTGCAAAAGACTCTTGTTTCAAGTAGCCTACATAGCCAAGATAATTTTTTAAAATTCTTGTGAATAATCATATATTTACAACAAATAATAAAAAATTTAACTAAACCATTTCTTGTAGCTAATAAGTTATTTCCAAATTGATATATTTAAAATTTACTTATTTATATATTTATCTACGACCATTGCAATAAGCATCAATTATGGTATTACAGTAAACATTATAATGATATACATTAAAACACCAAAAAGCAAGCAGTACTCTAATGACGACTTTAGAGTACTGATGGAGTCACTTTAGAGTACTGGTTCTAGACCAATGAGAGCTCGGCATTTGACGGAAGTAGTGTCATAATAACAATTACGAAATTCGCACATCAGCTGATTGTTGCATTACGATTCATGTTTGAGTTTACTTATCCCATCAGCTGATTGTTCCACAACGACTCATGGTTCAGTCTGCTTATTAGCCTAACCTCAAATTTTAGTTGACCTATTCCGTCATTAGTAAAAGTCATGAGTTTTGTTTAACTTCGGGGGAAATTGTGTCGTATATTGTTGGTCGTAGATAACCTTTATGCCTTTAAGCCACTCTGAGATATTTAGAACACTCGCTTCGCTCGTGTTCTAACTTACATCTCACTCGTGGCTTAAAGGCATTCATTATACAATCGTTGCATACTCCTATTAATTACTACTAATAAACTGTATTTTATTTATGTATATTTTTAAAAATTTTCTAATATCAATACTAACGATAATATCGAAGTAAAATATCGATATTCCGATAATTTCGGTAGTCTAATATCGATATAAAAATAACGACATATCGGAACCTAAATATCGATATTTTCGATATATCGGATATCGATACCAAACACTAGTCAGGAAACTTCATCAGCGGTGTATTGTATTCAGCAGTGTAGACCTATCAGGTGTTTTGTAAACTACTGATATTTAAATCAATTATTTATTGTGAGAACCTTTACTGAAATTTCATCCAGTATTGTGAAATTGATATACAGGGTGTCCAACTTAACTGTGCCACCATTGGTATTTCAGAAACTATTAGACTGAGAGAAAACTTTAAATGGGGAACTTCTCCTACTTTTTTAGGACATTTAAAAATATAAATTCCATTTTCTTCTAAATGGCCGCCATTTTCCAATATGGCGGACAACTTTGATTTTTCTTATGGAACACCCTGTATTTTTTGGCTTATTTGGATTCTACACTTAATTTCAAGAACTTTTAACTCTTTGACATTTTTCCCTAAACCCAATGGCTAGGGAGATATAGGCCGTTAAAACTTGATTTATCCCCATAAGAAATGCATAGCGTTATTCTCGGTACTCGGTATATCGATAACGGTTGGGTTAATTATTAAAAAATACCAAAGAACAAAAGTGCTATAAAATGTGATTTTTAGTTTAGATTCAATCATAGAAATAGTTTTTAGTCGAGATTCACTCATGGAAATGAACAATTTAGAATAATTTTGTACTCATAAGGATTACATGGGATGGCTCAGTTAAAATGGACACAATGCATTTCAATTGGGGAAAAATCAAACTGTATCTGCCTATATCTTCTTAACCATTGGGTTTAGGAAAAAATGACAAAGAGTAAAAAGTTCTTGGAATTAAGTTTAGAATCCAAATACGCCATAAAGTACAGGGTGTTCCATAAGAAAAATCAAAGTGGTCCGCCACATTGGAAAATGGCGGCCATTTAGAAGAAAATGGAATTCATATTTTTAAATGTCTTCAAAAAGAAGGTGAAGTCCCCCATTAAAAGTTTTCTCTAAATCTAATAGTTTCTGAAATACCAATGGTGGCACAGTTAAGTTGGACACCCTGTATACTCTCGTGTTATGAATCCTAAAATAATCAAAATTAGAACATTTGTTACGTTTTGCTCTGTACACAACAGCGAGCACAGAATCATGTGCTCGCTGGTAGACAGCGTTAGCGTGAAGGAATTTATTTTTCTTCATAGCATGTATAACATATTTCGGTACCTACTGATATTAAAAATTTTAAATATTGGTACATAAATGATATTTTACTTTACACTTGACTTTCAAGTCCATACTAATATCGACTCAAAATTGCAAAATTTTAGTTTGTAAAGAGGAGGCAAAAAGGAGTACAATTCTATAACCTACTGTAATTGATAATGTTTAATATTTATTTGTATTTTATAAGTTAAGCAAGGAAATTAAAATTTCCTAAGGGGTACATGTAATCAATAAAATATTCCTTCTTTGTCAACAACTCCTGACTTTCCTCTTCCTTGGCTCTCAAAATATTCCCCACCGTACGGAAAGTTATTTATTCACCCACTAATTCCACCCGACAATTTAATGTGATACACCTGTTCAAAACAGATCGTGAAATGGAAAATGCCACTCTTGCAGAACGAATGCACATAATTTATAAACAGATCCGTGCGGGCTTCTGACATCGACCGTGTCTTTAGAACATCCTGCGATGCAGCTCGCTAATGTAATGCGGACTTGTCACCATTGGAAATGTTGAGGAACTAGTTGCAAAACCGGTTACGCTGATTAAATACGGGCGCAGATGGAAGATCTGATGGCACAGTCCCAACAATTAGTTATTTCACGTGATCCAGACGGTGCACCGGAATTGCGCACCAAGTTATAATCCCTAAAAGGGCCCTCCATCTATGCACCGGAATTGCGCACTTGGCCCGGCAGGTACCTGAGTCCTCAGCGGCCGCCGTAATAGCTCTGGAATGTGTGACTCATGTCACTCTTGTATGTGGCAATGAACTGGGACTTCCAAAATTTGTACTTTGCATCCTTCCGTACCACCGACCCCCTTGGACCCTTCCCCAGTAACCGGGGAATATGCGGTAGAGAATTCTTTACTGTTCAGTTTTAGTTGAAGAGGCTAACTATAAGCACAGTTAGCCCACGGTACCTGCTGTCTCGAGTCTATTTAGTTGAGTTGAGTGATTAGTTTTTAGGATTGTTAGTGGTAGTTTTCACTCTCCATTCAACAAGAAGTGTCCTTCGCCCCATCCAAATACATACATATTTAAAAAAAACCTTAAATGTATGCAGACAGACACTTATGTCTGGCTCAACACCTGCGATGCCCTCAAGAGCAGAAAGAAAACGTGTGAGAGAAAAGCCTTTCTTATAAAAAAAAAATCATAAGCTGAGTCAAAATGAAATCATCCTACTAAATTTTAAAAAATAAGCTGGATATAAAAATGCACCCACTATTTAGGTTTAATGCTTGTTGATCAACTTGTTGTTATTAATTTTCACCCTTGCTTAATTAAACGAGAGATTTCTCGGAAGAATAAGTGCGCAATACCGGTGTGTGTCCAGGGGCTGTGTCTCGACCAAGTGCGCTATTCCGGTGACTACCTGGATTTTAGTGCGCAATTCCGGTGCGCCCGATCCAGATGTTTGTACAGCGTGGTTTCAATCTACAGTGTGGCTATAATAGTATACTAGTGGCTTGAAGGGGCTAAAAGCCCCTAATGAGGGAAAATTCAAACAATCTTTATTTATTATAGTACAAAATTCCTTCATAGCAAACTGATGATATTGATATCTAGCCTACCACATGGTTTTCAATCAAGTATCAGCATCGTATGTTTTATGTAAACAAAGCAAACGTTTTTTTTAGATCCCAATGCATGTTAAATGGCAGATATTTTACGTTATTCCTCTTTTTGTGGTGAATTTTAAGCAATTTCATTATTTTTACCGCCATCACTGAATAGAGACCTTTAATTTGAGCCCTCTCATATCTTTCTACGACTTGCCAGACGCCTACTATTTTGATGCAAAGAATCGCCTTACGAAATTAAATATATGATGATTTCACTACTAATCACGAATGTAGCCCATTTCGGGGCAAGATCGTGTTTTACTTGCGAGGTGTAAGCCGAGCATGTTAAACACTATCGAGCCCCGAAATGGGACTCTTGTGACGAGTTGTGAACAATACTTTTCATCACGATGCAAATAAGTAACCAAACTTATAAAAAATCATCCAACATTTCATAATTCAATCATTTTTCTTCAAGCAAACACAATACGACTGAACTGTATGTTTTAGTTTAGAGTCAGCTGGTTGAACTGTCAAAATAGGAAAACCGTTTGTTTGGGTACGGCAAAATTTTGTTTTGGTACGGAAATGGTTTGTTTGGGTACGGGAATGAAATGTTTGTGTACCGAAAAAACATCTGATCATTATGTTTTGACGTAAGGAAATCGAGAGTTTTCGTAGATCTCAGCTGTACGGTAACGGGCAATTTTCGTATACTGAGTGATGAAAAAAACGTTGCTAAGCTTTGGGATATGTTTACTTAAATCTTAAAGAAGACTAATGCCTTGAAAATTAATTTGATAGACGCAAATTGATCGTCATTGTGACAGAAAATCAGAAGTGAAAGTAAATTTTCTATCCACTCGGCAGCGGGCCCAGTGAGATAGCAAATAGCAGTCGGATACTGACCGCTCCCCCGGGACTGGTCGGCGGGAAGCGACTTAATTTCGTCACCGCGTCCTCTGCGCTCTGCGCTCTGCGATCGGAATTTAACACCTTCCAACCGCTGTCGGCTCCGAATGCAAATCGGGGACGATCTGAATAACTAGGTTTGACGAGCAGAAAAGTGTTTTATCGGGAGGGAGGACAATGTACAGATGCTTTATCAGGAAAATTGCAAAAATAAACGTTCATTGTTGTTTTCAAAAAATACTAAAATACTGGCAAAAGAATGACTTTACTTGATGGAGTGTTAATTTATTCCAGGCTATAAATAGTAATACTGTTTTTGACTATTTTGTTAATATTTTTGTTGATAAAAATCAATGAATTAAAAAACTTAGTTCACCTGAATAGAGTTTATTGAATTCGCAATATCTAACTCTTAATTTTATTTTGTGCGGGGGATTCATCATAAAATAATATTTTAACACATGCCCCTTAATAACTCTGAGCTTAATTTTTATTTTCGACGGTTTACATGTTAATACATTCGATGTGAACTATTCATGAGAATTAACTGATAGGCTCATATTCTACAATGATATACATATATTTTTTAAACAGTTGTATTCGACCACTATGTGGTCGCTTTGTAACACGAAGTTATAAGTTTTATTGACGTAGAAAAACTAAATATAGGAAAAAATTGAAAATTCTAAACATTCTTACCCGATAGAAGATTTTTGGGGTAAAAGGAGAAGAATCTTTGTAAATACTTACAAGAACGCGATCCACTTAATTAAACGCCGTTAAGAAGTAATTATGGAAATTCGCAGAGAAAGGTTCGTTTGAGCGGCATGATCGGCGACATTCCGCTGATACACAATTAATATCGAGGCTAATGAGGAGCCGTAGTTCGCCGTGTCTCCGCGACGAGCGCTGCTCTCGTTAACGTCCTGTAAATAACCTCTCGGATTTATCGTCAATTAAAACTCTAATTTGCTTTTATTCTCTATTTAGCGAAACAATATGGCGCTAAACGAGGAGTTGTTTCTTACGCTGAATAGAGCTGATATCAGTTCAGCTGGTAATTAATGAGTGGATTCTTGTCTTCCTCTCTCCGCCCTGGTATCACAGATTCTTAGATCATTAAGACCTATATAGCTGTGCGCTGGGACTTGTTTTAATTTTATCGATAACGAATTTTTTCATTGAGAAAAAAGTTAAGACGACATCGTTCAACATTTTGAACGTAGTTTAAAAATATTTTATTCTTTGAACAAATAATTTTGAGTTAAACCTTTTTTTACACACTTACATTTAAGTTTAAAATGTTTTGTTCGTGTGTTATTTTTTACATGATTTTGACATACTTAAGGTTTATTTTTTATTTTTACAATATTTGAAAAAATATTGCAAAATCCTCTCCCCTTGCTAAAAATCAGCAAATAACTAAGTAAAGCTCTAGTTAGAAAATGTGTCTACTATTATTTGTTGAGCTTTATAAAAATTGGGCGAAACCATCAGGAGACAGGATTATAATGTTACCTTTATCGCAGTATTTTACACGTTCATGCAAATCCCACTTTGTCCTTCAACGATTGCTCTTCATAAAAAAATTTGAATAACAGATTTTCTTCACTTGAAGAGTTAAGAATTTGAAATAATTATATTTTAGACTTAGGTCTCATTGTGCCAGCTGCAACCATTACTTCTGGTCCTGATACCTACACAGTCTCCTGATGGTACCTCTGATCCTCCCCACCCCACACAGTCCCCTGATACCTTTGATTTTCCCCTCCCCACACAGTCTCCTGATACCTCTGATTTTCCCCACCCCACACAGTCCCCTGATACCTCTGATTTTCCCCACCCCACACAGTCCCCTGATACCTTTGATTTTCCCCTCCCCACACAGTCTCCTGATACCTCTGATTTTCCCCACCCCACACAGTCTCCTGATACCTCTGATTTTCCCCACCCCATACAGTGTCCTGATAACTCAGATCTCGCCGCCCTGTAGGATCAGGAGAAATTCGCTAGACGTGCGGAGCAGTCTCAATCAAAATCTAATTGCTATTCCATTTCATCTTTACATTATTCTCACGACTCCCTCTATGTTGCAGGTTGTTCGGCAACAGCGGCGCGTGTTCGGCGTGCGGCCACACGATCCCCGCCAGCGAGTTCGTGATGCGCGCCGGCGCCCCCGGAGCCCCCGGCGCCCCCCAGCAGCCCGGGGCGCCGCCCCACCACGTGTTCCACCTCAAGTGCTTCGCGTGCAGCAAGTGCGGGGCGCAGCTCGTCCAGGGCGACAGGTGAGAAGGTTTGCTCTAGATATTGCGTCAAAAGATTTGACTTTTGGGGAACTGTAAATTGTATAAATCTCTCTCGACAAAAATATTTTATTTTCAAGCATGTTTGCTGTTCAGAGTCCCCCCTCAATGACTTTTACAATACCCTAGCTTGAAAATGAGGTTTGGTCGATTAAGGTTGGGTTACTGACCAGGTGGCTGATCTACGTCGCAGAACAGTCACTCACAATTCAATGCACTGAAGATACCCGGGTGGTTAAGAAACATCGAAAATCAGCCCCCTCCTTTAAAAACAAGTGGGTGATTTTCCTTTAAAGCGGCGTGGCTCAGGCATAGGTGTTAGAGGGGCCTTAAAAATATATAATGAAGTTGAAAAATATTTTTGCACAATACAGTTGACCTGACTAAAAATTGAGGTAATTTCAAGCCTCACAGAACCCGTGAGTATGCAAATTCTTGGCTTAACACAAGTCTTAAATATATTTTGATTTTTCGAATCCGATAAACTCCAGATACCTGTGATCCTACCTGCCCCCACACAGTCTTCTGATAATTCTGATCCTCCTCGTACTACACAGTCTCCTGATACCTCTGATCCTCCCAACCTCTCACAGTCTCCTGATACCTCTGATTTTCCCCTCCCACACAATCTCCTGATACCCCTGATCCGCCCCGCCCGCACAGTCTCCTGATACCTTTGATCCTCCCCGCCCGCACAGTCTCCTGATACCTGCCCCGGGTTGCAGGTACTACCTGCTGGCCGGCAGTCTGGTCTGCGAGCAGGACTGGCACAAGCTGCTGAAGGGCAGCGCGGTCTCGGCCGGCACCACGGGCGTGCGCAAGGGCAAGGTGGGGCGGCCCAGGAGGAGTCGCGACTGAAACCAAGGTAACTTCCAACTATATATATCTAGCCTAGCGATTACCTAATTTAAGAATGATTTTATTACAGAAGTCCGCAGAAAATAGCAAATTTGATTACAGACGTTTTGAGTTGTTAACTTTTTCATTTCATATCTACATAGGTAGTATATTTGTGGAAATTTTTGATGTTTTGTCCCTAAGCGCTCAAGGAAGCCTGAAATTTTTCTAAATTATAAAACTATGAGTCACTATTATCTTAACTGATACAGTATGTCCTTATGAATTCATTTTTCATTTTTTTTTAACAATTTTAATATTACAAATTTATATTAAAGTTTGTAACGTTATAACTCTTTCAAAATGTATATATTGCTTTAAACTGTCAATTAACAACTCATTCATTACATTTATTCTCGTAATTACTAATTGTTATTTTTTATAATTTTTAGAAGGAATTAAGAATCCAGTACAGTAGTCGCTTGGATATCTTAATATAGCAATGGGTTTGATCGTTGTTGCAAACTTAGAGTTTTATTCGTCGGCACGCTAGGTTGCAGTTTTACCAATTAATAACATTATGAATACAATTATAGAAATAAGTTCTCAAGAAGGTCCGCCCACGAACTTCATGGAACCGCGGAACTATCGAGCGAAATCTTTCCGCTTTTTCCCACAATTCCCGCACGTTTACGGTCGTAAACTGTTCAAAACCGTTTTAAACAGAAACCCCCACATCAAAATGCACGTTTTAATTCCACATTTATGGTTGTTTCGACGAACCCGATCTCTCTTTTATTAGTAGTTTCTCGCACATGCATTATTCATAAAGTAATTATCTCCTCCATAAAAGACTATTTAAATAAGAATCGTTTAGTCGCTTATAAATAATTCATCGGGCGTAATCGTTTTGATTTCTCAAGACATTAAAATTATAGTTAAGTACGTTTCGATGTAGCGGGCGCGGGTGATTGCTGTGGAAAACAAAGCAATGTTGCTAATGCGGCCGAGATATGCGCAAGGCAGTGGCCATGTCTCGTATGAATATTAATGTTCTTTACTTGGCGAGCTGGCCTATGTGGTTAAATTGAAAATATTATTTAATCGTGTTGGAATGCGTTCATACTTGGTGTTCTTTAATGCGCCACAAGTATTTTCACATTTTTTCTGATTTTCTATACATTTTGTTTGCTTATGCGATTTTTTAGTTGATCCAATACAATTTTTTTTATATTGTGTACAACTTAATTATACAAAACATATAAGTCAAGTTATATTCAGTTAAAAAAAATAATTACCATACCATAATTTAAAAAAACTAGCAAAATTATGATTCAAACTATTACTTTATTTTTAAGTTATCTCATTATGTGTCCGATTTGATAACATTTTGACGTTATTAGAAACGTATGAACTTTTAAATATTTAAATTAACCTATTCGTGTTTACTGAACGATACATTTCACAATGTCCATTAACTCTCCATAAAATGTTCAAACTCTTCTAAAACTTCCACATATCTCCTCCTCTTAATCGACAATAACTTATATTTCACTCAGTTTAAATGCAACGACGACCTGAAATATTTATGCTTATAAACATACCCCCTATTTTTAATTATCAGTGGAACAGTGACAAATTGGAACTATAATTAATTCTAGACATTCATAACGGCAGACAAATCGCCGTCGCCGTGACCGACTTGCGACTGTCTCTATAAATAACACCGGCAATAACGCCACAATAGACAACTTGTCTCCGCGCCTGCAAGGTGCAAGGTCTGCTGCGAATAGAATTTATAGACCGAGTCATACAACTTGGCCTAGGCCCTCCATAATCCTAATGCTAAATTGAGGAGCCTAAAACCTACCCCCCTCCCCCCGAGGCCAAGGGAGCCAAAGGGTACAAGTGTAAAATTTGAGATTTTATGTTAAGTATACTGAAATGTTGCTAAGGAGCAGTAGAATCTAGTGGTAAAGGGGGTACAAGTGAATTTTTGACAAGTGCTGAGATCTAGCGGAAGATATAAATAGTAATTCAAGCATCAGCTGTTTTCCTTTAAAAGCCAATAGATACGAGTGTCCAAGAGCCAATTGTACCCCTCAGCATCCGAGTTCTACTCAAAGCATCAGCTGATTCCTTTAAAAGCCATTATGTAGATACTAGAGCCACTTGCACCCCACTTGTGCCCCTTAGCAACCAAGCCTAAGAATAAAGTTATTTTTATAATCACGGTATCATTCATATAAAAGTTCTGTCCAAAGAAAGATACATAAACCATAAATTAGGGTTTTTTTGGTAATAGTAAGTCGTTCTAACACTAATTACAGACTTTTAAGTTAATAATTGGCAATTATGGGTCAAAACAAAACTTTAAACGCTGTTTTCCAAAAAGTCAGTTAATGTCACTTGCCCCCTTGATCAGGGCTTGTAACAGGTTATTTTTTTTTATTTTTTTGTTATTTTTTTTTTGCTCTTGGTTATTTTTGTTATTTTTTTTGGAATTTTGGTTATTTTTTTTATTTTTTCCAACCGCAAGAACTGCTACAAGCCCTGTTTACAGTATTCGTCTGTCAGACGATCTCGTAGCAGCATCGCAGCAGACGAATCTCATTATCCTAAAATGTGTGAAAACTAAGTCTTGTTGCGTGAAAACTAAGTCTCGTTGCATGAAAACCAAGTCTCGCCGTCAAATCTAGGCAGATTTGTGATTATTCTGTTCAGATTTTCTTTTTTACCAGGGTTAAGAATGTATTATCCCCAATATAACGCCGGTTTTCTAATTTTTAGCAGCTTTTTTGTGTACAAAAGGTTATTTTTTGGTTATTTTTTTTCTTATTTGAGTTATTTTTTTATTTTTTTCAACCTCAAGAACTGTTACAAGCCCTGCCCTTGACTTTTAGGCTCCTCAAATCACCATTAGTCTAATGTGGGGACAGGGTCAAGTTATTTCACTCGACCTATACTTTACTGCACCCATTATAACGACCGTACAACGCGGTAACGCTGACGGTTTCTTATTTGATTGCTTAAACCGTGTAGCGCGGTGCGTAGGCAGCAAGTGGGATGGTTCTATTTATCACGGCTTTAAGTCGTGTTCGGCGTTGGCGAAACCGTAAATACGAAGTGAAGAAGTACTGAGAAAATGTTAAGTTAGTGCGGTGAACTTGGAGAGTGAATGATGGGATGATGTGTTAGAAAAGGAAAGGGATTTGCTTGACGTTTTTCGTTGATCAATAAAGATGAAGCCGTTTACCGTAAACTTTTTTTAAGAATGATGATTTAACCCCAAGAATTCAATCTTAGGAGGTTTTTCCACGGATAAAACCGGGTTGATCAGCAAGTAAAAAAGATATTGTGTAAAAATAAATTCCAAGTTTTAGAATTATAATTGATTGTATTTTTAGTACAAAGTTATTCTCCATAGTCGGACAATTGGCGGTTCATTTCCGACCAAGTTCGAGACATGACCCAGTTGTCATTTCCCAGCAGACTCTGAATTTATGACCTCGTCTGCCTGTCTGATGCCGTTATACAGCACTCATATAGTACACAACAGCCAGACCATAGTTTCCTTTTAAAACATTTAACACGCCATAAAAATGTAAAAGATTAATACAGATATACAAGAAACATTAGGTAGCTACTAAATACTCCCAAGGATGTAATCATGCTTTCGTAAGTTAGCAATAGGGCATTATTTATAGGGTATTATTATTTTTTACGTGCCCTAATCTTCGTGTGTAATCTGTACCACTGCTGCGAATCGAATACCGCAAGGCAACGCTAGATAAAGCGTCTCGAACGAATGTAAAGCAAACGACTATGAAAAAAAAACAGCGCAAAGAAGTGCAGCGCAAACAACGGCAACACAAATGAACGCTACGCAACAACTGCAACTCAAACAAACTCAGAGCAATAACTGTGGCGCAAACAAACTGCAACGCAAAAATATCATCGCAAACAAACCGCAACGCAAACAAACTCAGGGAAAACAAACCACAACGCAAACAACTGCAACTCAACCAGCCGCAACGCAAACAAAATCAACGCAAACATACTGCGACGCAAACAAACGCAGCGCAAACAAACTTCAATTCAAACAAACGCAGCGCAAACAACTGCAATGCAAACAAACTCAACGCAAACAAACTGCAACGCAAACAAACTGCAACGCGAACAAACCGCAACGCAAACAAACTCAACGCAAACAAACTGCAACGCAAACAAACTCAACGCGAACAAACCGCAACGCAAACAAACTGCAACGCGAACAAACCGCAACGCAAATAAACTGCAACGCAAACAAACTCAACGCGAACAAACCGCAACGCAAATAAACTGCAACGCAAACAGCAGGGCGAACAGGTGACGGAATAATCACCAAATGGACCGGGGGTCGATCGCGACTCCATCGACCGGGATTAGGAAGCCTTTTAAAGTGGTAATCACTTAGGGAAAGAAACGGGAATTAGTCGAATGAAAAACTTCCCCCTCAGCCAATCCTTTCACCGAAAACACCACTTTTCTTCATTGGGCCGCGCGGTCGCCGGACGTGTTCTGTTTCCTATTACTACTTCCACTCTCTCTCTCTCTCTCTCTCTCTCTCTTTCTCTCTCTCTCTCTTTGTCTCCCTCTCTGTCGCTCCCACTTGTGGAGGTGTCAATCTGTTTATTGTGCGCTGACTGAGTGACTCAGTTTTGCGGCGATTTTGTTAGACAGTGTAGGTTGGGATTTTTAATTAAGGTTGTGTATAGAGAGGAACTCGATGCAAGGCTTTAAAATCAGTACGAAAAAAGCAATCGCAGTGTTTTTGTTGGCAGGTCAGATAAATGAATCCAGCGAGTAACTGTCAATAACTCAGCTAATTGTTAGGGTAAAAAAGTTTTAGATATAAAGAAAATCATTGCGTTTGATTTTAGAAGTTGTTAGTGAGACAGCTAATATTCACATTTTAATAATAAGCATGTGTAAGTATAAAAGAAAGAATCTTGACGGACTTAAAGAGAGTAGCCTGTTATACAAGTTAATTAGTCACACATTGCCGAGGTAGATTTGAGTACTGCTCCGAACCTCCTACAGGGAAAAGGTCGATCAAATAATTCTTTTCGTGTTTGATGAGGTTTTGAAAATGTAGTCAATTAAAACTTTCTATTATAACCATAATCCGTATCCAAGTTATCCAAAAGCTAATTATGGGCTGAATAACTTTTTAATAATGAAATCGATAAGATATAATGGAATATTTATTTTCAATAATTTGTGTTTCTCTAGTTTTTTCTTCAACAAATTTGATTTTTTGACTTAAAGGAGGATAAAAATACCGTATTATACCATACCTTTGAGCTGGAAAACGGCTGATCAATGCGTCAGTCTATAAACATTTATTGGGCAACGTACAATATATTTTAATTAATTTTTTAATGCAGGACCTAACACCAGCTCACACCCACATAACTAATACAAAAATGCTCTGTAAGACCAGTTTGTATTTTCTAAAATAACTTGTCATCATACAACACCAATTCCGCTTACTTTATATGACGTGTACGAAACCTCTCTGTTGGCTGTTAACTAAGCCCGTGGGGGCTTTGTAGTCCCGTAAACGACTTCATTGGGAACGTAGCTCTATTAAATAGACATGCTTGACAATGAAAATACGTTAAATCCCAGGCTAAAAACAAAGTGCTCAAACAAACTGAAATACTTTACAAAAACTATGATTCTAGTACAATTAAAACTAAAAACCAAACAAACATTACTTATTACTTTTATTGTTATTGAAAAGATTAAATTTCAATCAAAGATAACTCAAAGGGTGAGCAGCCAGGAATCTGTATGAATAATAAGACCTACCTTTAAATTTCAAAGAACTAAAAAACTAAGATTACCTACGTGGGCCCTGACCTGATGGGCCACGAGTCCTGAGGCCCCTCAGTCCTCCAAGACACACCCAAAACTCCCTCCTAAGCAAATGACCCCAATCAACCTCTTGTCACTTGACCTACTTAAAGCCTGAGCTGTCAGTCAGTCACCATAACAATAACAATCATTCCAGTCTACTCACACAACATGCTCAAATACTTCCTCTTTAGGTCAAACCACCCAACCATCACATTTACCCTAACTAAAAATACATTTTAGGAAAAACCTGCAGCTCTGTACCTCCGCCGATCGGTGCAGTGTGGGGCCGACTCCATGCATGATTAACACGTTGACCGGTGTAATTACCCTTAGACCGGCTCAACCCTTAATTAATGCTCCTCCCCACCTTTTAACCCCCCCCCCCCGCCCCCGCTGCGGTTACATTAACTTTGGTCGCATTAAAAGCCCTTACTTAAAAGCCTTCCTCTCCTCCCCCCCTCCCCGGCCGCGCAATCAAGACTGTTGATGCAGAATTCATGCTCCTCTTCCCTACTTAATGATATAATGGGGTCCATCATTGCCGTATCGATCTTCTAGTGTTGGGTTTTGTTTGGTTTTAGAACGATCGGCGTGGCGGTGTTTTCGATTGAACTGATTTCATCCGAAATTACTTTTTTACTAAGTGTTATATCCAAGAGTGTGATTGGAAAAATCTTCTGTTGCACAAACTATGAAGATTTTTAAAGTTTATTTTAATTCTTTTTACAGATCTATGCTATGTTGGTTGAAATATTGTTTTGTGTTAGTTCACTGAAAAGTTAAGGTCGTTTCTCCCCTCTGAGTTATTTAAGGCCTTCGCGATCTGATCTTTTGATAAGTGCTAAGTGTTATTCTCTTTCATATTAAAACCTAACAGTCAACGCTTAGTGTTTCAATTTGAGAGTCATGCGAATATCCTTCGTTTGTGTAAATTTCGGAGATAAACACAAATCAACTGTCAAAATTGATTGCGTACTTAAAAAAATTGATAAGAAATCATTGAATATCGATTTATTATAATTTGTATCACTGACGTTTTTCACCTACTAATTTTATTTATGAATTTGAACAAATCAAAAACCATAACTGGCATAACTGACCCAGACCGCCACTGCTAGAACCAGACTACTGAGACTGGTCTTAGCAGTCTTAGCTCTGCTCTGATTGAGTGTTGACGTGCTGTATATCTCCTGACTGGTGATTCTTGATGTATGTGACACTTGTGAATTCTGTGTTATTTAGTGTTTTGTTTTCTTTTCAGCATCATGTTTTTGTGACTGCTTTTAAAGTTCTCTGTTTTAGCTATATTTTTTGTCCAGGTTACTCAGGCTGTGTGTTAATAATCTTGGTATATTCTAGGTTTTTCGACCTGAAGTCGGTTCAGATTCCAGATCCCGAAACGTCGTAAAACTTATTTTTTACTGATCAGTTCATGTCGGATATCCGCAAAATTCAAAATCAAAATATAAAATCACCATCTCCAACTGAATTTAAAACAATAAACTGGTTTGCTTCCGTGAGAACGCTGTTTTCCTGCCCGCTCGCCATAATGCATAAACTCTGTGTCACACACAGTGATCGCATTTTATCACACACTCACTTTGACCGGGCTGAAGCGACTTTTCTCCAGCCTCGGCTAGACGAGAGCCAAAGAGCTTATTATCCAGCCATCACAAACACAATGGACCTCATACACACCGGCCGCTCTAAGCCTTTGACCGGCATTAGCGGCCAAATTGATTTAAATGTCGATTAGCATTGGTCGAACGCACCTGGGTCGTCGTGTGTGTGTGTGTGTGTGCGTGTGTGAGTGTGTGCGTGTGTGAGTGTGGTGTCATCAGCAGTCCACTTTGATGCGTCTGTAAGAATTAATTACCTGTCATAACGTGTTGATGTCGTATCCGCTGTTTAGTCGTGTGTGGGGCTTGGTTAGCAGAACCAGAACCACTTTGCTACTACTCTGCTTAGTCGCTTACTGGCACTGTACTGATGTTGATCGATAGACTATCGACTAACGTTGATAACGTACCATTTATTTGTATATCTTTCCGTTGATAATTACACCCATCAAGTCCATCTAGATCCAGTAAAATTTAGTAACAGGTCAATGTTTTTGTGTTCCGTGGCCGTCAGACATAAAAAAGATGTCTAGAAATTAGGTAGATCTAAAATGAACGCCCCGCGAATCGCCTAAACCTACCTTAAGGAAGCTGACTGCAGTTGCAAGGCAAAAACATTTGCTTATCATCTATTTGGGATTGAAATTCTTATCAATGTTTTGTAAAATATGCCAACGGGATTATTACTAGAGAATTAAAGCCCTCTTAGGCAGATAGGTTAACGTCACTCCATTATAGCGAATTTCCTCTATAGGGAAGAAGCTATTACCGTAGGTCTCATGGTAAGACCTAAGCCCCAGACCATGATAACTTTTCGTTTTGCAACCCCCAGAAGCAAAAAACACTATTCGTTCAAATTTATATATATATATATATATATATATATATATATTTATTTATTTATCTATATATGTGTAGGGGGGGAGATAAACCCCCTCAAAAATAGAATTTTTGAGCTTTTTACGTAGAAAAATAAAATTTATCAAATTTTTGTTGCCACCATTGAATTCAGCTCAAAAAACAAACAATTTAGTATTTTAAATCACTACTCTATGTCCATTGGTTACCGAGATATTGAAAGTGGTAAACACAGTACGTTGTCCCAATATTAACCTTATGGAAAATAATTAAAATTCTATATCTCGTTTATTTCTCAACATATCTTGATAAGACTTGGTAAATAGCTTCTTCTAGTTCAGATCTAGTAAATATTGAATTAAAACCAACCAGTTTAAACATACCTGTAGCAGCAAACCTGCATACTCATTCCCCATGTTAATCTTATGGAGCTTACAAAAACATGTCAAATCTCGCTATGTTAGATTAAAATATATTGTTTTGCATTTGAAATTCGCTGAGTATGCAGGTCTGCTGCAACGGGGGTATTTTTGTAATCCTAAACCACAAATAATCCTTCAGTAATGCTAAACCTGATACATAGTAAAACATCAGAGAACTCCGGATCCGAGTAATCGGTCAGTGAAACTCAAAGAACTATACTTCTAGTATAGTTCTTTGGTGAAACTCCTCTAAAGGTTGAAACATGCCAGTTATGGTCAATCACTCGTTCAAAAGTAAGAACCAAAAACCAATGACAGCCCGAGCATCCCCATCTTCAACCAAATGAACAGCCGACAAGGAAAATGACTGCCAGAGGAGAGGGGGACGAAGACTTCTCGCTGGAACCGTTTAATTTACAAACCAAACGCAAGCGGAACAAGGAACAATACTCGCTGATTTATAACCTTTAATTTATCCGCACAAATTAAAACGGGTTGCGCCTGTAAATCGTTGTCCATCTCATTTACGCCGATCGTTTCCGCCGAATTGACTCATAAGAAAGTTAATTAAACGGAATCGTGGGCTCGGCGGGGGAAAGCAATTTCAGGCCGAATTTACAGTTTATGCCCGCGCCCGGATCTTATTCTAATTTACTCGATGGGCCTCTGTAACAAGTAGGTGCTCGGTGTTTTCTACTTCGGGCTTTTTCGTATTGCGAGAGTTTCGGAGTTAAATATGTGTTGTTGGCGATTGTTTGTAAAACTGAACTGGCTGTAGAGCAATAGGTTACTTCCGGTTTGTAATTAATTGATAAGATTGTCGTTCCGGTCCCTTAGTTGTCATTGGGTGATGGGGCTATTAGTTAACAGTCCTCTTATTAAGTAACATGTCGGCCTTAGTCAGTAACGCGACTACAAGATCGCGCTACTATCATCCTACACTCATCTCCCAATAATAAATGACTTAATACAGTAGGAATCGGTTACTCATCCAGAAAAGTGTAAGCATAAAATACTCAAGGGATAGTTCAAGGCCCTTGAGGATAGACAATTTGTAGCCCAAACCATTGATTGATAACTTTGAATTGCATCAATAAACTATTTTCTAACTGTGTATAAAATCACAGATTATATTTTATTTTATCTAGTATAAATGAAAATCAAGAGCTACATATTCAATCTGAGCCTTATAAAACCTTTAGTCTATTCCTCTTTTGAAGCATAATTGTATTTCCTAAATAGGGAATTTAAACTCAATTTAAAGATAATATTATGACAGCACCCTATCAGTAGCTCTTAAAAAACATATATATACACATAATATTACTAATTAACGAATAGTTAATTAAGACGCCTTGTAGTAACAGAACTGCCGACTTACAATTATGAGTATACGGGACAAAGGCTCGGCTAACTGTAGGCGGCTAAGAACATATTGCCGCTATAACAGTAATTAAATTGCCTTTATCACTGGAGCTTATCTTTTCCCTTATCGCATAGCTTACATATCGCCCTCCATATCTACAGCATATTCCGCATAATGCATTTGCTGTATTAATGTTGTTGAAGTAATTGATTCAGTTCCAATCAACTTTGCTGGTACTAAACATTTTTAACGTGTTTACTTTTATTGATTGTAAAACGTCAAGACGATTATAATTGTAATGAATAAATGTAATATAATTTATGGCTACTAAAAGATAATGATTTACAAAACAAAACAATAATACTCGAATGACCTTTGACAGACACTTTCAATATTTCAACATATGTTATTAGTTACATTATACACATTAATATTTATTATGCTGTAAAAGGCTGAATTAAATGCGACGAATTCTTTATCAGCTTTTAAATATTTAATAAGATTTAAAATCCACCAAATATGAAAGTAGTGATCGAATTTACAATAGACGAAAAGATTAAAGTTTGCAGTAGACCGTTTCCAAGGAATTACTTATTTCTATTACAAATAAAATAAATAAATAAAATGTCTAAGCAGTAACGTGATTAACGTTCAAAACATGTCCAATTACTGCGAATCCGGACGTCAGAAAATCCGGATGATCGTATTATCAAGTAGCTTGAGAGCCGGTGTAAATTATGTACAGGTTATTCAGTCTGGTTACGAGTCTGAGGTATGCATCACATTATGATTATAATCTTGCAGAAAAGATCTAAGTAAATGGTTCTTTAGTCACAAAACACTTGTGTGTTTAAATCTAATTCACCTCCCTGTTTTCGATCTATTTTATATCGAGATAAACAACACTATCTAACTGATTTTATTCAAGGGAGAACTTTCTAATCGTCCAAAATAAATTAAGGCGGTCATGGAATTCTTAAAGTGGCAAACAAGCAGTGGTATACTCCACAATTATTAAACGAACAATTTGGCTTAAAATTGGTTATTCTGAAACCAAAAATACCGAAAAAGCAGAATATAATTGTTTTTCATTCAATTCAGTTCGAAAAAGTTAAAAACACACCGGAGAACACTCTAACTTCCCACTTGCAATTCAAATGTTTCTGTAATTCTCTCCGTTTAAACGGAAATACGAAAAATCAACAGGACGAAATAACAGGACGGTCGGTTCGGTAAAACTCTTGATCCCGGCAAAGCCATCGGTACGTAAACGTAAAGTGTTTTGGAATAGCGGGAGAGCGATCGAGTTAAGCGGCGCGGCGCGGCGGGACGCGGCTATCCCAACGGTTAACAATAAAGAAACAGAAGTTAATTGAAGCAAAACCAACAGCATTTATTCCTACCGGCCGGAGGAGCGCTGTGACAGAACAGGGTGAAGGGGGGAAAAGGGGGGATTTGCTTAACCTTGTTCCCGGGTCCTACCTCCGCCGATGCCTTATTAGGCTAATCCTGCCAAGCTAATATTTACAAAACGCATTTAGCCTCTATTAACTCGAAAGCGTAGATTTAGGGTTTTTAATTCCGGAGGAGAAACATAAGCCCGGTGTATTTCTTTATTCATCGCTCATGAAGGGGGGGATTAGTCTGTTTCATTAGGTTGAGTGGCTCCCCCCACACCCCTCCCCCCCATCGACCCCCTACAACCACCCCGACACTGATTTCCAAGTTGTACTACAAGTCGAATGCGCGGGTCGGAGGGTGATATCACTATGAATAAACGGCCTTGCTGATGTGTTCGGAAGGCCGTTTGAAATGATAACGATTTATAAAACGTTGCATGAGCGCGGATGAAACCATAGGCTTGAGTGCACTTCGGTGTAGCGGTGTGCGCATCCACTCTAAACAATGTAGTTATTAATAGTGAGCATCGAAATCGTTAATAATCCCTTTGTAATGTAATTAAACATCGTTCAATAACAGTCTAATAAAATGTATTTAATTATGGAAACAATTTCTTGTCAAATGAACGCTAAATCGTTATACAGTAACAAAGTACATGCAAAAATTGAGGGCATTCTGATAGAGTGTAAGGCTGTTATATGGGAACGTGAGAGAGACATAACAGCGTAATGATTTAAACCGTTGAAACATCTAAAATTGTAATTTTCAAGACAAAGTTTGTACAGATTGTTTTATAATCTCTCACACTAAGTTCTGTGCAAATAATTGCACCAAAGAAAGCCTAGTATACAAAAACTTTTTATTCACGCAACACACGTTAAAATTCCATCCCTTTCGCAGCCAACTAACATAGCTATATATCGTGGCGTTAACGGTTATCGAGTTTTTTCGCGTTCTCGTGCTCTCATACGTTCATAACAACAAGAAAATACATCACCAAATCTTACTAAAAAAAATTTACAACCGCCATACCTCAAGGTGGGTAGGCTAGTCCGATATTTTACTAACCAACAAAAGACTAAAACCTTAACAACCCACTTGTAGGTACAACTTCCATCCCGGACAATGCAACTGCACGGCCAACAAACAAGACTGTAGAAATTGGCCGACGCTTGTTATATATTTATTCGCAGTCGCTGCCAACAATAGCGGGCCACGTATGGCGGGGTTTGCTCAGTTTGCTCGGTTTGCTCGGGACCAATTACCCAGTAAGAAGCCGACCGTGTATTATGTATCGGCCTTTATCCCCACCTTTGACCCGAGCCCGTTTAATTATGAAATTTCTTTCCCCCCCGCCCCCTCCACGCCCCCGCCCCAGGCGATTGTTCCAGCTTTGATGTAGAATTTGGAAGTAATCAAGCGGGGCCCGGGGGACGGTGGACGTGGACAAGCAATTGCCTCGGACTCCGCCGCTCGCACTCAGGTGGTATTGATTTGCACTTTGATTGAAAGGTTCGACGGTTTTGTCCCGGTCGTGCCCACAGGCCGATTCTGTTATTGGGAAATTTTAACAAATTTCATTTTTATGTTTTTCGATATTTTCAATTTATGGCGAAGCCTTCCGGAATTGGTGTCAATATAACAGGTTTCGTACCGTGACGTACGCAATCCCTTAAGGACAACTTTATCTTTTGACTAGTTTCGATTGACACGTAGTCATTATCAAAACAGTGAAGTCCCACTTCACTTGTTAAATGTGTCCACTTGTGTGTTCACTTGTTAAATGTGTCTTTGACGATAATTTAATGTGTTCTCGTTGTTAAACAGAAAAACTGACGAATTTAATGGATTCAATTAACGTTATGTTTTGATAATGACTACGTGCTAGTCGAAACTAGTCAACGGATTAAGTTGTACCACAGTAACTCGAGTTGCCGTGAGTTACACTAAAGGAATTGCGGACGTCAAGGTACGTAACCTGTTATTTTTAGTTTTTAGGGATAATGGGAACATTAAATTAAAGTTAGAACTAAAAGTAAACTCGACAGATAAAAATTATATTTTAGTCGTAACTTATATTTCATGCACATGTTTCATTATTTACTCGTATATCTGAGATTGCAATACGATTGATGAACTGAAAAGAATTCATTACATTACCACTGAATTTAGTACTCGAATCACTGACTTTTTTCGTTCTCTCTAAGTTCTTTTGAACAAGTGTGCCAATTCACATTCAATCGTTGTAAACTTAATCATTAGGTTTCTGGCAAAATGTTGATATCCAACAAGATAACCCTCAAAGACGATATCTAAATTTTAATCTATACGTACGTTTTGAGGCAAAAAAGGAAACGGTTAAACATTTTATAACCGTATATTCAACAGTTGGTTACAGATAATTTTTTAGACTCGAGCAGCTGTTAATCATAATTTATAATACCCCCGTCGCAGCAGACCTGCGTACTAAGCGAATTTCCATAGGATTTACGTAGTATATGTGAGCATTCAACCTATTTGATCGAAAGTATTGTTTGAATGATTTGAATAACATGAGTGACTACAGCACACCCTAGCATATCCGATAACAAATCAGGAGGAAATTTAAGGTAAACAAAGCGACTGCCCCTTTCGTTCCCGGAGCCGGCGAGAAGCCCGATACGTACCGAACATGGCGGGAACACGGAACAACTCGCAACTGCGCCTCGCGAGCGGCGCAAACAACCCTACAACTCCTGTTTTGTCCACACCTTACAGCCGAACGTTAATTTAAACTTGGGGTTTAGTACAACTTTAGAATGCCTAGTATACAAAAACTTTTTAAAATGCAGAAATTAAAATTCCAACCCTTTCGCAACCAACTAACTTAACTAAATATTGTGGTGTTAACGGTTATCGTGTTTTTATTTGTGGTTTAACAGATCTAATTCGAAATCAGAATAAAAATGTCTTTATTTCCTTTTCTTACAACCTTTGTGCATGAAAAAGTTATATACATGACTAAAGTCTTACACAGGTCTTTCGACCTGTGCGTAAGAAAGTCTTTAAAAACTCAAACGCTAGCAGCGCACTCACTTACCCATCTAAACGCTGTGGCCAGAAATGTAGGGCAATGACAGTCACTCATATTATTTGAGAAAATTAGCAAACTAGTCTTTTTAGGTAGGTGATATAGTGATAGAAAAGAATCATTATGTTTTCATGATAATTTTAAAAATTATAATTAAATGCTGCTCGTCTGAAAAAAATAATCTTTAACCAACTATTGGATATACGCTTATAAAATGTTTATCTATATCCTTTTTTGTCTCAAAACGAAAGCAGTTTGTAATTAAAATATCGTCTTAAAGGGTTATCAGGACATTTACACAGCTGAAGTTTCCATTTTTTCCATCCGCCTAATGCTGTGGCCAGAATAACCAATACTAAATCATGAGAAAATTTAAGGTAAACAAAGCGACTAGCCTTCGAGAAGCCCGATACGTACCGAACAGCGGAAACCCAACTCGCAACTGCGCCTCGCGAGCGGCCAAACAACCCTACAACTCCAGCTTTGTCCGCGCCTTCCCGCGAACGTTAATTTAAACTTGACCGACGCCGACGCCGGGGACTTGGGGGTTGAATTGAACGGAGCGAAAATCAGCGATTGAACCGAGTGTAACTAATTTGCAGGTACCTACACCCCACACACCCCGTCCACCCGAGCCCGAGCCGCATTTTTATAATTGAAAAGAGAAACTAATTACGACATCGGCTCCTAACTGACTTATCGACGAGCCTGTCAGGCGGTGATGAAATGACTCGCTCGGTAACGCGAGCCCGCCGTACAGCCCGGATTATTTCCAGTCTCGAAAATTGGATCATCCCTGTTACTGTGTTTATATTGTTGTTTTTTCACCGATACGCGCCCAGCGCCACGTTTTTTGCCTCCCCCGAACGGGCCGATATCCGATATGCAGTTTGGAATGAGCCGGTTTTTTGTCACGGTTAATTACCCGTAATCCACTCTCCTGTCATTCCTTAACTGACTTTGTGGAAAAATGAAAAACGTCAAATTGACCGGCTGTGACGCGGTTATTGCGATCTTTATCTAATTGAGACAATTCGCCGGATCTTCTAGTGTCCAATTTGTCATGCGATTCGATTGGTGTCAAACTCGATTGGGACTCGGGCTTTTTGGTAATATTTTTATTGTTCGGGGAGGAACGGGTAATACGGTTAGTGTGTTTGTTTGTAAAACATATTCTGTTGGGGACCCGTCGCCTTGATGAACAAATTTGTTGGATAAAAAAGTCATTTTTTTGTAATTGACAACGACGTTCTCATCGGTTCGACCGTTATCTAGAGGAACTTTTTCATATTGAAAATTCTTACCTTCCTTTATAAAGTTCAAAAATTTTTACTTTTTGTAAAGAACAACTTAAGTTATAATATGAGCATTTAAAACTGTTCTAGCACTTAAAAATTAACTTATAACATAGGCCTAACGCATTATTAAATCACTCACTAGCTTTTAAAAAATAACTTACAACAGCGCATTATTAAATCAATCCATAAAGAAATTCATGCCTAAGACGAGGTGATCTGTGGTGTTTAAGCAACATTTCAAGTCAAGTCAAAATTTTTTATTCGTATTAATAATTAATATTAATAAAAATTACATTCATAATATTAATGAGCCTGTAATATTACATTACAGGCTCCCATATGCCTAAGATTGCGCGCGGAAGAGAAAAAAATTATGATATTAATTGTGCGCATGTTATTTTGTTTAATACATGAAAATAACATTTTCAAATATAGCACGGAAATAAAATAAATTAAAATGGAATTAATAAGCGTAATTAACAACACTTAAGAACCAAAGTACTGTACTTTAAAAAATTTACTGTTGCCTGTGTTCACCAACTATACATTTCATAACAATATGTGTATAATAATAACTTCATTCCCAACATTCAACAGACAACAAAAAACTTAAAAGGTTCTCGAGTAAAATATGAAATGTGAGTTGAAGCCGGGACAAGCCGCGCCGGGCGTGCGGGAAGGTCGCGCTCGCAGGCACCTGTGCCCAAACCTAACCACTATCATCACACATTGGTTCCGCCGACTCATACATATAATTACCTCCAGAGCCCACCAACATCTACCATCTAGCCGCCTCTGGCAGCGCGGGTACGTAGCGAGGGCAATAACTGCAGTAGACTCTCTCTTATCCGGTCACCTTTTAACCGGACTTCGGTTTAACCGGATTACACTCCACGGAAGTCCTAGTTAACTGGACGATTTTTATCGACACATTGATTCAACTGAATGTGATCGGCAGGAAATAGACAGCACTGTATCAACGATTCTCGTGGGAAAGATTTGAGACCATTAGGCACGTGTGGATGGGAGTTCTTCAACCCGGCTCCAACCTTTATATGTTATAAAGAAAGCACGTACACCCGGCTCTGGTCTTTCACCGGCCGCCATGACAGTATGGCAACCTGGCTAAAGCCACCCTTCTTACCCATTCCACCTATCCACTACTCCCTTCCTCTTTTCTCTTCTCTTAATCATCACCCCTTTCCGTAAGGAGCCGTAGGTTCGCGCTGTCAATGTCCTCCCGATACCTTCCTTAAAATAATTGGGCACCGAGCTTTACTAAACGAAGGTGTGAGATGGCTTTAAAAATGAATGAGGGCGAGCTTTGTAAAATGAAGGCAACGTTTTGTTAAATAGTTGGGGGCCGAGCTTTACTAAACGAACATACGCGAAAATGGCAGGAGCTTTGTAAAATGAAGGTAATTTCTCTCGCTGCAGATTTTAAGAAACTAGGGTCAACATTTATGAAGAAGAAGTATTTCTAAGAAATATCGCGAAAACAATATTTCTACAACATGTTTCTAGGTGAAACTCCTGTTAGACCCGGACTAGGAGTAAATTACATTTCATTGTGAGGTTTTGGCAAAAAGCTGTTATCGATGATAAGCCCATATTCTCGATTCTTAAAATAACTATTATATCTAGATTATAGGAAATATATTTCTGCCATTTATTTCAATTCAACAATTGGAAGAATTGAAAAGCAATACTCGGAAAGCGGGAAGACCACTCCTGGAGCCACCGCTCATTGTTATCGCGAAGCATTGCCAAAGGAGTTAGGGCGATGAGATGCCTAGGGTTCGTGGGAGGGATAGAAGAGAATGAGGGGTGATGTTTGGTGTTGTTAAAACCCAAACCCAGCTCGCCTACCGCTGAACTGCCTCGGAGCCGGGTTTAATTGTGAAAGTAGTAACGCCTGATTAACCTTAGTGGTGGTCATATTTGGTGCCGGGTATACGTGCCGCCGTGTGGCTATCAGAGTTTTAGCTAAGTTATAATTTAACGTGATTTAGGGAACGTAGGTTTAACAGGAAAACTCGATATCCGGAGGTGTCCGAGTAAGAGGGTGTCTAGTCTACTGTATTGAAAAACATCGAGAGAATACTCAGCCGTTTTTAGTATATGCTTGCTTCGACGATCAATAAAAAATATTTTTACACTTTGACGCCAGTTACTAGCCCAAGTGCGTGATATTTGAACATTTTTGGTACAAAAGCAAAGAGCTTAGTGTAGTGCAAGTTAAGAGAAAATAACTCTATTTTTTTAGTTTAAGACGATGAGGCTGGATTCAAAAACTACAGGAAAAGCTTTTTGGGAAATATTTAAAAAATATTCAATGAGTTTTAAAAATTTAGCTTTTTTTAAAAGCATACATTTACCCATACCCATAAAATACTAGCTTTTAATACGTTATGTCTTCGACAACTACGTTATCTTCGAAATACTGTATAGAAGTGTCCCTACGACAACTCAAAAATGCTTCCACTTTGAGGGTCTTTGAAAGGGGAGATGGAAGTTCTACGCACAATCTCATTGATCTGTGAAAGAATTATCATTTAATATAAAACCCTACAATTTTTGCAATGAACCAATAAGAAAATAAAACTATATTGATTTTGTTTGATTGGAATTTGAGTAATGGGTAACTACTGTATAGAGGCCCCACGACAACTCAAAAATGCTTCCACAACATTGTCTTTGAAACGGAAGTTCTACGCACAATTTCATTGATCTATTAAAGAATTATTGTTATTATAATTTTTGCAATGAACTAATAAGAAAATAAAGCCATTTTGACTTTGTTTGAATAGAATTTGATTAATGGGTATGTCAATTCAATATCAATACTCATTTTGTTCAGTACGCTTTGTATTTTGTTCAATACCGCAACTTTCGAGAAACTTCTTATAGGTGTGATCAGACAAGGATTTACAATCCGGTCACAAGAATGTTCACGAGTCTTATCCTCGCCCCCGCCCATGTTCGCCGTCCAAGACAATGTACTGAGAACGCGGTGAAAGCGTTTACGGGAGTTGGATTAGTTTTGAGCAATTTCCGCGATGTAATGAGAGATGGTATCACGACAACCCCCCCTCCACCCCCTCCCCTCCATCGCACCTCCCCTCCCCTCCGCTGGTTACCATCGGGCCTCTGGGGGCGATATACGTAACGCGTACACAACTAATGAATGGATTTTAAAATAAAATAATTTCTTATTTTGAAAACAGGGTTATCTCCAGCATCGTGCTTCGTACATTCGTGTTATGATCGTGTCTTACTGTGTGTCTGTGTAAAAGTCACACTGGCGAAACGATGAAAACTAAAAGTTTTAGTTAGGAAAAAGAAAAATATTTTCCTAAAACCCACTAAAAAAAGTAAAAAATGTTGAACATGTCAACAAAGTAATGTTTTTTTTTAACGAAACAAAGTTTTTTGCTTGTGGTTTTTACCACAAGTGGAAATTTAGTTCCTTAGGTTACCTCACAGGGGTTTGGCTATAATATTAACAAAAAATCTTTAAACTAATCGAACCTTTTTCTAACAATTATTATTGCTACCTAAGTACAGAACGAGCTTTTAAGTATAAAACATAAATACAGATGTACCAAATGCAATCGTGTATATAACACGACGCAGTCGTTTTAGTTTAGGCTTTTACGACTTAATCTGATATAAACGCTTTTTTTAAGGGGATATGGCACTGAAATCATGAAAAATTTTCCAAAAAAGTGATTTTTTTAAATTAACGTTTTTTTATTGTTTATAATGTTAAAAACAATAAACAAACGTCAAAAAAATAAAAAAATAATTATTTTTCGTTTTTTAGGCGTCTTTTTGAATTGTGGAACAGGCTCTTGAAAAAGCCGGTCGGACGACTTTTTTCAACACATTAAATATGATATAACTTGAGTTGTAATTGTTAGATTTTAATGATTTTAACGTAAAATTGTAGGATATAATGTCCTCTAAATATTTAGGTAGCTTGATAAGTATAGTCCAATAAATAATAAATATTCAAGCTAATTTCGAAAAAATATTGTAAAAATTGATAAAATTGTTTTATACTTTTTTATATGTCTTTTTATGATCATACACGACTAATTCTACCTAAATATATACATAATAACAGCCCAATCATATTTAAAAAATTTCAACTATGTAGCTCAAATGGTTTTTGAGTTATATCAGTTTGTATAGCAAAGATTTTTAACCTAACCTAACCTAACCTAACCGAGGTAAATTTTCAACGCGCGATTCCCGAAAATCGAATTGTTGGCTATTATTAATTTTTAAATTGATATAACTCAAAAACTATTTGTACCACATGATTCAAATTTTTACCAAGGGTTTAGGGAATTGTAATCTACATATTTAGGTAGAATGATACATGTATGGTCATAAGGAAAAAAAATATGATTTTTTATAAATGTCAAATCAAATTTTTAAACCTAAAATATTTTTTAAAATGACACCACAATTTTGTTTATTGAGATAAAGTTATAATTCTACCTAAGTATTTCAAGACAGTTGTAAGCTACAAAATCATGGTTTATTCGTCAAAATCTAATCAGTATAACTGGAGTTATATCAAATTTTGGTAGTTACCTAAAAATTTTACAAAAAAATTATATTTAATATATGTGTAAAAATTTATTTTTTTTATTTCGTATTTGTGTATTCTTATACCCAAGAAACACACATGCAAAGTTTCAAAGGCCTAGTGATAACCTTATTAAAGTTAGTAATTTCAGTGCCATATCCCCTTAATTTCTTTCTAGAAATAACGCCCAAAAAATCGTTGAAAGTCACGATTTGAACTATGTTAACGCAATGAGAGCAAGCATTAATTTCATGTTTCCTTAAGTGAGTCAGAGCAGGTGGACGAAATATTCACTTTAGATATTCATTTATTCATATCAAGAAAAATAAAAACTTAATCTAAAATATTTTTCACTTATAAACGGTTCAAACCTCTTAATTCATTATACAGTATTGAATAAATGTTAAATTTTAAAAACCAATGGTGTCTATTTTAAGTATCTCCCAACAAGGAGATTTTATTTTCTTTATTCATTATTTTATTCCCTTATCGTTTTTCATTTATTCATCATGATATCTACTATTGAGTCCACCACTAATCGTAAGAAAGAAGAATGATTCGGCAAAAATTACATTTCAAACCACTAGTTCATAACGGGGCATAAACAATGTTGCAATTCTTCCTATTTCTACTGTAAACGCTACGTTAAATTTCATCCCGTTCTACCAACAGGTAATTTAAAGCCATTTTTGCAAGAAAGAAAATTATTGCGAAATATGATTTAACCACCCCTAAAATCCATTAACAATGTTTATTAAGTGAATTTATAAACCTGTGATTTTCCAAAATTACGAAATATCCTTGACAACAGATATCCGCATGTCAAGATTGATTTTCGTTTAGACGTTTTACACATTTCAAACTATTCGTTATTTGTATACTGTAATCTCTAAAAACAATACACTAATAACTTTAATTTACAAAACTTAGAAAATCAAAAATGCAATCGAATTTTTACTGTTTTTGCTTTCGTACAGTTAAGAATAAATCCAAACAAAATCGGGGAAAGCGCCATAATTACAAGGCAACATCAATCAAAGTTGCTGATGAAGTGCATATTTTCACATCCGCTCTCGCGATGCACTCGTCCCAGACGTGAATTATTAAACTACCTTCATAATTACGGAAGTTCTTGCCGGGTTTAAAAGTCTTTCAATTAAATATGGGAAGTCATATAACATTACGTCATGGTGTTATTAATTACAATTACATCATCAGTAGACTATTTATGGTGTTTAAAGGACCGTATTTGATTTTATTGTTATATAATTTTCTGTAATCAATTATATTTGCTCATTTCCTTTTCGAAAAACTATAAATTATGGACCCAACTTAACCACCCTTACCGCTTTCGGCAGAATCTCCAAACGTTATTTATTATCCAATAACTATACTAATCATTCAAGAGAGAGCCAGTGAAATTGTTAAATGAAGTAGGTATTTTGTTTAATTGGGCGTCATTAATACTATCAAAGATGAAAGCTACTATAAAAAAGAAACTACATCAGGTGTCCGGAAAAGTTGGCTGTCGGAAGAGTACATATACACCTCCCTACTGTTAGTATTTCGTTCAATCGACCGCCATGAGTTCTTCTGCAGTAGTTGTTAGGATGAGTTGGTCGTAGGAAGAGTACATTTACACCTACTTTTGGTATTTTGTTCAGTTGGCCGTAACTTTAAAACGTTCGCTGCTAAAATTTCTATAATATATGTTGGTATATGCTGAAAAATAGAGGGTTAAATTATTTTACTCATACATGAAAAATGCTACCTAAAAACTAATAATGTAGAAAGTGTGGGAAAAGTACGCCCTAACAAGCGGCAAATACGTTCTAAGTGTTCCCGAGAAGCTGAGTTGCCCATGGCAATGTAAAAACAATGTACGGAACCGTTCCGGAACGTCACCAGCCCTTGGCGCCGCCCCACCTTGACGTTCAAGAACGTCCACAGCAGCGAACGACAGTAGGTGTCTGGACCAGTTGGCCGTCGGAAGAGTACATAAACACTTCCCAACTGTTGATATTTTGTTTAATGGACCGTCATCTATCTATCCATCCATCCATCCATCCATCCACATAATTAATTAATAGACAAGCATGATTTTGTGATCCCTTTTTCTCACCCTTTGCGCGTTGTAAGAAAAATCTAAGCACACCGTTAGAATATGTGAGCACCGTTCCTGTACATGAGCACAATCTAATTGTAATTTATTACAGCTTTTTAGAATGGTAGTAAAATGAATTTGAAATAATGAAAAAATTAACATGGATGTTGGTTACGGAATAACAAACAAAACATAAACAAATGCAGTCACCTGTTTCGTTGGAGCAACGAGACAAACACTAAACCCAAATATTTTTAGGTTGAATTTCGACCAGTAGGCGATCTCTAGTGAATTCTTAAAACACATCCCAAGCAGAAATAGGTGTTAGGATAAGTTTGTCTTCGGAAGAGTACGTAAGGTGTTTAGTTCACTTCGCCTTAATGAGTACTTCATCACATCCCTAACTACAGTAGGTGTCCTGATCAGTTGGCCGTCGGAAGAGTCAAAATCAGAGGTCCCTCCCCATCATTATCCGCCAACTACACGGGCAACGCGGTGTAATTGAACACCCTAATGTATAGCCAATTACCAAACCCACGTGTCCAGCCCGTTGCCCGACTGAGTTACTCGCCCGCATTTCCTTATGATTCTCTTCTCTCGCTCCAGTCCAATGTCAATTAACGCTTTTAATCTGTTTATCGCATAAAACAAACTTGTTTGCAATTCAAATTCGTTCTATAGGATCGAGTTGAGTATTTTCTGATGGGAATACTTCTGTTTTTAAGTATGTACATGAATTATTTCTAACGTAGGAACGGTTCTTTAAACTTATCGATTAATGTGAAACGTGTGATGGAAGCCATCAAGGATAGTTAATTAAATGTTTGAAATATTAATTATCATCGGAAATGGTGATCTTCTACAGTGGAAAATACGAATACTTTAGTGTGTCCTGGAACAAATTCAGTTCCAAGCTACCGAGTCAGACTTCGCTTCTCTGTACTAGTCACATTAATATTGCATCCTTGTGTAGGGTAACATTGGAAGAAACTACTTAAAGATTGAAGAGGCCGACCTGTTTTCAGCAGTTTTTTAAGTAAATGAGTAAATTTTGAAGAATTCTGCTATGTCTTAATGAAATATTATTCAATCCTTAAAACGACCACACACACGTATAATGCTATTTACATCATACTACATAGAAACATCTGTTTTCTGTGCCTTACTCTTGCCGGTAAATTTACCGCGTACTAGGAAACGGAAATAGTGGAAGAAAACAATCAAATCAATCAGCTGATTACAGCAAACTGACATTTTACGTATTTTTTACGTTACTTCAGAGGAATGTAGTGACAGCACTTGTAGCAGTAGCAAATGTTTGTTTACTATAGGCTAGGTTTGATGAATTGAGAAATAAACTACTCCGTTGACACGCATGGAAAATATTATGGTTAAAATTAAGTTTTTCTTCTGAGTTTATGATGCAAAGTATCGTACGTCACACGTCTAGTAAAACAGTACTTGCCGGTCTAGAAACGTAATATACCATTTAAGAAGTTCAATTTCAGTATCTGCATCGCACAAATATTCGCCATTCCTCAGAGCACTTAATCACTCTCCGGACAAGGTCTGTGAAGCAGACGCTCGCAAGATCACATATAATCACTCATTAGCCAGAAACGCTATGTAATGTATTATAAAGGGTCTGCTGAAAGCTCCGCCATCGCCGCTAATGGCTTACTTAACTAATTTGACGTGCCAAGCCGGGAACGGTGAATTATTCAAAAAGCTCTCGATTAAAAATATAGCTTAATAACATGCGGAGGGATGGGGTAATTTTGTAGCGTCCTCCTTTTCGAACGGTGTGGTGTACTTGCGTTGTATGGTGATGAGTAATTGAGGGACCTTGTGATATTTGGTGTGATGTAATCGAGGATTATTGTGAAAGATTCCTGTGTAGTATGATAAGGAGTAATTTAGGATCCTGGAAGTAATTTAGGAGTTGAATAATGTGAAGTGATTCAGGTTATTGTTTTGTTTGGTGTAAACTGATTAAGGATCTTTGTGTAGTAATTTACTATCCACTGTGTGAACTGAATGAAGGAGCGTGCTTGTGGTGTATGGCGATCGTAAAGGCCTATTCATCAAATGTAACTGAAGCAAGCAGAAGATTGTCAGAGGTAGTGTACATATATTACATGGAAAATATCAGATCTTTACCCATAGCATTTCCTCTGGAAGTCTGTTTTTGGAGGAAATACTGCACATGCCTTTGCGGTTCGACGCCATAGCAATGAGCCGGTCCATTATGTCCGTGGTCTGCGGAGTTGCAGGATGATTTTTTGTACGTATACATGATCAGTATGATCGGAGTATATAATACTGATCAGCATGATCAGTATTATATTTGAACAGTATATTCAAAGTGACATAATGCCAGAAGTCAATTGCATATTACATAGAACAACTTATATCCAATTGCAATTAAATGAAAGTCAATTGCATATTACATAGAACAACTTATATCCAATTGCAATTAAATGAGTCACCCTTGTTGACTAATGCCTTAAAAAATCCAGCTAGACAGTTTTTAAACTGTCGATTCATGGCCCTTTTTCAAAGAACAAATTATTTCAGCGATATCAGTCTATACTGAATCTATAGCAGAATCTAGGGACCAATGTAAATAATTTTCATCTTGAACTTTGATTTTACTTTGTTGTTTTTCGTTTTCGGAAACCGCTTGACCTTCCCCCCCCTTCTAAAATAAGATATTACGTTACTAGGTCGGAAAGTACTGTTTTGTCGGACGAGCATGATAGTTCCAGCGCGAGCGGAAGCGAGTGCGGGGTTTTAGGGATTTTCAGAAAAAACATACTTTCAATCATATAGTCCTTGTATAAACCAATAAGTGTTTCAGTCCTTCAAACCTAACCTATAACAAACAAAACAAACATTTGCTACTGAAGTAGCCTCTAAAAAGTAACCAATAAACAAGCATTGAACGTCGATTTGCTGCAAACCGGCTGATTATTTTGTTCCGTTTCCTGTAATCGCAGTCCGGCAAAACTTTAGCAGTCCGGAAAAAGTTTTTGCCGGACGTTTGCACCACGTTTCGTGGACGAAGTGCATATACGTTTGTCCACTTTAAAAACCCAACCAGTCTTGTTATACCTCACACCTTAATCATCTGCAGTAGCTACAATAACACTACCTTTTCAAATTTGTGTAATATCTTCTATATTATTAATTCTGTAAGCGATTTTTTAAAATCAAAATTGTGAGAGTTTGCCAGCTCGCAGGATAATGGGAGAGGGCTCAAATTAAAGGTCTTGGTTCCAGGGGGTCAAGAAAAATATCAGATTATGTCCAAATCTACCAGAAAATGATAAATAACGAAAAATATCTTCCATTTAAAATGCATTGGGATTGAAAAGATTGAAAAACGTCTGCTTTGTTTACATTAAACATGTGGTGCTAATGCTTGATTCAAAGCCGTATGGTAGATGTTGTCATGCGGGATTTGTTTTCAAAATGCAGCTAACTATGCACGTTCAATGTACTATAGCAAAAATATTTTAAATTTCAGATTTTCAGATTTTAAAATACTTAAGGGTTTGAGTTATTCCATAATTTAAAATTATAAAAAGTTAAGTACGTTTGATTAGTTTATGTTATAACGATGCAGATTTAATACCAAATAATCTATAAATATAAAATTACGTAAGGGAAATTTTTGCGCCGAAATTGTGGACGTTTGGAAGGTCGCAGGATGATGGGAGGAGGCTGAAATTGAAAATCTCCATCCCAGGGACTCGGGGATACTGAAATTGCTTTAAGCTTACTATAAAATGAGAAATAAAGTAAAATAGCTATAATTTAAAAACCATTGAGATGTCAAAAGGTCTGCTTTGTTTACTTAAAACCAAAAGCTAAATATAATCATAATTTTGTGGATCCAAAAGCCTATTTTCTAAGAAGGTATTTTGTACTATAGTAAAGAAGGATTATGATTAGGGGCTATTAGCCCCTTCAAGCCTCTAGTAGACTTTAAATGTGAAAAAATAACAATATTTTTAAGGCGACATCCAGGACCAAAAATATCGATAACGCCGCGGAATCGGAAACAAAATATTCATTTCCATTTTGCGAAATAACGGATACCATATCAACACCTCCAATACATCGATATCATTCTAAGATATTGTTCTATTACAGGCTTTAATAACATCACGTTAAAGTTCCCAGCTCCGTGCGATTTCTATTGCAGCGACATGAATAAGGCTCTCAGTGACAAATGGGCCGCTCTCCCACCCCCACTTTCTCTCCCCCTCCCCCCTCCCCCCGGTTCTCTTCTCTAACTAATTAAAGCTTACAAGCAAGACCGAGTCATTAACGCGGGCAATCAACAATAATCCAGAAAACTGCGCGACAAACGCTAATTAAATCGCTAACTTGGCCCTCCACCCTCCCGAGCCCTTCTGGCGTTGATTAGCCCTTCTTGTCTAGGGCTCGTGTACTCACACACGCACGCCTCGTCTGTTGTTGTTCTTCCGTCGATTCTTAGCGTAAGGTATAAAATATATAGGATATGTACGTTACATTGCCTTTATTTCCTAAGGTTCTGAACACTTACACACTCAAACACCATTTTTTATCCATTTTAATCAATTCTTAGCCTGAATCATTAGTCTTTTTTAGGTTAAAAGGCCTTCTTTGCGCTGATTAGCCCTTTTTGTCTAGGGCTCGGTATACAATTGAATGTATGTATTTTAATTTGATTGTCTAGATACGCAGACGTTGACTTACGAATTCTTCCAATCCTACACATGAACATTTTACAGTTGTAAAATACCTTTCTCCTTCTACGGTTCTGACCATTCCGCATACTCGTACACCATTCGTTGTTCCGTTTCAATCGATTATTAACCTGCGAGGTATGCGTTTTGAGGTAGAACGCGTTTTGAGGTAGAACAAATTAGTTAGCTGTTGTAGAGGTGGCAAAGGTTTACTTGAGGATTCAAATCGTCCTTACGTTCTTTTGAACAGGTCGGGGCTTATTTATTTGCCTTGCACGAAAAATAAAGTATGCGTGTAAGAACATATTCATTTTAGGCTAAACACGTATTTATTTGTTTATTTATTTATTTATTTATTTATATATACCAACGAACATCTCCATTTTTACATTAAAATATGACTAGTGGATCCGAGTGCACGGAATCGTGCGCTACTCTAGCAGAGCGATAATTCAAATGGCGACAAATTTAAAACACAATCATGCTAACATGATCCGTCTTGAGGGTTATGTTTACACAAATTAAAAAATAACAGCAATTAAATTATCCAGCTGATCAAAATGTAAACAATTATGTTCTTCATAAGGATAACATGGGAACTTTAAAAGCCAATGGGGCAGAGCCCAAGGGACTTTTTCAAAAATGTAAGGCCAGTTTGCAAATCTACGCGATACGCTCTTTCCAATGAGCCTTCAATGATCAAAATCGGTTAAGAAATGACGGAGGAGTTCATAAGACAAATTTCGTGTTGGCGTATTAATTATATAGATAAGTATTGTCTTGTGATAAGTGACTCTAACTGCTTGAGATCAAATTATAAGCCCGCATTTTTTCTTTAATAATCTGCGTATTTTTAGTTACTTAAGGCACTCAAGACAATTGAATCTTTGTATTTTAATTTGATTGTCTCGATACGCAGACGTTGGCTTACGAATTCTTCCAATCCTGCACATGAACATTTTACAGTTGTAAAATCTAACAGCTCCTGGTTAATTATCTTATTTGTTATTAATTATCTTTGCGGCGCGGGACGCGAAAAATGAACACGTCCGATTGAAATCTAAACTATTTACCAAGCGAATGTAAAAGCCCTATTGCTGTAAAACCTCGTCCGCTGTCTTGAATTTAAAATATACAAATATAGACTGATATTTCATTCTGAAAGTCAATCGCGATCACAAACACGAATATGATTTGTCACATCGCTAAACTCGCGAATCGTTTACAGGCGAGCGGAGCGTGCCTCACAGGTGGCCGAACACGCTACACGTGGAGTGACAGCATGACAGGTACAGCCGTCTGCCGCCGCCGTTCCGCGGACCGAGCTATCACCGATACATCACCGGAAAATACACAATCCGTCAATAAACCGACCGGCCACTGTCGATTCGGCAAAAAACCCACTGACGTCGAATATTTACCGACCGGATTCGTCGTCGTCAAAAAGAATTTGCAGATTTCAGTTTACAAAAATCGCGCTGACTCCGAAAGAATGGCGGGGCGCAAACAGCGCCAACAGCCGCGTTGTTTACAGCAAATACGCCCGACTCGCAACTCACTCGGACTTATTTATTTTCGATTCCATCCGGTCAAAGTGGGTTATTTAATTCGAATATTAGAATAATCCCGGCGACAGAGAGGCACAAATACGATCAAACAATCGGTCACAAAGAGATCTTGCCGCGCTCGGTGTGTTTGCTCGATCAGGACACGGGAACGCTTTCCGGCGGAAAAACACAAACACATTACACAGTTTAATAAACACACGGTCCTCCGGTCCTCCGTTATTATTCCGTCGCGAATGAACGGACACTTGAGGCAGCGGCGGCAAACAATCCTGTTTGCTTTCAATTACAATCAAATCACTCGGGGTTGGTGGTCGGTACAAATTGATTTTCTTTTTTCGCCGTTCGGTCCGCGGATCGTCGCGTCCGTCGACATTGTCTCGCTCGATCGTCGGGCGAATAAACACCGCGGAAACACCTTCCACAATGGAGACCCGGTAAAGCGGCCGCCGATTTACCAAATGAGTCTGTTCCTCTATTCAGTATTCAGCCTTCCCGGCGGTTTCCTTCCGCAAATCGATTCTCCCATGGTTCGTAAACACAATTACGCCCTCATTTACGTAATGGGCCGGCAAACTTGCGGGAGTAAACCGTCCCGGTCCGCCGCCTCGACAAAGCACCTGGGAGTTTTAGAATTTGGTCGTTGATCGAGAAAATTGTAAGGTGGAACTGAACATTCGATACGATGAAAAGATATGTTATCGTAAGTATCAATAACATGTCTTTCCAAAACGAAAGTGGTACGGTATCTTGGTCAAATTCTCTTAGATCAGTGACAGTAATAATACTTCGACCAAAGAAGAATGGTACTACTACAGGATTCTATAGTACAGACTGTGTACTGAATGTACCCAAAGGCCAGATTGAGATAGCAAATTTAGGGTTGTGCGATATTAACAATGAAATTCTAGAGAATCCGTAACGGTCTTGAATAATTTTAAGTAAGCATTTGCAAAACGACGTAATAAAAGTAAAAGGCAACGTTTATACTATCTTAAGAGCCTTATGAGATGATATTTTTTATTTTTAATGTTACAAAAAATATGATAAAGGTGCTTTTGTTCTTTCTATTATTTGAAAAAGTTTTATGTAGAAAATTACATGCGATGATTGGAAATTATTAGGTAGAGAATCTAGATAGGCGAAGTGTTTGTAAATATTGCGTTAAAATTCATATATTTGAAAAAAGTAACACCAATAATTGTAAAATGACAAAAATTACCGTTATGTATAATATGCGGTATACCTTTTTATTACGGATTTACTTTTTACATTATTTTTTTAGAGAATATGCCCTATAGAGAATAACCAAGGTCTGGTAATACTATGGCTTATTCCTACTGGGGAAATTCGCTAACAAATTAAATATAAGTTAGCAAGGGAAGACTTGCTATTATACTTCGGCCCTAAAAACTGTATTTTAAAACCTATTAAAATTAAAATTTTAACACAATAACGCTCTCAAATCGACAAGAATTTCCAAAAAGAAAATCCCAAAAATAACGTCCCCACCTCGTCGTTTAAAGCGAACAGGTCCGATTGAAAACTAACCGAGCCATTACAGCAAATCCGCGGGCGACAAAACGGCGGAGGTGTCCCGTGACACGGCGTCATTGCCCATTAATTAGTGGGCGGTTAATTTGCAAAAACACTAGCCTAGCGATAGTTGCCGTCCGCGGCGGACACTCATTTAATTATATTTCCCGCGTTGTAAACGGAATTGAGCCATTCGCCCGATAGACCGGTCGACATCGCACATCGTTTGTGATTTTAATTTCTATTCTATTACCATTTACACGTGCAGTTCCACCGCCAAAAATGATTGCAGTTTTGTTTTTTGTTGTAGTTGGGTAATGGTAATGCACTCCCTACAGGCGGGGGCGTGTGTCGTTTTGGTTGTTTTACGCGATAATTGTTTTCGCAAATTATACTGATGGTCGGTTTTTGGGTTCTGTTTGTAAAATGCTAGGCTTGTTGATGAAAAGTAGTACAATAATAGTTAATAATGAAAATATTACATGACTAGTGTAGAAGAGTAGATATAGACCCTTTTAGCCGCTGAATTGTGTATCGTACCCTGATAATAATGTCGAGTATATTCATGTCATCCTCTTCCTTCTAATATGTTGCTGTGTTAAGATATGCCTATTGGGTTGTTATTAATGATAACTGTGAAGTGAATGCAAGTGAAAAGTGGGTAAAAACCCACATTTACGTGTTATTGAATGTGACTCGACAACGGACCGATACAAGAGCACTACATTTAGTGGTTTTTTTAAACGGTGACGTAAGACATCAAAAAGATCAAGCACAAAAAATCAGTTCGTCATTACAATCGTCATTATCATACGATCAGTTTATTACTGCAGTTAGTGCTTGTGTGATTGTGACGAAGCGACATGCTATCTGACATAATTTGATTTATATGTTATGATTGTTTTCGTTATGTTCTGTACTGTTATTTCTGTTTAAGTTATATTAGTTAAGATAGCTGTTTTAGGTTAAGTAACCTGTAGCTATCATGTATACATGAAAATAAGTAAATAATATTGAGGCTTATCCACTTGTTAGGGCGGAAAACTTAAGCCTACCCATAGTAAGACTTATACCCCCTTAGCCTACCCATAGTAAGCCCTTCAGTTGTACGACTAAATCATGTTAATTTACATGTCACAGACTATCAAAAAAGTATATAATCTCGATGTTACCTAACAATATGAGGGATTATCCCGGCACAAATCTCTCTATCTTAAGACCACCGGCGTACACCTTGTTCCTTACGGTTTAACACACCATTATTCGATCTCTACTCCTATTCAAACGTCAAAACCCTTCACAGTTTGAAAGCACCGATTAACCACCAAACGGTAGCCCGCGTTAACGCGATCTTGCCACGGATTGGATAATCATTATTAATGCTTCCTGCAGTATAATCGCAGGTTGCATTGTGCTCGTACAACTGACGGTAATGAAGATTGCATTGTGTGTACAACTGACGTGGAGTTATGAGCCGGTAATGAAGACGGATCCACGTTTGCACTCGTTCATTCGTTACTCGTTCATTTATTACCGTACACAATCGATCCGTACTTTCGCCCGCCTGCCGCACACGAGAACTCAATTAGCCTTATATCCGATCACAATGGCCGGACGGATCGGATGGCAGTGTCGCTGGGAAATGTATGAAGACACCTCTTCGCTATTTGGAACGAGGTGGCGGTTTGGCGATTTTTGTGGCTCATGGAAAATCGATGGATTTGAGGGGTTCCATAAACGTGCTATGCGATCCCGAGTCTAATTAAATCTGAATTAGAAGTGAGGAGTTCTGTAGATTCAATAATACCAGATAATTTGGTTTCCTACTACTGCATAACTTTGAATATTTTGTTAAGGGATTTAAATTAGTAACAGTATGCTACCTAATGTTCTCAAAGCACCGTATTCAGGCTCTACAAGGGATGAGGTAGCTCAGCTTGAGGTCGTGCTGATAAAAAATAATTTAAGCACTGTCACACACGCAGACAAAACACTTGAAAATTGTTGGCCAAAACAAACTACGAACTACAGACTGTCAAGTGTGAGGAGTCTGGACTCTGTAAATCTTCCCTTCCACATACCGTGCAGAATCACTTTGTGAACATTTAACGGGGCAGTTACTGATTTTTGATCGAAATGCCATGACAATTTCTGGGCGGGGCAAATATATTATTTGAAATTCTTGGGCGACACCCATCTCAATTCTTTGTTTGAAATTCATTGTTGGTGATGGTGATTTTATATTTTGATTAGGATTTTTGCGGACATTTGCCATCACTGATTAGTAAAAAACAAGATACTAACTTGTTTTTTACTAATCAGTGATGGCAAATGTCCGCAAAAATCCTAATCAAAATATCTCAATTCAATGGTGTGCTGATCCTCGTCAAGGAGTCGCGGTAAGAAAGTCATAGTGACTCCTCGCAAAACATCATAGGCGAGATTTTTAATTCACCCGAAGAGACGTGATGTTTTCAGGTTTCACGCGAAACGTCGGGACAGTTTTTTCGTAGTATATGTGTTCGTGTTTAACATTTATTAACAACTTGACGAGGATCAGCACATCATTAAATTGAGGAGGGCGTTGCCCAAGAATCTCAAATAATAATTAATTATTTTTTAAGGCTTTTCATTTACCTTGACTTAATGATCTTGTAATCGCATGTGTAACGTGAAAAAATCTAGATGAACCATCCATCTCATGATACATTAACCTCCATTAACACGTACCGAGAAAGCCCCGCAAGATCACACATAGTCCAACTCCCCGCGGGCACGGATTACATAGACACGACCCACACATCCACACGTTCACACGTGTAGTGCGTGTGGCCGTGTTTGTGTGACGGATGGAAGGCGCAATTACAGTAAGTACAGACAGCATGGCGTCGTACAATTAACAAGAAGCCGGCGCTCGTGGAAATGCAAATGTTTCATTAGACTAATCGAAAACATTAGGCGAAATGAACAGTTAGGAATCTCCATTAGTGATTAGTTGTCGACAGGATTACTCGCCGCTCTCTCTCTCACTCTCTCTCTCTCGCTCTCTCGCACTCACTCCACTTTACTTCCTGATTATTCTTTTTAATTAAAACTAACTTGGCTTTCTCATTTCGTTTCCAAATACCTGGCAGCATTTTCATCTTTTTATTAGGTTAAACTCTTCGGCTACAAATAACGCTTTGTTGCGTCGAAAATTGAATTGCCCGGGGATTAGAGTGATCTTCGTGCGTTTGTTTTTATAAACAAAACAGGTCGTTTCTTTATTCCACTTTACTCATCCATTAGTGCTCGGAAGAGGGTACGTTTTTATACGCTGGAATGTAAATTTAATTGTTCGAAAGTTGTTTAACAAAATGTTTTCCTTAAGTGGGTGTAATTATTTACGGTGGTTACAACAAGTGAGTCAATCGATTAATTGAATGTGAAGAAAGAGTGATATTTTCAATTCCATTACAATAATTGCTATACAGTTTGTGCCACTAGCATAAAGGAACCTTTAAAAATAAATTGTTAACATTATTATTAAATCATCACCGCATACTATGAGTTAATATTATAGTATATTTCACTACTAGTCACGAAAGTGTGACGAGTTGTGAATAATATTTTTCATCACGATGCAAATAAGTAACCAAACTTATAAAGAATCATCCAAAATTTCATAATTTAGTAATTTTTCTATAAGCAAACACAATACAGCTGAACTGTCTATTTCAGTTTAAAGTTAGCTGGTTGAACTGTCAAAATAGGATCTTCGTTTGTTTGGCTACGGCAAAACTTTGTTTGGATATGGAAAAATTTTGTTTGGGTACGGAAATGAAATTATTAGGGTACCGAAAAATCAACTGAACATTATTTGTTTTGATGTAAGGAAATCAAGGGTTTTCGTAGATCTCAGCTGTACGGTAACGGGCAATTTTTGTATACAGAGTGATGAAAAACCTTATGATGATCAAACCAAATAACTAAGTCTCAGTGGTCACTGAAATAACAATATACACTAGCCTAACATTAAACATGATGACGATTTCCCTGATTGAATCTACAGTTACTGTTTTGCTGATTTGTAAAGAAATACGGTGAAAAATTAGTACCTTCAACATGAGGGGAGGAAAATAAGATACACTGCCCCTGGTAATACTTACATACCTTTTAAAACAGGAAAATAAGAACGGTAATATTTAGTGTGACGTATTTTTCTGCCATCGCAACTTTTAACACAATAAAATATCCCTATCCACTTTGTACCCTCCCGACCATCAACGAAACAAAAGCGCTTTGAGTGAAAACATCAAAACAAGGCAACAACAACCGTCGGTCAGCAAACAGCGAACAGCGAACAGCAAACAAATGGGACTCTGTTTCGCAATATTTGGACGGCAACAAAGAAAGAAAGTAATTAATTAGAGGGAAGACGGGTCGTATCGATCACCGGTAATGGGCCAGTAATAGAGGTCTGTCATTCACTAATGGACGAGTATTTTTGTTGGTCCCCCGTCCACTAATGGACACACTTAGCGGGCCGCTAATCAATTTGTGTTTTATTGGCGCGGACATCCATTTGATAATTGGTACGATAAGCGGGGTTTACACTTTACACGCTAGAGGCCGCCGCGTTTGATTTGTTGTCGACGGCTCCGGATTGGGTTGTGGAAGGTGTTAAAAGACACGTGTGAGGAGGTATGAATTTGAGATCGGGCTCCAGAGTCCGGAGTAGCGGCCGACACCGGTCTTGCGAAGACAGGTGGTTAATGGTTTTTTACCTTACTGACTCAGAAACATATGTTTTCTGTTCCTTTTTATTGGCTCGAAAGTTACCTATTGTGGTATGTACTTTAGTGAACTTATGGGAAATCCTGAGGGCTGCAGTGGCAACTCTAATTATAAAATTAGTGTTATATGTACCTTTGTAATTGTAATGCTTTTTTATACTTCTTCAGATAGGTCAAATTCCGTTATCTGCCCACATCTGTGTATTTTTAACATAGAGTAATATAACAAGTAAATACAGTACACCTCGGATTATCCGGATTAATGTGGCGGAACACCGATCCGGATAACAAAAAATCCGGATAATCCGAGGTCATTACAATATCGCCTAAATAGCGATCGCATACCTTAGCCCGTGCTAAATTAATGCTGCAAAGCGCGTATTAAGCCTGTACAACATGTTAATCTTTCAAATTTTACGAGGGTTTAATTTTGTAACAAATTTAAGAACTTAACTTAAATATTAATCATACGAATATAATGTTGACTTTCACCGTACTTACGGTTTAGGTTTGAAATAAAAGGCCAGATTAAAATATTTAATTTATTAAGATTAATAAATCATGACTCAAAATAACACAGACTTGAAATAATCATGACGAAACTTAAAGTAATTCACAATTTATCACAGTAACCAATGAATCCACCAGTAACTCTTCTTTAGAAATAACATAAAACATCAAATAAATAACAGCAATAAACAAACTCGCAAAATTGTCGTAGGCTACGCCTTAGTTGATTACTGCTAGCGCCCCAAGTAGCAATCCAGAAAACTACGTTCAAGTAAATGTTGTAATTTACTGTTTAGGCAATGCGGTTCCTTCAATTATTGTGATTCCAAATTCGTTCAGTATTGTATTGCATTTGAATTTTATTTTAGAAGGCACATTTCACCCGCAAACACGCTAAAATCATGTTTTTGCCGTGATTTTAATTTTTTAATTTCTCGGATGGACCGGTCCGGATAATCCGGGATCCGGATAATCTGGGGTCCAAATAATCCGAGGTGTACTGTAGGATGTGTGGAGGTAATTAGAGATGTCAAAGAAAAATTATAGAACCAATTATATTGATGCAGAGCCTGACTTGACACCCGAGTGTTATTTTATGAGCCGTTATCTTATCTCGTGTCGCAGCTACCTGTAGTAGCAGCAACATAAGAGGTTAGGTTAGGTAAGGTTAGGTTAGGTTTAGGTAAGGATCAAATCTAATCTAGTTTTTAATACTGCATTATATAGAATAAATTAACGTAACCTATCCTAACGCAACCCAACTAGCGGCCGCGCGCGATGTATCCTCGGCGTTACCATTATTTGCATCTCGAACACATAAGACAAGAGCAATATGACCGAACAATACCGACCGAATTAACCCAGAAATTATTCTGGTATGCCTGTCAAACCATCCTGTAAACATAAAATAAAGACATAAAACGGATAAAGCCAATGGGAAAAGGATTTTCAGTTGTGGGCAGATAACGGAATTTGACCCTTCAGGTATTATGTCGTTTTTTTCAATTTTCATAAATATCAATATTTTCCTTCCGCGATATATATTGCGTACATGGATTTTGAAGCTACCGATAAAGCGGTTCCACGATACATGGTTTACCAAGCCTCGCCATCCCTCCGAACGTAATATTACCAGAGCCGCTAAAGAGGGTCCGGTTGAAGGTTTGGGGGGGCGGGGGGTCGGGGGGGGGGGGGTAAAAGGGTAATTGGGAGTAATGAATAAACGCCGTCCTCCTTGCGGGCGAACTCGATTATTCGCCTTTTAATAATTCGCCCGATCGCTGAGGCCTCGTCTTTGACCCGGCGAAGGTCTAATTTGTCCGGTTCGCTCGCTTTATCATATTAGACGAAGGTCTGGGTTTAGTTTTTACGTCACAAAGTAACCAGGTAATTGTCAGCCACTTTGTGCTTTACTTAGTTGAATTACCCGCTCTCCCTCCCATGTGAAGTCGGTTTAATTAAGTTTGATGAGTTTCGATGCGTGCTTTTTAATGTTTTTTTTTATCTCCGGATAATATGTACCCACATAAATGAAAAAAAAACATGTGGGACTTACTAACAATATTGATTCTATCACAGTTTACTTTTTTAATGCAAGAGGGGTGATAATGATCAACTGGGTTACTTCGTTTTAACCTTTCATAATGTTTAGCCCATCCTTTGTGGGGATTAATCTACCATAAATCTTGAATTAATTTTTTTATTTTCATTAAACATTATCTATACACGATGCCGTCGAAACCTTTAATTTGCAATATCAAAACTTGCAGTTATACAAGATGGTTTTTTTTAATGCAACCCATTTTTAAGATTTAATAATTCACATAAAAGATTAAATGAGTATTGTTTTGTTTATCTTTACATTTTATACAGCCAATTTTATTTAAGTTTGATCATATAGCTTAGATTATGTGTTCAAACAATCCGCTATCGATATTTATAAAAAGTTAAGCTGACCCCATCAAATTCCTGACCACGTTTTGCAAAGTACCTCTTTGAATTTCTTGATTTAAATTTGTCATATTTGTTTTGAGGTGTGTGAATATCTTGTGAATTGTTTTCGTAGACCTTACTTTTTATGTAAAACCAAATGAAACCATATACAGTAGTGGGCTCAAATCCGGGGATCTTGGGGGGACTAATCCTACACTAATAAATAAAGTTTTGGGTTGCATTAAAAAAAACACCCTGTACTTAATGCTGGAGGCCTAAGTATCAGAAAATATTGCAGCTTACGAACAAAAAAAATCTTAAATATCCACAAGATAATAAGATATTTGATAAAACGCTAGGCGGACGCGGATAATATCAACATTTTGAAGTTTTTACGTCTGACTTAATTACAGGCGAATCCACCTCCAGTAAAGTTTTAAGTCGGGCAAACACACAGCAGCAAACGGAGATCGTTAATTAGCTCTTTAATTACAAGAACTGATTTAAGTAATTGATGTTCAACCAATTAATTAATGTAAACAACGCTCCAACTTTGCAACAAGTTGAGAATATCCTGACGGAATATTCTTTGTGTGGAAGTGTTCATTATGAATTTTTTACATGTAATGGACACTATTGTGCTGTATAGCACAATGAATTTAACAAAATTATTTTGCAAATAGTTGTTTGTAGGACAGACTAATAAATTTCTTAAATTTTAGCCCACAAATTATTTAATTAAATTATTTATTAGCTAAGTCGCATTTGACCATAAAGGTAGTGTGAACTTGAAAGTTCTACAAAAAGGAGTTCAGAGTAAAATGAATGCTTTCTGTGGTTTCAGATATATCAAAAACAAGTTTGATACACATGAGTTCAATTAAAGTCAATTTGAATTTGAGCTGGTTTTTGTCAATTTCAAGTTTAAAATACGGACAACCGTATTTCAAACTTATTGTTGTTCAACGCAACATAGCATTGTTGCTTGTTACCCTAAGAAAATTTAACCCCTATAAAATAATCACGATTACAAAAAAATTGTATTGTATACATATAATACAATACATTTTTAACCTTACATTGTACCAATGCGAGCCAAAGCGATTTATGTAAAATTCACGATCCAACAGACCTAAACGAAAACAATGAGATGATAATTTAATTTAATTCATCCCGAGTGAATCGCAGCGGTAGAAAAGGACAAAAGAGAAAATTTACATAAATTATTCACTAGATACATTTCATGACGAATTAAAACAGGGTCGATTGCGAAGATAAACAAGGAGTGCAAACAGTTCGAATGAGGCGGAAAGTTACGTCAGCTGATCGGCAGGGCGACTAACTTTACAGCGCCGAATTCCGTCTTATTTAACGTTGACACGTTGGCAATAATGTAGGTGTGACGGCTATTAGTGAACATTGATCTATAAAATGTTTATCAATTAACTAAAAGCCGTGGACGCTTTTTGCTGTTCAATTACGCGCGAAATTATTCCAACGCGAACCAATGTGGCGTGATATCTCTTCAACGTTTTTCAGCGAATTATTTCTTTCACTACAATTTCGTTTTAATTTTTCATTATATTATGCCAAAACATATATGCGTTTTTGTTCATATGTGCATGCTATTAGCGAATTTCCCCTATAGGGAAGAAGCTATTACCGTAGGTCTCATGGTAAGACCTAAGCTCGGGACCATTATAACTTTTCGTTTTGGGGCCCCCAGAAGCAAAAAACACTATTCGTTCGAATTTTTATATATATATATATATATCTATATATATATATATCTATATATATATATATCTATATATATATATATCTATGTGTCTGTTAGCACGATAGCGGCCGCAAAAATGGTCCGATCTTTATGAAATTTGGTACGGACATGTAAAGTGGTAATCAATTGGACGAGTTCGTGAACCAGCCCGATCGGACCACCGGAAGGGGGGGTAAAGGGGGATAAACCCCCCCAAAAAAGGGTTTTTTGAGTTTTTTACATAGAAAAAAAGAATTTATCAAATTTTTGTGGGCACCATTGAATTCAGCTCAAAAAAACAAATAATTTAGTATTTTGAATCACTGCTCTATGCCCATTGGTTACCGAGATATTGAAAGTGGTAAACACAGTACGTTGTCCCAATGTTAACCTTATGGGAAATAAGTAAAATTTTATATCTCGCTTATTTCTCAACATATCTTGATAAAACTTGGTAAATGGCTTCTTCTAGTTCAGATCTACTAAATATTGAATTAAAACCATCCAGTTTTAATATACCTGTAGCAGCAAACCTGCACACTCATTTCCCATGTTATTCTTATGGAGCTTAACAAAACATGTCAAATCTTGCTATGTTTGCTTGAAATACGTTGTTTTGCATTTGAAATTCGCTGAGTATGCAGGTCTGCTGCAACGGGGGTATGTTTTGTAATAAAGTCCTCTATGTCAAGTTTTAATTAGTTCTAAGAATTTTAGCGTTAATATTTGTTATAATAGTTTATTTTTACATTTAACCATCCTCGAAATATATAACTAATTATTAAAGCTTCGTTTGTTTTAAATATACTATAGTGAAAAAATAAAACTGAGCTCTCAGATCTGTTGATACATGGCTTAACCGTAACCAATATTCAATATATGAATTATTAAGTACTTAGGCTATCACATTACGTAGCTTGTATGACGCCCTTGTTGGTTTCTAATGTCAAACTTCTTATGTCCTTTGTCATTTATAACATTTATAAACATTTTCCATACACAGTCAAGCACCCCCCCTGCTTCCCAAGAGCGGTTGTTTAGCTCATACGAGGGTTATAATTGAGTATTGTACAAACTGCAGAAGAGGCCTTTGTCTTGCCGCCTATTAGCCGGTTATGCGGCGGACAAAGCGTTTCAGTCAATGTCCCTAGCAGCTCGGATAATGGCTGTTACTTCCACTGTTCCACTACTTCTACTGTTTCAGCCGATGTCCCATATCAGTTCGGATAACCGCTGTTACTTACACTACTTCCATCACTATTTAAGCCTATGACGTCCCTAGCACCTCGGATAATCGCTGTTACCTCCACTGTTTAAGCCTACTTCACTAGCAGTTTAAATAACCGCTGTTACGCCGCTTCCTCTGTTTCGCGCCACTCAGTCATCTTACCCCCCCCCCAATTTATTTTCTACAAAATTATAACGCTTCCATTTGTTGAAGGGGGCTAACAAACGTTTTTTCTGTTTCAGGATCGGTGGTGCCGCCGTTTTGAGAGCCCCGATGTACATTGGACCATGTACATTGTACATAGCCTCGGTGTTCCGCCCGATGTACATTGTACACAGCCGCGGCGACCGCCGATGTACATAGCACTGGTGCGGCCGCGCAATCCGCCCATGGACAGACTTTACATGTTGAATCTTCGATGTTACTCCGTGTCCGTTCTGAGCGGCAATCTACCTTCGGAATTAGGGATGGCAAATATTTTCAAAATATCCATATATCGTTTTTTCGATGTATCGAAACCATTGATATCGATACATTCGATGTATCGGGAGCAAAATATCGATATTTCACTTATATCGAAGAAACGATGTTTATGGAGAAAAAGAGCACAATTTCGCAAGTTCAAAGAGAAATTAGAAACAGGCTTTGCCACCACGGAACTCAAAATTTTTCAAAATCTTACAAGGGGAGAACGCTTTCCTTTGAAAGGCAAAATATTATGCTGTACACTTTTTTACCGCCTTAATAAAAATAAACTCCTTAAAATTTGTCCTCAAAATCCTTTTTTAATGGGGGGATCTATATCGGGAAAAAATATCGATAATATCGGAACCAAAATTTCGATATACTTTTTCAATACATCGAAACAAAACCATCGATAATTACGATATATCGATATTTTGTTGCCATCCCTATTCGGACTCTTCGATGTGATTTGTTTCGGAACTCGTTTCAACCGGTACCACTAAAATTGTGAACAGTGTGTTAGAAAAAAGTGGAGCATAGCTGTTTCTGCAAAGTATTGTACTTATATTTATTTTTTAAGTGTTGAGAGTATTGAAGATTGTGTTATAGCTTTAAATTAGGAAAATAACGAAAATAATTTTGTCTAAAACTAGGGAAACAGTTTTTACTTTGTGTATTAAGTTTTGTATGTTTTCGAGTTTTTAAATCTCTTCAATGTTTCTGACAATATGAGAAGTGTATGTTAATGTGATTATGCTTTAAAGCAATACTTTGTGATGATTCGTACCACGATTATTTCTCGCCAAAATCTTTCAACAGAAAAATTCTTTTCTCATACTGTGAATGTAAAATTAAAATCGTAGTTTTAAGGAAGATTTTTATAGAGGTTGTAATTCATCTTGTAACTTCTCTACTCGTTCACCATGTCGGAAGATTTAGCGTAAATATTTTGGTAATAAACCCCACCAATGTAACATTCGACAACGATGGAGTGATGTTGATTCGTTTTATTAATGTCTATTTTTAAGATGTTCTCATCGTAATGTTGAAATTTCGTTTGTAAAGTATTATCGAGAATTTACGTAAGTTTTCTCAACTAAGATGTCTTGTAAATATTCATCTATTATTGTATTTCACCGCTGGAAGCGACTAGAATCGGTTGTGTTGTTGATTTTTGTTATTGCAACACTCGCATATATTTATTTGTTTGTTTTTATTGACTTTGTTGAGATTTGTAATTTCGGTTTCCTTATTGTTATCGGTAAAGTCGGATTTAAGTTTGTCCCGATTTAAAAATTAAGTGATTTATATCGACTCAATTGTCTGATAAAGCATTTTTTTAAACTTAGTTTAAGTACTCAATTATAAACCTCAAACCAATACTTTGTACCGGTCCTAGAAAATTACAAATCATTCACTAAAACCATTCGATTCTGTCAAACCGATTACTTTGCTAGCACGAATCTCGAACCGAACAACTGTTTTCGTACCCAGTTACCATGCTGAATTGTGATAGCCCAATGTCACTTGCTGTCTTTTCTCGTTTTTAATACTTTATTGACCTTCATTGCCCTGTGTTATCCTGTTGTCAGCAGTACCGTTTTATCATTTTCGTGTCAGTATTTGATCAAAAGAAGCAATAGGTGTGCAAAAGGACCTCTAGGACCTCTATGGACCTCTAGGACCTCTAGGGACCTCAAGTACCTCTAGGTACTTGGCACTCGCTCAATCCCGCAATAAGTTCGTGGCGCTACTTGTAAGCTAGGTATTGTTAATATGTACATTGCTGTATATTTGTTGATGTGCCCTCCCCCCGGTGCATCACCTCTCTCTCCCCATCCAGACTACACAATAAAGTGGATATTTCCAGTATCACCAACTCTTTTTATTACCTGTTTTATTTATACTAGTTAGTGTTTTTTGTTTTGTTTTTCCTGTTAGAAAATGTTATAGTTGCAGTAGAGGGATTGGTCATTTTTAAGAATTTTAATACATTTCTTTTGTAATACTATTTCTTATGTATGCAGTATATTTCTGTTTGAGACAATCAGTATACAATTTGCTGTTAACTGTTTGCCTCAATAAATGAAAGGGGGGTTGTGAAGTTGCTGAAGTCAAGGTATTTAGCTTTTCATCAAACGACCAAACTTTGCATATTGACAAAATATGACCAAGTCAAACAAACAGACGTACACAATCAATTTGGAGAGATAGATAATCATTTGCGAGACTTTCATAAATGAAGTCATAAATTATCGACAACAATTACTTTGTTACCTTATTATATACAAACTTTGAGAAAACGTATTAGATGGCTGCTTGACTTAAAATACTAGTATATTGCAGATATTTTGAAAGTAAATACCCCCGTTGCAGCATTCCTGCATACTAAGCGAATTACAAATGCAAAAGAGCATATTTTAATCCAACGTAGCGAGATTTGATATGTTTTTGTAAGCTCCATAAGAATAACATGGGCAATGAGTATGTAGGTTTGCTGCATCAGGTACGTTACAACTGGATGGTTTTAATTCAATATTTAGTAGATCTGAACTAGAAAAAGCCATATACCTAGTCTTAGCGAATTTCCCCTATAGGGAAGAAGCTATTACCGTAGGTCTTATGGTAAGACCTAAGCACGAAACCAAGATAACTTTTCGTTTTGGGGCCACCAGAAGCAAAAAACACCATTCCTTCGAATTTATATCTATCTATCTATCTATCTATCTATCTATCTATATATATATATATATGTGTGTGTGTGTGTGTGTGTGTCTGTGAGCACGATAGCGGCCGTAAATATGGTCCGATCTTAATGAAATTTGGTACAGACATGTAAATTGGTAATCGATTGGATGAGTTCGTAAACCAGCCCGATCGGACCATCGGAAGGGGGATAAACCCCCCAAAAAATGGGTTTTTTTAGGTTTGAACATGGAAAAATAAAATTAATCAAATTTTTTTTGGCACCATTGGATTCACCTCAAAAAACAAACAATTTAGTATGTTGAATCATTGCTCTATGTCCATTGGTTACCGAGATATTGAAAGTGGTAAACACAGTACGTTGTCCCAATGTTAACCTTATGGGGAATAAGTAAAATTCTATATCTCGCTCATTTCTCAACATATCTTAATTAAACTTGGTTTGTGGCTTCGTCTAGATGAGATCTAATGTATTTTAGTCTAAAATCCCCAAAATTTCCATTTTTGTGGCAGCAAACCTGTATCATCATTCCCCATGTTATCCTTATGGAAAATAATAAAAATCTACATCTGCCTTATTTTTGAACATATCATAATAAAACTTGGTATATGGCTTCTTCTAGTTAAGATATACTAAATAATGAATCAAAACTAACCAGTTTTAACATACCTGTTGCAGCAAACCTGCATACTCATTCCCCATGTTATTCTTATGGAGATTACAAAACCATGTCAAATCTCTCTGTGTTGGATTGAAATATGTTGTTTTGCATTTGAAATTCGCTGAGTATGCAGGTCTGCTGCAACGGGGGTATTATTGAGATATGTTGAGAAATAAGCGAGATATAGAATTTTACTTATTTCCCATAAGGATAACATTGGGACAACGTACTGTGTTTACCACTAGCGATATCTCGATAACCAATGGTCATAGAGTAACAATTCAAAATACTTAATTATTATTTTTATAAGCTGAATTCAATGGTGTGAACAAAAATTACATTATTTTAATTTTTCTGTATAAAAAAACCATTTTTGGAGGGGTTTATATATTTATGAAAATGAACGAATAGTGTTTTTGGCATCTGGGGACCTCAAAACAAAAAGTTATGATGGTCTTGGGCTTAAGTCTTACCATTGGACTTAAGGTAACAGCTTCTTCCCTATAGGGGAAATTTGCTAAAACATTATATATTATTAGATACATTTAGATGCAGTACGGCTACAATAAGGTTTTTGGTTTTCTGTAGGTCTGAAGATTTTTCTTTATCCCTTTTGCAGAAATATAGTAAAAATACCTTAAAAACTAGCATTTCTGTATCATAATCTGAACAGTACGTAGTCGAAAACTAAAAAATAACATGGTCATTATTTTCATTTTTAAAGTAAGCTTACAAGCAGATCGAATGATAAAAACAGTCATACAAAACACACAAGAATCTCGCTGAAAAATTGTTGAATCTTTTAATGTTTTACACTTCAAGTTATTGAATATTTGTGGTGACTGACGGACTCAGCTGTAAAAATTCACGTGACTCGAAAGTCTGCCGAGCTGTGCGTGACGTTGAGAACTAAGGTAAGATAGAAATAAAAACATGTAGTTAGTTAAACTGAGGCTGACAGGGGCTATACTCTCCGATACACCATGTACGTAATTTGAAAGATTTAAAACCTCTCTTAAAAGCTTAATACATGGCAACTATCTAGCAACACATACTCCTTCTGCGCTCTCTGCAGGAGAAGTCTAAGAACGTTAATAATAACATTTATTTCTCTTCATAAATATGCAATTCATAGTTCAAAAACAATAACAATGTCAATGCAACAACAAAAAAAGATAAACTGGTAACTATAGATATTACAAAATCAAGAAATAAGTTCAAAATCAATTCTGTTTATACATAATAATAAAGATAAATAATACACGCCCAAGAGAAGTGCAAGTCTTCTGTTTATGGATGGGAGTCTCAGATTTATTAATTTATTTAATGGTTTATGGAGTGTTAGGTAATTATCAAAGGGAAAAATGCAGCCTATTATGAAATAAATTTGGATTTTTAGACACAGAGAGAAAATTGCCGATATTTAAAACAATTAAGAAAATAATTATTTGAGAAAAAGAAGATTGAGAATCATTCATTACATTCAGATATCTGAATAGAAACTTTCTGTTTCTGTACAAATCTTCGTCAGTAACCAGTTTTTCAACCTCTTTTTTAATAGACTTAAAGACTGGCTTATTTTAACAGAATTAGAAATAACAAAAACGGATTTTAAAGACAAATAAACAATCTTTAATTGAAAAATTCAATCATTAATGTAACATTCTTTAACGTTGTGCAACGTGCGATTCTGATAGACATAGTTGGTAGCACTCATCGATAGCTCGGCGTCCCATGATCACTGCAAGTCAGAAATAATTAATTTTAGTTTTCAATGCTGATTGGGTGATTGACATCTCTGAGCCGCTTAAAGAGCATATTTCAAGGAGATCCGAAACAAGTCATTGTCATTAGCTGAACCGTACTCTTACACGTATAAAAAAATCAACAGGGTCTTCTTGAAAAACAGAAATGAGAATTTTGATAAAGCAATACCACACTTTGACTTTTCTAACTAACATTTATTAATACTAGTATACATTATTTATTTATTTCAACCTAAAATGCTAATGTAGTAATACTGCATACTGTACAATTCAATAATGTAATACAATTATTTTTCATGAGTTAATTTTACTATGTATAAGGCAACAAACGCAAACCGTGGAAACAACTTTAATGTTTGTTATTCTCTTCATATCACACGAACCTAAGTCACTATTTTAATAAATATGAATATTTCTCACAATGCAGTATTTCATTAGTGCTTAAAAAAGGTTACCATAATAGGCATTATAAATGTAACCTTTCCAAATATATTTAACTTCAATAAACATAAGATTATTTTAGCAAACTAAAAGAAATACGTTTTATAATTTATCAATCAACAAAACAATGCACATACAAGTCTCTTAATAAATTTTATGATTACGGATGACTGTAAATATTACATAACTAACTGTGATACATTTATAGAAATTTATGCTAGTTGAAACCTAGTGCGTCTGCCTTCCTACTCCGTTCAAAAAATATAAAGTCTATTGCTTCTCAAGATATATTTTCCCGTATAGTCACCACAGTAAAGTGATTTTGAAAAAGAGATTTTCTTACTTCGGAAACAACCCAAAGAGGAAGTTCAGTCAGCTTGATGTTTGGCAACCATAACCTCACATTATACAATCTGAGGAAAAATGCAAATGTGCAGTTATCTTTGCAATCGTTATTTTGCATGGAGTATGCAATGATTAAGTGCACGTAATTAACTTGTGCACAGTAAAAGGACCCCGTGTTATTTTTTCGCGTGAATGTCATGATGAATTAGTGCGCTTCGGTTCTCTTGAAGGACCCGGTGTTAAAATTGTGCAAAATTAAATGCAGTAAAGTATCCCTTAACGTTTTCTAGGGTTTGGTTAATGATTGTGCTAAATTGCTTTGGTAGTTAGCTAGAAAGCTTGCAGCAAACGCCAGGAACATTAAAACATATTAGTTCAAGGTCACATAACAAATTCCAGTTTCCAGATATTTTATATCACTGGTGGGCATGCACTGTTCAATAGCTCTTAAGTTTCCAACAACACCTATATCAATATACTCGGTTCAAAACTAAAGGGTAAGATTGATCTCGAAAAACCCTTAGCGCATTAAGTAGGTATAGATTTGTCATATTTCGTTCACTAAGTAAATAGATCAAATATGGCATTTTGTAAATTTGTAAAAGGAATAGGGGATGATTATACCTTTAACTCCACACAATTTTATTACAAGTCAATTTTAGTGATCCTTTATACCTTATCATTCCTTCTAATGTATCAATGTAGTTCTGTTATGTTGAGATCAGTACATATGACAAACGAAAGCTTTTTTAGCAAATGCTACGTTGCGTCAACTTTTGGTCGTCTCCTTTTTACGTAAATAGAATTTATGGACAATCAGTGAGCTGGCATACAACTCATTTATGTTGGTTTTTAACTTATATTTTTAAGAAAAGTACTTCAATATATTTCTTGATTCTTTCTTTGCTTTTACCTTTTCTTGTATCGAATGGCAGATGCCTGAAATAATGTTTGTATGAAGAAGCTAGCGCATAAAGGATGTTAATTATTTAAGATCCCTGGGGACCGAACCAGCTGACTTGTTCGACACACAATCTGAGAGAGACGGGCAAACATATCAAGCATTCATTCAGACATTTGAATCTATTTGATTATCGGGTTTACAGAAGAGAGCGAGAATTAATTATTTATGGGGACCGATTTTGCTGTCACGAGTCAGTTCCTCTTACAAAGACAATTTGTGCTGCAAAAAATTAAGGGTTGATTTAGTTTATTTTTTTAAGATTAGACAAACATTCCTCCGACAATTTTAAAAGGGAACAACTTGCTTGGTTAATTTTTTAAATCTCGAAATAGTTTTAACAGCTTGGCGTTAGTTGCCTTATACAGAGTAAAACTAACTGTTGAAAAACAATAGTATTGCATTATTTAAATTGTATAAAACAACAAACACTTCACGCTCAAATCTTTTTAAATATTAGGATCTTAAAACATAGTAAAAGATTTATTTTACATAGTTTTTAAGAAGGATATACTTACTTAAGAAGGTAAAGAAAAGAACCCTTCACAATGTAATGAAGTTAGATAAGATATTGAACTGGTGGTTTTAAGGCTAGCTTCTATAAGATAAGCTCCAAGAAGTCTTATGAATGTCTTAACTTTATTTATTTATTGGTATAGTGCTGCACGTGCACACTAATACCAACCTTGAAAACCAAACAAAACAGAACACAACAGTAACCACGTTACTAGTGGTTCTGAAACCACCTGTTTTAATACAGAACAAACTAAATCAACAGTTAATAGTAGCCTCGTACACAGCCCTCTTCTCAGGCTGAATCATCTCAAACACCTCTGCTGCCAAGCCAACTAAACCAGAATCACATAGTAACCACTTGTTCGATTATTTCCCCGTTGCCAAAGTATCACATCACCAAAACCAACATCTGAACCAGAAGCGCATGATGACTTCGTGGCAAGGTATTCTATTAACTATCAAAATTACTAACACAAATCCTAACATCCCAAACCATACCTAACCAGAACCACACCGCATCCGTGAGTTTAGTTGTCCCCTCACCGCAAAAGCACACGTGTAAACCAAAAATCCCATACCAGTTTAACTTAGAAGTTTAATAACATAGGACATACTTGCAGGTTGAGTTCCGACTAAAGTACACAATTATTTTTGCGATTTTGCTCAGTGTCAAAATGCGATTTTAAAACATGAAATCAAATAAAAATATTTTTATTTCATTTTAAAAATATAGAAATATTATTTTTATTGAACACATATAAAGTAATACAGAAATGAACACCATATTAACTAAACTTACAATTTTTTTTACATAAACAGTTCTTACTTTTAGAATATAACATAAAATAAAATATATTCCTTAGACATTTTTAAAAGTACATTTTTAGATCAATAACTCTTTGTCCCTAGGTTAAAAACCTGTTCGGGACATTGGTCATCTTAAAACTAATTTACAGGTATCAGGAGAATATTTCAACTATTTATTACGTAACGTTAGCTGAGGAGGGGTCTGGTTTTGGTTGGTTCGGTGTAAGGTATGTGAGACTGTTCTGTAAGAAGAACTTGACACGAAGCTACTGGACGTTTATAGATTATATTGCATTGGATGATGTAATACACTTTAGCGGCGGCGGAATGCCCAGTACACCACGTTGTAAACACGAAATCCTTAGCATCTTCAATACAAGTTCTTGTAGGTTCTTGTAGGTGTCTCACACACCTAACAAGCCTACTGAACCAGGACCACTCATGAGCTATATACCCACCCCCCCCCCCCCCAAAAAAAACAATTCTATTTTCTATTCTATTAACAATTCTATTTCTATTCTATTTTATTAACAATTTTTTTGGGCGGGGGGTAATTCCCCCGCCGCCAAATTATAATATTACATCACCCAATGCAACACATTCTAAACCAGACACGCTTAGTAGCTTTAATACCAGTTCTCACAGAACTGCCTCTTTTTTATTTTGATTTTTGCGGGCATTTGCCTCTTGGTGCATCACACACCTAACACCAAACTGGGACTGCACAGCAGACAAGAGCCGTTATTTCCCTGCCGCCAAGTATATGGGACAGTGGCTGGCACAGCTACTTGGAGCTCACGAACTGTGGATAGTCATGAGCGATGGCCTGTGGTTTTCCCCAGTGGGGATTAAATTCCGCACTATTGAATACTACGTTCCAGAGTGTCCTCATAATTAGTCCAGTTCATAACTTAATTGTGAATCAGGCGAAACTGTGGTTCGAATCCCACTTTAAAATGTAGGTGCGTTAGTTGCCATTGGCTGTTAGGCTATTAATTAAGAGTCCTGTCTAAGGAACATGTCGGCCTTAGTCAGAAACAAGACTAAAAGATCGCGCCACAATCATTCTACACTCATATTCCAGTTAAAATACGCAGCCAGTGCTGCGTTCCGGTCTTAACTGAACCAGAACTACATAGCAGCTTGTGTCGCCAACCGAACCAGGAACGCACAGCAGGCAGACGCCCTCGGTCAGTCTCAGTTTGGTAATTGCCCAGCGTGTCGTTATTTTTAATTTATAGTCCGATCCGTTGCCAAAACTCTAACAAGCTGCAGCTATTTGTATCTTATAATTAAACGGTTGACCCGGTCGCCGGCGCCGTCACACCTCTCTCCGTCCGCAGGCGCCGATCTCTCGATTGCCCCACTTTTGTAATTATAGTTTTCCAGTTTTTGGATCGTTTGAGTGGTGTCTGGGTCTCCTACAAAGTCGGATCGGTATGGGGTGGGAGACTATTTTTCTGTTTTTATGTATGAGCCACCTTTTTTGAGGATAGGGTTCTTAGTTTCTCGAGTGGCCTACACGTGTCTGGGGCGTCGTTATTTTTTGATTACGGCTGTTTCTTTACTCATAGCTCTTTAGTTTTGAGAAAAAGAATAAGAATATATTTATTCCACAAGTAAAAACAGATTTTCAACATTATACATGAGTGGAATGACTGGTCATTTCTCCTGTAATTGATGACAGTACTGATAACTAAGCAACCAAAACGGTCAATTCTCATCTGTGGCTTGGGCGGCTTGGTACGGTGCGTGCATTCAGTCCACTGCACTCTTATTAACTAGTATCACCAACACTTATATTATGATTTGAACCTAAACAAGTGGAGTAACAGTCATAAAATATAGTTTGACTCTTTCTTAAATATACATTGATACATAAAATTAAACAAAACAAAATTTCCCTTGATTAACTAAATCTGCATTCTGAGTTAAAAATATAAACATTACTGTAAACTTTGTAGATGATAATCAATATTCGCTTGATCTAATAATCACATTTTTAGTTTTCTTTGAAACATTTTTTGAGTGGATTGAGAGGCGTCTTAGAAAAATTGTGTCTAGGTACACAAGAGAAGTGTACCGGAGTGGGGTGTAAGATTCATTTTTTAGAGCTGAAGTTTGCTAATAATAGACAAAACGACTGATTGCAGGCGCCGATCTCGTGATTGCCCCACTTTTGTAATTGTAGTTTTCCAGTTTTTGGATCGTTTAAGTGGTGTTTAGGCCAATTGCAACAAAAGTGGATCGGAATGGGGTGGAAGATTATTTTTCTGATTATACGTATGAGGATACTTTTTTAAAGATAGGGTTCTTAGCTTCTTGTGTGTCCTACACGTGTCTCCTCCTTATCTCTTGGTTACTGTTTTTTTTGCTCTTAGCTCTTTAGTTTTTCACTGGATGTAAATAAAAAACGTCTTACAACACTTAAAAATATATTTACACTTTTACTGTATTTACATTCAAGATGGTAAATACATGGTGGAAAATGGCGATCGATTTCGGTTGGTCACACCAACCGTCATCAAGCCCAATGAGAGACCAATCCCAATTTACAATTTACATCCAAAGAATACAACAACACGTATCATGCTAATCAAGAAGTTCTTTAGTTTTTGACTCAATTGAGTGGCGTCACAGAGAAATGGTGTCTGGGTGTACAGGAAAGGTGTACTGGTGAGGGGTACCTGGAATTTGCTAATAATTGACTAAACGATTAATTGCCTTTAACTTTAAGCTATCTTATGAAATGCATTCTTATCGTGCCGTAACGATAATCCTTTGTAAAGATGTCGACACACATTATTTCAAATTATAAATCTTATAGATTCATGTCTTACTGTTTAATTAACTATTTTTGTTCAATCCTTTTTTTAGGTAAAACAATATCGTGTTGATGCCATTAAAGAAGTAAAGATTGCACTTTGAACCATTTGTTCGATTGTCCCAAACGTTTTAATTCTGTAAATTCAAAACGGATTTTGAAACAAAAGATGGGAACGTGAAATTAATTAATAACCAAATAGGTCCCAAAGCAAACACACCTGTGTGAAATTTTAAGTAATCAATTTAACCGTATTGATGTTAAAATATTATACTTAACAAGAAGACTAAAAAAATCATATAAGACTGAAAATGGAGCAAAATAAGTCACATAATGACATTTCAATGGGATATTGCTTTTCATGTGTTTTAGTCTGGAAAACTTTCAAACTATTGAAGTCAGATCTAGGTCACCTTAGCCAGTGGCACTACTAAGTTTATCTACATTACTATAACTTCTAAGAAGCACACAAAATAACATGTTGAACATTATATTTTGACCTAATTTTCTCCTACTTTTATATTTTCTTAAAAAACCTATCGTAATTAAAAATCGTATCCCAATCCCGAACACTATCGAATCAATCACACTGCAATCCGAATACTTTCAACAATCCACCACATCACTCTCCATACTCCGCGGACTGCCAACTCTCCGTCAGCAAATCACATTAACGCATATCCCGATACAGTAATGGGATCCATTACACTAATCACTGCGCAAGAAACTGCATCCCGGTACGGACGTGTGTTATCACAAAAGTGGGGTAGGGTTGCACCGGAGGGGGGGGGGGGTTTGAAAAGTCAAAAGTGCACAGAGAGAGAGAGAGACTCTAATGCGTTGTCAATTATTCTGATAAAACCTACACGGTTATACTTTCACGCAATAATGTCGCGGTGGAGAGCGGCACATAAAGTATACTTAGACCAATTACAGCGGACAGCGGACGTAATGGATACGCGGCTGTCATTAAAATATTTACCCGATGGATCACCGGGTGAACCGGATAGCTGGCCGGACATGTGGTGGGCCTCGGGTAAGGAAATCAGACTGGTGATTGGGAAATAATTACGTTGGAGGAGATTGTGGTACATATGTTTGATTAATTATACGGGGTATCCCGTAACTATGTGGGCAAATATATATATAGTGTTATAGCTTAAGTCAAACACATTTCACCATACAAATGGGTCTCTGGTGCTTATAGTTATGTGTTAAAAAAATTCAGAACTCCTAAACTGTTTGAGATGCAGCATTGAGATTATACAAAAATGTTGATCTTATTAAAACCTACTTTTGGTAAAAACAATATAAAAATATCAACATACTTCTTTAAATGGCGGCCATTTAAAATATTAGTTGTCCAAATTCCACAAAACCCGTTGACTTAAAAATAAATTTGCTAACTACTTAAAAGTTACTCTGTTTTATATAGTTTTCAGTGATACCTTGTTTGTTAAGTTTGGGGAAAGAATTACAGTGAAATTAGTTCTTTTCATAATGCATGGCCGCTTTTCTTCAATTCGACAATTCAAAACAAACTATAAAGGGGTTTTAGCGTTGTTTAAATGGAGAAAAGGAATCAGGCATTACGAAAGGAACTCATTTTTCTGTAATTCTTTGGACTGGATCATGCTAATCACGTATCATGCTAATCAAGAAATTATGTAATTCTTTGTCCAAACTTAACAAGCAAGGTATCATTGAAAACTACATAAACTGGAGTATCTTTTATGTATCTCGCAATTTATTTTTAAAGCTAACGGTTTTCGTTGACTTTGGCATCAAAATATTTTAAATGGCCGCCATTTAGAGACGGTTGATGATATTTTGTTAAAATTTTTACTATTAGTAGGTCTTAATAAGATTAACATTTTTGCAAAATCTCAACGTTACATCTCAAACCGCTTAGGAGTTATAATTTTTTTGTAAAAAGCACATATTAGACAAACAGACGAAAAACTAGGCACCATAGACCCATGTTCCTATGCTGAAATGTGTCTGTCTTGACCTAAGCAATTACGCTATATACATTTGCTCAGATAGTTTCGGGACACCCTGTACACAGTTATCCTCATTGGTAATCTCAGATCATTAGGAGGTTCGCTAATTTATTTAAAAAGAAATAAAATTGTATGGCTATCTGAATAGAATTACAATAGTCATGCATTTTAACAACAAATTATAGTAAATAACATTGAAGAAAAAACTATACGATTTAAGCATCACATAGGTCTGCAGGCTTGTGCGCGATGCCGGCGCCGCGTTGTTAAAATAAGACATTGACGTGCTGTCCAAAATAAAATAAACAACTACCTACCTTAATTTATAAATACAAATTACTAAGAACATAACATACTAGGCTAAGGCATTCTTTAGTTTTACACCGCGATTCTTTAGTTATTGACGATTAATTTAAGTTGTAAAAAATATAAATAAATATTTCCAAATCAGTTAAGATCCAAACAGAGAAAATAGTAGCCACATTAAATTAAATGATTGGTAGGTCATGGCTATAATACAGCCATACGATTTTATTACATATTACTATCTTACAAATGTGAATATCTGTAAAGGAAAATCATCAGTTTAGTAATTGCACCGTAATAAAGTTAGTTGACCAATCGTACTTCAAGGCGATTTGATTGACACGACATGGGAATTTAAATATCATCTATAATGATTTCAACTATAAACCATTAGATCTGCTTTTTACAAAACAAACAATGGTATTTTCATACTTGTTCATCATTATTTGCCAACGTGGTAAAACATGTAAAACTAATCGTGCTATATACTCACCTTTTTCATCCAGAAATAGAATCACATCCACAACTTGGAGCAAAAATAATCAATTTCATGACATTGAAATATTTTATAGTAATTGGATGAACTGGTAAACATGAAATAACACCGAGCATGGCTCGGTCCACCAGGTATTCAATATAATAACGGGGACAAGTTTAGCAATTTTTTTCATCTACAAATAGGAAAAATCCAAATCAGACTATTGCCTTTCTGAATGACCATTTGATCATCTATCTTCTAATAATCCAACCACCACAAAAAATGGCCAAAAATATTTATGCCCGCTCAGTGTGTTTATCAATAACACTATAATCTTTGTAAAAAACTTACATAAGTCCCTGTCTGTTGCATGCGTAGCCTATGAACATCCCACGTCTATTGGTCTATTGTAGGCAAACGTACAGTGGATATTTGCCAAAACTATTCATCATACAAAATCATCAATAGGCATAGCATCGAAACATGCTATGCTTATAGTAAGGCCCTATGTTTCTGATGTTTTTATCTGTACTGTCGTTGGCTATTACTTACCGCCCCCAAACTGTATCGAATTTATTATTCACACTATTCTTTACCCCACAATGGTTTGTACAAATATAACCTCCCCCCCCATCAGTTTAGCTTTATAGCGCCGTGCTGTAACGTTTTCCCCGGCACCTAACCACCAAGTTGCCCATGACCGTGTACACACTCCGACTTCTGCTCTTTTTTTGTCTCGTGTTTACCCAAACTGCTTGCCTATAGCCACTCCCAAATATGTTCTACATATGTAGTATGTTATTAAATATTACTAGTTATGTAAAAAAAACATGCATACATCCCTGTTAGTTGCATACAAAGTCTATATACACCTCACGCCTTGTAAGGAAACTTACAGTGGATATTTCCAACAATTTGCATTTTACCCAAATAACGACTACTAACCTTATCAATGGTTTCATTAACTTACGTCATCCAGTTCCTTAATAAGTGATAGTGCGCCCTAGGTTTCGGTGCTTACGTACATCTTCAGCTTTGTCTGTAATAAAACGTGATCAGTACATTGGACGTCGTTATAAATTAATAAAGCGTGCAACACAGTTCATAAAAAACTAATCTGTTTTTCGTTTTCGTCCGTTTTGTGTGTGTCCGTTTTTTTATGAACTGTGTTGCAAGCTTTATAAAGACGTCCAATGGTCTGATCACGTTCTCTTATCGAAAAGCCCGAAGATGATGCAAGTAAGTATCGAAACCCAGGTCACTAATATGAGTTATTAAGGAACTGGATGACATAAGGTAAATAAATCATTAATATTGTATACACCAGTTCAGGGGCAATACACACCTTCTTTAGGATGGCTAAGAGACTACCAACCGTCCCAAAAACTGTATCGAATTATTCACACGATTCAATACCCCATAATCTGTACTTACATAACCCCCCCCCCAACTACCCCCTTCCACTTAACGTTTTCCCGCACATGACCACCAAGTTGCCCCTACCGTGTATACACCCCGACTTCTGCTCTTTTGTCCCGTGTTTGCCCACACTGACCGAGGCGCTGAAACATTCAGCCAACTTTCAAAGCCCTGTTGTAGTTGGCTGCATGCGAGCTCCACTGTTTGCCGTAGGTCCCTGCGTTGTTTGCACTGCGCCGGGCAATGGCGTGGAAACAGTTTTCTTTTCAAGTTGAGTAAACTGCGGTGTGTAATTTTAATGAATGTGCGTGTATGTAAGGTTCTGATTTGCAGATGGTTTTATGGTGAAAAGAAATAGATTGTTGACATGGGGATAAAGTTGTTCGACATGTAATGCACAGGAAGCACACATAACTTACTTACCTCAAATTTAATAAGAAATTAAAAAATAAATATTCTCGAAGAAATTATTAACTTGTTAAATAAGGAATGGTTTCTCAGTTTCAATAAATTTATGGATTTAAAACTTATATAACTTACTTTTCAACTAACTAAGACAGTTCAAAAAAATTCTTGAGCATTATATTTTACAGTGGCTTAACCAACGTTCCAGGTATAATTCGAGTGCATAAAGCACAAAACTAATTTTTTAATTTAAAATTTTACTTCCGTTTATATAATTCCTAACGACCCTCAAAAAAATGTTTTTTATTTGTTTCATAATTATAATTTCAAAAGAAACAAAAAATATTTTTGGTAAGGTGACAATGAGTAAACCAAAGGACATAAAATTCAAAATCATTCCAAAAAGGAGCCATATTGCAGTTTTGTACATCAATATTTTTTTCATAAATCATAAATGTATTTAACTGTACTTTAAACGTTTCATTACAAATTTAAGCATATTGTTTATTTTCCAATATCAACTGAGGAGCTGTCAGATGTCGTCGGCGCCCAGAGCCGCCTGGCGGCGGGGCGGAGAAGCTCGGCAGTTAGTTGTCAAAGCGCTCACTGGCGGCGCCACCGTCTGCGTGCGACAGAACAACTTATTGAATAAACATTTGACTTGGAATCGCTCATTTCCCCGCATAATTCTATATAGGTATAACATAACTTAGCCCTTTTGTTGCAGACTTTAAATTGTGACTGAGTTTCATTTTGGGAATCAAATGAAATAAACTGTAATGTTGTCTACAAAGTTTAAAATTTAAAGTTCGAAATGACGAATTACTCTGTTGAAAAAAACTGATAGGAATTAAAAGTAAAAAAAAAAACTATGTGTTTATATTCAGTTATAAATTAAGATACACCCTGATTTTTAACTGTATTTGTAAGCAGCCTCCGCTGTGGTCCTCCCTATGATAGAACTGTAAACACTATCCTGACTTAAAAATATTCCTAAACGGCACCTGTTACCCGAAAAACATAAATTATCATCTCAATTTAAAAAAAAATCCTACTTAATGCATAGCTCTTCAATAATTTCTTGGTTAGCATGATACGTGTTGTTGTATTCACTGGACGTAAATAAAAAACGTCTTATACTCTTGAAAATAAATTTACAGTTATACTTGTACATACAAGATGGTAAATGTACAGGAATGATAGAAAATGGCGATGGATTTCGATTGGTTAGACCAATCATCATCAGGCCCAATGAATAAAATGCAAAACTGAAAAATGCAAAAAATGCAAAACTTACCTCTTGATTTTTTAGAGTTCAAAATTACTAAAGAAACATCTTAACGTCTTAAATCCAGAAAATCTTGCATCATTTTGTTCGGTTTTGTTGGATTTATTTTGTATTAAAAATCTATTTTAGACAAAGAAAACGGTTCAATAAAGTAAACTTATCATTTCTTTAGATAAATAATTTGCATTGTGTGTGTTTAATGGTCGTTTCCAAACAAAACAACCGGACTGGCACATCAGTGATTGTTTAAATTTCATAAATTCAGTACCAATTCCAAGTGCGTAAAAGCATTTTATCATGTGTATAATATAGGCTAATGAAGAGGTACACCTGTCAAATGTTATTTTTATAAATTTATGAATGATTTCTATCGTGCCAAGTAGTTTAAACGGTCCTTTCTTACCGAGATAAAGAATTGCTTAGTGTTTTTCCGGAGACAGTCGCGTGAGCACAGACCACGACGCAGTTTACTTTTTCACGTGAATGCACTCCTGCCAAGCTAGCTCTTATTACAAGTTCCACATAAGTGTGGTCTAATATTTTTAGGAAAACAGATGTGACTAAGTTGTTACTTGGCACAAGTAGGTGAACCTACCCTATGAAAATTTATATCTTAGGTCCCACCAAACCCTGGATATGTTTCGGCCGCCATCTTGTAGTCGCATAGTTTGAATTTAAATATTTGAAAATATTGTGTTTGAAATAAAGTTTAGATCGCGAACCATACGTCATTTCTCTTTGAGTAAATAGTTCTAAAACCGCTAATATTTCGTAATGTTGACGTAAAATTCGATTCATCTAAGTTTTTATTCGAATTTTAAATATTTTATAGTATTGTTAACATACAAAATTGACTGGAAAACATATTAGAAATAGAATAGACTTAGAATTAGAAGTTCAAATCAACTAGGTTCTACTATAACAGAAAGATCCGGATTGAATCCCCACAAAATAGTTGACAGCTTACTTATTGGATGGGCTTTATAGATTTTGCAACATGTTTCTTTTTTCTTCTTATTTATGAGTTTAGCGATATTTTTAACACCCCTAAAATCACAAAATTTATAACGGGGTTTCCATAACCAGATTATAAATGATGGATTAGTTGACACCATGCATTCTACATTGCATATCTATAACGTGGTTCCCAAAGTTTCATGTAGTTGTAGACCAGTCCAGTTTAGCATGATTTTTAGTTTTTATTTTTATTTTTCCAGTAATGTGTTTTATACATGTTCAATTTAACTTTCACCTTCCCTTACAGGACGAGAGAATCGTATACATCCTATAGCCATATCATTTTATTGAAAGATCACGAATAGATTATCTTAGATGTGGCTTTTAAAACTTTAAAATGAAATTTGAAATATTTGGCACATGAAAATTTTTACACTAAAAGTTAAACCTTTTTCCAAATTCCTGCAGCATTCACGTTTTAATTTAGGGTTAACACATCACACAAAGAAAGGAACGTATCGGCCTTAGTCAGTAACATCACTTAAAGATCGCTCCACTACCATCATACACTCATATCTCATTCATGCTTTGCTTAAAATGCCCACCTTTGTAGGTCGCCATTTTAAGTAATAGTATTAAAGTATCAAGATTTAGCAACTAAACCTCCTTAAGAAGAATATAGTTCAATTTTACTAACCATTAACTGTCGATCCACTGATAACACACAAGGTAAATCAATATTCCTGGAATATCCACTAGTTCCAAGTTATGTGAGCTACTTAGCTGGTAACCCCGGCTTTGCTCGGGAGATCATTTTCTTCTTGTATTAGTTACTAAGGTCCAACACAACAACTGGACGCTCCAGACCAAGCCAGTACATGTCTGGTAAGGCTTATTACATTCTGTTAGTAACCATTGTTAACTGGTGCCAAATCTCAAGGCCAACGCTATCTATAAGCCCAATGCTAAAATTGACATTAGTCTTACGGACGGACTGGGCGTTAACATTTGGCACCAGTTATAACTATAGTAGAACCTCGATTAACCGTCACTCTTTTATCCGTCACTGCCTCTGTGCTCGCAATATGTTGTAAATTGGCGTCGTGCAAAGCACAAAAGAAAGTGCAAGCGCCACTGTGATCGAACGCGACTGTCCGCGGCTAATGACCTTGAGTTTCCGCCGAAAATCACCACTCCCACGCAAGGAGTGGTATGGGGGTGAGCGAGTTATTTATTACTCATTCATAGGTATGTTGATTTTTTTTAGGCTTGACCAAAAGATCAAAATTATTAAACGTTTGAGGAAGGGCGAAACAGCTATGAGTATCACGCTGATGTATGGTGTTAGCGACTCATTTAAAAAATGACGGACTATCTTTTAATTTGAGGTTATCCAATTCACTTATGAACACTGAATGAGCACAACATACAGGTTAGAAGGTCTGTAATTACCATTGTATGAATGTCATTTAAATGTAAATATGTATTATCCACTTATACAGGGTTTAATTTAACCCAAACCCAAATATTTTAAATGTACGTATTGAACAGGTTTATAGCTAAATTTCTGTTATCCGTCTATTCTCTTAACCGTCACACTCCCGGTCCCGAGAGTTAATCGAAGTTCTACTACTTCAAATTAAACCCTATGTTTTAATATAAGTAAATAAAATATAGTACTGAACCTCGCCGTGTATTAGAGATGGGGTAGTCACTAGTCGACTACTGGTTTTATCGACTAGTTGGTCGTCTAGTCGACTAGTCGATTATTTTGACTAGTCGATATTTCTAGCCGATTATTTTAACTAGCCGATATTTTACGTTTTTAACCGACTAGTCGGCAACTTAACCAAACACACACACAATCAAAGGAACATGTGTGTTCTTTTGAACGATCACATATTGTGGTGTTTACCGTTTTTTGCTCGTTCGACTAGTTACATCAACTAGACAAGTCGATGTTTTAGACCGTTGTTTCCCAACCTTTTGGTGGTCGCGTACCACCTACTACATTTTCAATATTTAGGCGTACCATCACAAGGACCCCCTCCCCCCACCATTCAGGGGATTCCCTCCAACATTCCTTATAGTTACCCTTTCTTTGGTGCTTTTGTTTTGATCAGCTAAATTCATTTTATTTTACCTGTCAATGTATATTTTTAGATCGTATTTTGATTATGAGGATATTTTGACAAATTATATGTTCACCTCAGCTCTGCTCAATAATTTTATAGTCAATGTGGCGAAAAACTGTTAGTTTTTTAATTTCGTAATCTGAAAAGGTACACGGGGAAAGAGCAATTTCTGTCTTTTATTTTGAACTTTACATATTTCTCAGATATTATATTGAAAAATTAACATAAATAAACCAATCAAAGTCATTCAAAGTATACTGTGTTTTCACCTTGGACAGTGAGTTCAAAATTGAAAATACGTTTGGTTAGTAAATCGTATAACTAAAACTATAGTAATACCACCGAATTAACACTGTAAAACTGGTAGTATTTTTTTTAATGAAAAGAAAATTTTTTAATGCCAAATTAATTTTTTTGTAAAAAGAATTTCTCTTAAAATGGAAGGGTAACAATATTTCCTAAAGTATGATACGAAATTGGCACATTATGACCAAAATAAAACAGATATTGAAAAAGTTAATAAAGTTAAGGCATTAAGTGCGACTTTACAGTTCGACGGGATAGCGTTCTTTCGTAAACCTAGTGTTTTACTTTGAACTACTTCTTCAGTATCTTGCGTACCACCTAAAAGGCCTTCACGTACCACCAGTGGTACGCGTACCACCGGTTGAGAAACACTGTTTTAGACGACGACTAATCGCCTAGTGTGCACGACTATACTAATCGATGTTCAAAAGTAATTGACTACTCACCAGTCGATAATGAAAATTAGTCGATGTTTCCATCACCGCGAATTTCTCTCCGATAAATTAGAACCGCATTTCCAATAATCTCTTTGTGCCGAAGGGCCAGCGTAATTATCTAATGAAGTGGGCATCTCCAATTTGAGACAAAGCTGCCCCGACGAAAGGCGCACAAAAGGAAGCCCCGTCCCTGGCTTTGTCCGGCCAAGCCCTCCAAGGTCCTGGCTAGGAGTATTTTTAATTTTACATTGTACGTTTAATTAAAAGTTGTACAAAAAGCGATTTCTCCGGTTTCACCTCACTATTGTGTGCGCCCGGGAACGTGAAGGACCGGCGGTTTCTTTCCATTTTCGTCCTTTGGAAATTGATTATTGTACGGGAGAGTCACATGGTAGTTGTAATTTTCAGATTTTTCCGCCGAAATATGTTTAGGGTTTCGGTATAGGTGTAATTTTTAAGTTTTTGAATTTTTATCTTCACTAGGTTTTTTTGTGTAAAACGTTTTGAATGGATTTCTTAGAGTGAAGCTTACAGTGTTTCAGAGAGCTTTTAACAGACTGATTAATTGATTATTTATTTATATCAATCGTTTTACTTGACAATTTATTTATGTACAGTTAAAAAAACATGATTGAATAGCCTCAAGATTTCTAAATACTAGGGAAAATGGTTTAAATTACCTTGCTTCTGTTTAGTAAACCTTATTTAGTAGTCAAACTAACACGGTTTCGGACTTTTATAGGTTCATCATCAAGTAGCATTGTAACACTTCAAAAAATTAAACCGTGATGGTGTGAATCGAAAACAAGGATTACTTGACAGAAACAAGACAATTCAAACCATTTTCACACAAACAATATTTGACTGTTATTTTCTTGTAAATGCAAAATCAGAAATATTATTACAATAATTTCTAAACAGATCTAATTTCATGATGGCTTTTTCTTCAGCCCGAAATTGTTACATTCTATAGGTCGAACCTTGAATACCCTTGGGGCCGAAAAAACTTACTACGCGCTGATATAAAAAAAAGAAAAGACAAGTAGGTAAAGAAAAGAAAAAAAGAAGAAAAGGAAAGAAGAAACGAAGCGCGACCGTCCGCATGCCGTGTTGTTCATGGGGGTAAAAAATCCGGGGGTACAATTCCGCTACCCCTGTCCGCGGGTTCATATACCCCCCCCCCAATGGGGGTCTGATTATTGGGTTTCAGGCAAGCCAATCCTTTAATTTCATCCACTGAAATTACGAAGCGTATATTTTTTATAAAAATGAAAATAAAGGCAAGCTTGTTTATTTATTCAATACCCACATATTTTTTAAAATGAACCTTGAAAACGTCCATTTCTAATGAAATTATTAAAAAATCCAGACACCGTAAACAATTTAAAAAAATACTGAAATTCAATAGTTTTATCAGTTCCAAAAGTGAATTTAGATATCTCTTCTGTTAATTTTCACCCTATATAGGAATTAATAGCTACACTTTTTATTGGTGTAGGTACTCATTTTCATTTTTTCCCAGTTCGTAAAAGTTACAGTTTCCTTGAATTATTTGTATGTAGCCTATGCACCTTTTTTTAGCTGATATTAAAATAAACCCTCACTGTAATGTAGATATTTTCCTGCCATTTGCTCTTACCCAGCTTGTCAAAGTGGGCCCCAGATGAATGATATTATTGAATAACGACAACAATTATACGTATTGAAAACATGTTTAAACCTTTGACCGACAACGGACCGACCCAACTTATTTCTGGGTCACATCCTGAACTTATTCCTATGAAAGTGGTTCAATTCTTATGAAATACCAAGATATCCCCGTTGCAGCAGACCTGTAAACTCAGCGAATTTCAAATGCAAAAAAGTCCATACAACAAAGCGAGATATGACATGTTTTTGAAATCTCCATATGAATAACATGAGGAATTAGTATGCATGTTTGCTACAACAGTTATGTTAAAACTAGGTGGTTTCAATTCAATATTTATTAGATCTTAAGTAGAAGAAGCCAGCATATACCAAGTTTTATCAAGATATGTTAAGAAATAATCAACATATAGAATTTTGTTTATTCCCCATAAGGATTACATGAGGAATGAGTATGCAGGTTCGCTGCCGCAAAATGAAATTACCGGGGATTTTGGACTAAAATACATTAGATCTCATCTAGGTGAAACCACAAACCCAGTTTTATTAAGATACGTTGAGAAAAAATCGATATATTTTTAGTTATAGTGTTTAAATTTTTAAATATTTAATACATTAATGTTAATTATTCTGATATACCTTCCTTCATTCTGAAAGTTCAATTTTAATTTTCTTTCAGAGCAAAAATCCAGGTTTAGGTTATGTGTCAGAGTTGATTGGTTGCGCAGTTGAATAAAAAATGGCTCAATATATTTTTGGCAAGCTAATTAACATTTCAGTCTTTTTTAAGAAGAATAAAATGACCGTGGTCGTTATTGATATGGTTATCTGGTTTACAAAGTGCTATTAAACAAATGTTAGTCGTAGTCATTTGACATGCAGGCGGCAATTTTTGGTATTGATTTCAGAATGAGGCAGGATAAATAGGTCTTTCATCAAGGAACAACCATTTGAAATGTGTATACCTTATTGTTCTATGGGACTATTTAAAACGTTAAGCCTAATTAATTATAGCTTGCTGATACTAACAAAAGGTTTGGACAAATCCTGTCCAACATCAAACATCACACAGATTTTAGAAAACCTCCCTAATTAAAATCCCAAAAGTCCCCGGAAATCACTGCTGTGCTCCACCCGCCATCTAGAAAACCCCATTTCCGGTCCGTGTTTCTCAATACATGTTTGCAATCATCACGAAAACCACAAATGAGATAAAAAAGTATACAGTAGACCCCCTCTTAACCGACCCTTACGGGACCGGACCTAGGTCGGATATCTTAAAAGGTCGGTTAAAACAGGGTATCCTCTAAACACCTAAAATAAAAGCTATAGTCATAGACCCCCTCTCTCTTGCCCACATAAGGTGCATGTTGTTTGTTTACTTTACTGATGGATGAGTTAATGGTTTCCAGGTATGAAAACGAGACAGTATTTTTTCAATAAATCATTTTAAACAGTAACAACCTGTATAGTTTAGCGTAACGTTCCCATCGCCGGGTTTAGGAATGGAAATGCAGCAATTCCTAGAAAAGGGTGGTTAAACCAGACTTTTCTTAAAACAGGGTCGGTTAAAACGTTTAAGCGAATTTCCTTAGAAATAAGCTATTTTAATATTTTACCAGCAAGGGCGGATAATCCGAGCGACGGTTAAAATGAGGTCGGATAAGAGGGGGTCTACTGTAAATAGCGTTTTTGTAGAGCATAGAGTTTCCAATAAAATGAGTGGGAATATGTACATGAAAGTTTAAAAATAACTGCTGATATTATTAATTTTCTAGAATTTTGTCATTCTAATACCCTCGCCGCCGTAGAAAATTCATGTAACCTTTGATGCAAAATACACTTCAAAAGTGGCGAAGCTCTTCGATCGTAATGAATAATAAATTATATTCAAAGAATTCTGATGAAAATTCCAGCTTTTTGACTCCGCAATCATCTAAAACGGTTCACCATAAAGACGTGGGCGAACTAAAGCATTATTCCTTCTGGTAATATTGCTACAAATTCCTTAAGGAATACCTTTTTTTGAGCTCACTCACGCCTTTACTGTGAACCAATTTTGATGATTGAAATGTCAAATAGCGGGGATTTTCATCAGGATTCTACGAATATAACTTATTATTCATTAAGTTTAAAGGGTTTATTCCCTTGGGAATGTATTTACATGAAATTTACACTCAATTCCTAAAGGCAGCGGTATTACAAACACGACATCTGACAAAATTAATAATATTAGCTGTTATTTTCAAACTTTCTTGTATATGTTTACATTCAATTTATTGAAAATTTCGTTTTCAACAGAAACGCCATTTACACCATTATCGTAGGCCTATCTCTCATGGTTTTGTGTTGATTGAGAAAAAAAATATACACATGGATAAGAAATAGTTTTCCAAGATGGTGCCTGGAGCCCAGCAAGGATTTCTAGGGACTTTTGGAATTTTAATTAGAGAGGTTTACTTAACTAGCATATGTGCGAGGTTTTGGTCAGAATTTTGTTGTCGATTTTTACAAATTCCTGGACTACTTCTCTAAACAAAAATTACATGAAAAAACGCTGAAGTCCATATTTGTTCTTACTCAATCATACAGGATAATGACTTTAGTCACTTATTCTCCATTGTGTGATTTATTTGTTCAGTAAATAAATTATTCCATATGATTGCATTATGCTCAAGTGAAATACCATATACCATCTCGGTAAACAAAATAAGATCATAAAATTTTCCCAAGTTTTGGTATACGTTATAAATTGATTTTTTTTCAAACGTAACATGATAAAATGTATGAGGTTAAAACATTTCTGTTCGCCAATGTCCTGAAAATAAAATAATTTTTATTTTTAACAGCAAAAATTGTCGATAAAAACTGCAACAAATGTGATTTTCCACACGACGACTCGCAACTTTTCTCAAATTCCTCGAAATGTTTATTTATCACCGTTGCGAAAAACCCCGACTCTAAAAACATCGCTGTTTATTTAAAATACCTCCAATCGATGTTTGCGTTGAATATTAAAAATAAATTAGAATTCAATGGAATGAAATCTTTCTAGTGTCCTGCCCAGTCATCCACGGTGTTTATTTTATCGAGCCCGCTGTATGTACGTGGGTCGCTGGGTAGGTACGTTGGTGTAGGTAGTCTGGTGGGTTGGGTAGTGGGTATGGTACGATGGGGGGAGGGAGGGAGTGGGAGGAGCCTCCCCCCTCCCCCCCACAGTGGGTGTGACTTTCAACACCTTACATGGTTGCCAAGAATGCCCGCCGAGAGCAGCACTTACCGGTTATATGGCTGGGATAAATAGAAAACGCGTTTTTTATTCCTTCTTCATATGTAATTCATTGTAATTTAAGAGTACCAAAAAACGTTTTGTAACTGTTTAAAATTAAACGTATACAAAATTCTAATTAGACCCTATTAATTCTCAATGATGAAGGAACGTCCATGTCATATAAAGTATTAAATTGAGATAACGTTTTCGTGAAAATAAATTTAGTTAAAAATAATATAATCGCGAAAAATAGGTGGTTACTTAATAGCCATGAAGGCTTGCAGTTACCTACTGCTGAAGTGTAGGCCCTACAAGATTGGTTGTGGAGGAACGCGTAAACTTATTGAATATTTTAACTAATTTTTCATGATTTGTAAAGACAAAAGATAAGATTTTTCGTAAAGATTTTTCCCATTAAATGTTTTTGGTAGTAGGAAAAACTTATCCTATGCATAACAATTGGTTATTTGACTCATAGAATTCCACCAAAATTTCAATAAATTTCTTAAAATAATTTTTATTTTACTATCTGTATTTTGTCTATAAATTGTCAGTCTGGTTTAATAGCTATCAAACAAAATAAAGTTGTTAAAGTATTTCTTGGGCTCGAGTTTGGATTGAAACACACCACATTTTGTTGTATGTGTCATGTCCGTTCCTCTCCCCAAAGCCTTCTTTATAATGTCCTGTGCAGAATAGATCTTTAAGAAAATTACCAATTCTTAAAAAAACAAGCCCCTAGTAAGTGACAGCTTCATTGGGAATAACAATGAAAAAATTAAAAAACCGCAAACCATCATTTTCCCCCTGACATTGGATAAATCACCATTTATAAAAGTTTGTGTATTAACAAGTGCGTCCTCCCATGACTGGTCAGGGCCGCGTAGAAAATTTTCTAAATAACTAGATTTTTTTCAAACAGTTCTCACTCGATGTATGCTACAAATAATATTCTTAAGTTAAGTTTTGATATCGCCACCTAACAAACAAAACAAATTTAGATGGAGATAGCCATATCCACATAAAAAGTCATTAGTCCCCCCTCTCGAGTAACCGCACTTTACTTGAAATGCTCTTTATAAAGGCACAAATTGTACTCTGTCATAAGCAACCCAGTAACTTTTTCATTCAGTTTTATTACTGAGTCATTTATAGTGAATTAAATACAAAATTATTTAAAATCTTACTGTTATGCTCACATTTTCAAACGCAAAGGTACATATTTGACGCCGATTACACGTCCCGATTAAAATTAGCCGTCTTGTAAAAGTTAACAGAGGCCTGTGTATAAATTATAATGACCAGAAAGTTGTAAATCTAAACAAGGATAGTTAACAATAAAGGTTTAAATTACCTGTGTTCCGTCATGTAATCCAAACTGTAGCTGTTGCTACGGCCGTTTCAAAGCACTAATGGATTCATCTTCAGGCGTACAAGAAACGTAATTTTACCTCATAGAGGTCGTCAAAAGTTTAAAATGTTGACACGACACAAACATTAACATAACACAAAAAATAACAAAAAACACTTGGCCAAGTTTAACATTCAGAACCGACCCGCACGAAGAGTGACTCCAGACTGCCCATGTTAATGTTTGTGTCGTGTCAACATTTTAAACTTTTGACGACCTCTATGAGGTAAAATTACGTTTCTTGTACGCCTGAAGATGAAGCCATTAGTGCTTTGAAACGGCCGTAGCAACAGCTACAGTTTGGATTACATGACGGAACACAGGTAATTTAAACCTTTATTGTTAATCATCAGTAATCCGGTGGTCAGAATCATGAAGGATAGTTATCCTAGATTAGGATATCTGTGTTTACTTAACAAGTTTTTGACGGTAAAAGGTTGCTCGATAGAGGTTTACAAAAACCACACTTTTCTTGTGAAACGTATAAAATCAAAGAAAACCCATTTCCTGTGAAATAGATTTCAAACAATGTCGATACCAGAGCGTTTAAGATGTAATAATCATAAAATATTTAAATCTTAGGCTAATGCTAAACTAAAAACGTTAACAAAACAAAAACTATTTATTTTTTCACTTTGATATTTAGATTACATCAATACATTAGCTTATAAGAGTTTGACAGCGAAATTTAAGTAACTGTGATTAAACAAAGAATAACTGTTATTTGGACGATTATAGTTAAGTCGAGAAATGCCCCGGATTCAAAATTTACGTATTAAATGTTAGTTTAAGAATATTTATTTTTATTATATTGTAGGTTATGCAAGGCTGGGCAAAATTAGACCTAATAAATATTTGTTTAAAGGTTATATTTACAAATATCGTCGTATGGCGACTTACCTTTTAAATGCCCCACGAAAAAAAGTGTAAAGCTCACTCACAACTAAAAGTCCGATACAACACAATACGATTTGTTTAGTTTTTACAGACTTATAAAATAATAAAGATAATAACTGCTGATTAGAGTTACTTGATCATGAAATAAATCAACATATATTCATGCTCTCTCACTTTAGAATCAACAATCGAAAAACAGAGGTTTTAAACATTAATAAAATATGGGGTATTTATTCCACATAGTACAGTCGTTAGAAATATAGATTAATGAAGCATGTTTGGGGATTATTGTTATGTTTGGATAGAATACTTGTTATAATTTTTAATTTGCATTATGTGAGCAATTTTTACTATCATCATTGTACTTGTATATTTGTAGTATTACACATTTAATTTATGGGAAACTATATTCAAAATATTTATTTACAAAATAATAAATTAGTAAAATAATTCCAAGTTTTTTCATATACTAAAAAATTTAAAAAAAACCACACTCACAAAATAAACAACTTAAGACAATGTAAAAGAGTTTTAGCGAATTTCCCCTATAGGGAAGAAGCTATTACCGTAAGTGTCATGGTAAGACCTAAGCCCGAGACCATGTTAACTTTTCGTTTTGGGGGCACCAGAAGCAGAAAACACCATTCGTTCGAATTTGATTTATTTATACAGGGTGAATCTTCTAAGCCGTCCACAACAGATTATAGACAAACGACTTAACATACAAAGACGAAACAAAACATTTCCCCACTAAATCATACCTAAGGAACAAAGTAAAAATATTTTTAATCTTTTTAAAATACAGGGTGTTCCAAAAACCGGGGGTCATGGGTTCGAATCTCGGAAATATTAAATATAAACATATGTCATATTATACATCATTTTAAAGCTCTAAGCGAGATAAACAATTTTGTGAAAACAGAACTCAATTATCTTTATTATTTTCAAAATGGCGGCCATTTTTGTGAAAAATATTAGTATTTACGGAATACCCTGTATCTCGAGAACTACTGAAGGTTTTTTTGTTCTGTTTGAAAATTCTTAATCCTTGTTAACTCAGCTTTAATTTGATATGCAACATGCCAACATTAAAAGAAAATAAATATTTTTTTTAAAAATTTCATATTTCGTAAATGTTGGTAGCAATGAAAATCAAAAATTTTAAATGGCAACATATGTTAAATAGTATATAATTTTAAAGGTCTTGCAAAAACCTACGATTTTTCAATTTATACTCCCCCTCTATCTTTGGTAGTTTTTCAGTAATAAACAAAAAACATTGTTTTACCATATAACGCCCATGTTAAATGTGCAGTACTCAAAGCATTTAAATTTGCATCCTTTAATATTGAGAACAGCAAATTTAACATGGGCGTTATAGGAGAAAATAGAGTTTTTTGTTTATTACTGAAAAACTACTAAAGATATAAGGGAAGTATAAATTGAAAAATTGTAGGTTTTTGCAAGACCTTTAAAATGATATGCTATTTAACATATGTTGCCATTTAAAATTTTTGATTTTCAGTGCTACCAACATTTATAAAAAATGAAATTTTTAAAAAAATATTTATTTTCTTTTAATGTTAGCATGTTGCATATCAAATTAAAGCTGAGTTAACAAGGATTAAGAATTTTCAAACAGAACGAAAAAACCTTCAGTAGTTCTCGAGATACAGGGTATTCCGTAAATACCAATATTTTTCACAAAAATGGCCGCCATTTTGAAATTAATAAAGATAATTGGGTTCTGTTTTCACAAAATTGTTTATCTCGCTTAGAGCTTTAAAATGATGTATAATATGACATATGTTTATATTTAAAATTTCCGAGATTCGAACCCATGACCCCCGGTTTTTGGAACACCCTGTATTTTAAAAAGATTAAAAATATTTTTACATTGTTCCTTAGGTATGATTTAGTGGGGAAATGTTTTGTTTCGTCTTTGTATGTTAAGTAGTTTGCCTATAATCTGTTGTGGACGGCTTAGAAGATTCACCCTGTATATATATATATATATATATATATATATATATATATATATATATATATATATATATATATGTCTGTGAGCACGATAGCGGCCGTAAAAATGGTCCGATCTTAACGAAATTTGGTACAGACATGTAAAGTGGTAAACCCTCGGACGAGTTCGTAAACCAGCCCGATCGGACCACCGGAAGGGGGGGGTAAAGGGGGATAAACCCCCCCAAAATGGGTTTTTTGAGCTTTTTACATAGGAAAATAAAATTTATCCAATTTTTGTTGGCACCGTTGAATTCAGCTCAAAAAAAAAAAACAATTTAGTATTTTGAATCACTGTTCTATGTCCATTGGTTACCGAGATATTGAAAGTGGTAAACACAGTACGTTGTCCCAATGTTAACCTTATGGGACAAAAGTAAAATTCTATACCTCGCTTATTTCTCAACATATCTTGATAAAACTTGGTAAATAGCTTCTTCTAGTTCAGATATACTAAATAATGAATTAAAACCACCCAGTTTTAATATACTTGTAGCAGCAAACCTGCATACTCATTCCCCATGTTATTCTTATGAAGCTTAACAAAACATGTTTAATTTCGCTATGTTGGAATGAAATATGTTGTTTTGCACTTAAATTCGCTGAGTATGCAGGTCTGCTGCAACGGGGGTATTTTTTAAATATAACATAAGAACTAATTTAAAAATATCGTTTCGGATGCATGATTGTCGAATAACTCCGACAAGGTAAATCACACGGAACCATTGTAGGAATATAAAACTGAAAAACGTCGCAGGAAATCACAACAGGTTTTTTTACACTTTTTCAGCTTTATCTGGCCGTATCAGTGTAAATTTCGTTGTTGATATTCGTCAAAACTGTCCCGGGAAACGAGACACGTTACATGTGTTTTTCCGAGGGTATAAATCGCCGGTGCGCGGATTGGGGGAGAAGTAAATTAAATATTCTTCCTGTAAAACTTTTTTCACCGAAGGGGAGTCATGACCCCATTTCCCCATTTCCAGGTGACAGTTTTATATTTTATTTTCCGACTCGCACCGTCACCGCGCGGAACCCGGCTTTTGGCAATTCACAAAGCTGAAAAGCATCGCCAGTGGGAAAAAGAGAATTTTAAAGAAATCCCATTTAACCAACTTTAGAGACTCCTTATTATGTAGGAACATTAGGCCTAAATTTCGAAATACAGGTAGTACATAAAACAATCTTGTTCATCTGTCAATTTAAAATACAATAGAATATTTCATAATTATGTCAAATTTGAGCAGTAAGTCAATTAAAATATGTTCTCTCCAATTATGTAGTTATTTTTGGTATCCAGTGAAAAAACCCCTCTAACAATAGTGGCCTCCGTATAATACCAAAGTACCTTATGTTATATACATAAATATTTATGTGCAACTGTGAACACAATTTTAAGCACGGTTATAATTTTTTATTCCATCTTATTAAAGACTGTTACAACCTTAATTTGAAAGAACCATTATTTTAATACCTGTAATCTGGGAACCAGAAGTAAAGGTTCTTCTTTCAGCCTGAGGTAATAAGACATGTTTATGTTTATACATTCTTACAACAAACTGGGAAAAACTTGGAACATTATCCGAGAATCACGTTCTAGCTCTTGAGAGGGGATGTAAAAACTTGAATGTTTTAACTTTAAACACAAGGCATCAACTGGCGCCTGCCCTTATCCTGGGAAACATCTAGAGTTGTAGTTATGGTAAGGTGGAAATATAACTAGGCCTCGAACACTGTCATAACTCAACTTAGCGCTACATCTCTAAAACGAATATTTCTTTTAATGGTTTCATACGCTTAAAATAAACTCTAAATCAAAAACACAATTTTTCGTCGGTAGGTCTCGAATAAATATTTGTAACAAGACCGTTTATTGTTTATTTAATCACTTAAAAGGAACTTGATAGACAATAATCATAGAAAGAGCATTTAAGGACATCAAAGTTAATTTTAAATAAAATATGCCAACTGACGCTTAAAAGGAATCGACGAAGAAGTTTAAGAGAAACATATTTCTGTTTGGCGATGCGTGATATTATATAAGGGCCAATAAAAGGCCGAAACAGTCCCAAGACGGCCGAAAGCATTTGGGAGCTCTGGCATGACAAGGTCCTAACCTAAAGATATTAATGCATGGGTTGAGCTTGCATGACATCTAATAAGATTTTAACTAAATATTAGGAAAATACATATCATAATTAGTTATTTTTATGGTAAGATAACCATTTTTAGGGATCAATCATACAGCACATAACCATTATTTATCATTATTTTTTATTTTAATCGTTTTACATTTTTATAAAACACCAAATATGATTCATATGGATGTGTCTAAACGTAAGTTACTGAGTCAGTGTATAAGATAGCCTGAAGATTTTCCTCGTATATTTTGAGGAGTATCAACATTTTCAAATCTCATACTTTTAACCAGACAAGTTTGCCAAATTTTCATTCTACCTTCTTGGTTTTCTAATACCTTTACATTGTTTCAACTTTTATGAGTATAAATATGTTTTAACACAGGTTTCTGCAGTATTAACAATGTTCGAAACCATAAGCAAAGTATCCAAACAATTTAAAAATGAGTTATTTTATTATGATCGATACTTAAATCATAATCTTGAACTCTTATTGAAACATTATGATTCTGTTGTGCGTATTCCATAGAGAATCATAGAATACTTCCATGGAATTATTGTGCACATTTGGCCAAATAGGTCAGGGCTAGTAGCCCTGCAAATAGGTCACATTTGCTATAATTTTTCTACATGCTAAATTTTCATCTAACAAAGAACTTAAACTCGTCGTTGAAATGTTTCGTTTATCACAGTATGAGAACAGTCAGGAATTTCTCATTGTTTCTACGTTTAGTATACACATTTACAGACAGGGTAGAAACTTTTAACTATGGTGAAATGAAGGGGGTTACTTTACAGAAGAATAGCAAACTACAAGCAAGCATCATACCTAAACTGAGCCGAAAGATTCTAATCTTTAACTCCCATTATAAAACCGTAAAAACTTGGCGTTCATCAAGACTCATGAAAACCTTAAAAATATTAACTGCCCAAGAAACTTTTCGTGTGGATATAAAAAGGGCTGCTTTGTTATGAAATAATCTTAAATTATGAGTTTAAGGATAACATATTTTTATGCCAATACAATTGGTTTTGCAAACACACACTACACACATTTGCATTGTAATCAATATTAAAAAAATAAATTATATATCTTATTCGCTCGATTACGTAAAAAGTAAAGCGTCTCGTTAGAAGAAAATAATCTAATAGAGATGTTCACAAAGCAAAAATAAAGTGAAACCACATGCATTGAGCTTTGTTTTCACAACGGCAAATGAAAGGGCTGCGGTATTTTAATTGGCAAACGTTTCCTTTGTGTGTTTGCTTTGTATTCGATTTGGACATGGCAAGACTTTAACATTTGTAATTTTAATTGTTTCTTCCTAAGTCCTCATTAAAGCTACTCGTGTGCCCTAGTCAGCGAGTGTTGTAACTTTGTTGCCATTGACTTGAAAGGTTTTAACAGCGTTTGATCTTGTTTGAAACGTGTGAAAAGTCTCATTCTAATAATTAGGATATTTTATAATGCACAAAGAGTTGTTCTATTCAAGAATAAATGGAGGAGGCAAATTGTTTTAATTTTATGAAAAGTTTGATCTAAACGTCATGAAAATAGGTTAAATCATATGAATATTCTTTATTCAGTTATGTCAATACGCCATGGCCGCATGTCTATGCCTTTCGTCATGTTGATTACTTTAAAAATCATGTGATTTCAATGAACCACGCTAATTTAAATATTTATAAAAACAAATATAAATATTATTCTGATAAAAATGGTAACCTAAAAAAATAATAAAAAACAACTAAAATAATAAATAGCTGACAATAAATTATTAAATTTTACTAAATGGTTGCAACTTAAAACAATAATCAAATCGTGTTAATCATGGTTTGAAGTTAGAAAAATTATCTAACTGAACTATGTATCATATTTGTTTAGTCTCGGTGAAAAAGAATGCAAACGTGATCAACCAAAATTGAGAAATGGTAGATAAAATTGCTTTTAAACAACTAGGTGTCAGTAAAATTGATTTACTTCAAAACCTATTTCAATTCTACTTAGTATTTGCATTCTTTTTTAGATTTTTGAATGGTAATACTGAAACTGCCGAAGATAGCGGAAAAATACCGAGTAACTTCACTTTAAAGGTTTTTGAGCACCGGGAACGTTTTTCATTCATTGGGTTTGAAAAACCAGAGGATATTTAAAGAAAACCCGTACCAAAGTAACTGATAATGAAAGGTTTCGGTGTGTTTCAAATGAGTCGGACCAGGCTGATTTGTGGTGCATTCAAAAAGACTCTTTGTCAGTCAGTAAAATACTCCTTCTACATTAAAAGTGCAACGTCAAAGCATTGAATGCTTCTTTTTTTCTGCCCAAAAACATTGAATGAACGTTGGATGGCAGTATTGATAAATTAAAATAATGATTAATTAATGTATCTCGATTATTTAATTAATTAATTAATTAATTTCTTATACACAGTACATAAAGAGGGTGATTTTGGTACGGTGCATATGGGAAAAAGTGAGGATAGGAAACAACTGAAATGTTAAGAAAGAAAGAAATTAAAACCGTAATTAGCTAATTATTACGTAATTTGTTATTTGAAACGTCGTGAAACTAACAAATAATTCTGTATATGTAACACAACCAATTTAATACAAAATGTACTCACGGCAATCAATTTTTAGAATATTAACTTATAGTTCAAAAAAATATTAATATGGAAGAATGGAAATGCGCTGAGTAAGAATGTTTGCTGCGACAGTTATATTTTTATTTTTTGTGGAAGACAGGTTGATTCCACTTACATACGGAGTGTGGGACTGACCAAAACCAAACACACTGAGCCGCCTCCTTGTTCGTCGAATCTAGTTCCAGCTCCTGACGACAGACTGAGAAGAAACCTTCGGTAGTGTGAGACACACATGAGACATCCCGTGCAACAATACAGGGGAACTTCCAGGGTCCCGCAGCGGGCGTCGCCGACGGTCGAGAGAGAAGAAGGAAGGAAAGAAGTCCAGATAGGAAGAAATCATCTGGAATCGAAGAAAACAAGAGGTGGGCAAGATTAACCCGGATAAGAGGAAAGACTGCGAGTTAAGACCCAAAAGAAGGAAAATGGGTCTTAGCTCTGGAAGAACTGTGAGTTGAAGAATCTCACAGCTTAGCTCGGGAACCCGGGGTCGCCAGACACCCGAACAGCCGAAAGCCGACTGCCCCTGGGGGGAATTAGCACGTTATATCGTGTGTTGCAACAAATTTAATGAATTCAATGATATACCAAGTATATCAATAAAAATTTATGACACATAGAGTCATATATGTGAATGTAATCATTTACATACATGTACATGTAATCATCATTAAATAATGTAAATTTAAATATTATATATTTCAATTAGTAAAGTAAGTGTTTAAGTTCATCATTGAAAAGACCTATCCAAAAGCCTGATAAACAGTGGCTGATTGGTAAATGTTAAATGGTCAACATGATACGATATACATGAATATATATATAATATATAATGGTGACTACATGGTATATGATATATTCACATATCATATAGTAAACTAATAATAAACTAATAACTTATGACCTGAATAATTTTTGAGTGATTTTTGAGTGTTTGGTTTTGCTCCTTATGAACACATGAATATATAAGGTTTTATAACTTACACATAAAACTAAATAACCTTATCACTTTTGTTTGTATTTTGATTACGAAAACGTCTGTTGGTTAGCTTACATCACCGACGAAAATCACCTTCAATTTTATTATTTAAGAAATATTTTACATCTAAAGGCAAAGTAAACAAACAAATATGTCACAGAACGAAAAAGGATGAACAAGTTTGAATTATATAGATTTGTTTTAGTTAGTTATTATGTTTGCTTATAAAACATGACTCTTACTTTATTAATGTACTCGTTCAACAGTTTACAGTTTCATAAGTTAATAACCCAGTATCGTTGCACATAAGATAATACAAAATAAATCAATCCGTCTCGATTTCAGCTTGAATAACAACAAGGCAAAGAGAAATAGACCGTCTCAGAAGTGTAGTAATGGATGATATTATACGCAGGTAAAGGGCCAATAAAGGGTCAAAACAGCCCCGAGGCCGAGACGGACAAGATCATTTGGGAGTCTCCCATAACAAGGTCCACTGCAGCAGATCAGGCGAATAAACACACGGACAAGTGGACTCGCCCCGGTCCAGTTACCCAGCGTGGGGCCGGTCGTTTCCGTTACAACAATAAAGGAATATAATTTTACGAAACAGAATTTATTTAACCTCTCAGAATTCTAACAAAAGCGTACCAGGAAAAAAATGTTATTAATGAATGTCTCCAATATCAGAAACACGATACGGAATGTCTCGCTAATTATTGAAAGCGTGTTTTACCTTGTTTCCAAAAAGAGCTGGTTCTGGAATTTGCTCAAGCTATGGCAAATTAAAAATAAAATATTCTTGCAAGATTTAAATGTACAATAGCTTGATAACTAGCTGTATTTTACTGTAAATTAAGATTATTGTACTTTTTTTATTTTATGAAGCAGAATTTTGAAAATATTCGATCACTCAGAATAATGTATAAAGCTAATTCAGAATCGATATACATTTACTAAGATTATAAATTTATTCCCAAAATCATAAAAATATTTTATTTTTGTCAATACTCCAATTAGTTTATATTTTTCGAAGTGCGAGCTAATGTTACATTCTCGATAATTATGTAATTTTGTAATTCATGTAATTGCTCAGTGATATAGTGACTTTTATTTGAACGATCGTTTTTGTATTTGCACGATCATTAAAAAGTCAGACCGACAACCACAATAATTTGGAATGTTTTATGTTTTATCACCAACTAAAGATAATTAAGACTAGTTGTGAGATTTATTATATTACTTAGTTTTATGTTAAAATAAACAAGTTAATATCCAATTTTATTGGAACTATTTAAAACTCAAATCGGAGGAGTTTTAGGTGAGTCGCATGTCTACAAAAAATTCAATTTATTCGTTCTGCATTTAAAGTTCTAAGAACGTTTCTTTGGAGCAGCGTAGGTTCGCTAGCCTACAATTAAATCCATATCATATTTTTCAAGCGGGGACGTCAGTAGCAGCGTAGTTTCGCTAGCCTACAATTAAATCCATATCATATTTTTCAAGCGGGGACGTCAGCAGCAGCGCAGGTTCGCTAGCCTACAATTCAATTCATATAATATTTTTCAAGCGGGGACGTCAGCAGCAGCGCAGGTCCGCTAGCCTACAATTCAATTCATATAATATTTTTCAAGCGGGGACGTCAGCAGCAGCGCAGGTTCGCTAGCCTACAATTCAATTCATATAATATTTTTCAAGCGGGGACGTCAGCAGCAGCGCAGGTCCGCTAGCCTACAATTAAATTCATATAATATTTTTCAAGCGGGGACTTCGCTTCAGTTCATTTCAAATTTATCAAGGGTACACCGTCCACGCTATCCACCATCGCCAGTTCAGCTCCCTAGCAATTACCCCCTTATTAATCCCACAATTACTCATTACACCGACTCAGAACAGCAGTTAAATTGTGTCCGGTCGAACAGTCTTTTTACTGCAGCCAGTTGTATTGTTCGGGTAAGAATCAAAAGTATTTTCAGTAACGTTAAGTCTTTTTATTAGTTTTATAGCTCTACTTATTATGTGAATCATGTAATTTTGTATAAAATAACTATTACATTACAAATTATGTATCCAGAGATACTGATTTAAAATCCGAAAGTCCATACATTTATTCTAAACAAAGTCAATTCTTGTGCGTAAAGTCACAAAAAAACCGAGGATAAGAAATCGTGGGTTGTTAAGTCACATATGGACATGTTGAATATCCATACATTCATAAACCAAGTAATTCCAGTAGTAACCAAGTGATGTTGCATCTATTCAAGAATAGGATCATTCTGAATAGTTATAAAGTGCAATATTTAAATTTTAGGAGTTATAACTCTTTTAGCTAATACATGTTTATTGTGTTTGCAAAACATGAAAATAGTTATTACAAAATACTAGATGCCCTGGCTTTGCCCGGGAGATTATTTTTTCTTCTCGTACTCTTGTTGTTTCTTTGAGCTGCATTATGTTAGTAACCATGCCATTTCATACCAAAGCCATGTTAGTAACATAGCATTATGTTAGTAACCTATTTCTAATGGTAACCATAGCAACTATTTAAAGTACTCCCAGAATCCTTGACATAGGTCCCTTAAGGACGATCCTGGGCCTAAACCCTTAAAGATATCTTTGAAATCATGAGATTCCAAGCTTTAATTTGACACCAAGATCAAGTGTCAAACAACATTTACTTTTGGATTTTTATAAAATATAAAATATATTATAGGATATATAACTTGTTATATTTTGAATTTAAGTAAATCGAGTATTTTTTGTTGCAGCCGATTAACATGAACCACCAAAATGTTTCCGTGGAACGTTTTCTGCTGGGTTTCAAGATGTTGCATTCTTTAGAATCGGGCCGAATCGGTAAATTAGTCATCTTACTAAAAGTATTGACATTAATTTTCTTCTTTCGATCAACATTTTCTTGCTTGTCCGTGAGGGGAGGAAATGCTGAAAATTTGCACCGAACATATTTCAATGTAGCCGTTCTTTTCGATATACTTTTCTTACAAGCGGTCCGCTTCATATACAGATCTCAATCTCGCGAACTGGCCGAACGCCTGTCGGAGCCTTGGGACCAATTCGAGCCGAACACCAAGCACTGGCAGTTGGTAAAAGAATTCGACAAGTTAATTACCCGTAGCATTAAAACTCTGTCAGGTGTTTTCGCCATTACTGCCCTGGGTTTTATTTTCGTCGTCCCGTTTCTTTGGTTTGAAAGTGACACAAATGAAATCGGGGACTGCGTTAACTTACCGTTTGGGTCGGTGGAACTATCGAACTCTTTCTGGTACAACCTACTAATCCGCGTATACTCGAGTTGTACTTTTGTAATCATGGTCGGGGATTTATGCGTCGAGTCTTCTCTGTTGATGTTGGCTATACTTAAAACCCAAGTCGATGCGAAGCTCATTAGTGCCGATCTGAGCGAAATGAATAATATTCTAAATTGGCCAGAAGAAACTGACGAGTCAAGAAATTCTAGTGGGAAAACGATATATTGGGAACAGGAATCTACGCTACGTACTGCACCGGGTCCGAGCAAAGCTGGAGTGGATGGAGAAATTAAAAATGTTCTCGCTAAAGGAGAAGCGGATGGCAAGGACCAAGGACTAATGCTCAAAGAATTCTCAAAGATCAATCAAAGAATTCTCGAAAGAAAAATTAGAATGTTCACCGCAAGGATCGTTGAACGTCATATTCGCATGAAGCAGTAAGTTTTTCTTAACAACCAATACTCTCTTCAGGTTCATATAATAGAAATAACAGTTCGCAATAATTTTTATCACATGAGTTTAAAAGTGGAATTTTTTCTCCCTTAAGTTATAAGAAAAGTAGCCGCTGATGTCCTCCATGAAAACTGCATGTCAACTTTTTTAATTCCCAAAACCCAGTAGAAATCATTCAATGGCACTTTCGATCGAGGACAGAAATAATTTATGGCGTACTAATAATTTACTAATCGATTTAATAAGTCTAGAGAATAGTTGGAATCAGAATGCAGTGTAATATGAATCAAGGTAACCGTATAACTTAAATTACAGTGTTGTAAAATTATCATGATTTTTGCCAGAATGTGTGGTAAGAAATAAATTTTGACACATGAATGAGGTTTTTTTTTGTTTTTTTAGGACCCAAAAGTTAACGCCACACAAAGTGCAAACACCCGCACAAAAACAACTTAACACGATAAAACGCAGTCATTGTTGAACAATTTTAATGTTTTTTTGTTAATTTTTTATTGATAACGTTTCTTTATTTATTTATATAGGATATATTTAGTGTCATGAAGTGTAAGTTTAGACTCTACTGGCACAAATATACGATTAAATTCATAATAGACTCTATGTTATCGTGCATTATGCAAATGTTGTCTTGTTCTCAAAAATTGTTATAATACCCACAGTAACTTTTGGATTTTAAGACACAATTACTTTTCCAGTAACTTTGTTGCAACGCAAGTGCTCAAAGTAATGATTAACTGTATACTTTATATTGTATTTTATTTATCCTGCACGTATCATTTCCAACAAGCCGGAATGTTCATGTTGGCTTACTAATATTTTTGTAATTTTTTAAGTATTTTAATTAAATTTGCTTTTTGCAGACTAATTTGGCTGGCGGACAAGGTCTTTCGACATCAATTTCTCATACTTTTGCAGGTTGCAAGTTTATGGATTGGATTTTCTATGCATTTGGTGAGTCAAACCAACATAGAAATGAGCTAAAAAATTAACTTAAAACTAAAATATATAATGGTAAATAAGTTTCAGTAAACTTTGGCTTCTCTTATTTGCCAAAATGTTTAGTTGTTCTACTGGCATATATTGATGTTTATCATCCAGAAATATAAATTCATACAGAAAAAAAATTAATTAGTAAAAAATCAAAAATTTTGCTATAGAAATTTTAATTTAATTCTATATGAATGCGGAACTTGAATTATTTAAGCAATTTTATTATAAATAAACATTATCCACAAATATTAGTTCTTGGATATGTAACAAGGATGATACATCATTTAATTATATTTCTCATTGATACTTCAAACTGGTCAACGATTAGTATAAAAACTAAAAAACCCTTAACATAGTTTTAGTGCATTTTTAAGGATTTTCTGATGATATTTAAAATTTTTCCCTTTAGGAAAAACATGGAATTTATAATTCACGACACATATTTTATAATACGGAATTAAGCCTTGCAAAGTGGCTCATCATGCACTTATCCTTGATCTATAAGGATAAGTGCACCTGAATGTACGCGAATAACGATTGTATAGATCACCTGATTAGCGATTGTATAGATAACTACTGTGAAGATCTAAATAGCGTTTACATAATTTTAAAACTGCATGTTGGTTTTACAGGGCAAAAGTGCGTTAATCTCTGGAAAGAGCCCCTTCTTTTTTGAAATTTTCAATTACTTCGTAGTCAGTGGCTTGAGTTGCCACGCTGGACAGATCCTGATAGATGAGGTAAACATCATTATCTGCTTTACATAGTTCTCCAGTTGTAACCTTTTGCATTCTTTTTAACACATCAGATTGTTAAGTGTTAATGTACGAATGGTTTTCTAAACACAATCTTAAATTTGGTGTGATATAATCATTGCCAATTTTTTCAAAAGGTAAGTTTCTTTGGTAGGCTTTGCAATGTTTATTGAGAAGATGTATAGAAGATTAGAAATCTTAAAAATGTATGTAAGTTTATTTCGTCTGTCCTTTTTTCCCGATTATCTCATGCCTTAAAGGATTTCGTTTTAAGGTTGGGAAGACAGCGCCACTTGAAACCCAAAAATTCTTTTAGGCAACGCCCCGCGTTCTTTTTAAGTTCTAACTTAAACCAAACAAAAATTAAAAAAACAGAGCAAGATAAATAATCGAAATGAAAATATTGATCGTAGTTGGTCGAAGTATCGCCTTACAACGGCTCCAACCTAAAGCCATGACAGTATGGACAATGGAGTATGGATCATCTCAACGAAATAGAATATTGTTTCAATAAATGCTAAACAATATGATTACTGAAAAAAAACTTTTCTAAAAGTTTCAGAAGTCGATGCAACCCATCTAGCATGACAACATGGTGTTAGCAGGAACTATAAGTTTACAGTCCGTGTCAAATTACATGGCTAATTAATTATAGTACGATTGTTACGAGTTAAACGCTCTCATTGGCAGACTGCGCCACGTCAGCGTCATGTGACACGGTCTGTAAAAATTATTTGCGCTCATCTGCTGTATTTCGACACTTTTTACTCCTTGTGACGCGTTAGTAATAGTTATTTGTGCATCTAGGGACTAAAGTACTTTAGTCCCGTGATACACACAAAATTTTTCCTCCACCTACACCATTAACAATAACTAGGTATAACACTGTAACTTTACCTTCAGATTATCCCTTGCTTCAACAAACTGCATTACAATCACATAGCCTATATAGATAAATAATGCAAGGTATTTAGGCTTTAATTTTAACCATTTTATTCACACTATTCTTTAAAAATACTCTAGGCCTAACTTATTTGTTCACAAATATGCAGGAATATAACCTAAACTACAGCAAACTCAAAATGGATACGCTGTCCTGTAGATAACGGAAACGGACGCTCGGATGATGTGACACTCTCTTCAACATAGAGAAACAAATTGATATCGACAGTTTTGCCATATTTTCTCACAATCCACCGCGGCGTTCCGGATTTCTTCCCATGTATTTCTTATGAGATTACTTTTAGTCCCGTGGGACTAAAAGTAAGTAAGTAAAGTATCCCATGGAGTATAAAGTATTACTTTAGTATTCTATTCCAGGGACTAAAAGACGACTATAGATAGTAGGTGGAGGAAAAATAACAATTTGTCTCCCAGCGGGAGTAAAGTGATTACTTCGTCTCCCGGCGGGAGACAAAGTGAACCCGTAAGAATAACATTGAAATCATTATTCCAAAATTAGAGCGCCTTAAAATTTCCTTGCACACGTGCAAATATGTTGACAGTCGGAGACACTCCGCCAGGCGCTGTACAGCTGCGACTGGACCGACAAGCCGCCCAGTCTGCGGCGGAACTTGCTGATCATGCAGACAGTGGCGATGAGACCGCTGCGACTCACTGGGCGCGGCGTCTTCAGCCTGGACCTGGAGACTTTCACCGCGGTGAGGCAAAATACCCCCCGTTGCAGCGGACCTGCATACTCAGCGAATTTCAAATGCAAAACAACATATTTCAATCCAACATAGCAAGATTTGACATGTTTTGGTAAGCTCCATAAGAATAACATGGGGAATGAGTATGCAGGTTTGCTGCTAAGGGAATATTAAAACTGGGTGGTTTTAATTCAATATTTAGTAGATCTGAACTAGAAGAAGCTATTTACCAAGTTTTAACAAGATATGTTGAGAAATAATCGACATTTAGAATTTTTCTTACTTCCCATAAGGTTAACATTGGGACAACGTTATGTGTTTACCACTTTCAATATCTCAGTAACCAATGGACATAAAGCAGTGATTCAAATTACTAAATTGTTTGTTTTTTTGAGCTGAATTCAATGGTGCCCACGAAAATTCGATACATTTTATTTTTCTATGTGAAAAACTCAAAAACCCATTTTTGGGGGGGGTTATCCCCCTTAACCCCCCCTTCCGGTGGTCCGATCGGGCAGGTTCACGAACTCGTCCAATTGATTACCACTTTACATGTCCGTACCAAATATAAAGATCGGACCTTTTTTACGGCCGCTATCGTGCTAACAGACACATATATATATATATATATATAAATTCGAATAGTGTTTTTTGCTTCTGGGGGCCCCAAAACGAAAAGTTATAGTGGTCCCGAGCTTAGGTCTTTCCATGAGACCTACGGTAATAGCTTCTTCCCTATAGGGGAAATTCGCTAAAACAGTATATTTAAGTTTATTGAGATATTCAGTATACTTAAATATTTAATTTCTTCTGGGTATTTTATATTTTAAATGTAAAATATTAGAAAATTTAAAAACAATGATTTTTTGCATATTTTTGTTGGTATCTTGATTTCAAAAGCGATTTATTTATCGTTCTGTGAAAATTTGAAAGGAAAAATGGGATACATTATACCTATTTACCCGATTATTTTTTACAATCGTTTTTCCTTATATGACGTGTAATAAATTCTTACTCTGATTTCAGGTCGCCAGTGCAACTTACTCGTACATTAGCATTAGTGTAATCAGGTACTTGTACTGAATGCTGTGCTGCTTCTTTGCATTTATTGTGTATTTGTATTCGCAATATATAGATCAGTGTTTCTCAACCTTTTAGTACTTGCGTACCACCTTCCACATTTACAATATTTTTGCGTACCATCGCAAGGACCCCCATCCCTCCCACCACTGAGGGATCCCCTTCAACAATACTTATGGTTACCCTTTGGCGGATTTTTTTGCCAGCTAAATTTATTCTATTTTACTTGTTAATGTACATTTTTAGATCTTGTTTTTATTATAAGGACATTTTGGCAAATTATACGTTCACCTCACCTCTGCTAATTAATTTTATAGTAAGTTTGGCGAAAAACAGTTTAGATTTGAATATAAATTTTGTTAATGTGAAAAAATGTCTAGGTACACGGGGAAAAATAATGTCTGCCTCTTATTTGGAACTTTACATGTTTCTTATGCTTTATATTAAAAAAATAACATGAATAAACAATCAAAGTCCTTCTAAGTATTATGTGTTTTCACCAATGATTTTACATTCAAGCATGTTACAACAATTTATACAACGGTTGGACATAACTAAACTGTTTGTTCAAAATAAAAAATACGTTTGGTGAGTGAATTGTACAATAATAGCAGTACCACCGAATCAACACTGTAAAACTGGTAGTATTTTTTAATATAAAGAATATTTTTATGCCAAAATGTTTTGTAAAAAGAATTATACTCTTAAATTAATTGAAAGAGTAACAATATTTTGTGAAATATGGTACGAAATTAACATATTATGGCCAAAACAAATACTGAAAAAGTTAAGGCATTAAGTGCGACTTTATTGTTCGACGGGATAGCGTTCCTTCGTAAACCTAGTATTTTATTTAGTACCACTTCTTCAATCTCTGGCGTACCTCCTGAAATGCCATCACGTACCACCAGTGGTGCGCGTACCACCGGTTGCGAAACACTGATGTAGATGATATAAGTTTAACAGTCAGGAAATTAACCTAAGAGGATTCGAATTCAACTGTAATCGTTGGAAGAGGCGTAAGAGACTACAGATTGCAAGATTTTCAGGACTTTAATTCCTGAAATCTGCTACCTTCAGTCCAGTAGTGACATTTCCGGACTGATCATACGGGGCTTGTATTGGTCGATGAGCTTAGGCTAAATAAATAAGGCTTTAGTTTAATTCTTTAGTTTATACTGTAGTTAAATCTGTTAAAAACTAAAATGTATTACTTTAACAGCTGTTGTTATTGATTTAAATATTTTTGTGAATTATGTTTAATTAATTATTGAATATTTATTCTGTTTGCCGATTAAGGTTATATTTCTTAAATTGGATACTGTTTTAACGTTTATTCCTAGTAAATTCAGAATTTGAATTGTTTAGAAACCCTGTCGACTGTACATCAAATTATTCTATTTTTTCCAACGTGATCAAAGAAAAGTACGCACCTGCTTCTAAAAAAATATTTCGCTACATACTTGGCTGCTTGTGAACAAGTTATTTATGTTCAGTTCATTATACAGGGTGTCTGTAAAGTCCGTCACCAAACTCCATAACTTGGTTTATTGGGTCAAAATAAGCAAAAAAGTTCCTGTGAAGGTATGTCCTAAAATGCATATTTACCCAGATATCCGCCATTTTGTATTTTTCACAAAATATTTTTTATCTCCGAAGTTTTAATCGATTTTTTTCAAACTTAGTATGTACCTATAACTAGTCAAGGTTAGTTAATGAAAAAATAATCAGCATGATCGAATGGTAAATTTCAAAATGGCGGCCGTTCAAAATCTTTAATTTGAAATACCGGAAAAAGGTTACGTAGTACAAAAAAATATGAAGAATAAAAACTTTTAGAAAATTTAATTTGCAGTCTAATGACACCAGAATTATGAAAATCGGTTAATAAATAACTGAGTTATGGTTGAATTTATCCAACGAGGCAGCATAAATTGGAAGGAGAATGGCCCATTGTTGCATTGAGGTGATTGAGTCATGCGCTGACTTAGGACAATTACGCTGCCTCAGTAGATAAATTTGACCATAACTCAGTTATTTATTAACCGATTTTCATAATTCTGGTGTCATTAGACTGGAAATTAAGTTTTCTAAAGATTTTTATTCTTCATATTTTTTGGACTACGTAACCTTTTTCCGGTATTTCAAATTAAAGATTTTGAACGGCCGCCATTTTGAAATTTACCATTCGATCATGCTGATTATTTTTTCATTAACTAACCTTGACTAGTTATAGGTACATACTAAGTTTCAAAAAAATCGATTCACAAACTTCGGAGATAAAAAATATTTCGTGAAAAATACAAAATGGCGGATATCTGGGTAAATATGCATTTTAGGACATACCTTCACAGGAACTTTTTTGCTTATTTTGACCCAATAAACCAAGTTATGGAGTTTGGTGACGGACTTTACAGACACCCTGTATAGTAAAACGTCTAGTTAAGTGTGTTGTTAGAGTTCGTTGTTTTGTGTAGGATGAATCACCCTTACTTACAATTTAATGCTATAACAATTTACTCACTCTTGTAGAAACAATTGTTTTAAGAGCACTAATACTTGATATACTTGTAGTAACTTATTAACTCCACGAAATAAATATCACAATGCATTGAAACTTTTCCATTTCATTTTTTTACCCAGAACTCAGAAAATTAAATTTCAATTTATGGTATTTATCAAAACAACAGTAAAGTAAAATTTTAAAACGTTCTATTAGAGTTTAATATAACAATTATGCTGCAAAGTTATTTGACGATGTAATTTATTAATTCTTCGGCAAAACCTTGACTTCAGCTGCGTTTATTTAAATTTCATTTGGCATACTAGCTGATCGTTTACATCGTGAAATTCGAATAAGTATTTGAATATTCAACCTTTCCCATCTGGCTTTACCTTTAAAGGTGTAAGTGGCGGGGCCTCTCAAACATGCACACATCACTCAGGCACGCGGAGCCCCAGTTTTTACACCGGGTGCACATATCACCCGTACATATGTAATGTTCACTTTTCATACGACCCCTTGAAACGGAATTGCAAACCTACATTTCGCTGACACGGAAACCTTTTGAATATTTTCCTGAATCGCGTTCAAAGAGAATCATGAACTCACTTGTAAAAATAAGCCTCAAGTAACTAAAAATTTTGTTTTGGCAAAAGAAAAATGAATATTGTATTTATCAGTCATAGTGGAACCAGTTGTATTTACCAAGTTAAACCAAACACGGGAAAGATTTTTTATGGGTAGGCCTATAGCTTGAAACTAATCAAGATTTTTAAAAACTGATTTTAGCATTGTATTCGAGGTGGAAATTGCGTTGGTATTGATGTGTGGCAGCATTATATTTGCATTTGAAAAATATTACATCTAATGGTCATCGTATAGCCAATCTTGGATCCAACATGTTGGCCCTTTTTTCTATCTCAAAGTGTCACTACTAATTGTGGGGGAGGGGGGGTATTTTTTTGTAGGTGTTCTTTGTTTTGCTGTGTGTAAAGATTAGATTTATAATTCTATTTCGCTTAAACACCGTAAAGATACTAAAAAAGCCGAACACCACTACTGTATAATCCAATTAATTATTTTGAGTGGTTATTTATCAAGAATAGAAGAAAGATTAAGTCATGCTTTGGTATTACTTAGTCTGCATCGAAGACAATGCATTGCAGGCACTTGAGTCTCCGGAGAGGAACTTGCTTGTTTTGATAAACTCTACCAAATTGTATGTTATGAATGACAATTTTGTAATGAATTAAAGGAATTGTAACATAATCAATATTACTCAACAAAAATGGCAAATGTCACTAAACATAATACAGCAGATTTAAGGAAAACTCTCCAAGTTTTCCCAAAAGATACAGTTTTGTGTACGTACAACTTTAGCAATTTGGCTCTCACAGCACTAAAATATCAATTTATCTCCTTAAAAAACTAACAAATCTAGACCGATACCTGCAAAAACACTCAAACTATAGGAAACTTAGTTTTCCTTTAACATTGTTATTCGAGTATTTTATGTATGACGCATAGTTTTGAAGATATCTCTGTTAAAACTTAGAGATATCAGTTACATTTAAAAATTCTAAGATTCGAACCCATGACCCCCGGTTTTCGGTACTCCCTTTATTTTAATAAGCTTAAAAATTTTAGAATTTTTTTATACGTGTTAAAAAGTCTCATGAAAGCGTTTTATCGATTATGACCAATGGACGGGAATATTGGATTTTAATATTCGTGATTTGTTCAGGATTGAATATAAGATAATATGTATCTCATAACGAAACCTTGGCCAGTGAACCTTTTGTCTCATATATTTTTCGGTATTTTAATTGTTATTAAAATAAAATTCAAAGTTAGTTCAAATTATGGAGTTATTCTCCAGACACCCGGTACTTCAACTGGATTTAGTTTGACGTATAGTATGTTCCAAGATAATTTAAAGAGTTTTCAAAATGAACATTTTACTGTTTACTGACATTGATAGCGACTCCGCTGCTGTTGATGCAGAGACTGTTATTTTTGCCGCCCGAGGCAGCAATGAGGTTGATATAATATGAATCTCATGTTTTGCCATCAAATGTTCCCTTTAACAATACTGTAGTGGCCAGGCATGCTGAGTAAACATAACGCGTTTATTGAAAAAAGTTATTGTTTTTATACAAGTTCCCTATTTTGAAGGAACTATTTTATTTTTTTATTACAGTACCGGTTCCATAACAATCCGTGTAAATTATTGTAGAATACTTTTTCTACGTTTATTAACGATTTGTTTATTATCACTTTCGAATATACAGAGCAAAGACGGAAATGAAACTGTATAAACTTACCTCAGTCTTGGTTTGTTACCTACCGAGTTATTATGAAATACAGGAGAACGCAAGTCATTATCGAATCATAACAGTCCTAAACGCGATCCGCAGGAGGTGGTTCGCTCCCCCAATGTCCGAGTAAATATGTGCTCGGGCCATTGCTGATGTTTGAGTTAAACACGGTGTTTTCCTGCGAATCAAGTTTAATCGTCTGTTATTTCTTATCAACACGTCCGCGTGTTATATACTTTTGTGTTGGTTTTAGGCACTTCCTGAGTTGCCTGAAAGACAGTTAAATCAGGTAATGTTAAAAATGGCAAGGGTTTCGGCTATATTGTATCAACCGTATACTTAAGTATCAATCGTACTTTAGGGGTTCAGCTTCCAGATGTTGAGAAAATCGCCCTTCACTTAGGCAATAACGCCTGAGGAAATAACGCCTTCTCAAATAGAAGAGGCAAAATAACAGTAGCATCCATTTTGCGTTTTGATAATTTCAGGTGTGAGGGAAAAACTGTCTACTTGAAATTGAGGACAACGCCTTCGCAATTGAAGAGGCAAAATAATAGCAGCAGCAGTATCAGTTTTGTGTTTTGACAGTTTCAGGCGTTCCTGAAAAATTATCCACTTTTGGTACATAATCTATCTATAATTAACTGTTTGAAAACGGGAAAAATTCATTTTTGCTGCAGTATCTATTTTATTGTATAAATTGTATAACTTTTTATTGAAATAAAAGAATTTGAATTTAAATTTGAATACTACTATTCATTCCGGCCAACTGATGCAGATAAACTTCATTTTATTATTGTGTTATGATGGGGTTATTGTCAAGAATAATTCCTCAAACAAATGGGTAAGGTAAAAGTTTATCATATTTTGGGAGTCTTGTTTTGTACTAAAAATTATTTTGTATTAATTTTTGAATATTTTGCACTATAGAAGAAGAAATACATAAATACGAGATATGTAAAGAAATTTTAAAGATATGATTAAAACAACATTAATTTTTAAAAATCGAAGTAATAATCACATATTTGTTAGTATTCAAAAGTAAATGTTATGTTATGTTAAGTTTACATAAGAATTAAAAAATCACGACCAAGAACTTCAATTCTGTTTCTGATTTTAAATGACGGCATAACATAAAATTTACAAATTGTGAAAGTTATATAATTTGTGCTCTACTTGTACCTGTATCTATTTCACTGTTCCTATTTTTTTCAAAACTAAAACTATAAATGATTGTCCGTTTTCTTATTGTGATTAGGCCAAGTCCGTGCATAAATGTACCACTTAACCACTGATGTCTCTCTTCTGTAAAAATGCAGTTAGTAAAGGCCAGTTAGTAAAGTAAAAAAAATCAAAATAAATAAAAGAGAAACAAACAAGCCGGGCTGATAACTGGATAATACATTATTAAGTGTGCCATTAACAGAGTTGAAAAAATCAGTTACCACATATCCTGACCATTTAACATTCAGCATATTTTGAGTGCATTTTAAACCCGTGTCGAGCTGAACAAAATAATTAATCAACAAAAGATCTGCAATAAATTACTTCAGATTTTTAGTGAAACTGATGATTTGATAAGTGCTGTTATACAAAATGTAAAGCTACCTATTTATGGGGGTTTGGACCAAAATCTAGAAGGTATAAAATGTAGATTAATGCAAAAAGTGTTGAAATATTGCTGTAAATTCTTTGTAGTGCTAAAAATATTATTTGATTTTGCAAGACGGACGACGGTAGAGTACAAGCCTATCTCGGTACATCCCTACATTTTTGAAAAAGTAGAACTTATAAAATGTTCGGTGTAAAACGTCTTGCGATAGCAACAGTTATCTACCATTTAATTGTTTTTTTTTTATGAAGGCTTGTGATAAATTTCTAAAAAGACATAATGTCTAGTTCGTCAAGTTAAAATCATACAAAAAGTATTTTTTACAGAAATCTGAAATTTTGTTTAATAAATTATTGAAATTAAGAGCTAAATATTATTCTATTAAATATATTAACCTTGGATTTAAAAGAGAAAATGGAGAGATTTATAAAATTAAAAACTTTCCAAATTTGGTAGTATAGCCTTTTGATGTCAAATAATTTTGTACTTTTGAGACCGGTTTCGGTTCTATGACGAACCATCTTCAGTCATGCAAGTCATAATTAATCCATAATATTAAAACTGGAGCACACCTTCATGATTGTTGGGACGTTAAAAACGTTTTTACTATTTCTATACAAACAAACACATATATTTAAAATTTCCCACCACGTTAACAGTCTATGTGCGCACATATTTGACCTAAAACTGTCCATACAGTATGGATCCTGTAGATCTACTAACAACTGCCAGCAGGTGGTTGGTCAAGGAGAGATTTATAATACTTCACAATCACTATAAACTAAATTTATTTCATTCAGAAAATCTTTTGAAGCCTGATTCAAACTTTCCGCCCTAAACTTCAAGGAAGGAAAATTTATTCCAACCACACATTCAACCTTTCAAAATCACCTACACTTCTATTGAGTTTTATTAAACAATCCCAGTTAATTTATAATACAATCTCCCTGGTCTCACATTCGATATGTTTCGTCAGTAAACGTTGGCAGGCGTTTGAAAATCTTGTCTGACAATTCATTTCCGAAGTTCCCGAGGCGGAAGCTATGATCCTGTTTCACGGAACGATGGATTCGCACCGCATTGTCGCCGTGTGATGTCATTGTGTGCAGCTCCCACCATGGGAACATACATGTGTCGTCATTTACATTGTCAGTTTACAGGTATGTTTGAAAATATTACTTGAGCTCATTGTACGGTTGAAATCAAATTTAATATTTTGACGATAATCACCATTTTCCAAAATTAATTATCTAATTTATTGGCTTGTTAGAGATTGAGACTGTTATAGGAGTTTCTCAATTCCCATACCAGTCTTGTGTAATATGCTTATAGAGTCCAGTATATGATGACACTCAACAGTGATTCTGGTTGATTGAAGCTCTTTCTACAGGGCCTAGTTACTAGTTCAGAAAAGCCAGGTTTACCCCCGACTTCCTTGGGGGCACAACGACCATCTTTTTTGAGGTAATTTTCAATTCAAATTCTTAGGATTGTCCAGATTGACGACTTGTCATATCATTGATTCATCGATTAATTATTGTTTATAAATTTAAATATTCTGATTAATTGTTCTAGATATTTTCCTATATTTTATTTTATTTTATTTTGTTGAGTGATTCAAATCCTGTTCTTATGGTTAGAATAAGAACCATAAGATAATATCTTAATAATAATATCTTAACCATAAGAACAGGATTCTAACCATAATTCAGGTTTCATAATTCAGGTTTCTTATGGTTAATCAAATGAACTTTTGACGGTTATGCTGATAATTTAACTCGATCTTAAGTTAAACTGAACAATAAAAATGCTTTGTTATTATGTTTTGTACCTCTCATAGCGAGTACGCCTCCCCCTATAAGGCCTTTTCTTTTAATACATTCAAGATCCCGTTGTAACGGTTAATTTTCACCGTAACAATATTAAAGGAATTAATTATTAAATATAGTAGTAGCTGAAGAAGACAATGTGTGAAACCATGGTCCTGCGCTCAACCGGACAGTGCGTTCACCGACATTCAACAGTAATGATGATATAAACGAAGCATGGAATCCACTACAACTACCATCGGATTAATATAGTGGTTGAAGCGTAAAATACTTGTTAATTTGAATCATTAAAGGCAAACATTTTCAATATTCAATCAATATGTCTCAACTAATTAATTCTTAGTCTTTACTTATTTAATCCACAGCAGAGTGTTTTGTGATAAAAACTTATCCTACAATTCTGAACCGATTAAAAAAAAGTAGGTGTTGTTAGAAAAAGCTCGGTGGGAAGTTTTCCGGGAAATTAAATTTATTAAGGTAGTATTAAAGGGAAGAGCCTTAGATGCCCTTCAATCTATGAGGCCCCCCTAAGATTTAACATGGGTGTAGAAATCCCTAGCAAACAGCTGATGGGAGTAAATATGGTATTTCAGCAGAGGCATGTGTTATTACTGGTATCGTGAATATTATAGTTCAAATCAAAACACAAGGCCCACGACGTCCATAAGCCCAATACTAAAATTAACATTAGCCTTACGGACGGACCGGGCCTTATAATTTGAATCGGCCTATACATGTCTTATTACAAGCGACGCTGCCCCAGCAATCTAATATATAAAAACATCGTTTAAGCATTATTTGAGATAAACGTCGATTTAATTACTGGAGAACTAAAAATCGAAAATGTAAAAAGTTTTCCTTCCCCTCAAGAAGGGAGTTTTTTAACCTCGGACCAGCAAAGGGCGGGGCCGGAGTCAGCTCCTTCTGAAACATCTCTGCAAAAGCGAATTGGCTCTCAAAGTAGTTTTAGTTCCGCATCAATTCAAATATTACATCTCACATATCGTCTTTTACTTTTCTAAAAGTTCATAATAAATGCAAAACCACATTTGATTAGAGTTTTATTAAACTTTAACCATTTTTAATGTTAATGTTTGCAGGGAATTGATGATAACACAAGAAAAAAAATGGTTGTAATTGTCAAGCTCGTTTTCAGCACAAGTATTTTTTTTTTCAAACATTAAAATGCCGCGCATGTTTAATGAATTCTAAGTTAAAGTGCTAAGATCTAATTTTTAATTTAAGTACTTAATAAATTTTTATGAACACTTAAAGTATCGAATCGAACAGTTATTTATAATGTAATTGTACAACGGTGAATTGTAATCGTGTCGTTCTTCAATAATAATCCAATGTTTGATACAACCAACCAACCATAAGATTAATTGTTAACACGCAAGAATATTAAAAACTTACTACGAGTTACAGGTTAGGAAATATTCTCCCAACCGTTAGAGAAAATAAATAATAACCAATTCAGACATGTGTAACACCATTTAAATTTATCTCTAATTATTTGCTAGTTAAACAATTTGGACTCCCTTTGGCGATTGATGTGAGCAAATAATTTAAATTTATACTAATCATAGTCTTAAAGACGCAAATAATGACGTTTTTATACCAATCGCCACATTGCATTTCCCTTGAATTTTAGAATAACGCCTTCACAAACGGAACAGGCAAAACAATAGCAGTAATCGCTTTGCGTCTTGACAATTTCAGGCGTCACTGAAAAATTGATCCACCTTTGGTCTGCATATATTATTCTGTGTTTACACACTAAACACCAAATAATAAAAAAATCCAACATTTTACGAAAGAAACATGTACAATGATCCGTGCATGGCCTTTGTGGTGGAATCCCTCGATAAAATATTTATCCGCTGTAAAACAAGTGAGTGAATGAAAGATCAGCGACGACGTCCGCCAACACCTGCCCCGAGGGACCGAGTTTACAGCCCGCAGCCGCAGTGGAGCCGGAGGTGATGACAGGGGGTATGCTTGTATTATTCTTTTATGGAAGAAGCATTCTTGGTGGTTTATGAGACTCTGCAGGGATTATTGCAGGTTCATGATTGAAACTCATAAGTACCTGTTATATTTTGTGTATGTTTTGTAACTGTTTATCAATCAGATGCAAGTAAAACTCCTATAGTTTTTGAAATAAAAAATTGAATGTCACCAGCAATTAATTATAAAAAGTACTGTACATTACATTTACAATATCCAAGACTAGACAAGAGTTAGTAGTTTTTTTTGTATAAACAGATTGAGGTGAATATTCGTCAATATAGAAAGAAAATAATATTTTTTGTACAAGTTTCAGAGTCCTTATTGACATCGTTTATACAATAAGAAAACAAACGCATTAAAGTTACTATTTTGATTCACACAATTAATTTTCTAACCCACATATTTTCTTAAGGCAACGGTTTAACAATGAAGTCTTCCGAAAGTAAAAACGACTATTATTAATATCCTTACAATGCCTGGGCTTGAAACACAAAAAGATAATGCATACATTATTCACCCGAGCACAATCCTATACATTAATTCACAACTGAGAGTGATTCGACACTGAACCGATCTTCAACATTGATGACAAAATTAAAGGGGATAATGAGTAGGTTCGCTGTTTTTTACAGAGAATTCCCGCTCTTTTCTAAGAGCTACGCCTTATACCCCTTAAAACATTAAGACTTTAAAATTCTAGCTGAAGAATGAAATTTCAAGTAAATCAGCTATTTGGAGTAAACGCAGTTCCATTGCAAGCGAAGCTGCAACAGTAATCTAGTTTAATAATTATTTTGGAACTTTTACTCCAAATTTTTTCTACAGTTTACCATCTATTTTGTTTCAAGCTACCCAATTCGTAAGAGGCATAAGACTATCGGTTAAGACTGAATTGCACAGCCTGGATGGAGCCCAAGCGGCTCGGCACCGAGACGTGGAAAGGGCGGACCCAAGACGTTGTCGAAGGTGATTGGGCCTTGTTCCCGAGACTGTCTCAAGAACCAATGAATACACTTTGCATACCAATCTGAACACTAGAGTGGGTTTGAATTGATTTCTTATGAGTAAGTAAAAAGAATGGTTTTGGATATTCTAAATTTAATTTATTATTCCAGAGATTAACATTTAATAGTTGAAATTCAAGTACATAATCTTTAGTGCAAGCATTTCAGAAAATATTTTACACAAAACCAAAGAGTATTTGTATTTTGTGTCTTTCTACGCCAATGGCATTTTTTAACGTTTTGATCGGGAACGGTCCAAACTCGGGTCTTGTTACTATCTAACGGCGACCTTTTGTTAGATAGCATCATTAATTCATAGCCCAATGACAATTCATAGCCCAATGGACCCAGTTTCGATCCTGTTAGGAATCGAACCGGCGACCCTCAGGTTAAGAGGTGAGCGCTTTATCCACTCGGCTATCCAGTCAATTTTGTATAATAATTGTATATAAGCTATCCAGTATAATAATTGTAATTCAATAATTTAAGAAAAGTATCAATACGCCAAAACAACTTCGTGACTAAACTGTTCACTTTTTTCGATTCGTTTCAAAACAGGTTGAAGAGTTCTCAAATTTCAGTTTGGTTCACGAGGTTTATTTTTCACAAAATTACATTTCTTTATCTAGGAAGGAAATACCATTCCCAAATCGTTAAAACCACGCAGAGGAGATTTTATCCATATAAAAATGCATTTTTACTAACGTTAAGAATATAATAAATCATATACTACTTTCATGACCACGAAGCATAGCAACGTCGAACAAAATGATTAACTTTGCAATGTACACTCAATTATAAACCCAGCGTAATGGGAAAAGCTGAAGTTAACAAACCGTTTTCAGTTAAAGGTTTACGAAGGACGCAGTCCCGTAGGATATAAAACCTTGTGTCGGCGGCAGAAGCCGAAGAGAGCAAACAGAACAGGTGTAAATGCACATTAATGATGAAGGACGAGGCGGAGGCAGGCATCGTGTCCGTCTGTTGTTTGCAGTTACAGATTTACACTTGTATGTTTGACCTCATGTCTTTGATGTTCTTTTATATACGTATTGCCTCTCTAAATATACGGGAGTTTAAAACAAGTTTTATATACGTACTATGCGTTATTTGGAGTGAGATTTGAACACTGAGTACCTTGAACTAAGTAAAAGAACGCTCCGATAAGCAGTGTAGGTGTATTAGGGTTCTGAGTCTACATACACATGAATATAATAGATTGTTGGCTCTCATGGGAGATATTTGACAAGATTCTCTTAAAATAGTAATAATTAATTTGACCCTAATGTCAATTTCTTTTCAGTCTATTTCAGGACGAACAGTACATCCTCGCCGGTTGCAGAGAACGTCTTTACACATAAGTAATTGTATTTGTTCAAAAAAGTGCATGAACTCAAAGCACTGAACATGCGGAAAGGACAAAAAATTTGTGAAGTGATACTGAAACGCTAAAAACAAACATTTCTGCCTGACAGCATGGGTCATGATGGTACAGACATAATCGCGCGTCTAGCTTAGGCCTATGAATGTTTTTCGCCCTTATAGGATAGAATTTCTTTTAAATTGTTATTAAGGTTATTCACTCACCAAACAGCGCATTTGGTAATTCAATGATCTAAATTATTTCAATTTGAACGTCATTTAATCACACTGACACAGAAACATCTGTTTTCTGTTCCTTTTTCTTGGCTCAAAAGTTACCCATTGCCTAGGCCGGAAAGATTTCCGAACTACGATTACAGGAAACAGGAGTAAACAATCAGCTAATTTGCAGCAGACCGACGCGTCGTTTAATGCATGTTCATAGGTTACCTGTTAGAGGAATGCATTGGCAGCACTGGTACCAGAAGCAAATGTTTGTTTGTCTTATATAGTTTAATAGGCGTGTCTAATAGGTTTGAAGATTTGAGAAACGTAGTAATGTAAGGAATGCGTTATGATTGAAAATGTGTTTTTTTTCTGAGTAGTATGATGAAAAGTAGCGCTCGGTACATGGCCGGTAAGTTTAACCGTACTAGCATGAAAATCCCTCGGTACCGTACTTTCCGGCCTACTAATTAAAAACACTATTTTAGGGCTTAAAAACATTTTTTCAATTTTATACTTTTTCTCCTCTTCTTTTAACCACAGAGAAATATCTTTACTAAAAAAAATAATAAACCGTTATAAAAATTAAAACAGAATCATCGAGTACATTAAACATATTTCACACAGTTTATGGCTCAATCGATGCCCATTAAAAGTAGTTACCTGTTTAAATATATTCCATATACAAATGAAATAGCTACATTTTAAATTTATTTCTCAAAATATATACCAGGCCTCCACCGTTGCCGGTGGAAGGTTTACGTCTGTCACATCAGCCCGACAGCCTCGGCTCCCGGCTGATGAAATATTCACCCGACAACGTCGCTGGAGCTGAGGGCTGTAAACTGTCTACTTAGAGAATTAACTCCACCTTTGTACATTTGTAATCGTTCATTTTATCTGGGGAAGTTGTCTTTGCGTAACTTGGACATGAAGTGTTAGTTTACCTGAGAGTAGGTAAACTACCATCTTTCTTGAGATCTCCTGATTCGATACTTTGCCCAATGGAAGCAGACTTTGGCCGCCGGCTGATACTTCGCCGATGTTTATAATATACAGGGTGTCCCATAAGTAAAGTGCCAAACTTCCGGAATAGGTTATATGGGCCAAAATAAAGATAAAATAAAGAATACAATTTTTTCCAAAAACGCTTTGTTCACCAGATATTCGCCAATTTGTATTTTTAACAAAATATTTTTTATCTCTTAAGTTTTTGAATCGATTTTTTTTAAACTCGGTAAGCACCTGCGTCTAGTCAATGTTAGTTTATGAAAAAATAATCAGTATGATTGATTCGGAAATTTCAAAATGGCGGCCGATAAAAATCTTTAAATTGAAATACCGAAAAAATGGTACATTTTACAAAAATATATAAAGAACAATAATATTTAGAAAATTTTATTTCCATTCCAACGATACCAAAGTTATGAAAATCTGTTAACAAACAACTGAGTTATGGTCGAATTAGCGCATGGCTCAGCGCAACAATGGACTATTTTGCTTCAAAAAATGCTGCCTCACTAGCTAAATACGATAATAACTCAGTTGTTTATTAAACCGATTTTCATAAACTTGGTGTCATTAGAAGGAAAATTAAATTGTCTAAACATTTTTATCCTTTATATATTTTTGTAAAACGTACTGTTTTTCCGTTATACTAACATAAAGATTTTAAACGGCCGCCATTTTGAAATTTATAATTTAATCATGCTCATTATTTTTTCATAAACTAACCTTGACTAGATACAGGTGCATGCCGAGTTTAAAAAAAATCGATTTAAAAACTTGGGATATAAAAAATATTTTGTAATAAATACAAAATGGCGGATATCTGGTAAACAAAGCGGTTTTGGAAAAAAGATTATTCTTCATTTCATCTTTATTTTGACCCATATGACCTATTCCCGAAGTTTGACACTTTACTTATTGGACACCCTGTATTTTTAATTAAAGATTCCATTAAGGTTCCATCATGACAAAAGAGAATCATCTAATAGAAAATTATGTACAATGATCATGGTTTTGACAATATAATACGATTTCTTAGTAAGTTTTTGATAAAATAACGGTAAGGAACTAGAAATTTACCAGTTTCTTAAGCCTAATGCAAGTAAATAGAATAAAAAATTCGTACATGAGTAGGCGCTACAAAAAAATACATAGTTATGCATAGAGCGTGAAAAAATCGTTGTGAATTCGTTCGCCAGAAATAACAAAAAACGTATGAGTCGTCTGAAAATTGGGAAAGTAAAAAATGTCTATCTTGTAAAAGTATCGCGCCCTACGATTTTAGTCAAAGATCAGGAGGAACTTTAAGGTGGATGCGGCATAGAGAAGAATCAAATAGAGGACGCTTTTAAATGGGTCTTCCGTTACGCCCAAGTGCTAGTTACAGTTAAATCCAGTTACAGTTACAAGTTGAGTTACAAGTTACTAGATACATCCAGTTACTAATAGATTAATTTATATTATATTAGGAGAGGGCAGCGACGTTGCTGCTCTCTCGCGGCGTTAATAGTGAACTAAGTCCTCGACACCCGCTGGCCAGCGCTCGACAACAGCTGAGCACATTAGAAAATACCTCTGATTCTTCTCTGCGGATGCGGCAATAGCTTGTTTCATTCGGAAATTGAAAATTGAGCTTTATTTGACGAAAATTTAAGCTGACAATATAAAAGGTCTGATAGCAAGCTTTTGTATGCAGAAACAACAAATTCCCTTTTGACAGTTCATTGCTTTATTACAATAAAATACGAAAAAAAGAAAATATGCATTATATTTTTAGGAGTGTTCCGACTTAACATGATGTTATTATTATGATTATGTCATTTAATATTAGTTTCATAAGAATTATTCGTATTTCATTAAAGTAACTTAACTTTTTAAAGCAATCATAACTAAGAGATTTATTATCATAAGAACGTTTTGCGGATTTGACAGCAACAAGTTGCAAAGCGTGGTCGTCCCCGGAGACTGCCGTCACAGCAACAGCAGTCTTTTGTTCAGCAGATGCGGTTGTTTTGTTTTACAACGGATAAATATTACATTCAGTGACATTTGTGTTGCACAGTATAAAACAGCAAGAAACGCATTCAGGCTGTGTACAGGCTACACAGAATAAGTATACTATCTTCTTGAACGATCATGTTTATTATTTTCTTACACAGGCCAACTTTTATCGGCTATACATTTTGAAGTAGATTTCAATTTAAATTATTTCGAACTGCTCGTTTCTTACTAAAACTAAATTGAATTGCTTAATTCAGTAATCATTAACTGCTGATAATAAACTTTCTATAAATTAAGAAAAACTGTCGAACTCGACCTATACTGCTGTTTTATTGTAATTTCCATTACAACTGTATGAATTCTGAATCCTTTTTTCAACATACAAGCCACATGTGTATGCAGTATGAGTTTTTTCAGCCCATTTTTTAAAGATGAGTTTCTCTTCATATACTAATTTTCATTGAAAAATGGCCGAATTTGTCGATTAGGAGCTTCGATTAAAAGAAACTGGAGTATTTGGAGTAAGTTTATTGCTAATTTTGTTTACTAGGCGACTCTCAATTCAAAACGATATCAAGAAACTATCCCAAAACACCCAAAATCATCCCAAAATACTCAAGATTCAACCAAATACGAAATACCGACACCTTATTAATCAAACATTTGTAAAGAATTTTTTCATAAGGTAAGTTGTTACTCCAAGAAAGCAAACGATAAAAAGTAAGAATTAAAGAAAATAATAGCCCCATCTAAAAATCGTTTCTGTAAAAAATATGTAAATTGGCCTTTTGGATCGCTATGGAAAGGTAGTTAATTTTCAAAAAGAATAATAATTTCAATTTATTATCTTACAGTGTTATTGAGCTTGTGAACGTATTTAACATTAAATTAAAACAATCCTGAAATTATTCAGAAATCCGAACAAATTATCTTGCAGGAACAGTTCATTGCTTTACTACAATAATAATTAACTAAACATTAAATAACAGTCTGCTTTTATATACTAAGTCAATTTTTTTCCAGTGAGGAAAAACTGTTGAGAGGTTTTAGGTCCTACTCCATGACACAAGAAAAGATTAAGTAAAACAGGTTACGTACCTTGACGTCCGCAATTCCTTTAGTAAACCTTATCTGTTTACTAGTTTCGACATGAATAAAAAGATTAAGGCCTCCGGTGCGTACATGATATATATATATTTTTTGAAACGCGCATGATTTGGGGACAACTTGAATGGGTCAGTCATAAAAACAATGAAATTGTTTCACAATAATAATATTTTAGCCTCATCTATCTTCTTCTAAAAGACCGTATATATTGAGGGCAAAGATGCTGGAGAAGGAGAGGCTAAGACGTCGTCGATTCAGAAATTGGCTCATGTTTTCAGGACATTCAATGCACTTAACGTTTCAAGCCATTGGAGTATCTGGATATATTTGATGGAACCGGTATTTTCTTTGTTAAACTCAAAGGTTTAAGGTTCTCATAATAAATTAAATAATTGTCTGTGAATTTGCTTATAATTGTCATGCATGCTACCTGTCTATTAACTTCGTTAAGATGACATTTTAAAAATATATATTTACAATTAAATATTATACTCAGGTAAAGGGCCAATAAAAGGACAAAACAGCCCCGAGGCCGAGGCCGGACAAGATCATTTGGAAATCTCACATAACAAGGTCCACTGCAGCAGATCAGGCGAATAAACAGTCGGCTTACTTCGGTCCCGTTACTTAGATTCTATCATTTTAATAGTTTTTCGTTGGACAAAAAACCTAAACACTAAAACGTCTATTAATTTTGTACAAAGAGGTTTTTTTCTGTAGCCAAGCGAAGGTACTGAATTTGTTAGTGATACGGGTAAAAGTCTAATTTCCTATTAATAGTAATAACCTAAACTCTTCTAAGGTAAAACGACCAGAACCCATCACTTTTTTGTGCGATATTAACATAAAACATTTTGGAGACTATGAACGAGTACCGAGGCCAAAAAATAATGAGCTTAGGAACTTTCTTAAGTTTGCTCTTAACTTTATTGCTTACTTTATTTATCACTGTAGTACTTTTAGTGAAAACCCTTTTGGAACCCCAACGGTTGGAAAAATTAATATTTAAAATTAAAGGAGCTTCTTCTTTCAGTATCCACCCACTAAATATCAGGACAATGGTCCATTACGTTATAGTGATTCAGGATCAAACGAGCCTGCAGAAAAAACAAACTGACAAACATAACATTTCTGAACAACCTATCATTAAAATGACAGAGTGAAACAGTGATTAGCCGGTGTTCCGCCCAAGGCAGCGAGGGAAACAGCGAAACAGCGCCGTCCGTCAGCGACAATGAGACAACCGCCGATAGTGTGGAGACAGGACCGATCATGGCCTGAAACCGCTTGGTTCGACTGCAGCATGTAAATCCCAATCAAAACTTTGCATCAAACATTAATTGATGAAACTCTAGTTTTAAAATTCTAGTAAAGTCCATAGTTTTATGAAGACTAAACTTTTTCAAATATATTTCTCAATCAATGTTACGATCATGTATGTATGTCGGTAATGTTATGTTGCAATGTTATGCATTGGAACATTGGCTAGGATATGAAAACTCACTTACCCTTTTATAGAACCTATACATTTAAAATATTACATTAGATATTCGCCAATTTAAAGATATTTCAAATATATTTTGGCAATCCTTGTGATGTACTCCGGGTTGTTGAATGATTGACTTTGGATAAATAAGTCTTCATTACCATCTTTGTACCATTGACTTATTTATCCAAAGTAAATTTTTGTATTTTTTTTTAAGAAAGCATGTGAGAAACAATATAAATACAATTTTAAATCTGTCGAGGTTTTGTGAGTTTCTCTAACCAATATACATTTTATAACCCAGCGCTAAATTTAAACATGAATAAGAAATTTGCTCAGTGAGCATAAAGTTAAGTCTACCATGGTCACTTCTCACGAACACATATCCAACAGTGGCGAGTGTCACCGAATCAAAAATTTACTCCCCATAAAACAGCGCGGAGCTTAACAATAGATCAGCGGTCCTCAGGGGCCGGCCCTGGAGGCGCATTTTACAACTTGTGGTAGAAAATGCAGTCACTTGCATCTGTCAATTTTTTAATATGAGATGCGCATTAGGATTAGTGAATTTTGTGGGATTCATACCAGCCTTAACTAAGGTTAAATGCAAAATCAGTTAACGAAATTCAACTATGATTACTGTATTTGTGTTTTAAGGAAGAAAAGTACAATATTGTCTCACGAGAGTAAAATATACTTTATGCTTGAAATAAATGCAATTTTCCCAACTTGTAGGGATAAATAAACTATTGAATTGACACAAAAAATACTAAATTCATTGTATTGTACTAACTTTATCTAAAATATAAAAAAAACTGTTACAATCAGAGCGACAATCTCTTTCGTTTACGCCGAAAGCCTGTGCAACCCAAAATATATAATCATATAGGGGGCGTTGCGATAATCAACTATTATCGCCTACCCCTGCATTTGTTGAGCTGCAGCATTTTTGCATGTCTGTGTAAAAATTTGAAGGCGCTAGAATTCTAAATTATTGATTTTTAAAGTTAGTCTGATAATTCTGATTACTCCCGCCTAATCACTTTACTCCTGCTAAGACACGAAGTAGCCTATATATTTCTACTGACTCTTTACAAGGAGTAAAATCGTCTGAATAAAGCAGGTGGGGAAAAATAAATATCAATTTGTTGGTAAGTCCTGAAAATAAATTACTTGGCACCATGGAAATATCCATCACATTTAGCTTTTGAAAAAAATCAATTTATTAGATGATAAAAAAACAGACACATTTTTCTAACTGAAAAATGTATTTTTGAAATTACGAACACCAACCCATTGCAATCAATAATCAAACTAATAAGATAATGTAAGTAAAAGCGGAATATTTAAAAGTTAAAATTAACAATGCACATATGTTTTAGAACATTACTGTTCCATCAAAGGTGTTACATCCTCCTCTTATTTACAGCTTACTGGAGTATATTAAATGTTGAAACAAACACGTGTAAATCAAAAGAGGTCTTGCTTTGCAGTCTATGTAAATAAAAACGTGCTCTAAAACAACTTCAAAGAAATTAGCTGAAACGTACGTGAGTGAAGAACCAAACAAATAAAAGCAACGCGTGTAAAAAGAAGGGCACATTACACTCGACCTGTTATAATTACAGTCTCGTCCGTTTTACGGTCCTCTTGATGAAAATCTACATTAATGTAACATTAACTGCCCGGGTTTGTTGAGGGTTAGTGCAGGAGAGGCGATGGGCTTTTAATTTGTTGCCTTATAATAGTTTAAGTAGTAGTTAAGTTAAGCGGGAACAATGATAGCGTTAAAATAAACTGGAAACTCTGGTGTTTCGGTGGAAAAGTGACTAGTGATTGTGTAAATTATATAATCTCTTAATCCTGATATTTTTAGCGAATAAAGAGGCAAATAATTTAAAAGTACAAGAGACTTTGAGCGTGATAAAAATGCAGATTATGAAAATCAAAGAGGATTAGCGTGCTGTGAATTTGACATGAGTTCGACCATGACGTCAGCACGGGGCCCTGGGACCTTTTCTGTAAAAAATGACGGGGATTAAAGGCGTGTCAACATATTTTTAGTACATACGTACAACAATCACAAAGAAATGCGATAACTATATAAACCGGCCACATTAATGGTTATTTTATTACACAAATTCAAATATTCTAAAGGTGCTGAAAGTCTTCCATTTGAATGTAAAACATACACTCTTAATAATTTCAGTACCTGGTGGACCGAGCCTTGCTCGGTTTTTTCATGTTTATCGGTTCATCTAATTACTATAAAATATTTCAGCGTAATAAAATTTATAAATAAAAATCTTTTTATTACTCTATGCAATGTATGCCACACGCTGTATTCTCCTTAGAAGGCTGTAGTTTGCAAACAGCTGTTATGATTACTTAATTTGTTTACACTTTCCTTGTTTATTTCGTTGCTATTACGGCAACTCATAAGGCCAATGTTAAAACTTTACAACTTTAAAATTAGTTTTATTAAGTTATTAGATTTTCTCCGGCCGAGTTATCCGCATAGAACATGTTTTTGAGTCATCAATTACTTATTTCCAGACTTTGAAGGAAATCCTCGGTTCCGTTTTTGAAATCGTTGTGCAAACAAGGAAGTAAACATACAAGAACGGACGATAACATTGCTCATAAAAGAGTATAGGATATCCCATTTTAATGTAAAATATACACGCTTAATAATACATAAGCCAACCGACAGTTATCAGCTCACAGTTCGATGTTAGAAATTTTAACAGTACAACAATAAGCATTTCAGTGTAATTTGTTTACGTTCAAGTAACAAGAAGATCACAATCAGCAATTTGAAAATACCGTTGATGTAAAAATAATGAACAAGATATATTTTTGGTTAGAGGAACTTTTTCGTTTGAATCCTCGTTAGTGATAGAGAGTTGAGTGGTTGTAAGTTATTATTTATATTTTTTGCAGACACATAATGTGCCATAAATTATTGTCAAAACTAGTTTGTTAGAAACGCGTCGTGTAGAACGCGTTTGTTAGAAACGCGTAGTTTTGTTAGAAACGAAAATTAACGTCGTGAAACTAGTTTGTTAGAAATAGAAATAGTTTAAAGTAACTTGCGCCATAGTCGTGTTAATTTTTTGGTCTGACGATAGCGACATAATATCGTATTCTATCACCTTTTGAGACTTGAATTTTTAAATATTTTTGGGTAGCAATAAGGTGTTATTTAGACGAAAAAGCCAGTTTTCTTATATATAGGCTAGATAATTTGGAAATGGCAAATTTCAACGATAATCTAAATAACTGTAGTTACAGAAAGTTATTTGAAAATCCAAAAGGGAATATTGGCATTTAAAAATCAATGAGTCGAGTAGAATTAATTTATCTACTGACAAAGTAGCAGCCTCGCAGAGTCTCGTCACACGCTCATTAAGGATGTTTTAAAGCAACACACGACAATTAAGGTTGAAATAGCTTTGTCTTTGTGTCTCTAATCAAGAGGGTAGCTTTTAATTGCTCCGAAAATCACCCGTGAGGAAAACAACTTTTAACATAGTCGCTATGAATTGCTTAGACCTTGCAAGGTTGTCTGAAGTAGAATGAAATTTAAAGTGTTTACAAGCGGAATGTATCAGATCATACAGTTGAAGACGACATTATTTTTAAAATATTTTCAGTGTTTTGATAGTGTTCAATTTAAATATTTAATTAGGGAAATTATTTTTTTCCTGGATATGCTTGTTATACATGTTAGTATACTTAGTCATCTGTTAATCCTCATAAAGATCAGTACTAAGGCTGAACTTAAAAGGAGATAACAATACTTAATAAGTCCAAATAAATTCATTTATAATTTAAGTAATGAACTCTGATTTTTAAATGTTATTAAATGTGGCTTATATATATAACAATGTGGGTAAAGGGACTTTTAAATTACTTCAAAGCCATCATACCTTGATATGTGTTAACTATAAAAATTAAGTATACATGTGTGTACATATAAACCAAACATTACAAATAAATTTACTGAATACACAAAAAAACTTTATTGTTACGTCTGCGACACGTACGACCGAGGCACAAAAAGAATTCCCAAGACCGACAGTTTATGACAAGACCAAAAAGTTCTTCTTTCTGTCACTTACACGAGCACTGAATAATTTAAAACAGCGTATATGACAAAGCTCAGTGTTACATCCAGGATGAAATAGAAATAAAAAGAAGGGTTACATTTCCGAATGCGAGATCCCTCAGATAAAAATGAAATAAAAAAATTGCCAGCAGTTTTATTTTGAAATTGTAATTACTGAATCTGTACAAATATAATACCAACTGCGGTTATAAGGATCGAGTTACTTGAATTGCGGGGTTTAAAGGTATTACCGAAGGATACCCATCATACACATGCAACGTCAATGAGTTGCTGCCACAGATTCTGCAGTTAATGGAGCGAGTATCTCCCACCAGGAAATGGAATCGCAAATTCAGTTTGAAACTCTTTGAACCGCATCCTCTCTAGGTCAATTTTTACTGGAGAAAATGTGTTTCCACTACCTACCTATTTCATTAATTAAAATAAAATATAAAAAATGTGTGTGTTTTCTAAATTTATTTTTTATATTTGACGTAGGCCTAATATAAAATAAATGTCTCAATTTGAAAATGGGAACAGCTTCCCATGAATCAAAGAGTCGTTTGTGTTACATGTAATACAATCATCACAGTCGTCATCATTATTAGTTGCAACCCAAAAAATAGTAATAAGTATAAATAGCATGAAAATGATTAGCTTTTGCTAGAAATTTGGTCGAGCTTAATGCGAGTTTTACTACTCGTCGCAGCTCTTATTTTATTATATTTTTTATTGATTTCTAAGACTTTTTTACTTAGGACTATTTACTAAATTTTTTTTAAGTTCATTATTAATTATTATTTGAAACTTCCTCTCTAATCCGGACATCCTGATAATCCTACCGCCTTGAGCTAAAAAATATTTGCATTGAAGAGTTTCACAGAAGGATTTTTAACACCTTCATAGAGATTTTTTGTTCAGTTCAGTTATTCTCTACGTCAAAGTGATTGTGGCATCGAAATAAATAAATACCCCCGTTGCAGCAGACCTGCGTACTCAGCGAATTTCAAATGCAAACAACATATTTCAATCCAACATAGCGAAATTTGACGTTTTGTTAAGCTCCATAAGAATAACATGGGAAATGAGTATGCAGGTTTGCTGCTACAGGTATATTAAAACTGGGTGGTTTTAATTCAATATTCAGTAAATCTGAGCTAGAAGAAACTATTTATCAAGTTTTATAAATATATATTGATAAATAACCGAGATTAAGAATTTTACTTATTTCCCATAAGGTTAACATTGGGACAACGTACTGTGTTTACCACTTTCATTATCTCGGTAACCAATGGACATAGAGCAGTGATTCAAGATACTAAATTGTTTGTTTTTTTGAGCTGAATTCAATGGTGCCAACCAAAATTCGATAAATTTTATTTTCCTATGTAATAAACTCAAAAACCCCATTTTTGGGGGGTTTATCCCCCTTTACCCCCCCTTCCGGTGGTCTGATCGGGCTGGTTTACGAACTCATCCGAGGGATTACCACATTTCATGTCTGTACCAAATTTCATTAAGATCGGACCAGTTTTACGGCCGCTATCGTGCTGACAGACAAACACACCACATATTATATATATATATATATATATATATATATATATATATATATATATATATATATATACATATATATACATATACATATATACATATATATATATATAATATTTTTCCGAAATATTACTAATTATTAATGTGAGTTGGTATTTTTATTTAATGAATTTATATATATATATATATATATATATATATATATAAATTCGAACGAATGGTGTTTTCTGCTTCTGGTGGCCCCAAAACGAAAAGTTATCATGGTCTCGGGCTTAGGTCTTACCATGAGACCTTCGGTAATACCTTCTTCCCTATAGGGGAAATTCGCTAAAATACATAATAGAATACAGTACATAATAATCATACAATTCAGGTCCTAGAAAAAAAAAACTTTACATTAAAAAAGGACAACCACCAACTAACGACAACTATATCCAGCAACAACCACCATCCAGTCCGCGGTAAAACATCGCATTACAAGCGACTAATGTACATCACAGCATTACAGCGGTGTACACGGCGACACGACCGGCGAACACGCGTGTTGCGGGACGGAAACACGCCCGATGACGTAACCAGCCGTGTTCCGCTGGCTATGCTGCGGTCGACTTTGTTTGACGTCGGGACTGACAGCGGTTGCAGCGGCTAGTGGGGCGTTTGTATCGTGTTTTTACCTTTGTTTTGTCTGTGAGCGTGCCTATCACGGATACCTTGTTTATCACGGATACTTCTGTTTATCCGTGAGCGTGCCTAATAAAGAGATGGTAGTGTGTAAAAGTAAATGTTGATCAGAGGGAAAATGGATTATTTGTCGGGTTGGAATCCAATTAATAGAAATTTTTTAATGGACCGACCAAAGTCGTTTATTTGTAAAAAGTTAATGTTGCAGAATCGGAACAGATTTTCCATATACCACTTTAAATCTTAAATACATGTCTAAATTTTCATAAAATACTATCATATTCCTATGTGCATGTTTATATATAAATACACAATATTGTTTCGAGCTAACTACATCTCGCTCTGACTGTGTCAGCAAAACGTAACTAGGCAAAAAGTAAACGATAATTTGACAGGTTTTCATTGGAATAAACGATCGATATCGGGGGCGTTATTTATAATCTTAATTTTAAGCCAAAACTTTTATGAACGTGCTAAACCTTTGTATTTAGCTTTTTATTATTTGTAGAATAATATAGAATAAAATATAGAATATTTTGAAAAAAATACATAGAAAAAAATATGTTGTGAAAAAATATATTTTGAATATATTTAGAATATTTTGAACAAATACATAAAATAGAATATAGAATATTTTGTATATTTTATAGAAAATATATTGCAGGGGGAAATATAAAACAATTACACTACAGCTTGAAATTTAAATTATAACCTTATATACCAAGCATCCTGTACATATTTTTTACTTTTTTTGCCTCAGTGCCCAGCATGTTTAAACGGAGAATAGGTCGTGGTAGGTGTTGGTAGAGCGAGCGCTAGAGGATCCATGCAGCAGTTTCTCACAAAGCCTGTCAAATACACGGAGCGTTAATCCTCTTTGATTTTTATAATCTGCATTTTTATCGAGTTTAAAGTCTGTTGTTTTTTAATCTGTTGACACTTTAAAATGCAGATCACAACATTAACGGATTACGAGTTTACAAAAAACGCCGGCGTCCCGTATTCACCTAGTAAAAATAACAAAAAAATCGGGATTTGTATAATTCAGCACTGCTGTGGATAATATGTCCAATTAATAATCCTCTTGGGGTTACATGAATCTTTTAAAGCATTGGAGACCGGGTGAAAATTTACTGCCCCGTATAAGTCCAACGTTTATTTTAACTTTTGTTTGTATGCTTCTAGTATCGCATTCGTCATTAATTCATATTTAATAAAAAATGAACTAATCAGCATTATATGCATTATAGGGACATCTTTCAAACTAATTTGTTTTATAAATTCTTTTAAAGCATTTTTTCGTTGTGGTTTTGTAATAATTTTGTTATTGCACCAAAATTGTAGATTTACTATCCATGGACGGATAGTAAGTGGTGATTAGACCCTGATGGATTGTATAGGGTAAGTGTTACATTATTGAAAATGAGGTTGGAAGGCTAAATTCTGATGAAATATATGCTATAGATAATAATATTAAGATACTACAATAAACATATTAAGATTCTACAACTCATTTAAAATTAGATTTTCTTGCGTTTGTGTTTTTTGCATGTAAAGAACTTAATTAAAAAGAAAAAACATATTTGGAAAAATTTCCGAAATGCATATTGTAATGTTAAAGGAATTACAAATATGTCTATTAACAATACATAGATACATTGGATTTAAGGCATTCTGTACCAATAGATTTTTCAAGCAATAAAACACTCTTTTAAAAGTGCTTAATGGTCCTATTCGAATGGCTTGCGAACCATTCATATCCATGAAAAAAAGTTAAAAACCGCCAGGTTTGCTACTTTTTTATGCACGTCAATATTATAAGGAAATGTTATTCACAAAATATTTTCATTGTAAAAAAATCCAAACCTGTTTTCGGAACACAATTACGTTATATTTGACAGGACTCGAGTCGGAGACCGGACCAGGCAATGCAATCCTGGGAATGGCAGAGGTCCATCTTTTTTATCGCAGTTCGTCAAATGTAGGCTACTGCCAGCATCATATCAGATTGTCCATATTTCATATTTTTGAAACAAACAAAGGTAACAAAATGAACCAGAGCCAACTTTGGCCTTCGTTCAAATCTCATACTATCCCGCATTTTCAAGAGGATACACAGTATACTTTGTTTTCTAGCATTTCTAATCTAGAGTAGGTAACTAAAACAATTTTCGATACAAAACTCCGTTTTAACTTGTTTGCATAAATTAATTGTATATACCGTAGAGTGTTAGCCTTTAGGAGAGTATTTCCTTAAGACAGCGCTCTGCGAAGTTAGGTAAGGTTAGGTTAGTATAATTTATTATAATTTTAAGTTTTCAATCAATCACGAATACCAATTGATATTGTATTTGTAACCTTGTGCACATTGTTTTCAACCAGGTGAATGTGCTATTATTTGTTGATAATGTTTAACTGACTCAGTAATGTCAAATTGTCTTCTTCGTGCCTAAACCTCTTAGTTTTGAACAATCCTTAATTAGCCGTCAGTATTACAGTACCATGGTAATAATATTAAAAAAAAAACACTCGCTAACTTTTTATTCAAACCTGAGATTTAAAATCAACGATTTTACACTCGCTGTCAATTCTTGGATTTCTTCTTATTTTTTGTTCCAATTTGTTTTTGGGATTTTATTGTTGCTTCAATTGATAGGCCTACTCGTTTATACGTTGCTGAAGTAAGAACCCCGACAACGCAGCATTTCTTCAATCTCTTCAGACAATGTATTTGATGATGCTTCTTTTACAAAAGCTTTAATATTATCCATGAATAAATCAAAAACTGGATAAAGTAATGAATGATTTTCTCCGGTTCCTGGAATCAATAAGATAAAATTTTTGGAAATAGTTGGATTTGAGACAACAGATCCTCGAAGATCACAAGCGGTGGTATTTAAACTGTAATGACCAGTTGCCAAAAACCTGAACTTATCGGTTTCCATTTCCAACCTCCCGGAGCTTCTGCGGCCGCCTGGCGACTCCACGATAGTGTTTGGTAGCGATATCCGACATATCGGAAATATCGATAATTTTGGTTCCGGTATATCGTTATTTTTATATCGATATCAGACTTTCGATATATGTGACATCGATATTTTACTTCGATATTATCGTTAGTATCGATATTAGCAAATTTTTAAGAATAATACATAAATAAAATACAGTTTAATCTTTTCTGCACTTTTTCATTAATAGTAATTTAATATTGTTTTATCTACGACCATTGCAATAAGCACCAATTATAGTATTACAATAAACATTATAATGATATACATTAAAACACCAAAAACCAAGCAGTACTCTAATGACGACTTTAGAGTACTGGAGTCACTTTAGAGTACTGGTTCTAGACCAATGAGAGCTCGGCATTTGACGGAAGTAGTGTCATAATAACAATTACTCAATCCGCACATCAGCTGATTGTTGCATTACGATTCATGTTTGAGTTTACTTATCCCATCAGCTGATTGTTCCACAACGATTCATGGTTCAGTCTGCTTATTTGCCTAACCTCAAATTTTAGTTCACCTATTCCATCATTAGTAAAAGTCATGAGTTTTGTTTAACTTCGGGAGAAATTTTGTCGTATATTGTTGGTCGTAGATAAAATAGTGTATGCAACGATTGTATTATGCCTTTAAGCCATTCATTATACAATCGTTGCATAAACTACTATTTAAGTTAATATTAACGATATCAATTTGAAAATATCTTGTTAGATACAATAAAGGGTTTTTTGTTAATTTTTTTATTATTTGTTTTAAAGATATGGTTAATCCACAAGAATTTTAAAAAGTTATCTAGGCTATGTAGGCTACCTGAAACACGACTATTTTGCAGTATAATAATTTATTTTACAGTAATTGATCTAAAATTATACTTCAAAGTATAAATTGTCAACAATTTTACGTCAAATGGACACGTAGTTCACAGGTGTGCTGCTAACTGTTGTGATACATACCGTATGCATTCGGTTAATCTTTTAAAAAATCGATATATCGATATTTTTGATCCGATTTTATCGGAATATCGATATTTCCTTTCGATATCCAAACACTAACCGAAAGTCATTTCGAGGTTTATGCGACCATCAGCGATCTGAGCTTTTGGTTCACCGACAACAGACATCGGTTCAGTGTCGAGCCTAAGATTTCCGTTTTGTAGACTTATTTTCCATCCCAAGCGAAGATCCTTGTGGACATCATCCATCGGCTTCGGGTCCGTGGCGGTCAAAGAAATATTTCGTTACCATCCGTCAAACCACTTCCCCGGTAATACATATTCATTTCCACTTTTGTACAGTTGGTCTCGGTGGTCGGTTGCTTCACGCCTCACGATGACGTGAGATCCAATTATGATTCTGGGAATTGTCGGCGCCAGAAGAGCTATAAGAAATGAAACTTTAGGAGTCGTGTCGTATGAATATATAATACACAGTACAAAGTGAACTGAGAAATATTAGCGAATTTCCCCCTTGAGGGAAGTAGCTATTACCGTAGGCGGCACGGTGAGACTTAAGCGCGGGACCACCGTAACTTTTTATTTTGAGGTCCCTAGACCCCAAAAACACCGTTCGTTCATTTTCATATATATATATAGGCGCGATAACTTTTGTAAAAAAGGTCCGATCTTGATGAAATTTGGAACAAACGTGTAAAGCGTCATTCATGACTTCGAGTTCGAAAACCAGCAAGATTGGTTTACTCTAAGAAGGTTTTTTTGACAAAATAAAATCCATTTTCAAGGTTTAGCACCTTTTTACTAATTATTTTTAAATATCATTGTCAAATTTGAATTCAGCTTAAAAAACAAACAATTTAGCATTTTGAATTATTATTCTACGCCAATCCGTTGCTTAGATATTGGATAATATTGGATGTGGTAAACACTGTACGTTGTCCAATATTATTTTTAATTTTTCCCTCCAAAAAGTATAGTCACCCTGATTTAAGATATTTAAAAAAATACAATTCTGAACATATGATTAAATTTGCAGGTGATGAATATTTTATTTGTGTTTATTTTGAATAGTTAGAGTTCATTGATATAGATTTCGCAGAAAATATATACTATATCAAAAAATACTTTTTAAATTTAATAAAGAAAGTATGAGCATTTGGAGGGGGAGATGTCTTGGTCTAAACTGCCTGAAAATGTAGCATAATATATGGTATGTTTACAATGATGAGGATTGATAAAATGTTTTATTGAAATTGGCTGGAGATGTAGGTCTGTTGCAACAGGGATGTTTTAATTACTGTAAAACTGACCATATGATTGAATTTAATTTTTTCATGATTTTAAGTTATTTATTTGTTTGTTTTGAGTGTTTAGAATTCATTGATTATATGTTTGTTGACATTTATATAGGTACTATAACAAGATAACAGATATTATAAAAGAACAAGACTAAGAATTATATAAAATATAAAAGTGTATGTATTACTAATGAAAACAAATGTGGTCTCTTTGTTAATTTTCCTTATGTTCAAAGCTCATGAATGATTAAACATACGTTTTTAATATATTATTTACTTAACGTATCATTCAAACAATACTTTCCTTCAAATAGGTTGAATGCTCACATATACAAAGTAAATCCTATGGAAATTCGCTGAGTACGCAGGTCTGCTGTGACAGGGGTATTTTTGTTGTTGCTATAGGTACTTTAGCCTAGATCGTACATATCAGATAAAAATAATCAAATTACACAATACGCGATTAAATAAAACTGTTAATGGAACGTTAATCGTATAGAATTTAAGGTATCCGTAGAGTTCATTTAAATAAGACAAAAATTATAATGATTCATATCCTTCTACAAATGTAAGATTTGGTATATTTCGTATTTAACATATTTTAACAATAAAATGTCAAAAGAACAATGTCAAAATGTCCAGTTATTCAAGTTCTGTCACAATTTATTGTTATATAATGCTAAGTTAGGCTAGCAAAACATATTTTTGCTATTTTATTCGTGTAAAAGTGTTGACTTTATTGTTTAAGAGACAGTTAGTTTTCTTTCTGAATTTCCAGCCCTGTTCATGAATAACAATGTAATACCCCTGTTGCAGCAAACCTGCCGATTCAGCGAATTTCAAATGCAAAAAAATATATTTACATCCAACATAGCGAAATATGACATGTTTTTATAGTCTCCATAAGAATAACATGGGGAATGAGTATGCAGGTTTGCTGCAACAGGCATATTAAAATTGGTGATTTTAATTCATTATTTAGTAGATCTTAACTAGAAGAAGTCATATACCAAGTTTTAACAGGATAAGTCAAGAGATAATGAAGGTATAGAATTTTTTATTTCCCATAAGAATAACATGGGGAATGAGTATGCAGGTTTGCTGCCACAAAAATGAAAATTAGGGGGATTTAGGACTAAAATATATTATATCTTATCTATATGGAGCCACAAACCAAGTTTCATTACGATATGTTGAGAAATAAGCGAGATATAGAATTTTACTTATTTCCCATAAGGTTAACATTGGGACAACGTTCTGTGTTTACCACTTTCAATATCTCAGTAACCAATTGACATAGAGCAATGATTCAGAATTTTAAATTGTTTGTTTTTTCGAGATGAATTCAATGGTGCTAACCAGAATTCGATTATTTATATTTTTCTATGTGAAAACCCCCAAAAAAAACTATTTTGGGGGGTTTATTGCTATTTACCCTCCCCCTTCCAGTGGTGCGATCGGGCTGGTTTTCGAACTCGTCCGAATAATTACTACTTTACACGCCTGCGCCAAATTTCATTCCGATCGGAACATTTTTGCGAACGCTATCGTGCTTAGAGACACATATACAGGGTGTTCCGAAATTATGGTAAAATATTTTAGTATATGATAGTACAGGTAAAAATAAGAAAAAAAGTTCATGTAAACATAGGTCCAAAAGTGCTTAGTTTTCTGTCTGTGTGTCTGTTTGTGATTTTTACATATTTAATCATATCTCACGAACCTCTTAACGTATAAACTTCAAACTTGGTACATGGATGACCAATAATAAGACCTATTTTTGTAAGAAGTATCAAATTTCTACTTTGTACTATTTCAAAATGGCGACTGTTTTTTGTTTTCAAAGCTTAATATCTTTAAAACCGTAAATTTTAGAAAAATTATACTAGAGACAAAAAAGTTGTGAAATTTAATCCAATTAACGCTGATATTAAGATTATGATGATTGGACTACTAATAACGGAGAAAGTTTAACTTTTCTGAATAAAAACAAGGTCCTTTAGAACAAACTGTCAGAAATTTCCATGTTTTTATTTGAAAAAATTAAAATTTCTTCCAATTAAATTCCAGTTAATTCCAATTAAACACATTAATTGGATTAAATTTCACAACTTTTTTGTCTCTAGTATAATTTTTCTAAAATTTACGTTTTTTTTAGATATTTAGATATCTTTAGATATCTTTAAAAACAAAAAACAGTCGCCATTTCGAAATGGTACAAAGTAGAAATTTGATACTTCTTAAAAAAATAGGTCTTAATAGTGGTCATCCATGTACCAAGTTTGAAGTTCATACGTTAAAAGGTTCGTGAGATATGATTAAATATGTAAAAATCACAAACAGACACACAGACGGAAAACTAAGCACTTTTGGACCTATGTTTATATGAACTTTTTTTCTTATTTTTACCTGTACTATCATATACTAAAATATTTTACCATAATTTCGGGACACCCTGTATATCTAGAAATTTGGAATGGTGTTTTTTGCTTCTGGAGGCCTCAAAACGAAAAGTTATTATGGTCTTGGGCTTAGTTCTTACCATGAGACCTACGGTAATAGCTCTTTTCCTATTCGCTAAAAAGGGGAAATTCGCTAAAAAGGGTACTCATATTGAGTTTAAATATTTATTTAATAGTAGCCCTCATCAATAGTAGCATTCTTCGTTTATCAATTCTAGAAAAAAGCACGTGGTCTTTGTGAATATCACTCTTCATTGATAGGAATTTAATTTAGAACCCCCACTTTGTCCCTTTACGGGAATTTGATTTTGCACGGTTTGAGTGAACCCCATTAGATTATTCTCTACAGTTTGTTGCCACAAAACGAATTATCTCAACTCAATTTTCCCTGAAAACACTGCGGTGTTTCATCTGTGTTCAGACACATTTAATTGCAATCACGCAGAACAAAAAAACTTTTTAGAATATCCTTGATTTTTAACCACTTTTTAAAGTTATTCCGATAAATGTTTTTTTGATGTGATACAATACCTACACACAGTAGCGACGAAAATCTAATTTAATCTGTTAAGAAATCGTAGAGCAGGGCCTAATTTCCGCTCAGAGGGATTCCCCGTGTCAATCCTTTTTATTAGATTTGTTATCTTTATAACTGACTTTTTTTACTTATTTATTAGAACATCTATCGTATTACTGACTTATGTGTATTTTTATATTTATCAAGCTAGTGTTTGATGCAGTACAATCCAGCATTTTACATTCTTAACCTAACTGTTGTATACCAGCAACATTAATTTTTCAATATTCAAATGTGGCATCATTGCCGGCTGATTCGTATTTGGTGCCGGTTTATTACTCATTGCAAAAAAATTCAGAAAACATTTTAACCACCATATCAGCTTGGTGCTTTAATATAAGTTGTTATATCCCCAATCACAATAATAAAACCCCTTCTGAAATTTATATATGATCCAAATTTATTTTAATAGCCTATATTGTTGAAAGTATGTGAAGTATTGTATTTGCACGGTTAAAATGTTTGATTAAATCTTGGAATTTAACTTGAGTACATTTAAATAGTGAGCACCCCTCAGCCCTCACCCATCTCCCATCTGCCGACAATTTGATTGATTCTGTTTTAATGGGCCATCTCTAATGAAGCTATTATTATTTAATCAGCAGATATCTCCATAAACCCTTTCAGTGTTTAAACCTAGATCACTGACAGGGCTTCCTCTAATTCCTTTAATAAAACTAATCGATTTTCAACAACACGCAATTATGGTAATTTGAATGGATATTTTGATTAAAAATACATTAGGATTGCTTACAGTTAATTAAATGAGTCTAATACAATTTAGTTGACAATGTGGTTTAAAAACATCCTAATATTTATATAATACTGTTACGGGACTTGAGCTCGTAATCAAAAGCCCCTTAGGCAAACCGAAATGCTTCTAATCAAATTGCAGTTATGGTAATCCCCTCACTCAGCCTTGTACCTCCCCACCCCACCTTCCGTTGTTTGTGCAATGTAATTTGTTAATGCATGTAATAACCTGCTTGGAGATAAAATTTCAATGGTATTTTTGAAATGTGTAATATCTTTCGCTAACAGTATATTCACCAGAGCTGCAAAATCATTTTGCACCAATGTATAACTTTTAAACTCTCCTTTTGTTCACACTGATTGGTTCAAACTAATTTCCCCTATAGGGAAGATGTTATCGTAGGTCTCGTGTAAGACCTAAGCCCGAGACAGCTTCAGAAATTGTTCGGAGGAGTACGAAAACCAGTTCGATCCATTGGGAGTGGGGCTAATGAGGAATAAACCCCCATTAAATAGGTTTTAAAGAATTTGTTACATAAAAATAAAAATAAAAATATTTTTTATCATTGAATTCCGCAGAGAGAAAATTATTTATGTTTATTTATGTTGTATTTATCTAAGTTTTATCTAGATATTATCCATGGAAATGAAGTGGGGGAAACTTAATTTCCATGGATAATCATTATATATATATATAAAGAGAGTTGTGTGTTGGTATATTTCGGGCTACAGCAATAACTACATGTCGTAGACACTTGATCTTGGTTTCAAATTAAAGCTTGGAATCTCATGATGTGCACTATGGTGGTTTGGGTTTGACATCTTTGGCTTAGGCGCAGGATCGTCCGAAAGGGAACCATGTCAAGTGTTTTTGAGTTTTTTTAATAGTTACCATGGTTACCATTTGAAATAGCATCTATAGTTACTAACAGAATTCAGCACTAAGAAGCGACAAGAAGAAGATAATCTCCCGGTCAAAGCCGGGGTTATCAGCTAGTATCTAGATAAAATTCCAAAATAATATCTAGATAAAACTTGGCCTCCTATAGAAGAAATTGCTTCGAAACAACCCAATTTCCAAATACCTGTACTAGCAAACCTTTATATACTAATTTACCATATTATTCTTGCCTAATTTATCTTATTATTATTTCTATATTATAAGTAGTAAAAAAAATTTCATACATAGCTTAATTTTAGTAGAAATAGATTCTAAGTATTTTAAATTCGCTTAGTGTGCAGGTCCGCTGCAACGGGGGTGCTTTCTAATTTGAGCATTTTTTATTACCTTCCTGTGTGTCCAGTCTAAATTTCCTTTAGTGGCGATAGTTATCTTAACTGGTAACGAATTTATATTTATTTAAGAGCAGCAAAGCCATCGATGACACTACAAAGGGTTATCAATAACAATAATGAACCAATTCAGCTAGTTCAAGAATTATTTTGTATCCACGCCGATGGAATTAGATAATATTAATGGTTTTAAGGGAAAGCTGTCCTAAAACTATAGTGGGTATGCCGTGACTCAAACCCAGTAGCCTCTGCAACTCATTTTTTCATCTTTGACCAGTGCAATCATCGAAGAAAATATTCCTCTTGTGGAAGAACCTTAGATGCTCGTGCCTTATCCTGATAAATGACACCTATCCTCAGGGGGCAAAACTCGTGATGAAGACGGAGGACTGAATTTATGAATAAGAGATAGTGGGTCAAGTTAAGTGAAGAGGGTATGACACTGAGGCCACTGAGGACTTCCAGCCGGTCACGTGACCTTGCATAATTGATAACGTGACCGATGGGACCCACGGACCTTGTCATGTCACATCTGTAATGACGAACGTCATAAAATGTCGTGTGTTTACTTATGTTTCACTCCACTTGCCGTGTAAGGAATTTAACTTACCTCCATCTATATATCTTCTAACATCTGCGCTAATAAAATATTGCCCAACCAGACCAACGTTTCTATCCCTTAACACAAGCAAGAGTGAACTTTGGTGAGGGAATCAATGCCTTTGATGAAACAATATTAAAAAAACGAATGGAATTTTGAAACTGAAGCTTTTTCACTTATATGAATTCTATAAAATGTAATATTTATGTTGGCAAGAAAACAGTCTTGTATCCAATGGGTCTTGACAAATAAATCTGAACTAAATACAGGGAACTGATTATATTTCTTCCCCTCCTTCCCCCCTCTTACCCCCCTCCCACCAAATAAACAACAACCTCTTAAAAACTGCCAATTAAGTAGGACTATATGTGTACGTAAACTGGCAACTTCTCTCCCTTTTTAGGGCCATCAATAAAACACTTGCAGGGAGTCCACCCCTGCTGACAAGGGGATTTTGTCAGCTGATTGCAGCGCTGATAGCAGACGCAAGATTGCTGGTGAAGATTTTGAAACGTGAGGAAAAACACAAAAACCTTAATGTACATGGTGATGAAGTGAGCCAGAAAAAGTTGTTTAAAATTGTGTCTTTCCTCCTCTGTGAATTTACACATTCAAATCATGAATTGAGAGTACAAATCTGCTGATTTTGATGAGAAACATTAGATAAATAATATTAAATTTAATTAAAGTTGTATTAAGTTTGTTCAATACAATAACGTCAGATTTTTGATTTAAAATTTGTTGGGATTTATCGCCACGCTGATCTAGTAAAGTATATTTGGAATTTAAATCCTGCTATTGTTTACAAAAACGGATCAACATAACCTTAACCTGTGTTAATGTGTCATTGACTTTAAAAGTGTATAGTCAATGTTATAGATAGAAGATACGCAAAACAAACCGTAACATTTTAAAGGTTCTTCCCACGTTTAGATTTTCTAACATTCGAACAATTGCAAAACCTAATAACTTTTGATACACCCAGAATGTAAACATCCAGTTTGTGTTATTTACTCAAATCTTACAACAGTTATGAGTCGGTTTTGACTGGAACTTCTACATATTCGATCTAAAAGAGGCAAAAATTATATTCTTTTCATTTATAAATATACTTAAGGTGTTGTGGTTAGTTGCTTTGTTTGTGACCGTAAAATTGTACTACAAAAAACTTATGTAGTAGTATTTGACCCTCTTACCTTCTACAACATTTTCGGAGAATCCACTGAATAAACAGCATCAGTTTGAAGTTGAGATCTGCTTGTGACCAAATGTAGATTTGCAGTAGATCTAGGACTGAATTTGGTATTCCGAAAGAATTTTTGCAGTATTTGATTTGAGGTATTTACTAACTTTAAGTGCTCAAATGAAGACTCAAAGCAATAAATACATGATTTGTATTCATTGCTTTAAGTTACGCTTACGAAGTAATCTACTATATATTTTAACTTTAAGACAGAAGAGGCCTCAGCAGGGTGAAACATTGTGTTTCTATGAAAACATTTCAATACACTCGATATTAATTGTTGGGTTTAAATTAAATATGGATTAAATATTTTTTCTGTAACCTAGGAGCCCATAGTCTCAGCCATCTTAAGATAAACTGAGACTATGTTATGAATATTTAAGAATGTACTCAGGAGCAATATCCCATATAATTTAATTATTTAAAATTAGAAAAAGAAGTGTGAGAAATATGTTACACCGTCACACCATCTGATTCAAGCAGATAACCTTATTTCATTTGCCACAGTAAAATTAAACTAAACAAACCAACTAAAGGATCATATATTCCAGACTCATCTCCCTCGACTTTAGGGTGAACTAATTTATTGATGAGGGAATATTCATTCCGCGCCATGTAGGACACGAATGCGATCAGCGAATACTTGTCTATCGGAGATGAGCGTTGTATGTGTGGGAATAGAACCGCCACAGTGATACATAAATCGCATGTCTCTTGCATGTTTCAGTCAAACTAATTTCTTCCATGATTAGCCATAGTAGCGTGAGGAAGCCCCATTCAGGTTCCTTTGTATTGTTTTGTAATTGCGAGTAATTTTTGTAAGACTTATACAGTTAAAACCAGACCTGCATTCTTCAATTTCAAATACCTCAGTAATCACGAAACGTTTGGATACGTAACTAAGGCTCAAATCTTTTTGCATAAAATCAATTAACAAATCTGAAAATAATTTACAACAAATTTTACTCTAATCTGCGTGGTAATTTTGAAGTTGAACACGGAGTGTTAATTCCGTAGCATGTGTAAAATACCAATAATCCGTCCACAATTCAACAGCAGCTTTGCGATGATGACATTTCGAGCGGAAGCCGTGATGCTGTTACGCCTTATTGTGGTCCAACCCGTCCCGTTGTGACGTCATCCCATCCTGGGAACAAGCACATGTGGAAAACAGTCGCTGAGTCTGGACGTACAAGCCTGTGTAAAGGAGCTTATGTCGTGAATATCACAAACAGTGTTTTCGTTATACCACTGCGAAAACGGCAGTTTTCATTACATGTGTTGCGGGCCTAAACAAGCTTTTTTCATCCTAGGAAGAAAAAGATCAGCTGACGTCGAGGACGTCAGTTGTTTTAGCGAATTTCCCCTATAGGGAAGAAGCTATTACCGCAGGTCTCATGGTAAGACCTAATCCCAAGACCATGATAACTTTTCGTTTTGGGGCCACCAGAAGCAAAAAACACCATTCGTTCGAATTTTTATATATATATCTATATATCTATCTATATATATATATATATATATATATATATATATATATATATATATATGTGTGTGTGTGTGTGTGTGTCTGTCAGCACGATAGCGGCCGTAAATATGGTCCGATCTTAATGAAATTTAGTACAGACATGTAAAGTGGTAATCCCTCGGACGAGTTCGTAAACCAGCCCGATCGGTTCACTGGGAGGGGGGGTAAAGGGGGATAAACCGCCCCAAAAATGGGTTTTATGAGTTTTTTACATAGAAAAATAAAATTTATCGAATTTTTGTGGGCACCATTGAATTCATCTCAAAAAAACAAACAATTTAGTATTTTGAATCACCCCTCTATGTCCATTGTTACCGAGATATTGAAAGTGGTAAACACAGTACGTTGTCCCAATGTTAACCTTATGGGCAATAAGTAAATTTCCATATCTCGGTTATTTCTCAACAAATCTTAATAAAACTTGGTAAACAGCTTCTTCTAGTTCAGATCTACTAATTATTAAATTAAAACCACTCAGTTTTAATATACCTGTAGCAGCAAACCTGCATACTCATTCCCCATGTTATTCTTATGGAGCTTACCAAAACATGTCAAATCTCGCTATGTTGGATTGAAATATGTTGTTTTGCATTTGAAATTCGCTGAGTATGCAGGTCTGCTGCAACGGGGGTATTTCATATTTACAACAACTGCAAACGTGTGTACGTCGGCGTCGGTGAGCTATGAATTGCATCGATAGTGGTTCTCGGTTGTTATTCTTGTTGCATTGTTGTCAGTTTAATCGAATTGTGAGACTCGCACATTTCACCAATCGATAGTTCATTGCGTTCGATACATTGATGGTTGTTCTTTAATCTATCAGACAGAAACAGTCAATCAGCTGACTGTTTTGAAAAGCAAGAACAAAATGAAAGCCTCTTCGGGAGATATATTTAAACGTGAACAAGATGGAGCATTTTGGTTGTTTTAAGTAGTTAGCGTGTTCTATTGAACGGTATAACAAAAACTATAGTTCGTCACATGGGCCTAAAGCTGCTTTTCGTTACTCGGTAATTTTTCTAAAACTTTACCTCGTACGAAAAGCGCCACTTTAGGCCCTAGTAATGAAATATACGGTTTTCATTGATAAGGCAATATTGGAAAATAAATTAGATTAGATACCCATTCCGAGGAATTTTTAAATGCAACAAATACAGAACACTATAAATTTAAATGAGGGATGTGATTTTTAGCGAATTTCCCCTATAGGGAGGAAGCTATTACCGTAGGTCTCATGGTAAGACCTAAGCCCTAGACTATGATAACTTTTCGTTTTATGGCCACCAGAAGCAAACAACACAATTCGTTTGAATTTTTATATATCTATCTATCTATCTATATATTTATATATATATATGTGTGTGTGTGTGTGTGTGTGTCTGTCAGCACGATAGCGGCCGTAAATATGGTCCGATCTTAATGAAATTTGGAACAGACATGTAAAGTGGTAATCGATTGGACGAGTTCGTGAACCAGCCCGATCAGACCCCCGGAAGGGAGGGTAAAGGGGGATAAACCCCCCCAAAAATGGGTTTTTTGAGCATTTTATATATAAAAATAAAATTTATCGAATCTTTGTTGGCACCGTTGAATTCAGCTAAAAAAAAAACAAACAATTTAGTCTTTTGAATCATTGCTCTATGTCCATTGGTTACCGAGATATTGAAAGTGGTAAACACAGTACGTTGTCCCAATGTTAACCTTATGGGGAATAAGTAAAATTCTATATCTCGCTTACTTCTCAACATATCTGGGTAAAACTTGGTTTGTGGCTTCATCTAGATGAGATTAATGTATTTTAGTCTATAATCCCCGAAATTTAAATTTTTGTGGCAGCAAACCTGCATAATCATTCCCCATGTTATCCTTATGGAAAATAAAAAAATGCTATATCTTACTTATTTTTTAACATTTCTTGACAAAACTTGGTATATGGCTTCTTCTAATTAAGATCTATTAAATAATGAATTAAAATCAACCAGTTTTAAATACCTGTTGCAGCAAACCTGCATACTCATTCCCCATGTTATTCTTATGGAGATTACAAAACATGTCAAATCTCGCTAAGTTGGATTGAAATATGTTGTTTTGCATTCGAAATTCGCTGAGTATGCAGATCTGCTGCAACGGGGGTATTGATATAATTATCCTTTTGAAATTCAATACGCAAAGATAGGTTCGCCATAAAGTAATGGATAATCCAATTTTTTATATGTATTTCATGTAAAAGTAAACTCGTTTATCAACAAAACACATTTTATCGAATTTCCTTAAAGAATTTGGTATTTTGAATCATTGCTCTACGTCCATTGGTTTCCGAGCTATTAAAGCGGTAAACACAGTACATTGTTCCTATGTTATCCTTATGGAAATAAGAAAAATTCTATTTCTTGCTTATTTCTTAACATATCTTAATAAAACTTGGCATATGGCTTCTTATAGTTTAGATTCACTTGGAATTGATTTAAATTAACAAATCTTTGCATACCTGTTGCAGTGGACCTGTATACTCATTCCCCATGTTATTCTTATGGAAGAAATGAAAGAAGGTCATGTACCGCTTACGTTGTTTTGAAATATGATTGTCGCTGAGTATGCTGGTCTGCTGCAACGGGGGATTAATAGCTTACAATATTTTTATTTTTACATATCATTTATATTATTTTAATATATTTATTTTGTTCTTATAACACTTTTCACGTAAGGAATTACAGTAGATTCATAGTCCTTAAGTATACATCATATATTATATTATACAAAATATATAATTAAATATATTAATAAGAACATTTTTAAACAAAACTAAATATGAATAAATAAGGGTGTTTTGTTTAAAAATTTTCTTTTTAATAATTATAACAGCCCTAACCAATCAAATAATCTTATAATTAAATTTAATATATGCTCAACTTAGTTTTTCCACAACGTGTTATACAAAAAAAAAAATACACTGCTACATCAGCTATCCGTATTTTCAAAATTTAGGGCAAAAAGTCTAAATACTGTATTGGAATACTAAACAAATTCGAAAGTAGGAACGTTTTAATAACGTTATTTTTAACGTTTTTTTAACGTTTTAACAATGCCATTTCCGTTCAGGATATACACAAAACAAATGTATCGTATGAAAACAAAATATCCTCTCAATCCCCAAACCCCGGTCCAGGTTTACAGCAAACACTGAACACTGAACACCGACTACCGGCGCGCGGAAATGTTCTCCGATATTTGAGGAAACATACGGGAGGGCGAGATTTGTGTGATGTATATTTAACAATGGCTAAAGTCCATCAGGTGGTTGTGTTTAGTAAAAAAGGTTCACTTTGCAATTTTCGCATGCCTGTGTCTGTGTAATATAATTTTATTCTATGTTTTTTTCTCTGTATTTGGTTACATAAGAGATAAATTAATAAAATTTAAGAAGTCTTTAGTAAACTAGAGGCTTAAAGGGACTAAAAGCCCTTAAGCATAATCCTTCTTTATTACATTAGAACATAGCTCGATAGAAAACTGGCTTTTAAACTCAGAATACAGTATTATGGTTATACAAAACCATACATATGGTTTTGAATCAAGGCAGCGCCACATGTTTTATGTAAACAAAGTAGGCGTTTTAAACCTTCGGTCACAAATTCACCTCCTTTATTTTGCGAGTACGTGAATTTTTTTCCTTTGATGAATTATTGTTTATTCAAAGCAAAAATACAAATTTATGACTTCCTCGTAAATTTGTTAACTCAAACGTTTACAGCCCTTTAAATATCAGAATAAAGAAATACATTTCGAATACTTAATTTACCATTTTAAAGGAACGTCTTTAGTGGAATGTATTACAACATACATCATTTGATGCGCCAACCCAATTATATAATTTAATATAACTTAGACACTCGTTTCTAAGATATTCCTAACAATATTCCAAATTAATTAAATTGTTAGTCAATTTTGAACGATCCTTTTTAAAGACTAAACAGACAGGAATTACTGAAAGATGTAACGGAAACGACGGCCCCACGCTGGGTAACTGGACCGGAGCGAGTCCACTTGTCCGTGTGTTTATTCGCCTGATCTGCTGCAGTGGACCTTGTTATGGGAGACTCCCAAATGATCTTGTCCGGTCTCGGCCTCGGGGCTGTTTTGACCTTTTATTGGCCCTTTACCTGGGTATAATATCATGCATTACTACACATTACACATCGCAGACTTGCAACGGTCTCTTTTCTTTCATTGCTCTTTAAGGTCGAGTTGAGTTCAAAAGAGAATTTTAGATATTTAAAGAACATTCTTTGACGTCAAGATGATCTTTTCGAAATAAAACAGATACAGGTTTAAAAAAACTGTACAGTAAGGAATAGGCCAAGTTTTTGCATCGGCCAAGAAAATAACAAAAAATCAACATTTAGAGAAAAATCAACATTTAATTTATAGAATAAGAAGAATTATGATAAAATTGTTTCCAATGAACCCCGAATTAATTTCTGTTTTGGGAAAGGTTGATTATTTTTAGTCAGGTATCACAAAAAATAATGCCCTAAACTCAATTGACCCATCTTTGGAAAACGCTTAAGAATGACCAACAGAATTCAATTTGTGATGACAAAGTTTACATAAATTCATCAATTTGTAAATTCAAACAAGCACGTGAATTAAATTTGATCTAATATTTCTTTTGGATGTATATGGCATACAAAATAAACCCTTTTGAAGATTATCACATCATTTATATATAAAAAAATACAAATTTACTTGCGATTTTAACTATACTAAAAATTTCGAACTGTTTTTCAAACTTACTTGCTTAAAAAGTATGTATGTACTAGATCAGTTTTTTATTATAATTATATTTCATATGGATGTCACTGTTCTCTTATATATGATTTACTTTAATAAGGCTCTCTTCATCAACCAAAAAAAAGCTTTCATGCTACTCTGTATAATTAAAGAAAGTTCAAAGATATCAATTTAGAATAGACTTAAACACCCCTTTTCTCCCCAGAGGATGCGCCAACTGTCCGTTGATTGAGCCATTTTTAATGGCCCGTTTCCAATGAGAGCAATCATTTTCCGATCAGCTGACATTTCAATCTGCCCTTCTTGATTCGCTCTCAACAAGATTAGTCTTAATTATTAATAAAATAAAACTAATACATTTTCGGGGAGGAATTTAAATAAAAGACTAAGCTGTAATAGCTTGGTTGAGTTGGGGTATTATATGACACTAAATCAATAACAGTGATCTATATCTTCTATATATATAAAGGAGAAGGGTTTTTTTCTTACGGACAGCAAATCTCCAAAACTAATAAGACCTAAAGAGTTGAAATTTGGCACATGTGCTCCCCTTGGGCAATTGATGTATACTAAGAAACGGTTTTACAAAATCCCCAAAGGGTTTCGCCCTATGTTACTTCAAAGTTTTAATGTAAAATTAATTATAGGAAAGGATATAAGGTTGTCATGGCAACCTTAAAAAGTTTGACAAATTAAATCCTTAAAAAAAGATAGAGGAAGCTTTTATGTTTTCCACAGGTGAAACCGTATTGATCAGCTAGTTAATTATATCATCTGCCCCTAGTTAGTATTATTAGTTATTTCCATGTTTACTAACTTAAGAACCACTTGAGGTATTTAGAATTTTCTTCATGCGATTATGTAATTGCTTTAAAACTAAAGAGGCATAAAACATTGTAACCTCTTTTAAATTTTTAAACATTATATTCTGAAATAGTCAAATTTTTTAATAAAACCCGGCGTACTTTTGTCGAAAAAATTATTATTTTTGACAAATGAGAATTATAGAGAAATGAAGAGCACCTCTAGCCATTGCTCAGAAATATTATCTTCTGGGAATTTTATTTTATGAGTGATAACTTGGGACAAAACTACACATTAAATTACAAATACAGGGAGTTTGCTTTAAAAATTTGCAAGGTTCCAATGAATAATGAAACAAGTATACATTCAAACCGAGTACCACTCGATATGCTCACTGCTAGCTTAAATGTGACAAAGAATTCAAAGATGTCACGTTAGTGATGGGATAGTCGATGGTCGACTAGTCGTTTTATCTCCAACTTTTCACATACAGTGGAATCCCTCTTATCCGGAGACCTTTCAACCGGGCTGCACTCAGCTGAAACAACATCCTTTTAGCTGGACGATTAAAGGGAATGGACGGTATTGTATTGACAATTAATTACATACTATTATCATCACGATCATCACACTCATCCTTCACTCATATTCAGGGTAACGTCCTCCATGAGGTACCTGTCTTATTAAGAATGATTAGAATGATTAGAATTACTGTGAGAAAGATTTTAGAAACGCTGTAATATCTTTAATCCGTCAGAAATTGCAGTCATATTTTTTATTAATCATAAAAAGCCTAACATATTTTCTGGTGCTTTGTGTCCATAGTCTATCCCTCCCAAATAGTGTTTATTGTTGTTTCTACTTTATCTGAATAATTACCCGTATTTATTGGCTTATACAGCATGCTAGACGTAATAATTCACAGAGTTTTTAGGACTCGGTTTAACCGGAACCCCCGCTATCCGGACAGGTCCCGGTCCCGAGGTGTCCGGATAAGAGGGAGTCTATTGTAGTCTAGTCGATTGTTTTGACTAGTAGACAAAATTATATATTTCTAGCAGTGACGGATCTAAGGGGGGGGCAGCGGGGGCACCTGCCCCGGGCGCCAGCCAGTAAGGGGCGCCATCGGCGCCCAAAGCTGGCTGGCTCCGGTTAAGAAAAAAGTGAAAAATTGAATTTAAAGTCAAATTTTTTGTTTCGCGGCCGGCTAATCAGTAGCATCACTGCGGTAAAATCTCGTTCGCATCGCGGCCGTCAAGCCCATCTCTATTTTCATGGCAGTCACATGCTCGGTGTTTGATGGCCAGAAAATAGCTCAGTGTCTTTGTGGCTAACAAATCTCTTGGTCTCATTGCAGCTGTTAAATATTGTTTGCATATAGCGGCCGTAAAATCTTTCGGTTGCGTTGCAGCCGTCAAATAATATTTAATTTTTTCCATAGATTGGGCTCGAGTATTCGTTTTAGGAGGCAACATTGCCGATTTCACTGGCCGGGAATATTGTTTTGAGATAGCCAGGAAAGGCAAAAAAGTCGGGAGTTCCATTTGTGAAGTCTGGTAGACACCTTGCACTGGTTTTACAGTGGCTGGCAAATTTCTCAGATATATAATGACAATAAAAGCTCTTGGTTAGGCTGTATAGTGGCCTGCGAACATCTGATGTATTGCGGCCATAACGTAAAATCACATTATATATACGAGATAATTGCTTATCCATCACGCCAAAGACATATTAAAAATATTAATTTGTTGTGTTTGGTGGGGGAGGGGGGGGTGCGCCAAACGCTGATTTTGCCCCGGGCGACAGTATGTGTAGTTCCGTCACTGATTTCTAGTTGGTTACTCATACTAGCCGAATACTGTTTTAACTGGGGTCAGAAACTTATTTCTTAATCGTTTTATTCTCGTTCGGCTTTTTTTTAAACGATTAGATTTAGTCGATAGTAAAAAATATTTCCTATCACTAAATCACGTTAGCGACAACTCAGACCACTCACAAGCCACGTTGACCTTGTATTTCCGACTACAAACACAGTTGATTCGACTATGTAAACTTACTCGCTGCTTCCCAAACATTCGGTTACGTTTGAATGAATGTAAATGTTAATTAAACACAAACATGTTCCACCGTATGAAGCCTCTCCGACCCGCCGCCAGCTCGGAGACGTCAAGTTGGGCTGAAGACTCCTCAGTAATTCAAGTCATGAATACGTGAAGTTGTGTTTCCAACCTGTTTACGAGCGATAAATTAATGGTTTATCAATCATCCCTGTTGAAGTTTAGTTAGATACTTAATTGTTTATGAAGAGTAACTTAAAGCTTCCTTAAGGATAGCCCTAAACTAGGATAGCACCCGTGACTAGACGTCCGTTTGTAGGAGGACATGCCCTCCTTTTTAATTATCGTCTTCCTTTCTTCCCGGCTTTCGCTAAAACGTGGCTTTTTGCAAAGATATACTTTTGTAACTTTTGTCGTGTTCCTGCGGCTATAATATAAATACGGGAAAATTCGCGCGTTCGTAACAACTTTATTCGTCTTTAGTAAAACTTCTCCTGTCGTCTATAGGCTACCCGCGATCGCCCCGGTAAATCTGCACGATCTCTTTTACGGCCGCCTGTGTTTATTTGCCGATTAATTTCAAGTTACTCCTACAGTTTACATATTAATACGTGTTATAACTCATAGCACAGTGATGGCATCAGCGGCTGATAACAATGCATTGATGCCAAAATAGCATTACTATAATAGTGATGCTGAAAAAAGGTGCAGGCCTAATCCCATAAAAAGGAAAAAACATTTTCGAATTTGCAGTCGCAAAAATCCGACCAGTAATTGGTAAATTTAAAGCCTAAAAGGACATTTCTTTTACTCCTCTGCTTTATTTTCTAAAAAAAACTAGTGCAGAAAATGTTTTTATGAGTTCTTCATACCTCAAAGTATCTGCGTATTTCTAACATATAAGACAATTAATTATTTGTACTATTGGGCCTCTAAAGAAAATTATTAGTTATATTGAACGCTGTTCTCCTCTTTCTGTAAATGTCCTCCTGTCCTCCTTCTTTAACCCAACTTTCCTTCCGTCTGGTCACCCTGTACCCACCTTACCGACCTGGGGTTACGTTTCCATTGCTTTCCGCAGACACCATGCACGGTTCTCTTGTAGCCGACGTTTACTCTGATCCAACACAGATAAAGGAGCATGAAAAGACACCCAGAGGTTGGTGTCGAAGAGAAGAAGAAGATGAGCGAGATTAGCTCAAGAAAGAAGAAAGACGGCGAGCCAAGACCTGAAAGAAAGAAGAAAGGCCTTGGCTCTAAAGAAGAACTGCGAGAAGGAGAGTCTCGCAGCTTGGCTCGGGAACCCGGGGTCGCCAGACATCCAAACAGTCGAAAGCCGACTGCCCCTGGGGGGAAAGGTTCTTGACTGAGACTGAATAGAAAGGGTTATTGAGTACAATACAATATGTATTGTTGTATATTTTTTCCAATTTTGATCACCAATAAAATGTGTAGAATTTATAACTAAAACACAAATTCAGAAAATACGGGATGAGTATAGATTTAATATAGACTTTAAAACCTGCTCAATTCGAAAAAATATTCATAAAGATACAGATTCAGTTTAAAAGTTTTGATAAGTCTTATCGGAAAAACGATAAAATCCACACAATAATGGAGTTTGTTTCTATAGAATATACGTTTACTTAAATCATATTTTTAAACAATATTGTAAACTACGGTGCTAGAGTAAAATTGGAAGTATGTAAATGATTGAGAATATTACGGAAGAGGTCGTACCATTTAAGGAAATATTATTAAGGCTGCAGAGTTTAATCAAGAAGAACACGAGGCAGGCGTCGTTATTGTTATTGTTTACAGTTGGTATCACTGTGAAGTTCACTCAGGTGGCAACACTGGTCTTTTAAAGTAGCAACAACACGACACGCATTGCGTAAGATTGAATTAGTTTCAATTGAAATGGGTAATTTTGGCTTCTATAAAAAAAACTAAAATAATTTCCATTCTGTAAAAATAATTACGAATGCCTATAAACTGTTCTTACAGTGAAACTTCTCAAGAAAAGTTCGATCAAATTGTTATCAATCACTGTACGGTGTGAAATACTTATGTGAGTCAAAAACCAAACGAGTGGTCTAAAAAATAAAAATAAAAACCGACAAATTCTCGTTTTAAACACCTGGTAGACCGAGCCCTACTCGATACTACTTCATTGTTACCAGTTCATTTACATTTACCATACCATTTACCATGGAAATATTCCAGAATAATTACATTTGAAAGTTTTTTTCTAACAATGTATCTTCGTCTCACACGCTGAAATGAAATTATGCTGAAGTACTGACACAATGCAATGGCAGTATAGTTTGCTAACAGCAGCTGTAACTAGTTGGCTTGTAGGGGCAAAAGCTCCTAAAAATAAAATATCAATGCTGAATATTTAACGTAAGATATTTAATAATCAATAGTATTTATTAAGTATTTGATGCGTAATGTTAAAGGTACTTTGACGTTTGCTAGTACGTTTCAGACTTTTAAGAAAGGACTCATCTTCAGTTAAAGGGCTGAACCCCTAGAACAGAGACACTATCCGTCGACCTCAAAACAAAATCTAGTAAATATTGAATTAAAAACACTCAATTTTAATATACTTGTTGCAGCAAACCTGCATTCTCATTCCCCATGTTATTCTTATGGAGCTTACCAAAACGAGTTAATTCCCGTTGTGTTGGATGGAAATATGTTCTTTTGCATTTGAAAATCGCTCTGAGTATGCAAGTCTGCTGCAACGGGTGTATTTCTTTGTTTCAATAATGACTGTACTTTGTTTAAAATAGTTTATTACGTTACCACCATGGCAGCACTATATTTGTCCTAATTTAAAATTCTTTTACTACGTTAATATCTTTTGTGATGCCAAGTAACGTGCATGTTATCGCTTTTTGAGCCAGAAATAAGTTATTTCAAAGAAATCCTCGGATCCGTTGAGATAATTGCTCGAGTATTTATAAGAATATAATATTTTCTATTGCCTCTAGTACACCTTTTAAGCCTGCATTTGCCTCGAACATTCCTCTGGTTCTTTAGTAGTAGTCTAGTATGAACGGCATCCTCAATATTTTGGTGGGGGTCCCGCCGTACACTCCGAGTAACTGCGTGTTGTGGAATGCGCCCAACAGTCCGAGTTCCTTTGGGATTATTAAACCTGCGAATCTCTAATAAACATCACCAATCATCGTTTAAATACTTGAAATCCACTCTCTCTAGCGCTAACTGTTAAAAATATATACATACCAAAATCTCCGTTTTAAATTTATACTTACTTATATAGAGGCAAATTTTGCCTTGCAGTTATACATGTAAAATTACATCCTTACCTGCACTTTTTGTAAAATAAAACAATTGAACTTTTTTATTTTTATATTTTATAATTTATCCTGCCTACTAATATTATGTGTGAAGGTTTGGGAGTTTTTTGTTTGTCTTATTATAAATCAGCTGTAACAACGCATCCATTTGTTAAGCTAACTACCAGCTGCTTGATTTTAATAAATCTAAATTTTTCTTCGTAAAAAATATTAAAAATACATTACATGTACTTATAGCCAATGTAAATAGAATCTTATTGTGAAAATATCTTACTATTATTTTGAACGTGGGCGTTGTCATGGGTAACATATAATATTCATATAATCTTGTTACACTTCATGATGCGGCCAGGCGCCGTTAGGTACTTCATGAAGTAATTATTACAATAATTAATTATTATAATAATTGGGCCCTTCATGCACTGTAATTATTACAGTGCATGGCTACGACATAGAAATGAAGCAATTACCTGCTATCCTTTTGCAAACAATCCGAAAATCAACATCGGCCAGTTTTTATTTCTAGACAAAAACATTAATCGCTTGATTAACTCTTTTAACATACATTTTACCATCTATTTCAATTTATATTTGATAATAAAAGACATATTAGAACGGATTAAAAGGTCTCTTATTTACTCGTTGAATTTGCATGTAATCAATGTGAATTGGGGATGAGGGTTATGTCGTACATGTTGTTATGACTCTGTTATAAGAGTATAATATTATTAAAACACTTTTCAGCAGGAATGATAAGAGTGGATGTTTATTTTTAAAGGTCAATGAGAAAGGCTTCCAGTTTTTATTTCTTCACTCCAGTGCCTTGACAGAACCATGTGAATGTTAGTTACACAACAGAGGAAGCATTAGATAGGCTACAAGGGTATCAAACTAAATAAAATTTGAAAATAAATTGGACATAATTCAACGTAAAAATGTTTGCAATTAAAGCCATATTTCTTTAATATATAATAATATAGCCTATTCTTTAATAATATATTCTTTAATAACCTACATTCCTTTCTCTGCGGTTACATACTCTGTAAAGCCTATATCTGACTGGAGACTGGCAGAAAATCTGCATTTTTTAGATCTGCTCGAAAAGTCACCGAGCACAATTTTTCTATCCCGACAAAATTAAAATCTGCTTCGAAATGGACTTTTATCTACGACCATTGCAATAAGCACCAATTATGGTATTACAATAAACATTATAATGATATACATTAAAACACCAAAAACCAAGCAGTACTCTAATGACGACTTTAGAGTACTGGAGTCACTTTAGAGTACTGGTCTAGACCAATGAGAGCTCGGCATTGGACGGAAGTAGTGTCATAATAGCAATTACGCAATTCGCACGTCAGCTGATTGTTGCATTACGATTCATGTTTGAGTTTACTTATCCCATCAGCTGATTGTTCCACAACGATTCATGGTTCAGTCCTAACCTCAAATTTTAGTTGACCTATTCCATCATTATTAAAAGTCATCAGTTTTGTTTAACTTCGGGGAAAATTTTGTCGCATATTGTTGGTCGTAGATAAAATAGTGTATGCAACGATTGTATTATGCCTTTAAGCCACTCGTGAGATATTTAGAACACTCGCTTCGCTCGTGTTCTAACTTACATCTCACTCGTGGCTTAAAGGCATTCATTATACAATCGTTGCATAAACTACTATTTTTTAATAATCCCAACTGTTTATAAATAAAATAACAGTTTATTTTAAAGAGATAATGTCGCTTCAGTAAATCATAATCCCACACACGTTGGCGGTAAGGTTGCCGGCAAACAGAAGGGATTCGTCGCGTCTTGGGATACCTCGGGGCCAGCTCAGGACGGGTTTACTTTCCAATAAATTCCATTTCGAAAATCCGTGCGAAGCTCTCAATATCGTTCTTAAATGTTTTCAACATAAATTTTGCTCGGAATATAGGCCCAGACTGATTTTAAAATTTCAATAGTTGCCAATAATTTTAAATCCTATTACTTCTATTTATAAATTATCCTTCTGAAAGATGAATCACCGCAATAAGTCACCTGTAAGCTCTTCTCATATTTCAAAAATATGTTTTTTTCGATATTGAGGCTGTCTTCAGGTGGTAATAATGTGTAAACCATTATATTTTGCGTTAGAAAGCAAATGAATCTCCCATCTAAGACTTTTTTAAATCTTGAGTTCCATGGTGGCAAAACCTGATTCTGAAAATAGTTCAATCCCTCTTTGAACTTGCAAAAACGTGACATTTTTCTTCAGAAATATCGCTTTTACGATGTATCGAAAATATCGATATTTTGCTCCCAAATTTATCGTATCTATCGATATTAACGGTTCTGATATATCGCAAAGGCGATATATCGATATTTTTTTAAAAAACTTCCATCCACGCTCTGCGCGCACAGGGTTCCCAAATTTTAAAACCCCATTATCGTACGCCAGCTGCTAAAATTATCGTATTTCCTGCAAAATTATCGTACAAAGGTACACATATTTCATTATGTGAAAGTTAACAATCCTTAAGGTATAGTATACACACAATGGGATAAAAAAAATAAAAATAAAATTATGATTAATTATAAATGAAAATACCCCCGTTGCAGCAGACCTGCATACTCAGCGAATTTCAAATGCAAAAGAACATATTTCAATCCAACATAGCGAGATTTAACATGTTTTTGTAATCTCCATAAGAATAACATGGGGAATGAGTATGTAGGTTTGCTGCCACGAAAATGGAAATATCGGGGATTTTAGACTATTAAACGTTAGATTTCATGTAGATGAAGCCACAAACCAAGTTTTATTAAGATATGTTGAGAAATAAGCGAGGTATGGAATTTTACTTATTCCCCATTAGGTTAACATTGGGACAACGTACTGTGTTTACCACTTTCAATATCTCGGTAACCAATAGACATAGAGCAATGATTAAAAATACTAAATTGTTTGTTTTTTCGAGCTGAATTCAATGGTGCAAACCAAATTATTTTTATTTTTCTATGTGAAAAACAAAAAAGAACCCATTTTTGGGGGGGTTTATCCCCCTTTACCCCCCCTTACGGTGGTCCGATCGGGCTGGTTTACGAACTCGTCCGAGGGATTACCACTTTACATGTCTGTACCAAATTTCATTAAGATCGGACCATTTTTGCGGCCGCTATCATGCTTACAGACACACACATATATATATATATATATATATATATATATATATATATATATATATATATATATATATATCTAGAAGTTTGAACGAATGGTGTTTTTGCCTCTGAGGGCCCCAAAACGAAAAGTTATCATGGTCTTGGGCTTAGGTCTTACCATGAGACCTACCGTAATAGCTTCTTCCCTATAGGGGAAATTGGCTAAAATGAAATTGAATAGGCATATGCATAGTTTAAACACTAAATTAACGTCTTATCTAACTTTCACAAATACGTAAGTAACTGACTGTGTAACAATTTGTTCGAAAGTTAACGTTTATCTGTAATAATGATATTATTCTGGTTCAACTCGGCATTATTTATTTTTCAAATAAAATGATTTTTTCCTCTTTTTCATACAGGTGAGTAGCACTATTTAAGAGGAAGTTTAAGTTGTCTGAGTTAATTTTATTAAAACAAATGAAAAACTTCTTATAAACCCAAATTATCATAAAATATATAAAACCTATTAAACACAAACAAAGACCACCCGCCCGCCCGCTGCATAAATATGAGAACTAGTAACAGACAGCAGAAAATACGAAACGCCTTCGGATGTCTTTGTTCAATACAATGCAAAATAGATGGTCTAACGAAAGCTTTGCTTTGATTTTAAATCTTATTTTATTTTAAGTAGTTGCAACTATTTAAAATTATTGTACATTTTCGCGTACGATGATAGGAAGTGCTATCGTACATTCCAAGGAAATTATCGCACAAATACGATAATTATCGTAGGCCTACAACTGGGAACGCGCGCATTCCGGTTGAACGGTCCACCGTAGTCGAGCGAACGCGGACGTCGCGCTCCTGGTCGCTCCTGGTCCCTCCTGACCCCCTGATCCATTGCGACTGTCCGCTCTGCGCAAGTGATGACGAGGCGCCGCTCGCTGCTCTCTTTCAAATCTTGCGTCGTCGCCAACAATTTTAGTTTTAAATTTTCAATTCAATCACTACATTTTTTGTTGCTTCCATTTAAAATTTTATAATTGAGATTAGATTTAATGAAAAAATTAAAATTTACTCCTCGCAAATAGTATATTTGGTCTAATCAATTAAAATATTTAATCAAAAGTTCTATTTCTCTCAGTTGGAAGTACGTATCGCGCGACTCGCGGACGGGACGCGCGCATCTTCGACAGCCGCTTGCTTCTTGCTGTTCGTCAACGCCAGAACGCTCATCTGCTGTCGCTCACTACCAGGAGAGCAGAACCTACCAGGGCTCAATGCTGGCCCAGAGTGGCAGTAAGAAAATATAGAAATCAATTAATTAATTATTATCAATCTTGATGATCATTATCAATTAATTATCATACGCTTATTTATTGCTAAGAAATTATCACTAGAGTTGTAAAAATAAGTCCGGTTTTGAATGATTTCAAGGGTCGCAATATGGAAATAATCACTCTTCAAACGTTAAACAATTGTCTATTGATAGAAAGGAAATCAACTCCGATGTTGTAAATTTCACTCCGGATTTGAATGATTTCGCTAATCACTGTAGGATTATAAAATTGTAAAAAAATTTAAAACACCGTTAACCAAAGATATAACTTTAAATAGTCATGAGATTGAGTTTAATGGTCATTGTTTGTTCGTTTCGAAAATAGTTTTATTAAGTCTTTCGCATTATTCTGTAGTTGAATTAATTATTGGTCGAGTTGTCAGATCAAGCTGGTCTTTTGCAGCATCGTTGCCAATCCACCAAATTTCTAAGTTACTAGCACAAAACTTTGAAGGATATGGTAGATTAAACATTTTTATATAGTTTCGATTACTATCATTTTTACGTCGAATTATATCCTATTTTTTCAAATTTTGATTAGTTTCCTACCCAGTTTTACTTCCATTCCTTCTTTTGTGGTGTAACTATCAGTCACTTGGTCACTTGGACCTGTCAACGCACTGGAGCAGTCATGTAATAAAAACTTATTGCCTTTCTCATTGACCTTTAAAAATAAACATCCAGTCTCATTTTCTAAAATTATTGGCCTAAACAGTAAGGACCGACTTGAAAAATGTTACTTAGACAAGTAATCTGTCTGTAATTAGTGAGATAAAATTGAGTACCACTTGATTTATGCAAGCGTCACTTTACTTTCAATGCACCTTAGGTTCCTGATTATTTCCTTGCGGGCTATCAGCCTATAACAATCAGAATCAAATTACATGGTCCAGGCAATCCGTAAGCCCAATGTTAAAATTAAAATTCCCATGGGCAAACTGGGCCAAATTATTTCTCCCGACTTATACAACACTTAAACGCCTGACACCGAGTTGATTCAACACTCCATGTTAATGAAATTTCTTTACAACTTGTTTCACTTAACGCGAGCAAACCTGACAGAAACTCCTTTAGTCAAACCTGGCTGTTAATTACCGGAGTTGCACCAACTCGATGTAATTAGCGGAGCAACTTTACCGAGCTGAGCGATCGGCAACACGGAGAGAATAAGCATTCGCTCTACAAGTCCTGGATGCCTTGTCATTTTTATTTAAGGGAGGGAATATCTAAATATACTATTTAAATATCTAAATGAAGGCTAACATCAAATTGAGTGGACGTTCAAACATCCCAATCGCCAGGCGTCAAAGTATTGGATGACAAGTAATGTTAATGTAGTGAAATTATCTTAAACACAACTGATATTTGGGCAGTAAAACACTAAATCAGTCTACATCCATAGGGAAATTCCAATAAACGCCCAAGCCAAATCACTGCACCGGCACCAGAATTAAAATACTGTATTACGTTACAAGACCGGTGAGTATTGTTTTACCGGACTAGCATGATAGTTCCCGTGCGAGCCGCAGGCGAGTGCGGAATTTCCATGCGAATACGGTAAAACTTACCGGGCGTTTAATGTATACGATACTTAACTTCATACTAATCAGAAAAAACATAATTTTTAATCATAACGTAGTACTTGCATAAACTACTATGTTCCTGAATTCTTCAAACATAGCCTATATAAACAAACATTTGCTACTGCTAATGTAAATTTACCGTTCAGTTATCTGCAAAGAGTAATTTTCCAGCTTAGAGTAACACACATAAAGCAGCTATTTCTGTGTAGTATGATGTAAAAAGCAATATTGTAGGCTATAGGTTTACTTTTATTATGGCCTACATATCTAATTAAAGGAATTTCCTTCATCTTAATTAATCAAAGTGTTTACAGTCAGACAAGTGTATTTGCCAAGCATAAAATTTATAGCTTTGTCATAACCGACTTTGGAAGCTATAAAACCATTAGTTATCCTGAAATTGAGGGAGTCGCTGAATGCAAGCAATATAAACTATGTTAGCTCGACTCCAAAATAACCGCTGTAAGCAAAGCTGTTGACATATAATTTCCCTCCAAAATCCACAGGATTTCATCAAACATATTTTGAGTACTTGCATCTTTGCCTCTAGTGTTTATGACTGGGCTTGCTTGGACTATTAAAAATATTGGGTGAGTAAATTTATTTATTTATAAAATTAAAAATGAGGAAGTGCAATTCAGATCCTCAAATATTCGTTAAACCTAAATTTACAGTCCATATTTAAAAAAACGTAGCCTATTATCACGTTTCTCAGTTAATTAAAGTGGCAACTGACCCATTCAAAGTCTGTATCCTATCCTCAAAATTGATCATTTACAACTTTGAAGCCTAAAATTCATCAGTGTTTTCGTCAGTTACTCGACAGTTATTCAGGTAAAATATTAGGATATTTAAGGTTCCATCAAAGTAGTTCATACAAAAGGACTTTACCCCGCAACTGAGTTCGGTTCTGAATTAAATCGTTCTGAATAAATCCATTATCCCAAGGAATATTAACAAGCAAACCCTTTGCCTATTTCAAGTGGGGGATTAAAACAAAATTCCCTATTGTTAATGATTTGTTTTAATCCTAATCCTTTATATTTGGCGTTTATTAAAATATCCAAAACATTTTCAACTCCCACTCCACACAATTGAGGTTCGTGACGACGCATCGCGAGCATGCGATCAGCGAATAATTGTGCATTAAATATTGAAGAGGTCCGAATGTTCCGATACGATCACCAGATCGTCGAGACCGAAGCTTGTTTGGCATTAGTCATTGATGACTAACGTTAGTCACGCTTGATCGTCACGTTATTTAGCCTCCTTAAACATTCAGGTGACAAAACATGGTTAGGAATTGACGTTTGAGACTCTACAGATAGAGTATAGCTCAACAAAATTGCTTTGGCAAAACTCGGCGTCACATCATTGCAAGCTTCAAAATTACTTAAACAGCTGGTAATTTTTTAGGAGGACAATGCGTTAAATCTCATTGAGAGCCTCGTTGTCCCCTCAGTATGTATGGTGCATAGACTCCTCCTGTATGTTACCGAATATACCCCTCAACACCGAGGACACTCACAAGCCTGGTACTGTTTTGCACATTACTTCGGCAGGATAGACCTCTGATATTACGCCACTACCTCCTAGTAGGGCAACCTCCGCGGGGAAAGCTGAGAACTAAGGCCAATCAAGGTTGACTTTTTTGTTCGAAGAGTGGCCTAGACAGAGTTCCCTGACACACCAGTTGTGCCCAGCAATATGAGCTTGCAAATTTTGACAATGGGCTAAAAAGGATCGTTATATCTCGGCGGATGAGTATATAGACTACTAGCAGTTGCCCGTAGCTTCGCTCACGATACAAATTACAGCTGATCTAACTTATACTCTTTAAACTGTCAAATTTTAGTATTTGCAGCTGTTTACAATTCAGTATTTGAATGTTTACATCCTTATAAAATGTAAACATTGAAGCTAAAGACGTTCACGATCACGAGGCGTAGCCTGAGGGGATTTTAAGGAAGTGAATAGGCCTATGTCCTTTTCTGATATAGTGGCTCTATTCCTACAAAATTTCAGCTCAGTTGGTCCAGTATTTTTCACGAGGTTGAAAGATAGATATTCACTCAAACATCCATACTTTCACATTTATAATATTAGTTGGATAGTGATTTATAAAATCTTGTTTACAAAATGTATGGTCATAATCAGTTTCAAAAACGTAGAAAATTGACGACTTTATAAAAGTACTATTTTAGGTCATCCGCCAAGATATTTTACAAGAATTATAACTGAGGTATAACTAACACGGTCGGGTCACACCATCATAACGAACTAACACAGTCACGAATCACGGTCGGGTTTAGCTATCGACGTATGGCTACATAGACGTGTAGCCATACGTCGATCCTCTACATCCTCTACAACAGATTGGAGAGATCATTCAAAATATAGGACATTGTTAAAGATGGATCGATTATGGTAATGTAGCGTCAGTCTCTTTCAAGAGGGATAACACAACTCTCGCCACCCTCAAGTGTTATCAGTTCCACCAATCAGCTGACCTCATGTCGAGCGAAGACAGCAACTGCTGTTTTATTGATGGCTAAAAAGAGCGGGGATGGAGGACGAAATTCTTAAACGAGGGGACTGTTTGATACGGTTTTTATATTGACTTAGCTTAAGAAGAAGATAAAATTGAGTTTTTTATCGTGAGTACTCACAGGGTGTCGAAAGAGTGTGAGAGGCCTTTCGACAATTTTCTGACTGTACGCACAAAATATTTCCTAGTAGAAAATTAAAATATAATGCTGTTATAAAGGGGTTCTTAATAGATGCTGTTTAATTACTATTCAAGGGGATGGTAGGAAAAAAATATTAATGAACTTCGAAACCATAAATATATTTATGAATATTAACTTACGTAAATTATGTTTGTTTTACCAATCTATGAATGTTATGAACCAAATATGAATATCCTCGAAACCATCGATTTCGTTTGCTCTTAGCAACTATGCCGTGACAGTCGCCACCTCGTGCTGTTGTTTAACAATTCAACAGTTCCGATTCGGGCGATCGCACGGAAAATTGCCGTAGAATTTATCACGTGAGGAAGTAATAGTTATTACTCATCGACACGGCTGTTGACCTATCCGATGAATGTGGGAGGGTAGGCCCTCTGACGATTAATCTGATTACGGTTGATTGCGTGACTCGTTGACGTCCGAAAAATTACTCTTTGCTCATTAGATTTCTATCCCTATAGTGTTTCCAGTAAAATATAGTTTGACATAGTTTTAACCAGTGCCGGATTTACCATTAGGCTCACAAAGCCCGGGGGCTTAGGGCCGCGCGGCGACAGGGGGCCGCACACGGTCGAAAATAAAGGATTTTGAATAAATCTGTAATTGAGATACAAAGGTCACCACTTTCGATGAGGCCGTTGGTGGCTTCAAGGGGGCTACAAAGAAATCTGGGCTAAGGGCCGCCTCGGACGAAAGTCCGGCACTGGTTTTAACTGTTGTGTTAAGGAAGGAATAAAATGTAATAAAATAACATGCCTAAATAATATATAATTTGGAAACGATATAACACAATTTCCGTGTATGTTTGTTTATATAAGTTGATCCGTAATCTCTAGGATTATAGGCTCCCAGACTTGCAATGATAAGTATATTACCATTTTCATCAAACTCACAAAAGAACTATTCCTAAAATATTAAATTGCCAAAAATGCCATAATATATTAGCAGGACGGCGACCGTATGGTTTACTTTTTTAAATATAGTCTTTAAATTATTTTATAATCTACTGTTAACAAGATTTTGCTTTAAGCCAACCGCTCGAGGTAAACCTGAGCCATTGCGGTCGGCGCGGCGCCGGTCGGCTGAGGGCTGCTGAACCCTGACCAAAAACCTCCCGGTTAACCCTTGATGGTTTATCCGAAACGTGTACACCCCCATTTTTTGTTTGAGATTTGGACAAAATAATAAAACGATAAGAGTGGTAAAATTATATTTGAAGATAGTTCGTGACATCCATAATTATTTTAAATTAATATTCTTTTTCTAATATTTATTTAAGTCTAACAATAAAAACACATTTTATAATCCAGAATCAATTTAATTTTGACGGTTTACTTTTTGGGCTTACAAGTGGTTGATGTTTTGTTTTGAAATTTAGTTGATAGTTATAACCCTTATTTCACAATTCGTGAGGAAGAAAACGCCAATTATTAAAATTTTATTGGATCTCATGTGACTATCTTTTTCGTTTTTTATATGTATTGATTTCCAGTGGCATATTATGCCAATCACTAAAAAATTGTGTACCGATGAATTTCTTCGCTGATCCACCACGGACCATGATCCAAACTACAATGTATTATTGCAAATACACGAATTGCAAAACTGTAATAGTTTTTTTTTCAAGATTGCCAAGATTCGAAAAATTTAGAAAGGACAATTCTCTAATGCTCCGTCATGCTCCCTGTATTAATGCTGAACTTTATATTTTACTTCAAAGAAAAAACTTTTTTTCTCTTCACTTCACAAAACGTTGAGAGCACAGCCATTTTACTAATGAACCAAACTTGAGAAACTTGTAAGAGTTTTCCCTGCAACAGTCTCTGGGGGACCTAAGAGAAGGCGTTTCGTTCAGGAAACCGTCAAAGTCAAAATCAATTTGCAAATACTAACTGCCAAGTCACTATGAAACTATGAGTAAAAACATTTTGGTTAAGGGTAGACAATAACTGTATTTTTTTTAATAATCGTTACTTTACATGATAATTGTTTACCTCTTTTAAAATAAATGCAATAGGAAAACTTCGCCGAAAATGCAACATTTTTTAGATTATATTATATAAAACTTATGGAATAGTGCTATAATAGTGTTATAGTATTAGGGAGGTTTTGCCAACCACTAATGTAATAAACATCAAACCGTATTTTTTAACATTGAGCTAAATGTAGAAAAACAGCTGATGTAAAGGTTTGACGTTTATCTTGTTGTTTTACCGTATATTGCAAAAACTCCCCATTGATACATCCAAAACTAGTTATATCTAGTACTGTAATGTAAAAAAATGGTAAACCAAAAAGCACCATAAAAACACCACCACCACCGTCATATATGGTGGTTTTGGGCTATGTTGTGAATATCCAAAACTTAATATCACTCCAATGAGATCTATTAAGAATCTGTCAGCTTTCCTTAAAACCTATTAACAGGCTAGAAGCTACCATATACATTAATATTACATGTTATAACATATAAAAATAAACTTTACTCCACCAGTCAAAACTTGAAATCATATAAAAATGTATTCTAAGTAGAATAATGAAACAGTTAAAAAAATACCGTCTGTTTTGTAGTCTTAACATGATGTTAAAACCCGGATGCATGGTGCCATGATACGTAAGACTGTTAGGGGATATAAAAGAAAGGTAAAGGATTTGCAAAAAGGATTTCAGGAGCCTATTTAGACGGATACTTATTGCCTGGGCCTAGCCAATAGAAGCGCTTGAGTTGCTCCTAGCTCCGCCTTCGCAGTTTATTCACTCAGCAGTTTTCTTGTATTTTTACTTGGCTTTAGACCTACTTGTAGCTTCAAAGGTTTAAAAAAACAGTAATAATACATCTTAATTTTATTATTATATACGTATAAAATTAGTTAATATATAATCTAAATACAGGAAGATTATTTATTTATTTATTTTGTGGTTTGCTTTTTACTTTTATATTTTCGTTAACTACGCTTTATGGTAATCTATTTGATAAATTTAATGTGTTTATATAATATCTGGCAATCTTATTTACCGTATTTTCTCGTAAATCATGATTAATAACGGCAATTGAACATGAAAAAAATTAAACTAAAATGTATTTAAGTTAGTTTAATAAAAACCAAAATAGATTTGGAATGGAAGCGTCGCATTTTTAGAATGTCGAAAATAAGAGATAAACATGATCTGAAACCAGACTTTGTGATAAATGTATAGCAGGCCTACATGTTGTAGTTGTTGTACATTAGTCAATACAACACAGACTATTTGTCGAATAACTTTTTATACTTTTGATTGATACTCAATTGAATAACACCCCTGCATTTACAGTTACAAACTTCAGGCGACAAACTCACTTAAACACTGGCAATATCAACAGCCCCAATATATTCCACACAATAAATGACTTTACAGCCCTAAAGTTTGTTTATGCTCTGCTATCACTTTGCACTTTCAAATTAAATTAGAACGTTACTGAAAACTCCAATTTCAATAACAAATTGTGAACATGTTCTTCAATTATTACTAAAATGAATGGAGTTACATGACATATGCGATTTTATTCCCTTAGGCTCACGTTTCTTGCACTTCAGATATTTAAAGTAAATTGCTCAATGAAATGATAATAAATCATCAGAATAATATTTCATCATGAAAAACTTTTGACAAAATGACAGCCTATACACTACCGTCGCGTCGCTCAAGCAAGCTGACTAGCCGGGTAGCTGAGTGGTTATCTGGGCCGATTCGTAGTTATAGGAGTTCGCCAGATCGAACCTGAAGAAAACCCTAAAGATTTTATTGAAGTTTATTTCTGTCACAATTTTAATTTTTTTTTTCAATCCCCAAATCATGACATTTATTTAATTGAACCAGTTACTTAGTCAGTTTTGCTTAAATAGTAAAAAATATAAAATTTTGTTTCACAAAATTATAGAAATTGTCATTCAATTAAGTAATATTAAAAATCACAGTAAATTTTAAAATAATTGATCCCTGCTCCATCTTGAAATTCCCTAGCAGACCTCCACTTTTTTCTTGCTCGACTGACGCACATGCTCGTGGCTCTCAGAACTGCACATGTTATGTGAATCCTTATCTAGTTCATCATATTAATTAGAGGTGTGCGAGTAGTGATTTTTGAAGTCGAGTCGAGTCGAGTTTTGAAAAATACCCGCGTGTTTCGAGCTTTTTTCGAGTCTATTTTTTTAAGTTTATAATATAATAGTCATCATGTTTCTCATCATGTTTGTCATCATGTTTCATGTTTCATGTTGTTGCATAATGGTAAAAACGTTATCATTACTCAAATACAAATTACAATTTTGAGGTAATTAAACTTAAAAGAGTTACTGAACTAAAAGCAGATACACAAATAAAGATACAAAAAAAGAAAGAAAAGATTTTACTACTTAAACTAACAATATTTCTTGATATGATATATTTTTCAATTCTAACTTGTGTTTAAGGCTTACCTTGTTTTGAATTGAAATGAAAACATTGACTATGAGCCATTACCAATTAATTACCTGACTAAATTCACGATTAAAATATTTCCTGTCAACAAAAAAACTAAGTTATTATTTATTTGGAATGGTTTCTAAAATATAACAAAAATAATTTTTTAAAGAGATGTAATAATAAATAACCTCAAACTATAGAAAAGATAGAGTGATATAAAAATGTATGTGTCTAATAATTATTAAAAAGAACTTTTTACTTCAAGTATAACAAACGAGGTTTCAGTTATATTCGTTAAAGATGGATTGAAATTGTGAAAAATGGCCGTAATATTCTTTCGCACGTACCGATTTTGGGTAAACGACAGGAGTGACTACTCGACTCGAACTTTCGAGTTTATTGCAATAAGTCGAGTCGAGTCGAGTAGTGTATACTCGGATGAAAAAAACTCGATTCTCGAGTACTCGCACAACCCTAATTTAATGCATTAATTCGTCTTGAAAATTGGTTCATTACTTCTAGTTGAAGCAGACGTATAAACACTGATTATTAATAATAGCCACAACTGCTTATTAATTGATTTCTGATTGTTGTGGGGCGCTAATCAATGGTGGATGGTCGGTGACACCCTGGACTTTCTCCTTTGTGTTCAGTTCGTATTGACCTCCTGCTTTGCCCAATGCGTTGCGTGTTGGAGGTCGCGACTGGGGGATGGAAAGCGTTATATAATTTACTTACTAACTATTCGATGACAGCCGGCCAAGCGTCTAGAGCAAATCTGTAAACTGACATTATACTTAAACTTACTTGACACTTGGAAGGTGTTACATCTTAAATCCCTGGTCGTAAATATTTTATTGATGTCTTCCCTTCAGATTCTGTTGGAGAGCGTAGTGCTAACGTGCTCGTTTAGAAATTATCTCCACACAACGTCTCTTGCGCATTCATTCAAAGACAAACTATTGGAATTGCCAATTTATTTTTGTTTCCATTTATATTGTCCCCTAATTATGACAAACAAAACAAACATAAAAATAAAATATTCTGTATTTTTTAATAGTTCCCTTAATATAGTTGTGAAATGTGCAAACCACTGACAATACACTCAAACTAACCTCCAAGTGGCATTTATTAAACGGCAAGTTTCATTGGCTTTCATTGGCAATCCTTTCATTTGACTTTCATTGGCAAAAAATTGGCAATCCTTACACTTATTGGCTGATAAATTACATTTTCAAATTCCAAATTTTTTGTCCATCCATCGCTTATAAAAGGCGTGAAATCGTCTCCGCAACATAATGAGAAACAGAGTTTGTTCTCCACTGATACACCGACATTTATAGCTGCGGTAATTCTGTTTGTTTGTAATTCCTGAAGCTCCCTCATTAAAACCGCCATGCATATGTAATGTAGAGCTCCGTAGAGCACCTCAGTCAGTGTGAGGATGGTGAAATGTTGATGAAATACAAACACGAAAGTAACGTGTGGCGCGACTGCTAGCACAGCCTTGTGATCGGTGGTGTAAATATTACTGCAATACTTGTGTGGATAAACAAGAAGCTAAAACAAACGGTAGATTGTTAGATTTGGAAAACGGTGATAAAAATGTATTGCTTTAAGTGTGTCATTTCAACCTGAAACAGCATTACTTCTCAGTTTAAACCAGAATATTTAAATTGGAAACTGATATTTGAAAAGTGTCAAGCAATCAGAATATTGTTTGTTTTGCAATTTTGGGCCCTACCGTGTTTTGTCTCCCTTCATATTGGTCAGAACAGTAACTTTATTTTGTGCATGCTTATTTCAGAGTTTCGTAACTATAGCAAAGTGTAGTAGTCATAGTCATAGACAAAACTCTTTATTTTTGCTCTTGTAGTACAATAAATAGCGTTGCAGTCATTGACACAGAATAACTACAAACAACCTAAACCTAATATTTAAATTTAGAGAGAGGTAGACTCTAATTTAATTTTGTTTTATCTATGTTTAAAAAATCTCTCTAGGTTTACCTCTAGAGGGGTAGAGAGAGGTAGTATTATTGGAAAGTTCTTCCAATGAGTGAAATCATTTGTCTATAAGAAATTTTTTTTTAACTTTTTAGGAGAACCCATTAACATTTTTATATCTTTTGGAATACATTTCAAAAATGTTTCATCTAATTTTTTGTATGACGGTTTTTTCTCAAACAAATTTTAGTCTTTAGTCATGGAACACCAAATTCCTTCATCTAGTATTACACAAATGTGATATCGTCCTATTATCAACATTTAGAATTTCATTTTTCGCAAAAAATTATAATTTCAAAAATATATTGGCTGCATACTAAAAATCTCTTGTTGTTTAAAGTTTTTCTTTGCTGACTCATACATTCAGCTTTAGCATACATAAGATAACAATATAGATAGGAGTTGAAGAAATTGTTTCCTCTTCACTGTAACCATACAAATGTGTAAAACAGGATGGTTTGTGAAGATAAACGGAGAAATACCTATCTAGACTACGGCACAATCTCGCCCCATCGCAGTGGTCGGTGGTCAGTGGTCAGTGGTCGGTGGTCAGTGGTCGGTGGTCAGTGGTCAGTGGTCGGTGGTCAGTGGTCAGTGGTCAGTGGTCAGTGGTCGGTGGTCAGTGGTCGGTGGTCAGTGGTCAGTGGTCAGTGGTCAGTGGTCGGTGGTCACCTAATCCTCACTCACGGAGACACCGCCGATTGTGGTTCGTTTGACCTTTTCAAGGCAACAAAATGCATTCACTAGCATTTTTTTGAGTTTGTCTTTTATTTTTTTAATTTTCACAATTTTTTCCTAAATTTTCTTTAGTTGTCACGTAAGACAACAGTTTCAACTACAATTTTTATGAATGTCGACTGTATAATACTGTCTTTTGACTTGTTGATGAAGACGTTAATTGTTATTTATAAGATAATTTCAAATGAACATTAGGTAAATCGATGCTGCTATATAAAAGGATGTGAGATCCATATATAATTCAGAACAAATAGTTCTAAGGAATCAACTTTTTCAAGGCTACAAAAAATATTTTTACAATCCTTAATTAATTTAGACTCTTCACATTGTATTAATGAATGAAAATCCTTGACGTCAATTAATAATGTTATTGTTGATGTATCCTTCTCTGAAATGCTGCATTTCTTCATTGTTTAGGCTCTAATTAAGTATAAATTTGAATACAAGGAACTTTTTTTCTACATGTTTATTTATGAATCTACGAACAGTTTAAGAGTTGTCTGTCCTTCATTCCACAGCATTCTTCTGTGTGGTTTGATTTAAGTAATGCACTCACTGTTTTCATTCATGATTAGGATTTCAATACCACACCAATTTTATTAATTTCGTTCATTTGCCCCGTAAAAATTCATACTACAACAAAAAATTGATAGAATTTGGTTGACTTCCAGATAAATTAAGGCAAATTTGAAGTCCCCTCATGAATTTCTGATATATTTGGACAAATTTAATTATCAGTAAGTAATAAAGTTGATTGAACACTCTACTCTAACGAAAATGTGGAGTATTCCAATTTCAAGCACCCCAGCGCATTTCTGGCGCCCTGGTCGCAAGCGAATGTTCGGGCCGCGGGAACGCCGGAATGGAATGGTCGGCATCCGCCGGACCGCCGGACGCAGTGTTGCCGCCAGTGTTGCCAAATAACAAATCGAAATACGTATTTTTGGGCCAATTCCCACCAAGCGCACCGTTCGCAATAATCACTGAAATTTTTTAGTAATGTTACCGGCACCAATAGAGGGTATTCTTCTTTTAATTATTTGCTCAATAAACGACTTAAAAGAAAAGTGTGATGGTCACAATGTCTTTTTATACCAAATTGTGCATAGAATTCCCGCGTGGGAGCAGCAAGCATACGATCCCACCTAATGGGTCCTCCATAGTTTTAATAAAAGCAATTTTTCCCAATGAACATTTGATTGAAGGCAAGGCATCCACTGCTTGAGTGGCATAGTTAGTTTGAAAACCTTGCACTATACCACAGCAGATTACAGAACTCGCCATGTAAAAGAAGAAAAAAATCTTATTTTATTTTTTTAAGAAAGAAGAAGACCGACGAGGGAGTTGTGAAAACCTGATCTTGTATCAGGACGGCAGCGGCGAGCAGTGCGGTGGCTTGCAGCCTGATGGCTCATATCACACAGAGCGAGCTCTTTATTAATGTGGGTATTATCATTGACAATACACCTGTAGAGGATAGAATCAATGGTATTATAAATATCAAACCAACTCTCGAGAACGCGATTTTTGTCTTGGCCTATACTTGAAAGCACTACGCTTGTATCGTGTAAGATTGCTTCTATCTGTATTTTGTATAAATCAAACAATCATTGGCTTGGCCCAAAGTAATCAATAATCAAATGCATTTAATTTAGGTAACCGGTACAATGGCTTTAATATGATACAAAAAGCAAACGTCTTAAACTTACGTTTCGATTTGCTTGCTGGAGTTGTAAAAAATTGCTCGAGTGCAAGATGAAAAGTTTGTAAACATTTAATGACGAGCACATTGTGTTTTGTGACTCAATAGTAAACGATTCAATGTCTCGCATAAATTAATGAAGTATTTCTAATATAATTATCAAGCATAAGTACTAGTAACCATAGGTTAATGTAAGAGTAAATAGATTTTAATTGTTTGAAGTGTTGAGTGGAATTAAGAAGTTTTGATATCTTAACTCTGTGAATTTACTCATTTATCTCAGTTTTAGGTTTAAGTCGGCTAATTTTAAAATTAGTCAAATAAAGTTAAGCAGCTAATATAAAAATATATTGAATATATTTTAGCCCTCAAAAATTTATATTGTAAGAAATGCTTCCGAATCATAAGCCGTACTTAAACATATACATAAACGTATAAGACTATTTCATTCAAGAATGATTTCTGAGTTAATTAATAAAATATTCCCACTTTAAAAATCGAAAATTCAGCGTTATTTCGGCTATTTTCTTTATCTTTAACGCTGTCGTACTGGAGCGGCGGAGTCCATAAAAGTCTAAAACTGAGAGAAAAAGATTTACTACAGTGGGCAATTTAAAATGACCAAAAAATGTTGGTCGAGATTAAGTTGGCAGGTTATTATTACTTGTTAACTCAGAGCGTTTATCAGTCATGATTCAACGACGCACGGCACTGCGTGACAACTGCAGATGTCACGCACTGTTATCAAATCTGTTCAATTATGCAATACCAATCGAAAGATAAAGGTGGCAACTGAGTTTGGAATTACGATTTGTACATCAATTCTGCATACGTACCTCACGATATGTACATCAATTCTGCATACGTACCTCACGATATGTACATAGATTCTACATACGTACCTCACGATATGTACATCAATTCTGCATACGTATACCTCACGATATGTACATCAATTCTGCATACGTACCTCACGATAAGTACATCAATTCTGCATACGTATACCTCACGATATGTACATCAATTCTGCATACGTATACCTCACGATATGTACATCAATTCTGCATACGTATACCTCACGATATGTACATCAATTCTGCATACGTACCTCACGATATGTACATCAATTCTGCATACGTATACCTCACGATATGTACATCAATTTTGCATATACCTCACGATGTGTATATCAGTTCTGCATACGTACCTCTCAAAACTGCATGGGCTTAGAAAATGTTTATGAGGAATTATTATATCGTTATAGAAACGATGTTTAGTCTGTAGTATGTTAAGTCGTAACCTTTATGAATTAAAGGGCATCTTCGTTTACCAAGTTTGTCTTTGATACTGTTCAATTACGTTAAACTGTGGGTTTTATAAATGTAAACATATCATTTGTCATCTGGGAATCATTCTTGAGAACAATAAATGTAAATAAATTGTGATTTTTGTATGTCTGTATGTATTAAGTTATGGACAGTTTAAAGACTACACATCCGATTGTAATATAAAAAACAGTTGACTTTTTTACTACAATTTTATTTTATTTTACAGTTTTTTTAAGTTTATAAAACAATTGGGCCACAGAAAAAGAAGATATTTTTTCTGTGGTAGGGCCTAAAAAGGATTCACACATCGTAGCCTATTGATCACTAAGGGATAAAAAAAGTGAAAAAGGAGATAAAAAAGGAAAACCCGTAGCCGGTTAGTTGGTTAGATTGGAGGGCGGAGCTAGGAGGGAACTTCTCGTGTCCCATTGGCTAGGGCAAGGTGATAAATACCCATCTGATTTGAGTCACTTTCTTAAACCCTCCCTCCTGGAAATCCTATAATCTGCTTCCATCTCGTGTGAAAGCCTTGCGTCTTTTCATTGGTTTTGAAAACTGCTGTTAAACCTTAATCGCCTTTTAGATTCATTACATGTACTATTATACCAAGATTGTGTTAGTGTTAGTGACATAAAATATGTGGGGAACGGTATACGGCTTTATAGAATCTCGAATAAACTGCATGAGATGTTTATATTACCTTCCTCCCAAATTTGTCTGCGTAGAGGAATCAAGAACATAATCTGATAGTCCAAAATTATGATTTCCAACCAGTATAATTAACAGATTTTGAGTATTTTTTGTAATAAAATGTAGAATTGTTAAAATGTAAATAAAATGCTTTTCAGTTTAACGTCTTTCTTTTTCCTCCACGCTCCCCGTAACGTTTGAAGAGATACTATATCATTGCACCATCAAAGTCCGTTGAAGAACTTTTGACAGTATTATTGTGACAATTCATTTGCTGGGACCTCTCATCTTACTGATTTCCAGGGAGAGTCAAAACGAAGACACGTTCGCACAATAAATAACAAATTAAATCACGAACAAAGCCTCAGCATTGTCCCTATTTTTTTTGTGTTTAGTGAATTAAAATTCATGAACCCAGTTTTTTCAAATAGAACCCCAGATCGCCAAGATACAAAATGTTTCTATACAGTTTGCTTGAAGTTAAAAAAAAAATTATGATTATCTAAAGGAATATACACAGTTCATCCTCTTCCTTCAGCAAATAATAACCCGAAACAATTCATATTAGAGTCGATATTTTGCAAAATATTTTACAACGTGACTTTTTTCTCGCAAAACATATCCTTTAAGCTGTTCGATTGAACATTTGACATACTGCACTGTACTGACTTTTTATCTCATCCTGTACATAATTGAACATTTATTTCAATGTGGAAGATGTTAGTTGATTTTTTCTTTCAAAACATCGCCTTTAAACTGTTCAGTTAAACATTTGACATACCGCACTGTACTGACTCTTTATCTCATTATGTACATTGTACCATGTACAATGTACATACAATGTACAATGTACGGTATTATGTACATCACTGAACATTGATTTCAATGTGGCAGATGTTAGTCGATTCTGATCTCCTGGTGCGCGGTGACGCTTGCAGTGAAATAGCGACCACCTTTGGCAGCCGATGACGACGATTCCTCTCATTCCACTCACCTCGACTGACTGCGATCGAGCCCGAGAGAGCGTCGCGTCGATCCCGTTCGTGTTCGGCGAGCAAATCAGAAGGACACATTTTTTACTTACAAGAAAGAGTACAAGTAAGCCTATGATACGTTTCAGAGCTGAAGAATTAATTGTTTATCCATCTACTGTGAATGACAGATATTTATTTCCTGGAATAAGACGATGATAGTTGACGTAACACCGTAACACAAAAAAAATCGTTTGATACCGAGAAACGCTTGTGTGAACGGCGACGATGCCGCCCGTCATTCCCGCGGTGCCGAGAGTCGCGGCGGACCAGGGGGGCAGAAGCGGCAAGGAGCTAGCCCCTGCTGCCGGCCAGACGGTCTTGATCGTCGAGCGTCGTGCTCTGTTGGTTCAGAATCGGCGGCTCGCTGCGCTCTCGTCTCGTCTACTACTCACAATCACGAACTTTCTGCCGTAATCGTTCTGTGGACCGGTCCATAGCTCATTTGATAGCACAGATTTTTATTATCAGGGCCGTTTTAAGGGCCCCGGAGGCTATGGGCGGAATTCTAAATGAGACCCCTACGCCCTCGGCAAAAGTAGTGAGTTTTTATTTAGCTAATCAACTCCAAATCCCTCATTTATGGCCTCTAACGGCACTCCTTCCCGCCCACCGGCGTTTTTTCGCCCACTGTTTTTGCCCTGGGGCCCCCTTTTACGCCCCCTAGCCTAGGCGCGCGCCTATGGCGCCTATGCTTAAATCCGGCCCTGCCCCCTAGATTCCACTTTTACGTCCTCTGGGGCCCCCTTTTACATCCTCTGGGGCCCCTTTTAACGTCAGAGGCCCTGGGCGCTAGCCACTTGCTGTAACTGGGCACTTCATGTTATTTTTCCTGTGCCCAAATTTCTAAATGCCCAGCGAGCCTGGGCACATAGTATTATTGTAATTTTTCAATTAAAATAACAAAACTAGGCACTTCTTGGGAAGATTCTGAAAAACGTATCAGCAATTTAACAGCCAATTTCAAGCACAAAAATAAAGGTATGTTATTAGGCACTATAAAATCAATACACCCATTGCCAAAAGCACTGTAAAGCCAAATACAAAATTTCGATAAGTTATAAAATGTATAGCGGAACAAAAATTACTATCCCCTCTAATATTTACATAAACTTGTGGAGTAGCTTTTAAGATAACGAATAGTTAAAAATTTATAAAAAACATAAAATCATACGTACATTTATTTTTATTTGTACCCTTAGAGATGTTATAAAAAATAAATATCCTGAATTTTCTTATCACAACCTTTTATACAAGTATGGGGTGATGGGTGCAAACTTTTAGTTTTCTCAGTTGAATAGTATTGCAGAATACAGTACAAACATCCTAGGTAATATTACAAAGAGGATAAATAAAATTCAAATTTACATTGATGAGAATGTAGGGTCTATGTTTGAGCGTAACGTATTTACAGCCCGTGCCGAATAACGTGGCCCAGACCGTCTGACAATTTAATGCTAAAATTAACATTACATCACTTATGAGCAGAGAGGGCCAAGTTATTTCAGTTGGACTTGTAACTTTCCAGCGCAGCGGAGAGATCGGGTGTGTAAACATGTTTGTGTTTAATTAACATTCATTCGAACGTTGACGAATGTTTGTCTTGAATCTAGGCAATGCAGTTTTTGAGTTATCTTTTTCGAAAAATAAATTTCTAAAGCGTAATGTTAGAGTTCTTGCGGGATATCGAAAATGTTCCTTTTAACCCCGACTCAATATACAATTAATTGTTTAGGAGTGTTTTTTCAACGAAAATCTACAAACAATTCAACATCATTGATACCTATTTTAAAGGAATTCCCAAAAAACGAATTTAGTCACTAACCGGCCGTTTCTGGCTGTAAATGAAATAATACTACACTCCTTGCATAACGATCAACTTTAATGTAGACAGCTCCCAACTGATTGCTAGTAAACGCTGCTCCCCCGATACAAAGTGATGGAGCGGCTATGCGATACTTCAAATGAAAAGCTAGTTGGAAACTTCCTCATGTTTTCCCGTAAATTTCCCAATTTTACGTAATAGGCCTAGCAGCAAGTCAATATTTTATACTGAAAGCCAGACTGAAAATCAATTCTGTTGTGCAGTGGTACGTTTATTTCTTAAGTCAAACTCTTTCTAATCAAACAGACCACTTCTTTGGAACCATTGCGATGATATCAGGCTCAATTTCATTCAGAGCGACGGCGACGACGTGACAGTCAGCTGTTCGGGCAGTCCTGCGGCGCATATCGTCGTTCTCTACCAGGGAACCAGAAGGTGTTAAGAAATGTTATGACTTACAGTATTCGTAGTTAGTTGATTGGTTTAACCAGTAGTATCAGGATATAGGGCATCCAATCCCGGACGTTATTTTCAATCCCGGGATTTCGGAATTGAAAAACTTTAGTCCCGGAATCCCAGGACTGATCCCGTGATTGACCCAACAAAGTATTAGCCGATACAAATAAATATTTAGTATTGATTCGCATGTATACCTGGTATCGAAATGTACTGCGATATAGAAAGCAGTGTCCGTTTAGTTTTGACTTGTTAAAGTGATTTTATATATAAAAACTTAAGAGCGTAAAAAAATTGACGATATAGTCAGCCTTATCATGAAACACTGAACACAGTATTAGACATTAGAGTGAAAACGGAACACGTTATCAGGATGGTCCTGTATAACCGTGAACTAACCATAAAATATTTATTCAGACATAATTTAAAGAAAGTCTTATACAAAACATGAATATAGTTACTTGACCAAACAATATCAGGACTTGGAAAGATGTACTTCGAAAAACTAGAAGTACGATAAAAATTATCATTAGAGCACCGTAATGAAACTTAATTGCAATCGCATTAAATTGTATCAGAAACAAGTTAAAATTTCTATGTATTTGTTTCAGAAGCTTGAAAATATTAACTGCAAACTTATTTATTACATACTATAAGACGACAAATAACTCATCAGACCATGATTATTTGATCAAAAATAACATGTAACTGGTTTTTCTTAGTTATAACATTGTTTTAACTGATAGGATCCTAGTAAATATCGATTTTAGAAATAATTTTATAATCCCGAAAATCCCGGGATTGACCCCAAAAATCCCGGGATTGAATAAGCCTTAAAATCACGCGGGATCCCGGGATTGGATTCCCTAATCAGGAATTGCCTGCAAGTGGCGATAGGGGAGTTGGGGGCTTTTAGCGCTCAGGTACACATAACTTAGAAACGGTTACCTTGATGCTAGAATTTTTTTAACAATATATATTTAAAATATAGAGCCCTACAATGTTTGCCGGCAAAATCAAACTCAAACTCAATTTCAAAGATATAATTTTAAAAAATATATACAAATTTATATAGTTTGAAGCCATAAATATCGGGTTTAATTTTTTTGTAAACATTAGTTGTGAAAACTTTATAAAGTTGCTAGGTTAACTTCCTATTTTGTTAAAAAGTCTCTGTGCAAATTTTCAATTTGATATCTTTAATAGGTTTTGAGAAAATTGTACCTGAATATTTAAAAACAAGATATCCGGAAATCGCCATTTAAAGTGGACTAAAACCTCTTAGTGATACCTACAGACTAATCTAAAATAAAATTTTACTTTACCAAATAAGTACATAACATTATGGTGTCACACATTTTTTTTAAAAGAGGAATAAATGTCGATTTTTTTGGAATGAAAAACTAAAATGCCAATTTTACTCGAAAAAAGGACCCGACTCCCCTTTTAACTACATGAGATGCGTCGCGAATTTGCGTCTGTAAAGGTGGGTTATACTTTATACTTTTATATTTTTCTTGAAATGACGACCTACCCAGATAGGTATTTTAAGCCAAGTATACTTAAGCCAAGAACCTCTGTATACATTGGTATGAATGACAGATGAGTGAAGTTATGATTGTGGCGCGATCTTGTAGTCTTGATACTAAGGCCGACATGTTCCTTAGACCACAGTGTGTCAGGACTGTCGATAGCCCAACAGCCAATGGCAACTGAGGGACCTACATTTTAAAGTGGGATCCGAACCACAATTTTGCCTGGTGTAATTCGACCAGTTCGTAAACTGTAAAGTTGACGAACTGGTCGAATTATGAGGACGGTCCTAAGTATACGGACCGCATGTCATTCACATACGGTTGAATGACACTCGCATTACATATACATTGCAAGTACATATAGTAGTTGAATCAATAACAATTACAAAGGAACATTGAAACCAACATTGTGTATAACCATTCTCATAGAAAGTATAAAAACAATTTGTGCAATTGATGAAAGGAAAAATATATTAGTGGACAAAAATTAAGTACTACTGTAAGGGAGTGCCCAGGTAACCATCGGCAAGAGGATTCCATGGTTCGTTATGCACCTGGAATTTGTCGGAGAGAGGACCTGTGTCTGAGGGTGCACAATAAGCTGAGTCAGCTGCGATACAATCACACGGTTGACTATTTTTTTCTTGCCCTTTTTGAAAAAAAATTGCAATTACAAAAGCAATTTAAAAACATAAAAAATGAAACGTGAAGAAATTTAGACAACTAACAAATAAGGTGCTAAATCGATAGCTCGCAGCGATTACAAATTTTTGACAATATCACTATTAATTTTGCCTATAATTTAACAACGATACTATTAAAGTTTGAGAATATTGTTGAAAAAATAATATTGGTTTAACTACTACGGAATTCCAATTTTAATCCAAACTTAGTTTTGGAATGCCAAATGAAATTCTCTACAAGATATGTTTCCGAGGCAATTTAAGAAACCAACTTCGCCACCCTCTCAACTCCACAGTGATACCAACTGTAAACAATAACAGTAACGACGGCTGTCTCGTGTTCTTCTTGATTAAAACTAACCTCTGCACCTTGTCAAACTGTATTAATTAAAATAGCTTTACAGTTCCTTTGATACCTGACTGAGGAAAATCCAAATGTTGAAGCTTCGTTCTCCTCGACTTGCACCAAACCAAATTATGATTCATCTCTGTGAATTATTAAGAAAGTGTAAAAAATAAGGTATTTTCCATCGGTTGTACGAAACCTAGTTCCCTTTCACTTCTTATTCGTTCCCTTGGCAAAATTAATGATAAAGTAATGTTTGCTCGGATTAATGGTGTTTCGAATCTAAATATCTTAATAATTTGGGAGAGTGAGTGTTGTGGGGAAGACACCTGCTGTTTTTGCTGGTTCTTCTCAATAACAGTTAAAGAACATGTTCTTTGCGTCTGCAGTGCGAGCAGTTGTGTCAAGCACGCCCCGGAGGTTTGAACAATTGTTGGAATCATCGGGCCGGATTTCGCTCTAGAAGAAGAAAAGCGCGTTTTAGATCATTTAATGTTTATTCAGATAACTATGAAGAATACAAAAAATATATAATTATAATTAGAAGAATTGTGTGAGTTAAAAATTAGAAACTGGAAAAAGAAGAAATTAGATCAATTTGCCGATTAAAAAGAAATTGTATCTATTTGCAAATCAAGATACACATTTGCAATTTATTCAGAAAACACATGCAATTGCATCTTAAGATTAAACCACATTAAACGGTCCCGTTTTGGAGTTTTAAGGTTTCGCAACTTTGTTTTGGAAACACCTTTTAACAAATTTAACTTTTTAACTAATTTGAATGGTATTTCCCAAAACTATAACGTAGATTTACATGTAGGGAGACTGCATGCAAAGCGATAACTCCCTCAAAACTCTCCGTTTTTTATATTATTAAATAAAACTACTTTTTAAGATCCATAATTTTTCATTCCATCATCTTAGATTTACAAAAATAGTTGTTCCAAAAATAGTAATCATTAAAAAAACTGCTCTCATTTTAGAAATGACAGACCAAGAAGAACTTTGATACGAATATTTAAATAGGTCTTTTACTTACAAAGAGTATTTATAAAGGTGTGAACTGTCATGAAAAAAAACATGTTCAGACAGGCAGAACACGAAAATTTGGATTAGATTACCATATAAGGGGCCCACCACCAGTAAGGGGCATTTAAAGGCAAATACTATAAGTGCAGAATGGATGGTATTCATTTAACACATTCCTTCAATAGTATTGATTATTAAGTTGAATGTAACAAATCGTATCTCCAGTTTGTGTATAGAATGGATGCTATTAATTTAACACATTCCTTCATATACAATACAATAGTATATTCCTACGTACTACGGTAGGAATGCGGTACGTACTACGGCGCGGGGGTTTCCTTCACTACGTTATACAATAGTAATGTAATATATTATATTACGTTAACACGTGCACATAATAGTAACTCCAAGTACTCTATTTTACTTACTATTGGCTATTTCATAACAACACAGTCGTCGTAAGAGCACCTAAGTCATACTGATAGCTATAACATTTAGTTGCGAGCATCACAAAGGTCTCGACTACCGCACCAAGAAGTTCTCCCTCCGAGGATTTGCTGATAGCAGCGGCAAATCCTCAGCTATCAGCGCCGCAATCAGCTGACCAAAGCCCTTATCAGCTGGGGTGGACTTCCTCACTCCCTGCTGCTGTTTTATTGATGGCCCTAAAAAGAGGAGAAGCTGGTAGGCGTGGCTAGCAACGTAAGCGACTATTTCGCCCTTAATCCTCGATTGGTATTGCTGGGGAGGTCATGTTTTCAAGATTAACTGACCACTATTAAAAACAGAACGGAAAGGGAGAGGGTGCATGGTCAAATTAAACTTACTTTTTTACTGTTTATGAACGAGAAAGAATTCGCTGCACTTGAATGTCCCCGGGTAAAGTTTATCGTGGTGTTACTGAGTTTTAATAATCACTGCTGCATTCCGTAAATGCCAGGTGGGAATGCTGTTTGAATCTGTGTAAACTCGTGGATTCGTGTACATGGCGCTTTTAATTAACGATTTACACTGTGTGATAAATTTCCTTATGTACTCAGACATGTAATTTGATTTTATCAGAGTATTTCCAGGTTATGATGATTAAAATAATAAAAATAACTGACAAGTGAAAAGTATAAACAATTATTCAGTTTTTAGTACATTATAGTCTTCATAGCAACTCAAACTTATGTAGCTTTATGTAGAGGTGCTGTAAGATCAAAGATTTTAGTGTTAAGATAATTATTAGGTTGATATGAAACATTTCAAATTTTTTCTAAGATACAATTTAAGAAAAGTAGTGCTTTTATTGAGAACGGTAGGAAGCCGGGGATGTTTTTCTTTCGTGCTCGTAAAATTAATTCAAATGTCTTATGTTTATCTCAAGCAGTATCTTTCTCCAAAAAAAAAAGAAAAATACTTCAAGGATCGACATTGATGCGTAACACGACGGCCCTGCTGAAAAAAAAACAGAGCGGAAAAGGTTTTATGTAGTAAATTTACTTCCAATTGATAAAAACTCATTTCATTACATTTTACGCCATGAGTGAAGCTATGCCACAAAATTTAACCATCGCATCTACACCAAACGATCGTCGTTTGATCTTACGTATTCGTATCCAACTTGAACACGAGTAACACCAAATCAAGAGTTACGCCGGTCCCGTCAAACACTTGTATCAATTACGCACGGTCAGCCACGTGACGGGGTGTTCTCATGTGACCCGGCGTCATGTCATCTTCACTCATCTTGTTGCCCCGCCATCTCTACAAGTCTCCTTTATACAGGTCGGTCTCTATTGGGTCTTAGCAGTACTGATCATCCTTGTACTGTACCGGCTCACTCCTTGGGTTTGCTTGATAACTCCCACGCACAGGCCTGAGGCCTATGTGGGGGGGGGGGGGGCAAATGCAAGGTAAAAAGAGGCCGCCACCCTCTTTTTTAAAAGAAATAAAGAAACAAAGAAAGAAAGAAAGTTTGCCTCTGATCGACGTACAACCGTTATTCTGACAACACTAAACTTTTCATAGAATTTGTTCCACTGGCCAATAAAAATACACCCGTTGCAGCAGACCTGCATACTCAGCGAATTTCAAATGCAAAAGAACATTGTTCAAGCCAATATAGCGAGATTTAATATTTTTTGTAAGCACCATAAGAGTAAAATGGGGAATGAGTATGCAGGTTTGTTGCCACAAAAATGGAAATAACGGGGATTTTAGACTATTAAACATTAGATCTCATCTAGATGAAGCCACAAACCATCAAGATATGTTGAGAAGTAAGCAAGATATAGAATTTTATTTATTTCCCATAAGGTTAACGTTGGGAAAACGTACTGTGTTTACCACTTTCAATATTTCGGTAACCAATGAACATAGAGCAGTGATTCAGAATACCTAATTGTTTGTTTTTTAACTAAATTCAATGGTGCCAATAAAAATTGGATAAAGGGCATAGCCGGATAAGGTAGTCAAAATGGCCCCAGTGGAATTTCATAGTGAAAAAATTTCAGGATGTTTCTCATCCCAAAAAATAAAGATCCCCCAGTTTTTAGGTCAAAATGTGCAAAAGTACCCTCAAAATTAAATAAAACGTAAATATACGTGTTTTCTTCATAACTTCCTTATTAGTTGACGAAAAATTGTTTTCTTTTTTTTAAAGAAAGGTAATTTTAAGCCCTACAACATTATGTGAGCAAAAGAATTTTTAGGAAAAAACTGTAATTTTGAGAAAAGTTTCTTATTTTAAAAAATTCATAAAAACATAACAAAAAATATGGATTTCTTGAAAAAAAATAAATATGGTGCTGAAACTGTTTTTCTATGACTATGACAATTTTCAGATTTTTAAAATTGGTAGAACACATTACAAAAAAATAAAATCTGATATTTTGCTTGTTTTGGCCGCTTTTTCTCATTTTTTCTTACATCTATATTTCTTACGCAGTAGTTTACTTCTTTAGTGACCTAAATATACAAAAAAATGTTTAAAATAATAAGTTCAGAGAGTCGCGTCTGTAATACAACATAGGATGTAAATTAATTAAATATGTATTGCCAATAGTCTTACATGACGCCCTAACTTATAACTCTCACAGCACGGGAAAAAATATACATTCCTGGGAAAATACCTACTCTTGCTAAAATTTTTGGTAAGCTGCTAAAATAAAAATAAAAATAATTTATTTACTACCATGATTTTTAATTATTTTAAGTGAAACAAGTAAAAAAATAAAAAAGATTTTAGGCACATTTTGCCAATTTTCTATTACTGTAGCTTTTTTTATATATTACGACCTATAGAGTTATCTATGAAGTAACGTATAAAAATAATAAGTTTATTTTTTTTTAAACTTAAGTCTTAATTTTATTTCCTCTAATAATTATATTCATTTGATTTTGTGTACAAAAATGTTACAAAAAGGTATTGTAGGCCTAAGTAAAAGGTATTGTAGGCCTACCCTTTTACATGAATCTGTTTGAAATGCAGGCAATGCTACTTAAAGCTGTTGAATTAATATGTTACAAAATACCTAAATATTTGTCCCTTTGTATTTTAACAGATCTTAATTGTTAAATTGTATGTCTCCTTTTTGTCAGTTGGTTAATAAATGCAACTATGCTGCTTCCTAAAAATACCTCATACTGCTGATTGGCGTCTTATCTAGTGCTTGATAACGATACAAAATATTATTTTAGGGTAAAAATAAAATAGATAAAAATCAAACGACAACACTTTTACTTACAGGTTATTACATTCAGTTCTCTAAAAACATTTCTTTCTTTATTTAATTACTTCTTAATCTTCATCGCTGTCTTCAGCAATCACCGGTGTAAAATTATTTAGTAAGTAATTTGTAGGAAATAATTACAAACATCATCTTTACCTTATTCAGAATTAATGTAACAGGGACTTTGTTTGTACTTTTTCTCTTTTTTTAAATGTTACGCAAGTAAAAATCAGCAACGTAAAATGCACGGGAAATATGAACAAAAATTCATTTCTTTTAAAATAATAAAATCGTTAAATTCTCAGACAACGAAGAAATTCATGTTTTAGTCATTGAAGTTTTCTTAATTTTCCTATAGCTTTGATTAATTGAGTTTTAATTAATGACGGTGGTAAAAACACCTAAAATGATGTTACAAGTTAAAAAAAAATACAATTGCATGCCATTAATTGTAGGCTTAACTGTTTTCTCAGCAAGGATTTAGTTCATGCCTGTTTGAATTGCTGCATTCAAACTGATTAAAATGCAGCCTCTAGATACTAATATGAGGAGCCTCCACAGATTGTCGATGAATAAGGGTATCTCCGCTATTGCGATACAAGTCATTTGTCTCTTGTTTTGTCAGGGCGGGCTTACATGTAAGCGATGGTTATTATTCATTAGTTAAGGAATATTCACATATTGTTAAAAGAATTGGTCGTCCGAGTCGCTTATATAACCATTAATAGTTAACTAAGACTCGAGTCGCTTGATCGAGTACAGCGGCAAGGGCACTAAACCAACATGTGGACGTGGTTTTATAATATTTTAAAAGTAATACGTATTTACACGGGAATAAAACAGCAGTTTTCATTACTATAAACAAAAGTATGGGTTTTGGGTACCGTACGCAATTGTGTTTAACAAGTAAGGTGCAGCCGAGCTTGGAAAAACAATTGTACCTCCACGACGATGAAGTATTAATTATTTAATCCTTGAGGTTAGAGAACCAAAAAAAACCACCACCTGCTTTGTTCAGTTCTACATTTCAAGGTACTCGAAAAGGCCAATTTTACCGTCGATTTAGAGAACTTAAATCAGCTGTTACCTTTATTACTTTGACAAAGGTGATGATTTTTCATTACTCAGTGTAATAATTATGAAGTTTATCTAATCAAAATTATTTTTATTAAATCTACTACAATCAGTAGGTCAATACAAAAGGCTTTGTCCTAAATTCTTTTGTCAGACAAGGTATAATTTACAATTCAAAATAATGACCAACAAAACATCGGTGAAAAAGCTGAAAGTAAAATCAGCTTATAAAGTTAATAAAATTGACCCTAACAGTATATATAAAGGGTTTCATTTTTAGTTCCGTACCCAACTGAAATATGTTAAAACATTATTCTAGTAGTTATGGGATTTCAAATAAAATATTATTCATCGCCAAGTGACAAAACAGGGTAAATGTTCACTTTACGGTACTACCTCCGAAATTGAAAAATTTTTTTTTCAAAATGTAGGAAATCACGCCCTGATTCCAGAAATGATAGTAGTTTTCCGCGGAAAACGTCGGAAAATGCCGGAAAATCGGAAAAACGGAAAAATATTTTTTGGCTCGGAAGTAGGTCATGTGGGTACTCAAATTGATCGGGAGAATGAGCTGAACAAGAATATGCAAGAATTTTCAAAATCAGATGGATAATAACGGAGTTAAGGTCGGAAAAGTACCGGAAAAGTCATAGATTTGCACAAAATGGGTTAGTTTTAGGTGAGTTACGCTAAACTGTGGTATCTAAGGTTAGGTTTGGTTAGGTTAGGTTAGTTTAAGTTAGGCTAGACTATGTTAGGTCTAGTTAGGTTATGTTAGACTATGTTAGGTTTGGTTTGATTAGGTTAGTTTAGGTTTGGTTAGGTTTTATTGGATTTGGTTATGTTTTATTAGGTTTGGTTAAGTTAAATAAGGGTTGGTATTGTTAGATTAGGATTATAATATCACATTCTTACTTTACCAACCTTATCCATACCTTACTTTAACGTTTTAAACCAATCATAATGTAACATGAAATAATTCAACTTATCACAACCTAACATAACCTAACCTAACCTAACCTAACCAAACCAAACCAAACCAAACCAAACCAAATACAATCTAAACTAACATAACCAATCCCTATCTAATTTATTCCAGCCAAATCCATCTTCATATGACCTAAACAAAAGTTGGTTTATCAATTTTTATGTTTTTTGGCTTTATCTCGACGATTGTACGTCAGATCATGAAAATTATTGCAGAATGTTGTTCAGCGTGTAATTTCCTTTAATTTGAGTACCCACATGATATGTTTTAGACAAAGTTTGTTTTCGGCTTTTCCGACGCTTTTCCGGCCGTATCTCCGTTAATATCCAACGTATCTTTAAAATTCTTACATATTCTTGTTCAGCTCGTTCTCCCGATTAATTTGAGTACCCACATGACCCATTTTTGGGGTGGACATTTTTTTCCGGTTTTTCCGATTTTCCGGCATTTTCCGACGTTTTCCGCGGAAAAAAACTATCGTTTTCAGAATCAGCCCGTTATTTCCTACATTTTGAAAAAAAATTTTCAATTTCGGAGGTAGTACTGTAAAGTGAACATTTACCCAAAACAGTTCGCTTGCTGGCTGTAGTTAATTGCTTATAAGAATGGATTTGTTATGGGAATAAAGGTTTCATTTTTTACGTTTATTTACTCAGAACAGCCTTGATACATTTTCATTATGACAAGTGTCATCAATTTTAACAATCGTCAAGTGGAGGAAATATATGAGAATTTTCTTTAAGTCTGTGTCAGATATTGGTATTGGGTATTAAAGTTTTAAAAATTAATACTTATTGTGCTAACTACATTTTAAATGTTTTGGATTCTATAGAATTAAATACCAGCAATAAATTAGTTTTATGGCTTATCATTTAGATTTGACAATTATAAAAAAGTAATATAAAAAATTTAATTTGTCTATGGATGTATTAACAAATAGAAAATAAACTTTCAAGGTACTTACCTCAAAATTGCAAAACTGTCTTGGGGACAATTGAATAGACTTCAACAAATAATCAATAAATTACAAATAAAATACACATACTTTTCTAAAGATCTATTTCACTTTTGTTCAATATGAATAAAGGACTTGCCTTTAGATTATGACACTAAGACGTAGTTCGGTAACATTGCCTATTCTCTCAATGAGCACTGGCTTTTTAATAGTTACAAGACCACTCCAAATTGTAAGAGGCTTGAAAATTCAAGCCTCTAACAATTTAAAATAAAAAAATACATAAATGTATTTTGTTACATGTTTGTTAAATATTCTAGTTGCTCTATCTATTTATTTTAAATACATTAATTTGAGGCGAAAGTTTGTCTTAATTAAAAATTTAAGAATTTGTTTGCTAAGTGAGCAGGTCTGCTGCACAAATTGTGATTAGAAAGTGGTAAGTTACAAGGCGACCTGTAAGACTATTGGCAATACACATTTAATTAATTTACATCCTATGTTGTATTACAGACGCGACTCTCTGAACTTATTATTTTAAACATTTTTTTGTATATTTAGGTCACTAAAGAAGTAAACTACTGCGTAAGAAATAAAGATGTAAGAAAAAATGAGAAAAAGCGGCCAAAACAAGCAAAATATCAGATTTTATTTTTTTGTAATGTGTTCTACCAATTTAAAAAATCTGAAAATTGTCATAGTCATAGAAAAACAGTTTCAGCACCATATTTATTTTTTTCAAGGAATCCATATTTTTTGTTATGTTTTTTATGAATTTTTTAAAACAAGAAACGTTTCTCAAAATTACAGTTTTTTCCTAAAAATTCCTTTGCTCACATAATGTTGTAGGGCTTAAAATTACCTTTCTTTTAAAAAAAAAAGAAAACAATTTTTCGTCAACTAATAAGGAAGTTATGAAGAAAACACGTATATTTACGTTTTATTTAATTTTGAGGGTACTTTTGCACATTTTGACCTAAAAACTGGGGGATCTTTATTTTTGGGATGAGAAACATCCTGAAATTTGTTCACTATGAAATTCCACTGGGGCCATTTTGACTATCTTATCCGGCTATGCCCTTTTATTTTTCTATGTAAAGAAACAAAAAACCCCCCATTTTTGGGGGGTTTAACCCCTTTACCCCCCCTTCCGGTGGTCTGTTCGGGCTGGTTCACGAACTCGTCCGAGTGATTGCCACTTTACACGTCTACATATATATAAATTTTCTTCACTGGCAAATAAAACAAGTTCAAGTTGCAGGTATTTCTGAACTTTTCGATCCCTAGTTAAAAATAATACACTAAATATAGAGTACCAAATATTTTTCGTTCGTAACGTTAGCCGTGCCGTCAAGCAACCACTACAAGTAAACATTACTTAGTTTTTCACTTAATCTAACTCAAGCATAACATCGACAGAGGGGTGAACAAGTTCCTTTGAGGATTCCAAGCTTGTCTAGTTTATCCTCTACAGTTAACGAGGGCCAATAAGTGCAGAAGTTAATGAGTCGTTGAGTGTTAATTAAAAGCCCCGGTCTAACTTGCATTTGAAATTTGCACAGGATGAACTTTCGACGAGTTAAAAACGCTTTAAACCGTTTCTCTCGAAGAACGTCATTACACATTGTACGTCACTGTTCCTGGTTCCGCTACAACTAACAGATCGCGCCACAATCATACTTCACTCATCTGTCATTCATATACTTGGCTTAAAATACTTTCCTGGGTAGGTCGACATTTCATGTTTAAGTATCCTTTTATCCTATACTCTTATATGTTATCATGCTCGTATGCTTGCTTGCTTGCGTGCTTGCACAATTATCTCTAAAACGACTCCGAGGATTTCCTTCGAATTTTGAAAATAAGTTATTTTTGGCTCAAACACGTCTTTTATGCAGATTACTTGGCCAGAGAAAATCTAATAACATAATAAATCGAATTTTAAAGTATAAAATTTTAACATTGGCCTTATGGGTTGCCGTGATAGCAACGAAAATAAACAAGGAAAGTGTAAACAAATGAAGTAATCATAACAGCTGTTTGGAATCTACAGCCATGAAGGGAAAATACAGCAAGTGGGATGAAGAGTCCATGTAGCAATAAAATACCCCCGTTGCAGCAGACCTGCATACTCAGCGAATTTCAAGTGCAAAACAACATATTTCGATCCAACATAGCGAGATTTGACATGTTTTTGTAAGCTCCATAAGAATAACATGATGGGGAATGAGTATGGAGGTTTGCTGCTACAGGTATATTAAAACTGGGTAATTTTAATTCAATATTTAGTAGATCTGAACTAGAAGAAGCCATTTACCAAATTTTATCAAGATATGTCGAGAAATAAGCGAGATATAGAATTTTACTTTTTTCCCATAAGGTTAACATTGGGACAACGTACTGTGTTTACCACTTTCAATATCTCAGCAACCAATGGACATAGAGCCATGATTCAAAATACTAAACTGTTTGTTTTTTGGGCTGAATTCAATGGTGCCAATAAAAATTTGAAAAATTTTATTTTTCTATGTAAAAATCTCAAAAAACCCATTTTTGGGGGGGTTTATCCCCCTTTACCCCCCCTTCCGGTGGTCCGATCGGGCTGGTTTACGTACTCGTCCGAATAATTACTACTTTACACGTCTATGCCAAATTTCATTCCGATTGGACCATTTTTGCGCAAGTTATCGTGCTTAAAGACACACACACATATATATATATATATATATATATATTTATGAAAGTGAACAAATGGTGTTTATGGCATCTGAGGACCTCAAAAAGAAAAGTTATGATGGTTTTAGGCTTAGGTCTTACCATGAGACCTACGGTAACAGCTTCTTCCTTATAGGGGAAATTCGCTAAAAGGTTTCTATTTATCAATTTTATGACATTGACATATTTTATAGTAACTGGATGAACTGGTAAACATGAAATAACACCGAGCAAGGCTCGGTCCACCAGGTACTTATACACTTATACGAGCAATGTTATCGTCCGTTCTTGTATGCTTGCTTGCTTGTTTGCACAATTATCTCAAAAACGGCTCCGAGTTTTTTGTTCAAAGTCGGAAATAAGTAGTTTATGACTCAAAAACGTGTTCTATGCAGACAACTCGGTTAGAGAAAATGTTTCAAGTTAATATAACGAATTTTAAAATTGTAATATTTCAATATTGACTTTATGAGTTGCCGTAATAGCAACGAAATAAACAAGAAAGTGTAAACAAATTAAGTAATCATAACAGGAAACTACAGCCATAAGGGAAAATACAGCGTGTGGCATAAATATTGCATAGAGTAATAAAACGATTTTTATTTATAAATTTTATGACACTGAAATATTTGATAGTAATTAGATGAACTGATAAACATAAAAATAGACCGAGCAAGGCTCGGACCACCAGGTACTAACTACAATAACAGCTACCGGCCATTTGAGATCGCAATAGCAACTTTTTATCGTTATACCCGGTTTTTAAGGGAAAACTAAACTAGACATAATGTATGAAAAGAAGAAATTTAAAGTATTGTTTAGTTTAATCTAGCTTACTTGAAACAAACACAGATGAAGAATTATACAGATTGGCAACCCAATGCACTTTTTCGGGAGGCGTCAAGATTGCTAGGTTATTTTGTCACCCATATTGCATTTGCATCAAGGATATAATTTCGCCAATTTTAAATCTTTAGGTCCCAAAGAACCGGTAAAGCTAATAATAATTTTGCAATCAGTGCAATTTGGGTGGCATAACAGCCCAACAAACTTGACGCCGCTTGAAAAAACGGACACGAAAAAATGTATTAGGTTGCCAAACTTTTAAGTCCTTCATCTGTAAAACAAAGTAGTACAAATGAGCACCTAAAATCTATCGACATTCGTCTTCTAGATTACCTTTGATGTAACAGTAAATTTGTTTACCCGCCTTCAATACCTGAAGGGCCCCTCATCAACATTTCCATGCATGTGTAATGCGGATTCACAGAGAGTCGTCAGTTAGACTGAGAACGGTGAAATGTTAATGAAATACAAACACAGAACATGTGAGGTAACTGCCACAGTCTTGCGATTGATGTGTCGGTGGATCAGAGCACGAGCAAAGAGTCACTCGGTTTTGGGGATGAGATCTTTTAAAATATCCATCTTTTTTTACGTATCAGAACCAAATTATCAAAATTGTTTTTTCATCATGCTGACCCAGAAAGCAGTTTTCAGTTTCTTTTTGTTGGCTCGAAAGTTACCCATTGTCGTCTTAGGCCGGCAAAAGGACGGAAAAACGGAAGTACTGTAAACTATCAGCTGATTTGCAGCGAACCGACTTTTAATGCTTTTCTATTGGTTACTTTTTAGAGGAATGCAGTGGCAGCACTTGCAGCAGTAGCAAATGTTTGTTCTGTTTTTTATAGGTTCGAAGGATTTAGGAACGTATTGGTTTATGCAAGGACTATACGATATGATTTAAAGTATGATGAAAATTATCGTACGTTACACGGCCGGAAATTCTTCCGTACTCGCATGGAAATTCCGAACTCACATGCTCGTCCGCGGCAAAACAGTACTTTCCGGCTTAGTTAACGTAATATACTATTACAATACTGCAAAAATCTAAAATAAAACTTTGGATATTTTTCAATAGTTCATTTTTTATGTTTAGATTTACTTATTTTAATTAGGTACCTATAATGGTATCGTGAAGAACAAGAACACAATACCAATGCCTCCACAACCCCAGAGTGGCAGACACGCCGACTGTAGTCCATTTATACTTCTCGTTAGTCTAATGTGGATGTTCTTTGTAATGTGGGGATGTATACGTTGTGATAGAGAGGCAAAATGGAGTACACAATCACTATGCGTATTTTCCGATCAATGATAAACGACAGGAGGGCTAGGCCTATGTTGAGGGCTAGCGGATTTGTACCCCGTCGCGGCGCCGGCGTCACTGGTCTAAACATTTTACTGGTTCCTTCAATAAGTCACATGCAAATTTGCAGTACATTAATGTCATGCGTGGTAACGTACAAGAAAATGAAGGCGTTCACTGTGCCGACGTCAGGTCGGGCGGGAATATTCGTTTTGTCGTACGCACACCTGAGAACCCAGCGACGAGAACGACCTGTCTAGTTATCAATGACTGTCTGATAACCTGTAAATGCGTTGCCGCCACTTACACTTATATTATCGTCAATTACTCACTTAAAAATTGTTGGCATGCCAGTTTTAACTACATGCACTTCAAAATATGATTAGTACTGCAGGTTCATCAATAGCTAATTGTAAGTTGCACTTATTTTACGGATTACTTAACGACCTTTAACCGCCTCTAATTTAAATGTATGACCAGGCCTACCAACACGGGGGGTACAAATCCGGGGTCGGAATTGTTACGCAACTGTTCAGCCAACCTTGAGATGTCAGGTGATAAAAATACATAATAATTAATTTATCCGTTCTAAAAGTTCCCGGCCGGAATTGTACCCCCGTCCTGTGACGTCAAAATGACGTAGGCGTTTTTTCTGGGGGTACAAATCCGAGGGGTACGATTCCGGCAAACCTACGTTACGAGTGACCCGATGGTCACGACCGTAATGGTCACCGTGAATGGCCACGACCATAATGGCCACCGTGAATGGTCACGACCGTAATGATCACCGGAAATGGCCACTCGCCTCTTGCTCGCACGGGATTTTCATGCCGGGCGTGTGACGTACATTATATAATACTACTTTACATTATACTTTACATTATACTACTCAGAAAAAAACTTAATTTTTCAATCATAACGTATTCTTTTGATAAACCATTACGTTTCACAATTCTTCAAACCTAACCAATAATAATCAAATAAACATTTACTAATGTTACCAATGCTTCCACTACATTCCTCTGAAGTAGTCAGCATTAAACGTCATAAAACATAATAAACATAAAAAACATAATCATAATAAACATGCATTAAACGTTTGTAGTTTGCTGCTATCATCTGATTGTTTTGATTGTTATTTCCGTTTCCTAGTGCACGTTAAATTTATAACGTGCAGTTATTTGTAAAGAGTAACTTACAAATTAGAGCCATAGGAGTAAGGCACAGAAAACAGAATGATGTTTTTGTGTATATGATGTAATTAAATATGCGTACAGTAAAAATGCATGATATTATTTAGGAAAGAAAAATATGTAGTCGAGTATTCATCTAAACGAAGATCTATGACTATTTTGTAAAGTACACATTTTAAACTTTTTAAACTAATAATTTGTTTCGTGTAATGAGAAAACATGACAGCAAGTTGCAAGACGGCCTGGCAGTTAATTACTGGAGTTAAGACTAACTCGCAGTAATTAGTGACAAAACTCTTCTCAAACTTCTTGATTGGCAAACTATTTCTTCGGTGTTTGTTTGTTGCTCTCACGTTTTCAAGCTTCCTGATGGATGCCACTTTAATTTATTCAATAAATTCAGGTATTCTTTAGTTAATTTGAAACTTTTTTTTAAATTGAAACCCATAATGTAGTTTTAGTTTTATATAGTTAAAAATATAAATTGTATAATAAGTTGTTTCTTTTGATGATTCCATACCGAAGCTGGTCATTCCCAAATTTGACGCTCAGGACTTTCAAATCAATTTAATTTCACTCCAAATTTCCCACTGATTAAAACAATAATCAAGAGCAAACACGGTTTATCTTTGCCAATCAAGAAACGTATCCATCTTGAATTTTTCTTACATTTATTTGATTTATTAAAATATTTAAGTTTGGTTATATGACTGGTTAGGTTCGTTCACGTATTTACTTAAAAGCCGTTCTTATAACCCTCATGAATGGCAATAAATCGATGTCGCTATCCCCTTCAGATGCTTGTACTTCGTCGCAAGTGAAATGTTACAAGCCGCGCAGTATGATTTGGAGCGAGATCCATCTGTATTTTTGTTTATTTATGTCCGCGAATCAATGTTCTACATAAAATTTGCGGTTTTTGAGCTATGAACAAAAATATTAAAAGGAGTATGATTTTTTGTATTTTTGACAGTGCAGTATCACAAAATATTGTTGACAAACGTCCAATTTGAATTCAGCGTCCCCCCCCCAAAAAAAAAAGATTCATGAAACAACAAAAATCAATACCAGCCAAACCTTTCCCGTGAAAAAACACATATTGAAATCATTGAAATAGTTTGTATGGCAAACTTTTACACATATTGTAAACAGATGTTCCTTCATTCTCATTTATCAATGCGTAATAGCAACTCCCGATTTAAAATTTTTTTCTGAAGTGGAATAGAGCGGACGAGTGAACGTCCTCTCCAGGTTATCTTTGACTGCAATATTTGTCAGAATGACGACCGATTGATAATTCGTCTCCTTTATAATTGTATCGGATATTCTGAAATTTTGTGCTTTGATAAATTTTCGTTCAATTACATAATCAATGTCGCCGCCGGCTGGAAGGGGCTGATTAGTTTCTAATGACTCCCGCCTAATCGCTACGATGATTCTTGGCTTAATTTACATACGCATTTACATTTGGCGCTCGGCCGGGGTATCAGGACCGTGTTGAAATGTAGTTCCAACATTATAACTTTTTGCCTTTATTTTAATAAGAATTCGCAGGAGAACAATGCGTCATTTTTGAGATTGATCTTCGGTCTGTAACCAATTCAATGATTCGTTGGTATTTTCATGATTTTGGTTGTGTCAGATACAGTGATTGACGTTATGTCAGACTAAAGCTGTGTTAGATTAAGGCCACACTAAAAAGGTGCTACAGCGATCCCAGCGCTGCGCCACGTGACATTAGTAGGCCGGGAACCAACATCCTATGTTTACATTTTATTACTAAACGTAATTATATTATTTGTTTATTTACGTTTCCTATACTGTACTAGAACTAATACAACTATGAAGCGCGAGAGGGAGGGAAAACTAAATACTTATCAAAAGCCAGCGACAGTCCAACCCCTCGAAGGCAGTCGTAAACGCACGGGGGATTCCGAAATTTCCGAAAATTCCAGAGTCTAGTCACCAACTAGAGGACAAGCGATAAACTTTTAGGGCAAGATATAAGCAATATCAAACCAAATCAAATCTTTCATCCAATAGGAAACGACGTCGTGACAAAAAACCCAAATGCTCCAGCTAATGATTACTTAGCGGGATCTTGCGAATTATACCCGTTGGTTTTCGTGTGTTGACTGAGGGACATTCCTGGCGCTGGTGAACCATAAGTGAAAATTCCTTCCCTCTTGCGCTTCATAGTTGTATCAATTCTTATAAAAGTAAAATATTACTTACGTTTTAATCTTTTGTTTTGTAAGTAACTGTTGAGTGGTATAGGTGTGAGTCCTGATCCAGACTTTCAGCCGGCCAACTAGTTTGACGTCACAAATTCTGCAGCATGGCTTGTTTTTTAATGAGGCCTTGCGCTATGTTAGATTGACGCTTAACTCGACAAAACTCGATGAATAGCTACATGAAGGAGAATAACTTACGAGACGTTTGATTCCTTTTATGGTTTGTAAATCTTCGTCGTAATATTTTTGGACTAGAAACCACTAATAATTTTAAATGCCACTTTCTCAGGAGTTTAAATTCATATGAAAAATGCCACCGAAAAAATTATATACACTAATAATAAAAGCAGATACTCAGATACTTGAATCGTCTTTTATTAACTCACTTTTTGAACACTATTCAACTTTTTATTATTGTTCGTGGAAATTGAAAGAGACGGGAAAATGGATTGTTAAGCCTACCCACTGTGAGGGGGACCTCAGTTTGGATTGTTTATATGTCCCTTCCCTGATCGCAGGCCACTCTCTGGCTTTCGGTATCATCATTACATTACAGGTAAATTAACAGCTGGTAAAATATCGCGGGAAATGAAGCCAACTCGAAGATTATAAATCGTTCAGGAAATATGAAATAATTAATGTAGATTGTAATTCAATAATTATTCTGGCAAATGAATCACTTATGAAAACTAAACTAATTTAAGGCATGGAGATATCGGGGTCTAGTACTTACATGCAAAACATTAAAAAATCAGACTATTGGTTTCGTCTCAAGTTCTGTTTACATTTACTCTGACAAACATTTACAAAATTCAAACTGAAGGCCCCTGTACTATGAGAACCTATTATTAAACATACAGTATACAGACGTGCGGACTGAAGTTACTCAGTGAAACCCACTTTTTTTGGATACGCAGGCAAAGCCGTAGCCAGGAATTTTTCTTTGGGGAGGGAGGGGGCTTTGCGGTTATACAGGAAGTGAATAAAAATAACTTTCTAAGCTTTTATTTTGATGCAATTCAAACATTTTCGGGGAGGTTTAACCCCCTGACCACTCCCCTTTATTGGCTACAGTTTTGGATAAAAGAATCACTAAAACAAAATTTTCACTAACAAGTAAAATTCTGAAATTTTACATAACAATACTTTCTTCTTAGAGCCTACTAAGTATAGACTGGAAGCTGAAAAGCTATCTTCTTTAACGTTAGTTTTGTGTTTCCTTGTGTCTTTGAATTTAAGTCAATTAAATATTGGTTTATTGTTAGAAAGTGCAACAAGTTTGATAATTTGACGCAATCAATCCTACATGTGTCGGCCAAAAATGAAGAGGACAAATATCAATAATTAAAAAAAGTAAGTAGTTATCCAACCACCCGAAACTCGTACCCACTGTTCACCTCGTATTCACTGATTCATTTATGATTCGCGATGAACATAATTAAGGGCTTGATTTCAAAGTTGGCGCTTGACCGGACGCACCTCTGCCACAGACCGTCAGCCACACGTCCGTGTCCGGCCGCCAGCCTTCCGCATCACTGTGCATCACACACCGATTGGTGCTCCAGCTAATCTGTTTATTCTGGCTTTCTAATTCCGAAATTCGTCTAAAATAATGTCTGTCGGAGGTTCGGTTATATGATTTTAATCGCGTTAGCTAAATAACGATTAATGACTTTTTTAATTTTGTAAATGTATTTAATTTTATCGAGGAAAACGTTCGTGAACGGAGGAAGCTGAAAATTAAATCCGTGTTGACAATCTGAATCTATGATTTGGATATGAGTTTCAACACAGAATGATTTCGGTACAATACCAAATTATCTAAGGCTAATGAGAAGCTTTGCAGTAAGACTTACAGTTAATAGGCCTAAACTCATTTTTAATGAATGTCCACCTATAGATGGACGGACTATACAGTAGTACTCTATAGCCCTAGATTCAAGATTCTTTATTGTCGGAACATTTTACAATGTATGACATCTTCAGATAATACGAATTGCCAAATATTTAGATTAGGCCTATTACAAATCATTAATGGATCAACATTAGGACCTCTTCTTTTCCTAATTTACATAAATAATCTTGGGAAGGTTAATTTGGGGAATGCAAAAATTTTTCTTTACGCAGATGATACCGCCTTACTATTTGAAGGCGACAGCTGGGAGGAGGTCTACAGGGACGCGGAGTGTGGCCTGCTCACCGCCAAGCGTTGGTTTGATCAGAACGGGCTGACTCTTAATTTATCTAAAACCAAGTGCATGCCAATATCTTTAAGAGCCTGTTCTGATCCGACTAATTTAAGTCTTAGATTGCATACTTGTGGTGCTGGGAATGGGTGTGCAGCGTGTGAGAGTGTTGAGTGCGTGCATGAATACAAATACCTAGGGGTTGTGTTCGATTCCCGCATGAAGTGGTCTGAGCATGTGAACTATATTAGAAATAAATTACGTAAATTCATATTTATTTTTTCGCAACTTTCAAAATTACTTTCTTTGTCTCTGCTTAAAACAATTTATTTTGCCTATATTCAGTCATTGCTGCAATACGGGATTTTAGCATGGGGGGGTGGATTTAAAAGTAATGTTTCTCCTCTCGAAATTATCCAGAAATCTGTAATCAAAGCTGCTCTTGGCAAACCACGTCGCTATCCATCTGAACAACTCTTTGATGATTTTAAAGTTTTTAGTATCTCCCAGTTATACAGTAGAACTCTTCTTTTGTATATTTTCAAAAACAAACAAACTATATTCAGCCAGCCCAATCATAATTATTTAACCAGATCTGCTGTGAGTACAGGGATTCAATTTCCTAAAATAAATCGAACAATTAGTAAAACATCTTCACATTATTTGGCAGGAGTAATTTTTTCAAAGCTTCCTGGATTTTTAAAACACCCAAACCAATGTAGCATAGCTACTTATAAGAATCTTGTAAATAACTGGTTACTGATAGTTGGTAGAGATAAAATTGATAGATACCTCTGCTCACTGTATTCATAGTCTGTGAATATGTTGCATGTGTGCATGTGTGTGCATGTGTGGGCATGTGTCTGTGTGGATGCTTTGGTGTGTGTGTATGTGTATGAGTATGTGTGTTCGAGTGAGTGAGGGGTTGGAATTGTGTGAGAGTGGGGGGGGGGCTGAGAATGGATGTGTGCTCGTGTATGGCTGTGCGATCCAGGTTTCTTGCAGAAATAAACAATTATGATACATATTTTTATCAATAACATTACCGCCTGCTGTAACTTCTGTTTTCTCTATGTTTAGGATTTTTTTTGTCAAAATAAGTAAGCCAATTTTATTTTAATTTATGTTTTTTAACATCTTCAAATAAGTAGTTTTGTTAAGTGCTGCAGCGTCTGTTTGGTGTTGGACTGTTCTGGACTCATTCCTCACACACAGGCAAGATATGCCTATGTGAGGTTTTTCCAGTTAATGTAATATAATGTTTTGTACTGCTGTAATTTTGGAAATAAATTGATTTGATTTGATTTGATTTGAATGCTATATGGACACCAGACAATCAAATAGTTTTTCAAATTGATTTTAAAACACTTAGCATTAAGTTTCTTGATATGAGCAGGTAGTTTATTGTAGATTCTTTTACCAAACACAGTGAACCCATTTATAGTGGATTTATAATTGCACTGATTAACTCTCAAAGATTGAGCTTGCCTTGTAAAATGATGATGGACAGAACTATTGACAGGAATATTAGCTGAATTTCTTTTAACAGACATAAGTCATTCAAAGACATATAAAGCAGTAATTGTCATTATTCTAAATTCTTTAAACAACGGTTTACAATGTGTCCTACTGTGAACATTAGCAATTGATCTGACAGCACGTTTTTGAAGCACAAACAATTTATTAACATTGGTATCATTACCCCAGGCAACAATGCCATATGACAAGTGACTCTGAATATATGCATAGTACACCGCAATAAGTACCTCATAAGTGACAATAAATTTTAATCAATTCGACATAAGAATGCCTTTTGACAGTTTAGTGAATAACATTTGTACGTGAGCATCCCATTTCATATTACTTTGTAGTGTGATTCCCAAAAATCTAACTCAAGTGACCTCTGAATTAAAGCCTAAACTTAACTGTAATACCTGAGTTTTATCCTTATTTAGGCACAATGAGTTGGCAGCAGTCCAATCTTCAACAACAGAATTAACCATACCTATAACATTACTATCACAGAACAGCTTAGTTAGAACTCTTAATCTGTACAGCTAAGTCATCAGCGAACATAAATGCCTTTGTACTAGGGTTACTAAATGCAGCAGGTAAATCATTCACATAAATAATAAAAAATATTGGGCCTAATGTGGACCCCTGGGGCACACCTGTGGTTACCACTAAAAATTGTGAAAAACAACCATTATAATAACTGCTTTAAACCTGTCACATAGATAAGACACAATCAAATTAGTTAACATATCATTGAAACCATAAAACTTAAGTTTACGAATCAATATTGCATGTGATATGGTGTCGAAGGCTTTCGACATGTCGTAGAAGCTGCCCAACACTTTATTTCTACTATCGAGCCAAGAAATACAATTTTCCATAAACTCAGATATGGCACTACAAGTTCCTCTATTAGGCCTAAATCCAAATTGACTCTCGTTAAACAGTAAATTATTTTCAAAATATTTAATGATTTGTCTATACAAAATTATTTCAAATACTTTTGCGACAACAGGTGTTATAGACACAGGCCTATAGTTATTATAATCTAAAACAGAACCTTTTTTCAACAAAGGAATTACCTTGACTAGCTTTAAACATTTAGGAAATGTACAGCTTTCAATACAGAAATTGACAGCAAATCCTCTGTAATTGACAGCAAATTTACGTTGTATACAAGAATAATCTGTTAAAAACTAACATCTTTTTACCCATTGTAAACTGCATGTATACAAAGAATAATTCACATTAATTTTGAGTCCAATACAGGTGATTTTTTAGAATTTTTATAGAATATTTGATCGTAGTTACTGCAATATAATGTAATACTTTGTTATTAAATTCAAAGGTTTCCCAAAAATTCTTGAACAAATCATGGGATTGTCCCTCTTGCCCCAATAAGGAGACCATTTCAATTTCTTTAACCTGATATTTTTCTTTTTAATAGTCCTTGGTGTTTTTGTAAATAGTACCTGGTGGACCGAGCCTTGCTCGGTATTATTTTATATTTACCAGTTCATCCCATTACTATAAAATATCCATGATGTTTATAAATACACTTTTTTATTACTCCATGCAATCTTTACCCCACATGATGTATTTTTCCTAGATGGCTGTAGTTTACAAACAGATGTTATGATTACTTCATTCGTTTACACTTTCCTTGTTTTTTCATTGCTATCATGGCAACTCATAAGGCCAATTTAACATTTTGCTAATTTAAAATTTATTTTACTTCATTAGATTTTCTCTGGCCAAGTAGTCTGTATGGAACATGTTTTTGAGTCACAAATTACTTTTCAAAACTTTGTAGGGAACCCTCGGAGCCGTTTTTGAGATAATTGTGCAAAAAAGCAAGCAAGCAGACATGCACATAAGATAACATTGCTCATATCTATAAGTATAAAAGAGGATGTTGGTATATATATATATAGCATTGATAAACTCAGACACTGCTGGACCGATGGCCACGAAACTTGGTAGATACATGTAGAATTTCATGGAGTAGGTTTATACACCTTCAATTTCATGATAACTTTCAGGGCTTAGCCCTGGGACCGTCTTAAAGGTACCCATGTCAGGGATTTTGATCGAATTTGAGTTAGATTTGTTTACTAACAAAACATGTGAAAGTAAAATTTAAAACAGGTGATGTAAATTAATGGTATTTCTTTCTGCTATTTAATTGTATTTGTTTACATGAAGATTTGTTACTTGGTGCCAGATGGTTAATGAATTAAGATTTTTGAATATATTTTAAGTGCAATACACTATATAAAATGCTGGTATGTAGTATAAAATAAAATAAATAATTGATATTACTGAAGGTCTTCTGTGATCACTGATCACTTATACTTGAAGGACTTCTTTTTTATGACAACAAACTGCTGTTTAAAGAGGAAGAGTGTGCTACTGTAAAGTATTAATTTTATCTACAGCACTTTGAAAAAATTGCCGGGACGGCTCATTCAATCTTTTTGTTCAATATAGAGTCTAAAAACGTAAGACAGCACTTTATAATAATTGCTGGAGTGGAATTGTAATTTTTTGTTCAAGGTAGACCCTAAAACCTTAAGAAAATGATCTTTTACAGTGAATAAAATTTCAAGTCATGTTCTATGGTTCCTCTAACACGTATGCTTTCATGAAGGAAAGAAATAGGATTTCTAATACGCAGGACTGCTGCGACAGGGGTGCAATAAATGTCAAATTAAGGGTAACTATGCTCAAGGCCCCACAGTGTGGCCTTGCTATGCTACATATGCGAGCAGATTCAAAGCTGCCGAAAAAGCCAAGGGTGCCATTCCTTATATCGTGCCTCATGATCATCATCAGTGCAAGCTCAGATACCGTGCGTTAAGCAGAAACGACCATAAATTCTTCTCGGCGTTTGTCTTGGGTGAGCCAGTCTCTGTAAATTTGCTTCTTGAGTGTGCGAGCGCAATCCTCTTCACCTGATAGCAAGATCGACTGGACAGCCGATACAAGCAAACAGCACTTGCAAGAGGAAGGACCGCCGATATTGGTCATGAGCCTACCCAGGGCAGCAACACCATTTGGGGCTTTGTCGGTGGGGCGCTTTTTTCCTATAGACAGGCACTTCAGGCAGGAATAGAATACCCCCGTCGTAGAAAATGCGTACTAAGAGCAAATTTCTAAAAACTTTTTTTGTTTTATGGAAGTACATTTGATATGTTTAAAGAAGTAGATTTTACAATAAGACAAATAAATGGGAAAGCAAAACCTGTATGATAGTTATTGGTCTATAATAAAACCACGGCTTTGTTTTTCATTTATGGCTTCATTCTCAACATAAGAAGAAGAGGTCGGGCTAGCCGGTCGCTCTACACGCGCGCCGCTCGTACTGTACAGTTTGCTGCGTCACATCTCAATGCATCAGTTATCCTGTTTAATCAGGTGGCAGACTCGGCCGATATAACTGATCCTCTTACTGTCTTTAAAAATAAATGTTTAGATAGATTAAGAAGTATCACGTGATGACCGGAATATCTGCAATAAATTTTAAACCATGCATTTTAAATATTTTCTATATTTTTTTTGTATCCATTAAAATTCAATTTTCAGTTTTATTATTTTTTGTTGATGTCTGTGCGCTAACGCTTTTTGCATGTGAACATTTTTTATTATTTAATATTTTTATACATTTTAGGGCCATAGTGATAAGCTTAAATATTTAGAGATCCACCCCTGTAATTGGACTTTGCCTGTTGGGGTGGAAATTGCAGGATTGCTATTTTATTTAAGCATGAATTTATGTAAATAGCTAATAATTTTATTTTTAAGAATTATCGTGCATGTATCTGCATTTCCCATGTAATGATTTATTCCTGCAATAAATTATTATTTATTTATAACGGAAACGTTTTCAATCTCCCCTGTTCCTTTGCTTGGTTAAATTATTTGATTTTACTTCCATATCAGTTATATAATCATTATGTTACAACATTACGCTACACTATGATAATGGACTACAGTACTTCCCTGATATCCTTTCTTAGGTTAAAAACCAGTTTGATTAAAAATCATTACTAAATCCTCATCACTATTTGAATTAAACCAATAGTTAATTACTCTTCGGCTCAACAGTTATTAAATTTGTAAGCCTGTATTACGATTTTACATAATCCAGAGAAACGTTCAATGGCACAGATTCAAAACAGATTAGCAATATGTAAATTAATGCAAGAATGATTGCTGCAATTAGGTTCGGAGTTATTGGAAACAAATCAAGGGCCTTGCATGGGAACGAGTTATTGCCATCATTAAAGACACCTCTATAAACAATTCCGTTAGTATTTACAATGAACATTTATAAATTCTATGTAAACATTAGACTGAAGAACAAAAGATGAAAATTTAAATAGGATTAACAATTGTTGAAGTCATCATCCAGCAGTAACCAACCATATATCAACCATACTAGGGGGCCCATGCGCAAATTGCGCATTTAAATTACTATTTGTATATGTGAGAAAATCAGGAGCGTTGAAATCGCCCTCTAGAAATAATTCAAAGGTTTGAAGGTCGAAGCCGTAAAAGAAATGCCCATTTTAATTATTATCAGTCGCCGGCGTCGGTGCGCTTTATTATAAGCTTTAAACTGACACTTCAATCGTAAAAGTCGGTCAAGTTGGACGGCTGCAAAAGGGATCTAACAGAGAAAACCCTTATTGTATTTAGTATATAGATAGTGGCCTCCAAATCGTGTATTTATAATAAGTTATACATTAAAAGAATAATGAGGGAAAATTCAAACAATCCCTATTTATTATAGTACAACTTACATTCATAGCATATTGGATGTACCTTACATTATAAGGTCTATCTTATAATTATATTTTTATAATATCTAGCTTACCACATGGTTTTTCAATCAAGTATCTGCATCACATGTTTTATGTAAACAAATCAGAAGTTTTTAAATCCCAATGCTTTTTAAATGGCAGATATTTTACGTTATTTCTCGTTTTCTGGTGAGTTTCAAGCAATTCCAGTATTTTTCCCGCCATCACGGAATAGAGACCTTTAATTTGAGCCCTCTCCTATATTTCTACGACTTGCCAGATGCCCACAACTTTGACGCAAAGAATCGCCTTACGAAATTAAATATATGATTCAATATTATTGTTTGAATTTTAAGATTAAAGAGATTAATTCACATCGTTCTTTAGTCTTTCATTTTCTATTGGCCTAAAAATGTTTTTAGACTTAATGTTGTAGGGGTAACTGTAAGCGAACAGAATCCATATTTTTTTGCCAAGTGTGCCATATTTTTAGCTGACTTCTTTTTATGCATGATAAGTGAGCAAACATGTATTTCAAAACATGTTAATTTTAGGATGGGCTTTTAAATAGACTAGGTGTATTAATTGTTTTAGAAACAACTAAGATATTGGTAATATCTCATCAATACGCTAAACACATTGTACTATGTTGTCTTTTTGCGCAGCTTGAAATGTAAAACAGTTCCTGCCTGCTAACTGACTTTACAAATTGTGTAGCTCAAATAAAACTAAAATTTATTTAGTTTTAGTTTACACCGAGCTCTTTCCAATGACAACATTGGATATTAAAATTTCTTCAGGACTCTAGGAGGTGTTTTATCACTAAACTAAATTTATTCTTCCATGAATTTTATTGCCTTGATTTTTGAAAAGCTATGAGGCGTAGTTCTGAGAAAAACATTAATTCTGAGGAAATTCCCCAAACCTAGTCCTTCAACATTAATTTGACAAATAAATCTTTCAGATCAATTCAGTAGTCAACCAGTACTCAAGTTTCAACTGTGTTCATGTATATAGAAACACAAAGGATAATCCATCATGCACCCAAATGCTGTAAAATATCTTTTAACACAACAACAACAAAATTCAATTACCTATCCAAACCACAGAACTGGGCAAAGTGGTGTGTAACAATTAGATTCTGGGCCTTTGTGATCATTAATTGACCATGTTGGGGTTTAGCTTTGAGTTTTATTTCATGCAATCACTAATCCTGTTTGAATGATTCGCTTAGATAGCAAACAGTGTGATGAAGGTTTATAAAGTATACTTAACCAAAACCACTTTTCTCAGGAGCATATCGACACAATTAAATTGTCTTTTTCACTTCAGGTAACTTAGTAAAAATTAATTTTTAACTTTTAAAAATATTCTCTTTGAAAGAAAAATATTCTGATTAAATATTACATCACCTTTATTTTAAAATGTTCCTATATTTCCTTTTTCCAAAAATAAAAATTACAGATGGAAAAGACGTTCTTTAAGTGATGGCTGTATTTTAGAAACTTCAAAAAAATCAATCTTTTGGTATACAGGGTACCCTCCAAACTCTCCGTAGATATAATGTGGGATTGTTCTGTATCGCACAGGGGGGCTCCAACGTCAAATTTTACATGTATATGTTTTTTTATTTGAGTTAAAATTACTTAATATATTTTAATTTATTTAATTTTTACTGCCCATTTACAAGAAACATGTTAAACAGTAAACATAATATAGCAAACAAATCCCAAAAAATATTATACGTATCTAGAATTAATCTAGTAATTATCTAAATGATGACGTTCAAACGACTTGATAAAGGATCCCTAAAGGAAAGTTGAGCTCTAATCGCTCCAATTAATTCATCCAAGTCGGATAACGAGACTGGGAGCTTTCAATTAACACTGAACGACTCATTAGCTTCAATAATTAGAGGACAAGACAAACACGGAGGGAAAAGCATCTGACGCAGCCTGAGAGACGCGTCCTCTTAGTTTCAGATAAAATCGAGTTATCCAACTACAGTCACTTAAAGTTATCTGCTTTGAGCAATAACATTGCATGTATGAGATAAAACTGTTATTTTTTGTAAATGTTTGAAATAAAAAATACAAATATTGTTTATTTTTTATTTTGATTTTTGCGGACATTTGCCATTATACTGAGTACTAAAAACAAGTTTTACGATGTTTCGGGATCTGGAATCTGATCACGTCTTCAGATGGAAAAGAACCTAGAAAATAACAAGATTAGCAACAAACAGCCAGGATAACCTGGACAAAAATCATAGCTTAATCAGAGAACTGCAAAAGCAGTCACGAAAACACTAAACTGAAAATAAAAAATCCTGAAATGAAATTTGTGACTGCTTTTACAGTTCTCTGTTTTAGCTATGTTTTTGTCCATGTTATCCTGGCTGTGTGTTACTAATCTTGCTATGAGCTAGGTTATTTCTCCACCTGAAGACGAGGTCAGATTTCAGATTCCTAAACATCGTGAAACTTGTTTTTTACTAATCAGTAATGGTAAATGTCCGCAAATTTCAAAATCAAAATATAAAATCACTGTCACCAACAATGAATTACAAACAAAGTACGATTGTTTATCATCAACCAATAGATTACTCTAAAAATTACAGAAGCATACTTAACAAAAAACCCCACGGTTTTGATAAAACCTCAACAAAAATTAACAAAAAAAATTGAGAAGAAAAAGAATATGAACTGATACAAACTTGATCAGTCGCCAATGTGTCACCGAGTAAAAAACTTGTCTTCAAGAGCGTAAATATAATATGAAAAACGTCTTAATAAAATAAAATATAAGAGAAGGAGGCGGACGTCGGTTTGATCCGAGCGAGTTATTTATTTAGTGCCCCCGGGGAGGCCCGGTCCGTGTCCACGGCAGTTTAGGCTGGTGAATATTGCAGCCCCAGGGTCCGTCTTGGCCTTTGAATAACTTTTATTTATTTTCACTCCCAAAAGACCACCAGGTTTAATAATGTTAATGGTACGACCTTTGAACTTTTTTCGGTGTACGAGATGTTTGAAAACCAGTTATTAGTGAAATGTAATATTATCATATTCTACTAATATTATAAGTGTGGAAGTTTGTGAGTTTGTCTGATTTTCATATTATGTAAGTCAGCTGTAATAACTTATCAGTCCAGCCAGACGAAAGTGTGATTGCATGATTTATGTGTGATTGTGGGCAAGAATGAGTGTATATGACCTTCTTTTAATATATTTTTGTAATTATTCAATTTCAATTTCAATGTTCTGCATTTGATATGTTATCCAAAAGTAATATTTGACATAAAGTAAATAAAATAAATTTTATTGTTTGTTGTTGCAAAATTAGTATTAGTTTTTTGTTTTCTTTATATAATAAATTGCTATTGTTGAAGATAAACATAAATGATTTGTTACAATTTAAAATTCTTAGTTTTATTTCCATGTTTATATAGGTTCTTTATTTTTGTTTTCTTTATATAATAAATTGCAATTGTTGAAGATAAACATAAATTATTTCTTACAATTTAAAATTCTTAGTTTTGTTTTCATGTTTATATAGGTACCTTAAGTTATGTAAAATGTTATTTTTGTTATCACCACAGTGAGACTTATCAGAGGGGAGCTAGACTGATAAGAATGAGACAGCTCTTAGTAAAACAAACTTATTATGTTTGTTTTACTAGCCACTCTACTGGAAAAGTGGCCAGTTTATTTCCAGATCTATAATTTTTTTCCAAATGTATTTTTATGGGAAGTAAATAATTTATTTATTCAAGTAAACAAATAAACACAATTCCAATTAATTGATAGATACCAAAAACAGGGCAGGAGTCCAGCTGTTTCAAATAAATTTGAACATGGGTGAAGCCACGAGCAACGTCTATAGTTCTGGACAGCCTTACTGGCGGGTGGCAAAAAGTGGACACTCTACAAATCATCCGCGAAAATTCATGATTATGTCAATCTGTCAAAACACTGTTTATGTTTTTACACTACGAAATTTGTCTTGCGCAATACGAAACGTAATTCTAAGTATTGCCACTAGTAACGAGAATAAAACCTCTTTGTACATTTGCGGCATGCTCTGCGGGAACTTTTACCGTCATATTACATGTAACTTTGAAATAGATTTTAAGGAGACCTTGTTTACATTTAATATTTATTTCATATGAGCTTGCAGCATCAACTTTTGTATTGTAAGTGCGTCTTTACTTAAACATGTGATCAACTGATTGATTGCCAACACAACTCAGATGTTTCACGCCAGTTCCGAATACAGCGCACTCACTCAACCGCCAGTAAGGCTGTCCAGACCATTAGTTGGTCATATACTGAAAAACAGAGGACCAAGCTTTGACAGGTAAATATTAATTACAAAATTTACTTCATGTATCAACCCTTGTGAGGAAAATGTTGTAGTTTGGGTGCTCACAATTAAAAGCGGTTTGTATTGGGTTTTTTTGTCCAAAGGGAAAACATATTACATTTATTCAATAAATTGTCATTAATTTAATAAATTAATGACTATTGATGTTTTTCAAACCTGATATCTCTATGCCCTTTTCCTCTGCTCATTTTTTACATTTTTATTTTTATAGTCATTCCGTTAAACATGACAACCCATGTTACACCTATACAACTATAGTACTATTGTACCTATACTGTAGTACATGTACAATTAATTTTCACTATAAAATTAATTTTTTATTACCTTGGCAATAACTGTAGGTGAACTTAAAAAGTAAAATTTCTCTAAATGAAATTTGAATTGGACCGTTAAAGCTTATTTCAAGAAAGGAAATATATACATAGTTTGAATCAAAACACAAGACCCAAAAGCCCAATGCTAAAATTAACATTAGTGTTACGGACGGACTGGGCCTTATGTTTTGCGGCCTATACATTTCACACATTATATCTCCAGCTATGGCAAAGTCAGCTAGTTGCAAGGCGCGGGAGGGAGAGGGGGTACTTTTCTGAAAACATGGTTCTAAATCCCCGCTGTTTGTCAAACTTGTGTTTACCAATATCAAATATTTAAAATATCACATAATACGGTTAGTACTGTAGTAGCCATAGCCGGATATTGCTAACAATAATAGAATAGGTTAGTTAGAAAAACCTTAGTTAACCCTTATCTAAATGAAAACCTTTATTAAACCTATTTCGCTGTTATTAGAGTCGTTTTCCCGATAGAAAATATATATACTAGAATAGCTCATTTAAGATAATAGGATTTATTTTAAGAATAGTTGAACCAAATAATTTTATTGTTTTGTTGTATATATGTAGAAAACTCATCTAAGTAAATGCCAAATGCATACCTTTTGATTACCAAAGGTTAACAACAGTTTCATACATTAATACATTCACTGCGAAAAAAAATGGTGAACCTTCCCCAGGTGCTGAACAATTTTTTTCCATAAAAACTTACCTTTATATAAGGTGAGTTCAAAACCGTGGTGCAAAAATTCCCCTGAAGTATTTATGACGTCAAATGGTGACGTCAAAGTTATGGGTCAGTACTGACCCACCCGCATTATGTTATGGACAAATTAAAAAAATTCTCATATCATACAAAAATGTTTGCATTACGCTATGAACTTTACTTCATGAAAGTGTACATAAAGGCAAAAAAGTTTATACGGGTGAAAAAATTCCCCGAAAGTATGTATGACGTCATTTGGTGTTGTCAAAGTCATGAGTCAGTAATGACCCATAAGGAATATCAGAATGGGAAATACCCCCATTGCAGCAGACCTGCATACTCAGCGAATTTCAAATGCAAAACAACATATTTCAATCAAACATAGCAAGATTTGACATGTTTTGGTAAGCTCCATAAGAATAACATGGGGAATGAGTGTGCAGGTTTGCTGCTACAGGTAAATTAATACTGGGTGGTTTTAATTCAATATTTAGTAGAGCTGTACTAGAAGAAGCTATTTACCAAGTTTTAACAAGATATATTGAGAAATAAGCGAGATAGAATTTTACTTATTTCCCATAAGGTTAACATTGGGACAACGTACTGTGTTTACCACTTTCAATATCTTGGTAACCAATGGACATAGAGAAGTGATTCAAGTTACTAAATTGTTTGTTTTTTTGAGCTGAATTCAATGGTGTCCACAAAAACTCGATAAATTTTATTTTTCTATGTAAAAAACTCAAAAAACCCATTTTTGGGGGGATTTAATCCCCTTTACCCCCCCTTCCGGTGGTCCGATCGGGCTGGTTCACGAACTCGTCCAATTGATTACCACTTTACATGTCCGTACCAAATTTCATAAAGATCGGACCATTTTTGCAGCCGCTATCGTGCTAACAGACACATAGATATATATATATATATATATATATATATATATATATATATATATATATATATATATATATATAGATGTATATATGTATACATAAAAATACGAATGGTGTTTTTTGCTTCTGGGGACCCCAAAATGAAAAGTTAACATGGTCTCGGACTTAGGTCTTACCATGAGTACTACCGTAATAGCTTATTCCTTTAAGGAAATTCGCTAAAATTTGAATATCCACTAATAATACAGAAAATATTTATTTTATTTTATTGGTCTCTTTATTAAAGATTTTATTTATCAATTTTTTAAGCACTAACATACTTTCGTCACGACAAAAGTAACACAGCATCATTGGCATAAGTAGCTGTGAGTCAGTACTGACCCTGCCGCGTGAGCGAACGGGCAACGTGGAAACTGAACTACCCGAGTAACTACTGTTTCCTATAGAATGCGGCAACGCAGTACTGGTCCGTCTCCGCCATGCGCTCGGTGTACACGGAGTCATTGAATAGGCCGGGGCACCGTGGGTCAGTACTGACCCACCCGCATCTCAGCAAAGTCCGTCTTGGGTCAGTACTGACCCACCCGCAGCGAATGTGTTAAGAGCTCTTAAGATAACTTTAAATTTTAAAGATATTGTTTTCAAATATCTTTTACATTTTGTTTTCTATATTGTTTTAATTTTGTTTTTTGTGCGTATTTTTTAAACACAGTACAAGAAAAATCCAAATAAATTAAAACTAAGTGACTTTTATTTACATTATAAGATAAATAAATTCCTGCATCTTACTGTGGAAATCTATATTACAAAATAGATGACACTATAGTTATTAATGTGGACTAAAAATTTTAAATTATGGTTTGAAAATGTTTTAGAAGTATTGAGATGTCACAAATTTTGAAATATACCCTCAAAAGTAATATCTACAGAGTTTTATCTGTAGGCTTGTTCTAGTTCCCCAGAGACCTTTTACCCTTCACTTAATCTTTTGGTAAATATGTCTTTTCTTCAACATGAATAAGAAAATGCGGGACATTTTGCAAAGCATCCTCTGGTTTGGGATACCTCTTTCATCGAAATCGGAGGAATTTATATCTGAGAGGCCCGAGGGCAGGTAAAGCTGATGGGGATCCCCACTAGTTCTCAATGACTGTTCTGAATACCCGCACAAGTACATTGCACTGTCCTCTTTCTTCTTGTGGTGAACTCTTTTGTTCCTCTTTGGCAATTTCGGACCCGAGTGCTGGATCGGTGGTCGCTCTACATCTTCACTTTTGTAAGTCGCTGTTCTTGTTCTATGGACATTTATCTTCCTCAAAGAAGATTCATCGAAAGTTTCATAGTTCCTCGGATCTACCCAATCATGGACTTCACTTTCTTCATAAATCGGAGGTTCTTTCTCTCGCTCTTTCAAGGGATCCTCACCTAGTCCTTTGGTCTGATATATCTTTGAGCTTAATCGTCGACTTTTTATCGCATTGAGTGCGTTCTCATCGAGTTTTATAGAACTGATACTTTTCCTTATCCAGTCACAGCTTTCAGGGACGGAATCTCCATACAGAGACAATTTACTAATTTTTTCTTTCGGTTCTTTTTTGCTGGCCATCTTGTTCCTCTGGTAAATTGAATTTGGTGTCCCGGGGCTTTCATATATGTTGGTTTTCCTTCGTTGTCTTTTTATTGTGTTCAGTGCACCATTGTTAAGCTTCAGTGATTGTATGGTCGCAGTACTCTGGGACCAATCGCTTTGGTCGCTGTTTATCTCACTCATAGTTTGAACATTTTTATCAATTTTATCGCTCCTTTTCAAATTTGTTTGTCTTTTCATTCTATTTTGTGTTCCATCTTTGATCTTAACCGGTCTTACAGGGCTTCTGGATCTGGATAAATCACTTAGATTACTCATTGACTCATCCTGCATCTGGTGCTTTTTAAGACCTTTCTTATCCTTCTTTGAAGGGCGTCTTTTTACAGCATCCGAGGCTTTAAAAGGCATCGATTTCACAGTACTTCTAGACCTATCACTTCGGTCAGTAAGAGACCCATCCACATAATTATTCATTAAAATTTTTTTCTCCTTCCTCGCAGAACACTGTCTTTTCATTTTATTCAAGGTGCCATCCAGATTTAAAAACTTAATTGTACTTTTTGACCGATCACTCCGGTTGCTCCTCGTCTCATCATCAGTTTGGCAACTCCTTGAGTTTTTCTTCTTCTTTTTCACAGTAGAATATCTATAGCTATTTTCTCCACCTTTAATCGAAGAGTTGACAGAAAAATTTGTTGCTTTGTCTCTTACTTTGAGAAGATATTTATTTTTAAACTCCTCCTTCGCGTATGGTAGTTCACTGCGATTTGCAATATCAACACTATCAATTGTCTTATTTTGCCCATCCATTGTGTTTTTCAGTTCCAGAATGTGCTTGTTTTTTAATTCTTTCCCCTTCGAAAACTCACTACTTCTAACAGTCTCATTTCTCTCAGTTTGCCCATCCATAGTGTCTTTTAGTTCCAGAAGGTGTTTATTTTTCACCTCTTTCTCCATCAAGTGCTCACTTCTGTCAGTCTCATTCCTCACGCTCTCATTTCCTCCAACCGTTTCCCCTCCTTCTCCCATCACAGCATATGTACTAAGTACTCCGTACGCCTTCCACTGCTGCTCTCGTATCGCGTACTCCTCCGCGTTCAGAAACATCTTGTAGTCTATCAGCTCCGGGTCCCCTCCGTTGGCTAGTAGAATGTCCAGCACCTTGCAGCGCCCCCACATCGCGGCTACATGCACCGGAGTCAGTCCATCCTCCGCACGGACATTCGGATCCCCCCCGTTTCTCAGGATAGCCTGGAGCGTGGTATGAGTTTCATATCTGATCTTCTGCCTTTACAGGTTATGTTCATGCTAATTATTGTTTAACTTATGTGTTTTACTGAGGTTTAGTAACCCAACTTGTAAATATAATTTAACATGGGTAAAGATCACTTTCATTATCGCGGAAGAGTAAATTAGGGTTCAGAAATTCAATATCAACTATCAACCTATACTATTTCACTCAATAAATGTACTGTTCCGCCAACCGTCAGTAATGAAGAAACATTGATAACAACCAATAACCGAAACCATTGTCAAATAGATGTTTCGATTCTCTCTCAATTAATAAAACATACCGAACCTAAATATAATAAAACTTTATAAAACTTGATTCAACATAATAAAGCTGGGCAAACACTAAATTAGGGCTAGAACGTTACTAACATAAACTAACTGAAAAATTTCCCCCGAAATTTCATTACTCCCGAAATTGTGATAAGATACTATCAATGAATAAATTTTCATAGAGTAACAAAACAATCGATAATAAATAGGACAATGCAATCGGTTTTCGAGTACTACCCAAACAAACTATATATCGAAGTTCTGACTACCGGTAGATACTTCGACATTGTTTACTTTAAAATCAGATCTTATATCGTCTGCTATAGAAACCAACGGTGGAAGATCAGTTATGAAACTCGTACCTGTAGAGTCACAGTGGCACTGAAGTCTTCGTTCTCCATCCCGGCGAGGAGATGTAATGGAGCCACTCCCAGCTCCGGCACCACTGTGTTCGGGTTGGCATTCTTAGCCTCCAGAAGACTCCGCACTTCAGGGAGGTTCTCCCCCATTATGCTATCCACCAGTAAATTCGCATAGTAAAAGTCCCTACTCAACTCTCCGAAGGTTAATTCATTCTCTATATTCCACCCGTACTTCATCGCTTGGGTTTGTTTAAATTCCTAAACTAAAGGGAACAAAGAATGCAAATTGTAAACAAAAAAGTAAAAAACAACCATGAAACATGTGTTTTCAGGTAAACTTTATTAAAGAAAGCATACGCAGATATGTAGGAAAAATCTCCTGAAAAGATATATTTGTATATAATTTTTTTATGCTACTCTAATTTTATCTTTGTATATAGTTCCAATTTCACCGTCATCAGATTGAAATTAAATTTAGCACAACATTGTTAATACACGAAGGTTGAAATATAAGTTATCCCTGGAAAACCGTCCAAGTAAGTATTTTCAAATGATCTAATAAGATTGATTTATTTTACCACCTGTAGAATGAAAGCCCCTGCACAAAACTTGATGGGTTTAAGTACCTGCTCCCTCCCCCCCTTAACCCCTCCAGCTGATTTTTAGTGTTGCTTGGAGTTTTAACCCGCCTCGTTGTGTGGTGCCCCTGATCCTGGTGGTTCTGGGGACTTATTTTTGGCCACCCACCAAATTTTATGGCGCCCTTTATACTGGTGTTTCTAAGGACTAATTTAATTAATATATTATACTTTTAAAAAGCAGATTCTTCGTCCAAAATGAATATAGCAAAAATTATACTAAATTTGACAATACTTGCTTTTTGTAATAAAATTTAAAAGGTAAAAATTGGACACTAATTGCTCAAAAGGTTTTCTTCAACCAACCTTTTTCCATTGGGCAATTGAGCAAATCCTCTATACTAGCTGTCATGCAATGGCAAATTATAATCAAACAGCTGGTTCCTTAATATTACGAATGAAAACAGCTATTTAAATAAATCCAAAGCTGGTGTTTTAACTACAGTCCGGGCATTGTATCTCCAGCTATGGCTACTAGGCTACTAACTGTATCATATGATATTTTAAACATATGAATTTGGTAAACCCAGCGTTTGGCAAACAGCGGGACTGTAGAACAATGCTATCACAAAAGTACCCCCTCTCCCCCCCTCGCCTTGCAACCAACTGACTCTGCCATAGAACACCAGATATGGAAGGAATTTCCTACTTGATCAACACCACCTGAGCCTGACAGAGAAAAAACCTTCATACAGAGGAGCCCTTTTCTACAACACTCTGCCGGACCACATAAGAAGACTGCCAGAAAGAAAAGTCATCTCACAGCTGAAAACCTGGCTTCTACAACGTCCGTTCTACTCCATCCAAGAGTTTCTTCAGTGGAGGACTAGAAACCCATAACAACAAACACACACTCCTACACCATTATGTAACATTAACATTTGACCTTTAACCTGTTCTCCAAGAATATGATTAATAAACGAAAAAGAAAGAAAGAAAGAGAAGATATAAGGCACGAACTGCAACTATGACAACACTTAACACTGGTAACCAGCTTAATGTAAATGGGCCTTAAGATGCCAAATATCACGTCAGTGACTGGCCACTTAAATAATTTTCCCTCCCTGTTCTTTTTAGGTCTCATTCAATCTCCTGCCAAAAAAAAATCGTTTTTTACCCATATGATTTTTGTTTACTTAACCTACTTCAATTTGAAACCATGGCAGACCAAAATCAGAAGTGTGACTCTACAAGGCGTGAATACAATCCATCCTGGACACATTTCGAAAGACAATTGAAGTCCTTTCAATCCAGTCAGTGCGAAAACGTTAATCTCAATGAAGCTATTAATCGGAGGATGCAGGCTTCCTCACTTGGAAGTTTCCTGTATCATCTCAACTCAGGACAGACCCAGGAAACGTTCATCCAACAGGATAAATTGGAGAGAATGCAGTTTGACATCGAGAAAGGACTCATAGACGTCAGTAAGTTGGGGAGAGTCGACGATATTTGTGAAGACATGTTTAGATTGATAGAGTTGTGCATTAATAATAGTCCCATGGGGAAAATGACTGTGAAAAATGTTCTGAATAGTATGAACTTTCTTCGACTTACAGGATCTAAGGTAAGAATTGATACTATGTTAGAGTTGCTAGCTAAAAGTGTCAACATTGTTTGTGATACAAGTGTTGAGAGTAGATAAAATGTAGTGAATAAGCTGTGTTATTGGTGAAACGCTATTGCAATTGCCTTAATTGTAGGGCTCCTTATCAAAAACCTAAGCCTCCTTGTATCCAAAAACCTTGTCTGGGTAAAAAATTGTGCCATTGCAGTATGCATGCACAATGTTAACTTGAAAATATCAAATAATTTATCCTGGGACATCCATATAGAACACCTTTGTAAGAAGATAAGCAGTGGGATATTTATGATCAAGACTTTATTAAGATGTTGCTCCGTCAACGTTACTAAATTGGTTTATCATGCCTACGTTGAATCTCAATTTTCATACGGCCTTATGTTCTGGGGTCTCAGTAATAAATCAAAAAAAGTATTTATCCTTCAAAAAAAGGCCTTACGAACTCTTTTTAAGATTCCTAAAATGAATTCATGTCGTCCTTTCTTTAAAAAACATACAATTTTAACCCTTGCATCAATGTACATTCTACAAAGTGCCTGTTTTATCCAGAAGAATAAATCACAATTTCCACTACAAATGAACACCCACAACTACAATACAAGAAATAAAAACCAAATCAACATACCAACATGCAAAACATTATTTTATCAAAAAGGACCAGAATACATGTCAATAAAAATCTATAATAATTTACCAGAAAACATCAAGAAAATTAATGAAATTTCCAAATTCAAAAGAAGTTTAAAAAAATTACTTGAAGAAAACTGTTATTACAACATTGAAGACTATTTCACACATCATAGTTCATAAAATGGACATTTTATTTAGTTTTTAAGCTTTGTAAGTTATCACAACAAACCCAACCATGAAAATGGCAATTGGGCTCAATCAATAAATAAATAAAAAAACACTTAATTTATTAAAACTTGTGATTTCATCGAATTTTTGCTTCATACAACTTAGTATATGGACATCAGTTTTGTTTTATTATTTATCAAAACAATTTAACTACAAACAAAAAATTTCTAATCCCTACTTAAATAGACTCCCATATTTGAAATTTACTTTTTGGTTCTTTTAGCGAATTTCCCCTATAGGGAATTAGCGAATTTCCCCTATAGGGAAGAAGCTATTACCGTAGGTCTCATGGTAAGACCTAAGCCCGAGACCATGATAACTTTTCGTTTTAGGGCCACCAGAAGCAAAAAACACCATTCGTTCGAATTTTTATATATCTATCTATCTATCTATATATATATATATATATATATATATATGTGTCTGTCAGCACGATAGCGGCCGTAAATATGATCCGATCTTAATGAAATTTGGAACAGACATGTAAAGTGGTAATCGAAAGGACGAGTTCGTGAACCAGCCCGATCGGACCACCGGAAGGGGGGGTAAGGGGGGATAAACACCCCCAAAAATGGGTTTTTTGGGTTTTTTACATATAAAAATAAAATTTATCGAATCTTTGTTGGCACCATTGAATTCAGCTCAAAAAAACAAACAATTTAGTGTTTTGAATCATTGCTCTATGTCTATTGGTTACCGAGATATTGAAAGTGGTAAACACAGTACGTTGTCCCAATGTTAACCTTATGGGGAATAAGTAAAATTCTATATCTCGCTTATTTCTCAACATTTTTGGATAAAACTTGGTTTGTGGCTTCATCTAGATGAGATCTAATGTATTTTAGTATAAAATCCCCGAAATTTCAATTTTTAGTGGCAGCAAACCTGCATAATCATTCCCCATGTTATCCTTATGGGAAATAAAAAAATGCTATATCTTACTTATTTTTTAACATTTCTTGACAAAACTTGGTATATGGCTTCTTCTAGTTAAGATCTACTAAATAATGAATTAAAACCAACCAGTTTTAACATACCTGTTGCAGCAAACCTGCATAATCATTCCCCATGTTATTCTAATGGAGATTACAAAACATGTAAAATCTCGCTAAGTTGGATTGAAATACTATTTGTTGTGTTGCATCTGAAATTCGCTGAGTATGCAGGTCTGCTGCAACGGGGGTATTTTAATTATTGATTAATACTTCTTGATAAACCACTAGCTATTTCTTACTAGTAGAATCTACACTTCAAAGTAGAGGTGATTTGTGGAGGTTATGATATTGTTGCTTTTGTGTGTTGTCAGTTCATTTAGTAAGAGGCTAAAACGAGATTTCAAAGGTTTCCTTGGCTAGAAAGGCAAATTTAATAATTGTAAATGATTGGAGTAGACTCCCTCTTTCTGGTCATCTCTTAACCGGACATCGGTTGAACCGGACTGCTCTTAGCGGAAGTAAAATCTTTTTAACCGGATAATTTTTATCAAAACATTCATTTAACCAGACATGTTCAGCAAATACTTTATCGATGATTTTTGTGGAAAAATATTTGAGACCACAAATGATATGTCTAAATACTGTACTCTCTTTAATTTAAATAAGGTGAGTTAGCTTTTGAGTGACTGAGAAGGATATTGATGATTCCTGTGGGAAAATAAACAAATTCATATTAGACAGACGAATTGTTGTAAAGTATATAATTTTAATGTTTGGATGAATTAAAATAACTAATTTTAGGAAGCATCGAATTACCAGAAAACCCATTTTCCGGACAGGCTTTGGTCCCGAAGGGTCTGGATAAGAGGGGGTGTACTGTAGTAATATTATTATTATTCCTTGTTCCAAGACAGCAGCATCCAAATAAAATTGACTAACACTCTCACACTTCACAACACTTTTCTGAATCAAGTAACTAAATTTCTCAACAAAACAAACCAGAAAACCTGTCTTGAATCCTGTACCTAAAGTTATATACAATATTGTCAACTTGATTGTGTACGATATTAAAAATTCACAACACTTCTATTTACAGGTCACCAACATAGACAACACACTGCGCAGACTCAGAGACCTACAGGGGCTTGTGCTGGGGGGGAACTGCATATCCTCGTGTCCGGGAGGCAGCTTGCCGCGCAGTCTCATGGTTCTGGAACTCTGCTACAACAGACTGGATGACATCAGCTGTCTAGCGGCCCAGCCTCCTCTCCATCTCCTCTACCTTGGCTTGGCCAGGAACAACCTCACTTCAGGTGTCTGAATAATAATTTTTAAAGCTCAATTCATATAGAACAGATGTAGGACAAAAGACATGGGACGGATGTGGAAGAAACATGGCACAGTTTTTTTTTATTTACCTGATTTTGTTAACCATTACAATATGTATAGTAGTAAGGACGATGAAACCCCCGAGTGGGATTCTCACTGGCGTTTGCTAATTTAGGTACCAATACTGGGTACAGCAACCGAAGTTGTCACAATTGGAGGCAGTGTTGTGGCTGTCTTCCAGTGAATAACTTCAGTTCCAACCAGGGGAGGCTGGGCTTGTCAGCAGGGTGGGTGGGGTATCCTGGTAACCAAGATGAGGGCCAGTATGAGGGCCACCTGATCCCTTGAGGCCCTGTCCAATCATCCATTGGATAAAGTATACCTTTGCCCACCCAGCCTGAGCTTGGCCGAACCTATTCCATCTACCTATTCTGATTTCCTTTTGCTTCCCTTGTATTAATCTACTAAAGGCTGTGAGCCTAAGCAAGGATAAGCAAAGGGAAACTTCCTTTCCTTTGCGGTAGCCACACCAAAAAACAAAATAATGGCTGAAGTACCCCCAAAGGATTCCCCCCCTACAATAAAAAAGGACAATCAAGGAATTCTATAAAATTTAATATTAAATTCTATGTTTTCACAGCTTCATCACAACAAGCAAACAACAAAATTGTAAAACAACATTGGAAGCAACCAATTCACAATGTTATTCGTATTTTGTCTTCCAGACCACAGATGTGCTATGGACATGCCGGTTTCCATATGATGAAAATTAATAAATCAAAGAATAAAACAATTAGTTTAGTTTTATTTCAGACATTATAATCTTAGCTAACAGAGTATCAACAAAAACAAATAACACTTGATCATGTGTTATAAAATAATTAATAATAAATACAGGCAATAAGGACATTCATATATAACACCATATGCCACAAGGGACATGGAAACAACATTGCGGTGGTGGAAGGGCGACCGCCTGCACCCCATCGCTTGTGTGTGCATTGAGCGATTTGTTTGTATGACAAGCGTCCATGATACATCTTCATCCTAAGCACTAAACGTCAGTTGCTGCAAATCAGCAGATTGCTTAAGTAAGCAATCTGCTGATTACAATAAACGGAAGTCCGTTTCATGTAATCGCAGCTCGCCAAAACTTTAGCAGTGTGGAAAAACGTTTGTCCGGACTAGTACGACAATGGGTAACTTTCGAGCCAAGAAAAAGGAACAGAAAACAGAAATTACTGAGTCAGTATGTTGAAAAATTGTTTGTATCCAGGTGTGGCAGGGTCCCTGAGCAGTTTCCAGTTCCTGTATCACCTGGACCTGGCCCAGAACAACATAGAGGACCTGAGTGAGGTGGTCGCGGCGTGTTCGCGGCTGCGGCATCTCTCCTCTCTCCTGCTTATCGGGAACCCTTGCTCAGTTAGTAATACTTCAAGGTATAAAATAAACTATAATAATACTGATTAGTCTGTGTCCTACGCTCTGATAAGAGCAATGTTTGAATGCTTACACAATAACTGCAAATAGGGCTTTAGGATTTTCTTCAAAGTCTGGAAATGACCATTTCTGGCTGAAAATTTATTCTAGGTAGGTCGTATTGCACCAAGTCTAATTAAGTAGAAACAGTTTTCATCGCTCTGAATGCGAAAATAGCCCGTTGCCAAAGAGCTTGGAGATCTACGAAAATCCTCGATTCCCTTAAATCAAAACAAATCATGATCAGCTGCCTTTTCCGGAACGAAACATTTCTTTTTCCTATGCCCAAACATTGCTTCTCCACACCTAAACAATATTTTCCTGTAACCAAACAAATGAAGTTCCTATTTTGACAGTTCAACCAGCTGTCTTTATAATAAAATAGCCTGTACATCCGTATTATGTTTGCTTATAAAAAATAAACCATATAATGAAATGTCGCATGATTTTTTTAAGTTTAGTTACTTATTTGCGTGTTGATGAAAAGTATAGTCCACAGCTCGTCACAACTCATGGCTCTTTAGTGTTTTACATGCTCGGCTTACGTCTCGCAAGTAAAACACTGTCTTGCCCCAAAATGGGCCACTTTTGTGACTAGTAGTGAAATACGAGGTACAATCAAAAAGTTCCCGGAATGAATTTTTGTAGACATATAGTGCAATCGCCAGCGGTAAATTTGTCTTGCAGTAGTTGGTAAGACTCCTTGGGAGGGCATATCAGTAGTGGTGGCATAGCTGACTTGCCATAGTGCAGCATTGGAAAGCGCTTTTCGTGTACCTGCAAGTCTACGTTGTCGGATTTTTGAAAAATGGCATTTTATGAACAACACACGATCATTGTTCTTGTTTTACTTTAAAAATCACCCAGTGAGACTTATAAGTTGTTAATCAAACTTATGGAGAAGAGGCGATGAAGAAATCCCCCAATATTTTCTTCAACAGCATCACCCAGTGCGCTGTTCATGAAATGCCATTATTAAAAAATCCGACAACGTCGACTTGCAGGTACACGAAAAGCGCTTTCCAATGCTACACTATGTGAAGTCAGCTATACCACTACTACCGATATTCCCTCCCCAGGAGTCGTACCAACTACTGCAAGTCAAATTTCCCGCTGGCGATCGCGCTATATGTCTACAAATATTCATTCCGGGAACTTTATGACTGTACCTCGTATACTACTAAAAAGTGTAAAATTTTAACAAGGGATTGGGACATAAATATGGTTTTTACTTTCTGCCCCCTATACATAGTATATGGAGAAAGTATTGTTTTCGTCAAAATTTTCGAATTTGAGTTGTTAGTGGATATATTCGTTTTAGTGCTTCCTGAATCCAAAAAAGTGGTTTTCGGCGTGGTGTCTGTCTGTCTGTCTGTGTGTGTCTGTGTGTGTCTGTGTGTGTGTCTGTGTGTGTGTGTGTGTGTGTGTGTGTGTGTGTGTGTGTAGGTGTGTGTGTGTGTGTGTGTGTGTGTGTGTGTGTGTGTGTGTGTGTGTGTGTGTGTGTGTGTGTGTGTGTGTGTGTGTGTGTGTGTGTGTGTGTGTGTGTGTGTGTGTGTGTGTGTGTGTGTGTGTGTGTGTGTGTGTGTGTGTGTGTGTGTGTGTGTGTGTGTGTGTGTGTGTGTGTGTGTGTGTGTGTGTGTGTGTGTGTGTGTGTGTGTGTGTGTGTGTGTGTGTGTGTGTGTGTGTGTGTGTGTGTGTGTGTGTGTGTGTGTGTGTGTGTGTGTGTGTGTGTGTGTGTGTGTGTGTGTGTGTGTGTGTGTGTGTGTGTGTGTGTGTGTGTGTGTGTGTGTGCGCGCGCGCGCGCGTGTGTGTGTGTGTGTGTGTGTGTGTGTGTGTGTGTGTGTGTGTGTGTGTGTGGATGTATGTGTGTGTGTATGTAAACAAAGCTAGAGACGAAACCAGTGGTCCGATTTTCATGAAATTTGGCATGTAGGTATAAAGCCGTGGTATCTCCAGGCGTTTTTTTCATTTTTTTTGAATTTTTGATTTTTAAGAGTATTTACCCCATAAAAACCAATAAAAAATGACAAAAATCCAAATTTCTCAAAAACGGCTCTAATGATTTTGATTAAAGTTTTATGGTTTTTAGTGCTTAAGATGGCAAACAAAATGACATCACCCACATGTCTGTAAAAATTCAGATTCAAAAGTTATGGGGGTTTAAGGTAAAAAAATTCATATTTTTCAAATTTCACAAAATCTGTAACCTCTAAAGAAAATGTACTTGCAACCATTAAATTCAATTTGAAAAACTAAATAATCCAGTATTTTGAATCATTAGTTTACGTCAACTGGTTGCGGGGATAATTGATATTTTAGTTCGGCGGTAAACGCAGTACGTTGTCCAATGTTATTCTTATGGCAAATATTTAAAAACCGATATCTCCGTTATTTACTAACCGATTTTGATAAAATTTGGTATATATTTGTTTGAAAATCAATTGTTAATTTGTTTTATTTCTCTATATATGTTTTCTGGTTTTAAATGACTTGAAGGGGGAAAGTATGTGTCAGTTTCCTGATACCGTTTATTTTACATTGATTGACATGAACAAAACTAATTAGAGCTTACCAGTCATATGTATTATAATGACAAAAGGATAATAATTAGAAATGGAGTAAAACTGGGGAAAATAAGGAACTAACAAGCAAAGCTCAGTCCACGAGGTACAGTATAGTTTGAATAAAATAACAAGGCCCACTTCGTCCACAAGCCCAATGCTAAAATTAACTTTAGTCTAACAGACAGACTGGGCCTTGTTATTTGAGTCGGTCTATAATTACAACAAACCATTCAATGTTTAGTTTGTCTAATTTTCTGCAATGGGTTGATTTATATGTTAACTTTTAATAGAGAATCAAGATCAATGACAATTCCAGTTCAGTGGTTTGAGTGGTTTCAGGGCTGTACGAAGGGAGTAGATCGTTGTAATTTTGAAGTTTAACCCTGACTATTGTGATATAAATTAATTGTTAACGTTATTATTTATTTGCTAACTTTTACAGTTGTTTTTTTAAACCTTTATTATAATTAGCTTTGTTGTTCTTTGTTGATGCTTAAGTACAATTAATTCTCTTTTTTTAATGTTCGACCTGGTTACATCAGTGTAATTTGGTCTCGCCTATTATAAATTAAAATGTATTTAATATCTATATAAAAAGATATTTGAAATAGTTATGGAAAAAATATGAACTACAGTTACTATGTATTAGTATAGACTATGAAATCAAAAGTTTAATATATCTAACACATACTTTCCCCCTTTTTCTATAATTAGATTATATATTTTTGTGATATAATTATGAACCTGATCTTTTACTGTCATGTAGGCATTGCCATTTCAAAATGTTCGCTAATTTCATATTTAAAATTAAGTAACGGGAGTAAGAGCTATTTTTGATAAATTTTTTTTTTTTGTGTTTTGAGGGTTTTTGGGAAGGAATGACTTTTAACTACCCCTAAAAGTTTTTAAAAATATTACTCTCCCTCCTCAAACAACTGCCATGCGGATAAAAACAGAAGTGACGCCGTGTTATCCACACATAAGTTTCCCTTTGGTGTCTAAATGGTAGTTGATCTTCTCTTGGTCTTAAGCAGTCTCATTTTTATTATAAGTTTTATGATTTATTGCAGATGTCACCAAACTACACAACGTTCATTTTGAGAAAGATGCCGAAGTTGATATTTTTAGACGGAGAAATGTTAAAGGAACAAGAAAACTACGAAGACATGGAGTTGGAGCAGTGTTTGTCAGGAACATTGCAAATATATTTGTTCCGTGTAATGGGGTTGCCACAGCCTAGTAATGAAAAAATCAATAAAAAGGTATTTTTAATAATACATATGCCAGTACTAAATTTTTCAACAAACTGCCAAACAATCTAAAAGAAGTCAACAATTTTAAACCGCTCAGAAGATCTCTTAAGCTCTTTCTTTTTGAGAAAGAGGCTTACGCTGAAGGAGAATTTCTGGCTGATTGACCAATTCTTTTACCAAGTATTTCTTTTATTTTATTGCATTGTTTATTTATAGACGACTAAAGTATTTGTAAAATATTGTATTAATCCAGAAAATACAAGACAATGACTATTTATTTCAAAAATAATCAAATATTAGTTTATTTTAATTTTTTTTAAACAGAAAATCTATTGGTTGATAAATAAAGAGAAACTTGCTGCTTTTGAATATCTATATTAGGCAAGCATATGACTTTTGTGATCCTTTTTTCTCAGCTTGTGGGAATTGTAGGAAAAATCACAACAAACTGTTAATAAAAGTACGTTACTGTGCTTTAGATGTGCACAATCTGATTTTAATTTACATATAGTTTTTAGGTATTTTAGAAAAATGATTATGAAATTAAAAAAAAACATGGGCTTTATAGGTTACCATATAGGTTACAGATCACTGCAAGGTGATTTTGACCAGAGGGCGATCTAGAGAATTAAATTCTTGACTTCTCTCTCAACTCTTTATTACAAAAATTGGGAATCCATGATTCCATTGTTACTTATTTCTAAGTATCCTCTCACATTTTAAAGGTATACTAAATTTATTAAAAAAATTAGTATTCCCTTATCTTCCCTTATTTAGTATAAGATCCCTTATCTTCTCTATTCTCTGTTTTAAGGACACCGTTTGTGGCCTTAAAATTAAGGCTTATCTGCTGGATTATCCATCAACCTCAGTTCTTAAATAAATATTAGAATCTTAACTACTGAAAAATGTTCCATTTTTGGTACAAACAATTTAACTGATGGGCCTCTTTCGATAATACTACTAAACTGACATTTAAAACAAAATTTAGCGTGATTGCAAAAATTGTGGTTTTTTGCAGAAAGTCACTCATTCATTTAGACTGGAGGTAGAACCCTCTTTATTACAACCATATTTACTGGAAAAAGATAAAAGTTTCATCATTGATGAAAAAATTGTCCAGAATGAAGAAGAAATAAAAAAATCAGAGAAAAAGGATGGCAAAAAGAAAAAGAATAGCGCCAATGTCTCGGGAAAAGAAGAGACAAAGAAATCTGAAGACAAAGGAAAAAAGAAGAAATCGTCAGGTAATGTCATTGATAAAGAAAAAAAGAAATCACAAAGTAATGTAACTGATAAAGAAAAAAAGAAATCATCAGGGGATGTAAACGATAAAGAAAGAAAGAAATCTTCCAGTGATTTTAAAGGTAAGAAGGGAAAGAAGTTACTTAAAGATGAACAAAATAAGGAAAATCCAGAAGAAGGAAATTCAGTAGAAAAGAGAGAAGCTGAAAAGTACAAACTGGAACTAAAACTAGACCAAGCAACTGAAGACTGCTTCAAATCGGGAAGAAAAAACTGGGGTAAAATTATAGAATTTGATGATCCAGCTATCGAAGTTTCCGATTGCGATTTATGGGCCTTGCGAGATATATTTAGAACCGATCTGACTCTGCGAATAGTTCATTTAAAGGTAAAAACAAACATGAATGTTGACTTAAGTTGGATTTTAAGAATAAGCACCCAAGTTTTAAGCATTTGATCACATTGAATTTCACCAGCAAACAAGGATTTGTCTAAACTGTTTATTAAAAGCATTTGTTTTAGGTCTTATGGTAACAGTTAAAAACAAGAATGCAACATATCAATTTTTTTTACTTTTATTAAAAACTAGCAGTTCCCGTGGCTTCGCTCACGATAAAAATTTTAGTCTAACCTTGATTTGACCAATGTGAATGGGCTGAATGAAAAAAGGTTATATCAATGAATATTTAATGTAGTGGTCTGTTTACATGCTATGGCTTTATGTATAGGTTAAAAACCAGTAATACTCGTATTACAGTAGATGGTGTAGGTTTTCTTTTCTCAGCCATGATTCAAAAACGGCAAGTCCGATATTAACGTATTACGTATATTAACGTATCGATTTTAAGGTATTTCTATGCATATTTGCCAACACGGCTCAGGATTGTCATAATTAGTACAACGAAGAGCTTAATTTTCGGAACAGTGACGTTATCCGTCTTCAGTGTTACAAACTTAAGTCACTTGGTTTACAACTTAATATATGGGTGATTTTCAATAAGTCTACATTTTGAAAGATCAACTACAGACTGCAGCACTTATTTTTTCTGTGCAAAGCCAGGTCACCCTCGGATTAGATGAAAAAGGAATTCGCCAAACTATTGTATTGTGGAAAGACTAAAACCCCCGTTGCCTAAATAAAGATTGAGCCACATTTTATGATTAAACAGATAAGGCACAGAAACTGATGATGGATTAAGCACCCACTGCACTGCTGATGATGGTTTAACTGAATTTAACTTTTATATAGTTCGTATGACGTAAATAAATTGACAAAACAACTATAAAACCATGATGAAAAGAATCAAATTATAAATTAGCTGAAATAACGTACGCGTTTGTGAAGCTAATTACCCTCTGCTTGACTGAATTAAATCGGAAATGTAAACAAAAGATCATCCATTACATTTATACGGACACATTTAAATCCTTTGACTCCACCAAAAAAACTTAAAACCCAGAGATTTTTATAATTTAAGGATTCCTATGTAAATAGATCAGAGAATTAGATTATGCTATTACAGCACAGTCTGTCGGTGACAAAAAAAATACCGTACCCCCCTCCAATGTCTATATACATTGCCACCTCTTTCAGTCTTGCGGGGAATCAGTTTCAAGATTCAACCACAAAAGGCAGCACGCTCTTCAGGCTTTAAACTATAGAGGTCAAATTAGATTAAACGCAAAATCATCGTATCAGGCATAATTACAACTCCTGCTGCCAAAATAAAGATAATGCCATATACTGAATTTATGATTAAACAGATTAGGTACTAAAACTAAACTAAATGTGACTTTTATATAGTACATAATTATGTCTATAAAATAAATCAAACTAAATGTAACTTTTATATAGTACATAATTATGTCCATAAAATAAATAAAAGAACAATAAAACCGTGATGAAAGAAATCAGTTTATAATCAGCTGTAACAGTGTATGTACATTTGTGAAGCTAGCTCAGCTGGCTGGCTGTTCGATTGAACCTTGAAAATGTAAACAAAAAGGACCGTCCATAACACTTTTAGATGGGAAAATTGAAAAAATTGGACCTCGCCAAAAATCCCTTGAGTCTTCGAATTTTGTAAAATCCTTTCTTAGCGGATGCCTACGCCCTAAGAGGAACGTCCACAAAAAATTTCAAGGTTCTAGGTCTTATAGATTGGCCTGTGCGATGATAGGTCAGTGGTATTTGACAAATATATAGTAGATGTGGGGATTGATTAAGGTATACAGTAGAGCGCCGATTGTCCGAACGTCGATCATCTGAACCGTCGGTTAACCAAACGCCGTAATAATTCATATTTTGAACATTTCTCTCAAGCAATTCAAATTTGCGCGCCAACCGAAACTCCCGTTGCGCCGGGATATCAATGTATTCTGATATATTTCATAATAAAATTAAGCAAATAATCTTTGTTTGATCATTTTTTTGCCTTTTTATGAATTATGTTACATATAATTTTAAAATGTTGTCTTTTCATGTTCGATTATCCAAATATTCAGTTATCCGAACAACCCTTGTCCCTAATTAGTTCGGATAATCGGCGCTCTACTGTAGTAACATATTGATTACAAAACTTATGTTGCTGAATTTTTATTGTTATTTTCTGTTGCAATTGGACTTTGTTAGTTTAAAAGTTGTCCATCAGAATATCCAAGATAAACAAAGAAAATGTGTCCTAAAGCCTCTCGCAGGAGTTAATTTCATTTGACCAGTTGGACTTTTTGATTCTATTTGTCATAGAGAAATATCTTTTCTGTTTTCTCATGAAACCGAACCATAATATTATAATTTATTTTCTCTCTGTTTTCTACATAAAAAGATTGTATATGAGCATTAAAATTTATAATAACTTTCATGTTTACTAGACACTGCCACCAGCAACAAAGGGGAAAAGTAAACCGAAGAAACAAAAGAAAAGTGATCCTTTGGACAAGAATAATCCTGGAGAAGGGGTAAGCACAAGCTTGGTATATGCTGAATTATGATTCATTTGGATTTGAGAATTGATATTTATATAATGATTTAGTACTTCTAAAACTATAAAAATATTTATAGTCTATCATATATGAGTTTTACAGAATAAATCAAATCAAATCAAATCAAATTTATTTCGATATTAATCATACAAAATAAATATTGCACATCTACTGAAATTAGTCCCCACATAAGCCACATTGGCTTGTGCATGGGTGACGAGTTCTTTATAAGAAATAAGTGCATTCTTAAAATACGTTTTAAAGAAATTACATTAAATATGAATAATTATTACTAAGTTTCAAATATTGAGAAAACAGAGGGACAGTTACAGACAGACGTTAATTTTTTGTATTAAGAGGCGAAAAAAGGAATATAATCAAAAATAATAGAAAAAATTAATCATTAAATAACAAAGTCCAAAATAACCACAAGATACGTTTGAGGCGTCATTAAAGTTAACAAATATTGTTTTGTTTTAGAAGCGAACTGAAGGTAATGTGAAGTAAAAGTAGGTTGTTAAATGGTGAAAGCAGGAGTAACAGATAACAGATGTGGCGAGGTTAATTTCAGTGAACGCAGTCAAGTAGAGGGGGTGGTCCAAGGAACAGCCAGGAGGGATGCTGAGTACTCGGGTCCGACCTCCAACAGCCAGGCAGTGACGCGCTTTTTATACACCGCCAACGTGACCTGCGGATTTCTTAAGTCTGTAGGAATTCTTCTGAGTAATAAATTTGCTGTGTAAATGACATTTGTAAAGTTAATAGATTTTACGACTCTCGGAATCCGCAGGCCAAGCCGGACAGCGCTCCTCGTCGCGTGATCATGTTCGATTGGCGTTAAGACGAGATCCCCATGTGAAAAGGTATAGACCAGAATAGATTTGATATAGAGTTGTCTTATAGAAAGTAGACCGGATTCTTTAAATAACAAGGAAGAGGAAAATCGTCTGTTCTTTTTCATAGCTGCCTTGATAATTGATTTTTGGACAACAGAGAGAGGTTCAATTATATTTTGGAAGGAATTTCCCCACACAAGAATTCCATACTGCAGCAATGATTGCACATGGGCATAATACACTATTTTAATTTCATCAAGTGATAAAAATTGATTAAGTTGGTAAAAAACAAATATTAATTTTCTAAGTTTTGCTTTTAACATTGCAATGTGTTTATCCCATCTTAGCTTAGAATTAATTATAATTCCCAAATATTTATATTGATCTACCCTTTCCACTGCGGGACAACCACAAGAGGCCCCGGCCGAACCACCACACGAGTGCACGACCAGGCTAAGATCTGCGGGCGGCTCACCCGCGGGGCGCAGTGCGATAGGCATACATTTTGTTTTTGAAAGATTCATTGTTAGAATATTTTGATCAAACCATGTTTTGATAATGGTGAGTTCTCTGGTGGCACTCCTAAAAACATGGTCCCAACTATCTCCCTCAAATACTACCAGCGTGTCATCAGCAAAAAGTTGTATTTTTCCAGTTATATTTAAATGCTTCAGGTTATTTATGTATATTAAAAACAATAAGGGTCCAAGAGTGCTGCCTTGAACAACACCATAATCAACCAACCTTGGGTCACTTACAATTTTGTTTAAAGATACAATCTGTTTACGGTCCGATAAATAGCTTTTAAACCAATTGAGTGCCACCCCGCGCACCCCAATGCATTCTAGCTTAGAAAAAAGAATGTTCCTGTCAATTGAGTCGAGAGCTTTGGCAAGATCAATAAATACCAATAAAATTTTCGTTGATTTGTTAATATTTTCCATCAAAATGTTAGAAAAACTAAAAAGAGCATCAGTAGTATTTTTATCCCTCCTGAAACCAAATTGAGACCCTGAAATAAGGTTGTTGTGCTCTAGAAACTCTTGGATTTGACATTTGACACATTTCTCAAGAACCTTAGATATAACACTGAGCAGAGAGATTGGTCTGTAATTGTTCATATCTGATTTACTTTTAGCTTTATAAATAGGGATGACTTTTGCTGTTTTGAATTTGTTAGGGAAAATTCCGGTAGTAATACTAAGATTAATTATATGTTTAACTGGCAAAAGCAAACAGTCGATATGTTTTTTTAGAAATGTTATACTAAAGTCATCAACCCCCGGGGCGGAACCGCCACGCATCTCCTGTACGCACCTCACTATCTGACTGTCAGAGACCGGCTCCAACCGGAACTCGAGATCGACTCTGTGCGCCGCGTCGTCGACCACCGGCGGACCGGAGGGAGGCGGCAAACTCCGCGCAAGACTTTGTCCAACATCAGAAAAGAATTCATTAAAGGAGTTTGCTAAGCCTCGGACCTCCTCTTCATCGGGACAAGATCCGTCCAAGAAGTGCTTTATAGGAAAACTAGTTATGTTTGTTTTGAGACCACTACACTCTTTAATGGTACGCCAAAATAGTTTTGGATTGCCAGACGCTTTCAAAATTTGTTCCTTGTAGTACAAGGTTTTTGCCTTTTTCATTTTTTTAAATAAATTATTTCTAAAGGTGTGAAAATATGTTTTTAAATTATCATTAAAAGGTTGTTTTTTTAAAATTTTACTTAATTTATCACGTTTTCTAATGCCATGAATTAAATCTAACGAAATCCAAGGTTTTATTTTCTTATAACGAGTAGAAAACTTCTTATTACGGACAGAGTTTAATTTTATGCATTCAAAAATGTTGAAAAATACATCACAGCTTGTATTAGGATCAAATTCAGACAAAACAGGATACCAATTCTGGCTCATTAACCCCTCACTGACCATCCTAAAGTCCAAGTAAGTGCGAGTACCGTTATCACAAGTTGTGTCGATTCTGTGGCCCAAGTCAAATTTCGCAATTACTGCATAATGATCAGTCGTGTCGGTTTGTAGAACACCTGTAGTAATCGTGCTAGAGTCATTATGTTTTACAAAGATATGGTCAAGACATGTCTGTGAGTGAGCAGTAACTCTTGTAGGTTTATCAATCCCCTCAATAAATCCTGCCTCGTAAAGTATGTTCAAGTAAGCGTCTTTGTCCGCTTTAGGTTGGTAATTACAGTCAGTAAGTAGGTCGATATTTATGTCCCCAAGGAAAATATAAATGGTTTTGTTTTTCATGGTCGAGTAAAAGTTTTGCAAGTCATTGAGGAAAAGCCCAAAGTCCATAGAGGGGCTCCTATACACGGCCATGCAGGAAAATCGGGCTCCATTAACGCTAAAATCTAACTGTAGACCAGTGGCCTCCCCTAATCTTATCTCTTTAGTTGCACCGTTAAGTTGAATTCTGGAGTAGATAACCACGCCGTCATTACGGTTCCAATAACTAGTTGTGTAAAATAAATCATATCCATCAATAGATTCCAAACATTTGTTTTCATCTAACCACGCTTCGGTAAAAATTACAATATCAAATTTTATGTCCAAACTTTCAAGTAATATTAAAACACTATCAAAATTCTTGTAATAACTGTGAATATTAAAGTGAATTATCTTGAGGTTTTCAATTTCCTCCTTCAAAAATATTTGTAAATTTAAGAGATCGCTTATTTCCTCACATTGAATATGTCTGTAACCGTCAAGTTCTTGTCCTAAGTCAGTTTGGTCCATGTCCAGTAGATGCGCCGTCACGTCGTCGTGCCGTTCGTCATAGTGAGTATGTTTGAAAAAGTCAAGTACTTTAAATAATAAGGAGAGCGAATGGCAATTATTCGTTAGCTTAAAAAAGAATAAGCCAAAAATACGTATCTTAGGTGGTTTTACATAATGTATTATTTAGACTGCAAAATTAACAGACGTAACTTATCTAATTGGTGAAAAGAGTTTTGCGATTTTTCTTAACTATTAATCCTGTTGTAAAAAGAAAAAAAAAACTAAAAGTAGTAAGGTTGGTTTTACCTACTTCAATAGATTATAAGTAGCTACTTTATTATTTAGCTAATAAACTTGCTACTTGCTTGTAGCTACTTTATTATTTAGCTAATAAACTTGAGGAACCTGCGAATATCACTGTAAAATCAGTCTGTGGTAGGAACTTAAAAGTATATGGTTTAATTGCAATAATTACGTTAATTGTAGCTTGATCTTTATGATCTTCATATCCTTTTGAAGGAAATGAAATTATACAACTTCTTTGTATCCTGAACGATTTCTGTAAAATTTACCGTTTTTAAGATATTAGGTTTTAAAATAAAATACCCCCGTTGCAGCAGACCTGCATACTCAGCGAATTTCAAGTGCAAAACAACATATTTCAATCCAACATAGCGAGATTTGACATGTTTTTGTAAGCTCCATAAGAATAACATGGGGAATGAGTATGCAGGTTTGCTGCTACAGGTATGTTTAAACTGGTTGGTTTTAATTCAATATTTAGTAGATCTGAACTAGAAGAAGCCATTTGCCAAGTTTTATCAAGATATGTTGAGAAATAAGCGAAATATAGAATTTTACTTATTTTCCAAAAGGTTAACATTGAGACAACGTACTGTGTTTACTACTTTCAATATCTCGGTAACCAATGGACATAGAGCAGTAATTCAAAATACTAAATTGTTTTTTTTTTGAGCTGAATTCAATGGTGCCAACAAAAATTGGATAAATTTTATTTTTCTATGTGAAAAACTCAAAAAACCCATTTTTGGGGGGGTTTATCCCCCTTTACCCCCCCCTTCCGGTGGTCCGATTGGGCTGGTTCACGAACTCGTCCGAGTGATTACCACTTTACAAGTCTGTACCAAATTTCATTAAGATCGGACCATATTTACGGCCGCTATCGTGTTAACAGACATATATATAGATATATTGATATATATATATATATATATATATATATATATAGATTTATATATAAAAATTCGAACGAATGGTGTTTTTTGCTTCTGGGGACCCCAAAATGAAAAGTTAACATGGTCTCGGACTTAGGTCTTACCATGAGTACTACCGTAATAGCTTATTCCTTTAAGGAAATTCGCTAAAATGACTGCCATTTTGAAATGGTACAAAGTAGAAACTTGACACTCTGCACCAAAATAGGTCCTATTAGTCAGCATATACGTACCAAGTTTGAAGTTGACATCGTTAGTAGTTCCAAAGTTATGCAAAATCATGTTAAAAACACATATAGACCGACAGACGGATGACCGAATATTTTAGGACCCATGTTTATAGGTACTTTTTTCTTATTTTTGATGTAAGTAACCATATCCCAAAGTCTGTAAGGGTTTTTCGTAAACAATCTGTATATAAATTCGAACGAATGGTGTTTTTTGCTTCTGGGGGCCCCAAAACAAAAAATTATCATGGTCTCCGGCTTAGGTCTTACTATGAATACTACAGTAACAGCTTCTTCCCTAGAGGGGAAATTCGCTAAAACAAAACAGCAACAATAAAGTAACCCATGAAAATGACATAGGTAAATGCATGTGATGATTTCTGCGTTCAAACCAAAACACTCGCCATACGAAAATCCTGCAATGAACTGTACATGTAGTGCGGGGACTTAAATTTTTGTAAAAGCAAGAGTTAACATTGATAAATTGTAGTTTTGCAAAACTTTTAGAAGACACTATTCCCATGCAAAACTCACAAAATCCTGTTTTACCACGATTTTAATATTATATTTTTATGGATAAGCCAATTTTTAAGCACAGATTTTTTTGTTGGATTGTTTGGTTTGAAACTGCTATATATACTTAGGATATACTAGTGTATGTTTGTTAGGTTAAGTTTGACACCATTCTGTACAGATTCTGTACGCCATGAATAAAGATTATTTTGACTTTGACTTTGAATCAGGATGGTCTAGGATCCAGATAATGTGAGAACCAGATTATCCAAGGTGTACAGTATTTTTAGAGCTAAATAAAATGACGGCATTGAGTTTATTACGACATGAAGTATAAATTTACAGATTGAATTTGACATGTTTTACAACTTTTTTTAAATATATTACCAATTATAATTTTGGTTTTGAAATAATTTTTAACATTTGTTACAAGAAATTTTGGGTTACATGGATGGGCCCCAACGGACACGGACCCATCTTTGTTTTGCAAAAAAAGTAAGGTGGATGGCAGGAGCATCCACAGCAGGGGGCTCAATGGTCTTAGACCCTCCCCAAACATTAAAAAATTGCAATCAAATCTTATAGACGAAATTAGTTCTTAACTGGGGCGGGAAAATTTCTCGGGTATGCAGTATTATCAGCAAATCACTCAGTTATTTTGCAGCCATCAAATATCCCTTTTTGCTGTGGGTAAATGTTGACATTATCTCGGTCGTTTTGTGGCTACTGGTCTCCCATTATAATAGGGCCGGGATTTGAAGTCTGCAAAATAAACGAAAGAGTTTCGTCTCCGATGACACGACTGAGGTTTTCCGGCCACGATACAACCACAAGATATGTTTGTGTGATAAAAATGTCGACCGAGACATTTTCTGACCTTGATCATTTTCTGACCTTGCATATTGTTATCTTGCAACAATATGAACATTTTTCTAGTCTAGAGTCGATATATTGTCTTGCGATCGAGAGATATGGTGCTGTCATACGATCTGTTTTGACAGCAGATTTGACAGCCATAAAAAAGACCAAATCTGGCAGTCACAACATTAATATAAGAGAAAAAAAAATCTCAATTCTATCATTGTCGCCTAAATTCTCTGCCATAACTTGGCTTTTAAAATGTCTCGGTTGCGTCGTGGTGGGCAATTTCGGTAGTATAGTGTTTGAAAATCTTGTAATCATTTTGCGGCTGCAAAATCTGAAATCTTTTACAGTAAACCCAGTGTATAGCATATTTTAAAGTTATGGGAATTGAAATAATTGAGATATAGTGTAGTTAAAAAAAATATTGTACCCTAATCGAGATGCCTGCCCCAAGGTCAGGATCCCTCTTTTTGCTTACAAGAAGTCCCCCCCCCCCAGATAGTGAGCCCCCAAAACACTGACCCAGGGAAAGCCACTGTTGGGCGGATATATCCGTCTTCAGCCCAAAAACATTTTCCCGAAGATAATATGAATCCTGATTTGAAATCTGAATCATGTACTGATGTTATCTGGGGAATTTCTGTGGGCTGAGGATGGATGTTACTTTTTTCTTGCTCACATATGATTTTTAAGACCAAAATAATAGCTGGAAAAAGCGCAGAAACTATCAATATGGCCAACTACAAAAACAAAAGTACACTTTCATAAAGAATATAATGTAAACGTATTATTTACATGTATATACATCTTCATCCCATATAAACTATTTTAGAAAACAAATATATCCGTTTTTAGGCACAGGACAAAAAGAAAAAAGATAAAACTTTTCTTTTTCTTTTTTTTAAAAGAGGGTGGTGGCCTCTTTTTCACCTTGTACCCACATAGACTATTGATCTGTGCGTGGACATTATCAAACAAAGGCAAGTAATGAGCTGGTACAGAACAAAGGTGAACAGTACTGTACTACTAAAATGCGACAAGCTCGAGTCTCGAACCTGCGACGCTTCGAGACCACAGTTCTAAGGCCAAGTGCGCTACCAACTGCGCCATCGACATACTAACGGTCAAAAGTCCGGGGAGGACTAAAAAGGAAGATACATTAAGTTTTAAAGGTGCTATTTCGGTCTAACTCAGTATGCAATCGTTTTTTCCACAGGATGAAAATAAAGAAATATTAGTATCCAAATCAACTGTGGCAAAAATCAAATTGCCATTACAAGACATAATATGGAATAAAAAATACTTGGAGTATACCTGGAATATAACTAAGCCGTATTTTGTTGAGCCCACCACAGATTTAAAGGTAAGAGCTTTTAATTTGTTTAGCGATTGAAAAATTAGTCATTATAAAAATTTAAGGTTTTTAATCTGATTTTTGTCGATTCTTTCATATTTAAATCTAATTTAGAAAGACTGATTCAGCCTTCCTGGGATAATTTCCAGTTTATGAAAATCATCGGAGATATATAAATCAAAACTAGCAGGACCCGTGGCTTCACCCATGATAAAAATACAACACACGGTATCACTCTTCAAAAATATAGTTTTGTTTTTTTCATTCATTCTTCTTGTTGTAAAAACAAATTTCTTTATACATGTTAATTGTTAAATGTTTTTTCATGAAACAGAAAAATGTTTTTAAAAAATCACTTAGTACTCAGGTCTGCTGCAACGGGAGTATCCTATCCCTGTCTAAAGGGCCTGCCTTTAATAAAAATACGACCATATCCAGCCCCCACTGACAAAGGCGCCAAGGGTGTCGCTGCTTCGGTAGGCTCATGCCCAGTATTGGCGTCCTCCCTCGTGCAAGTGCTGTTTGTGTCGGCTGCCCAGTTGGTCTTGCTATGAAGTGGAGAGGATTGCACTCACACACTTGAGAAGCGAGATTACCTAGACTTGCTTACCCTAAGTCAAACACCGAGAAGCATTTATGGTCATTTCTGCTTACCACACGACCTGAGCTTGCCCTGACGATGATCATGGGGCACCCTTGGCTTTTACGCGGGGCGTTGAAACTGCTAGCATCTATAGTATAGAGTGGCCCTTGGGAAGGACTAATATTATTTATCCCCATCCTAGCAGACCTGCGCACTCAGCGAATTCTAAGAACGTTTTTCTGCTTCATGAAGGTATATGTGTGTGTGGGTAAAACCATAGAACATGCCTAGAAATTATATTCATTGTCAAAATATAATTTTCTTAAGTTTTTAGGGTCTACCTTTGATAAATAATAATTACAAATGCTGTCCCAGCAATTTTTGAAAATGCTGACTAAATCTGTTAGGGTCTTTATTGAACAAAAAAGTGGAAAAGCCGTCCCGACAAATTTTTAAAATGCTGTAGATAAAATAAACAGTTTACAGTTGCACACTCCACCTCTTTCAACAACAGCTGTTATAAAGAAGGCAGGCCAGGTTCTTTAATTATTTCTAGTCAGTGATTTATTTTATGTAATGTTAAAACATAAAGTAAAATGTTTAATAGTACTGCAGCATTTTATATAGTGTATTGCATTTAAAATATATACAAGAGTATAATTCATTAACCATCTGGCACCAAGAAACAAATTTTCATATAAACAAATATAATTAAACAGCAGAACAGAACATACCATTAATTTACATCACCTGCTTTAAATTTTACTTTCATATGTTTTGTTAGTGAACAAATCTAACTAAAATGCTTTCAAAATCACTGATATGGGTACCTTTAAGACGGTCCCAGGGCTAAGCCCTGAAAGTTATCACGAAATTGATGGTGTATAAACCTACTCCATGAAATTCTACATGTATGTACCAAGTTTCGTGGCCATCGGGCCAGCGGTGTCTGAGTTTATCCGTGCCAACTATATATATATATACCAACATCCTCTTTTATACTTATAGATGACTGACTCGTTTGATGCAATAATAAAATATCAAAAAGTAATATCAACAACTACGTTTATTTTATTCAACTGAATTCATAAAACCTTACAAGATCCATAATAAGAAGTAACTAATATTAAAGTTTTACAAAGAGGGTAGAATAAAGTCTAATCTGAGACATATCCTGAGGGAGTGATGGAGGCTTAAGCTACTCCCACACAAAAATTTACCAATAAACTTTGTTAAAAAATGGGACAAATATTAACTAACTAATTATTTGCAGTGATTTTTAAAATAGTTCTTTGATGATAACCAAAAATGAAATCTTTAGAAAAAATGTGGGCCCCACAAACTGCTGATGGAAAAATAAATATCTCCCAAATTTTTGCTGTTTCTTCCCCCTTCTACTAACACTGACCCTATAAACTCATCTGGAAAGCTGTAGGCAGTTATCATATCTGGCTTATCTGTAAACTGATTTAAGATGCCATATAGATTAACTGAAATGGGAATGTGGCACCATCATCTTTGTTTTTGGGAGCAGAATTTCATAATACTTTTTCATTAGATGCCTCACTAAGGACTAGTGCCTATATTTGTAATGAACCAAAAAAGATTTAAAATATCTTTTGACTAGGTAATAAACATAATAACTGTATATTTAGTTAGAAATACTTCTGATTATACTTTGTACGCTTCTGTGAATTTAAAATAAAAAATACATACAAAGCATTTCAAGACTACAATGAGCTCTTGAGCGAGCCAGAATTATTCTTACAAAGTGTACAATCGCCAGTCCACAAAACCTCCAAACTATCCATTGGAAACCAAATGACATCAACCCCTGAAAAAAAATTCACCGAGAAGTAATAAATCACCTTCCTCATTAATGAAATTTGACAGCATATTTTTGGGAATTCTCATACAATTTCCTGGGCTATCGACTCTGTTGTCGCCCTCATAGGGAACAGCTTTCAAGGTGTACACATACTTAATTTCTCCAGCCAAAAAGCTTATTTTAGCGTAATAGTCGCCCTCCATGTATCCAACTGGGACGGATTTATATGATAACTGGAGCTCTTCATCACTGATATGCATGAAGAGAAAAAAAATGTTGTCAAATAAAGAAATAAATAACCCTATGTACTTTGCACTCAAATTATAAGCTCGCACAGTTATCCATAATTCATTTTCAGGATTAATCAGAAACATATAGGGATGCTCAGTTTTGAGATGATCAGACAGTTCTTTTGCTAAAACAATCTGATCACAATTTACTTCTGCTCTACAAGGAAAACGCCGAAAGCCACAAAACTGTTCATGGTCATCTCCAGGTTGAACTATTGCCTCACACCCATCTGCGCTGTAGCGACAAGCTCGGAATAGAAGTTTCAGAAGATTCTGTACCCAAATTGGATTCTCCAGAAGAAGTTCTTCTTTGCAAGTTGGACAGGAGGGAAGAGTTTTCACACATGAGACACAAACCAAATGTCCTTTTGCACACTGTTTGAAGGATTTATTTACCACCCTCAAGCATAATGCACACTCTACAACTTTTTGTAAATCAGAGACGAAATTGTTTTCCAGCTTATTACTGAGATTCTGCAACAGACATCAAGGATAGCAAATTAAACAAAATTTTTAATTACAGTACATTTAATGTTTAATTTTTAAACAGAATTTATGTTACCGCTGTTAATATTAGTTTCATTTGATTACATTTTCAAAATTTGTTGGAATAGATAAATATATATTACGGTTTTATACTTTCATGCAAGCAAAGTTTACTTGGCCAGAGAAAACCCAACAAGGTAAAATATCCCCGTGAAAATACCTCCGTGAAAATATTTATTCAGTTATGATCATAAAAAACATTAGCCCTGACCAAGAATAGCATCAGAACTGATAATTTCTGGTCAAGATTTGGTGCATTTTCTAACCAGACCAACAATGCTCTGATTTCAGACCAGGTCTGATACCATTCCTGGTAAGAAAATAGATTAATTCCCAAAAATGTCAAAAAAATAGTTTTAATTTTAAAATATTTTCGGAGGGAATGTGCTTATATGTCTATGTTATACTATGATTCCTGCAACGCTAATTCCAATGACAATTAGCAAGATTTAAACCTGGTACCTTTAGTTCTATAAGCAGAGCCTGCAACTACTACACCACAAGAGCTAAAGGTCATGGCATGGCAAAAGTTATTTTAACTCGGTGCTCTGGTGGAGGATATTAGGAACTAAGTGCAGACGGAGAGTACCTATTTATTGTTCCTGAGTGAGTGGTAAGACACCTCTTGTTATTTTTTTTTAATAATGTTCACTGTTTTTCTTTTACAAATATACTTTTTGCAACATCAAATTTTTATATTAAAAATTTGATGTTATAGATCGAATACAGTACACTCTCGATTATCCAAGCCCCGGTTATCCGAGCCCCGGTTATCCGAGACTCCGGGTTGTCCGAGGCAGCTCAAAGCTTAAATATACGTTTTTATATTCTTACTATTATAATTATGCGTGGAATAAGTGTCTCTATTTAAAATTATATTATTTACAACTCGAAAGGTCTTTCATTGTCGTATTTATTGGTAAATACTATATCTAAAAAACATTTTGAAGTGGTCTTATTACAGCCCAACCAAAACACATGTAAACTCCGTATTATCCGAGGTTCGTGTTATCCAAGGTAGCCTCGGTCCCGAAGAACTCGGATAATCGGGAGTGTACTGTATTAGAGAAAGAATAAGAAGTGATTAATAAATATCTATGTTTATTCTAAAAAACATTTATCGAGGTTCTTAACTGAAAACTTCAACAAGTAAGAGTCAGCAAATTTTCTTTTGCGTGTTGTGTTAATTGTCTTTGCAACTTTGCCAATCTTGCGCGCTAGCCTGTCATCAAGTCACATTGCTGAAGGCAAAATTAATTGTGGCATTTGAGGTGTAGATTTAAAGATGTATTTAAGTACATTTCCCAATATGTCTTAAAAATGAAAAATTGGACTTGGCTGAAGCACAGTAAAGGATTTAAGTTTTGGAACAGAGGTGCTATCCGTCAAACTAAATTCTTTTGTTTACAACTAAACATATGGACATAATTTGAAATAGTTTGAAAGGTTAACCACAGATTGTACCACTTATTTCCCATGCAAAGCCAGGACAACAGCTATGTAGTCTATACCAAACCAAAGATTACGTGAGAGAGTAGTGGAGGAGAAAAGGAATCGGCAACGACCATTGTGCCTTGGTACATTGAAAAGTATTTTTGACAAGAGAGTCCCGCTGTCCATCATACCGCTCACCAGCCCGTGTAGGCCATAGATATACATAAAACACTGGATCGCTGACTCAGGTGTGACTGGCACGGAAAACGAGCCGGTGGGGGCGCGCTGCTTCCCCCAGCGAAGGACTCCTTGCAGCGCCGCTCCCACGTGCTATATGTATTAGCCGCTGTTTCTATTACGTATATCACATAGTTTTACAGTTTTAATATGTTTGAATATGGTTAATTTCTGTGCAGCGTACGGCTGTAACAATACGCATCAAAAGGCTACAATTTATGGTTCCACAGGGAAGAATGATCGATTATTAGACTGTTGGTTTATACATCGTCTTTGCTTCAATTGCAAAACGAATAGTATAATGTTTTGTTCATGAGTTGTTGATGAAGACAACTACGTCTAAAATTTAATTTATAGTCCCATGACTGACATATTTATCGTAGATTCTGTCATTTGAGGCTTAAACCTAATAATTTTTGTCCGATGGTATATCCGATTAAATCGTTAACCAGTCCCTTACTTGGTCATTCAAAAGCAGTTCATACTACTGTACCAGCAATATTTTGTATTATATATCAGGGTATATTGCTAGCAAATTTACGTGTGGAATTAGTTGTGACAGTTGTGGTAGCCTACTAGTTAAGACTACCAAATCTCAGTGTCTTCTACGAATACCTAGATTATTCAAGATTTGTAAAAATGGGGAAATTATACTATCCAAAGTGATAATTTGTTTAAAGTAGTTTGTTTTTTCCATGAGATTTTAAATGGTTTCGATAACTGTATGAGAATCTTTGACATGAAAAATGCATCGATGAAGGTGATAATCACTTTAGCGATAGGGGTTCCGTGAACTCTCGAAATCAGTTGTATTTGGTGTGGAACCTCATTTCTTAAAACTATCAATTTAAGATGATTGGTTTTTATTTTTTTATTTTTCGATTTCACTAAGAAAAGAATAATTGCGAGAATTATTGCATCAAAAGGCCTTAGGACAAAAATTAAACAAGGCTGTTTTGTTTAGGTATACATAGGCTTACACCCAGGAGGGGGGGGGGGGTGCAAAACTATGTGAACATTTTTTTATTAACTAATTAGTAAGTTTTCAGGTTCGTTAGTAGGATACCTAAAAAATGTCGAGTGCTAACAGCTGCTGAGAATTTAATGTTGTTTACAATACATTAATTTTTATTTTAGTCATTTTCCAATAAAACCTAGTTACTGTGCTCCCAAGTATGTACAGTTCGCGCATTATATCTCCGGCTATGACCTCTACGCTACTAACCGTGTCATATGATATTTTTAACATATGATATTGGTAAACACAACATTTGACAAGCAGCGGTGTTTTAGAAAATGTTTTCAGAAAAGTACCCCCTCTCCCCCCCGCACCTTACAACCAACTGATTCGGTCATAGCCGGAGATATAATGCGCGAACTGTACCTCCTGTATTTTGTTATGTGCCATTATTTAATTTAACCGTAAACAAATTTGTTTAAACATTGATTTTTTTTTGTTAAAATCATTTCCATTGATTAAAAACCTTATCACTTGGTAGTCGGTTAAAAACATCATTGTTGATCTTCAATACCTTTTAAAGTCTGTCTAACAAAAAATCTCGCAAGATTATGACAGTTAAAGGTGGCATTAACAGTCCATTAACGTAGTTAGAAATACAAATTAATTATTTTTTGGAATACAACCATTACTTATAAAATCCTTTTATTAAAGAGTTTGTCGTGATGTTTCCAATTAAACTATGTTTATTGCATTACTGTTCGGAATATTCTTCTTACTTATGATTTGATATGAGCATTAATATTTTTAGAGTTTTGTAAATTACAGGAATAACTTTTTTATTTTAGAGAAAATTTCCAAAATTCAAAAACTTTTTCATAGCAATAGTTTCTTCACTTTGTACGATAATTTTTGTAACTTTTCTCCTTTATAGTAAATCAGAGCAAATTAATTTCTAAAAAATTATAACACCATTCAATAGGAAATTTAATTTACTTTAAATTTAATATTGGGTGAAAACATAGCTGTCTTAGATTTGGTCACAAATATAATTCGAAACAGCGTGCGACGAGTTTTCATCGTGTCCCAAATGCTACTGCCGCTCCGCGGGGCCTACACTGTGGTGGAGGTAGCGGGTTTTTCACAGCATGCAATCGGTGATCCAGTTTTATGTATGTCTATGGTGCAGGCATAACAACATTGACACTTGCCGCCGCTTATCAAGGGAATCAAGTTCAAACGGAGAAAACAGCTCAAAATAAGGACCGTTCATTGTGCAGTGACCAAATCTTTTATAATATAAAAATCATAGAAATTTCTTTTGGACATATTCAGTTGCATCAGCAAGGTAAAGTTGATGAGGATTCTACACTACTGATCCAAACTCTATTCTCGATCTAACCAAAGAAAGATAAAATAGCTTAATTATAGTTTCTAAGAAAATTGCTCGATTTGCAAATGAATCCCACAATAGAATAAGCTGACTTAGAAATTTCAATAGTGAAAACTTGGTTCAAGAACAAAAACTTCAAGTCAAAAGTAACCCCAAGATCTTTAACTGAATATAATGTGTTTTCCCTATAATTAATTCAAAAATAAGTAATAAACTTAAACACAACTACAGAAAAAAATGAAGTTAATAATTAAGAATTTTATTGAGAAAAAATGAAATATCAAGAGAAAAAGTAAAGGAGAAAAAGTATAATTGAAAAATAGTGTGTGCTTCTTTAAGTAGATCTATTTTATTGTTATCTGATTCTAAGTAATAGAGCGGCTGGGCAAAGTAGGAGCACCAGCCAGCCTTAGAGGGTCGTGGTCAAAGGTCAGACAAGTCAAGGGTCAGGTCTGGTGCGCTGGTAACCTGCCGTAATAATTTGACCCGCTTCATCGATACTTGAATTTAGTAGCCATTTTTTACGATTCAAACAGATTTGATTCGGGAAAGTTTGTACGAATATTTTCAAAAAAATATAAGAAGTATAAAAATAATATGTAGTAGAAAATGTAAATTTAAGTTGCAAAGTAGTAATTCTGACTCTTACTATGTATCATGGGAATGTGAAATTTCTTGAAAAATGCTATTGTTAATATTAAATAGCACATGAGACTAATAGGCCAATAAAATTAAGATTGTGCCTGGACAAAATTCCCGGAAAGCTGGAAATCGTTTTAATCTTTCCGTTTTACATCCAAGTATATGAATTCGAAGTTTGTCCCATTTTTCCTGGTGTGCTTCCGACCTGGGACCACAAAAATATCAGAGTTTTGGGCCATTTTTTATTCTTTTGCAAATAAGTAAAAAACCGTTTATTCTACATAAAAAGTTTAAATACATGAATTGTAGAGGACAAAATTCTACGTTTATTGAGTACCTTCTGATAAAGAAACTTTGAATAGTAATTCATTTATGGTAAGTTAAATAAAGGGTTTTGGCGAATTCCTCTTTTAGGGAAAGAGCTATTACTGTAGGTCTCTTGGTAAGACCTAAGCCCGAGACCATGATAACTTTTAGTTTTGGGGCCCTCAGAAGCTAAAAACACCATTCGTTCGAATTTTCATAAAATATATATACCTATATATACGTATATAAATATATATATCTATATATTTGTTAGCTCGATAACTCTCGTAAAAATGGTCCAATCTTCTTGAAATTCGGCACAGACTTGTAAAGTAGTAATTATTTTGAGGAGTTAAAAATTCAGCCAGATCGGACTATCGGAAGGGGGGGTTATGGGTAATAAATCCCTAAAAATGGAGTTTTTCGGATTTTTCATGTAGAAAAATCGAAATAATCTGATTTTGGTTTACACCATTGGACTCAGCTCGAAAAAACAAATAAATTAGTATTTTGAATCATTGCTCTATGTCCATTGGTTCCCGAGATACTGAAAGTGGTAAACACAGTACGTTGTCCCAATGTTAACCTTATGGGGAATAAATAAAATTGTACATCTCGCTTATTCCTCAACATATCCTAATAAAACTTGGTATATGGCTTCATCTAGTTAAGGTCTAATTGATTATGGCATAAAATCTACAAATTTATATAATCCTGAGGCAGCAAACCTACGTACTCACTTTCCCAATTTTAACCTTATGGGAAATCAATAAAATTGTATAGTCTGCTTATTTCCCAATATATCTTAATAAAACTAGTTATGTGGCTTTATCTAGTTAAGGTCCACTTGATTATAGTCTAAAATCACCAATTTTATAGATTCCTGAGGCAGCAAACCTGCGTACTCATCTCCACAATGTTGACCTTTGGGAGAAAAATAAACGTGTGCAGCTTGTTTGTTTCTCAGCATATCTCGTTGAAACTCAGTACCATGTGGCTCAATATAGTTTGGATATTTTGGATTATACTCCAAAATCTGCTATTTTTATATTTTCCTTGTCAGGAAACCTGCATACTCACTTATACCATGTTATTCTTATGGAAAATATGTTTGCATGCTTATTTACGGACATAATTTGATTTTATTTGGTACGAGGCTTTATCTAAAACACTTATTTGAGCATTTTTAATTCGTTGAGTATGCAGGTCTGCTGCAACAGGGGTATTTTTCATGTTTTATCATCAATTGTGAAAACTTGTAAGATTTTTATGTTTTAATTTCGTTTTCTGGTATTATTGGCATCACTGTATTCAACATAATAACTGGTATAAGTGAGTATGCAGGTTTCCTGACAAGGAAAATATAAAAATAGCAGATTTTAGAGTATAATCCAAAATATCCAAACTATATTGAGCCACATGGTACTGAGTTTCAACGAGATATGCTGAGAAACAAGCAAGCTACACATGTTTATTTTTCTCCCAAAGGTCAACATTGTGGAGATGAGTACGCAGGTTTGCTGCCTCAGGAATCTATAAAATTGGGGATTTTAGACTATAATCAAGTGGACCTTAACTAGATAAAGCCACATAACTAATTTTAAGATATATTGGAAATAAGCAGACTATAAAATTTTATTGATTTCCCATAAGGTTAAAATTGGGAAAGTGAGTACGTAGGTTTGCTGCCTCAGGATTATATAAATTTGTAGATTTTATGCCATAATCAATTAGACCTTAACTAGATGAAGCCATATACCAAGTTTTATTAGGATATGTTGAGGAATAAGCGAGATGTACAATTTTATTTATTCCCCATAAGGTTAACATTGGGACAACGTACTGTGTTTACCACTTTCAGTATCTCGGGAACCAATGGACATAGAGCAATGATTCAAAATACTAATTTATTTGTTTTTTCGAGCTGAATCCAATGGTGTAAACCAAAATCAGATTATTTCGATTTTTCTACATGAAAAATCCGAAAAACTCCATTTTTAGGGATTTATTACCCATAACCCCCCCTTCCGATAGTCCGATCTGGCTGAATTTTTAACTCCTCAAAATAATTACTACTTTACAAGTCTGTGCCGAATTTCAAGAAGATTGGACTATTTTTACGAGAGTTATCGAGCTAACAAATATATAGATATATATATTTATATACGTATATATAGGTATATATATATATTTATGAAAATTCGAACGAATGGTGTTTTTAGCTTCTGAGGGCCCCAAAACTAAAAGTTATCATGGTCTCGGGCTGAGGTCTTACCATGATACCTACAGTAATAGCTCTTTCCCTAAAAGAGGAATTCGCCAAAACCCTTTATTTAACTTACCATAAATCAATTACTATTCAAAGTATCTTTATCAGAAGGTACTCAATAAACGCAGAATTTTGTCCTCTACAATTCATGTATTTAAACTTTTTATGTAGAATAAACGGGTTTTTACTTATTTGCAAAAGAATAAAAAATGGCCCAAAACTCTGATATTTTTGTGGTCCCAGGTCGGAAGCACACCAGGAAAAATGGGACAAACTTCGAATTCATATAGTTGGATGTAAAACGGAAATATTAAGGCTATTTCCAGCTTTCCGGGAATTTTGTCCAGGCATGACCAATTTTTGATCTAATTTTACTGGCCTATAACTCAAACTAACTAAAAACTACTGGCAACTATTGGTGGTGTCCCAAGTCAATATCTTGAGAAATTTTTGTTAGAATTTCACAACATTTTTTTATATCAGATTCAGTATTTTCGGCCCTGTGAACTTTGTTGGTATTTCACAGATATATGGTTGGTAAATTCATATAACCTAAAAACTATGGGTCGCATGTCACTAGTACAATATTACAGGCAAAATAATGTATGGGGCTATTCATATTGTGTTTAAAAGTGATTCATAGAAAGTAAATTACATACATACATTACTTGAAATGGCGACCTACTCAGGTTGGTATTTTAAGCCAAGTATGAATGACAGGTGAGTGAAGGATGATTGTGGCGCGATCTTGTAGTCTTGTTAGGTACTGACTAAGGCTGATATGTTCCTTACTCAAGACTGTTAATTAATAGCCCAACAGCCAATGGCAACTAATGGACCTACATTTTAACCACAATTTTGCCTGGTTTACAATTTTACGAACTGGCCTAATTATTAGGATGGTCTTATGAACGTAGTATTCAACAGTGCAGACATTAATCCCCAATAGGGAACACCGCGTCCACAAGCCATCGCTCATAACTGTCCACAATTCGTGACCTCCAATTAGCTGGATTACAGGACACGCCACCGTCCCCATACATGTCTCATTAGGCACTTTGTAATATCAATTAACAAAACAGAATTTTATTGTGGTATTAAATCACTCCGCTTTACATTTCACAAAGACTTCAGTTGTTTTGCACTTTACAGTACAGATTTTGCCTGCATATTGCACTAGTGTCATACAACCCTATTCATCCTACAGATGTTCCAACACGGATTTACATGGCTAGGACGGTGACGTGTCCTGTAATCCAGCTACCCAATTGTGGATAGTTATAAGCGATGGATTGTGGTGGAATATTCTCTGGTGGGGATTAACGTCCGCACAAATGTATAATACTTCTATTCATAAGACCATCCTCATAATTAGACTAATTCGTAAGTGAAGTTGGCGAAATTGTTTCAGATCCCACGTTAAACTGTCGCTCCTTTACTTTCCATTATTTGGTTGTTGGGCTATTATAACAGTCCTGTCTAAGGAACATCTCGGCTTTGGTCAGTAACAAGATTACAAAATCACGCCACTCATCTATCATTCATACTTGCCTTAAAATACCTTATATGTTGTAATTTCAATAGAAAGTATTGAAGGTAAGATTAACGGCTCAAATGAAAGCCAAAGATGATTTGAGTGTTTTAAGACCTGACTATTGGGACCTTATACTGGGACCTCAGATATAAATATTTAAGTCACAATAAATTAGGAAAAAATATATTTTTGTTGAATGCTGCTTTATAACAACTCATCTCTGACCTATTGTATTAAGATAATAAATAGTTCAAATTGAAGCCATTTAATCATTGAGCTTTTTAAGACCAAAACAAACTTCATGCTGTGTGTAGACTCGATTCTGTATTTTCGGCCCTGTGAACTTTGACCTCTTTCACTCTGGAAGTCTGGTCTGCCTGATATTCTGATTCACTGCATCAAATTATATTAGAATCAATCATAAAATATGAGTCATACTCTATATCAAGGTGAAGTGGGTCAGCAACCGGTCAATTATCCTGATTTTTGTTGATTCTTTTATCACTAAACTAATGTTAAAAATTTAAATTAAAAATTAATTCAGCCCTGTTGGGATGATTTACAGTTTATAAAATTCATCAGAGATTTTTAAAATTAAAAAAAGATGATTCAGAAAAAGAAGATGATTGACTCATTTATTTGATGTGTATGTATTTAAAACAAAGTAATATCAACAACTATATTTATTTCATTCAAATACAATCATAAACGTTTACATGATCCACACTAAGAAGTACTAATATTAAAGTGTTACAAAACTTTTATAATAAACTGTAATCTGAGACATCTCCTGAGGGAGTTATGGGGGCTTTCGCCACTCCCAAATAATTAAGAAAATTTACTAATAAACTATGTAAATAAAGAAAAAGGTCAATTATTAATTAACACCATTGCAGTAATTTTCAAAAGGTTCTTTGGTGGCAACCACATATGAAATCCTTATGGTAAATGAGCCCCTTTCCAGCTTCTAATAACACTGTGTAAACTTCTGGGATGCTATATGATATATGAAGTAATCAGATCAGATTTATCTTTAAACTGAAATGTGGTATTATCTATGTTTTGGGGGACAGACTTTCATACCTGTAGCTTTTCAATAAGATGAGCCTACTTAGGATTAGTTTATATTTGTTATATACCAAAAAAAGATTAAACATATTACTTGACAAGTAGTTAAACAAAATAAGCATTTAGTTAGAAACCATTTCCAATTATGCTTTAAAGGCCTTTGAATTTGAAAACAGAAATATATACATAAAATATTGAGACTAAAATTATTATTGATTAACTTTCGAGCAAGTCAGATGTTACTCTTCCAAAGTGCACAATCACCAGTCCACATAAAAGCTCCAAAGTGTCCAGCAGAAACAAAACGACATCAACCTTTGAAAACAATGACATCGAACCATAACCATCCTTTCTCATCAATGAAATTTGGGAGCATATTTTTTGGAACTCTCATACAACTTTCATGTCTTTTGACTCTGTTGTTGCCCTCATAGGGAACAGCTTTCAAGGTGTACACATACTCAAGTTTTTCCTGGGAAAAAATTACTTTAGCATAGTAAACACCTTCCATGTTTCCAACTGGGACAGATTCAAATGATATCTGAAGATCATCATCATCACTGCCGTCTATGGAAATAAAAAAAATGTTGTCAAAGACAGAAATATATAAGTGGGGATAATACGTATTCGAATCATCATAATTATGATCTTGCAAATTAAAAGATAGTAATTCATTTTCATTTTTAATTATATACATATTGGGATGAACTGTGTTGAGATGATCAGCCAGTTCTTTTGCTAAAACATTCTGACCACAACTTTCTTCTGCTCCACAAGGGATACGCCGAAAGCCACAAAACTTTTCATGGTCATCTCCAGGTAGAACTTCTGCCTCACACCCGTCAGCACTGTAGCGGCAAGCTTGTGTTAGGAATTTCAGAAGATTCTGTATACAAATTGGATTCTCCAAAAGAAGTTCTTCATTGCAATTTGGACAGGAGGGGAGAGTTTTCACACATGAGACACAAACCAAATGTCCTTTTGTACACTGTTTGAAGGATTTATTTACCACCTTCAAGCATAATGCACACTCTACGAATTTTCGTAAATCAGAGATGAAATTTTTTTCCAGCTTATTACTGAGATTCTGCAACAGACATCAAGGATAGCAAATTAAAAATTTTTTTAACTACAGTACGTTTATACTTTCAATTTTTTAACTACGGTTTTATACTTTCATACGATCAGTGTTTGATTACTTTATTGTACAGTTATTTCAAAACGGCTATAAGGATATCCTTCAAATTTCAAAACTAAGTTATTTTTGGCTAAAAAATATGTTCTACAGTTTTCTAGGCCAGAGAAAATCTAACAGGGTATTAACTCCCATTAAAATATTTGCTAAGATATGATCATAAAAACATAAGCCCTGGACCAAGCATAGCATCAGAACTGATAATTTCTGGTCAAGATTTGATGAATTTTCTGACCAGACCACCAATTCCTGGTGCTGTATTTATGTCATGATACAAAGAATGTGTATTGTTTGTTTATCGTTGGCAGATAAGATAAGTAATCCAGCTATCGCTCGGGCATTGCTGTGTCTTTGTAGCTCACCGGAAGCAATCCAGTGCAGAAGATTAAAAATATTGTCAGGTAAACAAATAACTTTGATATCGGTGTCTCGTTAGCAGTGTTGCCAGGTGTGGGGATTTTTCTCAATAGTGGCGCATTTCAGCTAGGAGAATTAGACAGAGGGGGAATTGGTGGCGAACATGGGGATTTCAGTTATCTGGGGAATTAAGTGGAGATTTTTAGAATTTTGGGCGATTTCTGTTGGCTGTACTGTCTGTACTGTCGCGTGATTGTGCTAAAATACATAAAAATACATCTACATCAGTTAAAACTTATGTCCCCATCAGTTAAAAGCATACACCCACCCCCGCCAATACTTAGGTGCCACTTAAGTGCCAGATTAGATGGAAATACCTGAAAGATCATTTTGGGGGCCCAATGAACAAACTTACGGGGGGGGGGGGGGGGGGGCACAGGTTCTTATCGCCGCCACGGATTCCTGATTATTCTTGAATTAGGACTGATCATGAAATGTGCCGTTTCCAGATAAGGTCTGATAACATTACTGGTTTAAATTTTTAAAAAAAGTTAAACTTTAAAATATCTTTTGATGGAAGGGGGGAAGTATATTACACATATATACTTTCAGTAACATCTAATTTTTATATTGAAAATGTGATGTTACAGAATGAATGTTTGAGAGAGACAAAGAAGTAAGCAATGAATTATCCGCATCTACGCTATAAGATTTATTGAGGTTCTTAATAATTGAAACCCTTAAAAAAGAGTCAGCACATTTTCTTCCTAGTGTTGTGTTAATTGTCTTTGCGACTGCCAACCCTGCACACCGGCCCCTCATCAAGTCACATTACTGATGGCAATGACCTAACGATGCCACAATTAATTAATTTTTATGAAAGTTTTTTGGATCAGAGGATCAGGGCCCCCACATTATTTAAACGTTAACAAGAGTCAGCACATTTTCTTCCAAGTGTTGTGTTAATTGTCTTTGCGACTGCCAATCCTGCGCACCGGGCAGGGCCGGCGACAGGGGGAGGCAGGGGGGGCAAATGCATAGGGGCCCGGACTCACAGGGGACCCGGAACCAACAAAAAAGGGGCCAAAAAAGACAAAAAGGGTCCGAGGTCGCCAGGGCAGGGGCCCGGGGTTCCGAATTGCACAGGGGCTCGAAAATCCTGTCACCGGGCCTGGCACCGGGCCCTCATCAAGTCACATCGCTGATGGCAACAACCTAACGGTGCCACAATTAATTAATTTTTATGAAGATGTCTTGGATCAGAGGATTCACTTTCTGGCTTCTAACAGCCATACCTAACTGTTTTTAGCGAATTTCCCCTACAGGGAAGTAGCTATTACCGTAGGCGGCACGGTGAGACTTAAGCCCGGGACCATGTTATTTTTTCATTTTGAGGTGCCTAGACCCCAAAAACACCGTTCGTTCATTTTCATATATATGTATACCTGTCCGTAGGCGCGATAACTTTTGTAAAAAAGGTCCGATCTTGATGAAATTTGGAACAAACGTGTAAAGCGTCATTCATGACATCGAGTTCGCAAACCGGCAAGATTGATTTACTCTAAGAAGGTTTTTTTTCACAAAATAAAATTTATTTTCAAGATTTAACACCTTTTTACCAATTATTTGTAAACTTAATTGTCAAAATTGAATTCAGCTTAAAAAAACAAACAATTTAGCATTTTGAATTATTATTCTACGTCAATCCGTTGCTTAGATATTGGATAATATTGGATGTGATAACACAGTACGTTGTCCAATATTGTTTTTAATTTTTCCCTCCAAAAAGTATAATCACCCTGATTTGAGATGTTTTTTAAAAATACAATTCTGAACATATGATTAAATTTGCAGGTGTTGAATATTTTATTTGTGTTTATTTTGAATAGTTAGAGTTCATTGATCAAGATTTTGCAGGAAATATATACTATATCAAAAAATACAAATTATTTTTAAATTTAATAAAGAAAGTAAGAGCATTTGGAGGGGGGGGGGGGATGTCTCGGTCTAAACTGCCTGGAAATGTAGCATAATATATGATATGTTTAATTATGAGGATTGATAATATGTTTTATTGAAATTGGCTGGAGATGTAGGTCTGTTGCAACAGGGATGTTTTAATTACTATAAAACTGGCCATATGATTGAATTTAATTTTTTCATGAGATTGAAATATTTGTTTGTTTTGAGTGATTTGAGTTCATTGGTTATATGTTTCTTGACATTTATATTCTATAACAAGATTACAGTTATTAAAAATTAAAAGACTAAGAATTATATAAAATACAAAAGTGTATGTATTACTAATGAAAACCAATATGGACTCTTTGTTAATTTTCCTCATGTTTAAAGCTCATGAATGATTAAATATGCGTTTTTAGTATATTATTTACTTAACGTATTCAAATGATACTTTCCTTCAAACAAGTTGAATGCTCACATATTCAAAATAAATCCTATGAAAATTCGCTGAGTACGCAGGTCTGCTGCGACGGGGGTATTTTATCTAAAAATTGCTGTTTATGGGAACTTTTTTTTAACTTGAGGCCTATAGAATATAATGTGTGAACTACTAGGAGTATTCAAAGTAAATACAGTAATCACTAGGTACCGAAAGGAAGCAGCAGTGAATTAATACCCCCTTAATATTTCATCCATTCTATGCAGAAAGGTGATTGCCAGTAAATTACAAAATGTTTCACAATAGCATTGGTGTCACACGACAAAATCTCCAGGGCTGTACCCAGCTTTGGCGGGCCCTGGTAAAGATATTAGGCCGGGCCTCTCATGTCCTGGCTGGTACTGCACCCGTTCCACTTAAAGCCGTAGCTGGTTTCCGCGGCAAGATTTCCAGCTCGTCAAAAGTGGTGACCTTTTTTTTACTCACACGTCTCGTTTTTGGCCCCTTTGTTGTCCTTTCGGGCCCTTTTCCCTTGTTCGAGGGGGGTTCAAGGAAAAAGGACCTGCCCTGGACCCGGCCCAGGCCCCCCCTTAGTCCCGGGCCCTGGTAAAGTTGTCCCCCCAAAACCGGTCTGAGTACGCCCCTGAAAATCTCCAAACTGAAGGATGAGGAGACCACCTAAAATTCTCACCCTATGAATTTCCCAGCCCTCCTACTTCAATTTTCTAATTAATAAGTGCCTCAATTTAAAAGTGTTCAACACAGTTTGATATTCTGTCAAAATAGAGATTTGCTGTCTAAAAAGTTGGGAATTTTGTTTTTCTATAAACTAAGTCATCAGTCATGGATGCACTGAAGCAGCCTATCTAATGACATTCTCTCTTGGAATTAGAAACTGTGTAACTGAGACCTTTGAGAATTTGAGCATTGGCCTTTTGGGAGAGGTATCAAGAACTACGATGTTTTCCATCACTGGAAAGATGTAAAGGTGTAAAGATAGGCCTATTTCATTTCATTTCACTTGTCTGCTCTTACGTGACTTGCACGTTCCAAAAATTAAGAATGCAGTGATTATGACTAGTGTTGGGGGGCCTCCCAAACGTTTTCTTGTCTAGGGCCTCGCACTCGCTAAGGCCAGCACTGACTTTGCGTAGTTAAATAAGTATTGATTTTATTTTTCCAAATTTGTGGGGAAGCATAGTGGAGGAAATACCTCCAAATGCCCCCCTGGACTGATCCTAAATAAAAATGGTTACTTTTTCTTAAAATCATGACTAATTTTATCCAGCAGCCTTCACATTTTTAAAAAAAGGGTTGACTATACAGAGAGTTTCTGAAATCCTGAGAGACCTTTCAAGAATTTTTCAAAAATTATTTATTTACAGTAGAGTCCCACAAACCTGGACGAATGTGGACCGAACGGTGTCCGGGTTTGTGAAAATTCCGAGTTATCGGGAAATGAGTAAAAACAAGAATACCCCCGTTGCAGCAGACCTGCATACTCAGCGAATTTCAAATGCAAAACAACATATTTCAATCAAACATAGCAAGATTTGACATGTTTTGGAAAGCTCCATAAGAATAACATGGGGAATGAGTATGCAGGTTTGCTGCTACAGGTATATTAAAACTGGGTGGTTTTAATTCAATATTTAGTAGATCTGAACTAGAAGAAGCTATTTATCAAGTTTTAACAAGATATGTTGAGAAATAACCGAGATATAGAATTTTACTTATTTCCTATAAGGTTAACATTGGGACAACGTACTGTGTTTACCACTTTCAATATCTCGGTAACCAATGGACTTAGAGCAGTGATTCAAAATACTAAATTGTTTGTTTTTTCGAGCTGAATTCAATGGTGCCCACAAAAATTCGATAAATTTTATTTTTCTATGTAAAAAACTCAAAAACCCATTTTTGGGGGGGTTTATTCCCCTTTACCCCCCCCTTCCGATGGTCCGATCTGGCTGGTTCACGAACTCGTCCAATTGATTACCACTTTACACGTCCGTACCAAATTTCATAATGATCGGTCCACTTCATAGTCACAGTTATACATTATACTATAGAAAGTTCAATTATTCTTTCAGGATTAAGCAACATTAGTTCGTAATGAGAATACTGGTTGTAATACTAATTAAAAGGCAACTATGTCAATGCTCCAATAAATTACCGGGACTGTGCCAGTGAATGACCGATCTTGCACCAGTGAATGACCGGTCACTTTTGGCTGAATAACTGTCAAAAAATTGAAAAATCAGCTGACAAAAATGAATAAGAATAATTCAGCTGAGAATATAGATCATAGCATAACCATCTCTAGTACAAGGCCGCGGCGCTAGTAAATGGCAACATCGCGCCTAAGGGTTCAGCTGATTTGGTTATCCATACTCTCTTATGGCACTAATTTTTGTTTACTTGAAACCAGCTGGCTCTGTAGGGGAAAGTCAATGGTTTTATGATGCAAAAAACCCTTGAGAAGCGACGTTGCCAGGTCGAAGGCCGCGGCCTTATTACTAGAGATGGCTATGATCATAGCCAGTAAATGGCCGATCTTGTTCCAGTAAATGACCGCTAAGTTTTTGCCCGGTCATTCACTGGTTTTTGCCCTAGTTACGTTCCAGTTTATGACTGCCCTCAGGAATAATTAATTATAACATGTAGAGAAATAAAATTGATTTTAAATTGTAGGATAGCATGTTAAATATTAATTGCAACACATTATTGAAATAATCATCAAACGCAGAATGAATGTAAATCCAGGTAAGTCTTGCACTACCTGGATAGTGCAATAGCAGGAAACATAAAAATCGAAGATAGAGGGACACTCAATATAAAATATGTTTAAAAAGTATTTTTTACTCCAACAATTTTAACCAATGAAAGATTATTGTTGAATAATATTCCAAGGCTGGTTTTTCGCTTATTTTTTATTAGCTAGCCCAGAGAATATGCTTAATACAGTGCTTTTTAAGCTAAACGGTCATTCTCTGGGGGGTGGTCATTCATTGGTGCACCCACCCTACTTTTACCATATTATTTATTTTACGGTGTTGAAATATTTTCAGATTTGTTTTTGGCTAATGATAAATTAATTTAATTCATGATAAATCTAAATCACTTTCCAAAGGTTTTCTGAACGATTCAAACCAGGGGCGGATCTAGGAAGTTGTTCAGGGGGGGGCGCATTCCGGGGGGCCTGGGGAGTATGGAATATCCCCCAGACAAAAGGGGGGTCCGGGGGTCCTCCCCCTGGAAAATTTTAAAATTTAGACTTAAATGATATGGGTTTTTAAGCATTTAAGGCACTAAATTTAGAGTTTAGTTAATCATAATATAGTACGTTATTTTCTTCAGCTTACAGTATTAGAAACGTTTTAGTTCATCGCGATCGCGGGGGTTAGTGAGGTTCATTGTATGTGATGCGGAAAGTGAAAAGGGACATCAAGTCAAAATTTTCCGGTTTTGAGTTATTAACATCCTGAAATTCAGCATTAAATTACAAACAATTTGACATATAATTTATAGTGCTATAATTTTTCGCCTTTGAGTTGTTGGCATTTTAATTTTAACTAGTTAAAACGGGTATTTTAGTAATAAGAGCCCGGAACTTCAAACGTTCACAGAATACTTATTTTTAGTCTAGTATTTAAGAAATGAATTAGGTATCAAAATAAAGCTGAAAACTAAATCTTTAAAACTGAACAAAAAGAGACGTGATACACTTACAATTTCATTGTTTAAAAATCAAAAAAGTGAGAAGTTAGAAAAGGGGACCTCAATTAACTCGGAAGGCAGAATACCAATGAATAAAAGAGAAATACACTATCAAGACGGTGATTTTCGGACTTAGACAATATTCTTTTACAGCGGAAAACTTGAAGTAGTTCACTTATCCGCCGATAGATGTCAGGAGAGACTAGTTTTGTAATGCCCCTGACGACTCTGTCAGTGCGGGCTTGCACATCTGGGAAATGGAGCCTGAAGTCGCCCGCCATGTTATTTCCCATTTAAGCGACTTGAGGTTCCTTTTCGTATGCTAAATAGTCATAGACTGCTAAATCGATTATTTTTAATATTTCTCGGTTTCTTATCGCAAAAATAACAGAACCGAACCGAACCGTACACCAAACAACTGCGTTGTGTTTCGTCAAATTGCCGATTAAAGGTAGAGCACGATGCCAGAACAAAATTACCCCTCCGCGCACTACCACGTTTAGCTCCACAATTTAGTAGGAATGCAGACAGTTATTTAGTTAAAATATATAACCTCAATTAGACAATGTTAAAATGGGATGGTTGGATTGTATATTAAGAAATAACTCTAATACCTTAATCTGAATAAGTGCAAGCCCTATGCATTTTTGTGTAAGTGAATCCCATTTCAGGCCCCAACTATTAAAACGTAAAACAAACTCTGGACCTGAGGGGGGGGCGATCGCCCCCCTCGCCCCCCCTCTGGATCCGCCACTGATTCAAACAATGAGTAAATTGTTTACTTGCTCTGGTGTTTTTGATTGTTCAATATTTCTAACTATTGACACTTCACAATACATACCATTAAGTCTCCTGTAGTCATTTTCCACTCTGATAACTTTGTTATGAAATAGTGAGGAAATAGTGAGAAAATAAAGATATGCATATATTTATTACCATAGATTCCGACAGTTGAAATGCAATACAGTACATTCCTGATTATCCGAGCCCTAGTTATCCAATGCTTCGGATTATCCAAGGTCGTTCTAAAATATATATTTTATATATTCGGTCGGAACATAATAAGAACGTGATTGACTTATATTTTGTTTAAATTAAATATTAAATTGTCAGTAATTTGTTAGTTTATTCATTTATTTAAGTTAATTATCATTCAAAGTATTATTTTATGATACTATCACTCCTCAGTAACCTAGATTTGTGTTTCAAATCACAACACAAGAAGACTAACTGTCCGAGTTGTCTGCTGAATCTAAGGCGGAAGTTCACTATCGTTGAAAAATGGCTATTTTAACTTTCCCATTTATTCGGCAAACTATTGACCGCATGAGGCTTTATTGAGTGTCGTAGAAAGAAGTCATGCCGATTGCACAAGTACACCACCACATTCGTTCAGGCCTACATTCACCCTTGCTTGTGGTAGTGAACTCCCACCATAAACAAAAGTTCATTCGAGTTTATGCACACATATGTAATATAACAGATGTTAAGTGACAAGTGACGAATTTCCTTGACGAAATGTTTGACGTAACTGATTGTTTTATTTTCAACAAAGGTAGGTACAGTGGGTGACTTGCAAGCTGGCACTTGGGCCTCACGCGGGCAGTATAGGTGCAAGGGTGAGTGGAGAGTGGTGGAGGTATAAGAAAAAGATCGGTCTTGCAAACATTTCCGCTGACAAACACCTTCACACAGGTTGCGAGGACGTTGCCGCAACCCGCTAGACGGAACATAATGTTTTTGAACTAGGCTAGTATTGACTGAGTAGCGATCATTCAAGTGCCAGCTTAGAAGTCACCAGCTATAATGTGTTTAAATATTTGTTGGCAAAAAAAAATTTTTTACTGGCTTGCACACTCATATTGATAGAACAAATATTTTACTAGCATTACACTAACTATTGTGGTCTTGTAACACTCTAACCTAAAAATAAAAGCAACCTCCGTATTATCCAAGATTCTCAGAATCCGAGACAGCCTCGGCCCCAACAACCTCCGATAATTGGAAGGGTACTGTATTCGCAAACAGGTAGTTGATGGTAGAATATGCAAAAGAAAAAGCAGAGCTACTTAATACCTTTTAGCCCTCTGTTTTGCCTATTTTTAATTAGTGAATTTTGAAGTGAAAACAATCTGGTCATATTAGGCTATACCCTGGGGTTAAGAAGAACTACATTTGTTCAGCATGACAGCATAACTGAGATAAACCAAAAACCTGATCACCTTCAAACAACATAATGTTTTACTTACAGCCTCTGCCATGATTCCTGATACGACAAACTTAATTTAAGATAAATATTATAACACTTATTCTTATTTTACAGCTCAATTTAATATCTCAACTAAAATATATACAATTGCTAAATAAATAAAGCCCAAGTTATTCAACTGTACAGGAACACTTGACTAACATGATCATTGCAAAGATCCAGACCAAACTTGAGTGAACCTGTATTATCTGTTATCTTAGCTTGTCCCTTCTTGGGTCTCTGATAACAATACAGGCATACCAACCAACACTGTTTTATAATGTAAAGATAATCTGATCAATGAAAATAAATATCATACGTATATAATAAAATGTTACTAACCAAATATGGTTGACTGGGGATTAGTGAATTTTGTCATTCTTGACTACTCACCTTGAGGTATTGAAATTGATATTGAATGTATGAGGTACCAGAATCTGTGGCGCAGGAATATTTTGACAGTTCCTTATAGAAAAAATACACTCAACCGTTTTATACTGAGTTGAAAGAATATTATAAATACATTAATCAGCCTAGACACTGAATTTTTCTTTTACTTATATAATATAAATATTGAAACAGGCCAGAAAGCAAATAAAGATTATAGTAAGTTAGAGAAGTGTATTTATTTGAGAAATTAGCTACAGGAATATTAAATGGGTACTTCATTCAAGAATCCGTAGACAGTAGTAAGGATAAAAAGTCTAATAAAACTGATTGTATTAATTTAATTAAATTTTGAATTGTGTTAGTATTACTAGCAATTATGTAAATAATGGGTGTGATTTGATTTCAGACTCTTCAATACGTAGTCAAAAAGAAGAAGGAGCGTAAGTTAACTAGGAAATATTATCATTTGTACATTTTAATGGTTATAAAAGTAATTTTCTGTGCAAAAATAAATCTCACAAGTTTATATAAAGCCATTGATGTTATAACTAGCTGACATAATGGTTTTTCCAAATTTCAAGGAAAGGACAGCGAATATGAGATGATTTGTGTTTTGTCTGTCTAGACTTAAATAACATTTTATTTTTATTTAAAAAATAATTGAGGGAAAGACACTACCATATATTTTTAAATCAAAACTAAATTTTGTATACCATGATTCATTGAATCGTACTTATCATTGTTGTGATAATTATTGACATTTGAAGGGACGTTTGACATATAAGGTAGTAGAAAGTAAAACTAACCAATATATATATTTAACCAATTGATAAATGTAAAACCGAACTGGACAAACTGTTGTCCACAAACTGGACCGAATGTTGTCACAAACTGGATTAACAAGTAATATCCAGTATTTACTATTCACTATTTCTACTATTCCTATTACTTAACTATTTTATGATATTTGATGTTACTATTATTAACTTACTAAATTTTAACAATTTTTGCTATAAAATATTGTTAACCAATTTTTATAACTTTCTCTGACTTACATCAGGAGTTATGTAGTTTTTTCAGGCCCATTCCCACATCAGCCAAGTTAAGTAAAAAGCTGCAGAACTGGCAACTTGCCTTTGCAAGGGTTGTTATTATAGAAAATCCTACTCTCAGAGTCAGCTGACTTGCAATAAACAACAGATAGGATCACAAGAGAGTCGGTGATGAGTTGCTCTCTTGATGTCAATGTAATCCCTCTTGGATGTGATGTTGCCATTTACTTGAGCCACAGCCTTGTTACATTACAAGACTAGAGGTGGCTGCGGTTTGCCGATTCTGTAAAGTTGAAATGACGTACTTTACATTCAAACTCAACCATTTTAATCGGGAGTATCAAATCAGGCGAAGTGACCCTAGGGGGGGGGGGCTGCTATCGAAGTTAGTGTTCATCATTTGATCAAGTAGTTGATCAGCCATGTGATCATATGTTTAAGTAAATATTCGTTTACAAGTAAAAGGCCCTGAAAAAAATTTTTGACAGTTCAACAACAATTTTAAATTTTGCTGTATTAAACTGAGTTTTAGAGCAGACGATTAAGTGAGTTTTGTGAGTTTCTTTAGTGAGCAAATTTTTGCCACCCGCCTAATTTCATGCTCCCTATTTTGTAGCTATTATAGCTTTAATAAAATGTTAAACATACATTTTCTTTGTAGTTGTTGGTAAAACTCCTCCTCTTCAGTAAAATTCTTCTGTCGCGGACACTATAAAGGGCTTAATTAGGCAAAATAAAGAGCAGTGATTAAAATGGTAATATTTTATGACGATTAGTCTAAGCTTAACATTCACAAACAATGGTTACAAATTTAGCTTAACTAGTAAACCTGTTGCTCGAAATCGAGCAATTGTTATGTATTGATTTCGAAATGAAAATAATCATGGTATGGTATTCTAGAACTATTTTATTAATTTTATGGTTGAATTTCCTGTTGTACTGAAATTTTTTACAAAAGCTTTTTTAACTAACTTTCTTGTGAATACTCATTAATATTTAAAGAGATGTCCATGTTTCTTTAGTGTTTTCTACGAATATTATGAGCCCCTAAAAGGAGTTAATAGCTTTAATAGAATATAATAACGTGCGTTAATAGCTTTAGGAGAATAGGTTTAATACCTACCGCGTATTAAATAAGTATAGATTCTACACAACATCTATGCGTCAGTGTCTTGCATTCATCTTTGTTAGGACTTAACAACAATCGGTAAGAAGATGGACAAACCACTGATTTACTGATGAGCTTTAGTCTCTAAATAACATTTCTAAAATCACCTCTAAAATAGCCATTCGCCGTAAAAACAAATTAATCAACACACATAACGGCCAAAGAATTAAATTTTGAAACAGACCCGCTTTTTGTTTCGTATATTAAATACATATTTGGCAAATTTTTACCTAAGCAAATAACATAACTTTCTTTAAAAAGCCTTAATTAATTTAGGCATATTGTTATTGGTACATTTCAAAATCGAGTAAAAAAGGTAGGCTAACCGTTAACACGTATTTAATATCCCATTCCACGTACATTTACAAAATACAGGTTTTAAATTTATAATGTGTTTTAAAACTTGAATTTTTTCAGTCAACATTCAACTAAAATTGATATTTTAAAGCTGAAAACGGTATATGTGACTAAGAGCTGCTTTCCCCTAATCTAGTTTTATTTGAACTTCAGAAACTTAATATTAGTAACATTTGAATTTTCCTGATAATATGGTATATAATTTAAAAATTAGAATATTCATATGGTTTAAATTAAATTCACGTTTACTTAAAACCTGAATTGGGGAAAGCGGCCCTGAGTAGCGTACGACCAGTCTTAATCTTAAACCGAACTAAAATGGTTCAATAAATTTATACTCATAATGAATGTTAAGTCTGCTTCTTTTTTTCTTTTATTTCTATTTATATTAATAGAATTTATACATAAGAATTTATTTTTTTATATTTTTCTTTGGAATATAAACATATGTAAATATTAAGATCTTCACACAATGTGATTCAAAATAAATGTTTTTAAAACTGAATCTGACCTTAAGTATGTATTAGGATAATAGTTTATTTATTTACATCTTCCATCAACTGAAATTCCTCTAGCTCTACATGCAATGGTTTCAATTCTGTTAACAACATATGGCTTTGCTGAAAAACTTTGTTTGCTCCAATCAGCTGCTTTATTTGAAATATCTATTCCCATGTTAAATCTTATGGACTAATATGAAACTTTAAGGGCGATTAGGGCCCTTCCCTTTAGTCAAATCTTTTTAAATTTTATTTCCTGCAAAACTTCACGCCAAGCTCTTTCCAATGACACCAAAAACATGAAAATCGGTTCAGTAGTTTAGGAGGAGTCTTTGTAACAAAAAAACTGCTCGCGTATTAAATAAGTATATAGATTGTTGTCATTTATAGCAAAAAGCAAGAAAGGGGAAGTGAAACCAACTGGAGAGCTTCCTATACCCTCGGTGCTAACGTGTCATGTGGGCGTTGGAGTCAAGCGGGAGGAACCAACTGAACAAGTGATTAAGATAGACTAACTTTCAGCTGCTAGCCAAAAATGCATTGGAGAGTATCTTATGTCAACATTTCAACTAGTTTTACCTGGTCTTACAATAAACAACTTAGCCTGGTCTAATATTTTATTTTGTGTCTTTTTCAAAATTATCAACTGATTTAAAAAGGAGAGCTTTTGAACTGACTCATCGTTGGATAACTTCAAGATTTTAGAAATTACTCGCTTTTTTAAAATTAATATTTTACTTTATGAGGATTTTTAAAACTTTCTGATTATTTCTACAAATATATGACTCGATCTACATTTTTAATCTAATTTTAGAATTTCAACTTCAAACCCAGTCTTAGTTACAGAGATAATTTTCAGAACTGAATGCATCCATGAAAATAATTTTCAGAATAGGTCCTCGTGTTGTTTTTTTTTAAGTTGTCTTATCCATATTTTAAATAATTCCACTGCATTTCAGTGATATTATTCTTCCATTTTAATGAAAATATTTAATTTTAAACTTCTTGTAAATCAAAACTTACAAAATGATAGCTCCATAGATTTTCTTGTAGCCTGTGGCTTTTAAGTCTTTGCAGATAAAATATTGAAATTTTTTTGCATTTTGTACAAGACGGAAAGGTATTGTAACCTAGTTTTAACTCGAATACAGTTTCTGAAGGCATTTGCACTATGAATAAATCAAATTTTATATCCAGATACATCATCTATTTTCTTTTAGATACCTTCCCGATTCTTTCACACATCAAAACTGCCCCTCTAGCCGTGCTGAGGATTTTTATTGCCCAGCATGGGCGGAGTTAAAGGGGAAGGGGGGCAAAGGGGAAAATGCCCCCGATCCTTTTCAACAAGTACTAAAATGTTAAAAAATTATAAAGGATTGGTGACGAAAAGGTTAGGAACCTAGTTATTTTAAGACAAACTTCAATCCAGGAGGCAATTCATGAATAATTTAAAAGATATCAATTTTAAGGAGTTTTTATCAAACACAAAACAGTTTTAATTTGTCAAAATCGGGTTATTTTATCAGGGTGTTTAGTGATCTGATTTTGGAATTCCAGTATTCTTCCAGTAACTCCAGTATTTTTTATAAACTTCTACTATCACTTGCAGTCTATAAAGTTTTAAAAAAAGGACCATTACATTTCAATGGCATTTTGTTATGCCCATTTTAAGTTAATTAGTAGCTCGAATGAAAGAAAGCAATTCCCTGAAAGGCCTTAGAATAAAATATAAATACACAATTTGACTTCCATGTCCTAAAATATATATTCTATTTTAAGATCTTTCAGGGAATTGCTTTCTTACGAGGAATTAAGTTTACGGTGAGTTATGGTCCCCTGACAACGAAAATATAAAATATAATATACAGTTTGACTTCCATGTTCTGCAATACATATTTTATATTTTCGTTGCCAGGGGACCATAATTCACCGTAAACTTAATTAAAAACCATTCCAGTATTTAGAGTATTTCCAGTATCAGTAGACACCCTGCTTACATAGTCTTAAACTCTATAAAGAGTTATCTCCTCCCCTCCCCCAACAATTTATGTATAACTCTGCCCATTGTCGGGTGACCTCGGCTTCGTTCCCAGCTGCGGACCGCGGGGAGGTGGGGCCCAGAGAGAGACAAATAACCACTGATTTGTGGGCTTCACAATTCACAAACAGCGATTAATCATACATCACAATTCCCAATCAAAAAATTAAAAAATGCCACTGGTGTTGAAATACAAAAATACAAAAAAAATACAAATACAAAATCCTGTGGTTTCTCACTCTTCTCTCTCTGGCTGCAGCCATGCGGCGCGACTCGACTCAAAGCGATTTTTTCAAATTTACGATACAGCCTTATTTACAATGAATAACTGAGCCAAAACTCTTTCCGATTTAATAAACTCATGATTCCTGTAAATTTGAAAAAATTTATCATTTCTCATCTGGCATAACTTGAACGACATTAGATTTGAGATTTTGCTACACTTCCTAGCCATAATTATGTTAATTTACTGTAAAACTAATGTGTAGAGCTCATACTTCAGCTGATTTTAAGTAACCACATCCAGCGTAGTGGGAAATATTTTCAGGATTTTTTTATTTTTGTGGGTTTACAGTTTTTTAGTCTGGAATTACGATCACTTCCAGAATACGTGCAAAATTTCTGGGGATTCGGTAAATATTCTCATTCTTTAAATCGCATATGGACCAAAATCGATAGGTTTTAGTTTTCTTTGATTAATTGAGTAGATCGGTTTAAACGCATAATGCCTTTGTCATGCTGTTTTTCCCAACCCCCATTTTAAGGACCACAATCTAAATTTGAACGATTCACTAAAGTAATTTATTGCACTTTTATGCTTAGTCAAACCCCCTCGCCTTCGGGCTTCAAGCAGCTTCTAGGAGACAGTCTGAGAATGCAAAAGAAAATCGACGTCAGGTAACCCAAACACGCTAACATTTCCACATCAACGCAACTACACAAAATGTCAAAATCAACGCAACCGCACAAAATCTCAACATCAACGAAACCATATGAAATCTTAATTATCACATCACATATCGTGGGAAAAAGAAGTAAGGTGTTTTTCTTATTCCTGTAATATAAAAAATGTAACGCCTATACCTGTAACTTTCAATAAAAACCGTAGCGCACAGAATTTACGAACAAGGTAAAACGCATAAATATAAGACTATAATAAGACTAATATAAGACTATGGTGTGAAAAACTTAACCTAAGCAAGGATCTTAACTAATAAACTTAAACTTAACCAAACAAACTGTTTTTTTTTTTTTAGATAGGCACTTAGCTAGTAATAATAGAGGTAATAATAACAAATAATACTAATAATAGTAAAATTATGAGTTTGTTAATTTGTCTAAGCTGTTAAAATGATTATGACTGCCTGATATATAGTTTAGTTATGAAATCTCCACCCCAAAACTACGAATACTGAAAAGTCTGGCAGCAGAATCCTGCGACCACCTTCAGCTCAGGAAAATGCAGCCGACTTTCACTTCAACTCGGAGCGATTTACGACTACATCTCAACAAATTACAGGGATAGTGTGATCTTCATGATATGTGAAAGCTATAAACCTTCAAATAAATCTACAGTATACTTTTTATTTTTATTAGTGTTCTATATATTTGAACCTCGAAGAGACGTCTCTTTTACGACGATGTCTCCTTAATGACGATGTATTGGTGCTCACTACAGGACATTGTGCTGTGTAACTTAGCCTGGAGTCTAATTGCAAAGTTGCAATTAGACTTTAATTTTATCTCTCCTTATATAAGACCTTATAAACTTTGTCATGAAACTTCATCTTCTGGGCTCCAGGTTCAGTCACACAACACAATGTCCTGTAGTGAGCACCAATACATCGTCATTAACGAGTAAAATAATTTGACAATACTTTAAACTAAACCTGATAAACCAAGAGAACCTGTAAGGAGATTTTTTCAGGTCCCCTGGGTTTTGTTGGGTACAACAGCAGCACTGTTTAAATACTTGCACAAAAACTAAAGACTAAATAAAACTAAACTGATTTAAATGGCATTACAATTATAATTAATAGCTTGTACTTGCCTGACTGCGGTGTGCTGAGTGAAGATGTCTTTTGGAGCTGTAGAATTTCCACTAAAACTTTTTAACAGTCACCTTAACGATTCAAACTTATAAACAGAGTGACTTTAAAAACTGATCTGAAGCAGCTGTTAACGATTGCCGAAGATTTCATAAAATTTACATACATTACGCTTGTTCATCACGCTTGTTTAATGTGATATTATTAAAACACACACAAAACCAAACTGCACTTCAGGCCAAAGCAGATTTCCACTTACTTCAAAGATTTTATTTTAAAATAAAAAACTGACTTGCTAAATCATCCCAAAAAGATATGCACAGGGTGTTGTTGGCAGGAATGTTTTTCAATAACATTCCGAAGCTTTACTGAGTTTTTACTCCAACATTACTGAAGCAGAATAACTTTAGTAATTGTAGAATAAATAGTACTGTCATAAACAAATTTAGTGCCTACCCCTTTTACATCCATAATAGGATAAAGATTAACAAAATGGAGATTGTTTGAAAATTAAATTTTCATTAAAAACTATTAACTTTACTTAAAAAAAACAATAGGTTTTAGATATTATAAGTACTGTACACCTTGTTGACAATGTCGTCTGTTTTATTTGGTTGTGCTAGCAAATGTTTTACAACAATAAAGTGGTATTCATCTGAATTTATTTGAAAATTGTATAAAATTGAAATTACTTTCAAAATGAGAGGTTCCCCTCGTCAATGTGGAGGACCCAAAAACTTCTAGTTGAGGAATTGAATATCATATCACATTGTTGCATTTGTTTTATGAAACTAAAAATAGAATACACATACAATATTAAACGATAATTTTTTAAAGTTTTTTTAACACAATCTTGACAAGTTGGTAAAATTATTGGTTGATGGTTTAAAAATATGTACCAGTTTACACGTGCTGCCTCTCATCCCTAACAAAGCGAGCAGTCTATCACCAACAAACCAATCCAATAAATTAGACACCCTAGACAAGAACAAAAAAATGCACTATATAACTTGTACAACAAAGTGACCCATCGACAACTAACTGATCACAAACTGCAAGCCCACGCTCAACCCGACTAAAACAATCTAAAATCTGCAGCAAAATGCTCTTCAGTGACAACTAACTGAACCCAAAATGCAAGTCCAAGCTCGACCCCTATAAACAATGTAAAATCTACAACAAAGCAGACAATTGACATCCAAATGATCCCCAGTGAGGCCTCACTGTATACCCTCTCAACAAGGACAAATCAATCCAAAAACTAAAGTCACCAGCAAAAAACAACCAACACCACATTTAAACCTGAATAAGCAACATCAAAGCCACTATCTTCAAACAAACAACAATAATACCAACAACTCAGAATCCTAACCAGCACAGTGTAAACCGGTCCAAAGAAGATACATAATTTTTCTAATTACCTCCCCAGTCTAGCAAAATTTCATGTTCAAACAATTATTTTAATGCATTGGAATGGTAAGTAAATAATTTATTGTCAAAAACATTAAAGTAGCTCTGCCAATGAAACTGGCGACATCATCAAGTGTAAGATAAATTACAGTTTGTTTTACAGTCATATTAGCACTTATTTGATAAACTAATTGGAATTTCACAAAAAATAACATCAAAAGATTAAAATCAAAACCTATGATTACTGCAATCAATTTTACCATTTTTGTGTAAAAGGTAATACAGTCAGTAAGTATGGTAAATTTTTATCTTTTATTTTTTATGTTAAAAACTATTTATAGAAAAATTAAAATACTTAATGTTCTTGATTTTTAGTTTTTTTTTGGGATGAATCCTTTAAAAACTCCATAAAATTAAAGTTAATATCTCAAAAGTAGCCATGGATTTTTTTTTATTTTTCTTGGGGTGCAAACTCACCAATTAGCATCCTCCTCGACTTTTTAAAGTTTAGAATATTTAATGTTGTTTGAGAACCAAATATTGTTATATACATAAGAAAATACATCCACCCACCTTGTGAAGCAACAGGAACTCTTCAGGTCTTCTTTGGACGAAATGTAGAAGGTACTCCTAGCAAATCACTGAGCTGTGCTTTTACCTAACTCCCTATCTACCTAACTTCCTGCTGTTTAACTGCATAGCTAGAGTCCCTAACAAACTTCTTACTCTTAACTACCTACACCTTCAACTCCCTAGCTAGTGTCCCTACCTCTATTCCTACCTACACCTTCAACTGGCTAGCTAGTGTCCCTACCTAACTAAACTCCCTACACTTACCTACCTACACCTTCATACCTACCTAACAAATCTCTGAAAGATAAAAAATTAAGAAAGGAAATGAAAATTAAATTAAACTTATGATCAGTAGTGGAACTATTCTCTGCTGTATATATACCATGTAATTTTGAGTGAAGATAAATAATGTGCTGCAAAAACCAAAAGTTAACTATTATGGTGCCTAAAGATTTATAAATTTTAATCAAAATAATTTGGTTTTAGCGAATTTCCCCTATAGGGAAGAAGCTATTACCGTAGGTCTCATGGTAAGACCTAAGCTCGGGACCACTATAACTTTTTGTTTTGGGGCCCCCAGAAGCAAAAAACACTATTCGTTCGAATTTTTATATATATCTATATATATATATTTTTTTTTTTCATTTCAATGAAACACTGAAAATATTATAAAAAAACTCACTATATTTCGCTTTACGCGTCTTCAGGTGAAAAATTGTATAAAATAAAATAGAAATATAAATAAATTATGACATTTAACAAAAACTAGTAAACCTGTTGCTCGAAATCGAGCAAACCAATCAAATTCCTTTTTTCTGAAGGTGTCCACCTCTTGCACGGAAAATAGCAGCAACGTCTGTGGTAATTGCATTATTTTTTCGACTTTCGTAAAAAACGTTTTTTGCTAAGATATTAATACAAACATCATTCTCTCATGACTGGTGGCATATGTCTGCAATTGTTCAGCAGTTTTAAACGAACAGATGTAAATAAAGTTCAGTTTCCAGCATTAAATGTATTTCATAGTTTTTGTTGCATATCTCCATCCGTCTATGTTTGGTTGTCGTCTTTACGTTGAACTGTACATTTATGCTTCCTTTGGAATAGTGCTTTCTTCCAGTAATAAGGTAACTATTCTATGATGAAAATGTTTATATATACATATGTAAACATGACATACCGAAAATTGTTACATTCATAACATTCATATACATATATATATATATATATATATATATATATATATATATATATATGAACATTATAAAGACCACCCAATAGACTCATCGAGGTCTATTGGGCTGAGCTTACCATAACAAATGCGGAATCGGATTATTTTAAATTTTCCAAGTAGTTTGAGATGTTTTGTTTGGTCTATTGAGTGAAAGCGTGCTTCTCAATAATGAGTAAAACGTGTCATTTTGCACAATTACCTTCCATTTGTGACGGCTCAATTTATATGAAGTGTTATTGTTTCAATTTGCTTCAGTCCTAAGATTTTTAGCTTCGCAAGAAACACATTAGTTTACCCAGGGGCATGAAAGTTAAGGGCTAAACCTCTTATATGAGTCAATGTTCATATCAACACGATTTTGTTCGTGCACCGTTTCATTGGCGTTTCGTTGATACTCATGAGTTCTACGAAAATACCCTCTTCAAATTCGTGGCATTACATTGTTGTTAAAAATAAGTTAAAAGAACTTTAACATTACATACAAAAAATGTGATTTAGATTAAGTTATGGATAAATTGAGTTTATGGGACATCATTACTACAACCACAGAACATCACTAAATTCAAAAAGAACTGGTAAAATATTGTTCATTGTTTACATCATTCATGGTCAGCACTTCACAGTTGAACAACATTAAAATAGTTTTATAAACAATTTATGTCTTCATTTTTAAATAATTACCCACAAACACTTCACATCAACATTCACTATCACTTCCAAGTAAATTGTGTATTCTATCGAGTTCCACAAGGTGTCTTTGTCCTACATAATATTAGTTAAAATAATTATTCTGGGGATGATAATGAAATAAATATACTAAAACAAATAGTTATTTTAAAATCGACTGTAAATGTGTTTATACAACACACATGATTTTAAATAGGTTGTTTTGGATAGGTAACGGCAGTAATGAATTAATGTTTTCAAAAAAATGACACTTTGTTTCGTAGGTTTTATATTATTATAATAAAACTTTCTGTAATTCAGTATCTATGGCTAAATACGTCTCGTCTTGAGCCAAACTGAAATGGTTTTCTAAATCTCCTTATAAATAAATGTTTAAAGTTTGCCTCAATATAGGCTATATATATTTATTGGTTTCAGTTCCATTAATGACAAATGGTTTTGCTGAAAATCTTTGTTTATTACACTCAGCTGCTTTGTTTGAAATTTATATTCCCATGTTAAATCTCATGGACAAATATGAAACTTTAAGGGCGTCAAATCTTTGTTTATTACACTCAGCTGCTTTGTTTGAAATTTATATTCCCATGTTAAATCTCATGGACAAATATGAAACTTTAAGGGCGTCTAGGGCTCTTCCCTTTCGTCTAACCTTCATAAAATTTATTTCCTGCAAAACTACACGCTAAGCACTTTTCAATGACACCAAAAACATGAAAATCGGTTCAGTAGTTTAGGAGGAGTCTTTGTAACAAAAAAACTGCTCGTGTATTAAATAAGTAAATAAATAAATATATATAGAAGATAGAAGATATGGTGGATCCAAAATGTTAGCGAAAAATGAGTACCCTGTCAAAATTAAGAACCAATCACCAAACAATAATTGGCGGCGGTCCAAAGTCAATACCTTAAAAAATATTGATAAAAATGAAGTTGAGTGATATTTTCCAAAAATTTTCACATGGTGGGAAAAGCCGCAATTTTAAACTTGATTTTAGTCAGGTTCCCATGGTCCGATTTTGGTAAACTTTGGATATATTAAAATATACATTTTATTTAGTAGAATTTTATCAAAAAACGTCTCCTTGCAGGTTTTTAAGGTCATCGAGTAGACTGACTGGACCAATATTGTAAAAGTGATTCATTTATTCAAATAAAAATTCAATGTTCTTATAAGGGTAAAATTTGAAATTAAAAAATCATAATCTTGATTTTTATGTTGAAAATTTTGTATGATTTGGAATGAAGTATTCAACCTAGTTCCACCAAGCTTGTAGCAGATCGCACCAAGGTCACACAGGTGTTAATGTTTACAATGTGACGTTCGGCACTCACTCTGACCTATGTAACACAACTTTAACATGTACCAGTCCCTAAACCCTAAAACCATCATTTCACATACATGAAAAATACATTCATGATCATTTCATGGCTAAATTTTCGTGATTTTAAGATCAAATGAAACAAGTTGCAAAATGTACGATATTCCATCTAATGAAGCTAAAACTCATCCTAAAAACCTTAAAATCAAATTATGTTTTTATAATAATACTAAAAAACCTATTGCTCGAAATCGAGCAATTGTTATGTATTGATTTAAAAATAAAAATAATTATGGTTCACTATCCTAGAAATATTTTGTTAATTATATGTTTGAGCTTCCTGTTATCCTGAAATTTTTTACAAAAGCTTTTTAAAACTAAATTTTTTGTGAATACTCAGTCAACTTTAAGGAGATGTCCATGTTTCGCGGCCCTAAGTAGCGTATGACCCGTCTTAGTCTCAAACCGAACTAAAATGGTTCAATAAACCTACTTATAATCAATGTTAAGTCTGTTTCTTTTTTCTTTTATTTATATTTATAGAATTTATACATAAGAATTTGTTCCTCCTTTTATTATTTTTCTTTGGAATATAAACATATGTAAATATTAAGATCTTCACAAATGTGATTCAAAATAAATGTTTTTAAAACTGAATTCTGACCTTAAGTATGTATTAGGATAATAGTTTATTTATTCACATCCTCCACCAACTGAAATGCCTCCAGCTCTACATGCAATGGTTTCAATTCCATTAACAACATATGGCTTTGCTGAAAAACTTAGTTTGCTCCAATCAGCTGCTTTATTTGAAATTTCTATTCCCATCTTAAATCTTATGGGCTAATATGAAACTTTAAGGGCGTCTAGGGCTCTTCCCTTTAGTCGAACCTTTTTAAATTTTATTTCCTGCAAAACTTCACGTCAAGCTCTTTCCAATGACACCAAAAACATGAAAATCGGTTCAGTAGTTTAGGAGGAGTCTTTGTAACAAAAAAACTGCTCGTGTATTAAATAAGTAATAGATTATAAAACTGTATAAATATAAACAAAAAACATCTGGTATAAAGTATTTTGAATTAATATAACTATCTTAAGTTTAGCCCGTGAGGAAATTTTGACTTTAAAATCATTTGAAGTGCTTGCTCCATGAACCTCAATTCTTGTGTTGTAGATGCAGCATCTAATTGTCGAACTGGTGTAAAGCTGTATAAATCTTCAAATTTTTCTTTGTGTAACTTTGCGTGTTTAACTAGTGGTTGTTCCATTTTGTTGTGATTATATGCAAATCTATGTCCTGTGACTCTTGTTCTTAACGAGTTGATAGTCGAGCCAATGTAATATATCTATGTGTCTGTTAGCACGATAGCGGCCGCAAAAATGGTCCGATCTTTATGAAATTTGGTACGGACATGTAAAGTGGTAATCAATTGGACGAGTTCGTGAACCAGCCCGATCGGACCACCGGAAGGGGGGGTAAAGGGGGATAAACCCCCCCAAAAATGGGTTTTTTGAGTTTTTTACATAGAAAAATAAAATTTATCAAATTTTTGTGGGCACCATTGAATTCAGCTCAAAAAAACAAATAATTTAGTATTTTGAATCACTGCTCTATGCCCATTGGTTACCGAGATATTGAACGTGGTAAACACAGTACGTTGTCCCAATGTTAACCTTATGGGAAATAAGTAAAATTCTATATCTCGCTTATTTCTCAACATATCTTGATAAAACTTGGTAAATGGCTTCTTCTAGTTCAGATCTACTAAATATTGAATTAAAACCATCCAGTTTTAATATACCTGTAGCAGCAAACCTGCATACTCATTTCCCATGTTATTCTTATGGAGCTTAACAAAACATGTCAAATCTTGCTATGTTTGCTTGAAATACGTTGTTTTGCATTTGAAATTCGCTGAGTATGCAGGTCTGCTGCAACGGGGGTATTTTTAAATAATATTGATTATAACTAATAATGGACAAATCTACAAATCTAACAAATCTACAAATTTAGAAACATCTTCAAGATAAATCTGAAAAAAACTCCACAAATCAAAATTCACTTACACATTTAAACTGGGAAACAAATTTCCTTTTCCTAAACGTTTCAACTTTCCAGTTCCTAATGAAAGTAATTTTTGCTATATAAAAAATCTTGAATCTGAAAAATACTCTCAAAGTCTATAAAATCTAAAAATTTAAACAAGTCTATTTCCTTAATCTTGAAACTTCCAAGTTGTTGGACCCTATTCTGTAAGAAACCTATCTGTGTCTTCTGTTCTTCCTTTTTTCCGTCCATACTCACTGGAAAAAGCACATACTAGAACGAAAATATTTGGTTCTCGAGGAAATCTGCTCGGTACTGAGGTGCTACAAAATGCCACATACCTGGAAGGTACTTGGACCGCCATCCGTGGCAGGAGGTTCACTTTGTGAGTTCCTGTAACTAAGGAAAACAACGAAATTAATAAACAAATAAAAAGAAAGTGACATCAGTTTTTCAGTCAATATCACTATAGATACATATATTTAAATTTAAATAAAGTGGATAAACAATTTATTAATTTTATTTTTAGCAAAGCCCCCCTGCTGAAATGGGGGTATTCTATTTTAATTGAGATATAATGAAGATACTTTAAAGTCAGTAATTTAATTTTAGTGACATTTTGAAAAATATACGTTACAAATGACCTTATATATACTCTACACTGAGCAAAATAGTGACTCAAATGAGTGGTTACAAGCCAAGGTACAAGTGCCATGGATATATTGTTCGGCAAAGTTAAAAGCCTTTCTAAAATTTCTATAAAAGCCATTATAGAAATATTTACTCCCATACTTCTATACAATACATTCTATATAATGTACTACTCTAAGGCATTACAAAATTACACATGTAAACTCCAACTATCAGAGGAGGGAAATGTAAGACTGTTACGACATGAGTTGTACCCCTTGGCTTCCGATAGAATTCTTATTTTTTATAGTAGATTTACAATGGGCCAAAGGGTATGTTTCATAAGTCCTCCTTTCTAATCATGAGGCCCGCATTACATTATCAAATATTTTATAAGAGATCTTTTATAAAGATTTATCTGACCAATCAAAATTAAAGTTTTTGTTTTGAAAATCATAGCTGGGTTGAATTTTGATTGGTCAAATCAAATATTTTATAAAAGATCTTTTGCGTGCCTAACAGAAAATTCATTATTTTATCTGCCTCCTGATTGACTCTCTCTTATACACCTTTGTCACAAACATTTTCTATGCATTTTATGCGCTATTTAGCGCTCCTTTGTTTGAAATTCATTGTTGGTGATGGTGATTTTATATTTTGATTAGGATTTTTGCGGACATTTGCCATCACTGATTAGTAAAAAACAAGTTTCACGACGTTTCGGGATCTGGAATCTGATCCCGTCTTCAGGTGGAAGAAAACCTAGAACATAACAAGATTAGTAAAACATAGCCAGGAAAACCTGGAGAAAAACACAGCTAAAACAGAGAACTGTAAAAGCAGTCACGAAAACAAAAAGCTGAAAAGAAAAAGGAGCTTTCTTTTCAGCTTTTTGTTTTCGTGACTGTTTTTACAGTTCTCTGTTTTAGCTGTGTTTTTCTCCAGGTTTTCCTGGCTATGTTTTACTAATCTTGTTATGTTCTAGGTTTTCTTCCACCTGAAGACGGGATCAGATTCCAGATCCCGAAACGTCGTGAAACTTGTTTTTTACTAATCAGTGATGGCAAATGTCCGCAAAAATCCTAATCAAAATATTTAGCGCTCGCTGCACATGTCTATTTTTTGTGACTCTAGCACTTACTTGAATATCTTATATTATTACCCCCCCCCCTCTCCCCTCTCAAAGCAAAATAATATTAGCCTACTCTTGGTTGAAAAAGAGCACACTCAAGATGATCCCTAAAAGCAAAAACCCCCATTGAGTGATTGAACTTGCCAGCAAACTTGTCACTACCAAAGAGGGTGGGGCGAAATCATGCTGCTAAAGAAAAAACTATAGTTTTAATACTGTAAAGGTGTGCAGGTTTTGGTTTGCGTTTTAAAGTTAAATGGAAATATCTACAATTTTGCCCAATCCTATAGTGTATTGATATTAACACGGTAAGTAAATAGGATTGTTAATATGCCCAGTAGTGTGCCATGACCGTCCTCAACTGTCAATAAATTTGAATGTAACTTAATTTTTAAAACTGATTAAATAGCCAGGATTGTAGTATTATTTACGGTCAGAAGTCCTGCTCTCCGTCATAAACCATCTGTGCGTAAAAATCCAGAGAAGTAACTTTTTTAAAAAATGGTCCCATGTTAAATTTGTTCAACTATTTATCTATTAAATTTTTGGGGTTTCCGGGTCATGTTGTAATTTTTAAGCGGCAAACAGGCAAAACCGTAAAGTACATATCAGTAGCAACAAAAATAAATGTGTTGAAAATTCCCGCGGGGGAGAGGGTATACAGTGACCCTCCCTCTAGTACCTATCCAAGCCAGAGCGATATGCAGCAATGTTCGTACGTTGCCGCGCGCATACTTACACTTACACTTCCTCTTTACCGCCACTGTCCACTGTCCTGGGGGATCGTCAGGAAAACATAGGAGTCTAGGCTCCAGGTCAGGTTACTCAAGCTAATGATTATGATGAATGAAGCAGTGACCAGATCAGCGAGAGTTAAAATGCAAATCAATGTAATCACATTATTTGGGACATTAAAAGTTCCACAGCTAAAAAAAGCATTTTGTCAGGAACATCACAAGAACTGTATTCCGAATTTATAACAGCCGATTTTGTGATAACCTGAGAGGAATCATAGATTACAACTCTGTTTTATCTTGTGTTTTTCATCCCTTGGGGGAAGTTTTTGATTTGCCTCTTATCAGTCTGTAAGGTAACAAAAAAATTTATTAAAAAGCCGGCGAATTCACCTTAAAACCCGGGCATTTCGCAAGATTCTCAAATAATCCCCTTCCTACCCTGGATTTGTTTAAAGGATCGAAAACAGGACATGTCCGGGGAAAAGAGGACGTGCAGTGACTACATCACTCGTATAAGGCGCAACAAAAAATGTATTTGTTAAAATACGCTTATTTTGTATTTAACGATTATTTGAACGTTTATTAAGTTATTAAGTATTTAAAATAAAGTTTGTTATTTTATAAGTGATCTTTAATGAGGCCTAATTGATTTTTATTTATCTTCAAGCTTTTAAGGCACGTTTAAGTCAGTTAAAGGATGAAAGTAAGCCTCACTCACACAACCCCGCATGTATTATAGGCACAGAGAACAGGGCCAGCTCAAGAGTTTAAGGCGCCCTAGGCAAAAGTACAGTTTGGAGCCCCCACCTTTTACTAACAGTCCAGTAAAATGTTACATTATGATATAAGGGCTAGAGAAAAAACTAATATACCATGAAAAAATCCAATTACCAAAACGTGAACGTATTTAATGTTTTTATTTAAATTATAACCACTTATCAATTATTTTTACTTCGTTGTATGGTTAATTTTTTCAAAAGGACTTGTGTACAAACGAAACGAGATGAGACTTCTAGTATTCTTGATCAATTACTTTTTTGCCCAATTCTTCGTCAAAAGTTTCTCAGGAGATTTATGAATATTATTTTTATTAAGAAATTATTAATATTTATCGATGCTTTTGAAAAAAAAACATGTAAAATTAATATTACACTAGGGGCCCCATGCGCAAATTGCAAATTGCGCATTTTAAAATTATTATTTTTGTTTCTTGAGAAACTCGCCTACGATAATAAGAAGTAGGAGAAATATTTACTAAACAGGCGAACACTATGATGGATTTTAAAACTTAAATACCAAAACTCACTTCAAAGCCTGCAAAAACTCTCCTGTTTAAAGGTTCTTTCATATGTGTTTTTGGTTTTTCAAGTTTTCTGCGCGTTAAAGCTTTGAACTCGCCGTTATTACTCAAGTTAACCTTTCAAGTGTAATTTAAAGGTCTGACATAAACAAATAAAAGCTTAGCTGAAAAACACACACACATTGTTCATCACCTTAGCATTATTGATTTATTGATTGAGCCCAATTGCCATTTTCAGGGTTGGGTTTGTTGTGATAATATACAAAGCTTAAAAACTAAATAAAATGTCCATTTTATGAACTATGATGTGTGAAATAGTCTTCAATGTTGTAATAACAGTTTTCTTCAAGTAATTTTTTTAAACTTCTTTTGAATTTGGAAATGTCATTAATTTTCTTGATGTTTTCTGGTAAATTATTATAGATTTTTATTGACATGTATTCTGGTCCTTTTTGATAAAATAATGTTTTGCATGTTGGTATGTTGATTTGGTTTTTATTTCTTGTATTGTAGTTGTGGTTGTTCATTTGTAGTGGAAATTGTGATTTATTCTTCTGGACAAAACAGGCACTTTGTAGAATGTACATTGATGCAAGAGTTAAAATTTTATCTCTTTTAAAGAGAGGGCGACATGAATTTATTTTAGGAATCTTAAAAAAGAGTTCGTAAGGCTTTTTTTAAGGATAAATACTTTTTTTGATTTATTACTGAGACCCCAGAACATAAAGCCATATGAAATTAGAGATTCAACTTAGGCATGGTAAACCAATTTAGTAACGTTGACGGAGCAACATCTTGAACACAATAGGTATTTTAATTTGTCTTCTGGCACAACAGTAGTATACTCAAGGCCGTAGCCAATGGGGGGGTTAGGGGGTCAGAACCCCCCCCCCCGAAATAGTAGAAATAGCATTGAAAAGGTAGTAAATGGGGGTGAAACCCACCCCCCCCGAAATAGGCGGAACCCCCCCCAAAACCCCCCGAGAAAATGTAGAGGGGCTCGAAAACAGTTGAAAAGGGGCAAAAATGACGACAAAGGCGCCGAAAAGCACACAAGCGAGTAAAAAAAAGGTCACCAATTTTCCCGAGCCGGAAATACACCCGCCGGCCCTGTCCAAACCCCCCCCCCCCCCGAAAAAACTTCCTGGCTACGGCTTTGAGTATACTGGAAGTTTTTGTTCGCGTATTCATGCCCTAACATCTTCTTTAAGTTGCTTCAAGTAGATAGGTGGTGCAGTGTCCCTCTGATGTTCTATCAGTCTTTGTCTCTCGGCAGTTCTCTGTTCTTGACAAAGGTTACGTGTATGTTTTTCGCTAATCTCATCGACTCGGTTTTCCCTTGCCTTCCACTTCTTTCTGCACCATTAAGAATGATTTTCCTACCTCAATTAGTCTACAATTGCCAAAAGAGTGTCCATTTTAAGAATTTGTTTTCATCAAATTAATCAAATCTTGCAGACTTTATATTTTTGTTTACAATCTGACTTAGGTTAAAAATCGATCTAAAGGTAATCAGCTGTTAAATTACAATCACATTTTAAAACCATGTTAACGCAAGTTGCTCAGCACTGGAGCGTTGAAAGCGCCCTCTAGAAATAAATTAAAGGCTTGGGGGTCGAAGCCGTAAAAGAAATGCCAATTTTAATTATCAGTCGCCGGTGCGCTACATTATAAGCTTTAAAATGGCACCTCAATCGTCAAAATCGGTTAAGTAGGATGGCTGAAAAAGGGATCTAACAGAAAAAAACCTTATTGTATTAAGTTTATAGATGTTAGCGCCCCTTGGCGACCTAGGCGGTCGCCTAGTTCGCCTATATGGTAGAACCGGCCCTGACAGAGAAAGGCCTATAATAAATACAATTTTTCTGTGATTATAGGCCTACCTACAGACACCAATAACAGGTGTGTCGCCCAAAATAGAACGTATAAAATTCTAGGAAAACCTGTAGCGTCCCTCCCCCCTCCCCCCTCCAAATCTTAAACCGCCAGCCCAGCCAGTTGGCAATAAATGGCATGTAACTTCGCTTAATGCCAGTGCGTTGTACCGTTCGTCTTTGATTTCCCGGTGAAAATTCTAGGTGAAAAACTCGTTTAGGCATCTCCCTCGAATAACCCGTTATAGTTGGAGTTAAATATTACCGGTATCTGCGAAATGTTTCCATTCGGTCGAAAACTCAAGTTAAAACAGTATTTTGGTGCGTTTTACCGCCTCCATCGCAACTGCTGGGACATGGGAGAGTGTGAAACCGGGACACCAGTGTCATTGTGCAAGTGTGATATGGTTTTACGTGTGGATCCCCTGCAATGAGTGAATCCGTAGAAGAGTGCTCACTTCCTCTCTCCACACCGCCTTTATAACGGCCACGCTCTTCCTTGGCCCGGTCCGCTCATGCCCCTGGTGTAGGGTGACCAGACGTCCCGTAAAAACGGAAAAGTCCCGTTTTTCACGTTGCGTTTCGTTGTCCCGAAAAACTTTGTCGGGACGTCAAAATGTCCCGGTTTTAAAAAAGTAGGCTTTATATTAAAAAACATACCTAACGTCCTTAAAAATTTTGAGGCATTTCACATCACTTACGGTTATAAATTGGCTTAAAATACCTACCTGGGTAGGTCGCCATTTCAACTAATGTATCTAATGTATCTAAAGAATATAACGAAATTTTACCAAATGCTAAACAAGATTTTAGTTTTAAGCCACCTATTTGAATCTCTGTTTCATATTATAACTTCAAAATGGATTGTTGCCAGTTCTATAACTATTTTATAATAAGGAAAAAGGACTGGAGCAAGTGACGAGTATAACAAAACTTGAAACGTTTAATGAACTTATTTAATTTTTGTATAGCTGTTTTCCCAGCATAACAATTAACGATAAGAACCTAATGTTTTAGATAATCATGATTCTTTTTTGATCCTACGACACTATTTTATTACCACCTACATAATTTATCCTCAGAAAATATTTTTTCTTTTATAATAAAATGTTGAGAGCTTATAAATGTAACTTGATTATTTTTAATCCTCAGTATGTGGCGATTCAAAAAATTGCCTTTCATGGTTGCATGCCATTTATTGTATTCTTAAAGAAAAACTGTAACAATCGTGCGCTGTAATAAGTTCAGTAAAGATAAAATTAGATTCATGAATTCATTGTCTATAAGCTTCAAAAACAGTTTGATACTGAATTTCCTCAATTACAAAATTTTTAAATTACAGAGATCCCTGTATTATTAAACACCTTGGTGTATGGTGTGTTGTATTGGGGATGGGGGGGGGGGTGAGTTTTGTTTGTGTCCCGTTTTTATTTGGTAAAAATTTGGTCACCCTACCCTGGTGCTGCCCTTTTTGGTCTCTGGATGTATCTTCACCCTCGGAGTCTCGGTGAGTCATATTTTACGTTTATTCAACACGTTATTCGAACCGCGAATGTCTGGGACATTCCGCTCTAGCAATGGGCGATTCGCGAACGAATCGTTCAATTTGAATGACTTATCAAGTGAATCAAACGAATAATGATTCTTTTTTTGTAAAAATCGATTCTTCGCGCGAATCAAACGCAGAAATTTTATTCCTTTAATTCGCAAAATAATCTAGGTGCAAATCACCAGTTTTGTTTGCAGTTTACCTATGAATAAAAGAGCATATATAGCAAACATTTTTTTGTTATTGAGCTTGGGCATGGCCCATCTCTAGTAATATGGCTATGCCTTGGGGCTTCTGGGTTGTGTCTTTGCTTTTTCGGGGTTTTTCGTTTCACCAAGGCCAATGACATATTAAACTAAAGGAAATCAGGCTTGATAATCAGGAAAACAGTCCACACAACTCAACTCTTTTAAACTGTTGGTTCATCTGTTTGTAATTCAGTAGTTTGAGCATTGACTGTGATTTCTAAATTCTTAGAATTCACAGTCAACGATTTGAGTCTCCTAACTTACACTCAGTGAGACGCGATAGGTCTGAGTTACCAAGTTGTATTTGTTTACATCGATGGATATCGCTCGGCGACCGCGGGAGTGCTCGTGCTACGGCTGTTGGTGAAGGCAATCGGGGTACTGTAGTAAATTATTAAACGGATTTTAAAACAGAATAATTAAGCAACGTTAAACTTTGACCAATTAGACATGTTAAAACAGATGGTTCACAACTTGGTAACAAGTAAATTTTTAAAAGAAATTGTTATTTTTATATTGGAAAGAAGTTTTTTCTGACAAACAAAATAAAACAGCCATAACTCAACTTAAGGTTTTTGTCAGTTAGGTCCTTTTGGCTCATAATAAATAATTACTTTAATAAATTATCTATAAGTATAAAAGAGGATGTTGGTATATATATATATATATAGCATTGATAAACTCAGACACCGCTGGACCAATGGCCACGAAACTTGGTAGATACATGTAGAATTTCATGGAATAGGTTTATACACCTTCAATTTCGTGATAACTTTCAGGGCTTAGCCCTGGGATCGTCTTAAAGGTAACCATGTCAGGGATTTTGAAAGAATTTGATTTAGATTTGTTTACTAACAAAACATGTGAAAGTAAAATTTAAAAAAGGTGATGTAAATTAATGGTATTTCTTTCTGCTATTTAACTGTACTAGTAAACCTGTTGCTCGAAATCGAGCAATTGTTATGTATTGATTTCAACATAAAAATAATCATGGTATAGTATTCTAGAACTATTTTATTAATTTTATGGTTGAATTTCGTGTTGTACTAAAATTTTTTACAAAAGCTTTTTTAATTAAATTTCTTGTGAATACTCATTCATATTTAAAGAGATGTCCATGTTTCTTAAGTGTTTTCTACGAATATTATGAGCACCTCAAAGGAGTTGGCTTGACCTGCCGCCACATATACCAGAAGTCCATATGTAATGGACTGACACTGACCTATACCTATACCTAGTTACCTATACAGGAATTACTGGAAACTGGGTTCTTTTTACTATAGAACATCACTAAACACAAAAAGAATTGTTAAAACTATATTATTTACATGTCTACATCACTCAAGGTTAGCATTTCATAGTTGAACTAAATTAATTTACATTTTCATGTAAATTTCTTTAGGATAATTGTAGATGATTGCTCACAAACGCTTCACATTACCATTCACCATGAACTCCAATTGAAGCGTACACTCAACCAAGTTCATCAAGATGAAATACACATAAATTAATTATTTTTGAAATACCCCAAGAATGAATACCCATATGAATGAAAATGAACCAAAACAAATTGATAGGCCTATTTGAAAATTGACTGCAAATTTGTTTAGACAACACTAATGTTTTTAAATGGGTAAAAATGTATTATTGGGTTTTAAATGTATTTTTGTAAAACTTTCTGAAATTCAGTAGGGTATATGTTACTAAGAGCTGCTTTCCCCAAATCTAGTTTTATTTGAACTTCTGAAACTTAAGTTTAGTAACATTTGAATTTTCCTGAAAATATGGTTTATAATTTAAAAATTAGAATATTCTTATGGTTTAAATTAAATTCACGTTTACTTTAAACCTTAATTGGGGAAAGCGGCCCTAAGTAGCGTACGACCAGTCTTAATCTTAATCCGAACTAAAATGGTTCAATAAATTTATACTCTTAATGAATGTTAAGTCTGCTTCTTTTTCTTTAATTTCTATTTATATTGATAGAATTTATACTTAAGAATTTTTTTTAATTTGGAATATAAACATATGAAAATATTAAGATCTTCACACATGTGATTCAAAATAAATGTTTTTAAAACTGAATTCTGACCTTAAGTATGTATTAGGATAATAGTTTATTTATTTACATCTTCCATCAACTGAAACTCCTCCAGCTCTACATGCAATGGTTTCAATTCCATTAACAACATCTGGCTTTGCTGAAAAACTTTGTTTGCTCCAATCAGCTGCTTTATTTGAAATTTCTATTCCCATGTTAAATCTTATGGGCTAATATGAAACTTTAAGGGCGTCTAGGGCTCTTCCCTTTAGTCAAACCTTTTTAAATTTTATTTCCTGCAAAACTTCATGCCAAGCTCTTTCCAATGACACCAAAAACATGAAAATCGGTTCAGTAGTTTAGGAGGAGTCTTTGTAACAAAAAAACTGCTCGCGTATTAAATAAGTATAGATAGATTTGTTTACATGAAGATTTGTTACTTGGTGCCAGATGGTTAATGAATTAATACTTTTGAATATATTTTAAGTGCAATGCACTATATAAAATGCTGGTATGTAGTATAAAATAAAATAATTAATTGATATTACTGAAGGACGACTGTGATCACTGATCACTTATACTTGAAGGACTTCTTTTTTATGGCAACAAACTGCTGTTTAAAGAGGAAGAGTGTGCTACTGTAAAGTATTAATTTTGTCTACAGCACTTTAAAAAAATTGCCGGGACGGCTCATTCAATCTTTTTGTTCAATATAGAGTCTAAAAACGTAAGACAGCACTTTTTAATAATTGCTGGAGTGGAATTGTAATTTTTTGTTCAAGGTAGACCCTAAAACCTTAAGAAAATGATCTTTTACAGTGAATGCAATTTCAAGTCATATTCTATGGTTCCTCTAACACGTATGCCTTCATGAAGGAAAGAAATAGGATTTCTAATACGCAGGTCTGCTGCGACGGGGGTGCAATAAATTTCAAATTAAGGGTAACTATGCTCAAGGCCCCACAGTGTGGCTTTGCTATGCTACATATGCGAGCAGATTCAAAGCCGTCGAAAAAGCCAAGGGAGCCATTCCTTATATCATGCCCCATGATCATCATCAGGGCAAGCTCAGATACCGTGCGTTAAGCAGAAACGACCATAAATTCTTCTCGGCGTTTGTATTAGGTGAGCCAGTCTCTGTAAATTCGCTTCTTGAGTGTGTGAGCGCAATCCTCATAGCAAGGAGGAGCTATCACCTGATAGCAAGATCGACTGGACAGCCGATACAAGCAAGCAGCACTTGCAAGAGGAAGGACCGCCGATATTGGGCATGAGCCTACCCAGGGCAGCAACACCATTTGGGGCTTTGTCGGTGGGGCACTGGATATGGTCGCATTTTTTATACATAGACAGGCACTTTAGGCAGGAATAGAATACCCCCGTCATAGCATATGCGCACTAAGAGCAAATTTATAAAACCTTTTTGTTTTATGGAAGCACATTTGATATAAAGAAGTAGATTTTACAACAAGAAACATAAATGGAAAGCAAAACGATATAATTGATGGGTGATAGAGTATGTTTAATTTTTATCGTGAGCGAAGCCACGGGTTCTTCTAGTAAGTATATACATAATTTAAATGCTGAATCATTTATCTTTTAGCCCCATTTATTTCATAAAATTGTAAATTTAATGAATTTAAAATGCGGTATATATGTTATTCTGCTAAAAGCTAAAAACCGTGTCATTTTGCGTTTTTAAAAACCTATACAAGTTTTGTTGTAAAGAAATTCCATTAGTTCGATGAAAATTAATGTATTTGTTCATTCAAGTGCACTTGTGGCCTAATTGGCACAATTAGTTGGTAACTAACGGAGCTGAGCAATGTCGTTGTAAAATAACTGCACTTTATCATTGTACATAGTTCTATTAGGTCCTTAGCGTTGCAGGTAGTGGTAGTGTGGTATACGATGGCTTTCATCACACCCCTGGGAGCAGTCGTCTTGATGCTGATGATCTTGGTTAGTATTTATTTAACTAATTATGTGTCTACTATCTAACACGTTATAACCTTTGACTTAGAATATAAATTTTTCACTACTCCGTCACCACACCGTCTCACTAAGGTTCTCAAATTCAAACGTTTATACAGTAGAACCCCAGGGGCGAACCCAGGGGGGGATAAAGGGGATATATTCCCTCCCCTCGAAATTTTGGAGAACAGAAATTTTGGACGATAAGACAACGATTTTCGGGTACCGCGATGCGACAATGATTATTGTCTACCGCGAAGCGAAGACGATTTTCGTCTACCACATCGTGAAGACGATTTTCGTTTACCGCGACGCGAAGACGATTTTCGTTTACCGCGACGCGAAGACGATTATTTTCAACTGCGACGTGACAAAGATATTTGTCTACCACGACGACCATATTCGTCTCCCGCAGCGTCTCCCGCAACGACGATACTCGTCTAGCGCATCGATGATCTTTGCCTACCGCGACGTCGATATTTGCCTACTGGCGCGACGTCTAAAAGGTGCTGCTATACATACACGTCACGTCACGTCACGTCCATTTTCGATGTGAATATGTATAGCCACTCCCTTACGGATCGCCGAATTGGCCGTAAGTGGACGTGACGTGACGTGACGTGTATGTATAGCAGCACCTTAAATTCATCTACCGCGACGCGATACTCGTTTACCGCGACGACGATATTTTATCTACCGCGGCGACGATACTCGTCTACATTTACAAAACGCTATGTGTCTACCGCGGCAATCATATTTGTCTTCAACGATGACCATTTTCCTCTACCGTGACGACGATTTTCGTCCACTGGGACGTAACAACGCTTTGTGTCTACCGCGACAATGATCTTTGTGGTACTTTGGTATTATACGGAGGCCACCCTTATACAGCGCGCTGCGGCGGTTATGTTAAGTTAGTTATCATAAATATGTTAGTATGACTTTCCTCATTTCGAGACGAATCAAACTATACAAAATGAGTCATACTTTCGTCTGCCAAAACCTGTTGACAGATGATGCGCGCGCTCCGGTCAACGACGAGACCTGGGCCTACTTGGAGGGGATTTGGCGGGCGAAAGTATGACTCATCTGGTATCGTTCGATTCTTAACATAACGAGGAAAGTCCTACTAACATATTTATGATAATCTATAACCTAACATAACATAACCGCCGCAGCGCGCTGTATAAGGGTGGTGATCGGGTGTGGATGATAGCGGCGGTGAGGACGAGAACACTCAATCCTCGCTGACATCGCTGCCTTCTGGGAGGAAGAACACAAATACCGTTCATCATAAATAAGTCAAATTTGGACAGTAAGTCAATTAAAGCACGTTCTTCCCAATGATGTAGTTACATTTGGTGTCCAGCAAAGCAACCTCTCTAGAACCAAGTGGCCTCCATATAATACCAAAGTACCATATTTGTCTTCCGCGACGACCATATTCGTCTACTGTCACGTGGTAGGCCTTCTTGCTACCGTGGCGTATACCACAACGACGATATTCGTCTACCGCGACGGCGATATTTGTCAACCTTCACATTACAGTACAGGTTATTGTGAGTCTACGTAAATACCCCCTTCCCCCTTCTTATAGGATACCCCCCCCCCCCGAAATTAAATCCTGGGCCCGCCCCTGCACGGGACCGAGCCTTGGATGAAGTATAACTGGATCGCGCCTTCCAATGCTTAAGCGAAAACCGTGCAATCTTTTTCACCATTGGATGGTAATAAGGTCTAATCTGGCGGGACCCCAACGCCAGTCGAGTGAACAGCGCTTCAATCAACCTGGCATTTACCAAACAATAAACTGAATAAACAAATATAATTTTGTATCAAATTTTACAGCTTGAAATGGCGACTCTTAGGCTAACCATTATGATTCTAAAAACGAATTGCATAGAGTTTAATAATTTGTTAAGCGCAAAATATTTTAATGCTGTTAAAATAAGAGTTGAAAAAGTAGTAAGCGAGGAAGTTTTTTTATATCTCGGTCAAGTGAAATGTGTCAGCAACAAAGTTGTAGATAACATTCCACAGATCATTTTTTGTCTCAACAATCATTTTGTCATCGAACAAGGTTGTAGCGATTAAAATAAATAAAGCCTACCTTAAAAATATTTGAGATGCGAAAATGAGTATTCACTTTTTGATTCACCAACTCTAAAGGCTAATATGAAGATTAGCCATTATCAAATATTTGGTGAAATAGTGGATAAAATATGTTTATTAACATTTTATAAATATTTTGATATCGATTAATCGAAAGTAGGTCAATAATGTTGTCATTCCGTTTACTCTCTGACAGTTTTTGTTTGAATGACATTTTATACACGCAATTTTTCCCGTCACAGTGATAACATTAAAGTGCTTTAATTTAATATTTTGTTCACTTTCAAAAATTTTGCTGTTGCTTGAAAAATAATCTGCCGGCCGGTCGGCCCACCCGTGGGGCCGGCCCTGAATTAACTATTCTGTCTAAGGAACATGTCCTTAGTCAGTAACTAGACTACAAGATCGCGCCACAGCCATCCTACTCTCACTCTCTTTTATTCTAGGCTTAAAATACCTACCTGGGTATGTCGTCATTTCAAGTTAAAGTACAGGGTGTTTTTAACGCAATCCATTTTTAAGATTGAATAATGCACATATAAATATGAAATGAGTATTGTTTTGTTAATCTTTACATTTTATACGACCTATTATTTTAATTCGTCACATTTAGTTTACATTATGTGTTCAAACAATCCGCCGTTGCCTTTTTTACAAAGTTGTGCTCTCTCAATCAAATTCCTGAACACTAATTGCAAGGTACGTCTTTGAATCTTTTGCATTAAATTTGTTATGGTTGTTTTGAGGTGCTGAATATCCTGTGAATTGTTTTCGTAGGCCTTACTTTGTATGTTTCCCAAAAGAAAATTATATGGTGGTGTCAAATCCAAGATCTTGGAGGGGAATAATCCTTCACTGATAAAATAAAGTTTTGGGTTGCGTTAAAAAACACTCTGTGTTCTGGACTAAACACCCTGTAAAGTATGAACATTTTTAGCAAGAAATTGAACATTTTGAGTTTTTTTCATTACAGTTATCTGCTAATTGTTAATAAATCAACGTAATCTTACTTATAAAATTTGTGGCAAAGGAGCAATTTTTGTTAAAAACCATGCATGATTCATTGAAATTAGCTTATCCTTATGGAGACAAAGCCCAAAATGGCGGTTGGGACTGCAGACTCTTAATGGCTTCTGGCTGGAAAGTTGTAAGTATAGGCCTAATTTTGTTATGTATAGAAAGCATTACAGTTTAAGATACCTCGGCAAAGGCCCACTCGTATTTTGCTAGCGTATCGAAGCTAAAAACAGTTCCAAACTGCTCTTTTTTAAGGTCTTGGCTTCACTTGACCATGGTGTTGCAACGCAGCAGATTTAGCTTGTTGTGCACCCTCCGCCCTTTCAGGCTTCCAGGCCTTCACTCTCCGTCAAATTCCAAGATTCTTAACAAACATCGAGATCTTCTTGACGAAGGTAACTCTTGTCTTAGGGCTTATGCGTTGCTAATACCTTAGCGTATGATAAAATTGCTTAGAGCCGCGGCCGGGAGTCGAACCCGGGCCGGCTGATGAGAACTCAGAACGCTACCAACTCAGCTACGGCGATGTCAGACCGCTCTTAATCAAATACAAAATAACTGTCACACTCAATTTTTGAGGACTTGGCAATGTATTGAACGGTTGTTTTGTAGATGATCGTCGTCATAAGAGAAGCTGAAGGTTGCTGTGACTCGAGTCGGGGCGAACGGACCGACGATAATCAAGTCTCTGGCTGGTTTGCCTGTGGCAGCGAACATTGGGAGTTCTACCACAGCTGTGGAGACTTTACAAAAAAAAATCTAGGAAGTAAGTATTGTGTGCTACCTTTCACAGTACACAGCACATATACTTGGCACGGAAAATAAAGATTAATAATTATTCTGGAGTACGTCTCATCGGTAGACCTATACAATTATTATTATTATTATTCCTCATAAAAATATACATATCAAAGTCTATTCATAGACAAATATTGTAACTGTAAAATGTGTACGATATAATAGTTACTATTTCAAAATTAAAAAAAAAATTAGTTAACTCGACGAAACAAATTTTATATACAGGGTTGAGTCTTCTAAGCCGTCTGCAATAGACTAGTCAAATGACGTGACATACAAGGACGAAACAAAACGTTTCCCCACTAACTCATATCCGAGGGATAACGTATTTGTTCGCCTTTTCAAAATACAAGTTATTGCAAAAACCAAAGGTATTGGGTTCGAATCTTAGAATTTTTATATATGATCATATGTTGTGTTATGATAACAAGAAACTTCACAAGAATAACAGTACTGTTATTCTTAACAACAATATTTTAATCACTACTTGAGCAACACTAACACAAAGCACATTAACAACAATATCAACGCGATCGTGTATAACTATTTGTTTTGATACAAACACACCACTGATTTGTCATTTGTAAATTATGTCTGACGAGGGTGGGAAGCGTCGAGCGGGATTTCCAGGTTGGGTGTATTTCAACGGATATTCGTTTACCCTAAAACACCCATTCTTGTGAATGACCCAACTTGAGAACCATTGCCCATAAAAGCATGAGAACTGTGCAATTAGAAGTTTGGAGTTGCCTCATTGAGGTTGATTCGACAAAAACTGTTGAGTTATGAAGGTTAATTTAAAATTGAGTGTTATGGCAATATCAAGGTGATTTGAGAAGTTGACGTAAAGGTTGTCTCATAATCTAGTGTTGTGTAATCGAGGGTTGACTGTTCTGTACTTCTTGTTTTGTGATCTGAATTCTTTGTTTGTGTTTTTTTTTCAATCTTAATGTTTAAAATTCCGAACTAGAAACATATAAAATAGTCGCATCTATGTAATTGAGTTTGTACCACGCACAGGTCTTGGACCCATGTGAGTTTTTTGTAATTATTCATTTTATAATGCTGCTATGTACCTTTCTTGAATAAAGATTTTTTGATTTAATTTAATTTTATTTGTTCCAGGCGAAGAAGTGCCATATCAATGCGTGGACGTTGGCCTTGATGACCGCCTTGTCAATCGCCATTATTCCAACCCCAAATGCAGTGGTCACCATGTCTGCCATAAGTGATTCTTGAATTACGAAATGAATGTGAATGTCTGCAAGAGATAACTTCTTAAATTAAATGAAAATAATTAAATCATAATTAGGGGTGTGCGAGTACTCGGCAATCGAGCTTATTTCGAGCCGAGTATACACTGCTCGACTCGACTCGACTTATTGCAAAATACTCGAAAGTTCGAGTCGAGTAGTTACTCCCGCCGTTTACCCAAGATCGGTACGTGCGAAAGAATATTACGGCCATTTTTTGTTGACAGGAAATAGTTTAACCATGAATTGAGTCAGGTATTGAGTCAGGCAATTGGTCATGGCTTATAGTCAGTGTTTTCATTTCATTTCAAAACCCAGGTAAGCCTTAGCCTAAACACAAGTTAGGCTTTAAAAATACATCAAAAATCAAGAATTATTGTGAGTTTAAGTAAAAGGTTTTATTCTTTTTTTTTTGTATCATTTATTTGTATATCTGCTCTTAGTTCAGTAACTCTTTTAAGTTGAATTACCTCAAAATTGTAATTTGTATTTGAGTAATGAAAATAATGTTTTACCATTATGTAGAAACATGATGACTATTATATTATAGACTAAAAAAAAACTCGACTCGAAAAAACCTCGAAACTCGCGGGAATTTTTCAAAACTCGACTCGACTTCAAAATTCACTACTCGCACACCCCTAATCATAATAAATCAAATAGTGAAATCATAGTATTTTTTTATTTTTCCTGGACCTTTAAAAGTATTCCCGTATAAAGCTTGTTACATTTGGAGGTCTTTCGCATCTTGAGGGAAAAGAAATATAAGAATTTAGGAATATAATAAATTTTGTGATGAACTAACATTCTTAATCAATAGTCCAAGTGTTAAAGTTATTTACATACATACAACTGTTTTAATGTTAGTTACATAAAAGCGTTAGTTAATGTTCAAGTGCTTAATCTTTTAAAGCACTTGATCATAAATGCTCTATTATGTTATTTAGCTGAGGGGTTATAAGTTTGTTTTTACTTACAATTTTTTTCATAATACCTGTGTATTTTTCTTAGTTTAACAATAGCATGAAATCAAACCAATCAAATGAAAATCAGATTTATTTCCAAAAAAATATTCTTACATTATAGTGAAAAAATTCTCACTTCATTTAGGTCATATAAAAAACCTGTGCTACGAAAATTCGTAAGGGGTGGTTGAAAAAACCGTTGAGTGCACTCGAGTCGCTTTTATTTCTTGGATCAAATTTAAATCATACGTTTTGGGTTTGGAAATAGCATACAGAATTAGACTCAGAATTAAAAATTATATTCTGAGATTCAAAAATATAAAAACACACTTTTTATTCATAAATAACCGATTGATAGTATTAATTTTACGTTTACTTGACTTATGTTCGGCATACTGGGTCCCGCAGGGGCGTAGGATCTGTCACGTTCATCTTGGTGAACCACTCTCCAACATGGGGGAGTTTCATTGGTAGGTTTTCCAAGCGCATCCCAATATTCATAAAGATGGTAAAAACTATGCTTTAATAAAAATTATTTCAAATGGTATTTAAATTTAGAAAAGAGGGTTATATTCTTTATCGACAGTGGCAAAGCCTGGTACAATTTAACACCTAGATATTCTATTTTTTTCTCAAACATTGCTACCCCATGTTGTTGTGTAAAAGAAGTCTTATGTAGTTTTGTCGTCTATTGTTACTATTGTTTTCTAATTTTCATGGATCCTGTTCTGTTTTACATAGCAAATTGACTCTAAGATAAAAAAAAATCGGTACAGTTAAGGATATTAATGTTTTTTTAATTCTCGCTTGTGGTGCGAGTTTGGATAAAGATCTTACAGCCTTTTTTTGCCAGATAAATATTTTTTCTAAGTCACCCTTACCCGCCTCCCAAAGCACAACAGAGTAAGTTATATGAGTTTCAAACAGGCTGTAATAAACCATTCTACTAAGATCTGTATTGTTGAATCTGTAAATGTTTCTTATGATGAAGAGACTTTTGTAAGTTTTTCTCCAGTTTCCGTTTAGAAAAAGAGGTGTGCTGGATTTGTGTTAGGGCCTATTATTTGAGTTCTATTAGTTAAATAGAACTCAAATAATGTCAATGTCAATGTAAGTGCAATGTTTTTTATTCCTAAAATAATCAGTTTCTGCAGGAGAATAGGTATATTGACGCAATTGAAGGTTTGGTCAGGTCGGCAAAGCAGCCCACAACCGACTCACCGCCCTCCACTGTGTCAATACACCCATTCACAAAATCTATTAAAGCTAGTTTGGTGGATTTATCCCTCCTGAAACTATATTGTTTTGAACATAAAATACTATTGTTTTGTAAGAAAGAAGCTAAAGGGTGTCTCAAGTTTAGTTGAGGCAGGCTACCTGACCGGAGGGGTTGACCAGGACAATAGCCGGGCCGGCCCGGCGAGTAAATCCCATTAGTCACGCGTCGCCGAATACAACGCTTAAATACGGAAATGTAAGGGATAAATTTGAAGATTTAATTAATGCATTACCTGAGAAAAAGCATTATACTATATTTTTAGTCATCAAAAAACTAACAATTGACTGTTAGTCCCAAGTTAATCGGCCGACTTTAAGTGTTTAACTGTATATTTAAAGTTTTTAGTTTTAACACTTAAAGTCGGCCGATTAACATGGGACAAACACATAATTATTTGTTTTTATGACTTAAAATACAGTATAATGCTTTTTCTCATGCAATGGATTAATTACATATTCAAATTTATTTCTTACATTTCCGTTTTTAAGTAGTGTATTCGGCGACGCGTGACTAATGGGATTTACTCACAGGGCCAGCGGGCTATTGTCCTGGTCAACCCCTCCGGTCAGGTAGCCTGCCTCAACTAAACCTGAGACACCCTTTAGCTAATAGCAAACTGATTTTTCAATTACTTTATAAACTAGGCTACCAGGAGGACTGATATTGGACTATAGTTGTTCATTTCGGTGTCTGGTCCTTTCTTATATAATGGTCTTACTTTGGTCACGTACTGTACTTTACTTTGGTTTAACCACAAAGAGTATTAGATGAATCAAAGAATCGATTCAAATTTCGATTCTTTAAAATTGAGTGATTCAAAAGAATCGATTCACTGAGAAGAATCGAACTTCCCATCACTATTCCGCTCTACAAAATGGAGGAGCGCATGAATCTTTCTTGAAAATTCTTTTAAAAGATACTTTAAAAAATAACCGATTCTTCGATTAAACATCCCAAATTTGTAATCATAACATTATTTAATTTCAATTGGATTAATTATTGAATTCTAAATTCGCCATCCTTATCTAATTTCGCCATAAAACAGCACCAGGTATTGTTTCCCCCTCCACACGAGCGCGTTGTATTCAAATTTGTGGCGGCGACGACACGCCATTGGTCGACGGTCACGTGGTCACCCTCTCTCGTGCTCCGACCATTGTTGCGTATAACCCCCCCCCCCCCCTCACCACTCCACCACAGCTGAGCGGTGCCGGTGCCGTTACTGAAACGTCGCTCTTCCTGCCGTCTGTCTGATCAAAAATAAACAAACCGAAATACGTCTCCCTGATGTGGCTAGTCTTCGACTGTATTGTGACAGAATAAGACAACAGGAGAACGTATATTGAATCAGTGACGGTAAATGTTCGCTAAAAGTCAAGATCTAAACATAAACTCACTACTGTATAACAAACTGAGAATTACAAAACAAAGAATTGATTTTTACGAATGTTAATTGTAAAATCGTCTTTATACATTCTTAAATTCTAATTTCTTAATTTATACTTGATTTTATTTTTAAATTCTTAATTTACACTTTCTTAAATTCTAAATTTAATGCACTAATCTGCCAAATCACTATTAAAAACTAACATAGTATGTGAATGAAATTTAGAATCGTCAACGGAACTGACCAGATAGTTATATGTATTTAAAAGAATACAATTCTCGCACACTTTAGTGGCGTTTCTTTTGTATTTAAAATTTAGTTGAATGTAAAAGCATTTCCCCGAATCATCTAACCATTGTAATGTGATTACAACTTTGAAGATCAAATCAATAAAAACTCTTCAGAGAATTTGGTTCATAATTTGACTAATTCTTTTTCCTTAAATAAAAAATAGTTTTTGAACATTTTTGAAGCAATCAGCTAGTGCAGATGTGTTTTAGCTAGATTAAGACTGTTGTGGACACATCAGTCACAAGGACATAGAAAAAAATCTTTGATCTAGGCCTACATCGAATCTTTGACTCAGCTATATGATACACGCGGATTCAATTAATTAATTTGTTTATCAATAATTATAATTAGATATCCTGCAATCTTTAACAAGCGATATGTGTGCGCCGGGAAAACAGTTTTTCGACCAAGGATTTTTTATTTCTTCTTTCTTAATTGATGGTTCGGCAATTAAAAATCGTCCGGAGCTGGTCACGAGACAAGGAAGAATTCTGTTTCTGTTTTACAGCCCTTCGAAATGCCTATCCTATCGTTATGGACATTTTTAACCAAACCAGTTGATTAATGTATTCGGGTTTGTTTTATTTTATCCGAGCAATTCTCGTTCTCCTGGTACAGTCCTTGTATTAACAAATTTGAAGGAAGAATTATGTACACAATAATTGTTTTTATCTGTTAATCCATTATTTTTCTGTCAAAATGTCTTTATTAATTTTTTTAAGACGCCGAGCATTGGTATGGAGCAAGAGCAACTCTAGAGATTCAAACAGAGAGCCTTCATTACGAAAAAATAAGGTTCTATGAGTCTTGCTTTCAATGCCTCCTGTAAACCACACTTACAGAAACTCAAAATTTTAATAGATGAATGACTGGACCGAAGTTATAGGCCGAATCAAATAATGTGTCCCAGGCCTTGATAAGCCCAATGCTAAAATTAACATTAGTTCTAAGGGCGGGCTTGGCCAAGTTATGTGACTCGCACTATATTTGATTGGCTTATTCTATGAAGCCTGAGGTGACAGAAATAATTTTGAGAGTCGCATAAAAGTAAAGTAAGAAAAGTAATCAGATTTAGTCTAATAGGCACAAATAAAATAATAGGTAATAATCTCTCTGTGGATTATGACAGGATGATATAAAACTATTAAATGAAAACTTACACAAACCTGAAAAATAATAGGACTACATAAGGCTAAAATGTATAGACTCACCGTCTTAAGCAATCCAGTTCCAAATTTAATCTAGGCCTATTGGACAGCTGTTTCGCCCTTTTGTCCTAAGGGCATCATCAGCAAAATCTTGAGGTTAAAACATTGCAAACCAATGGTTTTTGTCGATATAGCTAATAAAATGTTTGCAATATAATATGGTTTGCAATGTTTTAACCTCAAGATTTTGCTGATGATGCCCTTAGGACAAAAGGGCGAAACAGCTGTCCAATAGATTAAATTTGGAACTGGATTGCTTAAGTCGGTGAGTCTATACATTATTACAGCAATTCCTGGTAAGCCAACAAACCCAACAAGGCTAAAATGTTTAGGTACGATCAAACAAATATAAATAAGCAAAATATTAATTAACAAGACCAACAGTTTGGATTAAAAAGGTAATAGAATAGGCTATTACAGGTTTTGATAATTTTATCAGGTATGTAAGCATAAAGGCCTACCTGTAAGATTTTACTATTTTCATTCAATAAGACCTGTTGCCTGTTGCTGGTCAGTCTTTATAGATTTCACTATTAAATATGTATTTTTTCACTTTAGTCCATAGTCAACTGTGGATAAATAAATCTACTTTTCCCATAAAAACATCGATTTCGGCGTTTGATTCCGCGGCGTTTACGCTTCTGGGATTTATGGGTATTATGCTGAGTTTCCTATTTCCGGTTGGAACCAATAATTGTGAGAAAATGGCGGTCCATGTTCAGGCCCACTTAGGCCTATTGCAACAAAAAGGATTCCGGCTTAACATTCTCTACAACTCGATTGTCCTACTAACCTATCGGGTGCGAAACCAAAAAGAGATTTTAAAACACGTAAAAAAAAGATAACAACATGATACAAACACAGAAAGGCCTATACAGAAACTCAAATTTCCATTCGAAGTTGACCTAGACAGCCTAGAAAAGAAGTGTACGATTAACAATAACATTAAAACTATTCTGGGTGTATTTTCGTTACCTCTGTATCTCCTTCTAGACGTTTGCCATTAATTTTTACACTTGCGCACACATTATTGTCCAAATTAACGAAAATACGCACTAAAACTTAGCACCACTACGGCACGACATTCGCTCTATTAACAATGCTCACTAAATAATGGAACGTAACGGAAACTCATCCTTATCTCATGGCGCCTTTCGATCAGCTGTGCACTGGTCTCTGGATCACCTGTCATCACTTCGCGCGGGAATAATAGCTTGCATTAATTATCCAATCTCTACTATGTAAAATTTGTATTAGTTTAGAAATAAATAACTCTACGTTATAATTTATTAGGTGGAAAAATATATTAAATATTATGTATACGATATTTTAAAACTATATTTGTTACCATACTTGTTATTTTTTAAATTTGTTTTTTATAACCGGTATAAATAATCGATTGCTCTAATAATTTATCGGAAGAAATTAATTGATAAATTGTTGTGAAAATGAAAAGTGTCATTGAGCCGCTACTGAACTCTTGCTTAAACATACATCATCCTACTAATATATAAGATTTGTCAATTGTCATCATACTGTAATGAATAAGCTTATCATTTTACTTTTGTCATTATACTGACTTTTTTGTTTCATATTGATAATCATCAAAAACAAGCCAATGTTCTTCACTTCAATATAATACAATAAATAATATCTTCAAGAACATTGGCTAACCTACACAAGGTAATTTATTAATTACGTACATTTGCGCTCAAAATATCGATAAGAAATATCATCACATAGAGGACAGTACACGCAGTGGCTGAATCCTTTTTAACATAATTTATTCTGGATCGACGTACAGTGTTGTTTTAGGCCTATACAGAAGCGATAACTATATATAAAAACAATATTAGCGTGGAGTCATATCGGAGTCTCTACATTTGGAGACGCCCTATAACTTGAAATAAATTACTTTTCTCACATGTAAAAACAAACTTTGATGAATGTAACATTTAATAAATAATCAACGACTAATATCTTATTTAAATAGTTTCAATCTCCACCAAAAGTTAGACCGCCAAAAGTTCTACCATAGATACTTACCAAGGTTTTTTATTTATTTATATTTTTTTAATGTAGGCCTAGGCCTTTTTATGTATATTAATTTTAAGTCGTTTCTTTGCTTCCGTTAATGTAAGCAATTAATTTAAATATTTTGAAAATTGTAATTATAATTTTTATGTGGAAATAAAATTGATTTCATTTGACTTCTATGTTGCAACGGCTGCCCGATACCAAAATGCTCTGCACCAAAGCTTTATCCAAACAAACATTGTCCGTTAGTTTACACCACGGTAACAAGAAAATACCGTGGTTTACACCAACATTAATGTCCAAACGATGAGACAACTCCTGTGTTGATAGATTTATGTACTCGTGTTTTATTTCTCGGGAATCAATCAATCATAATTCCTTTCTTGATTGCATGAAAAATGATTGCAGCAAAATGTGTACATGCATTTGAAGAACTCTGCTGTATTTATAATAGTTATTAGTTGTTCGATCATCATAATCGTAATAAAAGCTTTAATTTGATTAAATTTTGCAGAATTGTGTCTCCTATAATTTTAAAAAAATTGCTGTTTTTAAGATATTTAGCTTTGAAAACAAAAAAGTCGCCATTTTGAAATGATACAAAGTAGAAATTTGATACTTCTTGCAACAATATATAGTTCTTAATAGTGGTTATCCATATACCAAGTTTTAAGTTTATACCATAAGATGTTCTTGAGAGATGATTAAATAAATATGTAAAAATCACAAACATACATACAGACGGAAAACTAAGCACTTTAGGACCTATGTTTATATGAACTTTTTTTCTTATTTTTAAATCTACTATCTTATACTAAAATATTTTACTATAATTTCCGGACACTCTGTATAGGCTCTGAAACAGCTTAAAAATCTGTGGTAACAGTTGGATTTGGAATAATAAATACCCCCGTTGCAGCAGACCTGCATACTCAGCGAATTTCAAATACAAAAACCATATTTCAATCCAACATAGCGAGATATGACATGTTTTTGAAAGCTCCATAAGAATAACATGGGAAAGAGTATGCAGGTTTGCTGCTACGGGTATATTAAAACTGGGTGGTTTTAATTCATTCTTTAGTAGATCTGAACTAGAAGAAGCCATTTACCAAGTTTTATCAAGATATGTTGAGAAATAAGCGAGATATAGAATTTTACTTTTTCCCCATAAGGTTAACATTGGGACAACGTACTGTGTTTACCACTTTTAATATCTCGGTAACCAATGGACATAGAGCAGTGATTCAAAATACTAAATTGTTTGTTTTTTTGAGCTGAATTCAATGGTGCCATCAAAAATTTGATAAATTTTGTGTTTCTATGTAAAACCTCAAAAAACCCATTTTTAGGGGGGTTTTCCCCCCTTTACTCCCCCTTCCGGTAGTCCGATCGGGCTGGTTTACGAACTCGTCCGAATAATTACTACTTTACAGGTCTGAGCCAAATTTCATTCCGATCGGGCCATTTTTACGGCCGCTATCGTGCTTAAAGACACACACATATATATATATATATATATATATATATATATATATATATATAGATATATATATATGTATATATATAGATATATATATATGTATGAAAATGAACGAATAGTGTTTTTTGCTTCTGGGGCCCCCAAAACGAAAAGTTATCATGGTCGCGGGCTTAGGTCTTACCATGAGTACTACGGTAACAGCTTCTTCCCTATAGGGGAAATTCGCTAATATTGAAGTTGCACGATCAGCTGTTCAGAGAAGGAAAACCACATGACCAGCTGTGGCCAAAGAAAATCGTCGCAGGGTCGCATTGGTCGCAGCTCCATGAATTCAGGTCCAACAACTTCGCAACATCAGACCCATTTTAGTGGATTCAGGCGGCCAACATAACAACTGTATATAAGTCAGTTGAGTCAGTCACAACATAACCTAAATCTTCCTATTCATTGCATGTTAACATTGTTTAGGCGTTTAGTTCAGGTTTTTTATTTGTTTTTTTCTGTAACTGTAATGACTTTGTATGTCAAAAACCAATTTATTTACGGCTCAGCCCCGAAAATCACAATAATATGTTGAAAGCTTACGAAGTGCTCAAAGGAGAAAAAGTATTATTAGTAGGTGAGGGCAACTTCTCATTTTGCAAAGATTTTATAATTTTCAACGAAAGTCTGCATGGAAAAGAATTTTTCACCACTGGAGTAGTTGCTACATGTAGAGAAAATCAAGTTGAAAAATTCAGCAACTTCAAGCAGGATAATATAAAATTCATTCTATCCAAAGGTAAACTGAACTACTTTTTCATATAGGTCTAGGCTAGTATTTATTTATTTACCATTTGTACACCCCAGTAGCTTACAGGGAAGTCAAAGTTATGAGGAATTTTCACTTCCATGAAATATTTCCAGATAGGCTAATATTGCAGTTAAATTTCTAGATAAAATCAGGCTATAGCCACTGGCCACAGATGAAGAAGGAATACTGATAGGAAACCCAATTCATTTTTGTGCCGGTTATTAAAAAATATAGAATTTGTTGAGTTGTCCACATTGCACTGGCATCCATGTCAATTTCATCAATATAGGCTAAAACTGTTGGTCCCAAAGAGGGCAGCAAACCACCATCCGTCCCACACCTTATAACTATCGCACTTGTCTATCTTTACGATTGTTCTTCACGTTTGAATATCAATTGTGAGGAATCAACCTTCGGAACAACTAAGTTTAATTGTAAACAATCTCACACGGAATATCCTGTGATGGTAATTTATTTCATAGTCATCGTTGGTTGTGTGTTGCTCATCTGAATTAAAAAGAAACAATTAATTTGTACATTTAAATAACTTAGGCCTAACACTTTATAATAGAACAAAAACTTATCACTATTTACAAAGGGCGAAATATGTCGGCACTCCTTACTCTTAGGCCTATGTTGTAATCCTAAGACGACCCTGGAACAACACAACACACGATGACATTATAGAATGACAAATTAATGAAGTACACGATGGTGAACTTTTTGTAAACTCCTAAGTTCTTTATCTTAAAATCTTAAATCTTTTTTTGAAAAATCATGTAAGTTATAAGTAATTGATTGTTATTATATCTTGTCAGTAACAGAGGCTAATGAGTTTTGTTAATCTAGTTTTTACTACAGGTTTGATAATGTTACGGTTAGATATTGATATGCTTTGTCGTTGGATCACATGATGTTAATAGGCCTAATATATTCGCTTACAAATTGAACCAGGTACTTAACGTCAAACACCGATAACCTGCCAATGTTTTTGGTTCAACTGGCTGAGATCAATTGGATGTGTTTTATACCGATGGTTTCCACAGGAAATTTTAGTGATAGGCCTGACCGTGTTTAATTTTTATGCAATAATCAGTGTTGGCATGTAGCCTACATAGGCCATATTAGATGGTATCATTTACTAAGTTTTAAGGCACATCGGTTTAACCGTCAAAATCATTACCAAGCCAAGACTCGAGGGAGCTGTCAAAATGTTGTGATCTTTAAAATGTGAAGTACAAGGGGTGTGAAGTGATAGATTAGCTAGGGCCTGTTGTTTTTGTGGTTTTCTTCTGATCTTTCTCCGTGGTTCTCTGGTTTTCTTCTTTTCAAATTTGGTTTGTGTGATTGTTGATGCCTACAAAATAACAACCGAATCACATAAAGTTGAACATAAGCCTATAATTTAACCTTAACTAAGCCAAACCTTAGAACCTAGTGGCCAGACATCTATGGATGGCTGGCACCATGATTTGTAAAACGCCCTGAACACAAGACCATTGTGAACAGAAAAATATAAAGAAAATAGTGAAGGACGCCATATCTAATATGACTTTAATATTGAAATTGGCCATTTTTAAATGTGATAAGCTCAGCAGGTGTGAAAGGGTTTGTTGATTGATTTGGGAGAAACTTGGCCTACCTGCTCATTGAGTTCAATTTGGTTTCAGTGATAACACACAGATGTGGTCTGTCTTGTGTTGAATTTGGTTTTCCTCTGATTTCTCCACCATCAGTTATTATTTTTATGGTATACGGCGGTCTATTCTGCAGCTGAAGTATTTAGAAATCTTCATTTATGAATCTTCTAAGATCGGTAAACCACTGTGAAAAAATATTGGTGTTAAGAAAGTCGAAAATTCAAAGTTTGTCGAAGCTCGCACAGAAATTCAGCAGAGTTGTATCATCAGAAAAACAAAATGTGATGAGGACGTGGATATCAAAATGATAACTGGAAACAGTGGCAGTTGCACCCCTCCTCCCAAAATTAAGACCGACCACTAGCCTAGTAAGACATCCAAGGGTTTATGGCCTCATTGTTAGTGTAAATAATTGTTTCTACTACGGTTGAGAATTGTGTTGACTGTACTGAACGATACAACTGGATATCTCAACAGAGCCTAAAGATATAACTTTATTGTACTTGCCACATGCAGATTTCTTCTGAATTACAACTTATTCCTTGTTTCAGGTGTAACTGTACTCTATAATGTGGATGCCACCAATCTTATATGCCATCCCGAGATCAAAGACCAGAAATACGACAAAATTATCTTCAATTTTCCCCACGTCGGGGGAAAAATGAGGATAGACCTCAACCGTAAACTTTTGGAAGACTTTTTCTCGAGTGCTTGTGACGTGTTGAGTGAAGAGGGATGTATCGTGGTGGCACTGTGCGACGGCCAGGGAGGCACCGGAGCAGACAAAAAACAACGCAGCTGGAACGATTCTTGGCAGGTTGCAGAAATGGCCGCTCAGTCTGATCTTATTTTGTACAACGTCGAGAAGTTTGATGTTGCCCGCTTTCCAAATTATGTCAACGTCGGTTACAGAAGCTGCGAAAAGAGTTTTCACTGTGAGAATGCAATCGTGCATTTGTTTAGAAGACACAAGCCACCTCGTATTCTCAGAGAAGATCCTGAAAGCTGGACAAACATCGGAGGAGGTGTCGCTACGATATCTGAGACTCTTGAAAAGTACCTATCCATGCCTTGGTCAAATCCTAATTCAGCCTCTTCCTACTTATTTCAGAAGCTGCTTGAAAAAATGAGAGTGCTTTCAAATGTGGTCGAGCATAAATCTTTAGTTAGGTATTGTTTTAGAGCGTCCCCAGGTGCTGACAACCCATCATCCTTTGTTGCTCAGGATAATATATCATGCTTGACGGATGTTTTCAGTTCAGTGAATAACTCCTCAGAAAATACTGGAAATAACTGTCTGATCGCAAGAGGTATTATGACCAAGGAACCATTTCCCTTAAAGGATTTTTCTTCTCCTCCAGCGAGATGTCAAGCGTTGATTTTTGGACGTGATCTCTCAACATTGTTACATCAGTATTTAACCGATTTGTTGGAGTTGTTTGACCTTCCTTCGAGGTTGTCTACGATCTACACAAATGAACTTCTTCAGTGTAGAATTGCACATGAAAAACAAGAAGGTGATCAGCCATGTTTCAAAGACGCTATCGAATCAGTACTTCTCCCGGATGGAGTGTTGTGTCATGTGATTCATGTGGATGATCTGGCTCAAATACTGTTTCAAATCGAGGATTGGAGATCACTTTGGGAGGGCAGGGTCGTTGTTTCTCCAGAAAAGCCGGTGTTTTATCCCACGGTGATGTATCCCAGGGAGTACTCATTTGACTTAGGGCTGTCTGTTCCTCTTCAGATTAAAGACGGATTTGAAGATAATCTCTATCGAACGCTTTGGCTTCTTGCAGGGGACATTATTGTTAAAGTAGAACATCTTACTACTTACGAGCCGACGGACAGGGAACTTATATGCTACTGTTATCGTATTACCTACAAGTCTTACAGTGCCCCACTTTATAGGAAACGTGTTATTTATTTCCATGAAAAAATTATCGCCAAAGTAGTTGCTAGAACATTGCAAGTGAACATTACATGAGGTAATTAGTGAAATATCGTTTTTATTTTCAGTTATTTAATCGGACAGTAAAATGCTGCAGCGAGTTTCAGCTGTGGGCCTTAGGTTTATGCGGCACTGCTCAAGTAAAGCAGAACCTGTACCGCTTAGAAGTAAGAAACCAAAGTCCAAAAGTAAAGTGGTAAGTCAAGCAAAGTTCTCTAATTCTGTTGCAATTTTTCACCTCTCCTTTTTATGATTTATATTAACTATTATATAAGTTTTTAAACAGCAAAAGTTCTTGAAATAAAAATATATATAGCGTCACAGGTTTTGTAAGGTTGGGAAAAGAAGTCATTCCTTGTCTTTTTTTAATCCCTTGGCACTTGTCGTACATTGATTGATTTATTAATACCTATACTTAAATAAATCCCTAAAACAGTTATATTTATGTAACTCATATAATGTTTTTTGTTAAATCAGGTCAACCTACAAAAATTTCCATAAAAACTAATTTAAAATATGATATTGTATTTTAAACGTTGAGGAAGAAAATTGTACATATAACTGGAATGTTATTTTCTTGCTATAATTACAAATATCTGTTCTAAAACAGGGAATAATTGAATTTAATTTCTTATTTTAAGTTTTTATATAACAAATACTTTTTGTACAATGTGCTCAATTGATTATTCAAACCTTGTAAAGTATTGATTGTAAATTACATGATTATTTTATTACATCCCAATTGAAATTTATTTATTTTCCTTCATCTTTCAAAATAAAAAAAATAGTGATATGGAGGAGTTTTGTTTAGTGTTCAGATATGCATAAAAGATTTCATCAGATAAGGATAGCATCGAAGAATTTTTCTAAATAAATAAATTTTTTAAGTCAAGAAAATAATGTTGGTGTTCTGAAACCTTCATTATTTAGTTACTAATGAATCACTAAAAACCTTATACTGTATCAACCTGTTTACCACCAACTACAACCACAAGTGACAACGGTTCCGCAGCAGTAAGGCTAAGGCCCCAGGATCATTATGTATTTAATATAGTTTTCGATCTGAATCAAAAAAATTAAAACAAAAAAAAACTTGTTAGTAATAGTGTTTGCCGTTCATAAGGCCTGTTTTATGGTCTACCCATTCTAATTTTTATATGTAGTTCTAAAAATTCATTTCTTGATTATTTGTTTGTTTGATATTAAAAATAATCGTAAAGCATTTGAACAGTAGGAAACACATCCCTCACAATTGTAGTTCTGCCTTAGTTTTTTTACTTATCATGTAATTTCTAAAGCATGTGGTCATAAGATGTCAGTGGGTGCGCAGTCTCTCAGGCTACCAAAGGGCCTTGCCCTCTTTAGCCTATAAAGCGTTTTATGAGACATAATAATCAGTTTCATGTTTATGGTTTCGTCAGAGAATAACTTTTCATGCAATTATTGAAACAATTCTAACAACTATGTATAGACCAGTAGGTGGAGTGGAGGGACAAATGTTGGATAAAAAAGAGGCTTCCGAAATTTTTTATGATATTTAGTCAGTTGAAAATTAAAAGCATAAATTTGTCATTCATTTCATTCGCTCAAAAAACAAAATCATTACATAAAAATATACAAATCCTGTTTACTGATAATAAAATCCCGCTGCTGCATTTAAAGCGTAACTTGTTAAACATATCACCTCTGACTAGTATTCACTCTTAATGTCAATCATGATTTAATTGACACTAAAGCAAACTAGAGAAACTTACTATACATATGAATACATGATTAATGACCCTTACATCAATGTACAGTTAGTTCAAAATAGGATTGAGTACTATTATAAAGATTGATTAAACACTAATTAATTTTAATATATAAAAACTGCTTCTTGATTAACTAGGCAGAAAAAGTGAATGGATAATATGGTGAGTTGACTTCAACACATTTTACATACATTATCACAAAACTCATATTTTCCATTTTGTTTAACTTCCCAAGCAAAAATCTAAATAAAAGAAATCCCAAACGGAGGTGAGTTCTTCCTCTTTATACTAACATTGATAAGCTTAATAGCCCGAAGAAAACAGCTAGGACTAGTGAATAATGTTCCTAAAATATTCCAAGAATTTAACAATGAATATCGATCTGGTGGCTATGAGAGAGGTTTTTCTATGCCGTCCATTTAAAGGCACAAAAAAAATAATAAAAGAAGACAAATGATAATCACCACCTAAAATGAACTGAACTGGAGAAGCTCTCCACTTCCTCTCTATGCTGTATACTCTGAGTCAAATTTTGTGGCTAAGACCATACGAAAGAATAATGATATTTTTAGCATAGGGCTTACGGATGGCTGGGACTACATTTGACTCGGATAATACTTGATCTTTTATTCAGACTTTTTCGTCTTTTGCCAACTACATATTAGTAAAAAAATATCCCTGATCAGTTCACAAAAATCAAAATCAAAAGATTACCTCACCATTTCCGTCAATGAACTTTTATCAAAGAATTTGATTTTTTCTTTGAGGATGATGAATGTTTATTTTTCCAATTACTATCATCTGTCTGTTACTAGACACAGAGATGATGAGGGTGAGACACTCGTCACGGACGCAATGTTGCCCACAGGTCCAGAGTTTCGACGACATGAAGGCGGTGAGGGTGGTGGGGGGGAGAGGGGGGGACGGGTGCATCTCTTTCCTGCAGCTGTTCGCCAATGAGAACGCGGGGCCGGACGGCGGCGACGGCGGCAACGGAGGCCACGTCTTGTTTTTGGTGAGTAAAAAGTCTGAGAGCTTCTCTCGTTAAAATGAGAAACAAAGAGAGTCATATTCAGTTTGACACTTGGTTAAGACCGGGATGTCACTGGTTGTGTATTTCAGGGTGGGTGTGGGTTGAATAACCTTTCATCGGTTATGTTGACGTTGACAGGTCAACAGGTACTTGAAAAAATTATAAAAAAAAACTTTATATTTCACATAAATTACAATACCGTATAAATATTTTATTTTAATCAAAAAGGATAAAAGTGCTTTGTTTTGAAGCAAATAAAAATATTAGTAAATTAGGATATACTAGTAAACGTCTGCTGCTTTGAAGCTGTAAGTATACATATTCAATGGTTTGAGTTCAGTATTTACATGAGGTCTCTCAAATCTCTTTGTTTCCCACCTCATTAGTTGTAATAAATCCTACAGCTGTAAAATAAATTCTTCAGCAATCAGCTTTTGCCCCAGTGTTCTCCCTGAGCACATGATGGAGTTGTTTAGTCCCAATTCAAAGGTGGTCTTACAGCTTGAACTTTGTGTGTTTGAACACTTGCTCTTTGTATGCCAGACAAGGAACCTTATTGTGGAATGGAATTTACCCCTGGTGTAAAAATTTAATTTTACAGAATTTAAAACTTGCTGTGTATCTTTCTTATTGTTTTGTTATAATAATGAATAATGAAATTATGATTATATTTTCCCCTTAAAGGCGACCCATAACGTCGCGAGTCTGAATCATGTGCAGCCAGTGCTGACGGGAGTTCCGGGCGAGAAAGGCTACAACAAGGACTGTCATGGGAAGAACGCAAACCACACCATTGTCGAGGTTTGTAGCCAACTAAAATAAGAATGCTCACCTTTTTTTATACCAATATATTAATAAGGAAGCATGATTTTTATGATCCCTTTTTCCCAGCCTGTGGGCGTCATAAGAAAAATTAAAGCTCACTGTTAGAATTGTATTTTCCTTTAGATATGCACAATCCGATCACGATATGCATTGGTCTAGAAAAATAAATTTAAAAATTAACATTGGCCTTACGAGTTGCCATGATGGTTATAAAATAATAGCAAAACATGAACCAATCCAGTCACATGTACATTGCAAACAAAACCTCAATAGTTTCTGGTTGAATTTCGACCAGTAGGCGTTCTCTAGTTTTTTGTTTTTTTAATTTCTCACCTTTATAATCCAGGATCCTAGCCCAAAATCACTTTGCACATTTATTTTGGCTAAGACGAGGGCTTGGACCACATCATTATCACGTAGTAAGAAGCCATTGGTGATTGGTGGGATTTGAAGTCAGATTTTTTTTACTAATTACATTGATAAAAAAATTATCCATTGATCCACTGACTATTTTCACTATCCAACCTGGTTTGATCGTTACTTAAGAACAAGAGCTTAATCTGTACTCTGTGCCAGTAATTTCCAGTTGGATGAGTTCCCCAGTGGATCATTCCCATCTTTAATCACTTTTTCTAACCTGGCCCTCCCAACCTCTATAGACAATAGACAATCTCTTTTGTCCTAATTACAAAGTACAAAGCATACCATTTCAAAAGTGTCCGAATAGTTACATAAAGAAAATGCTTAGTCTATCAGGAAGGAGATAGGTTGAACAACTCCTCAAACGAATATAGTGCTTTGTCAGTGAGATAGGCTTTTAGCTATTTTTTTTTTAAATTGGGTCAGTTACTTTCTTTTCTAATTTGATTTTTTTAAAGTTTTGTCCAACTGGGACAATAATTTACGTAGTGATTCCTTGGGTCAAATTAAGCAAAAAATTTGATGTAGTCATATTATGTCTTAACTCGTGTAGTATAGCATCTGTGTTTGTGTTTTTACAAAATAATTTATAACTCCTTAACGGTTTGAGTTACAGCGTTGAGATTGTGCAGAAATTTTTATCTTATTAGTCGCTATATTTGTACAAAATATTGATAAAAGGTGTTTAACCATTTCAAAATGGTGGATATTTGAAATATTTGGTTTACATGAAATTTGCTGCCAAAATTATTGCTCCACATTTTTCGAACACCCTGTACAAAGGTTTGATTTTTTTGTAGTGTTTCAAAACTTAAACTGCCATTTGAAATTAATAGTCTGCTTGGCAGCTCTATAAGTCAATTTTTAACAAAATTAATCCAAGCCTACCCTACGATTGCAGGTGCCGATAGGAACGATCATCAAGGACCAGAACCTCCGCGTGGTGGGGGATCTGTCGCGCGAGGGAATGATGTTCGTGGCGGCGCGCGGCGGGGCGGGCGGCCGGGGGAACGCGTACTTCTGCTCGGACACACTGCAGGCGCCGGCGGTGGCGGAGTGCGGGGCGGACGGCGAGAGACGAACCTACATCATCGAGCTGCGCAGCATGGCGCACTTCGGACTGGTGGGTACCGTCCGGAATATGCGGACTCGCTTTGTTTTGATCCAGAATTACCTGGAGGAGGATACAAGTAGGTCTTACAGTCAGTGAGTCTACTAAGTCAAAGGAGTAAAGGAGTACTATTGGAAGACACTTGGAAGACACAGCGACATTTTCAAGTATGGTTGTTTATGAAAAACATCATTGTAATTTAATGCAAATCAATAATCTAAAACAACTTACACAAAATCTTATTTACCAATATAAATAATTAATATACTCAAGATTTCTCAATAGGTAGTTAAGTGAACAACTTGAAGGGCATTAAAATATGTGTTTTACAGCAGTACATTTGTAACATCTAAAAAAGTCTAGCAAACGTGTGATTTTTAAATCACAGTTTTTTAATAAATGGAAAAAATTCAGGTCAAAAGGAGGAATTTTGGAAGACATAGCGAATCTTTTTCAAAAGGAGAATTTGGAGCTCCTGTAGACACCCTAACAGTTGTACAAGTATATCCAGAGTGTTCGGACCCGAGTTATCTAGTTCCAGAATAATCTGGGCCCAGAAGAGGAATAGGACTATGGTGAGAAATATGAGTGTGTAGGCTTTCTCTTGCGTTTAGTGTTTTCTAAGTCACAAACGCAACCAATATTCTCTTTGATGTGAGGGTGTGCACTCAAGGTATCACAGTAACTGAAACTTAGTGGTGACCTGTCAAATCCAAACCTTCAGGAAAGGTTTGATTGCTGAAATTCTACATGAAAATAAAAAAATCAGATAATTTACACAATGTATGACAGTGAGATAAGTTTTTTGAGCAAGGTAGACAAAACTTGTCACCTTGATAGGGCCCAAAGATTGTCTGGCAGTCAGATATTATATGATGCAAGACAATAGTCATTTTCTGCATCGCGGCGACGATTTTGTTCACTGCAAGGTGATATTGAGCTCAGGTTATTTCTACACAAAAACAATTTGTTTTTCATCATTTATTTTTTTTTTAAGTGAGGCCTCTTTTTACCTTGTATTCGCCCCTCCACATGGACCTCATGGTTGTGCATGGAAGTTATCATGCAACAATGTTATTGTAGATTGTTATATGAAGACTACATCTGAAATTATGAGACAAAACAAAGTTTTAGCCTAAGAAAATAAATGGTCTAACAGGTTTTGCTCAAAAAAGTGGTAGAAACTCACTTTTTAAATCATCCTGTTCACCTCAGGCCAAACATTTAGTTTTTGACATTCGGTATTAGATTTTCTTTAAGTTTTGGTTTTGGATTTGACATTCGAAATTCCTTGTTTTGACCTTCTATTATGCATCACCACAGCTGACTGCTTCCAGCTATTGCATCAAATTTGTCTTAAAATTACACTTCCTCACTCCCATGTACAAGTGTTTGGTAGAACATGGGTACAGTATACCAAATGTAGAATTGTCTTACACCAAATTAATATCTTAAAAAAGGATAAAAAAGAGACCCTCTACACCCTTAATATTTTAAGTCTTGAAGCTTAAAACTCATTTAATCGTGTTCTATGTTTCTTTTATTTATCATTGGTGTTTGATATGTTATTCATCTGGCGGTTTTTGTCAACAAGACGGTTCTGTGGTTTCAGCTAGGCATGCCGAACGCAGGCAAGAGCACACTGCTACAGGCGATATCCAGAGCTCGGCCCAAGATTGCTCCGTACCCCTTCACCACCCTGAAACCTCACTTGGGCATGGTCCAGTACAGCGACTACGAGCAGATAGCAGGTGAGGCGTGCGGTTAAGGTTATGTTCACATTCGAACAGACTTGGTACCCTAGCACAGTGGTGAAGAGTTTGCCTGATAAAATAAAAAAAAAAAAGTATCCTTAACATCGACACTTTTAAGCAATGTCAGCCTTAGTCAGTAAAAAGACTACAATATCGCATCACAAACATCCACCATTCATCTTTTACTCATATTTGCCTTAAAAAAATATCCCTTTGTGTCATATGTTAGTGATAAAGGGTAGTCTTAAATAACTATTGGCCCACATATGGTCTTCTCTAACAGCCCTAAATGATAATGTCTTGGATACTAAAAATTACTTTTGTCTTTATTCATATTTATAAAAAAACTATTCACAGGTAAAGTTTTCACAGTTTTTAACACTCACCAAATTCTTTTACATAGAGATATGGAATTGTTAAAACATTCGGTTCTTGAAGTAGCAGTTTACATAAACTTGTCTTGCAGGTAGCAGTCGTAAGGGTTATGTGGCTAGATCCCTGACAGAATTGAAACTGGGCCCAGTTGCTGTTTGTTAACAAACAGTTGGTTGTTGTTAACAAACAGCAGCAGCCGAACAAACCAGCAAACAACAAATGCAAAATGCTGTTAACAAAGCAAACAGCAGAATGATGCTATCTACACAAAAGGTCGATGTTACATAGTAATACAAAAAAAGGACATGACCCAGGCCATCTATGAGCTAAACCCATTATTAACATAATTTTTATGGGTAGACTACGCCCGCGTAATTTAATTCAAATGTATAATTTGTGAATACGTTTTCTGAATTTTGAGATTAGGTTCATTTTGAAAAGCTCTAGGCTGTAAAGATCAGGTAAAAAGGAAGGGGATAGACAGCTAGCTTACCTGGTAAAGATGAAAGCAGGTGAAGCCCAGAACACTTAAAGAACACACATAAATCTTGATGTTTCGTCCCTCTAGGACTTTATCAGAAAAAAGAGTATGAGAAACTTCTTGTACAAGACAATGGCTGTTCCAGTAAGGGGGAAATTTAGTGCAGGAAATTTTTTTAGGTTGGGAAATTTAATGCACTCACTGCCACTACTCTGGCAACACTGACTGGAACAGCCATTGTCCTGTACCAGAACTTTCTCACCCTCTTTTTTCTGATGAAGTCCTAAAAGTACGAAGCATCAAGATTTATGTGTGTTCTTTTAGTGTTCTGTGCTTCACCTGCTTTCATCTTTACCAGGTAAGCTAACTGTCTATCCCATTTTTTATTACCTGATCTTTTCTGAATTTTGAAAATTTTAATGTCTGTCGCAGTGGCGGACCTGCCCGGGCTGATCGAGGGCTCGCACCGCAATGAGGGGCTCGGCATCTCGTTCCTCCGCCACGTGGAGCGGTGCACCGCGCTGATCTTGCTGGTGGACGCGGCGGGAGAGGCTCCGTGGCACGACATCGCGACCCTGCGACACGAACTGGCCTGCTTCAGCGGGGAGCTGGCTGCGCGACCTCAGCTGGTCGTCGCCAACAAGATCGACCTGCCTGGCGCTCAGGTATGTACCTTGCGCAACTGAGTGGCACGACGTCGAAACACTTCGATACGAGCTGGCCGCGCGACCACAGCTGGTCGTCGCCAATAATATCGACCTGCCCGGCGCTCAGGTATGTACCTTGCGCGACTGAGTGGTGCGACGTAGTGACACTGCGACACGAGCTGGCAGCGCGACCAACAAGATCGACCTGTTCAATTGTTCAGCTGTTTTGCAGTTTTGTTCACAAGATAGGGCAATCATAGTTATAATTTTTTTAATAATTATAAAATTATAACTTGAGTTTTTAACTTTTGTGCTGTAAATCCTTATGTGGCTAGTTTTAACCCTTTGACGCGCCAATTTTTTTTATTTCTCAAGTTTTAATTTTATTATGTTTATTTTGCCTGTTTTCGGTCTAATATTTTGGTTATGTCCTTTTTGATTGTCCATATGTATTGACAATTTGCTGAATTAATTTATATTAATTTTAAAAAAGTGGCTTCCTCCTCTACACAAAGTAAAAAGAAGCAAACAGGTGTCCACAGGAATCCCTACTAAATGTACAAATGCCGTCAGCTTCCACCCAAGCCGGTCACCGTTTAGATGGGCCCTCCCACCAACTTTACCATCCATTTACAAGCCTAATAGGGATTGTGCATGGTCGGGAATCAAACCCATGCACCTTTGAACGACTTCAATGCTATACTCATCAGAATAGCATGTTAGCCAACAGAGCTACGGTACCACCATAGGCCAGGAGAACAATTGGTGCATAAAGCCTACAGTTGACCCTAGCAGCAACTAGGCCAAGCCCTCACTAACAGCACTCAGAGGTCATAGAAATATTTGATGGTACTGTTCCTTCAAAATAGGCCAATGGGTTAAAGTGCATCTAAGGATAAATAATTTCCATTGAATACAAACAATAGTAAAAAATTACAAATTAAATGTTTTCTTCTTCCAGGAAAATCTTGAGGAGCTGAAGACCAAACTGCAAGATGAAACGATTCTCAGTATATCAGCAAAGATGGGAACAAATGTTCTGTCACTTTTAAAAACATTAAGGTCAATTTACGATGATAACATGAAGAAGAAGGCTGCCAGTAGTAATACAGGAAGTAGGTGATTTACATTGGTGTAGAAATATCTCAATAGTTCGTAACGTGTAAATACAAATGTAGGAATAAAATTTTTTCAGACTGAAGTGATGTGACTATTCCTTCTGCCTAAACTCTGAAGTATCTATCTAAAACACTCAACGATCATTCTATACACCATATAGGGACTTAAGGGCCTTAAAAAATATCTAAAACAATAACACCTCTATTGTGAACAAGTGTTTTAAGCAAGCTGTACAAACACTGAAGGAGCATGACTGTAATTTCTCTTAAGTTTGATAATTAAATATGAGAACAAAATTACTAAAAGTTCTTAAACTGAGTCAATTTATTTTTATTACCACATAACACCAATTATGGGATTGAAATACAATTTCTAATTAATTGCTTCTTTAAAAAATGGGTGATTGTCGTGATCTAGAAAATCCATTTGGTTCTCAGGCCTTGGGATAACCAATTATTAAGAATCGTATAAGCAACATTCTATAAGGTAGGAATAAAAACAGGGCTGTAATGTATAACTACAACCAATTATTACGAATCTTGTAAATAACATTTTAGTCTTGTTTGGAAAGGGCTTTTTGCCTAATTAGGTGGGAAATTATGGACAGGATAAGCAGGCTTACCTTTGAAAATGTAGGCATCCCAGCTAGAACACATAATGCACACACAAAAATATAGGATATTTTGAGGCCACTGGCTTCATTATCAACTTGCAGGAGAACGCCATACAAACTCCTCCTTCAACAATGAAGTGAACAATGAAGTTCTCCTTCAAGTTGATAAAGAAGCCAGTGGCCTCGAAATATCCTATATTTTTGTGTGTGCATTATGTGTTCTATCTGGGATGCCTACATTTTCAAAAGTAAATAACATCTTATAAGGTACAAAGTAAAACAAAGTCTGTGCAAAATTAAGTTTTATTAACCTTCATATGAGCATCCAACCAACTTCCAACCTCAACCTAATTACACTATACCGGGATAAAGTATCAAAATTTATAAAAATTCTCTTTAATGGCACCTTTATTAATGTAATAAATTGAAAAAAATACAGTTAACATAAATTATAAAACATAAAATAAATAATAAAGGTAATGTCACAGTGATTAAAGCTTAAGACACTTATAACAATTCTTCTAGAACAACAAAATGGACAAATAAGTTTTAATAATAACAATTAAGAAAATTCCATGGCCTATAAAAAACATCCTAAATAAAAAGCTTTTGAATGAACAATAAGAATACTTTTTAACTAAAAATAAACATTATTTTAATGTTAAAAGAAAACCTTTAACCAGAAACCGCATGAACCGTTCCTGAGCATTTCTTGATTTTATCTTTTAATCTCTCTCCGCTAAATACTTTTCAACGTTATTTACTCTTCTCCTTCTTCCCACCTTTCTTCGCTTGAGCCGGAGCGCCGCACAGTTCCACAGCCCCTATCACCTTCTTGACCTGCTCCTGGTTCCGTATGGTGTTGAACCATCTGTTGACGTTCACAAACGCTTTCCTCGTGTCGGGATCCAACACGCACATGTACGCAGGCAGAAGGCCGGTGAACACAATGATGTCTGCGAGCGTTATCCTCTCGTCCACTAGGTATGTCGTAGTGAGCAGAACGGTGTCGAGGTACTTCATCACCTTGATAACATCCTCCTTAGCCCTCGGCAGTGGAGTCTGCGGAGTAGACGTCCCTAAAACGATGTGAACCCACGCTCCAACCGCAGGACAGATGTGATTGTCCGTGTAGCTCATCCACTGCAGAATTTGAGCCTCTTCCAACAAGTTCTTTCCTTTCAGTTCAGGACTCGCAAGGTACAATGCGATCGCATTCGGTTCTGTCAACTCTACATGATCGTCTTTGTACACAGTCTGTCCATTGTTGACGGTCTTAAGACTTTTTTTCGCAAAAGACGTGACAATCAAGCATCTGACTTTCGCCAAACCGTTGGCGGGGCAGTAGAGTGTATCTTTTTCAAAGCTTTTCAACTCGTCTCCGTTTACTTGGGGGGCACTCAACGTGCTCGTGATTCCCAGCTTTCCCTCGGCGAAAGTTCGAGCGGTCGAGATGATTTTGTCTTTCGCTGCGATGTTGGAGCCAGAGGCTTGAGCGTTCTCGGCCTTCCCTCCTCCCTTGCCCTCCATCAGGGAACTTACCGCACTCACCCACTCGTTGGCTTTCAATCCTTTGTTTATAGCATTCTGAAAAAAGAAAGTAAGCATGAGATTAAACTTGTTTAATATATATAAAAAAAAACTCTGATGAAAAAGTTTTTCAAATTTCAAAAAGGGTATATCTTTTTTTTTTGCCTGAACTGCTTACTCTATAGCATGCAGCCACGAGGTTCAATTAATTCAATAGAGTTTTATTTTTTGTAACTTATTTCTTCATTCTGACAGCTAAAAAAGACACATTTGTTAATCACATAAAATTAATTACATTTTGTTTTTTTTATTAACTTTTTTATAACAAATATTTGAAATATAAACGGAATTGGGAGAAAGTAAGAAGATATACATTCATAACACCAAAGAGAGTCATTGTTATAACTTGTGACAAGTTGCTGGCCAGTTAAACATTGATTTTAAAAGTAAGTTAATTAGAAATTGTATTTACCTTGAGTATACTTTACCTTAGGTACTGCACACAAACAGAAAATTTTGTTGGCTTCTGAATCCACAGAGAAGAACATCGCTGCGGTCTCGGGAGACTGACCTCTCACATTCTTCAGTGCGGAGTCGAGGGCCTGGACATCACAATTACATTGTTAGTAACCTTTCTATTAATGCCATATATAGTGAAAATCTTGACAAGAAAATCAGCAGACCTCCATTGCTGCATATTCTGTCACACAGCAGTCACAAGGCTGCATATTCTGTCACACACATTTTACACTCACCACTTTCTGATCACCCAAGAGGACTACCTATTTGTAAAAAAATCACCCAAGAAGCCTGCCTATTTTAATCTCAAATCACGTTACTATAGACCCATTAACTTGACGGGTCACGTGACCAGTGTCCTCCAAAACGGCTTACAATCAATATTTGTCTTTGAATATGTAAAACTTGAACTGTCTCTATCGATGAATTATAGGGGTAGGTAAAAAAAAAACAAATAATATACTCTAACATAACAATGTAATAATGTACTCAAACAGTGACTTTACAACCGACTAAAATGTACACATATATGACAATATCCAACATCGTGATATATAAATATCCAGATTTGTTTCTCTTACCAAACGCACAGTTTATGCTAACAAATTCTTAACGATTGCTCTGGTCAGCCATATTGGCGGGTGGCAAAACGTGGCAACTCTCTATCATTGGCTAAACCTCATATTTGTATTTAACTGTAATTATGGAGTATTACCTTCAGTGATAAGAATATAACCAGAGTTGTATCATACACACAACAGCATCACACATCAGCATCACACTTATTTCGTAAAAGTTTAAAATAGATAATGGTATGCCTATGCTTGGATTTAATTTTGATCACACATGAGCATGCAGTATTAACTTTCAGAATGTAAATTTGCTTTCACTTATGCTTGCAATCATATTGGGTTGCCTGTACAACCTGCTAATTGATGTTTAGCGCTAGTCATGAAAACTGCACACTCATTCACAGTGTTGCCACTTTTATGGATTTTTTTGGCGGATTGAGTCCGATGGGGAATTTTTGGCGGATTTAAATTTTGGTAAATTATAAATTAGATATGAGGCAAATGTATGGTTACAATATATTTAGAGTAATTTAATTATTTTTTTAATTTTTTACTTAATTTTTTTTACTTAATTTTTTTATTTACGGTCATAAATATGAATTTTGGGATAATTGACAGTTGAAAGGGATTTTTGTTGAATTTGGCTATTGGATGGGGAAAACTTGGGTATTTGCTTTCGTTCCCTATTGGCTTTGGCTGGGGATAAAATGGGGATTTTTTCCTAGACAGTTGGGGAAATTTCCTGGGTCAGGGTTAGCAACACTGCTCATTCACCCGCCAATATGGCTGACAAGAACTATAGAATTGTCAAATCAATCTTTCAATATTCACTCGTAAAATAAAATAAAAAAGCTAAGCCGACGCAAGAAATACTCAATAACATTATGAGTGAGAGGCAGGATACCTTGGTATTGGACGAGGCGTCGAGCTCAGCGACCAATAGTGGCGTGTTCTTGTTGTCAGCCACTAGCGCCATCGCCGCCTTGACTACAGCGTTGGCTTGCGCCTGCTTCCCCTCCCTCTCTGCATCGTCCAGTTGCTTCTTGATCGCCTTCAGCTGCCGCCGCATCTCGTCCTGATGCACAAGTACAAGTAGTGATACAAGATAAACCGTTACCACAACTGATGTTACATTGTAACGTTACTCAATGCACAATTATAAGCAGTTGAAACAATATAACCTTTTCCCGCATCTCATGCCAAAGTGTAACATTATTTAACTCACAATCACAAACAGTTGAAACAACTGCGGTCTGCGTTCATACCAGGCGGTTATGTGTTGTGTTATCTTCGTGTTTTTAGTTAAGTGTATGTACTTTTCAATTGATGACGGCCTGAAGAAGGAAACATTCTTGTGAAAATATTTTGAAAATTACAGCTTGAATGTTGAAACTCGAGTAAATCATAATACTCAAGATTGAATTGATGACAGTTTTTAAGGTATGTAACCTTTTTTTTATTGATTGCAATCAATTAAAGAGGCGAAAAAATAAATTACTTGGGAGTAAATTAAAATATACCTTTTTATATGCAGATATTGTTGTATGAGAAATGTCATTCGTCAACTCAGTTATTTTCTTCACCAAGTCCTTGTGCGAGATGCTTGAATTCTTCAAGCTGGCTTCCAACTCATTTACTCGTTTTTCTAGAACTTTTGTTCTATTTAGAGCCTGGAAAATCATTATATAAGTTTCATTAGTTCAAAACAAAACAAGACGTTTCTTAAATATAACATAAAAGCATTAAATACTTTCTTATTGAAAATATGGTACTTAATTGTAAGATAATAAAATAAATTTCAGAAAAATTCAAAAATTTTAGTGTAGGGGTTATTAAAAAAACCTTAACCTTTTTCATATACATTTCACCTTCCGCTATTATGCTATTATTTGCTCTATTAAAGCTATGGCACAGAACTGTCAAGCAAAACATCTGGACATTATTAAGTTATTATAACATTGCCTACAAAGCGATCTGCCAACTGCCATTTAGTGCCAGCCATTTTAAATTGTCTGCAGAAACTGTATAAAATTAACAATAGTTTTGGCAGAGGTTTAATGCATTAATTGATAAACAGCAATTCCATTGTGTCTGACTTAGAAAAGGCTACATACTTTTAAAATCCCTAAAACCACATTTTACTGCCATATTTATTTTTTTATTTTGAAAAATCTTGTGTAGATAACGCAAGACATATTAATACAAATCCAGCTCAGGGCAGTTCCAGAAGTCATGAAAATCAATTTTGAGGTGTATTGTATAACCTATCTATATTCAATAATCAGATCATTAAAGTAAATATCACCACAAACCTTGGTGGCTTCAGGTCCAGTGAGTGCTACTATTCTCCGGATGCCTTTAGCGATCGCCTCTTCACTGGCCACCACGAAGTCGCCGATGTGGCCTGTGCGATGTAGGTGGCTGTGGAAACATTTTCACTATGAATAAAAAAAATTATTGGCAGTTTTTTACAGGGTGTGTAGAAAATGTTTATTACTCCCTTCAAGCTTTTCAATACACAATTTTGAAAACTAAAAATGTTTCTTTAAGAGTCCCTACTGCTTTTCAGAAAGAAAACAGAAGGGAAAGTAAATATCTCACTAAATATTAGGCTGCAAATAATAATATTTTCCAAATTTTGGAAATCTGTAAAAACTTGAAATGTTTACTCTTGGATGTTCCAATGCATTCATTTAGTAATAAAATTCCTTAAGAAAAATGTTTCACCTTCTCCATTATTTATATGTAATTCATTTAAATTTAAATTTTACTAGGCTATATTTTTTATTAAAATGGCATTTATAAATCTCAAATTTTATTTGATCATCGTGTTTGTTTTGCACTGGGCTGTTTGTTGACCAATAGACAATAGACAATAGACAAATTTATTCAATCATTAAGCAATATACACAATTACAATAGATTTCGTCCAATATGTTATAATAGCACATAATTACATTGATCTCAAACATGTACAATACATTCATTGGCCTATGACAACTTAGGCTTCAAATGAGCTAGCCTATCTATAAACAGTTCTAAAATCCAATCTCTCATTTAAGAATTGTACATTTAAAAAATCTTTCAAGCTATAAAAAGGATTATTTTGACACCAGTTTAATAATATCTGTGAAAATTCCTTGATTGGTAAGTTTCTAAAGCTGACAGGAAACATATTAAAAATATTAATTCCAAGAGAGGTATGATAATTCTGCGTTTTGGCAAGCCTAACTCTATTTACTTCTAAATTGCTACTGTGTCTTGTCAAATAACTATGAATATTATCTCTCTTTACATGATTAAAAACATTTTTCTTAACTAACATAGACACTTCATATATGTACAAATTTATGACAGATAGAATACTTGTCTTAACAAACAAAGGTTTACAGTGGTCTAGTTTTTTTGCACCACTAATGATTCTTATAGCCTTTTTCTGAATCTTGAGGACATTTTCAATACCTGTTCCATTGCCCCATATAACAATACCATATCTGATAATACTTTCAAAAAATGCAAAATAGGCTAATCTTAGATAATTATCTGTCACATGTTTTCTTAAGTTACCTAAAAGATAAACAACTCTTGACAATCTAATTCATATTGTTTCAATCTGGTGTTTCCATGACAGCTTATCGTCAATACTTAAACCTAAAAGTTTTACATAATGGTATTCATTCCTTGTGATAACTTGATTTGAAATAATTAAACTGTTAGTTTTGTCTCGATTTAACATTAATCCATTGGTTGTGAACCAGTCAGTAGCTTCATTTAAAGTTTGTTGATTTAATAATAACAGCTGATCTAAATCACTGTGACAGTTAAACAAAGATGTGTCGTCAGCATAAATCGTTACATTACATGATACATTACATGGTAAATCATTCATTAAAACTAAAAACAAGATCGGTCCCATTACCGAACCTTGGGGTACTCCGTACCTCACTGTCATCACCTGAGAGCACAGTCCATTAACATCTACAACCTGCCTACGATCTACAAGGTAAGACACGAACATATCAAATTCAGGTCCATGAAAACCATAATAAGCAAGTTTGTCCAATAAAATATTGTGATGGACACAGTCAAACGCTTTGCTCAAATCACATAATGTGATTTGAGCAAAGCACCTATCCTCTAAAGCAGATAACATTTTATTAACAAGTTCATCTACAGCCAAAGTTGTTGAAAGGCCCCTTCTATAGGCAAACTGACTAGAACTAAACAAACCAAGTGATTCAAAATGGGCACATACCTGATTCTTTAATATCTTTTCCATTATCTTTGCCAAGGTCGGAATACATGAAATGGGGCGGTAGCTACAAGGAGAATTAACATCGCCCTTTTTGAAAATTGGGACGACCCTTGATAGTTTCATACTTGCTGGAAAAATACCTTCCTCAAGGCAGCGATTAACACAATGAGTAAAAGGACTTAAAATTATATTAAAAACAGCCTTAATTAAATTACTAGTTAAACCATATACATCTCTGGTATCAGAATTTTTAAGTGACATAACCACTTTCATCACATCCTTTTCCTGTACACTTGTGAATTTGAAATCAAAACACGGCCTAGGGCTATTTTTTACCAACTGATTTGCACCACTTTGACTTGAAATAACTTTTTCACTTATATCTTCTGCCACTGTTGAAAAATAAGTGCAAAAATCATCAGGTGGGATGGACCCCATTGTTTTTTGTGTTGATCTCCCTGATGCTGAGTTGATCACCGACCACGCCATCTTGCACCTGTTGCCGGATGACTCAATTACTTCTTCATTCTTCTTCTTTTTGGCCACACGGATAGCTTTCCGATAAATGCCTCTCCAAGCCTTCAGTGATGCAAGGTGACTAATATTATTTGTTGATCTATATAAATCATGATAGAAAATAATCATTTTCTTTATTTCACTCAGTTCTGATGTATACCAGTCAGCAACCTTCTTCTTACTTCGCTTATGTCGAGTCCTTCTCTTTTTTTCCAATGGAAAATTTGTATCAAAAGCTGTCAGAAATAAATTCCAGAAACAGTGAAAACTTTCTTCGGCTGTAGTTACGGATGAGTGAACACAATCCCAGTTAATTTCACAGAGATTGTTTGCGAAATTTTCAATTTTCAGAGGAGTTATTTTTCTTACCCAAAGCTCAGATTCATTAGAACTTGATTCATTCAGCTTAAAATTAACAACAAAGTCCAAGGCATCATGGTCACTTAGAATAGGCTTAACAACATCAACACAATAATCTGATGACGAAATGTTTGTCAAAATGTTATCCAAACACGCATTTCCTCTAGTAGGCTTTGTATTTGTATGAAACATATTAAATTGTCTTAAAATATTTAAAAAGTTGGTGACGCTAGGTTTTTTTGTCGTCACGTCAAATTCTGCGTTGAAGTCTCCGCAGATTATTAAACTATGATATTTGGTGCTACTTACAAGAAACAGTAACATGTCCTCAAGAGACTGTAAAAAACTGTCCACCCTACCATCAGGTGATCTGTAGATTGACACAACCACAACATTAAAAATCACCAATTCAACCGCTGTACAATATACCTGACCTGTATATTGTAGAAAAACATTCAACTTAAAAACAAATTTTTTTATCATTAATCTATTTGTATATCTGAATTGCACTCAAATGGTATACTAAAAAATACAGCCTGTATAAAAAAAGTCGCCCAGACCATTATTAAGCCCAAAAATAACATAAGCTTACGGGCGGACTGAGCCGAGATACTCACGTGCCCCCGCAAAACTCCACGGAGGTGCCCAGTGCCCGGGGGGACTCTGGGTCCGCGACCAGCTCCTCCACCGGGACCCCCACACTCACCACCCGCACCGGGTCCGGGTACGTCTCGTCGAACATGGCCCGCAGCCCCACGATCTGAACAACAATATTATTTTTTAACCTGAATAATGTTAATAATCTCTACAACTGTTTACAGAAATCATAAATGCTTTGTTGTAAATTTCAAATAAAAAACTACAGCTGGGTTACTAAAATGCTCAAAAAACACATTTTTGGGGGTTAAAAATGAGCATTCCATAGGAAATTTGCCAATATTTTGGACATCAATAGACTTACAGCAATGATAAATACTAAATTGTTTGTATTTTCGAGCTGTATCCAATGGTGAAAACAATAATTTGATTACTTTAATTTTTCAATTTTAAAAATAAAAAAAACACTTTTGGGTGGTATAAGCAGCCTTTACCCCACTTTGAATATGTTGATCTGGCCAGTTTACGAATTCATCCAAGAGAACCTAATTTTACATGTCTGTAATAAATTCTGTCATGATCATACGATTTTCACAAAAGTTATCGTGCTTAAAGACACAAAAAAATTTTGAAACAAAACATGATTTGTGGACGTAAAAATAAGTTTCCGTAATAAACTTACTTCATATCCATAAAATACTCATAAAAAACTATTAATTAATATAGATATTAATATGGTTTTTGAGATTATTCTGAACGGATATTTTTTGTCCATTCTGTTAAAACGACTGGATTTAGGTCTGTTAAAGCTCTAGTTCATTATGTTAAAGCTTTGGTACTAGCTTATTCCAGGGAAAAGTTGCTAAACACATGTAGAAGTGTACCTTTCTGGCGTCGGCGAGGCGGGTGTGCGCCGCGTAGATCGGGTCATTCCGCGCGATAAACGCCTGCATGTCCAGCTCCGTCCGTTTTAGCTGCTCCTCCGTCATCGCACCCTGGCAAATTTATTCAAACTGAGTGTTAAAAATGTTTGTCCCTGTTATTAAAATAACATGGGTAGGAGTAAATGGGTAGGGTACTGTAACCGTTAACACACAATCATGGTATGTTAGAAGTAGCAAATCATGAATATAAAACTCTTATTCAGCCAACACATCAGTTTGAACCGTTTTTCTCACTGTCTTTTGATCAGGGAAGTGTTATTGCTTTATTTCTTTCACATAAACCAAATTCAGAAACTTCTAGCTTGTATCTTTGAAATTATTCATAGTGTCATAGCTTTAGAACTGTGTCCCCAGCTTTCAGTCTGCACCCCAGTCTATAGACCGGCATGTAAACAAAGTCAAAAATATACAACGATGATAAATTACAACTGTAACATTTAAAAAGAGCAACGGCTCTTTAAAAACGATCTAAAGCTAAAACATAGCAAGGCTCCCATCTTTGTGGTTAAAAAACTTCACCAGCCATGGTTAAGTTTAGAGAGTTCAGTCTAAGGCGAGTTACAAACATGTTATCAAAATAAAATCCCAAGAACCACAAAAAACACAAATCACACCACCACTCTGTCCACCTTATTGGTGAGATTGAACCACAGTCCATTTAGGGGCTACCAGCAAGCCTACTCTAACCTAACCTTACCATAACTATCCCAACCTAAAACAAACTGAGTCATTATCAACTACAGTCGACTCTCGCTAACACGAACCTTGATATCACGAAATCCTCGTTATCACGAATTATTTTTAATCCCCTTGGGAAAACCTGTTTAACACAAAGAAATTACTATACATAACACGAACTAATTTTTTGGATATATTTTATCTCTATAACTCGAAGGGACACAAAAATTACCTCTACAACACGAATTTCCGAAGATAAGACGAATTCGATTCGCGCTTTACCTCCATAACCCGAAATTTACCTCCATACCACGAAGTTTTCAGAATGGACCTCTGTAATACGAAATCCCAGCGTTCAGGATGCAACCTGTCGATGAATCATATCCAGGGTCAAGCGCATGTTTTAATACAAAATATAATCGATACTGTAATGGTTTTTACAAAGAGGAAGATTACGGACTTTTGATTAGTGGAATTAATAAAAGTTCAAAGTTTATTTTTGTAGCTGAAGGGGATACGGTAAAGTTTATTTACATTATTCGTTTAGTAAAAATTATGATTGATACTGTAATTGTTTTACATGATTAAGCAGAGTAAGATTACGGACTTTTTAATCAGAAATAATATGATCTTATATGTTTTTGTGTTTCACAGGTTACTGTAAAACACAAAAACATTTAATTACATTATAAATACTGTATTTTTCATTGATATATAATATTTAAATAAGTTAGAAGCTTAGATTTGTCGAAGATTGAGGGTATAAACTACTTTTTTCTTTACCTCTGTATCATGAATTTTAATTTGGCTTACCTCATTAACTCGAACTATGCCTACGACGAACTATACCTAACACGAAGAAAAATCGCAGTCCCGTGGAATTTCGAGTTAGTGAGAGTCGACTGTAAACCTAATCCACCTACTAATTAAAGTTGAAGTTGGCCAAGTGTCTTGGGCCAAACCCAACCTAACCTAACCCAACCTAACCTAACCCAAACTAACCTAACCCAACCCACCTTGTTGGTGAAGTCGAACCGCAGCCTGTCCGGAGCCACGAGGGACCCGCGCTGGTCGCTCTCCGGCCCCAGCACGGTGCGAAGGATGTGATTCAGCGCGTGGGTGCCGCTGTGGTTGTTCATGACCAGCCGGCGCCGCGCGGTGTCGACGTGTAGCGTCACGGCATCGCCGACACTCAGCGTGCCCGCCAGGCCGCCCGTGTGTAGGACGTAGCCACCGCGCACTTGCACGTTCTTCACCGTGAACTCCACCGACTGCGGGAGAAAATGGCGTTTAGGTTGGGATTACATCACATTTATAGATTTAACAGTTATTTTCTTTGTAACAGGGCAAATTTGTAGGGGTGCATAAATTCACTGATTAATAGCTAGAGAATGTGATTTTTTATGACTATAGTTCACCTAGGCCTAGCTTTAAATGGGTAAAAGTTACATGTTGTGGGTTTAACTAGGTTGAGCTAGGGCCTAGGCCTTTGTTTAATTGCCATAATTGCCCATCCTTTGGTTGGTTGACATTGTTGGGCAGCTCATGAATACTGGTTATAGCAGTGAAATACAACCTAAATACTGCACCTAAGTGCACTGCTAACCACTGCTGAAAGCCCATAAACCAATCAAGGCTAACCTCTCTCGTCAGTGTCACAACCCATAGTGTTGACATGAAGTTGATTTCATAAAACTTTATAGTTAAAACACTTGTGACCCTTGTTGTGAATAATTCCCTCCACACTTGTCTGTTAAAGGTTAAAACCCCTTTTACGGTTATAATAAACATTGTTGGTGTTGAGTAAAACTCAATCATCTTTGTTGAGGTGACAGACGATGTCAGCTGGATTGACAGCTGATGGTCGGCCAGTGGCAGTGATGTTACGTAACACAATTACAGTCACTGGTGATCAGCTGTTTACCCCCTCCCCGCCCCTTCCTTGGGGGGAAGTTTGGAGGGATGACACCAGAGGACTAGCGGGTGGGTTATTCTTTTCCTCACCCACGGCACAACCACAGTAGTATTGCAGTAAGCTGACGAATGTAGAACTGAGATTTAAAGGTGTTAGGTTTCAGCCCGTGCTATCTTTGGGGGGGGGGGGGGATTCTGCTAGTTGCATCGTTTTGGTCCCACAAATGTAAACTCACTAGAGTACACTGACCTGATCTTTCTCCTTCACCATGTAGCCTTCATCGTAAATCTGCCCGCCTTGTTCTGCGTAAAAGTTGGATTTGTCCAGCAAAACTCCGCACTCTTCATTCGTTACACTGTCCACAAACTGTTTGTTGTGCCTCAATGCAATCACTTTGGCTTTGCAGCCTTCGAACACTGAAAACAAACCGATTACCTAAAATGAGACTTTGTTGCATTTTTTTTAAGTAGTTAGCGAGAAGAAATGTTATATAACCTTCAACGAGACATTCTACATTAATTCATACTAACAGCAAACTGCAGTTTCTTTCTTGAGTAAAAGTATTTTTTATCAATATAAAAATAACAATTACATTTATTTTATAACAATCACCTTTATTTTAAAACACTTATTTCACCTTATAACAATTACATTTTATTCCTGTCACGTACATTTAGATTATTAGCTTTCTTTCTGCAATGAGAATTAGTGATAATTCTTTCAAAAATATTTTCTCCTATAATTCAGCTTAAATTTTTAATTAATGCACTGAAAACTAATCACATTGTTATAACAGTTGTTACTGTTTACTGAGCGAAAGATAAAGTACTTTACGTTCACCAGCTGATTATATTATTACTCCACGTGCTTCATATTACCTTCTGCTTCCACTTTATTCCACTGAGCTTGAATTATTGTTAATAAAATCAAAATCATAGATGTCCCATTCAGCTACAATGGACATGAGAAATAATTATTGAGATTTTATTTACTGTTTAGGAATTCTAAATTGCAGTTGTTTGAAAAATGTATGCATTCGCATGTAAAGCAAATGTCTCACTTTTGCTACCTGTTGCTACCTGTTTACCTGTTCAGCTCAAGCGAGAAAGACCCACTTCACCTGCTTAATAAAACTAGAGTAACTTAACTATCTGGTACATAAAAATCTTTATTTCCGACAAAAATTTAACACCACTGCATAGATCTATTATTCCTCCTTATTACCAACTTATTCTACCCACAACCGCTCTCTACTTGGCGGAACACAAACCCACCGTAGTCGGCACTCTTGTCATCGCTAGTGGCTTTGTACCGATACTTGGGTGAGTCGTCCGTCGGAGGGATCTTGCGGTTCTGCAGCTCTGTGATGGCGTGGACGTCCAGGCTCAACGTGTCTTCCGCGCCGGCCGTCTTGCCTTGGCTCAGGATCTGAAAACAAATTCTGAGAATTAGGCCTATTCTGTTTTAATTAATTTGGAATTGATTTAATTTTCTATTTTAAGTCTTTGCTTGTTTGTATTTTATAAATTTCTTTATTAGAATACATGATCATAGCCCCTGAGCTGCAATTTATACACGTAAGACTACTTATGTCAAAAATCAAAAAAAAAAAACTTTCTTTTAAAATCAGGACATGTTTCGGGGTTAATAACCCATATTCAGCCGACCCGATCAGTCACCAATTTTTTTCCTTGTATTTTTATTTATTTTGTTAAAAGTTGTTAACTGACCTCAAAAAGTACAAAAAACATCACATAACTACAATTAAAAAAAAAAATTTGCATGGCACTACGGTTATCAGCACAAAAATATGCGTGGCAGCTACATGTTAAAACACATCCAGAACATATTCACACACACGATGATAGGACACTACATATGACAACAAAAATAACTAGACATGTGTGTCAACTTGATATGATTAGGGCGCGGGCAGAAGGCAGACTGACTCTGCCCGCGCCGTGATTATATCATGTTGACATGCCTATCTAATTATTTATTGTATTATTTTGTCAAATGTAGTGTCCTATCATCGTGTGTGTGAATATGTTCTGTATGTGTTGTTTTAACTGCTGGCAACCATAAAATATTATGGAAAACTTAATTTATTTGACCAACTGAAGATGGGATATTAACCACGAAACAAGTTCGCATTATACAAGAAAATTATTTTGAGCTGTTATATGACGTTAAGTGGTATAGTCTTACATATTCTTTCCAAAAACTGCCAGAACTATTTACATAAGAATTTATATAAAGTCTCACCCATGCTCTGCTTTTTTCCACAATAACATTCATACAAACAAAAAAAACCCATTTTGTTATATCGATCAACAAAAATTGTCTACAGATTCTCTAGTCTTTCCCTTGATGTTCCTACAGGTCAAAGCATCCAGGAACTCATTAGATTGCAGTGATACCAAACCAATCGTTGTAACTTGTCTTATAAGACAGATCCTATCTTGACTACCCAAAAACATTAGCAAAACCACAACGGCGCTAACCATTGTGGTGGTAACCACAACGGCGCTAACCATTGGTGTTGTGGTATAGAGGAAACCACTGGCTTATCCATGTTGAGTAAAGGACTAAAGTCCAACATTTTCAATTGGACTTTATTTATTCCTCCTTCTCCCTTGACAAAAGTCTAAACAGTGGACCAAAATACTGAACTTTTCTTCTCTGAAAGTTTTGTGTTCTAATGGCCTACCAAACTGTAAGTAAGCCAGTTGTTTCCTCTCCTAATGTATTACCGGACCTCTGAGGTTTTTCCTACAACAAATCAACCCAAAAACAACAATCCATTGCTTTTTGTATGTCATGCACACTTCAGAAATGTCCAGTTCTCAAGACATGGACATTTTAAGGGTAAAAATTAGGGGTGTGCGAATATTCGAACTTCGAACTTTTTCGAATCGAATATCGTGATATTCGATTCGATTCGAGATTGCAAAGAAGTTCGATATGACCGAATCGAATATTTAAAAGACTGGCATAAAATCAAAAGTAGGTGAAAACGTTCCCATTTTCAAAATAAAAGTAAGTTTTTTAGTTGCAAACAACTACGAATCCATTTTTTACATCAGAAACAGTTGCGTCCTCACGTGGATGTGCGTGTTTGTTTCCCGTATCACTACGGGGTCAACGGGACGAAGAGGACGTAAGCACGTAGACGACAGATGAATAGCTGCTGTAAAATAATACTGACATTGCAGTTTTGCCACCAAATTCCCTCTGCCGTGTTGATCAGTCGTGCAGTACTTAGGTTAATATACTGCACAATACCCGACGCGACAACGAATTTTTTTGTGAGATAAATTCTAGTATCGCAGCATTAAATCATTTAACAAACAATAGTCCATCCTTCATCAGTTCTGTCTCGACCAGTACCCGAAACTGACGAAACATCAACATCAGCTGAGTTGTTGAGTTGGTAAAAGAGAGAATTGCAATCAAGACCAATCAGAGTTCACCGATGACCGACAGTGTCCACGTCCAGAGTCGTATTCAGTTGCCAAAACGAAATATCCCGTAAATACCCCATAAATAAATAGTCGTGTAGGTGTTTCGTACGACTTTTTCAGGCCGTAAATATCTTAAACGGAATCCGGGATCACCATCGCTTCCAACTTTGATACGATGAAGTACAATAATTTTAGGCTGGCAAAGAGTTGGCGGACCTGTTCATTATTTGTCTTTTCGTTTTCGAATTTCGTCGTCGTTTTAACTTCGTCTGCTTTTGCTTTTGAAGTTTACTTGTTGTTAATAACTCGAGAACGTCTATCACGTGTTTGTTTCAATCACTCAGATTTCTTTATTTTTCAAATAAGCAATTACATGGAAATAGAAATGTTGAATGATCAAAAATTGGTTTTATTTTGTTGAAATCTGACGAATCAGGCGGAGCGTGTTTATTTTGATACGTGATTAAAATGGTCATTTTTAGATTACGTACAATGTTGGTTTGACAACTTAAGCCTAATTAATGAGTTTGCTTGCTGTTTATAATGTAAAACAAATAAACTTTGTTGTAAGTAAATGGCAATTGTAAATTATTTTAAAATTTAGGTTAAGTTTGCTAGTCTGACTTATTATTTTATAGTATTACGTTAGGAGAATCAAAATCTTTGTTCTCAGGCATTAATGCACAAATAAAATTGTAAGGCTTTCTTCAAATATGAAGTAGTTGGTGAACCAAGAAAACTTGGTTCACCAACTACTGTAATTCTTTGGTCTAATCCCTTAAGCCTAGTCCCTGATCAAATAATTTATTGGTTTATTAAAAGAAAAGGAACAAAGGGATGCAGAGAACCAAAATTTGTTCACTTTTAGGTTGCAGTAGAAAAGGAATTGTTAAGTAGCCAAATCCTGAAATTGCTACTATAGGCCTAATTATGCTTATTCAAATGAATATTACCTATGCTTAAGGGGAATCAATAAATTTCTAAATTCTTAACAACTGATTAGGGCCTAGTTGTACCTTTGTGTACCTTAGTAATTGATATTTGACCTATATTATTTTGACTTGTTATAATGCTATCAATAATTAAATAAGATAAATACAGGGAGGGGAGGGAGAAAGTAAGGACAGGAGTAAAGAAAACACAATGAAATAACACTTTTGTTTTGATAACATTATATTAATTATTGAATAGTTGCTAAAAAATGCTTGGTAATTTGCTGAGTATACAGGTTTGCTGCGAAAGGGTATTTATACTTACATGCTGCGATTTAAAATTTGATCTCATTTGAACGCATAACCATTGACATAAATATTCGTTTCGAAAATATTCGATATTCGGAATAGTTATAAACTATTCGATTCGATTCGATTCGAACCAAAAAATCACTATTCGCACACCCCTAGTAAAAATTAACTAAAATTACACTACTGAAAGATGAAATGATCATCCACAGATTTATTACAACGACTAGCTGTTTTTCACTTTTGAATTTAAGAAGTGGAGTATAAGACTTGGATATTACTTGAGAGGAAAAGTAGGATACACAGCTAACTCACATTGCAAATAAGCTGCAGAAAGACATATAGATGCTTTCACATTATATAAATGATATTTCGGCTTTCTTTGAAGCCTTTGTCAAACAAAACAGAAGATAACTATTATTCTCTATTACTTACTTACGCTTACTGTTAATAATAGTTCTCTTCACTTTTGTTTGACAAAGTTTCAAAGAAAGCCGAAATATTACTTAGGCTATATAATGTGAAAGTCTATGTGTATCTATGTGTCTTTCTGTAGCTTGTTTTTCACTTTGTATTTGAGTGTTAGTTTACCTGAGCTTTCTTCTTGGCCTCTTCATAGCCGTGCATGTCAATCGCCATCCCTCTCTCTTCAGCCATCAACTGTGTCAGGTCCACAGGGAACCCATAAGTATCATATAGTCTCCAGGCAACATCACCTGAAATTAAATAAATGTGCGTAAAAACTTTCCTTCAAAACTGTAAATCTTCTTTCCTATCAACTTGTAATAATGCTAAACAAGACCAAAACCAAGAAATTTTTTAATCAATCCTTCTGAATCACATAAGCTATATGTTATCAAATTACAAAAAATCCTTTTGTCAATAATTCACTTTCTCTTTACTCCGAAACTATAAGACCTAGAGACCTGAAATTTTGCATATAGGTTCAAGATTTACATGATCACTACTAAATGGTTTCACAAAATTCCTTCGGCTCAAAAATACCACTCAAAAACACAAATATTGGAAGGCTGTTTTCAAAGTTGTCAACCTGTAGCAACAATTTAAGAATGAAAACTATTATCTATTAATAAACCATACTCAACATGGACCATACACAAAACCCACCTGGTATAATCTTTGTGCCCGAAAGCTTGCTGATGGTATTGTAAAGTAGGTTTTTCCCTCGATTCAATGTTTTCAAGAATTGCTCTTCCTCTTCATTAATGATATCAATAATAGTCTGTGGATCTTTGGCGATCTGCAAAACGACATCAACAATAATTTTAGCGAATTTCCCCTATAGGGAAGAAGCTGTTACCGTAGGTCTCATGGTAAGACCTAAGCCCGAGACCATCATAACTTTTCTTTTTGAGGTCCCCAGATGCCAAAAACACTATTCGTCCATTTTCATAAATATATATATATATATATATCTATATATCTATATATATATCTATATATATATATATATGTGTCTTTAAGCACGATAACTCGCGTAAAAATGGTCCAATCTTAATGAAATTTGGCATGGACGTGTAAAGTAGTAATTATTCGGACGAGTTCGTAAACCAGCCCGATCGGACCACCGGAAGGGGGGGTAAAGGGGGATAAACCCCCCCAAAAATGGGTTTTTTGAGTTTTTAACAAATAAAAACAAAAATTATCGAATTTTTGTTGGCACCATTGAATTCAGCTCAAAAAAACAAACAATTTAGTATTTTGAATCACTGCTCTATGTCCATTGGTTACCGAGATATTGAAAGTGGTAAACACAGTACGTTGTCCCAATGTTAACCTTATGGGAAAATAAGAAAAATTCTATATCTCACTTATTTCTCAACATATCTTGGTAAAACTTAGTAAATGGCTTCTTCTAGGTCAGATCTACTAAATAATGAATTAAAACCACCCAGTTTTAATATACCCGTAGCAGCAAACCTGCATACTCATTCCCCATGTTATTCTTATGGAGCTTACAAAAACATGTCAAATCTCGCTATGTTGGATCCAAATATGTTATTTTGCATTTGAAATTCGCTGAGTATGCAGGTCTGCTGCAACGGGGGTATTTTATTGAATGTAGAAACTAATTCTTCTTATTGAGAATTCAGGGAAACCTAAATAAGGCAGAAATCCTTACATAAAACTGAGTAAGTGAAAAAAAAGAATAAAGCGAGGATTCAAAATATTTTGTAATAACAAAGAAAAGTCAATAACCGAGGTTTATAATACTACAAATTCATTACAGTTGTTACAGACAAAATCATCAGCGTTTCACCTGTTTATCCCATTAACTCACCTTAAAATATTTAAATAAATTTAAATTTAAATATTTTAGTCTTTCACCCGAATTATGGGGTCTTAAATATGCTCACGGCACAAAAAAAAAACAAAAAGTTATGAAGTTATAAAAGTTGAGAGTGTTACCTCAGGAAAAGTGTCTCCAAGCAGCTCCACAACAGTGTTGACTAGAGAAGCGAACATTCCTGGCTTGGCGTTCAGTTTCTCAGACCCGTAACGAACTGCCCTCCGTAAAATACGCCTCAGCACATACCTGCCAAACCAATTGAAATGCTGTAATATATTTATTTTGTTGATAGATACTGTTTTGATTTTAAAAAATTAAGAGAACACAAGTTTGTGTTTTATTTCAAAACTACTGTTTTACAGTTAGTTATCTGCTTGTTTCAAATAGCCTAGGCTACAACAGTTGATAGTCTTAATGTGTTTTGATTTGCAATCTAATGTTATTTAACTGGACCAAAACTGAATTTTAAGGGTTTCCAAGGGTTTCTGGATCCCTGCCTTGAGCGTAAATCACACATCTACATATTAAGGGGTTTCAAACCACATTCAAATCATCAAAATTGCCTCATTAATTTAGCCATGATCTTCTTCTTGAAAAATACCTCATTCTTTTAATATAAAGACTTCCAATCTGCTGTTCATAAAAGCTAAAAAGGGGTTTTGAAAACATTATGACTGGACATTCGGCACTGTATACAGTACACCTCGGATTATCCGGATCCCGGATTATCCGGACCGATCCATCTGAGAAATAAAAAAATTAAAATCATGGCAAAAAATGATTTTTGCGAGTTTACGGGTGAAATGCGCCTTCTAAAAGTAAAATGCAAATGCAATACATTACTGTACGCATTTGGAATCAAAATAATTGAAGGAACCGTATTGCCTAAACAGAACATCACAGCAGTAATCAACAAAGTTGTAGGCGTAGCCTACGGCAATTTTGCGAGTTTGTTTTTTGCTATCATTTGATGTGCTGCGTTATTTCTTAAGAAGAGTTACTGTAATAAATTTTGAGTAATTTTAAGTTTCGTCATGATTGTTTAAAGTTTGTGTTATTTTGAGTCATGATTATTTTTAATCTTAATAAATTTAATTAATGTTTTAATCTGGCCTTTTATGCCAAACCTAAACCGTAAGTACAGTAAAAGTTAACATTATATTCGTATAATTAATAATGAAGTTTACTTCTTAAATTTGTTTCAAAATTAAATTCTCGTAAAATTTAAAAGATTAACATGTTGTACAGTGTTGATATGCTATTTGCAGCATAAATTTAGCAGGGGCTAAGGTATGCGATTGCTATTTAGACGGTATTGTAATGACCCCGGATTATCCGGATTTTTCTTTATCCGGATCGGTGTTCCGCCACATTAATCCGGATAATCCGAGGTGTACTGTGTTAAATTATTTCTATAACTCTCTTTTTCCACCATAATAAATTACCCAAGACATAAAATTTATTTTTTCGAACACAAAACACTCTCATTTCTCTCACAACTCTAAAAACAAACGGTTAAAACACACAGCCAGTGTTGCGTCCCGTCTTAAAGAGGTAAAAAGGTATTATTATTAAAGTAAGCACCAATATCGAAAATCAAAAACGTGACCACAAACTCACCCCCGGCCAGTGGCATCGGGCCGGCCGCCGTCGGCCAGCGCGATGGTCAGCGTCCTTGCGTGGTCGGCCAACACTCGATACGCCATGTCCACGCCGTCCGCGTCGGCCGCCCCTACCTTGCCCGTGTACGGCCGCGCGCCCGTGCCCTGCACCACCAGAACATGGCCTAGTTGTAGTTATTGTAGCCTAGTTAAGTAATTGGTGGTTGTTAGGTTAGGCTAGACAAGTGCAAGTCTACTTTCCTAATAATCTTAGCGACTGCCTGCGCCACCCGGACCTGTGGAGGGAGACTGTGAAAACCTGGAGAACTATCCACGGGCTAAGGCAGATTTGGTCCTTACTGACGATAGCTCAAACCCACATAGCTGCAAAGCCGCTGCCTGAATTGGAAGTAGGGCAGTTTGATGAAGATCTACAGCACACAGCAGTAGTTATCCAGATTATGATTATGGAAAAAAAACAGTGGACTAAGTCCCCCGGCAGCAGCTGGAAAATGACTCAGCGAAAGGAAGATAAGGTACAGATACATAGTTAAGGAAATGAGTGAGAAGAAGTTAGGGGAATGAGGAAAAAGGAAAGAGGGATGGATGATCAAAATTGATTAGGAGTGGTTGATATCGGATAATTAGATAATTAAAGACAGGTAGATAAGAGTATAGAGAGGTCAAGCAATAAATAAAAAGATGATATCTAAAACCCTGGTGTACATTAGGAACAGGGTAAAGTACACATAAAAAAAGGTTAGATGACTGCCACCAGTTAGACATGTTGGTTATTGCCTAGTTATAATAATTATCGGTTAGGTTAGGTTGAGCTAGGTGTCTGTTACAACCAAGCCCAACAGCCAGCAGTGCTGGCGGCCAGCGGTTGCTGGTTAGAGCCTAGTTGTAGGCGATTGTCACGTCTAAGAAATGTCGGTTATAACCTAGTTATAATTATTATTGGTTATGTTAGGTAAGGTGTCTGACACAACCGAGACATGTTGGTTATAACCTAGTTGTAACTATCAACAGTCAGGTCAGGTGTCTATTACAACTAAGACACGTGTTAGTCTAGTTATATCATCGATTAAGTTAGGTTAACTTAGGTGTCTGCGACAACCTGTGAACATGCTGGTTATAGCCCAGTTAGAATTATTATCGGTTAAGTTAAACATCAAGAAAGTTTATCCTCTGAATTGGGAAAAATTAAGAAAAGCCATAGCCCATGTATAACTTTTTATATCAGGCCTAATTACTTAAATTTATTACAAAATGAGGTTTTGCATCTCTTGAGACCCCTTCGATATGGATCATAAAAAAAAACTTGGGTAGTGGTGATTTTATTTACCTTTTGAATAGCGTCAAAGATGGGTACAAACAAATCCGTATCGTAGTTTGAGCGTTTATCTTGGATAACAGAGACAAGCCTTTCCAGTCCCAGCCCACAGTCTATGTGCTTCTTAGGTAATGGGCGCAAACTTCCATCATTTTCTCTGAAAAAATATCAAAAGAATAAGAACTAAAGTTTTTGTGACCATTTTTTACCTACAGACATTTTTTAACCTTATTCATACAGTGCGGCTGAATATTTCATTTTCTTTTATCGAAATGGTAACCAACCTGATTTACAAATATGATGGTTTAACCAGTTTTTCTGATAATATATATGACTGTGAGATATCTTTAAATAGAGTTGCTTTCCAATAACTGAAGAAACTTTATAATGTAAAACACTTTATCCATGATGTGTGTGCCAAAAATTAATGTCTAGAAATCATGTTTGGCTGATTAAGAATAGGCATTCTCTTTCTGACATTTCTGTTTTATAGATGATTTTGAACTCCTCCGACATAATAGAAGATAGGACAACCGGTAAAGCCCTACAAGTGTAGGCCTAAGTCTAATTTTACAAAATCTGAAGTCTAGCCTCACAAATTGTGATAAACAATTGTCCCTGACTAGAAACCCTGTGAGTAAAGGAAGGTTTTTAGTGGGTAACGTTACCTTAGGATATTAATAAGTTACACAAGCAAATGACAAGTCTGTATTTTTTAATATTACTTTTTTGACAGTTTGTGACTCTTTGCTTGTTTCATATATAGCTGCCTTTTGTTTTAATTTGATGTCTAATGATATTTAAAGGGCCAAAAACTGAACCTTGAGGACTTCTGAAGGGTTTCTGGGTAAAAGCACAGAATTTAGAACGTCAAAAGGTACATCTACATGCTAAGGGCTCTCAAATCATACATAAATCATCAAAATACTCTGAGCTGTTTAGCAATTATCTTCTTCCCAAAATTGACCTGAAGGTCTATTCGTTTAACACTTTGAATCCTGGGTGCTATAATCTCTTTTTAAGTGCGTTCCTGGCCAATTTTGGGGTTCAAATAAAAATTTGTAGCTTTTTGTAAAATTTGTACATATTTTTACCCATATAAATTATATAACAAAATAAAGAGAAAAATATAACCTTTCAAATTATATTAATTTTATGACAGTTGTTACAAAGAACAACAATTTTAGGATTCCACATAAAACGAACAAAATAAACCGACGAAGAAAAACAAATTGTGACGGTGGTCACACACATTTTTAGAAAATCACTTATCACTCATACTTAACATTAAACATGACAAAAACATTAAGTGACAACGAATCTGATAACGAACTCACACTCAAAACACTTGCAAATAACAGTAAAATCAGACTTTATTGGACACTGACACAAACGCAAAGTCAGCCATTTCTGCAGACAACAAAGTGTCGCCAGCCGGTGACGCAAAGCATCGGCTACAGACGTTTGGATTTATTTTTCTGCTGCTAGACAGATGGCTTCTTTCGATACTTTTGGATACTATAATCAATGCCAGATGATCAAGGAAGAGGTCCGTAGCAATAGCAAATATACGTCGAATAAACGTTGCTATAGAATTTAATTTCGAGGCCCGAACTATACTCGGGCTTCGTTCACGGCAACATACGCTATGCCCCGAGCTATACTCGGGCTTAGGGTTCAAAGTGTTAATATACAGGCTACGAGCTCGCTATATACGCCATTCACCTGTTGTACTGGATGAAGACGAGGTTCCAGATCTCGAGGACGTCCGGGTCGTCCTGGTTGACCAGCTGGGGCACGTCGCGGCCGCCAATCCTGTCGTAGTGGAGTTCCGAGCACGGGCCGCACGGTCCCGTCTCGCCCATCTCCCAGAAGTTGTCCTTCATGCTCCCGGGTATCACGTGGCTCTCGGGGACCCTGCGTCAGGTTTGGTATTGAGATATAAAAAACGACTGATTCGGATGTGTTTCTCAACAAAGTACGTACAAGAAAAGTATAAACATTTGTAAGCGATTGGAAGTTTCAAAAAGTATTTATAGCCAAACAAACAAAAATTAATGACCAGTCCGGTCGTGCATTCCACAATGGCACCTAACTTACCCTAACTGAAAGAAAAGAATTTTAATTTTGGGAAAAGAAGGATAGACAGCTAGCTTACTTTTGAAAGAGTTCAGGCAGGCCATAGAACACGTATAAGTCACAAATAATTACAGAAATCGCAATATTTCGTCCCATTGGGGAGACTTCTTCAGGTCAAGAAGAAGCACTACTATCCTTCTATTCCCAAAATTAAAATCCTGACCTAGAGCCTTTCCTGAAAAAACTTAACACATCAAGAACATCAAGATGATGTCCCGGTATGAAAAGAGCATTTTTGAAAACTCAAACGCCACCAGGCCATTTGGAAGCATGTGAAGGTACAGAGGTACAGGTGAGTAGGCCTAAATATGTGTGCATTTAGGCTTATATTGTGAAGAATTCCAGAGGGAAAATATGTAAATCTGTTCATCAACACCATTATTACAAGAAAAAACCGAATAGGTGCTCTAGTTATTGTCATATGGAATAGCTTCACCAAAGTCAGATTGCTTGAATGTTGGTTGTTGTGACGAAAGGGTTGGGGGAAAAAATATCAGGAGGGACAAATATTTTCGGTTAAAAAAAAATTGAATACTAGAATCAAAGCTTAGGCAAGGATGGGAGTAATTTAAAAATAACTCCAAGACAGTAACCAGAAGCTCATTTGTAATTATGATAGTAAATAGATAACATATTTCAATTTTAAGAAGAGTTGGATTAGAAACATACGGTATTTCAGCACCATTTCACACAGCAAAACAAATAGCAATACCACGTCAGATACTCTGGGGGAGGATATCAGGGGTTTTACTGTATTACAGTTCTATTACTCTTGCTGAATTACATATAAAGCCCAAATTAGGCTACCTGGATTTTTGAGAAAACCATAAGTCCAACACCCATCAACCCTGTGCCTGATTGAAAGCTTTCGGTCAAAGTCAAAGTCAAACATTCTTTATTCATCATTCTGTACATTGGTACATTGAATAGTGTCACTACTCTACATCATCCTAAATCTACATCCAGCCCTAAATTTACATCATCCTAAATTAAAACAAAATTAACAATTACATAAAATCAAAATTAAAGTATCAAACTGTCTCTGCAACTCCATAAATCATCAAAAGAGTATGGGGCGAGCTGCAAAAGAAAATTTTTCAATTGTTTCCTACAATGTCATTTTCAAGTAAAATCTGTTTTGGCAAATTAAATAAAAATTTGTTACCTATAAAATTAGTCTTCTTTTCATAAAATTGTAATCTATGTTGCTCCACCTCCCTGTGAAATAAGTTGTAAGGGTTTCTATTACTATTTTCGTAGGAGATAGGGTTATTCTTAACATACATGATTGTCTCAAAAATATATAATCCATATATTGTAAATATGCCAATATCAGAAAAATGCCTCTTTACTGAAACAGATCGTTGTAAGTTAAAAATAATTCTTAATGCTCTTTTTTGTAGCACTAAAATTGGAGCATTCATGTAGACTCTGTTTGTAAAAAAATATCTTCTGGCATTTATGGATTAAGACAACTATCCAAATTTAGTTCCCTAAAAACTTTAAAACTAGTGTACCATGCTTTAATTGAGTCACACATTGCCTTTGGGTTATGTTTATATGGTTGCTCATCAAACATGAATTTAAATGGCATCCTAATATTGCAGAAAAAAGCGCTTCGCATTATGATAAAACTACAATCAAAGGAATCAGTTAAACAACATTTTAAAGAAATTGAGATAATGACAGTTTATAGTTTATTTATTTTCCAACTTATTCTTCATGTGAAAAAAATACTGACACACTACCAAAATTAAATTCACACCATAAGTATGACACAAGACATGGGAAAATCTGGCATACATTAAGCATCTATATATTAATACGCAAGCGGTTTTCTTTTCACAGTCCAACCGCAACAACGGCTGAACCGATTTTAACGTTTGAGGTATCAAATTAAAGGGAATTTTATGTAGATTTGTCAACAAGTCTCAGAATTTTTAAAAAGGGTGTCACTAAAGTACAGTAAAGGGCTGAAGTTTTGGGACAGTGGCGCTATTCATCGACATTTGAGCAAGTTCAATTTACTTTGTTTACAAACTGAACATATGACCAGGCTCTGAAATAGTTCTACAGGTAAACCACAGATAGCAGTAATGAATTACAATACACTGATTATTTTTTCGAAAAGAGCAGTTTTTATTTTCCAGCTGGTTTGGCTTTGTTTTCAACAGTTTTCTTTTTTTAAGATTTATTATGTAATTTAGGTTATGTTATGAAGTTTTTAAAGCTTTTAAACACTTTAGTTACCAGTTTTACAATGTAGTTTACAATATATCATAGTGTTTTTAAAGTTATATTAACCTGAGCAAATCAATTTTTGGATTCGGTTCATTTATAATTCCACCGATAAGAAGAAGACGAACGTAGACCGGTCGGAGGAGTCGGAAAGAACACGATGACAACCGCTGGCATCACCCTCCCGATGTAACATTTTATGCTCCTTCCAACCTCAGACCAATGAACTAAAAATGTTTTTATTGCGGTGGGTTGCATTTCAAGAATGAAAAGACTGGTAGAGTAATGGGTTTTTACCAAAAGGAAAATTTGTCTATAAAGACAGCCGTTCCCTAAAATATATGTTTTGGCGATAATTATCAATAATGTGCAGGGACAGTCTCTAAACAAATGAGGTCATTCGTCACGGCCGCAGCTACATGTTGCTGTGAGCAGAGCTCGATCTTTTGCCAGTATTAAAATATAAATTTCAGAAACAAGAGATTATGGAAAAATGAATGTGTTTTCCAAAAAATCGTTTACCAGAAACTTCTGCGGTAGATCAAATTAACTTTAATAGTTTCAGTAGTTAAGCCATAATTTTGTTAATTAAGTTAGCCCTTTGATTAAACTTTAAAAGTGTATAAGTAGGCTAATTATTCTTCATTATTTTACCACATGATTTTTGCTCGATTTAGAGCTACGTGTTATCTAGTAACTCAATATTGTATGAACAAAAACCTTCCTACAAAGGTATACAGTTTTTTTAATGCATTGCCTGAAAATTTTAAAGAATTGAACAGCTTTAATGCATTCAAAAAACAACTTAAAGTGTTTCTTACCAGTAGGCCATTGTATAATGTGGATGAGTTTTTTATGTGAATCATTTATATTTATATCTACACTATTTATGTGGATGAGTGTTATGCTGAATTGAAAATAATTTACTCATAAATAGACTAAACCTCTTTTGTACATATGTATTTGACGCCATTCTGTGCATATTTTATTTTGCCTTTATGAATAAAGATATATTGATTGGTTGATTGATTGATTGTATCCAGATTTTTTTTGGATGTAGCTCCATAAATGCAAACCCCATATGCTTTATGGGAGTGAACTAATGCAAAATAAACAGTTTTTAAAGTATATATATTTGAAACTCTAGTCATTTGACGCAGAGTGTATAGACCAATTGAAATCTTTTTTGTTATATGATTAATGTGCTCATCCCAACTTAAATTTTCATCTATTACCAGACCTAAAAATTTTGTTGTAGCTACTTGTTCCAAACTACCTGTATCAATTACAAGGTCAAAATTATATTTTTCCTTTGTTTGTTTTGTAGAGAATGAGTATTAAGTTATTTTTACAAAAAATTATCCCTAAAGGCACAGACATAAAGAAAAGGCTGAACAGCAAATAAGTCTTTTGGTTTAGGCCTACTCATCAGCAGTTTTTCACTATGTACGCACCCCAAGTCGAGCCAGATCCGGCGGCACTCGTCGTCCGGCTCCAGTCCCGCTGCCTGGCTGCCGCCGAAGTACGTGACGTAGAGTCGGTTCGCCGGCAGCCGGAACACTTCCGTCAGCAGCTCCCACGCCCACGCGCAGATCTCCTTCTGCAAGTTCACACGGATTGATCAAGCTATACATTGCTCATACATTGCTCATATACAAGTCATACATTGCTTGAAATGAATGGCGACCTAATCAGGTAGGATTTTAAGCCAACTATGAATGACACATGAGTGGAGGACGATTGTGGCGCAATCTTGTGGTCTTTAAAAAATACTAAAATTATAAAATTCATCTTTAAAAAATTTAAAGGATGAACTAAGGCCAACATGTTCTTTAGACAGGACTGTTAATTAATAGCCCAACAGCCAATGGCAACTAAGGGACCTACATTTTAACATGGGACCCGAAAAACGATTTTGCCTATATTAAAATTTACAAACTGGTCTAATTATAAGGGCGGTCTTATAAATCTAGTATTCAATAGTACGGACGTTAATCCCCACTGGGGAACACCGCATCCACAAGCCATCGTTCATAACTATCCACAATTTGTGACCTCCAAGAGGCTACTGGAGGTCACGAATTGTGGATTACAGGACATACCACTGTCCCAGTTCTGCGAAAAGTTCCAAAATCATGGATACTTTCCACAACCTTACTTGTCACTCTCCAGTGGCACCTAAATTATTCAAATCAGTCCAGGACTGTTGAAGGAGTCTTGATTACAAAAAGTCCCTAGCACTTTAAATAAACAGAATAAATTTTGACCTTATCAAATTACCTACAGCTTAAAATATTAAATGTTTCGTATCGTTAATTCCGTTCACTGTTTACTGTTTACATTTTAAGAACTTTTCCTGCATATTTACCTTAAAATAATCACCAAAAGACCAATTGCCCATCATTTCGAAAAACGTGTGGTGATAGACATCCTTGCCTACATCGTCCAAATCGTTGTGTTTTCCACCGGCTCGAATACATTTCTGAGTGTTGACGGCTCGGACCAACTTAGCCATATCAGAGGAAGGCTCAACGGTACCCAAGAAAATAGGTTTGAACTGCAAAGAAAATACATTTTGTATTCATAAAGCTAAAAAATCTAAACTCTAGCCAGTCAATTAACATTGTCAAACGACTGGCCTGAAAAATCGTGCAATTAATTCCATAACATTTTGGTTGTTTTTGTTTCGATTTTTATTAAAACTAAAGCAAACAATCTGCTCAAAATTATCAAAATCAGAAGAATTTTTAGGCCTACTTATTTTATAATTCAGGTGATTCAGTATGAAGATAAAAATAACTTACCTAATAAATTAATAAAATTGCATTTTGAAGAATGTGCACATCAGGAGAATGCAACCTATTCAAATTTATAAACTACGGTGCCTTATGTTAATAACTGGTATGTAAGTGTGACCTATACTATTTTAGAGATCAAACGATTTCTAAACATACTTGGTTCATGCCGGCATTGGCAAAGAGAATAGTTGGGTCATCCAAAGGTATGACAGACGATGAATGCCAATACACGTGGTTTTTCTTGTCCTTGAAGAAGTTGATGTATCCATTTCTTACTTCTTTAGCTGTCATTGAGGTATTCATCTTCATCTGAAATCATTTCCGAAACAAATGAGGTTGACTAATGTGATTGTTGAACATAGAATTTACTTTTAGACTTTATAGAGTTTTTTTTTCAACCTTGAACTAATTTAGTCTTCTGGAGCTCAACAAAATTACACTTTGACTACTGCCCTTAATGTCATGCTTTGTTTCGTGAAATTGAAGACTTGTATTAAATTCACATTTGATAGAGATGGAATTAGGAACTAAGAAAGAATGTGAGAGTCAAAACACATACCTATCATTAAACTTCGTTGGTACAGTTTAACTAAGGATTCTACCTTTCTGAGGATTGCAAAGTTAAGTTTACTGGCTGGTTCACTTCAAATTCTAGATTGAAAAGGATACAGTAAGGCTTACCAGGATTAATTTAAGTTTAAAAATGTAGGTAATTTCGGAGTAGGTAAATGAGTTTTAAATTAATAGAGTTTTACTGAGCATTTAAATCACTTCAATTAAGTTAATGGTGGGTAGAATCAAATAAAATTTAATGAGAGAAAAATATGGCACCTATGAGTTTCATATCTGATCTGCTGTTCGTTTCTCTAGCAGACGATACATCTGATTTCAAAGAAAACAAAATCGAAGGATCTACCGATAGACAAACTTAAATAAATAGTTTATTGGATAGAACTCTACAATCGATTCCACTGGTAAACTTAGCGAGTGCCCTGACTTCAGTTGTATGGATGAAATAGAGCTTCTACTAAAGCAAATGAATTGTTAACACATTAACAACATTAACATGTTAACATATTAACATGTTAACATGTTAACAATGAGGTCATAAAACAGTGATGGACTATAGTTAGAAATAAAACAAACAATTAAACATGAAAATATTTTATTTATGTACCTGGTATAAAATTAGCATCAAAGAAAGCCATGAATGAAATATGTTAAGTTCAAAACAGGCCATTGGTCTATTCTATTAATCTTAATTGAAAAGATCAAGATTAAGATTGGCAAACTAAGAGCAATATTAAGCTGAATTTACATGCAAGTAAAAAGTAGGCTGGAATCAAAAAGTCCTAAATCTATTAATATAAAACATTTGGAGGTTACATCACAGACCGGTGAGTGACCAATATACTATAATGAATCCATGTTAAACAATCAATTTAAGTTATCAGATCGACATTGATAGCAACTCTCAAGATTAAACTACATTAATGTTTTTGGTACCAAAATACCATATGGACGCCAAACTATGGTCTGTTAGTATTCAAAAATATATATTTCAGGCCTAGTTATGGTTTGTATTCTGGCCTACCTTGGGTGAAGTCTCAGTAGAAAAATACACTAGGTTGACCTGATAATCAATCAAATTACTTTATATCAGCAAATTCCAACCTAGACGACCCTTTCGCAACACAACTGGACGTGTGTGGACATTGGAATAGGTTAGTTTTATAACCTACAAACTTTTAAGCAGACAGCACAAGAAAAAAGGTGGCAAGTTTTACAGCTGACGACACGTGTAAACAGTTTTAGCAAAGAGTATCAAATTCTATTATTAATGTAATATTATACAGTGTATTATATGCTATTGTGATATTGTATTGTATACTATTGTATGTTCAGTGTAACATTTCTATTCATGTGACGGCTTTTCTTAGCTGTTGGATTTTCAATGGTTTGCCATAATGAAGCATAATGTTTTATTTTTAATGAATAATAATTTTTGAAAATGTAATCAAAATAAAATGAGTTAAAATTAATGCATTAAAATGCTATTGATTTGCAATTTTCTTTTTCCTAATTTAATGCATTACCTACTCTGCAAGTCTGTTCCTTTTTGTAAGTCATCCTCTTGTTTGTTTCAAATGCTGATGATATGTCTTTCAAACTTGCTCTTCTAAAATCTAAAATAATGACATAATGACATAAAAAGATTAAGATAATTAGTTCATTTGAGTGTTACCAAACTGCCATCGTTTAAAGATAATTAAAAGGAAGATTAACAAATCTACCATACATTTCATAATAATCATTGAATTATAAATTTATTACCTGATATAAATGTCTAAATAAACTTAACGTATTACAATAATTATATTAAATAACTCAATCGCGACCCCTTACATTAAATAATGTCCAGTATCATCTTAATAATTTGGGAAAAAATTCAACTCTCGCTTTAAAGACTTTGGTGTATTTAGTGTTGTAAATGAGATTCCAGTATTTTTTAAAATTAATTTTACTTTTGTATAAAATACTTAAGTTTCTTGTCTTATGACGATATTGCATTTTATAGAATTTTATTAAATAACATCTTTAATAAACCAGTTCAATATTTCATGCTGTTTTTCCCCTGTAATATATTTTCCCCTTTAAAATAAACAAATAAAGTAAATTTATTTGAATATTTAGAATTACAACATAAAGAAACTTAAGCTGACAATTTATTTATAAAATGACTGAACTACAAAAATATCAACAATGCCTACACTAGTTTAAGCATAGCTGAAATATTTTTTTGTCAAATATTTTGTGATAAGCAGTCAGGATAAATAAGGAATCAAGAGTGTACTTAGTCTGCCTCACCATGATTCGTTGAAGTTTGTGTTTTAAATCTTCCTTCCAAAGCTCCTTGCTGTTCAATCTTCAATTTAGATTCGGCCCCTTTCGCTTTGAAATCCACAATTTTTTTATTTGGGGTGGAATATGAACTCATGGGTTTCCTTAAGTTTTTTCTGCTAACATCTTTGTGTAGAGGAGAGTTTTGATTGGTATCTAAATAAACAAAACTACGGTATATAAAAAAATTTCATTTTTTTTTAACATATCAATTTTACCATCTCAAAAGAGTTTATAAGCTGCTTACATAAACAGGATTATTATATAAATAAAAATATTGGATAAGTAAAAGTATACATAATGTGTATGAAACCAAAATATGAATTATTGGATGGATAATGTAAAAATAATGCAAACATAACCACTAAATAGATGGTCACTTTTAGTTAAAAATAAATAAAATCCTATTTTTTAGTGTTCTTAAGAACAATACCGAAGTCTAAAACAACTTAAGCTAAAAAGAAAAGCTGACAAAATATAAAACAATGTGTCTGTTTTATTACCGTTTTGATATTTTTGTTTAACTTCAAGTGACAAAATACATCTTTTGTCTTCAAAAGGTCCAGAAATTGTCAAATTTTCATATCTGTGTACTTTGGTGGGTTCACTTATGCGTATGTTGCCTAAAAAATAGGCACCATATAAATATAATTATTTCTTTTATGTACCAGTATTGGATTTTGTTTTACAGATCAAATAATTGGAATTTTAAATTAAACATTATGTAACATGTATTAATGTACTTTTTACCATAATATCATACTGTAGTTAAATTTATACTGTTGGAAGATTCAATGGCATTTTTCTGAATTATTGTACTTTTCCATGCAAACGGGTAGGAAAAATAGATTTTTAATTAAAATTAGAGGCTTAATTCCAAACACTAGTCAAGAGACAAAATAAGGAAATAACATCCACTTTTCAGAAAAACTAAAAATATATTATAAAATAATTTAGTTTGTAAAAAAATATAAATTTTCAATTGTTTGAAATAATTAATTTTTATTAGCGAATTTCCCCTATAGGGAAGAAGCTGTTACCGTAGTATTCATAGTAAGACCTAAGCCCGAGATCATGATAACTTTTCGTTTTGCGGCCCCCAGAAGCAAAAAACACTATTCGTTCATTTTCATAAATATATATATATATATATATATATGTGTGTGTGTGTGTGTGTGTGTGTGTGTGTGTGTGTGTGTGTGTGTGTGTGTGTGTGTGTGTGTGTGTGTGTGTTTGTGTGTGTCTTTAAGCATGATAACTCGCGTAAAAATGGTCCTATCTTAATGAAATTTGGCATGGATGTGTAAAGTAGTAATTATTCAGACGAGTTCGTAATCCAGCCCAATCCGACTACCGGAAGGGGGGGTAAAGGGGGGTAAACCCCCCCAAAAATGGGTTTTTTGAGTTTTTTAAATATAAAAATAAAAATAATCCGATTTTTGTTGGCACAATTTAATTCAGCTCAAAAAAACAAACAATTTAGTATTGAATCACTGCTCTATGTCCATTGGTTACCGAGATATTGAAAGTGGTAAACACAGTACGTTGTCCCAATGTTAACCTTATGGGAAATAAGTAAAATTCTGTATCTCGCTTATTTCTCAACACATCTTGATAAAACTTGGTAAGTGGCTTCTTCTAGTTCAGATCTACTAAATATTGAATTAAAACCACCCAGTTTTTATATACCCGTAGCAGCAAACCTGCATACTCATTCCCCATGTTATTCTTATGGAGCTTTCAAAAACCTGTAAAATCTCGCTATGTTGGATTGAAATATGTTGTTTTGTACTGGAAATTCGCTGAGTGTGCAGGTCTGCTGCAACGGGGGTATTGAGTATTATTATGTAATTGAAACTAGTAGAGCACAATACACACTGGACACATTATTGCATATTACCATAATCACTAGATTATTGAATGTAAATACAGTATTATTTGGCCACTTACCACAAAGCTGAGCTCTCTCATTGTTATAAACTATTTTGGTCATTTTCTGCAGGTTCAAGAGGTCATTGAAAATGAAACTGGGATTTTTGTTTGATTTCTTGATTGGAATGTGAAGAAGCTGTTGAGGAGTGAAATATATGTCATTTTCAATTTCTGGCCTGTCGTAAGGAACCAACTCATTTCTGTAAGCTAAAGGAGTAAAGCTGGTAATAAGAAAACAAAATTAAATTGCCTTACAAAAAACTCTTTTAAAAACTAGGATTTAAATCAATACATTATTCAAAAGGAGAAGAAATTACAAAAAGAATTGAAGGATTTTTTAAAACTATGGTAGACTCTCTCTTATCCGGACACCGGACACCTTTTAACAGGAAAAACCGCACCTTTTATCCGGAAGAGGCTCAGTCCCGAGGTGTCCGGATAAAAGGGAGTCTACTGTTAGTCAAAAGCGTATTACTTTTGAAAGATGTAAAACTTGTAATTAAAACTTTTCAAATTCTATGAACTTTTACAAGGAAAAGACACAGTGATCTGTATATCGAACTTCAAATACAAGTGTAGAGCCTATATATAATAAATACAAAGGTAAACAGAAAACAAAGAGAATTTACTTACCAGATGAAAATTATACATTCATAATTATAATAGGTAAAAATTGTTCAATTAACTCCAGGGGCTAAATAATTAATTAGGGCTACTTTTTTAAACAACAACTACTTAGTTATTGTATACATATAATTTCACACTTTCATTAATCCCGATCTTGCAACTTACTCACATGCTTACCTGAAGCAGGACTGTTTCCCATGATGAGAATAAGGTTAGAAACTTAATTAAATTTTAAGCTTATACACAGTCATAAAAAATTTTTTACAATCTAATGCTAAAATATAAATCTTAGAGAAAATGAAAAAATATATAGATTTCAAAGAGCAATGAGCTCAGAATTTATAAAACATTAAGGCAACAATTGTGTTGATTCAATTTTCACAAGTCCAAACTGGAGCATAATTTACCGTTATCATAATAACTATTCTGGTTGATAAGAAGATTTGCTTCATTTCCATTGTGTTATATTTTAAATTGATGATTAAAAACACCAAAAATACTTAATAGGGGGAGATCTAAAAAATAAATTAAAATATATCAAGTACAATGTATCAAATCTCATAAAAAATATTTGATAAAAAATTATAATAAAAAATATTATTTATGATAAAAAATTATTACAAAACGTCAAATACATGGTAAAATAATTTTTTTTTAAATTAAGTATATTCTATGATATCATATCTAATTCCTTTTATAAAAATCCCAAATTTAATTCTCTAAAAACGCTACTGGTAATTCTGTCTAAACTCTGATAACATAATATTTTAAAGAGCATTATATCACTGAACAAGTGATAACATGTTAATTTTCCAACTTTTCAGGAAAGTGAAAAAACTTTAAAAAAGGTTAGAACAACAATTGGATAGTTAAATAAAATATGTAATCATGGATGTAATTTGAATCATTATGACATTTATACTTCATTTCCCTAGTTTTGATATACAATACAATTTTAATTTTTCCCGTCCCTTTTCATTCTGTCGAAAATATTACTACTATTACAGTATATCATTTTAAGAATGGTACAGCTACACTATGCCCTAATTCCGTTTATTATGCCTGCCTTTTATGCTAAAAGAACACGCAAAACTTACACAGTTACACATAAACAAACCACCTATGATGTTTACATTCTGTATTTCTAAATTATTGTATGTAATTCACGGCAATTAATTATTTTAATTTAGTAATTTTTGAAAGTCACATTTAAATCAATGAGATAATTTCGTACCCTCAAGATCAAATTAACTCTATCTTACTCGGAATCTTTTAAAAATATTATTGTTTCAGATAACCTAAAACTTCATTTCCAATCTGGATTTTTATCAGTATAAAACTAAATCTTCATGGGTTTCTTAGAAGATACATTGATTATAGTAATATCTCAAGTAAGTTTGTTATAAAATAGAGCTGCTATTTACTAAATATAAGGGAGATTAAGTTGTATCAAACTTCTAACCTCAATTCCCCTTTTACAGGTTAAAAACTCAGGCATTCATTATCTGAATACCTGGAAGATCATTAAGATTAGGTCCAGAATGTATTGTGAGGTGCATAATGTCCTGATTTATATGTGTATAATGGTTTCAATGCCTTGCTTACTCTTTTTAGACCTAGTTTACACTAAAGCGAGTATGAGTGAACAAGCAGTAGTGAACGCCATAGGGAAGTGTGGCGTTCGCTGCTGCTCTTTCATTTGTATTTGCACGAGATTCGCTCTAAAGTATATTAGGCCTTACTGACTCAATCATTACTATAAGATAGTTGTAACCTAATGGTGTTGTTTTATTACAGTCTGAAGAACATGTTTAAGCTTGTGTTTTTGCAAATTAAAGTGATTTGAACAGTATCTAATATTTGCAGTTGGGGGAAAATCATACATTCATTCACTGAATCCATGAAAATTTGTTGAATGTTGTATTGGTTTTCCTTCATAAACCAAATAATTATGTTCAAACCGCTTTTGTTTTTTAACTCCCAAACTTCAACATGTTCCTTGCAAGGTCTACCGGTAGGCCTACAAGCAAAAGCAAATCCACAAAATACTGGTGAATCTGGTCAAAACTTCTGGTCTAGTTACCATATGTGGCTGACAGAAGACAGTAAGTCGGATTCATCTGTTTACCCAATGGTTGGTTATCTGATTAATAGCTGTGACGCCATGAAGCTTTATTGTGTTAACAGAACTAACTGGCTTAACACTACCATGCTAAACACAATTTTTTCAAGACTACCGGTATTAAAAAACTGACAAATTTAGGCCTCATTTCACATTTTTCACCCTGTACTGCTTGTCTATGGATGTAGAACAAGTTGCACTTCATAAAATTTTGTGGGACACAACTATATCTTCATATCTATTGTAAATTGAGGTTAGGAGACAAACTGTCATTGACTACAGTATACAGTATAACATGCACTCCCCTTCAATGATCCTTCCAGGACAGAGCCCAGGTAGATTATGGCAGCTGATTTCGCCTAGTAGGCTATATACTACTTTTTTATACTTTGTATTTTATCTTAAAACAGCTATGTTTTGACACACTAGGCTACAAAGACAATACTATTACAGAGCTGTTTGAGTTATAATTTTGTTAGGAAGCTTTTTGTGCCCTAAATGGGAAGGTACAGTTGGAATGCATCTTGTTCCAGATTTTCTTTTTCCTCGGAGGATGGGTGTTCTTTGTCCAAAAGTTATTTAGAGACTATGAAGTTCACCATCGGCTGGTTCAGCTTATATTCTCAGTTACTCTATCATTATCATGCACACTATTCGAGTTGATTATATTTGAAATTGTTGGTTATCTGGATTCAAGGTAAGTAGTAGTAGTCATATTGTTCTCTTTAAAGTTACTTTATATCAAAAAAATACAAAGACATCATAAATAATAAAGGAAAAACTATCAGTTTGCTGTTGATGCCTGCTTGTGATCTGGAGTTGTAAGTGGGTTGTTCAAAATTCACTTGCCATCATTTTTGTCATAATGTTTGTCATTAATTGATGAAAATAAAAATAGTTGGAAACAGATTTCATGTAAAGAAACTTATTTTTAATTTTTTTTAGTTAAGTGTTGAAAAGCAATTTCGTGACCATAAAATAAGCTCCTTAACGACATAATGTTATTTTATATTTTCATGTGGATGTTAAAAAATAAAAATCACCTGGACTAAACCTAACCCCTAAGACTTTGTGCTGATGATTCTTCTACATAACAGGAGCAAAACAATCGTCCACTTTATATGAATTAAAAAGGATTGTTTTTGACGGTTAATTTGTTTTTGTTTAACATACGGTACATTCTAATTAAATACAGTACGATATTTCTCAGACTTTCCACATTAATAAAGCAACAGTCTCATTCAGATAGCAAAAAATCTTAATTCTAGAGAGATTTGAAAATACTGTTGCATGAGGCTCAGTTAAAAATTTAACTTGTCTAATTTTCAGTTCCAGATATTTCCATTGGAACCTTGCGCTGTACTCGATCCTTTTCATGGTCATTGTAATCCTTCCATTTTATATTGGCTATTTCATCATGAGTAATGTTTCATTTGGTAAGTATACCAAATTTAATATGTTAAATTGTTATATTTATAAAAACTTGTTATACTTGAATTTATTTTAATAATCTTTAGCAGTTTTTATTGTACCTATTGACTCAATTTTATGTCCCTTTCAGTTAGACGGAAGCTTATCCGACCTCTGACCATCATGATATGGTGCGTCTACATCTACATATTTTGGAAACTCGGAGACCCATTCCCCATTTTAAGCCCGAAACACGGGATTTTATCGATTGAGCAAGGCATCAGCAGGATCGGAGTTATCGGAGTCACTGTGATGGCTCTCCTCTCCGGATTCGGTGCCGTCAACTATCCGTACTCTTCCATGGCGTATTTCATGAGGTACTAGGTTAAATAATTAATTGTCGTTATTTTTTCCTCAGGTCTGATTAATTTACTGGAAACTTGGATGCTGGTCAAATAATTTACACTGATAAATTGTTCTAGTCATTTTTTATCAGTACTCCGGGACTGTAATCTTTATTGTTAATCCTTTATTTAATCATTCATATTCTTGTTTAAAGAAAGAAGCTTATGTTACCAAAGAAAAAAGCTGGGGTTTTGAAAAAGATTCATCTGTGAAATATAAGCGATCTTTCAAGGAAATTTTAGTACAGTCGACTCTCGCTAACTCGAAATTCCACGGGACAGCGATTTTCCTTCGTGTTACGTATAGTTCGTCGTAGGCATAGTTCGAGTTATAGAGGTAAACCAAATGAAAATTCGTGATACAGAGGTAAAGAAAAATGTAGTTTATTCCCCTACATCTCCGGCAAATCTAAGGTTTTAACTTATTTAAATATATAAATGAAAAATACAGTATTTATAATATAATAACCTGAAAAACACGAAAACAGATAATAGGTCCTATCATATTAATTCTGATTAAAATGTCCGTAATCTTCCTCTGCTTATACATGTAAAAACATTTAATTACAGTATCCATCACAATTTTTATTAAAACAATTATTACCTTAACTTGCCTGCTTTTCAATTTCCACATGGTTTTTTATAACTGTTGATAGCGTACTACCTGGAATAATAAACCTGACAGCGATGTCTTTCTTCCTTACCGCACCGTCGTTCACCAACTTTATTTCTAACTTTTCACCAACAGTCAATGCTTTGGGTTGTCTTTCCGCACTCATTCTCGAATATTTCACGCACGAACAGTCGTCACACACTCGAAAAGCCCCGCACTAGGTAAACATACTCGAGACTGCAGACAGTCTAAGGCGCTTGACCCTAGATATGATTCACCGACAGGTTGCATCCTGTATACCGGGATTTCGTATTACAGAGGGCCATTCTGAAAACTTCGTGGTATGGAGGTAAACTTCGAGTTATGGAGGTAAAGCGCGAATTGAATTCGTCTTATCTATTGAACTTCGTGTTATAGAGGTAATTTTTGTGTCCCTTCGAGTTATAGAGGTAAAATATAACCGGAAAATTAGTTCATGTTATGTATAGTAATTTCTTTGAGTTAGACGGGTTTTTCCAAGGGGATTAAAAATAATTCGTGATATCGAGGATTTCGTGATATCAAGGTTCGTGTTAGCGAGAGTTGACTGTACTTGGTAATGAGACAATCATGTCTATTGGCATTTAGGGGTTTCCGCTACAAGCGATTCAATTATGTTTCCCTTACAATTAGGCCTACTAAAATTATACAAATTTGAATTATAAATGTAGAATGATTTTTTCATATTGGAATTTTTTTCTAGTTTTACTGTTTCCCTACGGCAGTAAGACTGTTAAAATAGCTGTTTATTTTAGCTCTGTTCATACATTTCAGCTTCCTCTATTCAAAAATTGAAATGTAGAATAATTTTTGTCACTTAATATTGGATTTTTTCTAGTTTTACAGTTTTCCTATGGCAGTAAGACTGTTAAAGTAGTTAATTTAGCTCTGCTTATACGAAATGTGGAGCTTCCTCTATCCGAAAATGTTTAAGACACCTTACCCAGGTACCTTTAAAATATATCAGTGTGTGTGGGAATTTTAAATATCTTTTGGGTAAATATTGAGTAATATCAACAAATCAAAAATAAACACTACTTATAACTTCCCAAACTCCCCCAGTGGGATCCTAACTCTATTTTTCTAGTTTAGGTACCAATACTGGGTATAGTAACAGAAGTTGTCATGATTGGAGGCAGTGTTGTAGCTATAAAATCAGTGAACAACTTCAGTTTCCCACCAGGGGAGGCTGGTATTGACGGCAGGGTGGTTGGGGGTGTACTGGCAACCAAGATGAGGGCTACCTGACCCCCTGAGGCCCTGATCCAGCATCCAGTGGATAAAGGTATACCTTTGCCCACTCAGCTAAGCTTGGCCGAACCTATTACATCTACATATTCCTTTTTCCTTTTGTTTCCTTTGTCCTTTTTATTAATCTACTAAAGGCTGTGAGCCCAAGGGAAAATCGAAGGGAAGCTTCCTTTCTTTCCAGTAGCCATACAAAAAGACAAAAAGTGGCTGAAGTAACCTCACAGGATTTTCCTGTGCTAAATCACCCTACGAAAAAAAGTTCCCAATCGGTTTGACGATAACCCAGACTATCAATCGCAGGCCGGTGTCACCAGCGGACATCCAGGCGACGGAGAAGCGGCTGCTGCAGACGATGGACATGATCCTGGTGAAGAAGAAGCGTCTGGCGCTGGCCCGGCGCGGCGTGGCGGACACGGGGCAGACCAAGGCCTCCGCCGCCGCCGGGCTGTGGGGCATGCTGCGCAATGTGACCGGCTCTGCCTCCACCGAGAGTATCCTTGTGTGCGGCGGGTGGCCTGACTTTGTTATTTGTTTGGGGTGTTAATGGGTCGTTTTTCCTATGAAAGTCTGTTAAGTGTCAGTTTACACCGTGAAAAGTTTCTGTAAAATAGTGTTCATTTTGGATTCTTGTCCTGGACCGGTGTGACTTATATTGTGGATAAAGTTTACGCGGTTCAACAATTGTCGAAAAATCACGACCTGGTTTCGGCACTATGTTGTGCCATACTGACGTGAAGTCAGCAAACTTTCGACAAAGTCACTGCGACTGCCAAAACCGGGTCCTGATTTATTAACAAACATCGGACTGAAGAAGGACTGAGGAGCGAGTGATTGAGTACTTCACATCATACTACACAGAAATGTCCGTTTTCTGTGACTTATTGTTGGCAGAAAAGTTACTTAAGTCGTGAGATATTTATTTCGAGGTGTTCCATATTTCAGAGGGGCTATCTCCCCAAGTCCTCTTTTTAACCTAAAAGTCCTTCATTTTTTCATTTTATTAAAATACTCGCGATAAAAAATTTTATTAGACTTTTTGGATATACAAATATACCACTTTGAAACATGAATTTCGGTGTCATTATAACATGTCGACTAAACTAGTTTTTGAGAATTCCGGAGAGACTTATTTATAAATGAAATTGCAGCTAAATCGCTTTAGATTTTATCGATATACAATAATGTTTTTCACAAACAACAATGCCGAGATATGTTTCCGGGTCCTCCAAAATTGTGTAGAGCCCTCCCAAATTCTATAGGGTGTCCCAAAGATCCTCTAAAGTCCTCCTTTTTACTGACTTTTACTTGGTAGACACCCTGTTTGCTCGTTCGTAATCATAGATGTTCAGTATTTCCCCCTTGACCCCCGCCAGACACGCGGCAGCTGCGTCAGGAGGTGCTGGCGCTGGAGGAGTTGTCCCGTCAGCTGTTCCTCGAGGTGCACGACATGCAGAACATGCGCGAGCGGCTCGACTGGGCCCGCACCTGGCGCGGCAAGTACTTCAACTGTCTCGGCTACTTCTTCTCCCTCTACTGCATGTGGAAGATCCTCATCGTGAGTACCACCACTGACTAAACATTAGTGATACTAAGAAAGCTCTCCCTCGACTGGGCCCGCACTTGGCGCGGCAAGTACTTCAACTGTCTCGGCTACTTCTTCTCCCTCTACTGCATGTGGAAGATCCTCATCGTGAGTACCACCACTGACTAAACATTAGTGATACTAAGAAAGCTCTCCCTCGACTGGGCCCGCACTTGGCGCGGCAAGTACTTCAACTGTCTCGGCTACTTCTTCTCCCTCTACTACATGTGGAAGATCCTCATCGTGAGTACCACCACTGACTAAACATTAGTGATACTAAGAAAGCTCTCCCTCGACTGGGCCCGCACTTGGCGCGGCAAGTACTTCAACTGTCTCGGCTACTTCTTCTCCCTCTACTGCATGTGGAAGATCCTCATCGTGAGTACCACCACTGACTAAACATTAGTGATACTAAGAAAGCTCTCCCTCGACTGGGCCCGCACTTGGCGCGGCAAGTACTTCAACTGTCTCGGCTACTTCTTCTCCCTCTACTGCATGTGGAAGATCCTCATCGTGAGTACCACCATTGACTAAACATTAGTGATACTAAGAAAGCTCTCCCTCGACTGGGCCCGCACTTGGCGCGGCAAGTACTTCAACTGTCTCGGCTACTTCTTCTCCCTCTACTGCATGTGGAAGATCCTCATCGTGAGTACCACCATTGACTAAACATTAGTGATACTAAGAAAGCTCTCCCTCGACTGGGCCCGCACCTGGCGCGGCAAGTACTTCAACTGTCTCGGCTACTTCTTCTCCCTCTACTGCATGTGGAAGATCCTCATCGTGAGTACCACCACTGACTAAACATTAGTGATACTAAGAAAGCTCTCCCTCGCCTGGGCCCGCACTTGGCGCGGCAAGTACTTCAACTGTCTCGGCTACTTCTTCTCCCTCTACTGCATGTGGAAGATCCTCATCGTGAGTACTAGTGACTAAACATTAGTGATACTAAGAAAGCTCTCCCTCGACTGGGCCCACACTTGGCGCGGCAAGTACTTCAACTGTCTCGGCTACTTCTTCTCCCTTTTCTGCATGTGGAAGATCCTCATAGTGAGTACCGGTACTAACTAAACATTAGTGATACTAAGAAAGCTCTCCCTTGACTGGGAACGCACTTGGCCCGGCAAGTACTTCAACTGTCTCAGCTACTTCTTCTCCCTCTACTACATGTGGAAGATCCTCATCGTGAGTACCGCTACTGACTAAACATTAGTGATACTAAGAGAGCTCTCCCTCGACTGGGCCCGCACTTGGCGCGGCAAGTACTTCAACTGTCTCGGCTACTTCTTCTCCCTCTACTGCATGTGGAAGATCCTCATCGTGAGTACTAGTGACTAAACATTAGTGATACTAAGAGAGCTCTCCCTCGACTGGGCCCACACTTGGCGCAGCAAGTACTTCCAACTGTCTCGGCTACTTCTTCTCCCTTTACTGCATGTGGAAGATCCTCATCGTGAGTACTAGTGACTAAACATTAGTGATACTAAGAGAGCTCTCCCTCGACTGGGTCCGCACTTGGCGCGGCAAGTACTTCAACTGTCTCGGCTACTTCTTCTCCCTCTACTGCATGTGGAAGATCCTCATCGTGAGTACCGCTACTAACTAAACATTAGTGATACTAAGAGAGCTCTCCCTTGACTGGGCCCGCACTTGGCGCGGCAAGTACTTCAACTGTCTCGGCTACTTCTTCTCCCTCTACTACATGTGGAAGATCCTCATCGTGAGTACCGCTACTGACTAAATATTAGTGATACTAAGAGAGCTCTCCCTCGACTGGGCCCGCACTTGGCGCGGCAAGTACTTCAACTGTCTCGGCTACTTCTTCTCCCTCTACTGCATGTGGAAGATCCTCATCGTGAGTACTAGTGACTAAACATTAGTGATACTAAGAGAGCTCTCCCTCGACTGGGCCCACACTTGGCGCGGCAAGTACTTCAACTGTCTCGGCTACTTCTCCCTCTACTGCATGTGGAAGATCCTCATCGTGAGTACTAGTGACTAAACATTAGTGATACTAAGAGAGCTCTCCCTCGACTGGGCCCGCACTTGGCGCGGCAAGTACTTCAACTGTCTCGGCTACTTCTTCTCCCTCTACTGCATGTGGAAGATCCTCATCGTGAGTACCGCTACTGACTAAACATTAGTGATACTAAGAGAGCTCTCCCTCGACTCGGCGCGCACTTGGCGCGGCAAGTACTTCAACTGTCTCGGCTACTTCTTCTCCCTCTACTGCATGTGGAAGATCCTCATCGTGAGTACCGCTACTAATTAAACATTAGTGATACTAAGAGAGCTCTCCCTTGACTGGGCCCGCACTTGGCGCGGCAAGTACTTCAACTGTCTCGGCTACTTCTTCTCCCTCTACTGCATGTGGAAGATCCTCATCGTGAGTACCGCTACTGACTAAATATTAGTGATACTAAGAGAGCTCTCCCTCGACTGGGCCCACACTTGGCGCGGCAAGTACTTCAACTGTCTCGGCTACTTCTCCCTCTACTGCATGTGGAAGATCCTCATCGTGAGTACTAGTGACTAAACATTAGTGATACTAAGAGAGCTCTCCCTCGACTGGGCCCGCACTTGGCGCGGCAAGTACTTCAACTGTCTCGGCTACTTCTTCTCCCTCTACTGCATGTGGAAGATCCTCATCATGAGTACCGCTACTGACTAAACATTAGTGATACTAAGAGAGCTCTCCCTCGACTCGGCGCGCACTTGGCGCGGCAAGTACTTCAACTGTCTCGGCTACTTCTTCTCCCTCTACTGCATGTGGAAGATCCTCATCGTGAGTACCGCTACTGACTAAACATTAGTGATACTAAGAGAGCTCTCCCTCGACTCGGCGCGCACTTGGCGCGGCAAGTACTTCAACTGTCTCGGCTACTTCTTCTCCCTCTACTGCATGTGGAAGATCCTCATCGTGAGTACCGCTACTAATTAAACATTAGTGATACTAAGAGAGCTCTCCCTTGACTGGGCCCGCACTTGGCGCGGCAAGTACTTCAACTGTCTCGGCTACTTCTTCTCCCTCTACTACATGTGGAAGATCCTCATCGTGAGTACCGCTACTGACTAAATATTAGTGATACTAAGAGAGCTCTCCCTCGACTGGGCCCGCACTTGGCGCGGCAAGTACTTCAACTGTCTCGGCTACTTCTTCTCCCTCTACTGCATGTGGAAGATCCTCATCGTGAGTACTAGTGACTAAACATTAGTGATACTAAGAGAGCTCTCCCTCGACTGGGCCCACACTTGGCGCGGCAAGTACTTCAACTGTCTCGGCTACTTCTCCCTCTACTGCATGTGGAAGATCCTCATCGTGAGTACTAGTGACTAAACATTAGTGATACTAAGAGAGCTCTCCCTCGACTGGGCCCGCACCTGGCACGGCAAGTACTTCAACTGTCTCGGCTACTTCTTCTCCCTCTACTGCATGTGGAAGATCCTCATCGTGAGTACCGCTACTGACTAAATATTAGTGATACTAAGAGAGCTCTCCCTCGACTGGGCCCGCACTTGGCGCGGCAAGTACTTCAACTGTCTCGGCTACTTCTTCTCCCTCTACTGCATGTGGAAGATCCTCATCGTGAGTACCGCTACTGACTAAACATTAGTGATACTAAGAGAGCTCTCCCTCGACTGGGCCCGCACTTGGCGCGGCAAGTACTTCAACTGTCTCGGCTACTTCTTCTCCCTCTACTGTATGTGGAAGATCCTCATCGTGAGTACCACCACTGAATAAACATTAGTGATAGCTGTCCTGATATAGTATATTACGTTACTAGGCCGGGAAGTACTGTTTTGCCAAACAAGCATGACAGTTCCCGCACGAGCAAAAGCTCGTGCGGGATTTACTTCTCGGCCGTGTATATTTTTCAGAATACTACTCAGAAAAGAATCATATTTTCAATCATAACGTAGTCCTTGCTCTCTCCTTCGAACATAACCTATTACAAACAGAAGAAAAATTTGCTACTGCTGGCAGTGCTGCCACTACATTTCTCTGAAAAGTAACCAATAAACAAGCATTAAACATCGGTTTGCTGCAAATCAGCTGATTTATTCGGCCAAGGCTAGATTTTTGTGTGTCAGTATGATGAAAAGTATTTTAACTTTCTCAGCTACTTCTTTTCTCTCTACTGCATGTGGAACATCCTCATTGTACCGCATTAGTGAACACAAGCATAGAGAAGAATCAAATAGAGGTCGCTTTTATATGGGTCTTCTGTTGCGCCCAAGTACTAGGTACAGTTTATTCCAGTTACAGTTACAGTTAAGTTACTAGTTACATCCAGTTACTAGCCACAGTTAAGTTAAATTATGAGAGGGCAGCAACGGTGCTGCTTCCCCGCTGGCCAGTGCTTGACACCCCCTGAACGCAACATTAGAAGATACCTCTGTTCGATTCTTCTCTGTGACACAAGATAGTTGTTATTTATTTGTTTATTAGTGTTAATAACTGTTGAGAAATATAGTAAAAAGATTTTTGGGCACTACCCACCTCTAGCTATGGCGTTTGTCCGATTAACAGCAATGAATTCCTGGTAGAGCTCTTGTCACCCATTAAACACTAAAAAATAAAGGATAAGAAAAACATTTCAAACGCCACTATTTACAACCCAAGAATTCGAGAAATCATAACAATTTTCATGTTATGTAGGGAGTCCTGAGATTTATTTTTATTTGTCCTTAATGGAGCGGAACGCGTTAGCAAGACTTGATCCGATCATTTTATAATGAGAATAAGGAAATAGTTGTGTGACATAATAAATAACTGCATCAGACCTATTTTCTAGCATATGCTCAGTTAGAAATCTGTTCTATACCACACATATTTATATTCAATGTTATCAGATTTTTTTTACATCCTCATTTATATCCGAATTACCATCAGCAATTATATTATGTTTCAAAACTTACTCCAAATTTCCTCTAGATCTTGTTGAATTTATCCATCAATGAAGAAGGTGAGGTAGGTTTGGATGGTGAATAGGTGAAGAAAACACTGATAATAATTTGAGGTTTATATCATTTTGGTAAAATGTACCAAAGGGTCATTCCATATCAACTCAACACAGTTTAAATTAAAAATTTACCTGACCATCTCAGATTTCAATGAAATTTGGTATACTGGTACACACCACTCAGACTAAGAAAAATACAAAATTTTAGCTTGATACTTCTACTAGTTTCAAAATTATGCCACGTTTAAGTTTTCAAAAAATGCTCAAAATCGACCCGTTTGTAAAATTTTAAATTGCTATAACTCCTCTCAAAATTAAGCTAGAGAGGTGAGAGAGGTGTCATTTTACAGCATTTTTAAAGCCCTTTCTAAAAATGCATAGTACTACAAAGGTCATAATAAAAACTTTTTTAACAATTTCAAAATCAAAAATTAAATTTTAAATTTCTCAAAATGCTCCGCTTTGAAAATTTTGAAAAAATTCTCAAATAGTCCATGTATAGTGGTTAACTGATGGTATAAATTTCATTAGGGGGTGCAAATGGGTTATTACAGAAAAATTCATTTGAAAACAGACTTGCACTAGAATTTCCACTATAATAACGTCTCATTGGGAAGGGATAGGAGTATTTATTTAATTATAGACAAATACTACATTTTAAAGCTAAATTTAATCATTAGAAAGATTCTGACATATATCATAAGTAAAAAAGCCATTAAAAAATAGTTAGGTGAAACTGGGCCACTATTTAACACATATTAAAAATAAATTGATAATGGCATAATGCTTTTAAGAATTGTAAGTACTATTGGGTAATTTAAAGTATTATTGTTAGAACTTTTTGGAGAACAATCAACTTATATTTGTAAGTGACATATCAAGATAAATTATTAATTTTTTTTTGTGTAAAAAAATTACCTAACTAATAAGTACGGTAATTGGATAGCACAATATTTCTATTCATTTCATAAATTAATTCATAAAATAAATAATTTGGGAGGTAATATAGCTTGTTTCATTGGAAAGATGTTACACTCCTCTTGTGAGGAGGTAGTGGTTGATAAGGATAAGGAGTGGTTAAATAAGTGATAGATTATTCATCACAACAAGTTGGCTCATGAGTTCTGCAGTGACGTGTCTCAACCTGTAGCAGTCTGCAAGTTGGAGACTGCAGCCTCTGCTGTTCACATGTTAGAGTCAGTTCAGAGTTTAGTCTCCAGTCAGTAACAAGTGGTGTAACAGTAACAAGTATCTATTAGAGAAAAAATATATTTGTTGAGAGTTAAAGTGTAAGTGTTGTGAGCAAAGTGAATGAGTGCTTGTGTAGTGATAGAGTAACTTAGTGCCTATTTCAGTTGTACTTATTTCTGTAGATCCGTTTGGTTTTACAATAAGACAGACAATATTTCTTAATAGATCAAATATTTTTGTCCAATAATGTAGATTAGTGAGTGAGTAATTTAATAATTTGTTTACAATTACTTCATTTGTTTAATAATTAACTGACAATATTCGTTTTTATTAATAAAACATTCCTCAAAATAAAACATTTTCATGGTTTTTAAAAATTAGTTGTTACGTCTACATATTTGAAGATTTTTAACGATATTTTCAATGACTTATTAATTAAGAATTGAAATGGAAAACAGGCATAGAACAATTAGATGTTTCAATCCTCTTTCAAAGAAAGATCATAGAGTAACAAAATCGCTTAGAACAGTAACCCAATGGATGCTTGAACATTTTCAAGATTTAAGCTTGCCTAAAGATGCTAAAGTATGTGACGTATGCAGAAAAGAGTTATCAACTCTAAAGAAAAATGAAGAAAGCAATCAAGCCAGTGCTAATTTTAGCCGAGAGCCAGAAATTATAAATAATTCTGATTCTGAAAATGACCCAGATTTCTAGCCTAAATCAGATGTTGTTCAAACACTTAATGCTTCTCTTCATGAACTTGGTGAATCACCGCTTGATTCAAAAAAAGTAAAATCAAAATGTTATGCTTCACAATAAATTGCTAAGATTAATTCAGCCATGAAACGTAAACTTTTTACTTCTATTCAAGACTCCTCTTCTGATGAAGCTCATGAAACGCTTGACGATTCAGTTTTGAAAAACCTAAAAGACCATTTCTCACACTGCACTTCAAGAGACAAAAAGTTAATGATATTAACATGCTTGCCTGTTTCATGGAGCGTAAGGAAAATAATGCGAGAATTCAATACACCAAATTACATGGTGAGGCAATCGAAGAAAATACTTAAAGATAAAGGTATTTTAGAAGGCCCTAATCAAAAACCTGGTAAGAGCCTGCCACCAGAAGTAGTAACAGCAGTACGGTCATTCTACGAGTCTGATGAAATCAGCCGAGTTTTACCTGGTAAAAAAGACTGTGTATCTGTTAAGACCGAGACAGGTGATAAAGCCGTACTACCCAAACGATTAGTGTTGTGCAATTTAATGGAGGCCTATCGAACCTTCAAAGATAAAAATCCTACAATAAAAATAGGATTTTCAAAGTTCGCAGAACTAAGGCCAAAAAACTGTGTGCTGGCAGGTGCTAGCGGTACCCATTCCGTGTGCGTTTGCACTATACATCAGAATTTAAAATTGATGTTAGAGAACGCAAAAATTAGCTCAATAACTAATGGTGAGCTGCTTACATATAAACACTGTATTGCCAAAGCACTTTGCAACCCTGCCTCCATTAGTTGTTTCTTTGGTGAATGTTCAACCTGTCCAGGTACAGATTACATAAAAAAGTTATTGGAAGAAAGTTTTGAAGAAAAAGGTATCGAAAAAGTAACTTTTCGTCAGTGGCTATCAGTTGATAGATGTAATTTGGAGACAATAGAAAAATCAACTTCAGAGTTTATTGAGTTATTTGTTCAAAATTTGTCAGCATTAATCAGACATGACTTTATTGCTAAAAGTCAAAGCTCCTTTCTGTCTCACTTAAAAGAGAATCTTGAGAGCTCAGAGTACCTTGTCATGTGTGACTTTTCCGAGAACTATAGCTTTGTGCTTCAAGATGAAGCGCAAAGCTACCACTGGAACAGTGGTCAATCAACTGTCCATCCATTTGTGATCTATTATAAAAGGGAAGGAAAAACCAAACATGTAAGCTTTGTTATCATTTCCGAAGTTTTAGAACACAATACCATAGCAGTGTATTGTTTCCAAAAGAAACTGATAGAATTCATGAAAGATAAATTTGGAGACAACATATCTCGAATATATTACTTTTCTGATGGGTCCGCCGCACAATATAAAAACAGGAAAAACTTTACCAACCTGAGCTTTCACTCAGAAGACTTCAAAATTGACGAAGAGTGGCACTTCTCAGCAACTGCTCATGGGAAAAGTGCCTGTGATGGTGTTGGAGGAGTTGTAAAGAGATTAGCCGCCAGAGCCAGTTTGCAAAGGCCCTATGATGACCAAATTCAAACTCCATTCCAACTGTACGAGTGGTCAATGCAAAATATATTTGTGGCAAATTTTGTTTACGTTACACAACAAGAGTATATTGAAACTGAGAGGCACCTAGAAAATCGGCTAAAAAAATCTATAACGATAGACGGAACACAGAAACTCCATGCATTCATTCCTATGCCTTCTTGTAATAGCAAAATTAAAGTAAAAGTTTTTTCAGAATCCACTGAATTTAAGATTGAAACTGTTACAACGATTCAAGATCGTTTAAGTTTAGCAGAAGTCAGTGGGTATGTTACAATCGTCTATGACAACAACTGGTGGCTGGCTTATGTACTAGAAAAAGAAGAACTCAATGATGAAGTAAAAGTTTCATTTTTAAACCCAACTGGTCCATCGCCTAGCTTCTCTTTCCCAAGAAGACCGGATATTCTTTGGCTTCCTGTGACACATGTGCTAACTAAAGTAAATCCTATAACCCCAACCGGCCGAACTTATAAGTTGTCACATGAAGAACAGAAAAAAACCATCGAAGCCTTCACCGACTTTGACAAAACTTTTTAGAAATGTTAAAAAAGGCTGCCAGTAATAATGTAAGTAATTATGTTCATTTAATAATAGTTTTCCCTGAAATGTGTACATAGCCAAAGTGAATTTAATATAAATATATGGTTTTAAAACTTAACAAAAATACTATGTGTCAAATAGTAGCCCAGTTTCAACTAACTATTTTTAATGGCTTTTTTACTTATGATATATGTCTAAAGCTTTCTAATAATTAAATTTAGCTTTAAAATGTAGTATTTGTCTATAATTAAATAAATACTCCTATCCCTTCCCAATGAGACGTTATTATAGTGGAAATTCTAGTGCAAGTCTGTTTTCAAATGAATTTTTCTGTAATAACCCATTTGCACCCCCTAATGAAATTTATACCATCAGTTAACCACTATACATGGACTATTTGAGAATTTTTTCAAAATTTTCAAAGCGGAGCATTTTGAGAAATTTAAAATTCAATTTTTGATTTTGAAATTGTTAAAAAAGTTTTTATTTTGACCTTTGTAGTACTATGCATTTTTAGAAAGGGCTTTAAAAATGCTGTAAAATGACACCTCTCTCACCTCTCTAGCTTAATTTTGAGAGGAGTTATAGTAATTTAAAATTTTTCAAACGGGTCGATTTTGAGCATTTTTTGAAAACTTTAACGAGGTGTAATTTTGAAACTAGTTGAGGTATTAAGCTCAAATTTGGTATTTTTCTTAGTCCATACGGGGTGTGCCAGTATACCAAATTTCAATGAAATCTGAGATGGTCAGGAAAATGACTGTGTTGAATTGATATGGAATGACCCCAAAATGTTGACACACAAAACCAGCATTGGTATTGTTTGTTCCCAGTATTGGTATTTTGTGGGTGACAAAATCCAGGGAACCCCCAAACCTCAACCTCAGATAACTTCCCCCTACCTATCCTATCAGCAGTCTCTGTAGAATGTATATAGTGCAATATAGACAATAATAGACAAGTTAGTGACATTCTTTGGATTCTGGAAGGAGGAAACTGTTCTTCTTCTTCCTTCCTAGCTTACAATGAACTCCCTACTAACTGAAGAAGGAGCCAGTGACTTTGAAAATTTATTTTGTTTTAGTGTTTTATGTTTTGTGTGTGCTCTTCAGCAGTTTTAACCACCAGGTAAGCCTACTGATTCCCCTGTCCTACCTTGATTTCTTAAGAAATAGTCAGCTGTATTTATCTTTTTGCAGTCCACCATCAACATCGTGTTTGACCGGGTGGGCAAGAAAGACCCGGTGACGCGAGGCATGGAGATCGCTGTCCATTGGATCGGTATCAACATCGACGTCGGCTTCTGGTCCCAGCACATCTCCTTCTTCCTCGTCGGATGTATCGTCGTCACTTCCATCAGAGGTCTACTGTTGACCTTGGCTAAGGTATGTTGTTTTCACTGATGTTAGCCTCGTCGCTTTCAAGAATCAGTCTGTAAAATCTTGACTATTGTTGTTTATGATCTTAATATTTATCTTCAGTCAGGATTCATGTTGAAATTTGGTCGCTGAATATTTTCCTTTGTCTCCGACGGTTTTAAAATAAGAAAACAGTCTTATGAAAAATGGTTGACTCTATGTTCACTGAATTTGACCCTTTCTTAATATCTTGAATGGTCTTGATTGTGAGTTGGTTGCATTTCATAACTATACAAAAATACAAAGCTAAAAATTAAAAAAAAAGATAAATTTGATTGGGAATTCATCGACATTCCTAGGTTAAGATTTAAATTTAGTAGAATATAATGACAATGTAATTATAAAACATAAGTAATTATAAAATCCAGAAGAGTAGATGACCACAACAAGGTTAGTTTTTTTTACCTAAAATTTATTTTTAGGAATAACTGTAATATTGGATTCAGTGTATAATTTAATGGTCAATAAAAATGTACTAACCTTTGCCCTTTTTTTGATGAAAGGTTTTCTATGAAACAAGTATAAGCATCTATTAGGTCAATAAAATTTATCTCTTGGTATGCCAAGATTCCTGCTCTTACCTACTTCATTAATAAAACAATATTTGTTACATTAAATTTTTTTTATTTGAATTAAATTTTTACTGAGTTAAACTAAAGCATGATTTAAGAAAGTTGAATTTATGTTTACTTTCATTTACTTACTTTTCTGTTACAGTTTTTCTATGCAATATCTAGCAGTAAGTCTTCAAACATCATCGTTCTGATCCTCGCACAAATCATGGTAAGTTACAAGTATACATAAAACCCAGGAGTATTTAGTAAAAAAATTGTTTATTTGATTTTTGCTTAGGGCGATTGCCAGGAATTGATTAGGAAATGTATAGGAAAGCAGACTTACCTTGAAAATAAGCCCACAAAACACATATGGTTTCACACAAAACTGGAAATTTTTGTGGCCAATGACCACTTTATCAACCACAAGAGAAATGGCAGTTGAACAGATGAAATTGAGTCTATTTACGATATTTACATCAGGTTTGCCATCATAGCTGATAAGCTACTCCACACCAGATCTTCAGATGAATTAGCTATGTAACTTTCATTTCAAAACAAGCAAATCCTAGACAAGAGGTTTTTGTTTCACCGATATAATCTATTGTCAAAGAATACTTCTAATGAATGGTTTTTAAACGAACAAGGACTAGGTTAACTTACGTGATATGTTTTTATTGAAACTAACCTGACACAAATGGTTAACCACTCACAAAACTTTATCCTGTAAATTTCCTGTTGCAGGGGATGCATTTTGTTTCGTCCGTCCTTCTGATGCGGATGAACATGCCTCCCGAGTACAGGATAATCATAACACAAGTCCTCGGTGACCTTCAGTTCAACTTCTACCACAGATGGTTCGACGTTATATTTCTAGTCAGTGCTCTTTCATCAATAGGTTTCTTATATCTGGCACATAAAAGGGGCCCTGTGGACAAATGCTGACGATGTTGCATTTACGCGGGTATTCTGTATACTATTGTGTATATTTATACATGTGAATAACATTTATACAAATCTTGTTTCCTGTTGATTTTTTTATCCCTTATACATACCCCTGAATTTATTACTTTTATATGAGGTTCATTTTGAAAAGCTCTGGGTTGTAAAGATCTGGTAAAAAAGAAGGTCTGGTAATCTTGTGTGCTTTTGTGCGTGAGAATTAGTGCTAGTTTGCTGAAATATCTCAAAAGGGGCTATGATGATTTCCATCAAATGCTAATAAGTAGCTATTTTATAGCTCATTAACAGGTTCTTGAAGCACGTCATTGAAGCACGTTTGCTAGTAAAAATTCAGTTCAAATAAAAGGTGAATTTCAAAATTGAACATTTTAACATGGGGCCATATAGGTTGAGCAAATTGGCAATGAAATTACAACAAAAATGTAAACATAAACAAATTTAATGCTAGAGCTATTCAATCATATGTTTTTTAACAGCAAAGAGGATGAGATTCAAACATTCAATAAAACCGGGGAAATAACTACCTACTGATCTTTTAAATAACAAACAACAAACTTAAATCCAAACAAAGATGTTAATTACTACTTGATACTCAAATCATGGCTTGAACAGGTGGATAAACATTTATAGAACAAAAATTCCTTTTGTATAAAACATTTATTCATAACCTCAGTACATTTTAAAAAGGTTAAAAATATTTACTAATGGGTTCTCCTAACGCTGCCTCCAACTCCTGCACAACATTTCTACACGTTTTCTCCACATTCTCATCTTCGTCTTCCAAGAGTTCGGCCAAGAAAGGAACTGTTTCCGGGAGCAGAGGCAGGAACTCCTCGCCGAGTTTCTTGGCGATCTCACAGACGGCCAACACCCCTCCGATACGCACCTGAAATGGAAATTTGAAATGTTATTTTCCAACGCTCGAACCCAATGAGAGACACATTAACATTTATAGGACGAAACTGAGCGTCTTCTAATGTTGGAAAGATTTTTAAATCGACTGGAGAAGTCGAGGTGTCGTGCCTAAACGGCAATATCGGCTCACCAGTGAGGAGTTGTGGCGGGTCTTGAGCAGGATCTGGTAGTTGAGGTGTTTCCACAGCGTGTCGTCCGCCGCACTCACAGCCATCTGGGTCAGACAGGGGATCACCAGCCGCGCCGCCCGCTCCCGCATCCCCTCCTCTCCGCCCAGGGGGTTCTCCAGCTGGGGGCAGGAGACAATGTTACAGTACGGCAATGAGACAGGTACATTAGGGAGGTTTGAAAAAACAAAATTTTGAAATTTAGAATCGTAATAGGTCTCTAAAGTTGCAAAATAGCATGTAGAATACTGAAAAAATAACTTTCAAAAATTATTTATGACCTTTCAATTGCGCAATGATCTTGAAGTTTAACATGTAAAACTCCTTAAGAGAGTAAGTGATTAATCGTAATTTGGTTTATGCAAGTCATTGATAATCGTACAAAAGTTTTGCAATGAAAAATGGAAAGAGCTTTTTAAAACGTTTTGAAAAATGGTATGTATAATTTGTTCAAATACACCATACAATTATTTACTTAATAAAACCAAATTACGACTCAAGTTCGAGTAGTGGTAACTCCTCGAGTAATTACTCGAAAGTCAAGAACTCGCCCACCCCTACAATTTTTCTCATCCTAAGTTTCTCAACACAACCGTACGTACCTGGTCGACGATGGGCTGCATCAGCGTATCAAACCGCTCCTTGTTGATGAAGTGACTCGCATCATGCAGGAACACCGTATGAAGCGCGCACAGCACGGCGTCGACCAGCTCCGAGGCCGCGGCGTCGCTCCACGTTAGCGGCTGCTTCGCCGCGTTGTTCTCGTCCAGCAGCGCGGCGGCGTTCGCGAGGAAGTAGTGCGCGAACGAGACAAACAGCCCCTTCAGAGACTCGGCGACGCTGCACGTCAGCCTGGGGGGAGGAGGAAATGATTAAATAAATTGTACAATTTTTTTATATTGTAGTAGTTATGTCTGATGATGAAATAATAGTGGTTCAACAATGCCGCAGATCTTTTCCCGTGGACATTATTTCCCCTGGAGAGCCATTTTTGACCTACTTAATTTAGTAATAAGTAAAAAACTAAATATTTGACCTCCTAGATCAGATTGATTAAATTTAGCAAATGTAAAGATCGAGATCAGACGGGGACAGTTTTAAGTACTTAATTTCTTAATTTTTACTCAAGTTCTAAAATCAATGTCGATTCACAAGCGACTAGAGCACTTACTTGTAAAACGTGATCGACCGATCCCTGTGACCCTCCGACTGGAAGGCCCAGTTGAATATCTTGTAGTAGAACGGGCGGAAGGTGGACTCGGACAGTTTGAAGACGAGAGCGACGATAGCCTTGATGACGGCCGGTTCGACGAGGGCCACATCCTCGGGCGAGGGGGACGTCCCCCGGAAGTCGAGCGCGGTGAGGAAGAAAGCCGACAGTTCCGGCGTCAGGTCGTGGCCGGACTTGAAGCTCTCGGCCAGCAGGGAGAGCAGGGGCGCCACCGCGGGGACGTCGGACGCGACCAGCCGCCCGTAGCTCTCGGACACGGCCGGCAACAGAGCCCGCAGCGGCACTTCCGACGAGATCTTCTGTCTGGGAGTGAAAGACGGGTTGAATTTTTGTTTGAGAAATCGTTGGCAAATTTAACATGAAGCAAAGGATCCCAATAAAGCAAGTATGCAATCAGTTTATTTGGTGAAAGTGAAAGCTTTGGGCTAAGAAACGTACCAAAAGTCAACAGTGCAATAGTCTGCTTCATATTTAAATATTTTACTAATAATTTTTAACCAACCACCCTTGAAATGCTTCATGTCAACTCCAATCATCCTTTCAACTGATGACTCGTAATTGATTTAGATTTTAAAGCCTTATGCATCTTTAAAGTCGAGAAAAAATTTTACCATACTGATCAATTTTCTCAATTTAATACAAGAACTGGGAATTACAGACACACAAAATAGAAACAAAACCATTGATAGCTACCGACCTGATGTTTTTGATCTTCTGCAAGACGGGCTGCACCTTGGCGTTGTCGCTGTGTCGGCCGCACTCGACAGACAGAACACACAGTCGCTGCAGCAGCCGAGCCAGGTACGGACTGAGGAAGCCGGCCAGACTGTCCACGATCTTGTGTACAGCTGAGACTGTACTCAGCAGCAGCAGGTCTCCACTGTGGACGGATAAGATTAAAAAAGTTTATTTGTTTTGAGTGCAGAGTATTGTACGCTGAATGGCATAAAAAAATACATTAGTAAAATACATCGTAAATTATAACTGTGGAGCTGATCCCCACATTGCCTACTTCAAAAGGACTGGAGAACTAATATGGTAGGTCAAAGGTGTCATGAGCCCAACATCTCGCACATCCCGGCGACCTCCTGGAGGTAAGAGCATAACTCGTTGTTGGCCAAAGTCAGAGGAGGCAGATTGTCAGAGGATTGTTAATTTATAGCCCAATGTTTGAAGCTTTATCACAGGAAGACTGGCTGTTTCATTTTCAAGATCATAAATTTATAACCCAATAAACAACGGCAGCTGGACCATAAACGACTCATGAAAAATCCAAAGACTTTTCTCCGGATCGCTCCGGCCACATCCGTACTGCAGTTTCGTACCTGGTGACACTGACGTCGGCGGCCATGACAGCCAGCAGAGCAGGCACGAGGGCGGGCAGGTGGACGATGGCGTGGGCTCCCATCGTGTGGCACAACTCCCCGGCACACAGCACGGCCGACGCCAACACCGGGTCTCCCACACTGCGGCGCTTGATCAGCTTCACCGCCGCCTTGAACACCTGCGCGGACATACCGTGTGTTTGAAATGATTCAGGCGGTGAAAAGGAACTTAACCAGCTTTCATCACTTTAATTGAATTATATTTATGAGTCGAGAAACAATTGTGCTTTTGATCAAAATAATAGAACTTAGAAAGGTTTTTCGGTTACCCACATAACTAGGATTTAATATCCTCCCAAACAAAATTTTAAATGGGTACACTAAAAAAATTTACGCATTACTCATAGCAACATGAGCTATTTGAACTAATTTTTTTATTATCATTGCTAGTTTTTAAATGGAATTTGTCTAAATCATTTTTTTTTATTTCTTGATTTCATTATAGAAAAAATTCTCTCAAGTTGCTCTGGATGAAGTTCCTGTCCAATTAACTGAGTTTCCTTCTCAGTTCAATTTGATTTGTTGCTATAGATTTGAAATGTTCTGTGAAACCCTTATACATTTAAAAAAAAAAAAAATAAACTGGCTTTTGCTAGTTTCAGAAACTAATACTGGGTACAGCTACAAAAGTTGTTATGATTTGGAGGCAGGGTCGTTACTGTCTAAAGTACCCTCACAGGATTTTCCTGTGGAGATGCAACCCCAGCTTCCTGAACCACCAACAAAAATAAACCTGCTACTACACCCCACACTTACCGGCTGAAACTCCTCCGGATGTTCAGCCGCCAACTGTCGCGCCAGAAACTTGACACAGAGCAGAGCGGTCTGCTGCACCACCGCCCCCGCGTTGTCGTCCTCCGCCTCGCCTCGCGCCAGACCCAGCAGAGTGGGCAGCAGCCGCAGCAGCAGGGGCGGGTCCATGGGGTGGGCCTGCTGCAGCCGCCAGGTCAGCAGCTCTAGCGCCTTCACACGTAGCGGCACCAGCGGGTGGGTCAGCAGCGAGGACACAACGGAGAGGAACATGTCCCCTGGCAGCAGGGCGTTGGTCTACAACATGAATGACAATAACCTGTCTCAAATTGAAGCTAAGAAAATTATTTAAAGCAGACAACTCACAACTCAAGTATGACTTCAGATCGGGGGGAAAGTCGACGATTGGGCTTCCTGATTGGTTTGCTCTGTTGCATTAAGTTAATAATTACAACTCAAATCTAACCCCCTCAGTTAGAACATCTCAGTTAGGCCCTACTCTTATAATAATTATTTTCAGAACACACCTGTCTGATAAAATCTACAAATTTTTCTTGAAATCTTGTAAATTTCAACAAATATTGATTCTCTATCTTAAAAAAGTCCCTTGTCTTGTTAAAGTAAACCGCTTTCCACTGTGCCTAAGCCCGCTGAATTGAGGCCATATGCCTTGGATAATAAACAGCATCGACCACCAAATACGCTTCAAGCAATTTAAAACAAACCTCGAATTCAAAACTTTACAACCTAAATAGTAACAGTCTCTCTTTCCTCTTCCTTGAAAAAGAATCTGGACCAAAAACTTTCCACAGAAATTGGACCAAAAGATTGGACTCCTTGTGTTATTTATATCTGGTAGAATATTTAGCCATACTAGCCCCATTAAAGTCATAGTTTATTTGTCATGCATTAAATTGAATGTCAGGCCTCAATCTTAATTTGAGAATTTTATCATCGATTCTATTTTCACGATATACATCACCTAAAGCACCACCGTATTACTTTACCTTGGTATTACAAAAACCAAGGTAAGGTAAGGTAAGGTAAGGTATTACAATACCTTGGTCAGAACGTCAAAGCAGATGTTAAACATCGACTTCCAGTATTTTGCGGAGGGTTGTCCTCCAGAACTCTCCACTTGTTTTGACACGCTCTGTGTGAATGTCAATATTCCTTCGAACAGTTGTTGAAATATGTCTTTCAGATCTTGGATCTCTTCAAGGGTCAAAGTGGCGACCTGAAAAATATTCGTCAAATTGGTATTGAAAAGTTAAAGGAGACTGATGGAAAATACCAGAAAAATTTATTGAATGTTTTGTTCCACAGTATCCTGAAAAAGTTTGATTTGACCTAAATGCAAGAAAAAGTGTGATACTTCATACCGACAAAAAATAAACATAGTAATGCATAGTTCCATCACAATCCATTATCTCACCAATTAAAATGCACACACACTTGAGTCTTAACAGGTTTAGCAGTACAAGTAAACCACGAGTTCGTAGTTGGTTTCAAAAATGATAATTTGACATTTAGTTAGTTGCTTAACTTAATCACAGTTTTTCCACTTCTTACGTTTTGATTTGCTGTCTAACGTTATTTAAATGGACAAAAACTTAAATTTGTGGATTTCCAAAGAATTAGTGATGTGCGATTTGCGAACGAATCGTTCAATTTGAACGACTCATCGAGTAAATCAAATGAATCATGGTTCATTTTTCAAAAGAATTGATTCGTGGCACGAATCAGTTGCAGAAAAATATGCCGCAAACGACGCGCCGGTTTTTTTCATAATTCTGCGCGTCAGTCAATTGTGTTTTGAGCAGGTTTTGAGTCTAATTTCGTGCAGGACAAAGGAAAGGGCATTGATAGTTTGGTGAGGGGCGAGGGGTGCGGGGGAGGATGGAAATATAATAAGGAGACGTGAGGGGCAAGGCGCTCGCTCATTGGTTTGCATTTGCGCGGTAAAATATTTCCACCAATCACACAAAACGTCAAAATAGCTTTCCGTTTTGATTTCTTTTTAGCTGAATCGACTTCAACTATCGGTTGATGATTAGACTTCAACCATTGACTATGAATGTAGAAGTCAACTATGACTTATACATTCATAGTCAATGATTCAACTATCAGTTCGCGATTGTTTCTATTTATTATTAATTTTCAATATACCTATCAGACTCAGACTGCAGCAATATTTTGCTTTCAAACTGCAGTGTTTAGGGTTGCACCATTGGCTTCGTCTTGAAGAATTGCCATTTTTCCTTTCTTAATAACTTAATAATAATAAAGACTTTACTATATTACTATATTGGATACAGATTACAAAAGCAAACGGAAGTAGTCAGGGCGTGGAACGAAGGAGGGGAGGAAGGGGAAAAAGGGTGAGGGGGTGGTTAGGGAGGGAGAGAGGAGAAGCACGTGACAGGTAGAGAATGTTGAGAAAGGAGACAGAAAACTGTTTAATCATTGACTTTATACCTAGCAATATGGTTTAATGTTTAAAAATGCAGCTAAACCAATCAATTTTAGGTTAGAAATAGTTTTAATACACCTTAAAATTAATTAATTGTAATTAAACATTTAAAAACCACTTTATATTCCTTAAAAACCGATTAAATTCGACGTTATTTAGTAAGCAGTGGTTAGTGAGTCAATGAATCAAAAGAATCAACTCAATTTTCGATTATTTGGAACTGAGTGATTCAAATGAATCGATTCACCAAAAAGAATCGAACTGCGCATCACTACAAAGAATTTATGGGTTCACACATCGACTTGAGACCCTCAAAAGGCAAATCTAGACATTAAAAGCTTTCGAACACATGTAAACATCAACTTTGACCCAATAGTTTTGTCATAAACTTCTTAGCAACACTTTCACACGTAGAGCTTATTCAACGTGAAGACACAAGTGCAAACGCAAGTGTTGTAAGATGTTTTACAATTACAAACTGCGTGTCATAAGCTTCTTAGCCAAACTTGAATTATTCTTATAATACAAAAAAAGAATAGGAAATACTTATCAATATATGATAACAGATATTGTACATACAAGGCATGTTTATAATTTCTTAATTAACATATTAAATATTGTTGATTTACTGGATGTAAATTCAATGTGAAGACACAAGTGGAAACGCAAATGTTGTAAGATGTTTTACATTTACATTCAGTAAGATATATTCAGAGACAGACCAGTCTGAGGAACTGCTTGGAAGACAGCAACAGGGAGAGGAAGGTGAGCCCCGTGTACGTGTAGTGTCTCAGCTGCTTCTCCGTGGCCCTCTCCACGTCAAACAACGCCCCCACGCTGCTCTTCTTGAACACTTGAGCTTTCTTGTCCCCTGGAAATATTCGACAATTAAAAAATATACCTAATTATATCAAGCTTATGACGTATTTCATGAGTAGAAGGATTTTCAAGCTATGTAGTACAGGGATAATTTTGACACTGAACTCGACTTGCTAAGATGTGGATTTTGCAGATCAGATCAGTTGAGTGAGAATCATTACACAGCCCAAAAACCTAGAATTAAATATCTGGAAAATAGAAAAATCACTTGGAATATTTAATTTTGTAGAGAAATATGCTCAGTGGATTTGAGAACCTGCATATAAATGAATGTGATTCATCATTTGCAATGTAAAAGTCTTAATAATCCAGGAAGGTCATAAATATGTTTAAAGTATTACTGCTTTCACTTACACTTCCAGGAATAAAATTCCTACTAAGAAGAAATCTTTTAGTGCATATGTGAATTTAACAAAATCAAGTTACTCAAATTATTTCCTCAAATGATTAATTTTTTTAAATACCTTTCTGCGTGGGCAGCTGACAGAGGTAGGCCATGAGGTTGCAAGCGGCCGAGAGGATGGTGGCGGGGGGGAACTGATGGCAGAGTTGCAGACAAGCTTCCAGCCGCTTGGGAATGGACCCCGGCTCCTTGCCTGCGGACAGCGACAATCTCCTCACGATACGAATAAACTTGCACAGTTACAACCATTTATGGGGAACCAAATTTAAATAAAAAGGAATAATACTCATCTGAAATTTAATCGTTTTGATACTTTTTTGCATTAAAACATTTTTCTGGGTACCTTAAAATTTAATATTTAAACAATACTAAACAATTAGAAGCTCTAGCTCTTTAGGTAAAAAAGACTCAAATCCCTTTTCAATCTTTAGTTGATCGTCAGAAAATGATGCTAAACACTGATTTTTCCACCCGCCCCGAGCGCGGGGGGCCGCAGGGTGGACAGCAGCTTGGTGTACAGAGGCACTCACCCATGGGGGTGTCCGTGACACTACCCACGGAGGTGTATGGATGGAGGACTTGACACTCACCTGCGGAGGTGTACGGGTGGAGGACATGACACTCACCCAAGGAGGTGTCCGGGTGGAGGACGTGACACTCACGGAGGTTTCTAGGTGGAGGACGTTACACTCACCCGCGGAGGTGTCCGGGTGGAGAACGTGACACTCACCTGCGGAGGTGTCCGGGTGGAGGACGTGACACTCACCCACGGAGGTGTCCGGGTGGAGGACGTGACACTCACCCACAGAGGTGTACGGGTGGAGGACGTGACACTCACCCACGGAGGTGTCGGGGTGGAGGACGTGACACTCACGGAGGTGTCTAGGTGGAGGACGTTACACTCACCCGCTGAGGTGTCCGGGTGGAGGACGTGACACTCACCCGCGGAGGTGTCCGGGTGGAGGACGTGACACTCGAAGGCCAGTGCCAGGAAGGCCCAGAGCGCAGGGGGCCGCAGGGTGGACAGCAGCTTGGTGTACAGAGGCACCCGGCGATGCTCGGGCACGTCCAGCAGGGCACCCGCGAACACCCGCAGCACAGCGACTGTCTCCGGTGTCAGCTGGGCCTCTCCGGTGTCCTGGGTGGCCGCCTCTGTCTGGGGACACAGAAACTTATAAGAGAATTCAATGATTGTATAAGAAGTTCATATAACTAATCAGAGTGTGAGACTCTGGATTTTGTAGGTACCTAAAAAAACCCAAAAAAGGAATGCCATTACGCTAGTGAAAAGAAATGAGAAGGAAAAAAACATAAGAGAATACCAAGAAGGTGTTTACATCAAGCTAAACAAAATAAAATATTTTTTCAAAAAAGAATATTTGGAAAAGAAATCTAACAAGGAAGAATTTTCTTAAGGATTCAGTGAGCTTGAAAGTGATCAGTGAGCTGATCCATGCTTACGGTGGGATCTCACAGACAAAGGAACAAATGAGAAAAGTAAAGAAACGGAAGATGAATGAAATGTAAATGATAAAGTACGCTACAGTGAAAAATTAAACTTGATTTTGGCATGGAAATATGATATGAGACTCAGAGAAAAAATATAAAACTCTAAGTAAAACAAAATTTGAAACATAACACTTAAATTTTTTTCAATTAAGACATCAATATTGGAAAGCTTCCATATTGCTTAGTGAAAATTATATTCAAATTTAAAGGTTTTAAACGTCCTTCGATACTTTACAGTTCTTTAAGTATTTTGGACAGTTTTACAAAGAATCCTTTGGGACAGAGGTCCGGTGTCAAGATGACAAGATACAAGCTTAAACCCATAATCTACTTCGGCAAGGTTCATTCTCTTCCCATCTAGAGCTAGTTTACTTTAAAAAGGGAATGCCTCCCTTCGTTCCTGGTAGTCATCACAGAAGTCTCAAATGGCCTTGTCATGAGGCACACTTCTCTTATGGGGACTTTGAAATCCCCCAATAAATACAGAGGCAAGGATCAATAATTCCTTCTTTTTAGGCTATCTTACTCATTTCATACATTTAACCTGAGGACTGGGACCAAAGATATTCTCGTATATTTAAATTTACGAGCAAGGTCAATAAGATAAATGATTAATGAAGATGAAACTTTAAAACAATAACAAACAAACTCACAAAGGACAATAATGTCCAACTGCAGACAGACTGTTGTTCTAAAAAATCAAACTTTGAATAAAATGTAATAGCTGAAATTAGTATTTCTACTTACCATCATCAGAACAGGTACAATTGTTTCTACAATTTTAGAGATGATCTGGAAGCTGTATGCGTCGTCTTGCCTCAAAACGGACGATCCCATAAAAGTGAAAATCGGCATAATGGAATGGAGAACACGGTCCTAAAACGCAACAAATATACTAGCCTAATACTATATGATAAAACAAAATAGATTTTTAATACGAATTAGGAGCAAAAATGTATAACTAAACAATTTTTTATATTTTTTATACTAATCAAGGCATTCGTTTTTTCTTTGCTACAACCAATTCAAAATCACTAATAGGAAGGAACCTTCTTTTAAAATCACTTTTTCTGGAGTTAAGGTTTAACACAAGAATCAAAATCAAAATCAAATCAAATCAAATCAAATCAGCTTTATTTCGGAAAATATTTACAATACAAGTATCAGTCATAGCGCACATTTTTTTTACAAATTAAATATTTACAAATAAATTAAATTGACTTGGCTATGATACATAAGAAATTTCTCTCACATAGGCATTACAGCCCGTGCGTGAGAGAGTGTGTCGTTATCATGCTTAGTTTTTTTTTTAAATAGTTTTTGAGCTGAGAATTTAAAGAAAGCATAAAAAATAATGGAAATCACATCTCAAAGTTAAAACAAAAATAATGAAGAATGATTTTTTTTTTAACAAGGCAACTATATTCTCGTTGTTTTGTATTCTTGGTGCAACTTGATAAGGACAGACAGACGGACAAAGGTATGTATGGACCCCCCCGCCCCCCTCCCCGCCAGTGGACAAACGGACCCGACTCACTCCGCACACTCACCAACGCTCACTCTCACTCGCGAGCACACACATACATACACACACATACACACGCACACACACACACACACACACACATACACACACACACTCCCACAACAAACCTCGCATACCCGCAAACTCACACCAGCACATCCCATTCACTCACAAATTCAAGCATTCACAGCATACCGGTTCGTTATCGTCTATATACAGAAGTGATTAAATTATCTGAATGTTCTCTTCCAATCGAGTGTAGCCAGTTATTGATTTTTACTTTAAAGACTGAAAAAGATAAATCCATGTTTTTTAATGAGTTTGGAAGATTTTTGTACAGGACGTGAGATACATAAAATGAATTAGTTGTTGAAAAAGTTTTACTTAATTTTGGCATTTGAATTCCTGCACTTTCTTTGCTTCTGGTAAGATAATCATGACTTGGAGTTTGAAAAATGCTAGATGAATTTTTATATAAATTACAAAGAACTGCTCGAATAAAAAGTTGTCTAACGTCTAGAACTTTGACTTCATCGAACAAAGCGTCCGTCGGATATCGCCGGCACCTTCTCATTGCTGCCTTGAGGATGGATTTTTGTGTGACTGATAAAGGTTTGATTGTTGAATTGTACGCCCCACCCCAAGCCAATATCCCTCCCTCTAAAATAGACTGTGCATATGCAAAGTAAATTGTTTTGATTTCTTTTAATGTTAAAATGTTACTGAGTTGGTGGAAAGCATAAATTAATTTCCTGAGTTTGTTATTAATAAATCTAACATGTGCATTCCATGACATTCTACTGTCCAACATAACACCCAAGTATTTATATGTATGAACTCTTTCAATAGATTCGCACCCACAATTTAATGAATCAGTGTTTCCGCAAACATGAAGTTTGAGACTGGTTATTCTTGTATCTGACCTATCTCTTAGAGCTATTGGCATACATTTGGTTTTTGATATGTTAAGTGTTAATAAATTTTGATCAAACCAAGATTTAATTGTTGATAGATCTCTCAATGCTGAATGAAAAACTGAATCCCAGTTGTCACCTTCATGTAAAATTGCTGTATCGTCAGCAAAGAGATACAATTTACCTGAAATATTTATTTTGGCCAGATTGTTTATGTAGATTAAGAACAGTAAAGGACCCAACGTACTACCTTGAATAACCCCGTAATCTATGTTTTTAGTTTCACTAATGACCCCATTTATTGATGTTACTTGTCTCCTACTCTCAAAATAACTCCTAAACCAATTGTATGCCATACCCCCAACCCCTATTACATTTAGTTTTTCCAGCAATATCTGTCTATCTATCGTGTCAAATGCCTTAGCTAAATCTAAAAATAATATTTGGCAACGTTTATTTCTGTCAAGAGCTGAATTAATATCTGTAGTAATTTTGAAGAGCGCGTCTGAAACACTTTTGGATTTCCTGAACCCAAACTGATTTTCGGTTATTAATCTGTTTGTTTCCAGGTAATTAGAAAGTTGGTCTTTAATTACTTTTTCTAAAACCTTTGAAAAAACACTAAGTAAACTAATCGGGCGAAAATTTGATTTAACTGTAATGTCATTTGATTTGTAAAGAGGAATAACTTTGGCAATCTTGAAAGCGTCGGGGAACACGCCGGACACAATGCTAGAATTTATGATATGAAGTAACGGTCCACACAACGACTGGAAATGTTTTTTTAAAAAATCGGCCGATATGCCGTCGCAGCCGGGGGCTGAGCCGCCGCGCAGGCCCGAGACGTAGTGCAGTAACTGGTCCTTAGTGATGGTGTGGAAAGTTAAGTTATTGTCTATAGTATAGTCTGCGTCGTTGACGACAGGTGGACCAGTCGAATTGATTTTAGTGGCCAAGTTGCTGCCAACTTGGGAAAAATATTCATTGAATTCGTTGGCCACCTGCCGCCTTAAGTCACCTCCGTCCTTGTTTTTGTTTGCAGTAAATTGTTCAAGTGGAAAAACGTCTTTTTTCACTATTCTACCTGAAATTTCATTGACAGTACTCCAAAACATCTTAGGGTTATTTGCTGAACTGTTTAATTTAGATCTGTAATAATTATTTTTCGTATTATGGATAAGAACATTAAGTCTGTTTCGATAGCTTATATAAAAATGCCTCAAATCAACATTGAAAGGTTGAGTTTTTAATCTTTTACTTAATTTATCTCGAGTTCTAATTGATTTTATCAGTCCCTCGGTAATCCACGGCTTTAATTTTTTTAGTCGATGAGATTTTTTAGATTGGGGTTTACGCGAACTTTCACTAAATTCATTGAGAAGAGAAACAAATTTATTACAACTTTGATTTACTTCACAGATATCTGTAACTTGGGTCCAGTCACAATTGTCAACTAATTGTCCCATCTGAGCTTTGTCTATGAATGATGAATTTACGTCCTCTGGTTGTGTGCGCATGCGCTTGTGCGATACTTCCAGAGCCACACAGTAATGGTCTGTGACGTCGGTCTTGATCACAGCAGTCTTCAAATCGTCAGTATTTACGTGATTTACAAAAATGTGATCTAAACACGTCTTGCTGTCATCAGTAACTCTAGTGGGTTCATTGACACCACTCACAAAACCTTTATCAAAGAGTAAGTCTAAGTAGTGCTCTGTTTTTTTGTTCGTCACAATTAAGTTTGCATTTATATCGCCCATGAGTATATATGTCTTATCCCTAGTCATGTGGTCGTAATATTGTCGCAGCGCTTCAGTAAAGTTGTCAAGGTCACTGTCGTGAGTCCTGTAGACTATCAGCAGGTCAGATCGCCTGCCGTGATAAGTGATGTCGAGACTCAGGCCAAACACGCCGCCCAGCTCCAGCTCTCTACATTCACTCACACTCACTCCCTCCCTCACATACACAACCACACCGTCGTTTCGATTCGCACCCCTATTTGTTTTGTACATTTTATACCCATCAAGTTGCACCCCACCTTTTTCAGAATCAAGCCATGTTTCCCCCAACATAATCAAATCCCATTTAACCGCCCAACTTTCTAAGTATAACAAGAAACTATCAAAATTTTTTCTATAGCTTCTTATATTTAAATAAATACATCGTAGATAATCTGTTCCATCAGAGAAAAATGTATCGACGTGAGAACTGCTTATACTTGAACTAGTAATGTTCCTAAAATTGGCTATATAGTCTGTATTGTCTTTCATCAACTAACAATTTTTTTTTGAACAATGAAAAAAACAAATATATACAAAGAAATGTATAAAACTTGAGAAATGATTTCCCTCCCTGCGCCTCCCCTGGCAGGATGCAATTTAAAATAATTTACTTTTTCTAATTTTATTTCCAAAACAAATTCAAATTTAAATAATAATTAATAACTTGCATTATAGGACACTGAATAACTCTCTTAATGCTATAAATAAGATATCACACTACATACCATATATAACAAAAATTGATTCTGTTAACCAATAAATAAATAAAAGAATGAATAATAAATAAATAATGCTGCTTCTGTGGAATGCAAGAAATGAACAGTTTAAAACAAGTCTCAATTACTGCATTAACTAAAAACACAAGTTACAATGATTTCTACTAAATAAATACTGTAGGAGCAGGCAATCGAATCTGTAGCATGTTTTAATTTTAAAGGATTTTCAACATAGAAAAATAATGAATTAACTTAAACCTTAGACAGCTATATAATATCAGGGTCTTTTTCCCTGTAAAAAACTAAAATATTATATTTCCTTAAAGAAACCATTTTCAACTACTTTAACATAACAATTTACTTTAAATATTAATAGTATTTATATCTCAAACATGTCCTTGCAAAGTAAAAGAAAAAAAATGTAAGTCACTTCACTTGACTCCTATATAAAAAAAAAAAAAATAACTAAGAATAATCTTACTCCCGTTTAAACCGATTAATACTGTGAAGTAAAAGCAATCTTAATAATATTAGTTAAGTTTTGGTTTAGAAATTTCCTCTCGGAGCTTTTGTATGAAAATTAAGTTTCTACTTTTGCTGGTTTTACGATACTTAACTAAAATAAATAATAATAAATAAACCCATTTTAATATAAAGCTAAATTTTATACATGCAAAACCGGAACATTGGTGATTGTTATTGTTTGTTGAAATGAGAGAACTTTACATATACATAGTAAAAATAAATACTTAAACTATATGATAAAAATTATAGTTACAAAGTTCAAGAATAAGAGTGGATCTTATGTGAACGAATAAAATCAAATGTTGTAGAGGATATTAAAGCACCACTTTTAATATGTATCGTTATTAAACCAATTGAAACATTCTAACTGAAAAAAAAACTTAACAAAAAGATAATACTATTTATTTATGAATACAAAGAGAGAAATAAAAAAATAACCTTTTTCCCTTTTAGGGCCAACTGTTCCAAGAATTCAACTGTTCGATTTGTTCACAATATAAATGGTTTGTTGAAGAAGCTAAGTACTATTTTTAACTTTGCATGCAACTTAATTTTGCCAAACTGTGGCTATCAAGAGGAGCTACAATAGCTGAGAGGTGACAATTTAAGGGTCCACTTGATTGAGTAACTTTTTTATCAATTAACCTCGCACTAAAAGAAATATCTTAAAATCACTTTTTCTGGAGTTAAGGTTTAACACAAGAATTCAACTGTTCGATTTGTTCACAATATAAATGGTTTGTTGAAGAAGCTAAGTACTATTTTTAACTTTGCATGCAACTTAATTTTGCCAAACTGTGGCTATCAAGAGGAGCTACAATTGCTGAGAGGTGACAATTTAAGGGTCCACTTGATTGAGTAACTTTTTTATCAATTAACCTCGCACTAAAAGAAATATCTTATACCAAGCCACTGTAAGACTCACCGGTATCATACTGGCCATGTGAGCGAGCAGCAGCAACGCGTGATGATGAGTCTGGGGGTTGCTGCTCAGTCGGACACACTCCACCACTGACTCCACTTGCAGACTGGCCTCTGGTAGACCCGCCACAGGTGAGCCGTCGGGGGCCAGCTTGGAGCAGCAGTGGAGCAGCGCTGTGAGCAGCACCTGCTTGGTGTACTCCACTGGCGACTGCTCCTCAAACTGTAGACACCTGCGGGTGGGTTTTACGTATTGTGACACTTTATACACAATTGCGGTTAGTGAATCCATGATAGGACTCTAAGAGTCTTGGTTATCACTTGCCTTTGGGCTAATAATCAAGACTCCTGTCTATGGAACAAGTCAGTATTAGTCAATAACAAGACTACAGGACACAATCATCCTACACTCACCGTTCACTCATATTCACCTTCAAATACCTCTTACTATGCAGTAAGTGTCTTACTATATGTGGTAATGTAATATATAGAAAAGTAATTGTATTAGGACACTACTAACCTGTTTCCCAGCATACAAAGTCAAAGTATATTTTTAAAAATATATGGATTGACAGGATAAGATTTTTAATATTGGATTGGATGGAACAGGATTTCTTTTCTACTTGAAGTTCGATTGGGGTCAAGTGGTTCAAAAGAATACACAGAATAGCAAAATTACTAAATTTTATTTTCCCAAAATTTCTAAAATTTAAAGTATTTCCTATTTCTAAAATAATAAAAACTCAATCAACTACTTTCATTTCATGTTAGAGTTAATCAACTGACATTCCTTCAAACACGACATTCAGTGACAAATTAAAAAAATACATCTTTTATCTCAATAAGTTTTTGTTGGTGGTTTAAAATCATATTTAAACAAAATTTACCATAGAACCATTTTCAATAATTTTTTTGTTATGGGTACAAATTTTTTATACAATCTAATATTAATAGTTACCTGTTTAAAATCTCAAACAACCGTGGCAATAACACTTGAACGTTTTCCAACTTCTTCTTATTCTGGATGAACTCCAATAAACACAACCCTTCCTTCCACGCTGTAGTGGTCAGAAGCTCCAGGGGCGGAGGTCTCTTCACCGTCCAACCTCTGAAAAACAAAATCACTTGTCAACAAACACTTCATACTTAATAATTTATTTTATCAAAAGAAATATAGCCAATATAATTTATTTTTCAGGGGACACATTTATGTATTTTTCACCCTTTGTACCAGTTGTCCCCCTGCACTTGTTATTTCATTAGGTCAAATAATTTTTGCATTGATTTAAAGCTCGATAAGACATGATATTGATTTGTGCAGGGATCGTTCATGAAAAAATTATACCGATTTTGTAAACAATCAGAAAATAACAAAAATTACTTTATCTATGTAACAAATATAATAACATAATAACATCTATAAAAACATGATAATTATCGTGAGTTCTGCATGAAAAGACTCTTAACATGTTGATCTGAAAGTTATTGAGATTTGTAGTCGATGATCAAATGACATTGTCTATTAACTCAATAAAATAATCAAATTATTCATATACAACATTTATTTGAGTCACGATTTTCTAACTCAAATAAATGTTAGTGCTGCTAAAGAATGGCCTGGCTGCACACACAGGTGCATACAACTGGTGACTACCCGAACATTCAAATCAAGGTGGGAAAAAGGCAATTTTGTATTTCAGTTAGGGGTCTGTTCATTCAAAATGTTTATTACGCAAAGAGGTTTGAATATTTTTTAATTGCATTAATATGTGATAGCATAAACTGCGCTCTTAAATTTTAAAAGTAATTTACATATTTTACACTTGTTACCGGCATTTGCGATTTTGAATATTTAAATCCATTTTTACCTTTTCTTGGCAGTGTCTGTAGAAGTTTCAACTGTGACATCTCGCATTCTTTCCAGTAAGTTGGCAACAATGTTTGCGTCGAGGATTAATTTTTTGAAGCACGAGGCAGCAGCACTGCTCACGTCGCTCACTTCTGTCTCGGTCACACAGCTGATGATCAGTGCCACCAACCGCTGCTGATGTTCGGGTGTTAGAGAAGCAAACAGTTCCCTGTCAATCTGCAATGAAGGTTTATTTTACATCTTTGAACAATCGGTATCAAATAATTAATTTATTTGACAAATAATACTTCAACTCCAGCATTTGAACTCTAGGTGCATCGTATTTAAAAAAAATATAGGTAGAATGAGGGTGACTGATCACACTTCTAAGGTACAAGATTAAAATATTGTATTTTCAAACTAATAGGGGAGGGAGAGAGGGAGTCACCATTGGGCTTTTAGTATTTGGATTAGATCGAGACTTTTTGAAAAAATGTGAAATTCAAGCTGAGCATTCAATTTTTAAAATTAAATGTGTCAGGAAGCTAGGAACTGCTCAAAAAATTTTGAGTTAAGTAATTATAAGTGTTTTTTACTTCGTAGTTTTATTATGAAGATAATTATTGTAATCTATGTTGAACACGATAATGAATGAGAATGTTCCATTCCACGGTAAAATATACTTAAAACAAAATATTACATAGACAAGACCTGGTCCTGGACAAAAACTTAGCTAAAAAAGAGAACTGTAAAAACAGTCCCAAAAACACTATGCTGAAAAGAAAACAAGAAGTCAATATAACACAGAAGTCACAATTATCAAGAATCACAAAACAGGAGAGAATGCATCTTCACCCAATCGGAGCAGAGCTAAGAGTGGGAGGAGAGGAAATGGCAGTACCATTGGGTGTGGACGTGCTCTCTATGGTGATTCTTGTTATTTCTTTGTTATATATTTATTTATAAAGTTTTAAGAATTTTTTTGAACGAAGTGGTAATTTGGGAACTAACAATTTATTTCATTCGATAAGAAAATCTAATTTTAGAAAATTTCGAACCCCCAAAGTAAAGAAGGCTCACTTTAGGAACTCTTTCCTCTTTTTGGGACCTACATTTTTTAATAAAATTCCATTAAATTTAAGATCTTGTTATTGTTTTAAAAGTTTTTGTAAAGAAGTTAAGGTATGGTTGTTTAGTGTAAGTGACGTTACGTACCTCAGATCAATTTTAGTTTAAGTTATTTTAAGTTACTTTGTAAGACAATTCCTATTTGTGTTATCAGACTATGTAATCTTACTTTTGCCTTTAGATAAGCTCTCTGTTTTTATGTTGCTGCAGGAGCGGAAGTGATAATTTTACGTGGAGTTGGACTCATCAATTCATTAATTTAATTTTATAAATAATTCTTTTAATCCTGGTCACACATACTGGACAAGGTAACCAGTTGTCCAAGGGCATTATTTTGTTTTTTTTATGTATTTTTATATGTTGGAAATAAATCATTATTCATATTGTGTTCTTGTTTTCTTTTCACTGTAGTGTTTTTGTGACTGTTTTTACAGTTCTCTGTCTTAGCTACGTTTTTTGTCCAGGTTATCCCGGCTGTGTGTTACTAATCTTGTTATGTTCTAGATTCTTTTTCCACCTGAAGACGGGTTCAGATTCCAGATCCTCAAACATTGTGAAACTTGTCTTTCACTAATCAGTAGTGGCATATGACCGCAAAAAACAAAATTAATATACGAAATCACCATCACCAACAATGAATTTCAAACAAAGAATTCACAATACCTGCTGCAGCATCAGCACGGCGGTGATGGCCCCGTCGTGAGCCAGTGGCTTGTGGTCGGCGAGACACGCCTGGATGAAGCTCCACGTCGCGTCTCGCTGCAGCGCGGGCCCTGAGGTGGCATTGACCCGGCGGATCACGGCCCGCAGTACTCTCACTGCGTCCGCCGAGCGCTCCTCACTCTCCAGCACTCTCATGGCAGGTGGGAGCAGCCTCTCCAGCAGAGCCTGCAAGTAATTTAATGCTTGTTTAATTAATGCTTGTAATTAAACGACGCGACATTTAATGCTTGTTTATTGGTTTCTTTTTGAGGTATGTAGTGACAGCACTACATCCGTAGCAAATGTCTGTTCTATTTGATATAGGTTAGGTTTGAAGATTTGAGAAACGTATGTTTATACAAGGACTATGTTATGATTGAAGGTATGTTTTTTTCTGCGTAGAATGATGAAAAATATCGTACGTTACACAGCCGGAAAGTTTTGCTGTACTCGCTTGAAAATCCCGCTGTCACTTTCGCTCGCGTGGGAACTATCATGCTCGTCCGGCAAAACAGTACTTCCCGGTCTAGTAACGTAATATACTATATTGTACCGGATGTCCGTAAAAGAACTCTCTAATTATTTTGATAAACCTTAAATTTTAATTTTTAATCACCACTCACTCTTTCACTATGTGTTAATGCCATGAGCCCTCTTTTCCTAGCTTAAGTTATGTACTAAATGGTTCTGGGCTGGGTATAGCATTCTGGGGTGTAAAGGTGCATCATGATGCAGATTTACACAAGCTTAAACAGATTTACCCCCTCGCTCACTGTAACTGTCAAAAGTATATGTATGTATGTACTGACATGTATATGTCAATACATATCTTACATCATACAACATATCAATACATCAATCTATATCTTTTTCCTTTTGCTTCCCCTCTCTACTTAAGAGTCTGCAGTATCTCCCACCATGTTGGGTTTTAGTCCCATAAGATCAATGCTATCTTTCTTGAAACATGCATATCTCTCAACACAAATTACTCATAATATTTAGCAGAGAACTTTGGAGACAATTTTTTGAAATATGTTCAATTTATGGCTAAAAATGTACATGCAAAATGGTTAATTTTACATTATTTGGTTAATTATTCAAAGTAATGTTACCTACTTCAAAATTTCAATCCCAAATATCTCTACGTATTTCTGTTACCTTTAAATTATCACCGATTTTCTAGTTTTGAGGTGGAAAATATAGGTGTAACAACTGTTTGAAATAAACATTGTTCTTATGGGACAAACCCCAGAAAGGCGGCAGGTCTTGCAGACTCACAAGAACAGGGCCTAAGGTATATTACGGGAGAAGCTTCCTTTCCTTTCCTTATAAAAAGGCCAAAAACTTGCTGAAGTAACAGGATCCTATGGGGTGGGGCGACCCAGGCTTGAAACCCCATACAACAAATTTTTTTTTAAATTTCTTTCTGCTTCCTTCCATAGTTCAGACCTGCCGGTATACCTCGATTTTTCTTCACTTTCCCATAGCTTTTTCTTTCCTTTGACTCGGGGGCATTTAAAATTTCTAACTTTGTCAAATTAACTTAATTCCATCTCTCTAATCCTTCTTCACTCCTGTCTCCCTCCTTCTATCTCATTCTTGTCTTAATGCAACGCGACCATTCTTTTTCCATTTCCAACGAGTCGCGGGGGGACCCACAGCCAGGTCCGCTGGGATGGTAGTGCATTTTTTTGGAGGGGGGGGGGGAAATCAGGTGGATCACGAATCACCCAATCACAACAACATCAACAACAACAACAACAACAACAACAACAACAACACTCACCGGAGAGTTGACTTGGTCGAGCACGTCAAGCAGAGCAGCCGCCACGTAGGCCGGGGTGTCCAGAGAGACGATTACGTCCATCAGAGCTTCCAGCGCAGCCGCCAAGTCTCGCCTGTCCGCCTTGCCGAGCAGAGACTGGACTGACGGGTCCGGCGACAAGCTCAGGTACACAGCCACGTTCACCTGCCTGGAGGAATCGTTGAAAATTTGTTTTAGACATACTTGAACACATGAGGACATGAATAATTCCTCCCCTCCCAAAATAAAAATCACAAAAAATTATATTGAAACCAACATAAAAATTAATAAGTTGCATCACCCACAAAATACCATAATCTATTACAATTATCAATTTCAATAATTTTTGGTCGTGGTTTTTTAACAAATATTATAATTTGGATTTTTTTATTATATTTTGCAAAATACGCTTTTTACCAAAAGGAACAATGTTAAGGTAATATTTGAAACTATTTCCATTTGAAATAAAATATCTCTGCTTAAAACTACTATGGGTAAAAACAATTTACGAATAGAGAAACAAAGTTAACCTATACAACTAGTTAAAACAGTCAAGGTAAAATTGGTTAATGAGAACCATACAGCATTTTATTAGTTTATATTTGAAATTTAATGTATGTGTTGTCAGTAACATAAGTAATTCACATCTTGTGTCATTGCCAAACCTTCTCAAGAAGGCTAAATAATATTTTACGTACTAAAATTACATGAAAAATTAAGATACATGACTGGTCTAAAAAATCACAACCATGAATTAAAACGTAGTACAACATAACCATTTAGCAAACTCACTCGTTGTCGACCGCCATTTCCTCACTATGTTCGGCCAGATGGTGGATCAGCTTGTGATACGTGGGAAGAGCCAGCTTCAGAGTGAGGCCTCGCAACACGGTGAGAGCATGGTGGCGCACCTGCTCATCAGCCGACTGCAGGGCCGCCAACATCGCGGGCACCATCACCTGACAAACACACAGTGAGGCCTCGCAACACAGTGAGGACGTGGTGGTGCACCTGCTCATCAACCGACCGCAGGGCCGCCAACATCGCGGGCACCAACACCTGACAAACATTGAGTTCGAGTTTAAACCTGGCTTGTTTAACCGTGTGGATATTCAATCTTTTTACTACTGCATTCGAACAATATTCATATTCAGTTTGTTCCTAATCATCATCTACGATTAGGGTCAATATTTAGGATTTGTTTTTTTTTAAACATTTAATCAAATTTAACTTCAGACACAAATTGGTTTTCCAATGAATTATTAGATGTATAAACAATTTTCTATAGCATTTTCCCCAAGTGAAATTCATGAGGAGCTAGGTTTTCTAACTGGGATGACATTTTCAAGATTGTTATATAGATTCCAAGAAACTTTTTTCAAAATTAAAAAATTGAGACTTAACTATTAAAGTATCCAGATATCTTAGTAAAAACTTTAATCGTAAAATATTCAACTCATCCTCAATTACTATCAGCTTTTGCACTGCAATAAAATACAGATTATTTGTGGTTATAATCTTGAAGCTAATAAGTAAGAAGTAAGCTTATTCTCACCTGCTCCCGCACACTGGTGGCTTCCGCCACCAACTCGCCCAGCCTCCGCATGCACTCCCCGGCCATATCCGGCCGAGCCAGGGCGATCTTGGACAACATGTCTATCCGGTCCTCCACAGTGCCCAGGCATTTCTGTAACAGTTTGTGAAATTAAATATACATAAAAACCATCACGGTTTACATGCCAGTGCATAATGGGTTAAGATTTGAGAAAAAAAATACATTAAACAAAGAAAATAATTCACTAAACTACTCATATATTCCAGGCTGATAATATAAACTGTGTATAAACCTTCGCACCATGTATTCACATAAAACTAAAGATTCATGTGGGCAAATTTTCAAAAATAGTTAAATTCTTACTTTTTCTAGCATATATCACTCAATTGTTTTTATCAGACGAAATAGGGAAAATTTTTAGCAATAATACCAGGCACAGGGATATCCTTTCACACCCCCAACAACAATCCTCCATCTTGGAAACTTTTGCTTATTGCTCAGGAATTAAGTTGTATAATGATCTGTCTAGCTTCATAAAAATTTTAAAAAATCTCAAAGAATTAAAAAAATTGTTGTTTAACTTTTTATATGATCGGTGTTGCTACAAAATTGAAATTTTTTTAAAGTAGACCTGTGTCACAAATATAAAATGTATGTATTTTATTTTATGGAATTGTTAGTTTTAATTTAGTTAAGGCAAATATTTTGATGCTATTTAACGTACTGAAATGAGTAAAGGATGTTATGATTTGGTTTTGATTTAATGATAAAACTCATGTTCTTATTTAATCTTATGGTCTTATCTAAAATTATTGGTCTTGATCCATAGGCTATTCCTAAACAGCAGTGTGGCGTCAATGTTTCAGTTTTTGGTTATTCCGCTATTCCATTCCACTCAAGGAATTCCTCCACAGAGTTGAATTCTTTTTCAATGGAATTTGATGCATTCCAAAAGTTTTGTCTTGAAACTCAAAATGTTAACTTCAAGAACTCATTATACTTTATCATAGACTTAAAAAATCTAAAAGAAAGCAAATTGGGATGATAAAACTACTGGAAAACTCGAAACAGAAAGAATGATAAAAATAATAGATGATGGACAAAACAAAAAGGCAAAGCATTAAAAAAAATCTACAAAAAAACTGACCTCAAACATCTGGTCACAAAAGGCAGAATAGGCTTTCGAGATTCGTTTCTCTTTCAATCCCATCATGTTGACAGCGAGACAGAAAACGTCCACAAACATTGCCATTGACGGTTCATCAACATCAAAAATTCGTTTTGCTTCCAGACGTGGAGGTGTTATTTTCTCTGTTATCTTGGAGAGGGCGTACAAGCTGGGTTGATACGGCAGGCGTCGCCTGTCTCGACACTCAGACACGATAGCTGCCAAACTGCTCTCGTTCAACTCTTCTTTCAGTTTTGCACTCAACTGCAAAACAAAATAAAGAATTTTAAATCCATACAAAAAGCCCAAATTACTCTGAACTTCTGACAAAACCATAAGTCTGACACCTATCAACTATGTACTTGAATGAATACTGATTTTTGTATTTCTTCACTTGATGCGGGCGGACAAGTAGATGCAGTCTATACTGACTTTTCTAAGGCGTTTGATAAGGTCAACCACGCAGAGTTATTAAGGAAATTAAATTATTTTGGTTTCTCAAATAATAGCCTAAGTTTTTTCGTTTCATATCTTCACAATAGAATGCAATTCGTCAATTACAATGGTTTTTCATCTCGTGAATTTCTTGTGCATTCAGGCGTGCCTCAAGGCTCAAATTTGGGACCGTTATTATTTGTTTTGTATATAAATGATATCGTCGATTGTGTCAAAAATAGTAAAATTTTGTTGTATGCTGACGACATTAAAATCTTTAGAGAAATCAACAGTATTTCTGATTGTTTCCTACTGCAAGACGATTTAGATCGCTTGGTTGTCTGGAGTCGTACCGGGTTGAGATTTAATGTCGACAAGTGCATGGTTGTAAGATACACTAGGAAAACGCTGAATTTCAGACATTTTCAATATATGTTAGAGAACACCTCTTTAACAGTCGTTTCTCAGCTCCGAGATTTAGGAGTCGTTTTTGATGAAAAAATGTGTTTTTCAAATCATATAATTGAAATTTGCAAGAAAGCTTATAAGACCCTTGGGTTTTTATTTAGATCTGGGAATTTTTTGAAAAATGAATCCACATTTAATTTGTTATATTGTTATTTGGTCAGATCTAAATTAGAATTTGGTTTTGTTATTTGGAACCCTTATCACCGCTATCTCGTGGAGATGTTAGAACAAATACAAATTAAGTTTTTAAGATTTCTGTTTTTTAAAAGATTTGGTTATTACACTTTCGATGTTCCGTATTTTGAGTTACTGCGATTATTTGAATTTAATAGTTTGCGCAAGCGTCGTGAAATGGGATTGATGCTGTTTTTATTCAAGCTAATCAATGGAGGTGTTGATTGTAGTGAAATCCTAGCGCGGGTGAACTTCCTTGTTCCTCGTACCTCGTCCAGGGTCCGTGCGTTGTTCAGTCCACGGTTCGCACATACGACGTTGGGAATTCACAGCCCTGTAAATGTGATGATGAGACTGTGCAACGATCTGCCTGCATCAATTGATATGCTTTCGTCGACCTTACTCTCTTTCGCCGCAAAAATTCAAGATATCAACTTGAGTCAAATCCGTACCTGAGTTATTATTATTATTTTTGTTGTTGTTTTTATTCTTGTTTTATATGACTTTATTTGCTGTTTTTTTTGTCATTGTTATGCCTGAAATTAATTTATAATTGTTATTTCTATTTGTTACTTTGCACTCTATTTTGCCTAAATATTATTATTATTATTATTATTTTTGTAAGAATCTAACTTATTGTTTAAATTGTTATGTTTTAGTATGCATGTTCATTCTGTTCAACTTTCATTAATCACCAAATTCATCGAAGGAAAGGGGACAGCTACAGTAGACAATTTATTTATTATTTATTATATAAGTATTTAAACTAGTATCTTGTGCTATATTTGTAATGTTGACTGTTTTATGCTACAATGTAATTGGATTTGTATCTGTTTTGTGGCATGGAAATAAATGAATTGAATTGAATTGAATTGAATTGAATAAAAGTGAGAAAATTCTTTAAAAAATTTAGTTTTTCGTTAAAATTTTCCCGGAGAGCATAAAATATAGAGGGTTGAATAGCTGATGCATTTGCTTTTATTTAAAATTTCTTGTTTATTTGACAACTGCTTAGCAACACATGACCTCTTATATAAAGTAGTTACTCAATATATAAAGTAGCTGGATAATACACTGCCAATCTAGGACAGTGTACTCTCATTTTATTTTTACGAGCCCATTTCTTTTTCTTTTCATGTTGTGTCAATTTGAGCAAGGCCTCGAGCTTTTCTGACATGGAATCTTATCATTAAGTCAGTCAAACCACAATTTACGAGGATTCTAAATTTTTAAATAAAGGAACTTCCCAAAGTGCACAATTTTAAGACGAACAATTTTAAAATCAAAGGAACAACCAAATCCAAAGAACCAGGACACTACTTTTAAACCTTTCCAAAATCCAAAACTGCTGGAAAAACAGAAGATTTTTTGTGAAAAACCCCTACCTTCACTGAGTTATACTCTCTCAGCAGCTGCAGGAGGACTGTGACGTCCTCGCGAGACACTTGCGCCAGGATGGCGCTGCCAGCCACGAGGACAGTGACCAGCCGATAGACGCTTCCGTGAGGCTCCAGCTGCTTCCCAGCATGCACCACTGCCTCCAGCGAGACTTCCGGCCGCCTCTGCAGCAGCCGGTACACTCCCCGCGAGAAATCCGCTTCGGTCAAATTTTTGCCCGCTTTCGAAAGGTCTGTGGAAAGTGAATTTAAATCAGTGAAGAATAGATTTCCTTCTGTGCACTGAAGAAAAGATTAGATAAGGAAGGCAGAAAGGAATTAGAAGGATATAAGAATGGATAAATAGATTTTCTTAATCCCCAGTAAATCGGGAAGCAAAATTTCAACTAAAACATAAAAAATAAGTAGGAAATCAATCGAATTTGGTGTACACCAACAAGAGCAATTGTCAACAATGGATATTGCAAAGATCTTTTCTGTACCAAACATCCTACATTGTTGCACCATAATTCCTTAGGTAATATTCTTTGCAGCATACTTCACAGAAATAGCAGTACTAAAGATAAATTTATTGCACTCCTGATTGAGAATAAATGAGATCGTATGAACAGATGATTGCAATAAAGTCACGTTAATTGTTTGTTTGTTTTAGATAGGTTTTAAGAACTGAAAAAACCATAGTGGTTTATACAAAAAATATGTTATGGTTAGAAAATACTTCGTTGTTTGTGTAGTATAATGAAAAGTATTGTCCGTCTTTGCCTGGTAATTTTTACTGCAATCGGATGAAAATCCCACAATCACCTACAGATAGTGCGGGAGCTATTATACTCATCCGGTGACACAGTACTTATCAGGTAAGTAATTATTTTAAATGCTAGAAAACAGAACAAAGCCCAAATTATATTGTATCATATTCTATCGGGAAATATACTGATCTTCTTGTCTGGGACACAAAACACATTTTCATACCACTGTAGTAAAGTATCATTTACAAGAAACATGTTTGAGATACAAAAATATTTCCTGCAAAGGATTAAAAACTTACAATCACTATGAAAAATTATCATTAGAGTCACAACAATATTTACCCTTGGACAAAGGCTCAAGCGCAGGTAACTTCTTCATAACCGGACAGTTCAACATCTCCTTGGCAATAGCCAAGCCTTTCTCACTGTTTGGGAGGAGGAACGGAAGTGTCAGAATGAGGACCAATGACTGTTCGGCACCCGAGTTCAGTAGCCTATCCAACGCCACGGGTCCCAGGAACTTGTCATGGTACCAGCTGTGAGCCGCCACATTGATCAGCTGATGCGTCAGCTGATCCGCTGGCAGAAAGTTGGCCAATTCCAGTGCCGCCTTCACCACTTTCGAACTGTCGTCCGACAGTCGTGTCGTGAGACTTTCACACACCCATTCTTCCTTTAATGGATAAATGATATTTAATATTTGATTGTTAATGTAAGACATTTTAAATATGTTTTTTACTCGAAGCAATCATAGTATCCTCCTTCATTCTTTTTTGTGAGGTGGATTCCGAAAAATTATGAATATTGAGATAATTGTAAATGGGACCCAAGAACATCAGATTTATGATCAACTAGATGTTACTCATGGCTTTGCCCACGTTCAAAATGGTAAAGATATTGAATGATTTGAAAAACTGGTACTGCTCCTGTACTGTTTTTGTATCTGTCAATTGGAATTGGGTTTATTTATTTACATTAGTCAGCCTGGATGAATACGTTGTTACAGCGGACAAACAAACATGACAAACAAACGTTACAGCTGACTTATTTTAATTTGCTCCAATGAAACTAACAACTTTTTGAATATTTTAGATTAAAACAAATAATAAGAAAACAAAACAAAAGCAAAACAAGCTTTTCAACAGTGTTTGAAGCAGCCCCATTATAATATTTTATAAAACTTGCCTTAACCTATTGAAAATGCTTATTATATTACCTTCAACAGTTCTTTGTTGGACTTTATATATTGAATCGCCTCCAGCCTCACTTTGGGGGACGGGTGGTTGAGTTTTTGGAACAGATCGTGTTTCTCCGACAGTCCCGGGACTAGAGACACCAGATTGGAATGTTTCTTGACAGCTTTGTCAAAAGCTTCTGGATAAGATTTCTCCAGGTCGTGAACTGTATCGTGGAACCACTTACTGCCCAAGAGAGGAATCTCAGCAAACAACCTAAACAAGCAGAGGAAAAATAGTTCTAAAAGAACAGCTGGTTCTGTTGACAACATTGCATTAATTTTTTCACAATGAAGTTTTGTTGATTAATTTCATATTATCATCGCTAAAATTTGTGATGATGATAAAAAAAAAACATTTTATATGGGGATACAATTTTTAATTAAAACATATTCCTATTCCTCAAAAATAAAGGATGAAAAAATCTTGGAAAATTCAAAAAGTTGTTGAAGGAGTATTTAGTTGGTCTGGCTATATATTCCCTGGATGATTTTTTCCACTCCTTTTAAATGAAGCGATGATGGTGATCGGTATGGGTCATTTGAATTGTGAAAACAAAATTAATGATATGTTTTTTCTTTTATTAGGTGTAAGTTTTTTTATCTTTTTATTTTGAATTGACGCTATTGAGATGCATCAATGTGCATTGATAATAAAGATGATTTGATTTGATACTGTCACAAAGCTGTGATGAACAATACATTTCATCTAAGTATTAAAATGAAATTCAAATTGATCCTATTGTTGCTCTTCAGACCATAATTTACTTGTTTTCTTTGAGAAAACACACTACATGTAGGTAAAAAATATACCACTTAACTTAAAAAACAAGGAAGGACTAAAAATCCTGCTGGAAGCAGTGGTGGGGAGACCAAGGAATATGGAAAGGACATTGGTTTACAAGTCAAAGGAGAAAAACCAGACCAAGGACAAGATTAAGAGAGAAGCTACTGATAGGGTCGGGTGGAGAGGAACAGTCTAGTCCCTGTCCTCTAGTAGCAACGAATGAAAATGTACTCTGAATTCATTTGCATGTGCATTGTGGTACAAATACACAAAATATGAAAATTATATAGTCTCAACTGGTCACATTGATCACCCTTAATGCTCCAATTTATAATTCTTACATTAAGATAACAAGATAAACACAGACACATGCAATATGTGTAATACGACTTTTTTTAAATTTATATCCTTATTTCCGATAACACCTGACAAGCTGACAAAGAAGATATCAAACCAAAGAAAATTACGGTAAAAGACCAAAAATAAACTTACTTAAAAAGGTTCTCCGCTTCGTCCCCATTGAACTTCAATTCCTGCAGCATCTTGGTGACAAACTCCTGCAGTGACTGTCTGTGCGGGTGGTCCGGCGAGGTTTTCAGTGCCAAGAGAACCTCGGAGACGAACGCCGCGACCAGGGGAAACACAACCACGCCCGATGACGACAGCTGCGACAGCGCAGGCAGGAACCAATCGGTAGAGGCGAGATGGATGACAGTTGGCAACACTGCCTGCGGTTGGCCGCACTGAGCCATCACCACAAGTACCAGCGCCGCCTCACTGCGTAAACTGGGCTGGTCACTCTGCAACGCAAACAGAGTCGCATGAGTCGACAGCTGCGACAGTGAACAACTTCGGTTCCCAACCAGGGGACAGGGTGGGCAGGGGTGTGCTGGCGGCTGAGATGAGGGCCACTTATCCTTTGAGACCCATATCCATTGGGTCCCCCACACCTTTGTTTGCCCACCCAGTCTAAGTTTGGCAAAACCTATTCCATTTTCCTATTCACTTTTCCTCGGTAGTAATCTACCAAAAAGGCTTAGGGCCTAAGGGATAATATAGGGGAAGCTTTCTTTCCTTTCCGGCAGCCGCACAAGAAAATGGTTGAAGTATCCTCACAGCATTTTCCTATGGTGTGGGGCAACCCAGGCTTCCTGACATACGTTTTTGAAATATGTGAGTGAATACATCACTGCAGTCTACTGACCTGATTTTTTAATTCCAGTATATTTCCAGTACTTCCAGTACATTTTTGAACAAAATTCTAGTATCACAATCCCATGCAAACTATCAATTCAACATGGGAGTGCTGGTGACAACCCGTATTAATTTCAATCATGCAACAACTTATACAATCAGGATGAAACTATTCTTTAACAACACACTTAAAAATCGATTATTGATAATTATTTTACCTTAATAATAACACAATTTATATTAATTGGTTTTAATAATTTATAAGGTCCTTACTCTACTACGCCCCTCAATTTATTAATGTATTTATGAGTTGGGTCTACATTCATATTCCGTTTTTATTCAAGCCCTTAATATGGCTTGGTGAATGAAAATTAATTTGAAAAATATGATGAATACAAAAATATGGTTCTTAAAACTTATTGTGAGCTTACTTTCAGTTTTTTTTAATGAAAAGCCTTGATCTGTATGGGATTTTGTTTTGGAAAGGAACAGAATTCAGCTACCTTACCTGAAGATAATACAGTTAGCTTACAAGAACGAAAAAGATTTACACAAAGTCCTCCGAGAGGGGTGAAATATCAGTAAAGTACTATAACAAAATCCTGTTGACTTACTTTGGCAACTTTGTAAAACAGCTCGTTGAATATCCCAGCAGTGAGACGGATTTTGGTCACCAGATGTCCCAAGATCATGTAGGCGGAAGCAGTGAAGTCTAAGTGAGATGAACTCAGTCCGGCGATCAGTGACGGCAGTAAATGTGTCAATTGTACTTCAGTGACCTGCAGAAAACAATCAATTGTCATTTAACTGTCACAGATATTTTTTTACTTTGGTCACAAAAATATGAAGGATATTTAATGAAAAGTCTTTAAGGTTGAAATGATTCAAAAAATTTAGGAGGCTTCATTGTAATTTTTAATATCCTTGATCAAAATGACATGACAATTTTTGGGTGGGGCGAATATATTACTTGAAGATTATTGGGCAACACCCACCTTAATTTAATGACGTGCTGATCCTCGTCAAGTTGTAAAAACAATGGTCACACACGCACACAAATACCGGATCGCACACAACTGTCCCGACGTTTCGCGTGAAAACATAAAAACATCACGCCTCTTCGGGGGAATTAAAATCTCGCCTACGATTTTTTGCGAGGAGTCGCTCCGACCGTCTTACCGCGACTGGCCTGTCCGGCGGGTTCACGTTCTTATCAGCAGGAGGGGGCGGGGGGTCTATTGTCCTGGCTCTGTTTACTTCATTTTTAATTTCATTTTCAACCAACGGGACAAACATCGGATGAAGTGAGGCACTCAGCTGAGAGATACAGTTGCTGTCCACTGCCATAAAAGCTGCTTCCAATATATTTCTTTGTTTCCACCTCGGCTCATTAAAAATAATACTAGCCGAGGCCCAGTCAACAGTATGGTTTTCACACATGCTGTGTTCAACCAACTTGGATTTTTTCGGGTCACCTTTTGAAAACAGCTTTTTGTGCTCATTAACTCTCACAGCAACCGGTCTCGACGTTTACCCGTAGTAACTTCGCCGCAACCACACCCGATCTTGTACACTGCATTTTTTGTTTTTGATTCCCTGCTATCCGGCTTTATTCCAGTAACCACGCTCCTTATATTTCTGTTGTTTTTAAATGCTTGTTGTGTGCGATCCGGTATTTGTGTGTGTGTGTGTGTGTGTGTGTGTGTGTGTGTGTGAGACCATTGTTTTTACATCTTGACGAGGATCAGCACATCATTAAATTAAGGTGGGTGTTGCCCAATAATCTTCAAGTAATAATTTTTAATATACCCTGCAGGATTTATACACTTTGGGAGAAGCCTCAGCATGAGTAGTGAAGGAAAGATATTCATGAAGATCAGACACACGGGAAGAACCATTGAGGTCCGTCCTTAAAGTTTTATCCGTAAAATCTCGTATGGGAATAGAAATTTCAAATCAAACTGAGGGTTGGAGTAAACACAGTTTTGTCAACAAAGTCATTATTATTGGAACTCCATAACTAATGAATATGCAGACTTTATTTACTGGATGAAGTACTCTCAATAGCTATTTTTGTTTTATTATTCAGACTCACCCATTTTGTTTATTCGTTTCCTTAGCCGGTGTAAATCCTGGTCACAATAAGTTCTAGTACATATCAAAACAATCTGGATTCACACGCAACTAATTAACTTACACTGTGAAATTTCCCGTGAAAAGTAAAAAATAACATTACGCTTCCCCGGAGTTGCTTCCGTTCGGGTGCATCACTGCCCGAACATCCGGCAAGGCTGAGGAAGCTTATTGTGACCAGGACTTACACCGGCTAAGGCAACAAATAAACAAGGTGAGTGTGTCCAAATAATAAAACAAAAATAACTATGCATAGCCTACTTTAGCTGGAGAGCAACACACATTTACTAGTGTGGGAAGAAATACAAAATAAGGATTAAAAAATAATTAAAATTTCTAACCTGAGAAGTCTGGTCCAAGGCTCCGATCACAGTGGTGCAGTAGAAGGCAAATAGAGTCGTCAGGCAGTAGCTCTTCTCACCGTGTACCTGACAAACAGTTCAGAATGATGAATTTTGAAAAAAAAATTAAAAAAGAAAGCCTACATTGTAGGCTACAATGCTCTTTGACCAATCTAGGTATATATTTGAAAAAAAAAATAATTTCACTGTGCTTAACATATCAGATATGATACTAAGAAAAATCTGAATTTCTGTAAGAGTAAAAAAGTTTTTGAATTTGATTACAATACTACCGTACTTTTAAAGCTAGTAAAGTAAATGCCAACCTGCACTGCTTGCAACGGAAGATTACAGATGAACTTGAAGAAGGAAGGGTCAGTTGATGCTCGTTGTAGCAGAAAAAGCTTTGACATCGGAATTCCCTCCTTTCTCAGTGGCTCGAGCCACACCCATCTCCCTCCTTTGTCCTGCAGAGGTAAAATCTGGACCATTCTTGCGAAAATGTTGGTGTCGTGATAAGGCAGGAAAAGGGCCACCACACTGTCTGTGTTGTATTGGTGGATGTGGAATCTGAAACAGTTATTAAAAAAGTTAATGAGCTGCTATAAAGTAGCCTAGGCCTAAAACAAATTCACATTAAAAATCGGTTGTAAATTAGATTAATAAGAAAAAAAATTATGAGCAATATGAACTCGACATCGCATAATCTAGTTAGTTAAACTATGGAGACATGAAAAAAGTCTCTGGGCTCATAGGCAAGGGGGGGGAGACTTGGGGAGAGGAGGCTAAGCCCCCCAGATTTTTGATCAACATACAGTGAGCCCCCTCTTAACTGACCCTAACGGTACCAAACCTAGGTCAGATAACTCAAAAGGTCTGTTAAAATCTAATTCCCTAAACACCTAAAAATTAAAAGCTCTATTGATTTAGGGTTCTATTAACATCCTTCTAAAGTGGTTTGTGGGTAATTGGGAAAATCAACAACAATTTTTAACTTATATTCCAGAATAATTCCTGTAGAATTGTCAGAAATAACCCCAAAATACGGTCAAAACAAACGAAAACTCACAGACCTTTATCATAGGCTACTCTGAACACTGAAGTGCATCTACAATAAGTTTTATTAAATTATTGAATGCTGCAACCAAAATATTTTAACCCGTAACAATCTGTATTGTTGAGCGTTACGTTCCTATCGCCCTGTATGGGGACGGAAATGCCGCAATTCAAAGAAAAGGGCGATGAAACCAAACTTTTCTCAGAACAAAGTCAGTTAAAATAATTTTTAATATTTTACCAGCAAGGGCAGGTAATCTGATTGTCGGTTAAGAGGGGGTCTACTGTAAAAATAATTAATCAATTTTGATATCACCTCTGAATGAGCCATTCCAGCGTCTTCTGAGCCCCTTTCAAGTTGAGGTACGGCGACAGCAGGATGAGGAACCGATTGATGAGGTTGTCCAACTTCTCATTGGCCACTCTATCCTCCACGGCTCGCTCCAGGTGTTGACTCGTCTCGTTGAAGAGAGTCTTCTCAAAGTCCCCCACTCTCGGGTCGATGCTTCGCAGCTCTTCTAACCCACTTACACCTGGCACAGAGTAAAAAAAAATTATTTGTTGTACTATTCAAGTGATGAACAAATGAAGTGAAGTCAAAGATTAGAGAGAGATTGGATTAGCGGAGTCAAAGATGTGTTGTCCGTCACTGTGTGACTGTGTGCAGAAGAAACCTGCCAGAGCAGCAGCAGCTGATTCCCACCTGATGGGCATCAGCTGCTGCTCTCTGGTGGGTTTATTGTGTCCAATTTAGTAAAAGACACTGAGAGAATGATTCAACGGTATTTTTCACGTGAAAATTTGGGTTTTCCCCTTGTAATAATCAAGAAACTTTTTTCAAAGTAATTGAAGAATCGTTAACCACACAGCATGTGATGTACCTTTTACGGAAAATATTGTTGCCGCATATTTAATCGCTAGTTTCTTTTGTGTTTGAAATTTTCTTCATTTACATCCCATAGTTTAATAAACACAATTTCTTCCCAATGTTAATTTTCTGTCGATGGATTTAGTTTGTTATTGTTTGTGAGTTCATCCAATTATGCGATAAAAGAGTGCACTACTAGTTTTTAACTTAGATTGACGCATTTTCATGTTGGAAAGCTGTTGGTACAGTACAACCTCACTAGTCCAACCCTGGATGGTCCTCCTGAGTCACTGGCTCAGGTCAGGTTTTTGTCTGCCAAGCAGAAAAACATTACAGACTTTTTTCCCTCTGCGCAAGACCAGTAAAAACTCGTCAATGATTTTAAAAGTGGGTTGACACGGTACGATTAATCTCGGATCGAGCTTGATTTTCACTCGGTCCGAGTTAGGGCTCGCTCAGTCAGGGTCTGCTCCGGCCATGTTTAATCGAAGGATTGTGAGCTTGCTAGTTCACTCGGATTAAATCGTTAAACGTATCGAATGTTAAATTCATTTCAAATCAAAATTCGTATCCAAGAAAATATCGCCATCCGACTAACTCAAGCTGACAGGTGCATTATTACACGGTTTGAGTAGTGTCCAAGTGTTCTTCTGAGTGCACTTGGTCTGAGATTAATCGTACAGTGTCAACCTGCCTTAACCCGGCAGAACTGACTTTGATCTGAAAACGCGATGACTGACCCACGGTGTTTTATACCAGGCTTTTTATAAAAGTTAATAAATTGAAAAATTATGTGTTTATTTTTACAAGAACTGCACTTAAGTTGTTTATATATTAGTTTTTCTACCACTTTATGAAGGATATGTGTGTACCATATACAAAATATTTATGCAGCATAAAAAAATATATTTTGACTTGCAGTAGGTACTACTACAATTAATTATTGTTACTGCATTAAAAACTTGCATACATTGTACAATGATGAAATGAAATGAAGTGAAAAATTCTTTATTTTACCAGACAAAGTTAGGGCCACATGGCCCTCTCTTACAAAACTTAACCTGTAATACAAAATGTGAGATATGTCTATATTGTTATTTTACTTTACTAATTTGCAAAAACTTAATATATTTACATAAAGGAGAATAAACTATATCAATTTAAACTACACTCATTCACTCAAACATTCATCCGTCAGTGACCCCGCTCAAGACGAAACCACCTACAACCCACCAGCCAAGGACATCTGTTGAAAGAACAATTTTTTGAGTGCCACCACAAACCGACGATGTTCTTAAATTAATTGACTTCAGGGAATCAGGAAGGTCATTCCACAGACGGCAAGCAGTCACAACAAAAGCCCCGTCATGGGCATTTTGAAGATCAAAGATCAATCAAAATTCTCTCATAGGCCCATTCAACATTAAAAACGGGTTTGCCTAAATATTTCAAAAATGATTTTATAATCATAGCTCAAGGTAGTCAAAGGAATTCACTTTCCACTTCCCTCACTTTGCGTATGCCTCAGCACAGGACAGCAGTCTATGATGTGCTTAATGATGTGTTTATATTGACAAGAACTCCACAAAAGTATTGTAAATTAGTGATTTGAACAGGTATTTTATAAAAGAAATATGCGCATACAAACTATTTACATGTAACATTACATAAGCCATATGTGACTTATGGTCAAAAACACCAGACCTCTAAAGAAACGTTAAGTGAACTGGCAGTAAGGGTTAAAGATTGACAGGAAGTGAGTCATGATGTCCCTGGAAAGACGTACTAACTCGGTTTCTTTGACAGGTATGTCAGTCCTCGCGGGTTAAACAACTTTTTAATGTTTCCTTATAAAGTTAAGTTAATTGTTTTTGGATTATTAATTTATACCTAATCCAAGATCTTTACATTCATCATGGGCGAAGTATTTCACAGTGATGTATAAAATATTTGACCTTTCTGAAATTCAAAAAACCATCTCGTGCTTTAACAAAAGAGACAGGAGTTAATAAATTTAATGGATATAATGATTATAAATGTTTGCCTAACAGGCCTCATTTAACCTGTGATGTACCGTAAAAGCTTAGCATTTAGCCTATTTTAATTTTTTCAATGATGTTCAGTATAAACTTAACATAGTAAACTAAAAAATACGCTAAATAATTACCTATTTCATAAAATGTTGCTCGATCAATATCAGCTGCATCTTTTGGATCGAATAACAATGACTGCCTCTTTTTAGTGTGCACAAGTATTGATGTTTGAGGAGCAGCTAATCTCTTTAACTGCTCTGCAAGTGATGTGCCGGCCATTTTCTCTTGATTTCTAAAATAATACACGTTAAAGTATTTATTTAGTCAACAGCACGAAAAAATTTGATAAGAAAACTAACTATAGGCTACCCTGGTGTCATAACTCTTGCCTAGCAATGTTGCTATTTGACAACCTGTTTATGTGCAATAAATATCGTACCGTATATAGGTGTATCAAAATGTGCATGAAACGATAGGATATTTAAAAACAATATTTAAGGTACTAAGTTAAAACTTTTAAATAATTTAAGCAGATTGTTCATACAAAACGTCATAAATGTGTACTGAACACAGTACAGTATCTGAAGATAATTCATCTTTTGGAATGTAATTTAGGTGAAGAATATTTGCAAGCAAAATATTTCTTCATCACTCAACACTAACTTCGAGGTTGTTGTTGGGTGATATCGAGGTTCGCATCACCCGACACCGAGTTGTCAAAGACCATTTTCAGCCTCCATCTAAAATAGCCTACTTACTAACAGTAAGATAAGACATTTCAAGCAAAATTTTAAGCAATATATCATGAAAATTACAGTACAAAGTGTAGACTTTCATAAACGCAACGATCATTGTAACCATATTACCGAATCAATGAAAGTCCCCCCCACAAAACCGATACGGTAGGGGCTATAGTTCCGCAGAAGGGGCACACTTCGCCTCCATACATGCTCAGATCACCATGTTACGGTACACGCCTGAATCACGCGTAAATAGCTATTAATCAAATTCTTCTCGAATGTAAATGGCAGCACTGGAGTAAAACTCAAGCTTGCAAATAAAGAACATGGGATCCACAAACTCCACAATGAAGAAACAACATGGTGAGCTTTGGAAAAGCCAGGCCAAGGCACTGTCAAAAATTATCTTATAAAGTAAAAAAGCAGTTAATTTAAATTTAAAGAGTAAGATTATCTTTTGATTATCCTTAATTATTTTGAATAAAAGTATATTAATTCAATCTAAGAAACTTGGACAATTTAGGACTATTGGTGAAACTAAGCTAACCTCAAACAATCCTTCAAGAATTTTCAAAACATTTCCACATGTTCGACTGTTCCAGTTCCACTGTCTCTAAAATAAATTTATCACGTGATCAACAAAGACATCCAATCAAATTTTATAAAAACATAGCTCATCAAATAAAAAATACCATAGATAAAGATAAAGGGATACAAAGGAGATGTCTCACACACTGCTTTCCGATGTCGATGGTACGACCGTGCTGCGCTCCATCGGATATCAGCAGAACTTCGCTCTGGTGAGTCATTTTTGACGCGGGCCGGTGGCGCTCATGTGGCAGAACTAGAAAGCTTGGGCAATGTGGCTGCTGAGGTGCACGAGAAATCCATCGGCTACTTCAATAGGAGGAAGAGAGAGGGTACTCGGCGCGAGGGAGAGGGAAACCATTTCGTCGTGGAACCGTTCCTTGCAACTGCTCCGTCCTTACCCGACTCGCTTACTCATATGGAGATTGAATTGATTGAAGTTCATTTTTCCTTTTTATCGAACACTATTTCATATTTTTATTAAATAGTTTTATTATATACACCTTACATTATATATATTATTCTATCAAATTATATTAATCATACGTAACACTGAGTTTCATAATCACTAAGTTTGTCATTTTAGCCTAATCTATGGGAGAAGTGGAAATCTTTTTTACTAATTTTTTTACATAGCCACTTCTTATTAATACAATTTGAAATCAGTTAAATTTAATTCTGCACAACATACTTAATTTTCTGAATGGTTTTAACTTTATACACCTACACTTAGAAAATTATAATGAATGCGTGTACATGACGTGTATCTTCTGCCGTGAAGTAATGTAAATATTGAGGCTACTTCACATCTCATATCCTATATAATCAGATTTGATAGAGTTATTTGATAAACTGATTATAACCGATCAAATTATATTAAATTTAAACTTCACGTTGCCCAGGAGACATGACGGGGACATCTATATATATAATTCCGTAAGTCAAATTTTTGTAAAGAAATCGTGAGTGACTGGATGGACGTAGAAGGATGGGAGGGGTCTTATTTTAAAGGTCTTGACGTGAATTTTGAGGGAAAACTATTCATTTTTCTTATTTTTTTACCATAAATTCGCAACAGAATAAAACTTTTCCCATTAAAACAACATGGGGTTTAATTTGTTTACATCTTTTGAAATTAAAACAGCTGTACCACAGAGTTGTATTCATATATTTAATTTCGTAAGGCGATTCTTTGCGTCAAAATTGTGAACGTCTGGCAAGTCGTAGAAAGATGGGAGAGGGCTCAAATTAAAGGTCTCTATTCCGAGATGGCGGGAAAAATACTGAAATTGCTTGAAATTCACCAGAAAACGAGAAATAACGTAAAATATCTGCCATTTAAAAAGCATTGGGATCTAAAAACGTCTGCTGTATTTACATAAAACATGTGGTGCTGATGCTTGATTCAAAGCCATATGCTAGATGTTGACATTTGGTTTTTTTCAAAACAAAAGGCAGCTAACTATGTTTAATGTACTATAACAAATCAATATTTTAACTTTAATATTCGCAGACTGTAAACTTACGGGTTTGAGTATATATTTATATTTTTAAAGTATACGTCAAATATAACGTTTAAGTTATAACGAAGCCGATTTAACGCCAAATGATCGATATAAATATATATGCAAACGAAATTTTTGCGCCGGAATTGTGGGCGTTTGGATAGTGGGAAAGGGCTCAAATAGCCCTCACCATCGAATAAGCAGAGGCTAGGTACAGAGAAGACTTCATTAATCAATTTTAAGGACTAGCTCTACCAGTTTTATGTGCGGTCGGAAAAGGTCATAGTTTTGACCGAGGAACAACAGAGTGTGCTGCACTAGCAGCTATTGAGTGCAACATCAGCTTAAATTTTATCCTACCAAAAAGGTTCACCTTTAAATTTGGCTAATCAAAAGTATGTTTAATCTTGAATCTACCAAGACAAAGCAGTATTTATTTTACCCACGGGAAACCATGAAAAAGTGTTGATCGTCCATAGGGTGAAATCCTCAGTATTATTTACCAAGCTCGTGGTCTCCAAACTTATTAACTTCTTTATGAAGTGGAGCCAGAGGCTCCAACGTGGAGCGTGGTGTTGTCAACGGGAGACCATTTTCTGATTTTATCATTATTTATTTGCTTATTGGGTAAAATGTAGCCTCAATCGGAGATTTCTATGATTACCCTTTAACTGTCCAATATATGTTATTTTGAACCAGGTGGAGGCTACACACGATATTAGTTTACATTTTTTTATGTTAAATGCCACGACTTTCTTTGGGAAATAAATTAAGTGCTGCAGTCTGTGGTTAATCTTAAGAATGTCTTCAAACCATGTCCATATACTTCATTGCAAACAAAGTTAAGTGAGTTTGTTTTGAGAACGACGGATAGCGCCTCTGTTCCAAAAAAAATCAGCTTTTACTATACTGAAGTAATGCCCTTTCTTAATTCCCGTCAAACTTTTACCGAGTTGTGAGTGTGAAGGAAACATTAAATATCCAGCATTTGTATTTTATTTTTAGGGGCTTTTGCCCCTACAGGCCACTAGTAGATAAAAGTTACAAAACAGCAGGGAAAGCGGTAAATGGCGCGGCTGCCGGCGCGGCGCGCGGCGCGGCTGTGGCGGCGGCATTCTTTGATTGTGTCTTATAGGCAGCGGGAGGGTTCACCCAGGGCTACAGAATAGAAGGGCTGCGTCAATTCTTTGATCTCAGCCAAAAGCTGACGATTCCTTAACTCCCCTTAGTGACATGGCGACGGTACACAGCTATTGGCGGCCGCTATACTTGTCTGACTGATACGCGCGGCTTTTCTATCGCTCTTTATCTGTCCACAAGTGAGATATCTGGGTCGAACCATATATATTTATAATCTGCATAAATTGACGAATATAACAATGTAATTATGTTCTAGATAAGACTTATGGATAATTTTTACAACGAAAAACAACGTATTGTCATTATTGAGATTTGAAAAAGTTAGTCGGCTACTACTTTTATCATTTTTTGGTAAGTTTTGTCTGCACGAAAGATGTAGCTAATGAAGTGAACTTTACACTTTTTATTAAAACCTTTTCTAGTTTTCCCACTTACTCAGGTTGAACAGACCTGGTTTACTGGAGCGCGCTAAAAACCCGGGCGAGCGCATCGAAACTCGAGGACTGCTCACGTGTTTTTCTTTTCGGGGATTTTTATCCCAAATATGGAATATGGGATGGTACTTGAAGAAATGAGGGGAAAAAATTGGGAATTCTTCTTTGAATGGGATAGTATTATTCGTAAATTGATACTGAACTACTCGCGCGCGCTTTTTCGCGCGCGCCTACACTCCTATAAACCATTGTTATTCGTGCCGATACAAGTGTAATTTATGCCTATTTAAGAATATATTTTGTAATAAGCTGCAAATAGTTTAAAGTGTGTTTAAATAATGATGGCCTGTAGTGTAGCTTCTTGTAGAAACGATTCCCGAACTTCCACAAAAGCCTAAAAATAAAAATAACTTTTAGGCGTGAAATTCTCAAGAGGGTTACTATACCTACGAGAACATAATTAAAACACACGCTGCGCAGTGTCAGGTAAAAAAAGAAAAAAATTCATTTAATTTTATATAAAGATTAAGAGTTGTAGAGTGTTTATTGCGATTACGAAAGCGTTTATTTGAACACATTCTTAAGATACATTGCGGTAAATTTTTAAAAAGGACAGCAAAATTGCCTTATTTTGCTTAAAGAATAAATATATTTAATAAAATGAAGCAATTTTAAACACACAGTTTTTGAAGTTTTTTTTTGTATTTTGTGTATTTTTACGCCAGTGGCATTTTTTAACGTTTTGTTCGGGAACGGTCCAAACCCGGGTCTTGTTACTATCCAACGGCGACCTTTTGTTAGATAGCATCATTAATTCATAGCCCAATGACAAATGGCAACTGGACCCAGTTTCGATCCTGTCAGGAATCGAACCGGCGACCCTCAGGTTATGAGGTGAGCGCTTTATTCACTCGGCTATCCAGTAAATTTGTATCTTATTGAAAAGCTATCAAGTACCGTCTGTATTCCCAAGTCAACCACTTAACCCATTTATGCCCAAATTAATTTTTTTTCTTGGATTTCGTTCTCTGCTTAGTATTTTGTTGTTAATGGTACAAAAAACACAGATTTTGTTTTTTTTTAATTTTTTATACTCATTTTTATATAAATTATGGCATGTCGACAGTGGGCACGAACGGGTACAGTGTGTAAGTGACGAAACAGCTGACAGCGAGCGTCATCAGGTTTGTAATTGTTAACATAAATTTGACCTATTATACTTCTAAATATATAAAATGACAAACTAAAAAATAGAAATGAAAAAAAAACACACAAAAAAGTATATATTGGTAGGAAACACATAGGTTTCACAAGTTTAGGTGTAAAGATATAGTAAATACCGCAATAAAAAGTCAGGTAAAAGGACATTATGTAAAAAAGTTCGTAAATGTGATAAGATATCAGCAACTTTCAAAAGTAATTGCTGGAATATAAAATATTTTAATCAAATCGAAAATAAAACCATAATAAAAGTCTCTTCCATGAATTTCCGTAAAGGTTCCGTAGTATTTTTACCTAAAAATCTGTGCAGAGTTTTCGCAATGGGTCACAGCGAGTAAAATGTTTTGTCACACAGAACATGGCAACCAACCAAGGCCACACTACACTACAGGCCGGAGTCTCCCCCCCTCCTCCCTGATGCCACGTCACAACACCGGCCGAAATAAATTCTTGTTTTATTTAAAATTATTTTCAACCGCAGTAGGTTATTCATTGATTAATGCAGATTCGAAAAAATAATGGGTTCTAAACGAAAACTTAAACGAATTACTTAGGGCACGATAGTTTTAAGAATGCGACAGTGAATCGCCATAAGAGTACATTATAAAAGCGTCTGTGATTCCGTCTGATAATGTGACGTCACCAAAAAAGGACTCCGGCCTGTAGTGTAGTGTGGCCTTGAACCAACTCGACACGTACCGCAGCTTTTTCTTGTAGCCTTTCCACAATGGGTACATCATACTTGCTTCTCCACAGTGTCCAAGAAGTGTTTTCCGCTGTAGCGGACGTCAGATGGTACACAACTGGAGCTCTTTTGAGCTCAGACGTCCTGCTGTAGGTCGATCTATGGTGTTATTGCCGTGTAACTCCATACTAAGCGAATGATAATAAATAACATAGCCTCTGACAATAATGGACCTGTAACCGCTCGTGACCACTGTCGACATTTGTCGACATCAGTTTTTGCAAAGGAATAAAGCTGTGTTCTTGTAAAAAAATAAACTAAGCTACGATTGTATTTGTTGTAGTAGTTCCTAAATATATCGAAACAATTGTATATTCAATAAAAAATTAAAAGATTAATAGTAACTAGATAACACGTAGCTCGAAATCGAGCAAAAATCATGTGGTAAAATAATGAAGAATAATCAGCCTACTTATATACTTTTAAAGTTTAATCATAGGGCTAAATTCATTAACAATATTATGACTTAACTACTGAAACTATTAAAGATTATTTGATCTACCGCAGGAGTTTCTGGTAAACGTAAACGAATTTTTAGGGACCACCTTCATTTCCCCATGTCCTCTTTTTTCTGAAATGTATATTTTAACACCGACAAAAGATCACGCTCTGCTTACAGCAACATGTACCTGACCAAGAGCAAACACTGGCGACGTGAGCAATGACTTCCTTTGTTTAGGGATTGCCGCTGCAGTTAATTGATAATTATCGCCAAAACAGATATTATAGGGAACGGCTGTCTTTATAGGCAACATTTCCTTTGTGGTAAAAACGCGTAAATGACCCATTACTCTACCAGTCTTTTCATTCTTGAAATGTAACCCACAGCAATAAAACAACTTTAGTTCCTTGGTCTGAGGTTGGAAGGAGCATAAAATGATACATCGGGAGGGTGATGCCAGTCAGCGGTTGCGATCGTGTTCTTTCCGACTCCTCCGACCGGTCTATGTTCGTCTTCTTCTTATCGGTGGCATTAAAAATGCACCAAATCCAAAAATAGATTTGCTCAGGTTAATATAACTTCGAAAAACACTATGAGATATCGTAAACTACATTGTAAAACTGGTAACAGCGATGTATAAGAGCTTTAAAAACTTCATAACATAACCTAAATTACATAATAAATCTTAAAAAAAGAAAACTGTTGAAAACAAAGCCAAACCAGCTGTAAAAATAAAACAGTTTTTTTTCGAAAAATTGATTGTAATTCATTGCTGCGATCTGTGGTTTAACTGTAGAACTATTTCAGAGCTTGGCCATATGTTCAATTTGTAAACAAAGTGATCTGAGTTTGCTCAAATGTCGATGAATAGCGCCACTGTTCCGAAACTTCAGCCCTTTACTGTACTTTAGTGACACCCTATTTTAAAATTCTGAGACTTGTTGACAAATTTACATAAAATTCCCTTTAATTTGATACCTCAAACGTTAAAATCGGCCCAGCCGTTGTTGCGGTTGGACTGTGAAAAGAAAACCGCTTGCGTATTAATATATAGATAACACTTAGGATTCAAAATATGACATGGCTTGTCTTGCAGAGGTTCTTAATTTCAAATTTCCTACTCACACTTACACTACAAAATGGTGGCAAACACTGTAGCTGCTTAGCAGGGATACCAATAGATATAAAATAAAATAGTCTTTGTTTCAAATGCTAAATTGTATCCGTGATAAAAATTTGTAAGTCAGTGTCTACAAATGTCGACAGTGGGCAGAAATGGGTTAATACGTTTTTATTAAGAATTCTTAGGGTGGAGCGAGTAGAGCGGCCGCTCTAGGCCTTCCTTTAAAAAAATAATTTTTTATCTTCACTAAAAATTAAGTCATAGTTTTGGTTGAATGAAAATAATATTATTAATGTACAGATATTATTAAAATTACTAGTGGCCTGTAGGGGCAAAAGCCCCTAAAAATAAAATACAAATGCTGGATATTTAATGTTTCCTTCACACTCACAACTCGGTAAAAGTTTGACGGGAATTAAGAAAGGGCATTACTTCAGTATAGTAAAAGCTGATTTTTTTTGGAACAGAGGCGCTATCCGTCGTTCTCAAAACAAACTCACTTAACTTTGTTTGCAATGAAGTATATGGACATGGTTTGAAGACATTCTTAAGATTAACCACAGACTGCAGCACTTAATTTATTTCCCAAAGAAAGTCGTGGCATTTAACATAAAAAAATGTAAACTAATATCGTGTGTAGCCTCCACCTGGTTCAAAATAACATATATTGGACAGTTAAAGGGTAATCATAGAAATCTCCGATTGAGGCTACATTTTACCCAATAAGCAAATAAATAATGATAAAATCAGAAAATGGTCTCCCGTTGACAACACCACGCTCCACGTTGGAGCCTCTGGCTCCACTTCATAAAGAAGTTAATAAGTTTGGAGACCACGAGCTTGGTAAATAATACTGAGGATTTCACCCTATGGACGATCAACACTTTTTCATGGTTTCCCGTGGGTAAAATAAATACTGCTTTGTCTTGGTAGATTCAAGATTAAACATACTTTTGATTAGCCAAATTTAAAGGTGAACCTTTTTGGTAGGATAAAATTTAAGCTGATGTTGCACTCAATAGCTGCTAGTGCAGCACACTCTGTTGTTCCTCGGTCAAAACTATGACCTTTTCCGACCGCACATAAAACTGGTAGAGCTAGTCCTTAAAATTGATTAATGAAGTCTTCTCTGTACCTAGCCTCTGCTTATTCGATGGTGAGGGCTATTTGAGCCCTTTCCCACTATCCAAACGCCCACAATTCCGGCGCAAAAATTTCGTTTGCATATATATTTATATCGATCATTTGGCGTTAAATCGGCTTCGTTATAACTTAAACGTTATATTTGACGTATACTTTAAAAATATAAATATATACTCAAACCCGTAAGTTTACAGTCTGCGAATATTAAAGTTAAAATATTGATTTGTTATAGTACATTAAACATAGTTAGCTGCCTTTTGTTTTGAAAAAAACCAAATGTCAACATCTAGCATATGGCTTTGAATCAAGCATCAGCACCACATGTTTTATGTAAATACAGCAGACGTTTTTAGATCCCAATGCTTTTTAAATGGCAGATATTTTACGTTATTTCTCGTTTTCTGGTGAATTTCAAGCAATTTCAGTATTTTTCCCGCCATCTCGGAATAGAGACCTTTAATTTGAGCCCTCTCCCATCTTTCTACGACTTGCCAGACGTTCACAATTTTGACGCAAAGAATCGCCTTACGAAATTAAATATATGAATACAACTCTGTGGTACAGCTGTTTTAATTTCAAAAGATGTAAACAAATTAAACCCCATGTTGTTTTAATGGGAAAAGTTTTATTCTGTTGCGAATTTATGGTAAAAAAATAAGAAAAATGAATAGTTTTCCCTCAAAATTCACGTCAAGACCTTTAAAATAAGACCCCTCCCATCCTTCTACGTCCATCCAGTCACTCACGATTTCTTTACAAAAATTTGACTTACGGAATTATATATATAGATTAGTTTATGCCACATCATTAGCTAAAAAGAAAACCTAACATACCGGGCAAAGTAAGTATTGCGCGCACCAAAATGTCACTCAATAAACGTTTAAATTTATGTGCGCTTTAAGAACCATATTGATTATGGTTTAAGCTTCGGTGTTCGTTGTAAATTTATGTTTGTGTCAATTGGCCAGTAAATTTTGGAGATATACATTACAATTTAAATTATCTTCGTTATTTGCAATTGAATCGTCTTATTAAACGTGTAGTAGTCTACATTTTATAAAAGAACGGTTAAACGCTACGGTTAAATTTTGCAACTTTTTTGTCTCTTGAAATTTTTTATTCAGTTTTAAAATGAAAATTCAATATTCAATAAGGTCTGGAGATTAGGTTCTTAGCTAAATTGTATTCTCGTAAACATAGAATCGTATAAATTGTAGTAGTGTAAAATGTTACCTGATACTAAAGAACAAGTGTGTTGTCTTGAGAGAGGTGAACAAAGTTTGTAAAAAACAACTAACTTTATGACAACTAACACTATAACTGCACAATATTTACAGTTAACTGAAATAATAAATATCCATTAAAAATAACAATAGATAACACCACAGTATCAGTATGTGAATAGCGGAGCGAGAGTAAGAGCTCTGAATGTATCCGTTAAACTATGTTCTGAAAATAGCAAATCACAGGCACAGGTGTGTGGATGTGAGAACCAATGAGGGGTGGTGAAGGGGGTAAATTTGGAGCGGGGTGTCAGGTTCACCACGTGTCCGCGGAGTTTCCACGAAAACGGCCGTATTTGGAGTAGTCATAGTCAAGGCAGCCAAGGTCACCAAACGCCCCCAAATGCTTCTCCCCTAAGAAGCACCGAAGATCTCGAGGTCTAGTCTAAATAATTGTAAGGAATAAAACGTTTATGATATCGTACTATTATTCTAATTTTGGTTTATACAGTTGAATTCAGCTCGAAAAAACAAATAATTTAGCATTTTGAATCATTGCTCTATGTCCATTGGTTACCGAGATACTGAGAGTGGTAAACACAGTACGTAGTCCCAGCAATGTTAACCTTATGGGAAATAAATACAATTGTATATCTCCCTTATTTCTGAACATATCTCGATAAAATTTGGTATGTGGCTTCATCTAGTTAAGATCTACTTGATATAGCGTAAAATCCACAAATTTATATATTTTTTAGACAGCAAACCTGCGTACTCACCTTCCCAATGTTAACCTTATGGGAAATCAATAAAATTGAACACCTTCCTTATCTCCCAATATATCTAAATAAAACTAGTTATGTAGCTTTATCTAGTTAAGGTCGACTTGATTACGGTCAAAAATCCTCAAGTTTATAGATTTCTGAGGCAGCAAACCTGCCCACTCATTTCCCCAATGTAGACCTTATGGAAAACAATAAATGTGTGTAGCTGGCTTATTTCTCAACTATCTCGTTGAAACTTGGTATGTTGCTCATTAAGATAGGTCTCAACTAGATGTTGCACAAACAAAGTTTTATCAAAATATTGAGAAATAAGGTGTACAATTTTATTTATTTTCCATTAGGTTAACATTGGGAAGATGAGTATGCAGGTTTGCTGCCTAAAAAATATATAAATTTGTGGATTTTACGCTATATCAAGTAGATCGTAACTAGATGAAGCCACATACCAAATTTTATCGAGATATGTTCAGAAATAAGGGAGATATACAATTTTATTTATTTCCCATAAGGTTAACATTGCTGGGACAACGTACTGTGTTTACCACTCTCAGTATCTCGGTAACCAATGGACAAAGAGCAGTGATTAAAAATACTAAATTATTTGTTTTGTCGAGCTGAATTCAACTGTATAAACCAAAATTAGAATATTTTAATTTTTCTTCATGGAAAATTCAATAAACCCCATTTTTGGGGTTTACCCCCCCTCACCCCCCTTTCCAATGGACCGATCGGGCTGTTTTTCGATCATTTGTGAATGATTACTACTTTACACGTCCGTGTTAAATTGTATTAAGATCTGACCATTTTTGCGAGGGTTATCGAGGAAACAAATACATAAGTATATATATTTATATACATCCATATTGATACATATATATTTATATAGATTTGAACGTATGGGTTTTTTGGCTTCTGAGGACCTGAAAACTAAAAGTTATCACGGTCTCGGGCTTAGGGATTACCATGAGACCTACAGTAATAGCTCTTTCCCTAAAAGAGAAATTCGCCAAAACCCTTTATTTAACTTACCATAAATCAATTACTAATCAAAGTATCTTTATCAGAGGGTACTCAATAAATGCAGAATTTCGTCCTCTACAATTCTTGTATTTAAACTGTAGAATAAACGGTTTTTTACTTATTTACAAAAGAATAAAAAATAACCCAAAACTCTGGTTTTTGTGGTTCCAGGTCGAAAGCACACTAGGAAAAATGGGACAAACTTCAAATTCATATACTTGGATGTAAAACGGAAAGATTAAGACGATTTCCAGCTTTCCGGGAATTTTATCCAGGCATGACAAATGTTTGATCTAATTTTCCTGGCCTACATGTGCAAATTGCGCATTTAAATATTTTTTCTGCATGATTTTTTAATTAGTCTTTGTCTCTCAGCAGTTTTCTGTTCTTGCCGAAGGTTGAAGGTTGCGCATATTTTCCCTAATCTCGTCGACTCGTTTTTCTCTACGCCTTTCTCTTTTTCTTTCTGTATCGAGGTTCAATTATTTCACTATATATGTTCACAATCTTTAGATCGTGGATCTTTACCATAAAGAATGATTTACCTCCCACAATTTGGCTACAAATTGACAATAAAAGTAATCCGAATTCATTTTCTTAAGCTGTATCGGATCTTGTTTACAGTAGTTGCAGACAATCTATTTCTGTCTACAATGTGACTGGTTAAATATTCGTCTGAAGGTAATCAGCTGTTAAATTACAATCACATTTTAAAACCGTTATAACTCAAGTTGGTCAGCTCTGGAGCGTTGAAAGCGCCCTCTAGAAACAAATCAAAGGCTTGGGGGTCGAAGCCGTAAAAACAAAGGTAATTTATTTTAACTATCAGTCGCCGGTGCGCTAAGGAACATGTCGGACCTTAGCTTAGTCAGTAACAAGACTACAAGATCGCGTTACAATCATCCTTCACTCATCTGTCATTCATACTTGGCTTAAAATACCTACCTGGGCAGGTTGCTATTTCAAATTAATGTAAATGTATCTAATGTGCATAATAATAATGTACATAATAAGATTTACAATGAGATATAAATCGTAAAAATCGGTTAAGTATGACGGCTGAAAAAGGGATGTAACAGAGAAAAACCTTATTGTATTAAGTATATAGATTTTATTTTAAGTAGAAACGGTTTTATAATTTTTATTCTAATCCAGTAAATTTGTAAATGGTATTAGAACAAAAATTTCAAAACGTTTATTAAAAACCTAAATGAACTGATCGAAAAAACTATGAATTTTATTCAGTGTGATTTACGTTTCTAGATAGAATTTATATCGTTGAATGTCAACAATTATGATCCAAATAATTAGCTGTCAAAAGAGGTCCGATAAATTCGGAAAACCGCCCGGCCTTGAGTTTCGGCGGGAAACTGCCATCATCAAGGTTACCGCCGGCGCCGCCGCGCCACGCCACCCAAAACTACTGCCGTTCTTTAGTTCTGGCTGCGGTCTCAAACGAGCCGCCTCAGTGCCGTTGCCGCCGCTCCTCGCCTGTGGGCTGTGATTGGTCGCCCCGCCCGGGGGGAAGTCACTCACCTACTCTAGCCCCGCTCCTTTACTAGTGCTACGAGCTGTAAATAAGTGAACTAATATTCAAAACAAAAGTAAAATTCTTGGCTGTCAAAATATATTTAAGGTTATGGTTTGAGGTTTTGTTTACGTAAGTTTTATCTTTGTCATTTCACCTGTAAAATTTTGAAATATGCATTGTACTCTCCGAATTTGTATGTACTTGTTATTAAAGAAGAGTTTAAACTTAAAATAGTTGTGTTTCCATAAGTTATAATTTAAAAATAATTTTCCCAAAAGTAAACAAGTATTGTTTATTTTATTTGATTGATGACAGCTTCAACTAGGTCGAGGTTTAAGAGTCGCTATCTAACGGATAATAAAACCACTTCAAGAACAAGAAAAAAACAAAATGATCGCCCAATAGAAACCAAATGGGTAAAAAAACAATTTGCTGCAGCCAATGACATACTCTTATTTAGGAATCGTCTATCTCTCTCTAAACATTTATTGTCCATCTCACTCGCACACGTTCTTTAAAATGGTCGGGATGACCGTGCGCCAACTGTAGCATTAATTAATTATGGCCAAGAAATTACATTTTAATTTGCTACTGTTTTTCAATCCTTATCAAAAGTATAAAGGCTCCCTTTCCAACACGGGCCTTCCAATAATTGTGGCCTTGACCTTCCAGTGTATTATAACGATTTTATAAGAAATATGATTTCCTAATTAAATAATGAAGAGATGCCTAATTTATAATGTGCTTAAGGGGTTTAAGTTAATTTGAACTAGGAACAATATTAGTGCCATCGGTGCGCATTGGCCACATATCTATACTTATTTAATTCGCGAGCAGTTTTTTTGTTACAAAGACTCCTCCTAAACTACTGAACCGATTTTCATGTTTTTGGTGTCATTGGAAAGAGCTTGACGTGAAGTTTTGCAGGAAATAAAATTTAAAAAGGTTCGACTAAAGGGAAGAGCCCTAGACGCCCTTAAAGTTTCATATTAGCCCATAAGATTTAAGATGGGAATAGAAATTTCAAATAAAGCAGCTGATTGGAGCAAACTAAGATTTTCAGCAAAGCCATATGTTGTTAATGGAATTGAAACCATTGCATGTAGAGCTGGAGGCATTTCAGTTGGTGGAGGATGTGAATAAATAAACTATTATCCTAATACATACTTAAGGTCAGAATTCAGTTTTAAAAACATTTATTTTGAATCACATGTGTGAAGATCTTAATATTTACATATGTTTATATTCCAAAGAAAAATAATAAAAGGAGGAATAAATTCTTATGTATAAATTCTATAAATATAAATAAAAGAAAAAAGAAACAGACTTAACATTGATTATAAGTAGGTTTATTGAACCATTTTAGTTCGGTTTGAGACTAAGACGGGTCATACGCTACTTAGGGCCGCGAAACATGGACATCTCCTTAAAGTTGACTGAGTATTCACAAAAAATTTAGTTTTAAAAAGCTTTTGTAAAAAATTTCAGGATAACAGGAAGCTCAAACATATAATTAACAAAATATTTCTAGAATAGTGAACCATAATTATTTTTATTTTGAAATCAATACATAACAATTGCTCGATTTCGAGCAATAGGTTTTTTAGTATTATTATAAAAACATAATTTGATTTTAAGGTTTTTAGGATGAGTTTTAGCTTCATTAGATGGAATATCGTACATTTTGCAACTTGTTTCATTTGATCTTAAAATCACGAAAATTTAGCCATGAAATGATCATGAATGTATTTTTCATGTATGTGAAATGATGGTTTTAGGGTTTAGGGACTGGTACATGTTAAAGTTGTGTTACATAGGTCAGAGCGAGTGCCAAACGTCACATTGTAAACATTAACACCTGTGTGACCTTGGTGCGATCAGCTACAAACTTGGTGGAACTAGGTTGAAGTTCATTCCAAATCATATAAAATTTTCAACATAAAAATCAAGATTATGATTTTTTAATTTCAAATTTTACCCTTATAAGAACATTGAATTTTTATTTGAATAAATGAATCACTTTTACAATATTGGTCCAGTCAGTCTACTCGATGACCTTAAAAACCTGCAAGGAGACGTTTTTTGATAAAATTCTACTAAATAAAATGTATATTTTAATATATCCAAAGTTTACCAAAATCGGACCATGGGAACCTGACTAAAATCAAGTTTAAAATTGCGGCTTTTCCCACCATGTGAAAATTTTTGGAAAATATCACTCAACTTCATTTTTATCAATATTTTTAAGGTATTGACTTTGGACCGCCGCCAATTATTGTTTGGTTATTGGTTCTTAATTTTGACAGGGTACTCATTTTTCGCTAACATTTTGGATCCACCATATCTTCTATCTTCTATATATATTTATTTATTTACTTATTTAATACACGAGCATTTTTTTTGTTACAAAGACTCCTCCTAAACTACTGAACCGATTTTCATGTTTTTGGTGTCATTGGAAAGAGCTTGACGTGAAGTTTTGCAGGAAATAAAATTTAAAAAGGTTCGACTAAAGGGAAGAGCCCTAGACGCCCTTAAAGTTTCATATTTGTCCATGAGATTTAACATGGGAATATAAATTTCAAACAAAGCAGCTGAGTGTAATAAACAAAGATTTGACGCCCTTAAAGTTTCATATTTGTACATGAGATTTAACATGGGAATATAAATTTCAAACAAAGCAGCTGAGTGTAATAAACAAAGATTTTCAGCAAAAGCATTTGTCATTAATGGAACTGAAACCAATAAATATATATAGCCTATATTGAGGCAAACTTTAAACATTTATTTATAAGGAGATTTAGAAAACCATTTCAGTTAGGCTCAAGACGAGACGTATTTAGCCATAGATACTGAATTACAGAAAGTTTTATTATAATAATATAAAACCTACGAAACAAAGTGTCATTTTTTTGAAAACATTAATTCATTACTGCCGTTACCTATCCAAAACAACCTATTTAAAATCATGTGTGTTGTATAAACACATTTACAGTCGATTTTCAAATAACTATTTGTTTTAGTTTATTTATTTCATTATCATCCCAAGAATAATTATTTTAACTAATATTATGTAGGACAAAGACACCTTGTGGAACTCGATAGAATACACAATTTACTTGGAAGTGATAGTGAATGTTGATGTGAAGTGTTTGTGGGTAAATATTTAAAAATGAAGACATAAATTGTTTATAAAACTATTTTAATGTTGTTCAACTGTGAAGTGCTGACCATGAATGATGTAAACAATGAACAATATTTTACCAGTTCTTTTTGAATTTAGTGATGTTCTGTGGTTGTAGTAATGATGTCCCATAAACTCAATTTATCCATAACTTAATCTAAATCACATTTTTTGTATGTAATGTTAAAGTTCTTTTAACTTATTTTTAACAACAATGTAATGCCACGAATTTGAAGAGGGTATTTTCGTAGAACTCATGAGTATCAACGAAACGCCAATGAAACGGTGCACGAACAAAATCGTGTTGATATGAACATTGACTCATATAAGAGGTTTAGCCCTTAACTTTCATGCCCCTGGGTAAACTAATGTGTTTCTTGCGAAGCTAAAAATCTTAGGACTGAAGCAAATTGAAACAATAACACTTCATATAAATTGAGCCGTCACAAATGGAAGGTAATTGTGCAAAATGACACGTTTTACTCATTATTGAGAAGCACGCTTTCACTCAATAGACCAAACAAAACATCTCAAACTACTTGGAAAATTTAAAATAATTCGATTCCGCATTTGTTATGGTAAGCTCAGCCCAATAGACCTCGATGAGTCTATTGGGTGGTCTTTATAATGTTCATATATATATATATATATATGTATATGAATGTTATGAATGTAACAATTTTCGGTATGTCATGTTTATATATGTATATAAACATTTTCATCATAGAATAGTTACCTTATTACTGGAAGAAAGCACTATTCCAAAGGAAGCATAAATGTACAGTTCAACGTAAAGACGACAACCAAACATAGACGGATGGAGATATGCATCAAAAACTATGAAATACATTTAATGCTGGAAACTGAACTTTATATACATCTGTTCGTTTAAAACTGCTGAACAATTGCAGACATATGCCACCAGTCATGAGAGAATGATGTTTGTATTAATATCTTAGCAAAAAACGTTTTTTACGAAAGTCGAAAAAATAATGCAATTACCACAGACGTTGCTGCTATTTTCCGTGCAAGAGGTGGACACCTTCAGAAAAAAGGAATTTGATTGGTTTGCTCGATTTCGAGCAACAGGTTTACTAGTTTAAATATTGTTGAGCTTGCTGGTGTATGTGAGTGGGCTCTGTGCTGAAAAAAGAATGAGCCGATGTGAGGCAGGATATGACCATATCAACATTTGGAAGATGTTCCGATCGATGGATTTTAAACTGTAACTGGTTTAAGCTAGAGTACAGTAACGGGGCTGGCTCAAGAGTTTTAGGCGTCACGAGTTTCTACGAATACGTGGTATTAGGAGTATGGTGACAAGATTATTCCCAAATAAAAACGGGATACTTTAACAAAACTCACTCCCCCCCATCCCCAATATAACACACCACCCACAAAGGCGTTTAATTATACGTTTAATTATATGGGGTTCTTTAATTTACAAATTTTGTAATGGAAGAAATGAAGTATCAAACTGTTTTTAGATCATTTATTTTATTTTCCATTTATTGAACTTATTACAGCGCACTATTTTTACAGTTTTTCTTTAAGAATACAATAAATGGCATGCAGCCAGCCATGAAACATAATTATTTTAATCACCACATACTGAGGATTAAAAAAATCAAGTCTCATTTTTAATTTCTTAACATTTTATTATAAAAGGAAAAAAGAATTTCTAACAATAAATTACATTGTATTTCCCCGATTAGTCTACATTTCGATTTCAAACAGCTCCATTGAAACGGCCGCGCGGCGGCGTTGCGGTGGAATCTAAGTCGCACTTCAAGCAATGTAACAGATGCGTGGTGGTAACTAGTTTTCACATATCTGTTACGATAAAACAACTAGTACAAAAATCACTGGAACAGCCTCAACAGCGCTGCGGCGGGAGCGTTGTCAACTACGTCGGCCAACGGCCTTAACGTTCTAGCAGACTGTGTTCACTGACCGCTATCCAGTGAGACATCTCCTTTGTATCTCTTTATCTATGAAAATACCGTGTTCAATGAGGCCACACTAAAAAACTTTCTAGTGTATTTGTAGTGCGGCCTTGGCTCAACGATTGAGTGCTCATTGACCTAGATATATAATAAAACTGCCCATAAAATATTAATTAACACTTTTTCAGTTTTATCTAGGATCACTGGAGATGTCAATTAGAGGGATTCATATAATCTTGTATATATTATTGTTTGATTTCCAAACGCCCTAATGTTGAAAGCGTGCAGGTGTGCACGGAGTTGTATCAACACCTTGTTGATTGTATCAAGGGGCCGGCCAAAATTAACTATGTCACTTAACTGGCATGGACAATGGCCAACCCCCTGACTCGAAGGGAATCAGTTCCATTCTAATGGTCAAATGGAAACTTCAAACAAGTTTTGAGGAGGCTACCAAAAATGTATCTAATCCCTTGGAAATTATGATACCGTAGTTTGACTGGACACTCTTTGATTTCTGAGCGATTGAAACATTTTAAAAAAACTGTATAATTTTGTCTCAGATTTTTATGATACCATTCTAACATAGGAAATCTATATATATAAAATCCAAAAACCATTGACTGACTGACTGACTCTGACTGACTGATCGCAATTTCTCATAAGCTATAAGGTTTAGAGCCATGAAACTTTTTGCTCAAATATTCTCTATAGGCTCTAGATGCGTACTAAGAAAGGGTTTTGCAACATTTTCTTTCAAAAGGCTTGAAAATGGGATATTATAAAACTCAAAATGGTGCTCATTTTTTGCTTTCAAAGTTTACTTTCTCAAAAACTGTAAGACTTTGGGCCATGAAACTTGGGACAAATATTCTTTATAGGCTCTAGATGCAAGCAAAGAAAGGTTTTCAAAATATTTTCTCTCAGACGGCTAAAATACAATGAATTATAAAATTCTAAATGACGGCCATTTCAGTTTTTAAAACTATGGATGGGAGGCCTTTAGAATATTTTCAGGGGATAGGAAAGGTACGAGATCCAATCTACTAAAAGAAAAATTATTAAGGCCACAAATTTATTAAGGCCGCCCACTATGTCAAATGCAACTTGAGCTACTCGCGTTTTACGACCCGCCCAAAGTACTATTTTGTATTCCCACTTTAGTTAAATTTGTTGTCCGTCTTTTAAATAAATAAGTACTCAAATTATTATCTTTAAAACTCAGTGTGGACATTTCATTTCGAGCACGGAGTTTCCAAAATTAAAATTTTAGGAGGGTTTGCTTAGGTGATGGGTATATTTCAGTTCCAAAATACAAACTATCACTACAAAATATTGGTTGCCTTATCGATAGCAAAGTAACCTGATCTCCAATCTGATTGAGAAACGTCTGGGAAGTAGTTTTTTGGCCAAGGCATTAACCGCCTATATACTTTTTCTTAACGTTTCCCATCTGTTTTTAAAAACGCGCTAAACTCAGATTTAGTTAAGTCTAAAACCTGCCTTTAGCAATTTTGTATTATATCCCGGGTTACCGCTCATTCTGTGTATTGGCAAATGGGAGGATACTAATAATAATTCATAATCATATGGAGAATCCTGGTCTTCGGGCGATGACCACGATGGCGACGAGTTGGAGGTTGCCGACGTTTCGGACGCGTAGCAGCAGTCCATTATCAAGGCGAATTCCTACACTCATTCACTGGCCGGCGGGCCCTCTGCCTCAGGTTATATAGGCTCGGGGGTGGGGGAGGGTTGTTTACACCTCCCGTTGTTTTCCCGGAAGGCGCGGCTGACCTGGAGCTTTCTCGAACACATTCGCAAGCTCCAGGTCAGCCGCGCCTTCCGGGAAAACAACGGGAGGTGTAAACAACCCTCCCCCACCCCCGAGCCTATATAACCTGAGGCAGAGGGCCCGCCGGCCAGAGAATGAGTGTAGGAATTCGCCTTGATAATGGACTGCTGCTACGCGTCCGAAACGTCGGCTACCTCCAACTCGTCGCCATCGTGGTCATCGCCCGAAGACCAGGATTCTCCATATGTGTATGAAGACCACGGAAGCCTTTCACAACGTAATAATTCATAATATTTGCTAATCATGAGGAAAACATTTTTAGAGGAAACATTACTCCTTATTATTTCAATCTAAGGTGGAATTATCAGCCCCCAGTGTTAAAATTAGTTATACTTTCAGCAGGCAAAGCTGCGGGTATATATACTAGTAGTTTATATTTTTAGTCAAAAAAGTGGTTGACTAGAAATTAGTTATAGTATGCCTATGTGATCGCTATTAGTTTTAAATTTATACCTCTTGGTGATGAAAACTAAAGCAGTTCCAGCTGTTTTCTGTGTGATTGTTCTTATTTGTGTGTGTCAAGTGTCAAAATAAAATCGGGAAGGAAGGGAACAGAGATGATGAATTAAAAATTCTGGAGTGGCGTCTGGCATGTAAATAGCATAAATTAAAAGACAAATTAAAATGTGTTGTTTCATGGATTTTATTTGATTTTGATAGTCCTTCGTGTGTGCTACGTGTGATTGATTCAAATTTTGTGATAGTTTTTAAAGATATTTTTATGTTATGTTACACTCAAAATGGAAGAACTTAGGTGAGAACAATGGTCAGACCTTGCCGTAGGTTACATTCATAGGCGTATTTTACCACCAAGACAACAATTGGCACCTTTATTTTATCTGTTTTACCACACTGGATTTAGATTTAGAAGTTTCAATATTAAAAAGCACTGTTTTATTTGAAGCACAAACTTCAGCAAAAAATATAGGCTTATTTTGTAAGTGATTATTTTGTGGTAGGCTGCAGCATCCAATTTCCAAGCTGCTTGAGTTTCCCCAGTGACAGTGAGGAACTCCTCATAGATAACATGGCAAGAGAACCAGTCATGCTGAATGTTTATGACATGGTAAGTTGTAAGTTAAAATTACACTTTTAATGGTTTTTAATTCATACCTGCAATTAAGTTATTCAATCATAGATGTAGGCACTTATTTTCTTCTCAATGAAAGAACCATTTTCGTGTTGTGCAGGTTTTCATCTACTTAAATCCATACATTGATTTGAAAACCCTGGAATATTAGGCCTAAAACTGACTAGCGGTGATCAAGTGTCAGTCTTACTTTTATTTTTGTGTATAACAACACCAATGGCCTTTTTTAAGTTATGATTGGGAACAGTCCATTACCGGGTCTTGTTACTATTTAATGGTGACCTTTTGCCAGCATCAAATATAGAAAATACACAATCACACAATCCATCTGGCAGTTGCCCGGTCAACGATGGAGATTACATGATGTAATGGGCCGTCTTGTGGCCGAGGCCCAGGGGACCCACAACGTTTATAGATTTGGGGCCTAGCTTGGCTCTCGGCGGCCCAGGACAGCTGCTATCAGGAGCGTAGGCTTAACAGGTATTTGCAGCCTTGATGGGCTCTTTACTGACAGCAAAAGCACCCTTTTGTAATTTCATTATTTTGGGAATGGGATTTGATGGCTCTTGACAATTTTAAGCCCAATCAAGCCACAATGTTTGTAGTTATTTTATTGCCTTCTATCATAATTAATATTAATAGCATTGCCAACAGCGCACTAAAAAGTCAACATTAAGTTTAAAAGCCCCTGTCAAAGTAATGACTCGAAAAATATGTTTCAAAATATTATTTGGTCTCAGACATAAGCAGTGTAAGACATCAGCATAATAGTTATTATGTTAAACCGTTATGACTGTATAAATATTTGGCCTAGCAAAATTAAACAATAATATTATGAGGCCTAACGTTATTAATTAGTATTAAATACAATTACTGTGTAGACTGATTATTAGGCCTACATTCAATATGAATGACTCAAATTTATCAACCAACACCCGTCTTGTGGCCCTCCTCCAGCTCGTCGGCTCCCGTTTGTGGGCCCCCTCAGTTCCCGAACCCCTTTGGCTCCTGCCCCCCCCCCCCCCTGTATTGCGGGTCCCTGCGGGCCCTTCTGTTATGCCACTGTGACAAAACCATTAACTACAAAAGTTCAGTTAGGCCTACTTAACATAAACCAATTAGTAAAAATTCTACCTGTTCAGGCAAAACGTATATCTCTATTTTTATGCCATAGGATTATTTTATGCCTTAGTAACTTAGGTAGGCTACTTAGTTTATGTTCTTGCTTAGCAGTCTTCTTTTGATGATCACAATTTTAAATAAAATAAGTTCAAAAATGTCAGTCACGTAATTGATGAATTTTTAACCATTTTGATCATCGAAACTGCCATTTTGTGCCACAACTGTTGGAACAGTGGTGAGCACTGACAAATTCTTCAAACCATTGTATTTAATGTTAATATTTTATATAAGCTTAGAGTCTTAGGATGTATTCATATCTTACTTAATCAATTCTTGCTCTATTTTTGCAATGCAATTATTTTTCCAGTATTGGATAAATGAATATACAACACCAATTGGTCTGGGAGTGTTTCATTCCGGTGTGGAAATATATGGGCAAGGTAAGTTAATAAATTGTGACGATTACAGTTGAGTATGAAAATGTAGCCAATGATTTTGACGGATTTATTCTTCAATTTGCTTATTTCTTTGCTCTTTCCCTTGAACCAATAATCCATGACAACTTGTTTGAATTTATGTAACTTATATTGCTCATTGCTTACAAGACCGATAATAAATCCTAAATTTTCCTTAAGACTTTTTTCAATTGAGTTGACTAATTCTTGCTTAAGTGGTATATAGTAGTAGAAGGCTTAACCTCCCCCCCCCCCTCTAAGGGACTGCAACCATGGTTGAATATAGAAAATGTCAGTTAAAATCAATAACATGATTTGGATATAGTCAGCACTAAAAACTTAAAACCGTATGTAAGATTGGGGCTGGCTATAATTTTTTTGTTACCGGTATGTAGAACTTTTGTTTGTAAAATTTTGTGTAGGCCTATATCTGTTTGTTTCCTTTATAACACAGATTGTTTTGTGGTAAAATGAATAACTTAAGTTGTTATGAGACCACCAAAAATGGTCATTATGTTAAAGAATAGTTTATTCGGGCTTGGTATTAAAAACGATGTTTTATTATTGTTCTTTTCTATGATTATTTTAAATTGAAATTAATTAGTCCTGTTTGACCCTATTTATGTTCAGATTTGATGAAAAACAACAAAACTGAACTTTGATTGTAACAAAGAAAATCTAGGAAATATTTCTTTAATATTGAATATATTTTTGTTGCTAAATGATTATTTTTTTACTAATATCGGTGATGCCAACGTTTTAAGAATATTGTTTTGACAAAACAAATCAGCTACTTTTTGTTGCCTTTGTTTATTGCCAATATTTTATCTATCTCTTGAAAAAATTACGTGGCCTTTGAACTGGCAAGGTAGCTTTGTAAGGATTTTTAACATTGAAAACCTGTTCCTTAGAATCAGTTGATTTCAAGTAAAATTAATGGTATCATAAGAGAGTATTCCTAACCCTGTAGATGCTGTGATTACTACAGATGGCTATGCCTCGTCTCATCCACTACACTCACATTCTTCATTCATATATCAGAGTTGAAAAACACACCAATTGCTGCATTGGAGGAGGCCTTAACTACACTCTGGTCTTAAGGCAGATATGATCAGGTTTTTTTTGTTCCTAATAAGGCAACTATTAATATAATATATAACAACTTTAGGGGTGTGCGAGTAGTGATTTTGGAAATCGAGTCGAGTCGATTAGAGTTTTCAAAAATACCCGCGAGTTTCGAGCTTTTTTCGAGTCGAGTTTTTAAAAGTTTATAATATAATGGTCATCATTGTTCTACATAATCGTCAAAATTATTATCATTACTTAAATACAAAATAAAATTTTTAGGTACGGTAATTAAACTAAAAGAGTTACTGAACTAAGAGCATATTTTATACCAAAAAGATGATACCAAAAAAGAAAGAAAACCTTTTACTTAAACTCACAATAATTCTTGATTTGATATATTTTTCAAGCCTAACTTGTGTTTAGGCTTACCTGGGTTTTGAAATGAAATGAAAACACTGACTATAAGCCATGACCAATTACCTGACTCACTCAATTCATGATTGAAATATTTGGGTGGGGTTCATAACTACCAGATTTCACAACTACCAGGACGATAAAAATTATTAAATATTAACAAACTCACTACTTCCAGATATCATTTCTACCAGAAGACTTTAGTATAAAATTAAATAATAATCACATCATAACTTCCAGATATTTTAATTCCCAGATTTCATTACTTCCAGGGGTATTAAATGACAAAATAATGAGAGCGTCAGAACTACCAGACATCACAACTTCCAGTACAGTCTGTTGTTGAGCGGGTAGCCGCCTCCCGATTGTAGGCATTTCACCGCGTCGCGTCGTACAGTGAAGCCGCCTCCCGATCGCAGTCATTTCACCGCGTCGTACAGTGTGTAATTACTAAATTGCTTCTAGTGTTTTCAAAATGCAGCTAATTACAGTACTTGTAAATATATACACTATCAGCCCGCGTCACTTCGTGACTTTAAAAAATTGGTAAAATATGCGTTAGTTTCATGTTGAGTATGAATGGAGTATTGGCGTGAAATAACTGTCAATGAGTGAGTGTATGAATTTTTGAGATTTTCTTTAATTTTCTAGACCAATCCTTTGTGTCATATCACTTTTATAAAATTGCCATAAATTGAACTTTTCATCGGGGCGAACTTTTAAAAATAACACATTAGACTTGAATCCTCAATATGGATAAGAAATTCCTCACGAAATTCGAGAAGTCCATTTATTTCATCTGCTTTAAAAGTGTCAATGTATACGTTCTATTCTTTGAAATTGCGACGGTGCAACAACATTTATTTTGCATTAATTGGGGTTAGTTTCATGGATCTTCATTGGTTGGCGCGTCTTCATGCGTCTCTGTTTGAGAGTTTTCTTTTGAAAAGTATATTGAATCTTTATGTTAATTCTACACAAAATCTACGCATCAGTTTTTACTTTCTCCCCCCTATACATAGTATATAGAGAAAGTATTGTTTTCGTAAAAATTTTCGAATTTGAGTTGTTAGTGGATATATTAGTTTTAGTGCTCCCTGAATCCAAAAAAGTGGTTTTTGGTGTGGTGTCTGTAAAATTTCAATTCTGTCTGTGTGTGTGGATGTGTGTGTGTGTGGATGTAAACAAAGCTAGAGACGACACCAGTGGTCCGATTTTCATGAAATTTGGCATGTAGGTATAAAGCCGTAGTATATCTCCAGGCGTATTTTTCATTTTTTTGAATTTTTGATTTTGAAGGGTATTTACCCCATAAAACCCATGAAAAATGACAAAAATCCAAATTTCTCAAAAACGGCTCTAACGATTTTGATAAAAATTTCATGGTTTTTAGTGCTTAAGATAACAAACAAAATGACACCACCCGCATGTCTGTAAAAATTCAGGTTCAGATGTTATGGGGGTTTAGGTGTTAAAAATTCATATTTTTCAAATTTCACAAAATCCGTGACCTCTAAAGAAAATATACTTGCAACCATTAAATTTGACTTGAAAAACTAAATAATCTAGAATTTTGAATCAGTAGTTTACGTCAACTGGTTGCGGAGATAATAGATATTTTAGTTCGACGGTAAACGCAGTACGTTGTCCAATGTTATTCTTATGGCAGATATGTAAAAATCGATATCTCCGTTATTTACTAACCGATTTTGATAGCATTTGGTATATATTTGTGTGATAATTAATTGTTAATTTGTTTTATTTCACTAATATGTTTTCTGGTTTTAAATGACTTGAAGGGAGAAAGTATGTGTCAGTTTCCTGATACCGTTTATTTGCATTCATTTTTATTGGTCTTAACCACAGAGAAAAAACAATGCTTCTTCTCTGTGTCTTAAAAAAAAATGGTAAGAGGATGGACAAACCACTGTTTTACTGAAAACCGCATTTATAAACTAGCAACTCGCCGTAATAACAAATTGTTCATTGGTCATAGTGGCCAAGGAATTACATTTTCAAATTGACCCATTTTTTGTTTCGCATCATTTTAAATAAATGTTTGGCAAATTTCTACCTAAGCAAATATACCTATGCAAATAACGTAACTTTCTTCACTGAATATACGTATTGTTATTGGTACATTTCGAAATCGAGTAAAACAGGCAGGCTAACACTTCAATGTCGTTCGTGATCCAACAACACTAACAAAGTACAGGTTTTAAAATTTGTAATGCGTTTTAAAACTTGATTTTTTTAGGTTAATATTTAATTATAATAATGATAATTGAAAACTCAATCGTCTAAACGTTGAAACATGCATAAATGTGTATTTATTGTCAATAACTTGTTAGAAAATATCCAAGGCACCTCCCGAGATACTTACGTTCCTTTTTCAATTTCATTAAAATTTTCAGTAAAGAAATACAATAAATTAAGATGATTACGGACTGTTGGTCTTAGTTTCAATAGGGTAAACACTCGTATTTATTTTCTGTTGTCTTAAAAAAAAGTCAATATTCATTATAAGAAATCAAAATTATAATTTGGATAAATATGGTTTTTTTTATAATGGACTTGCTAGCCCTGCTTTCTGTGTTATATCTCTAGAATTATTTAAAATCTTGATCATCGGTTTTGATATTCCGATCGTTTTTTGTTTGAAAGATAATTTTTAAATAAAACTTTTTTGCATTTAACATTTTTTTCGAAAGATAATAGTTTTCATTGTATATTTGAAAAACTACATTTTCCATTTAATTCCATGGGAAAGTCTAATTCCTCAATAAAATGAGTTTTGAGGGGCTCAACAAGGCTATGGCTAAATTTAGAATATTCTCAAGGTTGAAAACTTATACGCACAGAAATGTTATTCCAATAGGTCAACTATTGTCAGAATAATGGCCTCAAAAAGATATACGTACAGGCCATTTTCCGAGTTAGCCTAGTTTTTTAGCGAATTTCCCCTATAGGGAAGAAGCTATTACCGTAGGTCTCATGGTAAGACATAAGCCCCAGACCATGATAACTTTTCGTTTTGCAACCCCCAGAAGCAAAAAACGCCATTCGTTCGAATTTATATATATATATATATATATATATGTGTGTGTGTGTGTGTGTGTGTGTGTGTGTGTGTGTGTGTGTGTGTGTGTGTGTGTGTGTGTGTGTGTGTGTGTGTGTCTGTTAGCACGATAGCGGCCGTAAAAATGGTTCGATCTTGATGACATTTGGTACAGACATGTAAAGTGGTAATCGATTGGACGAGTGCGTGAACCAGCCCGATCGGACCACCGGAAGGGGGGGTAAAAAGGGATAAACCCCCTAAAAAATGGGGTTTTTGAGCTTTTTACATAGAAAAATAAAATTTATTAAATTTTTGTTGGCACCATTGAATTCAGCTCAAAAAAATAAACAATTTACTATCTTGAATCACTGCTCTATGTCCATTGGTTACCGAGATATTGAAAGTGGTAAACACAGTACGTTGTCCCAATGTTAACCTTATGGGAATTAAGTAAAATTCTATATCTCGTTTATTTCTCAACATATCTTGATAAAACTTGGTAAATTGCTTCTTCTAGTTCAGATCTACTAAATATTGAATTAAAACCAACCAGTTTAAACATACCTGTAGCAGCAAACCTGCATACTCATTCCCCATGTTAATCTTATGGAGCTTACAAAAACATGTCAAATCTCGCCATGTTTGATTAAAATATGTTGTTTTGCATTTGAAATTCACTGAGTATGCAGGTCTGCTGCAACGGGGGTATTTCGGTATTTTATGGAGTAAAAAAAACTATTATTGAGGTGAAACCTGAATAAAAATGAAGAAAAATAACTAAACGAACGTGAAAAATCGATCATAATAGTATAATCCTTGTTTTTCATCCATTTTGAAGGTCCAAAAGAGGTTTTTGGTCGCCCCATGTTAAGCATAGGGAAAACGGTGAAACAGGTGATAAGTTATCGGTAAAGGCGCGCGGTCAACGTCTACACCCCCTTACGGCAGCAGCATAACAATGCAGTGGCGAGTGGCGGATGGCGGTCTGGGGCGGAGCCCGTCTCTCCGGCCTTGACTCGTACCACTACCAAAAATATGAAATTCCCCGTGATTCCCTCCCTCGAGTCGAATAGTAAACTACGCTAATACGAGAGTTGAGGAAGTTATACCTGGCGCCAATTCTTGGGGCCCATGCCGCGGCGCCGTCCATAAGATCAATGCTAAAATTAACATTAGTCTTATGGACTGCGTGGGCCCCAAGAATTGGCGCCAGTTATAATACGGATCTCCGAAACCGATATTTCATGAGAGTATTATCTTAATTAATTCTCGTATTAAGTAGCTCCAGCATTAGCTAATACCGATCTCCGAAAACCACCCTTATTGTTTTTAAAAACCACACCTACTACTTAATGTTTTCATGAGTTTATTAAATTTTTATTTTTAATAAAATCCACATGTTTGAGAGAATATCACACTGTGCGTCGGCACACTTACACATATTTTCTTATCCTTGATTTATTCCATCATATACTGCAACTAAAACAACTATCAACTGTGAGAGGGAGGGTAATATTCAAGTAATATTACATTTTTCCGTTCGCTGGCGCCAAACCTGTCCCCGTGAAAGTAGACGAAAACGACCGAGTAATTCATACGTGTCACTATCTAGTAGACAATCAGCAGACACAACTAACCAACTATTATTTCTTTTTGTTTTAAAACTAACACAGCAAAAAAAATTTAAATACGCTTTTGGCTATAAAGTCCAATTATTGATACCCATAGACGGATCATATCGCATGTGTAACTTCACATATTGGGAATATAAAAATTGTATTTCCCCCTTACCCTGATTATCGAAAGAAGGTGAGCGGCGAGGCGCCGGCGGCGGCGGAGCGAGCGCGCGGCAGTAAAATCATTCCTATTTAAAACGCTGTAGAAACGCTGAATTACAATCACACCTTTTAGCTGTTAATCTTTACATCCGATCAAGAGGTTGCAGAGGTTATTCAACTTGAAAAAAGTTAAGAGCAATAATTATTACAACTTATTTGTTTTAACAAAGGGACTTTCAGTTTTATTGATTGAAACCTTTTTGTGCCAGTACTGTTAGGAACGTTTCTTAGAACTAGACTTGATCCGTAAAACACGCCTTCCGGTCACACGCTCTGGATCTGCTAACATTGAGAGATGAAATATTTAGTCTTTTTTCTTTCATATTCTTAAAGAAACCTCGACTGCTCATTTACTTCTACCACAAATTCCACATTAATTTTACAAATATTATTTAGTTGTCTGTTCGTCATGGAGGACCCACCTGTGAATGAGGTTACGTACCACGTGAGGAGTACGTAATTGCGGGGATGGGTTTTATTTCTTCGTAAAAGATTGTGATAGCAATCGTCAGGGCCGCCGAGAGGGGGGGGGCAAAGGGGGCAGATTGCCCCGGGCCCCGGGCCTGTACTGGCCTGACAGATACCTAGTCCTGCACTGAAAGGTGAACGTGGAATTGAGTACGGTACATTTCGGATTATCCGGACCCCACATTACACGGATCCCGGATATCCGGATCGGTCCATCCGAGAAATAAACAAAGAAATTCATGGCAAAAATGTTAATTTAGCAAGTTTACGGGTTAAATGCGCCTTCTCAATATAAAATACAAGTGCAGTACATTACTGTACGCATTTAGAATCAGAATAAAGAAGTACGTATTGCCTGAACGGTAAATTACAGCATTTTCGGGAACTTAGTTTTCTTGGTTGCTACTTGGGGCGCTAGCAATAATCAACAAAGGGGTAGACTACGGCTATTTAGGGTTCCCATGTGGTAATATGGGAAAAAGAGACGATTTTACCCCAACGCTTCCCCCCCCCCCGTAACTTTGATGGAAATAGGCATTAAAAAACTTGTTTGTTGCATCCAATTGATAAGAAATCTACTATATATTTGTCAAATACCACTCACCTTTCATCGCAGAGCCCAAACTACTTGACCTAGAACCTTGAAACTTTGCATGAACGTTCCTCTCAGGGCATAGGCATTCGATAAGAAAGGATTTTACAAAATTCCCTCGCCCTATGGTACATCAAATTTTCAATGTTAAACTATAGGGAAGCTCATATAGTTGTCATGGCAACCTAAACATCAACTCATGAATTCAAGAAAGTTTTTCAATTTTCCACGGGTAAAACCGTGTTTATCAGCTAGTCTGTAATACAATAGTCCTGTTTATGACTAATTTGCACATTTTCAGACAAAGGAGAAAAAATATAAATTATTTTTAACCATACATTCATTTTATAACTATGTATAAAACTAAGTAAGTTTACTTATAAAATATTGAAAACACAAAAAATTAATACATGAACAAAATCTGACTTCACTTAAACATACAATTTAAAAAATTATCAAGTCCCAGTGTTAAGGTAGGAATCTAAAACACAATTCCCACGAATCTAAATCAACCACTCTGAATGCCGTCTTAAACTGGAATTATTCAGAGATCTTAGAGTTGTAAGCGCTTTATATCAGGGAGTACTGGACAGTCGAAAAACGAAATATTTCATCAATAAAATATGTTTAGAATTTTAAAAGACAAAAGACAGTGTTTTTATTTAGCAGTAAACTTATGGATGTAAATATTTATCTGTTCTGAAATAGGAGTTTCACTTAATATTCTTCATATTTTTTAACGAGTGTCACTGTAAAGCCCAAAAAGAGGAGATTTCCCATTTCTTATTGAAATTCCCCGGAGTTGAAATTTTACCCTTAAAATCCAGTAATCTCAGAGGAAATCCGGCGATATGGTAACATTGGCTATTTGCAAGTTTGTTTATTGCTGTCATTTGATGTGTTAAGTTACTTCTTTAAGAAGAGTTACAGTAATTAGTTTTCAGTTACCGCACTTTAAGTTTCGTTATGATTTTTTAAAGTTTGAGTTATTTTGATTAATGATTATCGAATCTTAATAAATTAAATATTTTAATCCAGCGTTTTATTCGAAACCTAGACCGTAAGTACAGTAAAACCTAACATTATATTCACAGAATTAATAATGAGGCTTAATTCTAAATTTTGTTTCAAAATTAAACCCCCCGTAAAATTTGAAAGATTATTTTGTTGTACAGTCTTGATAAGCTGTTTGCAGCATCATTTAGCAGGGGCTAAGGTTTGTGATCGCTATTTATAGGCGATGGCGATATTGTAATGACCTCGAATTATCCGGATTTTTTCATCCGGATCAGTGTTCCGCTACATTAATCCAAGATAATCCGAGGTGTACAGTATATAACAAAATTATATTCATAGAAAATTAAAAGACTTAAAATTATATAAAATACAAAAAGTGTGTATTGCATCATTGTACTAATGAAAACCAATGTGCATTTGACCTTTAATCTGTTCTCCAAGAATATGATTAATAAACAAAAAAGAAAGAAAGAAAGAATGATCCCCTTGTTAATTTTCCTCAAGTTGAAAGCTCACGAATGATTAAAATATTCATTTTTAGTTTATTATTTACAAAACATATTCAAACTATACTTTCCTTCAAATAAGATGATTGCTCACATATATAAAATAAATCCTATTGAAATTCGCTAAGTACGCATGTCTACTGCGACGGGGATAATTAAGATTGTGGTGTCATTGAAAAACTTATGATCTAGCGCAATGGCGTAGGGGTTATTAAAATGTATAGTTAGTTTAGGTCTTTGCGCCGCTAGCCAGATTACTAAAGTCAGATCGTAAACAAAAATAGATCGTCTGCAACAGTTAAAAAAAGATGAAAACGCTCATGAAAGTAATATTAAAATGCGCGATTTCCGTATGGATCCCCTGGTGATTCTAAATTCTGTTGACCTATAATCTTATAGCTGGAGAGAAAATTCATTTTGGATTTGAATTGTTTAAATGTATTTCAAATTATTTGGTTCGAGTTGTATTATTGCTTTAAAATATATTTATAATTTATTAAAATATATATTTATTAACATAGCCCTCGAGTTTTGTCGACCAATTTTTCTATAATTCTCTCTCTTCGAGAGATTGGCATGTTCTTTAATCCACATCTTGAATAAAAAAACAATAAAACTCATTCTTCTTATTCTCCTTTTCTTTGTGCTTTATGTTACAATACACTCAGCAAACATAAAGCACAACATAAATAAATATCTGTAGATTTAAAAAGAAATGTATTACTAGCTAACCAGTTGCGTAGTTGATGCGATTTTGATCAAATATCAATTTTATATTGCACTTCTTTAATTTTATGACCGTACATACAAGTCAAATTTAAACTACTCATTCATGGTGATCTACGATGCACATTTTGTCATAAAGCCAGAATAAAGGAATTATTGAAAACTGAAGTGGAGAGGAAAATAAAAACTAGTAATTTGCATTCCCATTTACCCATATTTTACATTCAGTCAACCAGAAAGTTATCCAACTAAAATAAAAAACCCAGAATTCGAATAATATTATTAAATGTGACCAATAAAACTATTTAATTTATTCGTTAACTATTTACTTTTAATTGAGATAACCAGATAAAGCGGCGCGGCAAAAATACACGCTCGCCGAAGTGCCTGCAATAAGAACTAGGCAATCAGCACAACCAGCTTTGGTGCGGACTGTACTCCTGGTAGTAGTGAGGTCTGGTAGTAGTGAGGCGCTCAATTTAATTAATTTTTAAGACCTGGTAGTTGTGAAATCTGGAAGTTATGAAAACTGGAAGTTATTTACAACATTTATTTTATATTTAATTTATCATACTCTGGTAGAAGTGATATCTGGAAGTTGTGAGTTTGTTAATATTTAATAATTTTTATCGGTCTGGTAGTTATGAAATCTGGAAGAAATGAAACGCTCCCAAATATTTCCTTCGAGTTATTCACATAGGTACATTATTTTTTACCATGTAACAGTCAACAAAAAGCTAAGTTTTTATTTATTTGCAATGGTTTCTAAAATATAACAAAAATTTTTCTTTAACTATAAAAAAGATAGTGATATAAAAATTAATTTGTCTTTAATAACTCAAAAGAATTTTGACTTCAAGTATAACGAGGCTTCAGTTATGTTCATTAAAGATAGATTGACACTGTGAAAAATGGTCGTAATATTCTTTTGCAAGTACCAATTTTGGGTAAACGGCGGGAGTAACTGCTAGACTTGGACTTTCGAGTATTTTGCAATAAGTCGAGTCGAGTAGTGCATACTCGCCTCGAAAAAAGCTCGATTCTCGAGTACTCGCACACCCCTAAACACCTTCAACATTCTCTAAACCACTAGGACTTCATCTTTTTATTCCTTTTTTCTAGAATACGCCTACGGAGGGCACCCTTACCCGTTCTCTGGGATATTCGCTATAACACCAAGAGATGCTGAGGAGTTAGGAGAACAATTTAGATTTAGGTAAGTTTATTTTTTTATGTTATGTCAATTCTACTTTTAAATTTATCGATAAACATGCCTTGTTTATTGATAAACAAGAGTCGACAGTTAAAATTCTACCTTTGTCAAATCATATAGTCTACTGTTGTGATAAGGTGGTAAGGTTATGGTCAGCACTCCAGATATTTTGATAATTTGTTACACTTGTTGCATTGTAGGATATTGATGTTTACAAGTTTTTATATTCTTGAAGATATTTTTATTTGTAAGTATTGGACTGTAGCATTATTTGATGAAGGACTTAGAGCACTCTCTCCATCTTGAGGCAGTGAGACTAGTCCTAAGTTTCATTGTTGTATCTCACTATAGGTATTTTTTTATAGCTCTGGACAGCCTTACTGGCGGGTGAGTGAGTGCGCTGTTGTTGTAATTAGTGTTTATTATCTGCAATGTTTTGGTAATAAATCACATGGTCATTTGTTTATGTAGAGGTACCTCACACAAGAAAATATTTTGCTGCAACCGCAAGTGCAACTAATGTTAAATGCTTGCAAGCTCAACACAATTCATGAAGTACGATGACAAAAGTGTGGAAACACATTCTTAAATGTAAACAAATAATCTACTATATATTTGTCAAATACCACTCAGTGGAAACATCGTACAGCCCAAACTACTTGACCTAGAACCTTGAAACTTTGCATGGATGTTCCTCTTAGGGCGTAGGCATCCGCTAAGAACGGATTTTACAAAATTCGTAGTATAAAGGGGTTTTTGGCGAGGCCGAAGTTTTCAAATTTTCCCATTTAAAAGTATGTTGGACGATTTTTGTTTACATTTTTAATGTTCATAAAACAATCAGCTGGTAGTTAGCTTCGGAAATGTATACGTTGATACAGATGATAATAAATTGATTTCTTTGCATTGATTTTTGTTGATTTGTTTCAAGGACATAATTATGTACTATATAAAAGTTACATTTAGTTTAGATAAAATCCACCATTAGTTAGACAAGTGGCACCATCTATATTTCGGTAGCGGGAGTTACGCAGTTTTAAACGTGAAGAGCATACTGCTTTTTGTGGCTGAGTCTTGAGACTAAATCCCGGTAAGATGGAAAGAGAAAAGAATAGTGGTTTTTCAGTCACAAATAGAATGTGCTGAAATGATATGATTCTTTGATCTACTTATGTAAACATTTATAAATTATACAAATCCCTCATTGTAAGTTATATTTATACTATCTTTTCTACTGTATTTTTGTCAAATACCACTGACCTACCCTATGTACAGCCAAAACTACTTAACCTAGAACCTTGAAAATTTGCATAGACGTTCCTTACAGAGTGTTGACATTCACCAAGAACGGATTTTTTTCATTCGAGGTTTTTAGAGGTTTTTCGTAGCTGAAGCTTTGAAAATGCCCCATGTTAATGTAATGGATGATCTTTTGTTTAAATTTCCAATTTTATTCAATCAAGCATATTAGCTTCATAAACGGATACGTTGTTACAGCTGATTTATAATTTGATTCCTTTTATCATGGTTTTATGGTTGTTTTGATGATTTTGTTAGGTTATTCGTACTATATAAAAGTTACATTTGGTTAAGTTTCGTACCTTATACGTTCAATCATAAGCTCATTATGTGGTACCATCTTTTTAGGCAGCGGGAGCTTTTCACGGAAAAATAAATGCTGCAATCAGTGGTTGATCCTAAATTATTCCTACCCTTCCATATTTTTAGTTAAAAACTAAGTGAATCGAGTTTGAAATACTGCCCACGGAAAGCACCATAACTGTTTCGAACATTCAGCCCTTTACTGTACTTAATTGATGCCCTACTAGGCAATCCAGGGACGAAATGGTAAATCTACAAAGAAGTACCTTAAAATCGACACATTTGGTGTTAAAATCGGTCTGGCCGTTTTCGAGTTATAACGGTGAAAAGAAAACCTTCACTATCTACTGTGGTATCCTACATCCTACTGTGGCATCTACATTTTATCCTACATTCCGCCATAAAACAAACATATCTCTACATGACATATTCCTTGATATAGATATTTTCTATTCAGTCCTCTAGATTCTTCATATCAAGGTTAGACGATAATTTTTATCGTGAGCGAAGCCACGGGTTCTGCTAGTTTAAGATGAAAGGTTGCCAAACTAAAAGACCAGCTGATGCATTGCACAAATATTTTCCAGAAATTTCAATTGAGTAAGAAATCTCTCGGTGAAATATTACAGGGCGTTCTTTTGTAGTGTAAATGAGGTGAAACGTAAACAAAGTTTTGACAGTTCTACCAAAACATGTGTTCATTTAGCAGACATTTTGGGAGATTACAATTTTCGCCACCCGCCAGTAAGGCTGTCCAGAGCTATAGTAATTTAGCGAATTTGAACTTTGTACCCTTCCTTCCACACTACTCAAATCCCTTGTCTAATTTGATGTCTTTGCTTATGCCTTTAAATCATTTAACTAAATAGACATAAAACAGAAATTTCATTATAAACCTGTTTACAGAAATTATGTTAGTATTAAAAGGTTTTGAAAGAAATTAAACCATTTGCAATTGGATAATACAGATTTTTACTTTAAAAATGACACAAAGAGATAATATATAACTGCTAAACTGGTACTGTATGTTGTACTTGTTTAGTGTTTGTACTGTGTAAATTACGACACACTTTAAAACTACAGTAGCAGTGGATAACAGAGAGTGGTGGTAAAAAGAGTGATGGTTCATCAAGGTTCTACTGTATTGCAATATTCCCCCCCAAACATATGGCAATATTTCATTGGTTAAACCCACATTAAATGGAAATTTAATAGTTTTCGTTATTCTTCCAAATGACATTAACTAATCTTATTTTGTTTCCACAGACAATCAATCCATGTAGGACACACCGACTTTACAGAACAAGACGTGAAGAGAATAGTTCAAGAACTCGGTAAAGATTTTAGAGGTGACCGTTACCATCTGATGAACAAAAACTGTAACCATTTCTCCGGTTCATTAACGCAGGTGAGTGTTCTTGAGGATTGTGTTCATTTGCTGTGAAATTTGCTGTGAATATAAATTATTTTATCATGGGAAAAAACAAATCTAATATTGGAAGCAATAAATAAGACCTGACGGCTGTAATAAAATATAACGTTAATTAATGCTCTGGATTAACAGATAAATTTCTGTAATATATTCATGAAAAAACAAGCGCTCCTACTCTCATTAGTGTTGCAATAAGTCCTTTTTTTGTATGGAGAGATTGTACTGTGAGGCCATTCCATGGACATTGATACAATCTAAAAATACAAAACTATACTTACCCTACATTAAGGTTATGGTATGAGTCTTCTGCTATTCAATCACCAGAATTTGACAAAGAAATAAAGTCTATATCCAGACTAAAATTGAAATAATTCAAGACAAATACAATCTAGACAAATCAGGCATAATTTGATTGGCCTGTGCTTTGGATCAAGCTAAATAATTTTTAGAAAAATATCAAAAGTTTCTGAATTAAGTTTAAAAATAACTTACAAACCCTTCCTTTCTGTGGGTTGTAGAAATTCTTAAAGGGAGATGTATCCAGCTGGAAATACTGGGACTTTCAATCCAAAAAAATCTGGAATATAATTTTTTTGGAATTTTCTGCTTAAGCATCTTGAAATTATTGTTAGCCAGTGAGTGTTTATAGAGTTATATAAAATTATTTGAAATACCTTTTAACGTCAAGTGAAAACGTTCTCGTTAAGGGCTCTCTCACTCTGTCGTTTGGTGAATTTGGTGGTTTACTGTAATCTGACATATTGCTCTTGCTGTTTTGATTCCTTAGGAATCTCCATCAACCTATGACTTCAACTTATTGTTGTTCTAGAAGGACTCAGCAAGTATAAAAGTTTTTTGTTCTTTGTACTGTTTGCCTGTAAGTGTGTGTTAAACGTTTTCAATATGCTTTTTACCCCTTATGAGTTCTACAAGAAGAACTCATAAGGGGTAAAAAGTTATGAATGAACAAGTTTATGAATGTTATCTCTTTATAAGTCTAGAAATGTTAAAGCACGTTTTATTTGCTACAAGGAACTCTTTTGGAAAATTTGCTTGTTAATAATACTATTAGTACTATTAATTGATAGATATTCATTATTTTGAAGATGTCGATTGCATGTATTGAATGTTTAAAGACAAATGAAGATAAAGATAAAGATAACTTGATGTCGTAGCTTGATGACGACCCTGCAGGAATTGAAAAGGCAGAAGCCATATGTGACTCCATTTGATCACTTGACATTAAGTGGTATTTAAACCATTCTTTATAACCAAAAGAGTGATTTGATGGCTAACAACATGAAACTTTATTTAAGGCCTTGATTATGATACCATAGATGACTGTAAAGTGACAGGTGGCGGGCTATACCCCATTTATTACTGTATAAAGATTAGAATCATTTGAAATTGCCGTTAAAAAATGGTATTTCATTACTAAATTACTAATTAATCCCCCTCATACTGTCAACATGGAATCGGTGATCGACAATAACACGAAAAACATTTTCTTCCAACCTGACCCAGCGACACTGAGCGACGCCCCCCATTCTGTTTGCCGCCCGGGACAATCGTAGCCACTGTCTTCAAAATTAACAGCTGACAAATAAATAGGGTTACCAGACATCCTGGTTTTCCCCGGACAGTCTGGGTTTTGAGGGCTTTGTCTGGTGCCCGGTCCGGGGCTGATACTTGTCTGTGGTTTTTTAATTTTTTGCAAAAAATAAACTCTTTTAGCGAATTTCCCATATAGCGAAGAAGCTATTACTGTAGGTCTCATGGTAAGACCTAAGCCCAAGACCATGATAACTTTTTGTTTTGGGGCCCCATGTTATTCTTACGGAGCTTACCAAAACATGTCAAATCTCGCTATATTGGATTGAAATATGTTGTTTTGCATTTGAAATTCGCTGAGTATGCAGGCCTGCTGCAACGGGGGTATTTAAAGATGTACATGAAATCATGCAACATTTTAACGGGAGTCATGACAAAACATATTCTAGAGTTATCAGGCGATTTAAGAGGTAAATCTAGCATAAAAACTAAAGAAGGCCACCTTGCAGGAGTGTGACAACAGTAAACCTACTTACAACTGACAAACGTATTTGTTTTCCAGATCCTGTGCGGCCAGGAGATCCCGTCGTGGGTGAACCGCCTGGCGTACTTCAGCTCGTGTGTTCCGTTCCTGCAGCGCTGCCTGCCGCGCGAGTGGCTCACACCGATGGCCCTTCAGCAGTCCATCAGCCAACACAAGGAGGGCTCCCCCTCCCCCGACTCCCCCCTATAACACCCCCTCCCCCCCACCCCCACCTTCCACTCTCTCGCTACACCATATTCGGAGGATAATGCATGTCAAATTTCGTGTAACGATTCTCGGTTTTTTTTCTTTTCGGTAAATACCGTTCTAAAGTCCAGTGAAGGAGCGTTTTAAATTTGTAAATAGAATTTGTGTTTTAAGAAGTGATAGACGGTGCAGTAGGAGATGGCGGCTAAGCTGCCTGGAAAGGTGGATTTTAAAAGATTAAGATTGTGCGTTGTTTTAAAGTCACACGGTACATGTGTAATGTTGTACGACATAAATGGTCGTAGACTCATGGTCTCTGGTAGCATATGTCTGCTATGGAATATGCTGCTAGTGGAAGTATCTAAGGTAGCAAAATCCATACCATAATTAATTAGGTCTAAAATAGTTTCCATCCTCAAAGCCAAAAACTAAAAGCACGTATTGATGAACTTATTGTTGAATAATACTTTAAAATCTGTCAAAAGAAATATATCGATTGAAAAATTTAAGACTTGTTTACACTTTCATTTATTTGTATTTTAAAGTTTGTAGATTTGGGCCTAAACATCCAGAGGTGGATGACCATTTATCTTTCTTACTTAACGTATGGTGATATATTTAACTAAGTACATTATTGTTTCAGTTAGCCTACTCTTTGTGAACAGTATATAGATAATTTGCACAATTTCCTGAAGTCTGGTGATTAGTATTAGACTAGGGTTAAGATAGCTTAGAATTTTTTTAGGGGTATTTGTATTATTTATTTTAATTCGATAGTCTATTGTCATTGAGTCATATAGATTTAGTTTGATCGTTTATTTATTTTTGTTGGGAGGACATTCGAAGTTGAAATTTAATTTCAAAAGCAACTGTCTCCCTAGATGATTTGTTTATTGGGCTCCTAGAATTGTGAATTTCAATAAATATTTTAGGTACTCTATATTGTAAAATTAATGTTTTGATATTTATATTTTACAAAGGCGATGTTTGAATGCTATTTTAGCAGCATTTTATATTTGTATTGCTATTATAAACGGTCTAAATTCGACTTACAATTTTTGACTTAGCTTTCTCGACTTTTTGCACAACATCAATTTATTATTTGGTTGAAATCACTTTGTCTGTTCCAAATATTCAATGGTCCTATTCATTTTTACACACTGAACAAATCTTTTTGCTGGATTAATAACTCGTGTAATTTAAATGTATTAGTCTGAACAGGGCTGTTCAGGAAGGATCATTTTGCTGCTGTGTTTAGTGCTGTTTCCCCACCCCTGCGACCAAAAGCTATTCTTTTGGCAATAATATGAGCACAAACTCACTGCTAACCAATCACACACTTCATTTCTACATAGTTTCTTAATGGCGGCTCCATTGAAAATCCTGCCACATATGAATGATTCGATGACAAAGTGTTTTGGGGCATACAATTTTACCACATGTTAAGTTATGTATAAAGGCGCGACCATACGTTTTGTACTGCTTGTGAAGAGACTTCAACTGCTCAAAATGCCATACAAAGAACCGTACTTTGGAGGGCATGTTAAGCCGTTGGTCTCGGCTACTATAGTGGTCGATAGGTCATGTCAGAGGCACTAGTTGCGACCTGGATCTCTCGACAACAGACCTTGGCCAGAATTTTACACAGAATTATTATTGTTATCAACATGGACAAATTCTGTCGCAGAAAACAATCCGCCAATGGTGCACCTGATTTACAACAACGCTTGCCTCCATTTAACAGCAGCATCTCAACGGAACTTTGCGGCTAAAGTGAGATATTTTGGACTAATCCTGATAGCCTTTACCTGGCTCCACGTGATTACCTTTTCTTCCAAACTCAATGGAATTTTTAGGCACGATAGTGTTTGTAAATGATAAGAAACTGAGAGAAGCAACTTTATCAGTTCATTCGCACTTGGTGGGATTTTGAATAGGTGCAACCATTTTGAAACACTCTAAAAATGAAATACAAGTTTGATTGGCTGCAAATATCCAAGAATGGAGGTTTAGGTCGCCAGGGTAGGGTAAGAAGGCTTGATGTAACTGCAAAACTAAACTTCTGTTACTTTCTGAACAGTTTTTTTTAAACAAATTCGTATACCTTTAAAATTTAATTTTCTGCTCACAATTATGTAGTTTTACCATAACTATGTTGAAATCTAATAAACGTAATATTTTGAGTTGAGTTCAATCTAAACTGTACATGTTGTAGATACGAGTTGAAGGTAGCGTTGTACATAAGACTGTTGTTGGATGTTGTTATGTATATTGTGCATGTTACGTTTCATAGCCCCCCATGGGGTGTTTGCCAACTATTACTGACTGCCTTACGTATGTAATTGTTCAATATAAAGGTTATTTTCTTCAACCGTTCTTATAAGTATTTAACTATTTAAAACAATATGAATGTACAAATCCTTTTAGTATTGTGACTCTAGAGCGTTTGATGTAGTACCTCTGATTGAGTAAAACACAGTTAAGTTAGTATTCAAAATGGTTTATCTTATTATTTATGTAAATGCATTTTGTTATTATTCAAGTTTAAGAGACATATTCTACCAAGATATGAGAATAAACTTATTGACAAGTCTGTTATAAGACATTATGCCTCTTATTTCCCCAAGGTTATTGTCTTATACAACAAAATCGTTATGAAGTGGGTTAAAATTTTGTTTCTAATGTGAAAAAAAGGAAAACAATTTGTTTGAGCGAATTTCCTCCGTAGGGAAGAAGCTGTTAGCTGTAGGCCCCATGGTAAGACCTAAGCCGAAGACCATCAAAACTTTGTTTTGAGATCCGTAGTTGTAAAAAACGCCATTTGTTCATTTTCATACATTTATATGTGTCTGAGCACGATAATTCACGTAAAAATAGTCCAATCTGAATGAAATTCGACAACCATATGTAAAGTAGTAATTATTTGGACGAGTTTGAAAACCAGCCTGAACGAGCCATCAGAAAGGGGGATAAACCCCTCCAAAAATAGATTTCTAAGGTTTAAAAAAAATGAAAGGTTTGAAAAATCAATGAATTTGATACCTTTAATGATTGCTCCATGTCAGTTAGTTACTGAGATATCGCTAGTGGTAAACACAGTTACGTTATTCTAATGTTAACAGTATAGTAAATAGTAAAACTCTATCTTTTGCTTATTTCTCAACATATCTGAATGAAACTTGGTGCATGGCTTCATGTAGTTGATATCTACTGGGTTATTGCAAAAAATTTCTCATTTTTATGGCAGCAAACCTGCATATTCATTTCCCTTGTTATTCTTAAAAAGTTAATTAATTGTTATATGCTCATTTTAGGTTTTTTGTTGAATTTACTTGATTTGAGGCTCTGTCTTCATTGTCTTCTTTGAAGTATTTGAAATTCACCGACTATGCAGTTCTACTGCAAAGGGAGTATTTTCACTTCAGTAATTTTTTACGTTATATCATAGCATATTTTCCTTCTTTATTTTCAATAAAACAACTAGCAAAATAGCCAGCCGATCATGTGAGTGCGAGGTCATTGAAGAGCCAATTGAAGGACTATCTAAGCAAGAGCCAATCCTTGATTCCAAGTGTAGAAAGTTTAAGCAAAAGTATGGCCGCATCGACACAATCAAAGGTCCTACTGAGATCTGCAAACACTCAGTTTTAAGTCCTCTTTGGAGCACGAGAACAAAAAATTCACCACATTTTGAGGAAAAATTGTCTTTTTAGGAAAACTGAAAGAAGCTATGTGGTATTTATGGATAATTTATTCATACAAATCATCAAACAGTACAGTACTTGATTGAAGTTATAAGAAAAACTGTAAAATGTTTGTATAAAAATTACAACCTTTATTTAAAATTACAATGTATTTAAAAACATTTCTTATATAAACTGATTATATCGACTTGTTTATGAGTATTATATTTTGAGTTTGTATAGTTGTATAAATGTATTTCAAATTTGTAGGGAAAAATTCTTAATACAGTGATTTTACTCTGTTAAAATAAAATTTAAGATATGATAAACTTTTAAGAAATACACAAAAATATAATCCTACAAAAATTGAAAGCAACTACATCATTTTGGATACTCAAAACACACACTTAATTTAAACAGAATATAAACTAATAACATTTAACGTCAGTGGCAACATAAAGCAGTTTTACTTTAAAGTAATTTCTTATGTAATTTCAGAGGAGTAAAAAATATCTCTTGATAACATGTTACTTGCTACAGAAAACCTACGACAGCTCAACACAGTCCTTGGATATGGGCTCTCAATGAAATATGCTTGCAACAAACAATAAAAGACCACAAAGTATTTTATCTAGTAAAAAAATTGAAACTACAATACATTGAAACTTCACAAATTGGCTGTGCAAATGGTTTAACTGGAGTTCCGGCCAAATCATTAGGCGGGTGAGTGAGTGCGCTGCTGGCGTTCAAAATATGTTTTTGGCCAATCATTTACCCATCTGAAGTTATAGACAGTTATGCTCTTTGTTTATGTTCCCCAAATCAGCTGAGTAAGTTCTCCAAATATACCCAGGTAAATGTGCTTCTATCTGTTGGAAATATGTTCAACTACTTAACTGTGTAGAGAAGCGGAGGTGTCTTTAACATCAAGTTATTTATTCAGCTAGAGTTTCCATTTTTCCCCACCCGCCTAATGATTTGGCCGGTACTTTAAGTAATTTTTTATGCTCATATGCTCATATTGATACATTATTGTTCTATATACTCCTTATGGTGTGATATTTAGATACTTCGTCGCCCCCCAATCCACCGTGTTGAACCATCAGGCTCTACTGTAATAGGAAGTCGAGGGAAAAAGTACAAGTAACATTTATGGACATTTTAGAGTTTTTGAGTATATAGCTAAATTGAAGACAAATTATCTTTAAATTATTCTTTTCAAGTACACTATAAATTTATGATAAGTAATTATAAAAATGTCAATAATTACTACAGAACGTTATAATTTAAAAACAAATATTTTTCTTTGGAGTCCGACATAGGTACTGGAGTATCACTGTAATTGGCAAGTACTTGAGTAAATCGTTATACAAAGCTATAATAACACAATTTAAAACAGTAGCTATACTAGGTTTTGTAAGGCTAAGTTAAAGAAACTCCATCTCAAGATAATCTGATTTATTCTGGACATGATAAGGTTTAATCACAAAATTTATAAGGCAAGTCAGGAAAGGAGCATGCAGCTTAAATTTTGTAGTTTATTGCCGACTGTCCTACTTTGGCTCAGGTAAATTTTCAAGTGGCTTAATAAATTTTTAATGCAAGTGCTATTATGATTGGTTGATGGTGAGTCAACAAAGAAAGAGAATCAAGGTAAGAATTAGGATTAATTTAGCAAAAGCATCGCCATAAATTTCTAATTTAGTAGAGAGGAGAAATTCAATGTGATTGCTGCAGCAAAAGGTCAATAGTAAAAGTAATTCAACCAAGCTTAAAAATATCCAATGTTAGTAATTGAAAGTTACTCTAATGCTCTAATGGGTATGTTTAAATCCATGGGAAAGGATTTTTTTCTAATGTTAAATAGGACAATCACACAAGCACATGTGTTAAGGGGTCAATTTATTTAAAATAAACGTTTTAAAAACAACTTTGGGGCATAGTAATGTCATAGCTGGGGTTATTTGAACTGTATGCTGCTGAACCTAGTGTGGCATATATTTACACTGCACTGTTATAATAGAATTAATGCAACTACGAAGCGCAAGAGGGTGGGAAATTTTACTTATCATTCTCCAGCACCAGGCATGTCTCTCAGAAAACAAACGAAAACGAACGAGTATCGTCTGCAATATCCCGCTAAGTATAACACTGGCTGGAGCATTTTGTTTGTTTTTTTGTCACGACGTTGTTTCCTATTAGATGATTCATTTGGTTTGTTGTTGTTTATATTTTATCCTAAAAGTTAATTGACCGTCTGCTAGATGGTAACACTTAGATTTTGGAATTTTCGGATATTTCAGAACAACTCCTCATGTGTTTTCGTCTACCTTAAAGGGATTGGCCTGTCACTGGCGAATGATAAGTATACACATTTCCCTCCCTCTCATGCTTCATTGTTGAATTCATTCAAGTACAAAAAATATATGTCCAATGAAATCAGCTCAGTTGATCTGATGTTAGGTATACTTTAAAATTTCAAAACCATTTCAACAACGCCTGCACTTTCACCTTAAGGTGCAAACCTGCTCAGATATCGTTTGGCACATTACCAATGCTCAATGGCTCTATAGGTTTTTTCTGGCACAATTCCCAATGGCTCTGTTTTTTTTCTTCTTTTACTCAGTGACATAACTTCATGAAGTACAATGTGAGCTGGTTTTAATATGCCTTTAAAGGAAAAATTAACTGAACCTTTTTTCAATTACAACAGCTTCCTTTAAAATACAGGGTACATTTATCAAATTGTATTGTAGAAAACACTTACCAAGTAAAAAAACCTTTGAGATAGAATAACCCTTAACCAGAGTATCCTGAACTTAAAATATGTTTTATGGCCTAGACCTATCTTTAAACAAAAACAAAATATATTTAACAAGATTAAAATATTAATCCTTCGAATAAAAGAGATCATAAAAAATGTATGAACATTTTTAAGGCTACAATATATGTTCTCATGTTTGATAATATGTTTTTTAATAAGTGTTTACATATATATAAAATTGATATTTATGATATGCAATAAATACTAATGTACACGAACAAGTTTCATAACAAAGAGGGCTCTAAAATTACAGTCAACAACCTATCATTCAAATTAAATATCCCTTGATGCCCCTCCTGGAATACTGGCAGATAAATCCACAATAGTTTATACAATTAAAAAGCATAAGCATGAGCTAATTGAATTTCAGTTCAAAGGATGATCCAACGGTAAGCCTACACTGTATTTATAAATATTGAAATTATAATGAACTTTTACTACTATCCTACAATTAAGGCTGTAGTCTTAATTTGAAATAGGCCCTAATAGCGGAAAATATTTAATTGTTACTTTACCAATGACTGGTTGTACCAATCCTACTAATAGCCAATCATACTATCAGAAATATTCACTAATCCGACATAAATCCAGTCCCAATTATTTCAGATTATTAGGACTCGTATTTCAAACTAATAGTTTTTGTGGTACGCCCATTCAGCAGATACAGGCTAAATTTATAAACAGAGAGAAAATTTTCATAGTTTTATTTTAACTTTAAAATAAAATATTCTTGGTTTTAGAATAAGTAATAATAGAATTAAAAAATAAATTTATATAAATAAGTAAGCGATGAAAATCCTTAAGAATAAAATAGCACCATCCAGGAAAGGAATAAAAATAATATGATCAAAAAATATTTAAAAATAAGCCTTCTATAAGGGTTTATTTTATGAGGAGGGTATTTTATCCGCATCATCAACTTTATAGAAAGAACAAATCGAAAAGTGATCGAACAAACTCAAAAAATACAAACTAGAAACACTAAAACTTACTAAAAAGAAAGAAAAGTTATCAACTAAAGGTAGTTGATACAAATCTCAACATTTTACATGTTGAGGTTGTAGCGCTTATTGAAAGCTTTTAACACACTGACGTATCATTTTGATCTTTGAGTTTTAATGTGCAATATGAGTATATTACAAATAAATAGTTAAATAATGTCCAATGGATTCCTTCACCATAACAATGTGCAACGATACATCAAAATATACGAGAGTCATCCGGCAGGATAAGTATGTTTCTACAATCTTTCACATTTCTCTAATCCATACCAACCCCTTCAAAAACTCTTGGTTACAGTTATGATTTACAAACCAAAACCGTTTCAGAAGTCTGCAGATATGCTACACAGCAAATAAATGTTACCATCAATGAGCCAATCAACAATTTTTTATGTGCAACTCAAAGTAACCATCATTGAGCACATTCATGATTAGATGACAATTTTTATCCACAACTTGTTTGTTTCATGTATTCATAATCTTAGCATTAAAAGTTTTAAGTTAAAATAGGTATACATCGAATTGGTGGTATATTTGTGAATACCCATCCAATAAAACTAATTTTTTGAAATTAAGAAATCTTGGTGCAAATTTACAAAATAATAAACTTGTAGGCTTAATTATTTTATGTAAAATGTTTTAAAATTTTTGAGTATGGTTGAAAATATTCGTTTTACCAAGCACAGGCATTATATAAGCCATTATAAGAATTTGTTAACTATTTAAAACATCAGGAACACCGTAAGCGACCGTCCCTAAATTATATAATGTGAACATGACCCCCTCTTTTTATTACAACAGTGATAATAACTCCCATAAAAAATGACAAAACACTATGTTATCATCCTCCTTGGTTTTTCTAGACATGTATTGGTTTGAATTGATTGATTTAGCCTACTTTCAAAATGAGCATGGTAAAGTAGGGGTTCTCGGTTTAAGAGCTTTAAACTTTTTTAACTATAGGCTAAATTGTTGACTCTCACTCCTCACTTAATCTGTAAAGGGAAAATAAAAAATTTAATAACAAATTTGAGAAACTAATTGTTGAGATTTTATAGTTTCAAAACACTACATTGAACCCATCTCCACTCTCCCCATAACAGTGCAACACTGCTGAAATACCCCCCCCCCCCCTACAGTGTTACGTGATTTAGGGTCGGTCTCTAATTATCATGGCAGCAGCAAACGGAAATCTAAATCAATTCATAAACATATAGTACAGTATATTAAAGAAACCACGGCTAAAATAATAAAATTCTCACAGAAAGAGTTGAGAACTAAACAGAAAAAATTCTACTTATAAAAATAACAACTGTCACACTCTATGGTAATCAAGATTTGTTCAACAAATACTTTTAATATAAGCGTACACACTACGTCTAGCGAGTTTAAAATCTTACAAAAGCCGAAGAAAATTTGACTAACACAAACACGGTGGATCTTCATTTAAGTCTTCAGTTTGAGAAATCTTAAAAGATTCCGTGTCAACAGTCTGTAGTTCCATTCGAGATCGGTTCGCCTGCACCAAGTGTTGAGCTATTTCTTGGAACATCTCTTCGATGCCTTGACCGGTCTTACAGGACGTCTTGAACGTTCCACTGATCAGGTTGTGGCATTGCTCCCTGAAAGGAAGCCAGGTTAGTGTTAATATTTAGTCACAACTAAACAATGCCAATAAGCTACATGAAAAAATCTAAAGAATCAATTTAAGACTTTATAAATGTTTATGTTTTAAGTTTTTTCATGACTTAAAAAAATAGAAATATTTAAGCTATGATTTCAAAAATTACTTATTATCTTAAAGAAATAAGTAAAGAGATTTTTGATGAAGCCCTTGGACACAAAGAAGAAATTGGCTGACACTTTTAATCAAAATTCTAAATGCTTAAGGCGGGTGACACGTTACGATTAAGCTTGGACCAAGTGAACTCGCAAGAGCACTCGGATTGTGCAAAAATACACCCAAATAGCTCCTATGTAAACAACTCGGCCTGAGTTAGTTGGATGGAGATATTTTCTCAGATACGAGTTTTGATTTGAAATGAATTCGATTCAATTAAATTCAAATAAACTTTATTCAATTTTTGTACACTGTACAAAGAATGGCATCAATGTTAAATTAAATACAAAAGAAATCAAAATAGTCTAGGTATATTGAGGTAATGAGAACAAACATTCAGCAACTACTGAGATCAATACACAGTTGATCATTCATCTAGGGTGAAGTGGGGTAAGTGTACGCACGGGGCAAGTGGACGCGTTGACTATAAATAAGCCATAAATGGAAAAAAAATTTTTTAATTCACCTTTTTATGTGATTTGAAATGTGATCTTTCAGATTCTGAAGAAAGAAATCAGTATTTATAATTGTTTGTACATGAAAATTAAATTTTAAAACACCTTTGCATTTCTACTTACTACGAAAGTACCGCCTTCAAATTTTGAAAAATCATAAAAATCAAAAAAATAGGAATAGAAATTTGAAAATTGGTACACTGATGCAGTTTTGTAAGAGGAATCCAAAAATGTGGTTTATGTATCTCTAAAATGTATTGTTAAAAAAAGGGGGGGGCGTACACTTTCCCCGAGCCAAACAGTGGTTGGGGTAAGTGTACTTCCAGCCCCGGGGTAAGTGTACATAGCCCTAAATGCAATGGAAATTGGCTTATCATGTTAGGGACAAGTTTTACTCTACTAATTTCATCTTTCTAGTTGATTTAACCTTTGAACCTTACACTTGGCCTGTGTTTTGTTTACTCTAACCCTATTTTTTTAAACAAAAAATTTTTGTTTTAAAAAAACAATTTTTTTTATTTTTTTATGTTTTTTTTTATAAAAAAACTAGCTGTAAATATGTAAATAATAAGTATTTTCAAAGCAAGTGAACAGTTCCTTAAATATAGTGTTAGTGAAATAGTCATGTAGCCTAATATGAACTACTTAAGAATTATTTGGCGGAATTAAAAAAAAAGTCATTTACATTGCAGAATTCACCTCCAGGTAAGATTTGTATACGCATATTTAAAATTGTGTTTCTAGATTCTAACTAGCCTACCATTATTTGTGAGATATTAAATACGTTTTTTTCAGCATTTAATACATTTAAAATAATTTATTAACACACTAATAATAATAATTGTAAATGTACCGATTAGCCGTTTCACAAAAATTGTATGCGGAGTTCCACAAAAAAGTTCATAACTCCTGAACGGTTGGAGCTAATTTAACAAATAAAAAACCATTTTAATCAGCAGATTCTAAGCTATGCTCCACTTGCCCCAGATTCCACCTAATGTGAGTTAATAAAAATATCAGGGGGGTGCGTACACTTACCCCGATTTCAGGGGCAAGTGTACGCACAGGACATCAGTTTATAAAAAAATTTATATAAAAAAAAGTTTAATAATTTACAATTTAAAAAAAATACCACATACACAAAACATTCCAAGCTTTCTGCTCACCAAGTTTCATTAAGATATCTGAAATACAATTGAAGCTATTGTAAGTTAAAGTGCAACTAGTCGTTTTGGCGCGTACACTTACCCCACTTCACCTTAGCTATGAAACTCTGAGAAGGAGTATAGTAATAAATTTATCAAGTATTTGCTTTAGTTTAATTTTAAAGCGATCAATTTTTTGTTCAGATTTAATTTTGATTTGCAACATATATTGTAAAATTTGGAACCCATATATTTTGGCTTTTTACAAAAAAAAATTGAAGATTGTGTGAAAGTCTGTAGCAATTTTCTGTTTCTCATATTATAATTGTGGTCGTCTCCCAAGAATTGTATATCAGTTAATCTATGTTTTACAGAAAGCACAGTTTCATAAATGTACATCCCGTAAACGGTCATTATTCCAAGACTAGAAAAAAGATGTTTGACTGAGTCATTCCAACCCAATTTGAGTAGTCTATTATTCAAATTGCTTGTTTTTTTAATTTTTAATATTATATTTAAATTTTGATCAGATGTTGCTCCATAAATAGATAACCCAAAAGAAATATTAGAGTGAATGTAAGAAAAGTATATAAATTTCACATTGAATGATTACAATCCAAATGCACTGGCTAGTCACAATCCCCCGATAAACTCAGGCCGAGTAGACTCGGATCGAGCATGCTCTACTTAAATCAGACCAAGTATAAATCAAGCTCGGTCCAAGATTAACTGAGCCGTGTCAACCCGCCTTTAGTCATCAATAAAAATATTACATTGACAGATATTAGAAAGAGAAATAAAAACAAGTTTGGCTTACTTACTTTTTTTCTAATCCTATTCCTATTAGCCTAATTATTTTGTTTAATGTGTGAATTTATCTGTTGACTGACCTGCAGTCACTCCCTTGGAAAAAAATCAAAAGCATTAGTTCACTCACCCGAAGTTCTCCATATCAGCTTCCGTGACTTGGGGTGTATCGCCTTCCAGGTCAGACTTGTTCCCACACAAATATATTTTGGCATTTTCAGCATACGTCACAATATCTAACAGGTGCTGTGACAGAACATGAAACGATGCAGCATTGTCCAGAGCAAAAACTAGAATTGCTGCTTCGGCAAACTTGTAGTAACTTGAGGTGATGGACGCAACACGCTCCATTCCACCCGTGTCCCACAGTTGTAACTGAAAAACATGACATTTCAATAACTAGGCATACGATAAGGAGGAAGTTAACATAAAATAAAAATTACAGATAGGCCCTAGTACTCTGATGACAGAAAACTAGGGGAAAGGGTTTAATATGCTGCGACCGAATGCTATAGTATATTTTACTAGCAGAAAAGACTAGGTAGCCTAGCTTAATCACTTAATCACTTTAATAAGACAGGTACCTCATGGAGGACGTTACCCTGAATATGAGTGAAGGATGAGTGTGATGATCGTGATGATAGTGGCGCGATCTTGTAGCCTTGTTACTGACTAAGGTTGGCATGTTCCTTAGACAGGATTGTTAATTAATAGCCCAACAACCAATGGCAGCTGGCTCCAGAAACAACCCTTCAAAAAGCTACTAACTTTTCTCGGGATCGATCCGGCTACCTACAAGTTTGTAGGCGGGCACTATAGGCTAACCACTACACCAACCAGCCACTGGAGTGTTTTGTTATAGCTGAGTGGAGCTATGTTGTTAGGACAATGAAACTTATCTTGGTCATCACAGTTTTTATTTGCAAGACTTTACTGGTAGGCCTATAGGCCTGAAAATAAATAAAATAAAATTATCTATATAGAATTAGGCCTTATTGTTAGGGTATAGTTCCGCAAATGTACTTAAGACAAATTATGGGTACCTTACACCCTAGTTCCCAATTTTTCCGGATGTTTTGCTCTTTATCTTAAACATTTTAACAAAGCACCTAGCTTGAAAGAATGAAATTTTCTAATAAGCCCAGGCAAGCCTGTGCTGTGTCATTACATAACACTCTGTTTACTCTCAGTTCACTACACTGAAGATTTTTCCAATTTACCTAATAAATTACAACAAATGCCCCGAAGTACTGGAAAATGGTTACAAAATAATTACTTACACGTATGGTTTTTCCATTTACACTGTACTCTTTATTGAAATGGTCTAATCCCAGGGTGGATTGCCTGCTTGTTGAAGTGACAAAAGTATTGAAGGCATATCTTCTGAACAAGGAACTTTTTCCTACTCCAAATTCCCCACATAAAATAACTTTCTGTTCAGGGACTTTAACCGAAGCCATTTAACCTCTTCTTTAATAATTTCAATAATTCAGTCCAAATTTAAATAAAACAAATTTTTACTTCGTTTGAGGTTATGTTTATGATATATTCTATTTAAAATCACTAGATATCAATGTGAACTAAAATTGCGTACATTTTCGTCAAGTCTAAACAAAATTGGGTAGTTAAATAAAACAATTTTCAACCACGAATATCAACATTAATTTAGTCACACTTTCTACTCTGATAATCAGGCGATTAAGGTTAATTCACTACTTGACTTTTTGTCTTCTTTTCAGATTTCTGCTGCAATGATTTTGTTTGGATTTTTTCCTCCCGATCAGCTGATCTGATCAAGTTGAAATCGTGAGCATGTGAGGCAACAGTTAAAATACAAAATACTCTAGATAGTCCAGTCAATTTAAGAGGTGACCTCAAAAAATTGCAAGAAAACGTTTTTTGATGGAATTCTACTTTAAAAAATATGAATTTGAACATATCCAAAGTTTACCAAAATCGGACCTCGGGAACCTCACTAAAATCACGTTTCAAAACGGCGGAATGAAATGGCGTTTAAAAAAAAATTTATATCCAATGTGGCGGATCCAAGATGACGGCCGAAAATGGATACTCTGTCAAAATTGAGAACCAATCACCCAACAATGATTGGCGGTGGTCCGGTGGTCCAAAGTCAATAGTGTATCTCGAGAAACATTGATAAAAAATGCAGTTGAATGTCTTTTTTCTGAAATTTTTGAATGGTGCGAAAAGCCGCCATTTTGAAACGTGATTTTAGCGAGGTTCCCAAGGTCCGATTTTGGTAAACTTTAGATATGTTAAAATTCACATTTATTAAAGTAGAATTACATCAAAAACGTTTTCTTGCAATTTTTTTAGGTTCACCGTGTTATTTATCGTAGAATGACTTGCCTAAAGGCCGTTTGCCATTAATGCAACCAGGTGCAACTTTGTTTCGCGAAACATTCACGATACCATGTTGAATATATCTATATAAAAAATATCGTGAAATGTTTCGGCAAGTAAGGCGAAATTTTAGCCCCATTACAATACATTGTTTCACGCGAAATGTCAGACGATTTTGTGTTTCGCGTGAAAACTTGCAACAGTGGCATACGCCCTTGAGAAATAAAGATTCAATCTCAATTATACTGGATCGGATAGGGAACAGCTCGCCTACACTACTGATCATAGTCTCGATAGTGAGGTGGCTTAGTGAAATTACTGTTATCTGGCGGATAAAAGCGTCAAATTTGGTGTGAGGGTACCTTGTGGTGTACTAATAAATTTTAGCTTAGGAGCCCTTCTGAATTTTTAAAAATTTCCAAACACAGCGCCAAAATCCAAAATGGCTGACAAATATACATTGAAAACATTTTATTTATGGGTATCCAAGCTAATATTTCCCAAGATATCGATTTGAAACCACCGCCTTACTTGCTGAGTAATTAAGACTTAATTTTGATTGGGTATTAATTGTTGCCGCCATCTTGGATCCGCCATATTGGATGTAAGATAGTTTTTTAAATATGAATGTAGTATTGTGACACATCATTACAGACCAGATTATCACGCTGATTACAATGCTGAAATCAGTTTTTGAAAATATGCATTCGTTAAAAAGATAAGCTCATCAAATAAAAATTCACCCCAATACATTTCTTATGGACGTTTAACATTTTTAGCATTTTTTAGGATAATTTTTCTTATTTCTCTCATTATAATTAAGATATTTAGTTAGTTTTAGTCTTAAAATACTAAGTGAAATAGCAGCTCTCATTTAAGATATTAATCAATTTCGGACGAGTGACAGATGAGCTATAAGGCTTAGTAAGAACTCAAAAATCAATTTTTTGGAAATTTGGTTTCTAGAAAACAGGGAATATTTTCTAGAAAACGGAGAATACTATCTAGAAAATATGGTATATTTTCTAGAAAACAGGGATTTCCTGAATGCTGTTAATTTTCCTTTAGGTGAAAAAAGTATTGCCCCATTGGGCATGTACTGTATAGTACCCACAAATTTACATGTACAGTATTTCTTATTTATGGAAGGGATATTTGTTTAAATATTAATAAAATTAGTGCTTACCTTGTAAATGGTTGGACCAAAAGAGACATTATGTACTTTTCTTAGAGAAAATTTAATTTTCTTTAATTTTTAAATTTAATAGTTAATACTCAAAGTTTATAGTTTTCATGATATTCAGGAAAAACCAAAAAAATGTACCTTCAGACCCCCCCTCCCTCCCCCCGCTCGAGGGCTACTGATGGGGACTTTTGATATGTTCATCTCCTAACTAATGCAACTAAGTCAAAAATTGTGTTCCATGCACTTCCCTCTATACCTTTTTTTGAGCATTCGTTGCCTGGACTAATACAGAAACAGTCTGAGGATAGCATTAAATTTTAATCTGACCCCAAGAGTAAACTAGTTTTTAGAGTTAACAAGAAAGTTTACTTATTTGACATTTTAGTCTTACTTAAGGTTAATTTTTTTTAGTTAACTAGATAGTTTGGGTAATTCATTAATTAAGCCATTCATAAGCTTGAATAATAGAAGTGTAAGATTGACATCTAATTATAGTCTTATCAACAGCAGAGGTCTATCAATGGATTTTGGAGATAAAGCAATGTGGACATGTTAACTCCACTCTATTTAGGAGGGAATTTCTGGAGTGAACTGTGTAAGTAGATTAGCATAGCTTACAAAACAATAAAATAGTATTTCATTCAGTGTCCTACCTCATGTCAGTTTTAATTAGTAAATTTATTTTAGTAAAGTTTTCACTTTTCACAACTTTGTTTTTACAGTTTTTTAAAGCTATAGAATAGAGAAATTAAAAGAGATGCAAGAGGGTATAAAAATTATTGAGAATGTGAAAGAGGGAAAAGACCATCTATATAAATAAACAAGTGAAGTCATTTTGTTTATGGTTGAGATGGTCTGTTGTTCACAGCCACTTTCAATTAATCTTTTCTACAGCCTTCTTTGTTTTTGGTAATCCACGTACACGGTTTCCTAGTTTTCCGCTTACATGATGACAGTGTTAGCACAATCTTTATGGATCTTGTGGTGACCTCTCTGTTTCTCTAAAGAGAAAAAATAATTCATCAGTTTCTTTGAGAACATGACAAGTTTATGTGGATCTAGGTGGTATCTAAACTTTATACCTTTCTCTTGACAATGCCTCAGATTGAGCTGAAGAAAGATTTGCAAGAATTTAAAGGTCTGAAGGATATTAATGGAGATTACTACTTGACTTTAGTTTAATAACTTTCTGTAAAATTGTCGAAGAGACCCAATGTCAGTCTCTGGGCTCACTATCAATAAACCAGGACTGGCATTCCTGTATGGGTGATAACAATGTTATCTTCAACAAATCCAGTGATCACATTAATTTATCATGTGGTGTATATGTGGTGTCTTAATTTAAGAAACTATCCACAAAATACAGGTTTGAGGGTGGATCGTCACAAAATGTTACCTACTTCCAGGATGGTGGGGGGATGGGTGCTACTCGCGTGGCTAGCCACAGTCTGCGCAGAAAAGATACCACTTCTGCAGAGCGTAGTCCGGGTAAACCGCTATCCAGTTTATGGATGGTGTATGGATAAGAGGGAGTCTACTGGAAATAATTTTAAGAAACATCTGTTTAACCAGTAAAACTGTTATCTGGACAAGTTTTGGTCCAAAGGGATCCGGATAAGAGGGAGTTAACAGTACATCAGTTACAGGGCCGCCGAGAGCCAAGTCGGGCCCTAAGTCTGCACACAGCACGGGCCTTCCAGGGGGTCGGGGGGGGGGGGGGTATGGAAAACCCCCCAGCGAAAGGGGGGTCCGGGGGTCCTCCCCCGGAAAATGTTTGAGTATTAGGTCTCTAAACTCGCGTTTTTAGGCAGTCTAGAGGTGGAACATCATACATATCCGGACCTCCGAAAAAAACAATAATCCGAACCAACTGAGGCTGAATGGTCGGTCGAACTTAGAAAAAAGTCTACTCTGATTAAAAATCAAAAACTTCAAAATTATCAGCGATCCCGTACTATTGCATTTTCCATTCATTCGTCTCTTTCCCATAACTTCCGCGTTCGTTCCACTCACAAAGTTACTCTTCCGTTTTTTTGCGATCATTGTGCACGATTGTTTTTTCCGGCCATCTTCATTTATTGCAACATATGTTGTGCTCTTGTTGACTACCAACGTGGATAATTACCTAACGTATTTAAGTTGTTGTTATTATATTTTAATTCAGAGGGATGGAGAGGGAGGTAGAGTCGTTCACGCTCACAACTCGCTGGCCGCCACCGCCGTAGTTAGTGTACAGTACAGTCAGCCGCAAATATAAAAAACAGACAGACAGACAGACAAAACAATCGCTTTTGCCTTAACTAAATACTGTATTATCAAAGTAATTTGTCTGATAAAGTTAGACATTTTATTTTTTATTTAGGCCATATTTTATTTCTAAGAAGTCGTTAGCGATATTTTCTCAATCTAAAAAAAATCCGCTCATCCCGGGCCCCAAGTTTCAGACTTGGCTGACATGGCCTCTCGGCGGCTCTGCATCAGTACAGTTGATAGTCCTGGACAGAGAAATGTTAGAGTCGGAGTCATCTAAGTTGACCAAAACGTGTACTAATCATCTCATCCAAATTTTCTTATACAAGTCACATTGAAAACATTGTTGGTTACACATGGTGTTTGTTTACATTTTGTAGCGGTGGTATTTGGGGATGGATGGTATGATGCAGCCAAGGATAGGTTGTGACTAGGATGGGGTTCACAGGTCGGTGGCACATACAGTAGAACCTCGCAAGTCCGACCTCCAATAGTCCGACTCCTCAGTTAATCCGACCATGCCGCCGGGGAAATAGGCCTCCACTAGTTCGCCCTCAGCGGGGTTTTCTCATCGGTTGGTCCGACCACGCAATTGAAAATTGATTTTTGTTTACATTTCCAGTGCATTCCTCCGTTCACGTTGGCTGCTATCGATGACGTATTACTCATTGGGAGTGCGTATATCGTTCAGTAGAGCAATAACATTTGGTGCGGTTAGTTTTTTTTGGTCCTAATGTCGTTTTTTACAGTACAGTAGCTTGTTAAACACTCTTAATACATTTTGTTCTGATCGAAATACAGTTTTTGTACGTTTTCATGTCAATAAAATGAGTTCATCCCATAATTCGACCTTTTTGCTGTTCCGACTATGCCCCCGGTCCCGTAGGTGACGGATTAGCGAGGTTCTACTGTACCTTAATTAGGATTTGGTCCTGAAAATAAAGGATATTCAGGCTGAACATTGTGGTGAATGAAAACTCTATATTGATCGTGGAACCAGGATAACAATTAAAATGAAACTAATTTGGAAGGTTGGGCAAGTAGGCTACTGTTTTAGGATTGGAAGCAATTTGATATACCCAAAGGAAGGATCTGTCTGCCAGATTGACCTTGCCGTAAGCCAGCTTTGATGGACCCTAAACTACTTAAATTCTAAAGATTGGAACAATTTACAAACACTAACATCATGTATTGACAAGTTACCTAAGGCATTAAATTCATGATTCATATTCAGATTTCCTACCTAAACTATTGAATAACAAGCCAAGCCTAAACTGACGATTTATTATAGTGATTAGTTAATTACTGAAACTGAGCATCTATGGATTTTACTATGAAATACTATGAATAATGTGAAATGGCCATTGGCGTGGGCAGAAGGCCTTCGCCGAAATATATTATATCGGCTACATTATTTGAATTTACCAAAATTACCCTATCCCTGCTTTCCCTAGCTTACCCCCTAAAGATTACTACTTAAGCATGCATGGAGAACGTCGGATGTCCAGAGATAAAGAAAGGTCGCCGCTCTGGACGATCCGTTGGTCTGTCTTGAATGGCATCTAAATTCACAAGGACGAGAGTCGGAGAGGGCACCGGAAAGGAGGGGTAACGGTCAACAAAAGTGCCGACAAGGTTTTGGATGACGGTAGCTGATGAGTTTTGATGACATATATATATATATTGGAAGTCGTGGCGTTGCACGGCACAATTTTTTTCAAACTGTCAAATCGCCAAGTTGCGTTTGTTTACAATATTGTTTTGTTGTCATTTGCGGTAATCGTTTAGGTTACTGAGTATTTGCTATTTTTAGAGTTTTTATTTTCATTCAACCTTTTACATAGCTAAAGTTTAAATTGATTCCATTTCTCGATAACTTTATTTTAGTTTGTTCAGCTGCTTAATTAGTTTTTCGAGGGCCAATTTTGATAGTTTTGAACGCAATATGAAACATTCTTTCTTGTCAGATGCTGACTTGCAGCAAGTAGGAGTGGCTATTCATAAACTTGCCTATTTTTCATCATACATATTATTTAATAATAAAATCTCAAATTTAATAATCATGCCGCATCCATGACACACCCTCATACTCACTTTGAAAAAGCCCATCAGTAATATTTTGAGTTGCGCAAGAAAACTTCAAGTCGCAATATTGCATGAAAACTTTGCAAGTGCTATACTAAAACCGATGTTCAATGAAAATGTTTTCAGCACAGCTGAATTTTATGCTTAAGTTCGTAAGAAGATAATAGTTTGTTTATTTTTGTTTTGGCCAACTAGGTGATTCCTAGTCTACCTGCCTCCAGGATGGAGGGGGGATGGGTGCTCCTCGCCCTGATAGCCGTAGCCCACGCCGAGCCTCCCGACGCCTGCGAGACGATGGACCCGAGTCACGGAGGCTCGCCCCAGCGCTCCGCCCCGCCCTACGACTTCTACCTGCACAGCGACACGATCCCCAACCGCCTCTCCGCCCACTTCGCCATCAGGGCTGCCAACCCCGACGTCAAGTTCACCGGGTTTATGGTCCAGGCGAGGGATGAAAGTGGCAAGCCTGTCGGAGAGTTTGACCCCGGCTGTCTCGACATCAAGGTTATGACCTGCTTTGGTGTGTTTGCGGTAAGTCTCTTATCCGAGACAACAATAGTTATGACCTGCTTTGGTGTGTTTGCGGTGAGTCTCTCGTTCGAGACAACAATAAGAATGTTATATTTAAGGTAATTGTACCTTTACCTTGTCAGTTGGAGAAAAATATTCAAAAGCAGTAGAAAACATAAACGGGTAATCATTCATCAGTAAGTGTGATCTGCCTTAACCTGTTACAGGTGCAAGATGCACCTTATGCATCCACAAAAAATGTTTAAACCAGCAGCCAAAAGGCACAGCTTATGTATCCGTTGTTTAATATGTACTGCACAAATAACTATCTAATATTGATTAGGAAAGTCATAGGGGTTAAGGTATGGCCTAATGACAATCAGCCTTCGAATGCTATTTGGTCAGTCAGAAAAAGTCATTGCTTTCCATGAAATACAGTAAAGTATTAATGAGAATATTATTTACAACAGTGTAAACACAGAAGACTCTCGCCAACTCATACCTTGATATTCTCATAATCTTCACAAATCTCGAATTACTTTCAGTCCCCTAGAAAATAACCGGTCTAGGAAAAAAAAGATACATAGTACAAAATAGTTTTTGGTTCAAATTTCACCTCTATATAGCAAACTGACACAAAATTACCTCTGTACCTTAAAAGTTCAGTATAAAAGTTGAATTAATCTTATACTATCCTTCACAAAATGAAGTTTAGCTCTAAAAGTGTTCTCAAAGGGAATCTGTACATAAAACACTGGTATACCCATCACAACATGTCAATGAGTCATATCTAGTCCAAGTTTAATATTTTTTACCTCTGGAACTCAAATTTCCTCTTTTTTAAATCTCAAATTTAGCTCAAAATGCCTCCATAACTGTAACTAAGCTTAAGTCCCAAATAACTGTCAACTCCTTATGTAACTCAAACGACAATTTTATTCCCGTGGAATTTTGAGTCAACAAGGATCAAGTACATTTCAAGACAAGAACTTTTTATTTTTATGGTTAAACTTTTTGTATACAAACACTATTAAACACAAGTATTTATCAGGCCAAATAAGATGTCAATATGATTTTTTAATATCATGTTCCAGAACACAGCAATACATCTAGACTCGGAACCTAAGACAGAGGCTCATATGCGGTGGCTCCCTGACACCAATTTCGTGGGCAACGTAACGTTCTTGTAAGTCTTCATACCATTCCTTGATAAGGAGTCTGTTATTCCATTAATTTTACACAATCATCCTACACTCATCTTATTCATACTTTGCTTAAAATACTTACCTGTGTAGGTGGCGACCTACAAAAATTTTATTCCCGTGGATTTTGAGTCAACAAGGATAGATAGTTCATTTCAAGACACAAATTTTTAATTTTTATGGCTACTTTTTGTATACAAACATTGTTTAGAGCAAGTATTTTAAAATAAAGTAAAACGTAATTATGGCAGAGTGTCTTATCAGATTTCACATCTGAAAAGTCCTGGATTTTTCCAATCATTTAAAAATTCCCGATCATCAAAAATATGGCCGGGTTGCCCCCTATAAGAATACTTGAGCACAGATAACTGCAATATTTTCATACTACGTCTGCGTAATACAACATGTAAATTCACCTACTGACTACAAATTCTGATTATTATTTCAATTCATTATTGATGTGATCAAAATCGGTTGCAGCACAACAGTGGCACAATCCAGGCAGGTTTACTGGGTACGACATCCTGCAAGGAAACTGAGAGTTATCCAGGAGGCAGCTTAAAAGTTACTCCATTCATTACTGTCAGCATTACCCTTTTTTATATTTTGGTTAACAGTGTAAAATAAACAAAAATTAAAAATTCCTATCAGTGTCCATTATTTTTAACCCCTCGATTCTCAGATTTGCTCTATTTGACATTGACCTTCGATTTTTGATTTTACTTCAGGTAAATAACAAAACCAGTCAAAATAAATTAGTCTATATTGAGTTACAGCACAAGATACATCAGGATTTCAACCAGATGAGCCCCAAATTCAAAATATATAATTTTACATACATCTCACAGATGGATTAACATCTACAACAATCAAGGCCTAGACGTGTGCTTCTTGACTTGACAGATTAACAAAGAATTAATTGATTTTTGACAAACAAAAGCAAATAGAAATGCTCTTCAACTTATAACTCTATAAGGAACTTGTAACAAGTCGGTATAAAGTCAAGAAAACATCGGTTGCAAATCAAAGTAACATCGGATACAACCAATGAGTATCAATAAAGCCTCACCAAGAAACAAAATAACATCAAAAACACCAAATATTACCATGATTATTGTTCTCGGTTGAATTTTTGTGCTATAAAAATAAGTTTATAGACAAATTTACACTCCATCAAGAATAAATTTTTGATAGTAACATTCAATTTAAATATATATTGTTTACACACTATCGATACGAGCATGGACCTGAGACAGGGAAGCAATTGAATCATCATCGATCTACTGACATTTCTATCTGCATAGCTTAGTCCGACACGGTAATGGCTTGCCTACTCTCAAGTGATTGGTGTAAGTTATAATATAACCTAATGTATTTACCTATTTTAACCATTTCTATTGGTATTCTAGTCAACAAACAAATGCTATGCGCTTATAGGAATATTGTTCTATAGACGTAGTTTCTAACATTTAACAGGATTCAAATTAACGTTCTAGAGATCACCTTGACATAGAAAAGAATATTCAGGTATAAATTATATACGATCGGTCTTAAAAGAAAAGCATATTAGTCTGGAATAAGGCCAAACTGAAAACAAAAACCTACAAACATAAAAACATAAGTCAAAATGTCTAATACAAATCACCTTCGTATATTTCACTGTCAATTTATACAAATAAAGTTTGAATTCTCTGAAAAATATTGGACACGACAGTGCTGAAATTATTCTGTAAACATGGTAAAACTGAACAAAAATCAAATAGACTACCTCTTAAGTGATTTAACTGAGGCAAAACATTGCCAAAAACTTTGGTAAGAAAAAATATTGAATAAAAAAGGTGACTAACAGAATTTAATGGTGACTACCAAAGTTTGAAGCTTAGTCCACGCCGTCGTCAACAACAGTGGCTGTCGAGGAGGTGGAATGAGCCATGAATCTCTGCAAAAGAGAAAAACATCTTTGTAAAGCTGGAGAAATATGGTTTTAAAATATCAATATGCACTCCACTGTTTATTGAATCACATATCAACTAACAATACACCTCGTAACTTCCAGCTGTCACATTTTCAACTTCATACTCGTAGAATAAAGAATTTAAATACAGAAAGAAGTAGTGATTAAAATTTGGTCATGTACAGAGTAGGCCTAAGCCTAAGAGTTTTAATATAATAACCAATTATAACTTGGTGATTAGAGCAGCAGAATAACAGAACAAGAGGGGACACTCAATATCCCAAAACCTCAAAAAAGTGCACTTTTCAAAACGTCAAAAAATGCACTAAACTGCCATAACAATCAATGTCTCGATAACTTTACCAACAATTACAAGATACCCTCAAGAACATAATAATTTTCCGCAACTTCTTATGAAGATGCTGCTGCTGTTAATTCACTAGCAGTGTTCAATAGTGAACACTACCAGGTTGGTGTGGAGATGCTTCGATAGATGCTCACTGATCCGTCATGTTCGGAACTTTGCGTCGAATTAGTGAGAATTTTGGATAGCTAAAGCGCTGCCTAAAAATAACCAGTTCCATCTGCAAGAAGGGTGGAAATACCAGACCGCAATAAATGGAGTTGAATGGAAATACATGGTTATTATTCCATAATATATTTGTTTCCTCACTCTAATGTTGGCAATGGTGGTAAGTATTGAATTGATAAAGTGGTGGTAAGTGTTAAAGTAATAGAGAATAACAGGGTGAGTCACGGTGACGGCAAGCCCTGCCGACACCAAAAAAATATTATTTTTATCAAAAAAATCAACAAACCCAGTCTTTTAGATGGGTATGTCAGTCCTCGTGAGTTAACATGGTCTCAGCCTTAGGTATTACCATAATACTTACGGTAATAGCTTAATCCTTTCAGGAAATTCGCTAACATAACAAACAACTTCTAAATATCGCGTACCTGGCCGGCGGCTGGCAGTCGCAACAGCAGCAGTTGGAACACGTGCGGCGGCAGCGTCTGTTGTAGCACCTGCAGTAGTTGGTTCGGCTGCCCACACACGGCCACGGCGTTACTCAGGTGTTCCACTCCCCCCTCCTCATCCCCGGCACTCAGCAGCTCCTCGCCCTGTTGTACCTGCACACAGTCATAAGTTAGGGACAGGTTAGAGTGTGAAGGGTTTAAAGCTAGTTTAAAGCTAGTGTTGCCAGCCGGTCAGACCTCCCTTGCGGCTTGCGGAAGGGGATTTGCAAGGAAGAGAAAGGTTTGATGTCAGTGAGCCTCGATGCAGAAGGAAAAGAATATTATTTTTGACCTATCTTCCAGGGATGACTTATTCTCTGACCTCCAAGACCCTCCCTGACAACAACCTCCACCCAGAAGCCATTCAAGTAGAGTCCCACCTAGGATAGTTCAGCTTCCAAATCAACAGACCGAAGAAGTTTATCAGGTATAAGAGTTCCAATCCCCTTTCAATTGGACAATCTTGAGTACCTACCAATAAAATTACAAGTTGAAAAATGTGATATTGGATCTGTATGAGACTGCCCAATGGAACATGGTGTGATGGTTCAGGTTAGGATTGGCATGCTTCAATCAATTAATGTGGTTGCTTAAATGTGAAGTATCCAATCCGTCTTCTTTGGAAGGTTGGGGTGGCTTTGGGATAGCTTAAAGTTCATATTTATTTTCAGCCCATTTCCAATCTTATAATCTAAGGGTGAAAACATAGTGGGGCGGCGAGGCTAGAGGGAAGCGGTGAGTGTAGCTGAGAGCTTTTTAAACCCCGATGGTAGCGGAGCTTCACATGCACATAGTAGAGTGGCGAGCGTAGCGTGGTGAGCCATTAGCTTCAGTTTACATGATAATTATATAATGTATGCTTAATATCAGTAATTGTATCAGTATGCTTAATAATTATAATTAGTTCTGTCTTTTATAGACTAGAAAATGTCCGACAGTGTTGTATGAGACCTTAAGTTAATGTAACCTTTTGTATGAGAGCGTTGCGCTTAAAATGATTGCCATGGGCAGTGTGAGAAATGATTTTGCAGTGCACTCGGTGAAGACGGAGGGGATATACTTTAGGGAATACAACACTACCTATTCCCACATCTAATTGAAGAAATATCCAGATATGGTGTTTCCCCCTATAATACCTTTGAAAAGCTTTATGAGCGCCAGAAAAATTAGCTAAAACACGTTTGACCCTCATTTGAATAATTTTACACAGTAAAATGGTATATTTACTATGTAATTTCTTAAAATTAGTGAATAACATCTACACTACACTGACGACACATGAAATCTTCCTTGTCACTGACAACCTTGGCATTATCCTCAGTGTAATTCGACTGTATAGTTTTCCGTTTTTACCTTTCGTAATGAGCCGAACTTTTAAGCTTTTTTTACTGATTAAAATGAAATAGCTCCTTTTTCTAAGATTAACTTTTATAATCAACTCGAAGTTCGTACGGATCAGTATAAGGTCATTTAGGCTAATTTCCATAACGTTGATAAAATAAGTTCGGTGTTGCATAGTAAAAACACTTCATATTGGTTCAACCAGCTAGGCTCGACCTAACCCTCGACGTAAAGAAATCGGGGTAGAATTAACGAGCGGAGAGGCTAGCGGGTCGACGCAGGAACCAGCATCCATCTCCGCTCCACTATGTTGTAGCGCGTTTAACTACATGTATTGTTTTCAACCCGCTCAGCTACGCTCTCAGCTACACTCTAGCCTCGCCGCTCCACTATGTTTTTACCCTAGGTCATGTTGGTTGAAAGAGCTAAGCTTTATTTAACTTATATTTTTTTAAGAATTTAAGGATTAATATATTTTGTAAACTGAATATTGTTGCACTGTGATTTCCAAAACAGTATGTTTCCTATAAAAATAATCAAGCCATAAATTCAGGGCTTAAGCTGCGGTCGCATTTGTCGCAAAATGCGACATGCTCCATGAAAATTTGACAATATTCGGATAGGCTGTCATCTTTTTGCAACAAAGTAAAGAGTAGGAATTATTTAACTTCATTTCAGAAAATCTGGCTTTAACCAATACAAATTTCAATAAAAGTCCATTTACGTCCACAAATTACTTTATGTCACTTTAAAATAAAATAACAGTTAATTAATTATAGAATGTCGTCTTCAACGTAACCCTCGATCAGATGCCGCGTCAGATCCACAGTCAAAAAGAAGACTATAGATTGACGCAGAGAACATATAGACGTTCTATACGTTCTCTGTGCTAAGAGCAGTTGGCGTGCACTCTGTAGTGGCTGAGTCTAGCTGAGCGGTGGCAGCGGTGGCGAATGCGAGAGTGTGGAGGGCTAGTTCGCCACCGCTTGGAATGATATAGAGTCGAATAATCAATATAGTCATTCGATAATTTTAGTTTCAAGTCATGAATACCCTATTTATTCAAGGGTTAAGAAACAGCGCCGTGGATTATGCGAGGATTTTTAAAGATACTGCCGTGTAAAACCTGGGATTTTCGCAACTCACGGTGGGCAAAATCTCAAGACCAGTCTGGCAACACTGGCGAAAACAGACGTCTCGAAAACGGTGATATGAAATATAGTTTGAGGTTATGTTGTTCAATTAAGTTGTTTTGGTTTGATGACATGTGCCGTAACTTAATGACATGCGATAAAAATGCTAAAAGGAAAATAATTTTGCTACAAGTCTCAAAGAGCTTGTAGCATTTTTGATCAAAGAAATCTTTTCCCAGCTTAAACCCTGCATAAATTTATCAAAGGTTATTATAGTTAGCCCATTTTCTTGAGCTATGGTAATCATTTAGCCTACACCTGAAGCAGTTGGAGAGGAGTGAAAGACAACAGAACATCAAGGCTGATCTCTGAAGTCACATATGTTAACATTTTCTAAGAAGAGCTGTCTAATTATATCTTCATTGAAACTTGCAAAAACAAACATAATTGATGTTTGATGAAATATATTTTTGATTTTTTTACTCTCTTACAATTGAAAATAGGCCTAAACAATTTTTGACAGCTCCGACAATGGAGTAGGCCATAGCTCAAGGTATAATGGACGTACTGTACACTCACCTCCTGAAGGAAGAACATTTGGACAGCTTCGTGATCTTTTAAGTCAGGAATCTTTGTTTTTCCACTCCTTGCATTATTAGCAGCTTCTCTATTTGCTTTTCTTCCTGTAATTGTTTGAATAAATTAATAGATGTAGGCCTATATTGAGAATAAGTTAGGCTTATAACTTAGGCTGATTCAGCAAACAAGTTACAGTCACAATTAGGGCCTACAATTTAATCATTTTTGTCAATATCTGCATGGCTTATTAATACTGCAACTTTTTAATTACAAACCGAGGCCTAATAATTTTATTATAATAATAATAATAAACAAGTAATAAGTTGCTAATGTAATCAGTATTGTGGTTGGGTTTAAAATATTAATTGACCTGAGTTGAGTGTTTGATTTATCATGACATGGAATAACTTAGGACCCAAAACGGTACTTTGGTATTAAACGGAGGCCACTATTTTTTGAGAGATTTTGTTTACTTGAACCAAAAATATCCATATAGGCCTTATAGGAAAGGACATACTTTAATTGACTTACTGTCCAATTTTGACGTAAAAATGAAAAAAATTGAAGAGCGGTTTTTATGTTCTGCCTCCCAGAAGACAGCGATGTTGGTGAGGATTAAGTTAAACGCCTTGCCTTCGCTAGCAGTCACACCTGGTCGCCACATGTACGGCAAGCCTTGTACAGCGCACTGCAGCAATTATGTTGGGTTAGGTTATCATAAATATGTTAGTAGGACTTTCCTCGTTTTGTTACGAATCAAACGATACCAGATGAGTCATACTTGCGGCGGTGACAGGTGATGCGCGCGCACCTTACCTTGGAAGGGATTTGGGGGACAGAAGTATGACTCATCTAATATCGTTAGATTCGTAAGGGAACAAGGAAGTCCTACTAACATAACTATGATAACCCAACCAAACATAACCGCCGCAGCACGCTGAATAAGGGTGGCCTCCGTATAATACCAAAGTAACCCAAAACACAGTTTAAACTAACTTAATTGGAACGAGATATCATATTTCTTTCATGGCATTTTATTCTTGTAAACAACGATGGGTAACAAATAAAGTACGATAATGACCAACAATTTTCACCATTTAACTTATGTGACAGATCCGGTTTCAGCGGTATCATCCTCAGAAGTTGGCAAAGCAAGGTAGGCTTACTATTGTTTTTACTGTAAGTAAATATAAGAATCCACGAATTTTAATTTAGGCCTACAGGAATTTAAATCACGAAGTATAGGAAGGGGCTATATGCGAAGTATAGTAGGAAGAAGTCAAAAAACCTCGTTCGATGTAATGCAAACTGAACACTGCAGACGACAAAAAGTCCGAACACCTTGGAAATAAATCATACTCTTCAAAACCCATTGGTATTTTAATCTTAAAACAAACTTTATCAAATATATTTTCTGTCAAAATCATTCATCACAATGAAATACTCCTCAAACTAATAATATAACTTATTGAACTTGACCGGTTCCTTAGCGAAAACGCTAACAAAATCGGCAACTCCAGCCGAAATCGCCGAAATGCCAACTTGCCGATCATTCACGGCCACCTAGATTACGATGATTTTCAATGACGTCTGACACTGAGCATACGTTTTCAAAAACCAAAGACCACAGAGAACATTAGTGTATTCTCTTCAACGATCCCTTGAAGCAGACACTCATAATTAATTTCTGTTCAAAGTCACCGCGTACGATATATAGCAGTGTTCGACGATTGGTAGGTTTAGGCCTACCTTATAAATCATACTCTGTGGTTTACTTTGTCAAATTCAACATTAGGGTGTACATATGTGCTACTGCGGTCCCTGGGAAACATTTTATTTAACTATTAGGGCCTAGGTACTTATGTAACCTATTGGGTACATAACCTAACCTAAACCCAGGCCCAATTCTAGGTTTCAAGGACCACAGGAAGCCATTTATCCATATAGCCTAAATCAATGTAATTTGACAATAGACAATAGACAATAGACAATAGATTTTATTAGTCATAGATATTATAAAAATACATGGACTTCGTCAGTAGCTTATAGTAGAAGGTACATGATGTATAAAACATACATAAGATGGCACATGGTATATATACATGATAGAGTTACATCAAATAATAACATGGTGTATAATACAGGTACATAAAATAGGCGTATAATAGGTGTATTATATGGACTAGTTATAACGAAGAATACAACAAAGACTTAATCCTAAATCACAGCTCATGAATCCTATAGGCCTCGTTAAAATACTTAACAATATAATTTCCAGTTAATTGAATAAAAGTCATCTATGGTATAAAGACATTCGGATATTAATATACTATTAAAGCCTAACTTAAATTTAACTGGAGACAATGATTTAAAATGTAAAGGAATAGAGTTGTACAATTTGATTGACATGTAAGCAAAATTTTTCTGAGATTGACTATAGCTATATTGTTGAACACGGAGTTTATTTTTGTTTCTTGTGTTGTGACTGTGATAATCGCTGTTAGTTTTGAATTTATTTAGATTGTTATGAACATAGCAGAGAGTAAGTAACACATATAACGAGGGAAAAGACAATACACCTAAATTAACAAATAATGGCCTACAGTGTGTTCGAAAAGGTACTTTACAAATAGTTCTAATGGCCTTTTTCTGTAAAATGAAAATCTTACTTGCATGTGCGCTATGACCCCAAAGTATGATTCCATATGAAATTAAACTCTGGATCTGTGCAAAATAAACATTGAGCAAGACATTTGAATCAACTGTCTGGACCAACCTTCTTAACATGCACAAACCCTTGGCCAATTTACTTGAGATATAGTCAATATGGGCACACCAAGATAAATTTGAATCTATGATTAAACCTAAGAATTTAAGTGAATCAATGGATATGTCTCTGCTAAAAGAAAAAAGAATGTCAGAAATTTTGTCAATGTTCAAAGAGAGTCTATTTGCGGCACACCAGTCTTCTAGAATTAAGGAACTATTGCTAAGAGTCGTTTCAAGTTCATCTTTAGATTTACAATTAACTTTTAAACCAAAGTCATCTGCAAAGAGGAAACCATCATTATTCATATTATCAATGTTAATTGGTAGGTCGTTGATGTATACATTAAAAAGAATTGGGCCTAAAATGGACCCCTGAGGAACGCCACATACCACTGATCTGCCACTAGACAAATTTCCATCCTTGTACACAAACTGAGTTCTATCTTTTAAATATGAGATAATTAATTTTACAGAACTTGGTGTAAAGCCATAATGTGAGAGTTTTTCACCTATGATGTTATGTTGGACTGTGTCAAAGGCCTTAGAAAAATCATAAGACCTAAAACCTACGACTGCACCCTTTTCTAAGTCATCAATTACACCATGAACTAACCTAACCACAGGGTTGCAAGTATTTCTCCCAGGTCTGAACCCATATTGCTTATCTGTAAAAATATTTTTAGTTTCAAAGTATTTTGACATTTGCTCATGCATTAAAGATTCAAAGACCTTGGATACTATGGGTACTATAGAAATAGGCCTATAGTTATTTTTCTCGCCTTTTACACCTTTCTTAAACACTGGAAAAACTTTAATATTTTTTAGATCTCTAGGAAAAAGACTATTTGCAATAATATAATCATTAAATATGTGAGTCAGGACCTCACATATAAAATTGGCTGACAATTTCAATATCAGAGAATTTATGCCATAGATATCCAAGCACCTACTATTACTTAAGCCAAGAATTCTACTATAAACATTTTCAACACTGACAGGAACAAAATTAAAGCTAAGATGTGCCCCTTTAACTAATTTACATACATAATGAGAGCTATTCTTATTACTAACAGGAATATTATTACAAGTCTGGGACACATTGTCAACAAAAAAATTATTAAAATCATCAGAAGTTATATCATTGTTTGATGCACCAGCCTTACAATTAGCATTAGTTAAACCATTAACAATCTTCCAGAGTGATTTGCTTTTATTCTGGGAGTTCTCTATAATTCTATTATAATACTGAATCCTTACCCTTTTAGTCTCCGTTCTGTAAATTTTTTTACATCTCTTATACTCTGCGTTTAACTCATTTGTTTTAAATATTTTGGATAGGCTATATAATTTATCGCAATGGTCTTTTAATTTTCCTAGTTCAATAGTATACCATTTGTTGTCAGCTTTAGATTCAGGATTCTTGTATGTTTTCAGTTGAAAAGCCCCATTTACAGCCCACATATAAAGTTCCATGAATTTCTTATACTTGTCATCCTTATTATCTAATGAGTATACATCAATCCAATTAATCGAACTTAATAAACTAATAAACAATTTTACGCTGTCATCATTTACCACTCTGACGAGTGATTTATTTACAGAAGTTTTATTGCTGCTATCGATTTTCTTAACTAATTTTATGCCTAACAAAACAGCATCATGATCAGAAAACAGCGTATGAATGACTTTAGAGGACCATTTACTACAGTGAATGTCGGTGACTATGTTGTCAATGCATGTTCCACCTCCATTGACACCAGGCCTAGTGATCTCTGTTGTGGTTATACTCAAGCCAAAACAGTCAAACAAATTCATCAAATCTTTCTTAAAGCTATTATTGTCAATGAAATTAACATTAAAATCACCACAAATTACAAGGTTAAAATCATTATTAAAAACTGAACAAAGAATATTATACAAACAATTAAGAAAATTATTAAAATATGTTGTGTCGTTATTATAGGGCCTATAAATAGATAACACAATGACTTTTTCCTCAGTCAACTCAATTGCTGCTGCTTCGCAAACCATTTCAATTGACATGTCTTTAATCCAGGCAAGTTCCTTAAAATCTAATTTATTGTCAATGAAAACAGCTGTACCGCCCTTAATCTGATGTGATCTACAATAAACTGACCCAGGCTTAAAACCAGGCAAGAAAGTAAAAGTTATATCAGTTTCCTTCATCCAGTGCTCTGCTATTGCAACTACATCGACATTGAGATTTGAGCACATAAGTGACAAATAATCAATTTTATTACAAAAGCTTTGCATATTCCAAGAAATGCAATTCAATATACCAGAATTAACAACAAACCTGTTATTTAAGTCATTGTTGCCATTATTATTATCTTTATCCCTAGAACTGGTATTTTTATCCCCGAGCCTAGGCCTACTTATGCTAGCTTTAGACGTACAAGGTACACATACGAGTGTACATGAGACATACGAGTGTACACATGCTATTTCTATAACCATTGCACGTGCCCACATGTGGCACACACATTCCACAGTGAAAGACAGGCGTGTACGGCCCATGGTACACCGGTCCACGGTGAAAGTTTGCTGTGTACCATATATGGTACGGTACACTGGTAGTTAAAGTAATATTTTTCACAAGTATACTAGGCCAAAGCTCTAGGCTTACTCTGTAAGAAAAATTAACACTTGGCTTAAGTAATAATTAATTTTCCCAACAACTTGGCCAAATTGGCCTCAGTTAGTGAATAAAGGTAAAACTGAAATACTTACTTTCTCTAAGTTTCTTCTTGAAATTAGGGTCATTTCTTCTTTTACGATCAAAATAAATGCAGTAGCCAATAAAAAGAGTAGCCCCTGCTGCAAGGCCAAGTGCAGTTTTCAATGAAAGCGTCATTTTGTTGTAGTCCCTCCTAAGAACTGACTAATACTTTTACAATGAATTAGGTTACAAGTCCATTAAAAAGAAAACTAAACTACACAGAATCACTTGGTAAGCTTTAAATTAACAATTTCAATACAGACAGAGGTAATCCATTTTGATAAATTTTACCACACAGGGTAAAAAGAAAATGGATGGAGCAGTGTTGCCAATGCAATGTTATTTTAGTAGTTTACCCCGCCGATTGAACCACTAACCCACGAGTTAAAGCATGTTAAAGTGCAGTAAAATATATTTATTTATCATAGTTATTCCGGTAGACCAACCGACATTAAAATTTTAATTCCATATGCTTAAATCATCCCACTTAATAATAAAAGAAACAACCATCCCTAAAGTCAACTCTGAGTGGTAGAGAAATTAATTGCCCTTCTGACTGGAAAGAAGGGGTGTTGCCTCCCCCCCCAAAAAAAAATGAAATGTACAACTCGATGAAGATGGGCTGAAGAGGCGGCTATGCTGCGATGCTGCGAAACTCATCAAGGGTTGAAACCATGTGACTGTCCAACCATGGGTTTAACGTCAGCATGGCAAAGTGGACTTCTTTCGGGTTTAGAAAGTGACTGATTTCATTGTAATAATTATATAGATTATCTTGTGAATAGATTAAGAAAGAGAATTTGAATTAAACTTATTAACGCAGGTTTTGGCAAGTTCAGCTGATTTCATGGCTAATTTATCTCGTACTCACCGAATAAGCAAGGAAAGATTCATAAAATAAATGAGTCTATGTCACTTGGCCTCTTTCCGGATGGTTGCAAGGTGGCTAAGGTGAAACCAATTTTTAAAAATGGGGATGAGTATGAGATGTGTAATTATCGTCCGGTGTCACAGCTGCCTGTTGTTTCTAAATTCATTGAGAAGGCTGTCTGCTGCCAACTAATGTCCTACCTGAGGACAACAACCTCTTGTGTGGCAGACAGTATGGCTTCAGACAGTCTAGATCAACCAAATTGGCATTAATCGATTTTATGAATGACTGTTGTGATGCGGTCGAGGCTGGGGGGACGGTGATGGGAGTCTTTGCCAATCTCAGCAAGGCCTTCGACTGTGTCAGGACAGATCTTCTAATCAGTAAGCTTTCTGCCCTTAGGGTTAAGGGACGAGCTCTGAACTGGTTAACATCGTATCTCGATAACTGACACCAAGTGGTAGAAATTCAATACAAATCCAAATTCAAAATTAGGTCTGTCCTATCTGATCAAAGATCGATCTCCTGTGGTGTTCGGCAAGGGTCAATCTTGGGCCCTTTGCTTTTTCTCGTTTATGTAAATGACATCACACAGGTAGTCCCAGAGAGCAATCTCTTTGTGTTTGCGGATGATACAACAATCGTCACCAAACACAGGGAGATTGACAACCTTGAAATTGATTCTTTCATCAGAACCAATTGTCTAGCCAATTTTTCGCTGAAAATAAACTCAAGATAAATCCGAAGAAGACAAAATTTTCCTGTTTCCAAACGCATCAACGAAAAAATTCAAAATTTTTCAGAGACCCAAGTTTATTGATTGGCGATGATAAAATTGAAACAACAACAACGGTTGACTTCCTGGGGGTGAAACTGGATGATGCACTCGACTGGGAGGATCAGCCTATGAAGATCAAAAGCAAAATTTCAAAAGGGCAATTAGTCATCAGAAACTTGCGTGATTTGACGAACATCGATCTTCTAAAGACTGTACTACTGCCTAGTCGAGTGCCACATCTCATACTCTATCGCCCTTTGTGGATCGGTATGACCAAACTGAAGAAAATCTTCACCTTACAGAAAAAGACAATTCGTTGTATGCTAAAGTTGCCTTGCCTTTTCGGTCTCATTGTAGAGATTTTTTTATTAACTTACAGATTTTAACAGTGCCTTGCATATATATTTTAGAAATTTGTATGTACATCAAAACCGAAGCCTTAGAATATAGTACACAATTATAACACCAGCTTTGTGTATACACACAATTATAACACCAGATCTAAAAATAACTTTGCATGTCAGCATCGGCTGACCTTTTTTGAAAGAAAGCCAATTTACTCAGGTTTACAAATTTTTCAAAAATTATCGTTAACTATTCGGCAGGAAGTAGAAATTTGTAAATTTAAGAGCAACCTCAAAAAATTCTTACTCCAAAATGCATTCTACTCATTGGAAGAATTTTTGTCTTTCCAGTAGCCACTAGGGCTAAAACCATCAGACCCAACCCTACTATCCCCTCAAGAAGATGTAGGTAGGAAAGGCCAGTTTTCCGGACTGTATCTTACTGCCTCTAAGCAACACCTCCTTATATATTCCAAGAGGTGTTGTTCTAAGGTGTTCCCACAACATAAAACACACATTTTATCTTATTTTTGCTGTTTACATATGAAAAGTTCCACCCAGTGGCCTTCCAAAAATGAGTACCGCTCATTTTTCTTCTTTTTTTGGAGGGTTTTTTTTGGGGAGGGAGAAATAGAAAGTGGGTCTTTCTAGCTTGAGTTAAACATTTATCATGCGATGCGTAGCGAAGCGGAGTAATTGTAGCAAAAGCAAGATAGATCGACAATTTAATACATGCAAAAAATAAACACAACATTTTTCCGACAACTGCAGTTTTAGACTCCCAACTACGAATGCTGCAGGCCAGGCCTTATAATCAGACTGTTCAGATTTGTTCAGATAATACAATCATAGTAACTTACAACCATTGTAGCTGAATGCGCCAGTTTGAGGTCATAAACTACTTAGTCGAGCTCAGTGTAATCCAAAAGGAAGCGGAAGCTTGGAGCACGACAGTGAGAGTAGCAATATGCAGTCAGCTGAAGAGTGTAAACGGAAACACCAGGCGAGCATAAAAATAAACAGCTCGCAAGCGTAAATTACTTTTTTCTCGCTCTTCAGAAAACAGCTTTTAGCTTTTAGCTGTCTCAGCAATTAGTTTTCAGTGTGAAAGCTGACACTTAACGCATGGTTGTAGGAAAATTAAAATAAGTGAATTCTAAAAAGTTAATGGGTTTGTAAAGTTTAAATAAGACTGTGTTATCAACTTACAAGTACCGTTAGTAAATATATAATCGATTTACCAACAGAATCCTGATTTATTATCTCTGCTTTTATAACTTAAAATTTCCAAGCTGCTAGTTTTCCAATGATCTAAATATTGTGTTTGAAATCATAGATATAAATTGTAAGCTTTTACCAAGTTATATAGCCAGAGGGATATGTTTATTATCGGGGGGGGGTTCCGCCTCAGCAGTTAAAGGCAGTGAAAAAAAAACTTTCTAAACACTTCATTTGAACGCAATTCCAAGCATTTTTATGTATTACATAAAAATAGCTTGTCACAAACCTAATAAAATATTCAATGAAATAAGAATTTAGTTATCAGAGTGTGTGGTAACTTAAAGGGGGGGGGGGGTAATATGTAGCCTCATGATGTAAAATTTATAAACTTTAATGGTCTTTTAACTGCATAAGATCGAGATATACCTAATTTATTTATATTAAGTATATAAGCAGGCAATTATTAACACTATTTATGTGTCTACAGTGATGAATAAAAATGTTTTAATCGATCAAATTTAATAGTAAAATAATTATATGTATAGTTCCACTCTAAACTATTTTGAATAACTTCAATATATGACCATGAGACTGGGAAATCTTTTCTAGTTTTGATGATAACCACGGGAGTAGTATGATAAAAGTTCTGATGTACTTGTACTCACTCAACTACTTTTAGATTACACTTTAAATAGTATCTAGTCAGTTTATTAATAAAAACACTTGTCTCAGTCAAGATTGTGGGAGCTCCCTGAACTCTGAGTAAGCTCGATTTAAGGTGGGTTTCTTGTAATTTCAGGCTTTTGTTAAATCATTTTGCTCCTGCAAGTACAAAGTTTACAAGCCCCAAATAGTATTTCTGACTTACAAACTTAAAATTAATTTATTAATATCAAGACCAGCGATGCAAGCACTGAGATCAAATTCACTCATTTAAAAGAATGTTTTGGATTGATGTCCTGAAATTATAGATGATTAAAGTTTTGAATAAGTTTTGGAAGCATTTTATTCATTTTTAGAGATTTTCCCTTAAACCAAAATAGTTATTTCTGTAGTGGGAATGGTAAGACATGAGTATAGGAACATTTTATTTTTTGTTTTGTGGTCCACAAAGACCATTCGTTCTTATTCATATTTATTTATTTGATAAGCTGTATGTACAAAATACCTTGCCATAGGCACTATATATAACTCTTGTAAAAAAGACTGATCTTGATAAAACGTTTAGCAGATTTGTAAATCTAAAATCAAAGATGGACTGGAAACCAACAAGATTGATATACTGTAAAAGAGTTTTTCAATAAAATATTGTTTATTTTCAAGATTTTCCATCTTTTATTAATTTAAAGTAAATTTAGAGGTCAAAATTGAACTTTAAATGGATGAAATAAAAATATCACCTCAACTGTAAATTTTTATTGTTTAATACTGTTAAATGTTACATTTTGGAAATGAAGGAAAAAAGGGAGATAAAAAAACACAAAGCCTTTAATTAGCTGTTTATTAGCACTGAGCAAAATTAAAAATTTAAAAATCATAAAACTTGTTTAGTTTAAAAAAAAATAAAAAGATCAGGGCAATCAATGTTATAAAAACTACTACTGTTTTATCATCACTGTAAGCAATCATTATATTCAATATGTACATACTACCAAGTTTACAATACAATACAAAAAAGCTATTCAGCTTAAAATTTAAATTTTTAACAATTAAAACTCAATGAATATAATTTAACACAAATTCATAAATCAAACGCTGGATAAGTTTCTAAAATAAATGTACAAAAGTTCCTATAAATTTTTAACTGTTAAAACTCAATCAATTGAATTAAACATAAATTCAAAATTCAAACACTGGACATGTTTCTAAAATGTACAAAAGTTCTTGAACTTCAGGGCTGTGTATAAAACTTAAGATTTTCTCTCCATAAAATGCCAATGTTACCAGTATTTTCTCTCGCTTCTTGAGGAACTTCTTGGCTCTGACACATTTTCTCCTGAAGCTGCCTTCTTTTTGAGGAATCTGGCTCTCCATTTTTTATGATCCGAAAAGGTGGTCTTGAAGAATCAGTGCTGAAGAATAGCGGTAAATAATGGCAGCATTAAAACAGCTACCCTGCAAAGTCCTTAAAAAACACACATCTGTCCTAAAAACCTTAAATATCAGGCAACATGTAGACTGTCCAGGTAGACCGGAGCACTTTCAAACTCGACACATTTAACGTTTAACAGCAAAAAATCCGCCATTGACCGTGAACTCGTGTACAATGCTAAGTGACGTATGACACTGCTACAATATCGAGACACGTATTTATAGTTTTAATTAAATTGGAATTAAATGATAATTGAACTTGACTCAGTCGATGCTACCGATGGTATCTCAAGATCGCTAATCCATTGACGTGTAATTCACGAGCTTATAGTGATTAAAAGTAGCAAAATATTTCATAACATCATGTGTGCACGTATTCGCTAACAATGTTATATAACCTGGCTGGAATTTTGGCGTCAGCTTTGTTTTTCATGAGTTTATAATTATCTTATGAGTATTATAGCGTTTCACCCTTGCCATATATGTATATGATATTCTCAGTAGCTAGAAAGAGTTCTGAAGTCACTGCTAAACATTAAAATTTAAATCAAATTTTGCACTGAATAAGAATCAAATTTAAATTGCAAGGATGAAATTTTGGGATTTATTAGTTTTTGCTAAAAAATATGACATAGAAGATAAAAAAATATTTTAATATAACACACGCCATATTAAGTTTAGTTCGTGGCATGACTTCAATGAGGTATACGATTGAGAGGTTTTTCATAATGCAGATGAATTTCACAAACTCGCCACTCTGGATGATTCGACACATTTGTTTTTACTATAGACCTTTGTTTTTACTATAGGTGTAAAGTTTCATTTTGAGACATTAATTAGATCTTATTGTTATTTTATGTTTATTTACACCTTTATTCAGTCCAAATTTTTGTTAAAGCTGAAACCAGTGAACAATTTAAAGATTTTTCTTGGGTTCCCAAAGTCCACCAGGACTTATTTTGGAAAACTCAACATTCCCCAAACCTGACAGAGTCAAAGTCCACATTACATTGAGTTTGTGAGACAAAGTGTTTTAGTTTTGGATGTTTTAAAGGACAGTTATATTTGTTTACAATAAATTTACTTTGTGTGTAATTGTATACATTTTTGACTTTTAACTGTAGAAGATACAGTAGAGTCCCACAAACCCGGACTAATGTGGACCGAATGGTATCCGGGTTTGTGAAATTTCCGAGTTATCGGGAAATGAGTAAAAATAAGGAAAAATAAGACTGGTTTCTGTTATTTCTATAAGAAATCATTTTCATTTTTATTGGTATGACCTCCGGATTACCATAATATATTAAAGATGTAGATGTCTTTACATCTAAAGAAGCCCAAAGATGCCTACATGATTAAGCGAAACTAGTTGCTGGATCAATTGAAGGATTACCTAAAAGCAGGTAATTAAACCATTTAAGAAATCATTTATTTATTGCATAGTAAAAAATACAAAAACTACATTATCAGTTATAAAAAACTTAAAGAAAAACCAAAACTAGTGCTTGATTTGTAAAAATTGAGGTACCGGAACTGTAATTTGCCAGTTTGTACATAACCCCCCCCCCCCACCTTTATCATTCTTCCCCTCAACAAAGTATTATTTGTCTATGTGAATAATTAGGTCGATTTAAAAAGTCAAATTTGATTTAACTAAAATTTTTGATAAGTAAATTTAAAACTAATAAAGCGTTATTTTTCTAAAAAATTCAAGATTTTTTATGACGCCTTGTGCGAGTATTCAGGTGTTTTTAGCGATTTCAATATTTGGCTTAACTCAAGACTAGACAAAAGAGCGCTAATTTCAGGCCGAAACTCCGCGCGTAATTACCGTACATTTAAAGCATTTGTTATTTTCGGTAAGATTAATCCGGCCGAGTACACGCTATCGTCTCTTCCGACAAATACTCCAGCCTTTTACACATTATCCTCTCTTATGGCAAAATCTCCAGCCGATCATACGCGATCGTCTTTTGCGGCAAATTCTCCGGCCAATCATACGCGATCGTCTTTAACAGCAAATTCTGCTCTGGCCGATCATACGCGATCGTCTTTTGCGGCAAATTCTCCGGCCGATTACACGCGATTTTCTTGTGCGGAAAATTCTCCGGCCGATTACACGCGATCGTCTCTTACGACAAATACTCCGGCCGATTACACACGATCCTATCTCGTGGCAAATTCTCCGGCGATTGTACGCGATTGTATTTAGCGGCAAATTATCCGTCCAATTACACGCGATCGTCTCTTGCAAAACATACTCCAGTCGATTACATACGATCGACTCTTGCGGCAGAAAGAGGTCCCGGAACGCCGTTCCGCCGCAAATCAAGCACTGAAAAACTCTTTTATATGTGTCAAACCGTGCTCTGGCACTGAATCTCAGTGCACTTTATTGCTCTGGCAGACTTTCCGAAATCCAGAATTCTGGGTTATCGAAGTCCGGGTTTGCGGGACTCCAGTGACGGAACTACACATCCTGTCGCCCAGGGCAAAATCGGCGTTTGGCGCCCCTCCCAAAACAATCACGAAAGTAGAGATAAGTGCTTGACGGCCGCGATGCTAAAGTGATTTTACGGCAGCGATGCTACTGAAAGGTTTGATGGCCGCGAATAAAAAATGAATTAAATTTTTCACTTTTTCCTTAACCAGGGCCAGCCAGCATTGGGCGCCGCTGGCGCCCCCTACTAGCAGACGCCCGGGGCAGGTGCCCCCGCTGCCCCCCCTTAGATCCGTCACTGCGGGACTCTACTGTACAATAAAACTGTCTTAAGGATGGTAAAAATTTAAATTATGAGTTTTAGGCTTTATGAGTCAGGGTCTTTACATTTTAAAATTGTATAGCACAGTAAATCATTCATATAATTTATACTGAGAATCAGTTTTATATTTGATCCAATAACAATGAAACTGTTATTGGAACAATGAAAAACTGAGGCTTTTCAATCATGATCCAACTAAATGAAACACAAATATGTTCAATTCATAGCTTAAATTTTGAAAAGTGATACTTCCTTTGTATTTTATCATGTAAATACAAAATTTTTCAATATAATTCAAAACATCATAAAACCAGAGAACCCTCACACTACACATGCTATGAGTGCATTGTATTTTTCCCCAATTGGCCCAAATTTTCTGCACTGATATGCTTTAAAAAACTTAAGCTGTTCATTGTTATTGTGCATGACTAAACACATTTAAGAGTAAATAATGAGGACTATTTTTTGTTGCTTATTTACTAAAAAACTGCTCTTCTGTTTGTGTGTATTAATGTTTTCCTTCTAATTAATGCTTTTAGAAAAGTTTAACTGCTCTTCCCCTTGACACCCACCTCCCCCCCCCTCGGGCCAGCACGCAGAAATGTTGAGTAGAGCCAAACGAACCTTACAGATATCAAACTGATTTCATGAACAATTTTTCATCTTTAATATGCATGTTAAATTTTCTTTTTATTAGTTTTCTTTGGGGGAAATTCGTTAAAAATTGCCCTTTTAAAATGTGTTTTTTCAGAATTTTTAGGAGCTTGAATATTGTACTATAATTTGATGAAATTTGGGGATAGTATAAAGGCTAATTATAAAATTCATAGTCAATAAAGTATAGATTATGTATTTTTCAAACCTATAATATATTTGATAAAACGCTTAAAAGATGTAAGGAATTTATAAATAGAGAGGGAAAATGAGTTAATGCAGTAGGTGTTTGGCAGCACTGTTTGAACTAAAGCGTCGCGTCGGCTGCTTCCATAGTTCCGCCAAGTTTGTTATTGTTTATGTGGAAACGTGTAGAATGTGACATTATTCAGCCGGCTTGTGTAATGTTATTTTGTGTTATTACTTGCGTTATAAATTATTGGGTCTTTCTTGTAAACTAATATAAAAACAATCATATTTTTTTAATAAGTAATAGGCTATTGTTCAGGTTAGATCATTTAAAACTTGTATCTATATTTAGTTGTGGGTAATGGTTAACAGTAACAACATGGGCACTGGTAGTCATTAAAAAAGGTTTATTAGGTGGGCAGCATATGATTTATGTCGAAATAGAATGGACGATATATATATTTTTTAACTGTTGTGTACCTACAAGTACTCAAATATTTTCACAAGTATTTGTCTGTTTAACCCTTTGCGATCATAAGGCCATCAGGAGTGGCCACAACGCATTCGGCAGCCAGTCGGAATTAATTTCTGTATAGCTCGGTACGACGGTCGAACGGCCAACTCTTCTGGCCCAGCCCCTCTCCGCGTCAGCTCGGCATTTATCATGGCAGCCACTCCCATCAGCTGGGAATTGTTTTCACGCCCTGCAGGTCAGAATTGTTTTCATTGAAAACCTGCAATGTTATCTTAAGGAATTTTAAATATTTAATGATGCAAATCTGCTGATTTTCTAGTTGAATAACTCCTCTCTATGTTGCAGCACTCTACAGGCATCATGCAAAACTTAGAAAAAAAAACATATCAGCACTTATCTGCCAGTCCTGCTGGACACCCGAGCATTCTTTGGATTTCATGTTGCCCAGCACTGCTGGCCGTCCGATGGCATATGACAACTGTTTTGGAAAAAATCCAACTTCTGCGCCTTACTTGTGGCGGCCAGTAGAGATGGCTGCGCATGGAATAGCGGCAAATGTCTAATTCGATCGCAAAGGGTTAATGTGAAAGAATATTTTATGGAAAGAGGCAATCGCTCAAAATAATTTTATCTCTTTAGTTTTTTTAACCGGTAATTATTATTATTACTGGTGAACAATTCATCATCAGATTATTTCCATGAAAATCTAAAAGCCATTCCACACTGACATCAGCTTTGACTGACAAAGAACTAGTGCATGTGACGTTTTACATGAGCCATTCCTTACCAAGACTACCGTGTCCGTGCGGGAGTCCTAATGGTGGGAGACGAACAGCGCATGTGCTAGACTGAGCTACTGCGCTGTAGCGGAAAGGAATTGCTCAGGGAGCGGTAGTTACAGACATTATTAGATGTCTGTGGGTTTGCGGATCCGAGTGTGAATGGCCCCATTTTGAACACGGGGAGTGATTTCTTAAGTGTTCCAGGACAAATCTCGGTTTGAGATTGCCTTAAGAATATTAATTAGTGATGTGAAATACGGGGACACCCCCTTGCTCACAGGTGAATGCCCCGTATAGGCCAAGGAGCCTAGGGGATTTGAAGAATCCCCTAGCTACTCCAACGACCTTTTACTCTGGGAACGTTGTCCGGGGGTTGATGGAATAATTACACAGTGACATGAGGTTGATAATCGGTTTATTATGACTCAATAATTGACTCAGGTTACAGTTACTTTACAACCAGGTTGGCTCTAGGTACCACAGGTACACCAATGACAAAATTACATGAATCTCGTATTGCAGTACTTAGAGTTTACTTTTAAGATACAAAGTGACTGATTGGAACTATTACATTTATAGGGAATGTGGAGACTAACTAGGATAGGAACTGGCGAGACTTACAGAAAGTAGCGAGGCGCATGGTGCGTCACGACGACGAACGGGCGTGCGGACTGATGGTTCTACGGACAGTGAATACTACGCCCAATTTCCCGGGGTATTTATCGCAACCGCCAATATCCTGCCCGGCCCACGGTGACCAATGAGAAAGCCGTATTTTGCACAAGACCAAATATGGACAAATCCGCAAGTTCCCGGTTGTCGCGGTCAGCCCAGCCCACAGATCCCGTTACACGATTTTAGAAAGCGACTTGCGAATTTTTAAGCAAGCCCAGCCCAAAACTACTGTTTAGGCCATATACAACAGTGAATTAGTTAGCCTATGACATTGTAATGTTATATGTAAGATGCTGCAACATAAGTGGACTTTTGTCTGTTTTGTAGCATGAAATCAAATAAATAAATAAATAAATAAATGTGCACTGCTTGCTGCTTTAAGGAGTACAAATGCAATGTTTGAGCTATAGAACAAACGTGTCATGGTCTTATTGAAAACAGTTTTTACTCCCTTTCAGCAGTGTCACACATGTTAAATCTCATGGATAAATTCTTTCCTGCAAGATCTAGCTCTTTTTAACGACACTTACGTTAAAACTGGTTCGGAACTATAAGGAAGAGTTTTATCATTATCACCAAAGAGCCGTAGCATATCCGATCTAGACACAATATTTATGATTATTGGCTTATTTTGTTTTAATGTTGCTGTAATGTCCTACACTTAAATACCCCTGTTACAGCAGACCTGCATACTCAGCGAATTTCAAATGCAAAACAACATATTTCAATCCAAAATAGCGAGATTTTACATGTTTTTGAAAGCTCCATAAGAATAACATGGGAAATGAGTATACAGGTTTGCTGCTACGGGTATATTAAAACTGGGTGGTTTTAATTCAATATTTAGTAGATCTGAACTAGAAGAAGCCATTTACCAAGTTTTATCAAGATATGTTGAGAAATAAGCGAGATATAGAATTTTTCTTATTCCCCATAAGGTTAACATTGGGACAACGTACTGTGTTTACCACTTTCAATATCTCGGTAACAAATGGACATAGTGCAGTGATTCAAAGTTGTAAATTGTTTATTTTTTTGAGCTGAATTCAATGGTGCCATCAAAAATTCGATTATTTTTATTTTTCTATGTAAAAAACTCAAAAAACCCATTTTTGGGGGGTTTACCCCCCTTTACCCCCCCCTTCCGGTAGTCCGATCGGGCTGGTTTTCGAACTCGTCCGAATAATTACTACTTTACACGTCTGTGCCAAATTTCATTCAGATTGGACCATTTTTACGGCCGCTATCGTGCGACAATTACTCTAATATATATATATTAGAGTAATTGTGGATGATTAGGGCTACTAATATAGTGATAAGATTAGTTTTCATAACAAGTGCCCTTTTTTTATTTAAAAAATTATTTTATTTATAAGATGACATGTTTCGAAACTAAGTTCATTTTCAAATCTTATTCATAACCTTTTTAAAATTATATAAAACATCTGTAAATTATATAACATATTTTACAGATGTTTTATATAATTTTATAACAATTATAAATTATAAATAAATTATAATTATAAATTATATAACATATTTTACAGATGTTTTATATAATTTTAAAAAGGTTATGAATAAGATTTGAAAATGAACTTAGTTTCGAAACATGTCATCTTATAAATAAAATAATTTTTTAAATAAAAAAAGGGTACTTGTTATGAAAACTAATCTTATCAATATATATATATATATATATATATATATATATATATATATATATATATATATATATATATATATATATGTATGAAAATGAACGAATAGTGTTTTTTGCTTCTAAGGACCCCAAAACAAAAAGTTATCATGGTCTCGGGCTTAGGTCTTACCATGAGTACTACGGTAACAGCTTCTTCCCTATAGGGGAAATTCGCTAAAAGGCAGACAGAATGGCAAATCTGTTAAACAATTTAGTCTTTTATTGATCAATTTGATCTGTTTGAACACTCTTATTCCCCTTTATTGGTATAAACACTGATCAGCCGAAAACAGAATTACCAACCTTACAGTTTGAATGATTTTACAGATTGGACATGGTGGTGCTTTTGGATGGAGGGTTCTCTTCCCAACTGAAGAAGCACGTTGGTGTGGATGAAAAAGTGCTCTCGGAAAAACCACTTTGGTGCGCTGAATTTCTTGTTACAGATCCCGAAGCTGTTGTCAAAGCACATTCAGATTATATCGAAGGTAACGGCTGTATTAAATTGCTTCAGCACTGGTAATATTTATGTCATTTTACATAGCTGTCATGTTAAAAATAGCAATTTTGGCTCAACACAAACAAAAACAACCCTTTTCAATAGTTATTATTTAATATAGGCCAAGGCCATAGACTAGTTTTGTTCATTCAGGATAAAAAATGTGCAAGGAGAATCTCAATCATCAGGGAATAGGATATTTACTGGGTTGGTTACACAAAACGAGTAACCTCCTTCATTACTACCATAGCCACTCGATCGTCAGATCTCCAATAAGAATTGAAACTGTAAGCACTTGGCCTAATACACAGTGTTGGGGAGTAGCGCGCCACAGTAGTAAGCTACTTCTTTAGTAGCGAAAGTCATAGTGCCGCTACTTTTTAAAATGCATAGCGTATAGCTGTAGCGAGCTACTATATTGAGCAGCGAATAGCGGAATTAGACGCTACTTTTCCTCGACCTTTGCAATACAAACATTTTAATTTTTTTACGAACTTTTATTTTAACATTTCAAACCATACCAAGATTCTGGTTAATTCTAGGTTAATTTTCATGTAACCTATTCAGTAGTTTTTAAGTATGTCAAATATTATTCGAGTTAATTTTTTAAATCTTAATTCTGCAGCGGGGTGTGAAGTCATATCCACCAACACGTATCAAGCGAGTGTCGACGGATTCCAGAAATACTTAGGATTGGATAGGCAGCAAAGTCTGGATCTCATCAAAGAAGCTGTTGCTCTAGCAAGAAAAGCAATACAAAGATCTGCAAATGGTCTGTATATGTACATTCATGGTAACTGTATATACAGTTTAGTTTTAAGTTATTGGGAAAGGTTCTGGAGAAGGTCTTGACAAACATCCTACTTATCAGATGCTCTCTTTGTAGGAGGCTACTTAGTGCAAGCCAAAGTTGCCAGCAACCAATAGAATCAATTATACCACATTTTCAAAATTTTTACTCCTCCCGTTTATTTTGGTTAATTATTTGAATTATTATTCACTACAGTATAATCTTCAGCATGGTAAGGCAGAGGGATCTAGACAACTCCTTCCTCTTGCTGGAATATTGCTCGAAAAATATTTAAAAAATGTTTAATGTAAATTCTGCAGCTTTCTGTACATATATGGTAGAATATTTTTCTAATTTAACTCAGGGGCTGCCCCTAAATTTATAAAACGCTGAAGTCAACATTTACAGAACCTCCTCACCTTTGAAATGCTGACACTAACCCTCTCAAAAATTATGTCTTTCCCTTTGAAAATTATAAGACCTTGTATGTATAAGTAAATTTTAATTTTTTTAACAAATTTTAGAAATTAATTATTAGTTACCTAATGCTGCATTGAAGCTCCTCCCTCCCTCGATCACAACGGTGCATTATGCTGCTGGAAACCCCACTCCCTCATGGGCGTTACATTAATTAGGGATGGCCCCTTTAGAATCCAAAGTTAGATTTAGATTAAGACATTTTTATTTTATTTTCAAACAAATAAGCCAAACTTACAGTTTATTCATAGTTTGCGTCCTGGATTGAAATTCAACTAATAAACTTCGACTTATTAGTCAAACTTACAGTACACCTCGGGTTTTCTGGACCGGTCCATCCGAGAAGTTTTCTGGATTGCTACTTGGGGCGCTAGCAGTAGTCAACAAAGGCGTAGTCTGTGGCAATTTTGCGAGTTCGTTTATTGCTGTCATATGATGTGTTGCGTTATTTCTTAAGAAGAGTTCCGTAAAAAGTTTTGAGTTACTTTAAGTTTCGTCATGATTATTTCAAGTTTGAGTTATTATTATTTAATCTTAATTAATGAAATATTTTAATCTGGTGTTTTATACCATACCTGAACCGTAAGCTCGGTAAAAGTTAACTTTACATTCCTATGATTGATAATGATGTTTAGTTCCTAAATTAATTTTAAAATACCCCTGTAGAATTTGAAAGACTAACATGTTGTACAGTCTTGATACGCCATTTGTAGCATCAAGTTTAGCAGAGGCTAAGGTACGCAATCGCTATTTAGGCAAAATTTTAATGACCTTGGATTTTCCGGATTTTTTGTTATCCAGATTGGTTTTCTGCCACATGATTCTGGATAAGCTGAGGTGTACTGAATTAATTTGTATTTATGAAAAAAATCTATAAAATTTGTCTAAGTAAAATTGTATTTTTGATTGAAATGTTTGGCTCAGGGCGCAGTGTGCTGGTGGCCGGCTCAGTGGGAGCCTACGGAGCCTGCCTGCACGACGGATCCGAGTACCGGGGCGAGTACATCGGTGAGTTCAAACCATTGTGCAAAAGCATTTTCATCATACTGATACAGAAACATCTGTTTTCTGTTCCTTTTTCTTGGCTGAAAGTTACCCATTGCTGTAACAGCCCAGAAATAGTATATTTCACTACTAGTCACGGAAGTAGCCTATTTTGGGGCAAGATAGTGTTTTCCAGACTGCCATTACAGGAAACAGAAGTAAACAATCAGCTGTTAGCAGCAAACCGACGTTCAATGTGTATTTATTGGTTACTTTTTTAGATGAATGTAGTGGCAGCACTAGCAGTAGTAGCAAATGATTGTTTTGTTTATTAGGTTTGAAGGATTGAGAAACATATTGGTTTATGCTAGGAATATGTTATAATTGAAAGTATGATCTTTCTGAGTAGTGTGATGAAAAGTATCGTACGTCACACAGCTGAAAAATTTTCCCATACTCGCATGAAAATCCTGCATTCACCTAGTGGCTCATGCAGGAACTGTCAAGCTTGTGTGGGAAAACCGTACTTTCTGGCCTAGTAACGTAATATACCATTATACTGAAAGAAATCCTGAAAAGGCTTGTAACCAGAACCATTTGTCATTTGGCTATGAGGTATGCTATTTAATAACACTCAAGTTCGAACAGTTCCGTTCTTAATCTTAACGTGAAAGAATGCCACTGTAGTAGATTTACATTAAATACAAATCAACCTCAGTTCTTGGTAAAAATTTATTGTTGACTAGTTTCGACTGCACTAAGTCATATTCAAAACAATAGAATGTCAATTTAATTCCATGAATTTCCTTATACAGTAGATTGTCTGTAAAATGCACGGGTTAAAAAAACTTGTTTTAATGTACAAAAAAGTTTAATGCTTAAAAAAATTATGACAAACTTTATGGAAAAAAATCATTGTCTTTTTTTGACAACATATAGCCTACTTGAAAATGGTAAGCTTGTTAAAAAAACAAAAAGCTGAAAAGTTTATTTTTTAAATTGACAGAATAAATTAACTAAAGAACAAACTCACTGAAACTAAGGTGTTCCATGATTAAATACATCTTTGTCCTCGGAAGTTTTTATCCTCACGTCCTGCTCACCAAGTGATAGTTGCTCCTCCTCTGTCAAACTGGACGAAATCTATTGTAATTGTGTATATTGCTTAATGATGGAATAAACTTGTCCATTGTCTGTTGGCTATTGTCTATTGTCTATTGTGTTTATTGTCTATTGTCTGTCGCAGAGAGGGTCACCCAACAACAGCTGAAGGAGTGGCACCGGCCGAGGGTACAGGCGTTGGTAGAGGCTGGAGTGGATCTGCTGGCCGTAGAGACCATTCCCGCGGCCGCCGAGGTAGGTCCAGGCTGTCGGCTGTGGGTGAGTGTTGTGTGACAGGGGGAATAGTTTTAATAGGTTTTAAATATGTAGATTTCATTACAAGAGGAAGTTAGTTGGGACTGAGGCAGTTGACCCTGAGTTGTATATTGTAGGAAGCGTTCTGGAGGTGTTTGGATAAACAACGCTGAGGCTATTGCTCTGAGGGCAAGGCTGTCGGTAGTAGACGGTCATATGAATGGGGCAGATTTCCTGGTATCAGGGTCAGTGGGCCTCCGGACCTACAGAGGGGTCAGGGGAGTAACTGCATACGAGGGGGTCTTGATATGGTTAGGCTCTGTCGGGACTTAGACTGATTTTCGGGGAACTAATTGGTAGGATTATAGTTTGGGGTTGAGAGTTTAATTTTTGGGAGTAAAGTCTTTTCGAGTAAAGTTCTTAGTTGGTTACTGTTTTGGGGAATTAAAGTCTAGAATTATTAACTGGGTTAAGTACACAAGAGGGTGGCTTTTAAAGTAGACTGTACTGTAACTGTCTCCAAGACGTTAACCTGTAGAAGAAATACTAAAATTGTTATAACTAATTGAATAAATAATTACGGGGATCTCAGAAGGAATCATAAAATAATAGAGTTAGAGCCTAAGGTTAGGGTCATAAATAGGAACTTGGATAATAGCCCACCAGAGAAGGGAAGTTGAGATAGTTGCCCTCAAGGTCAACTGTACAGTTGTAGAAAGAAAAAACATAGCAGAACAGTTGTTGTACCAACAAAATAACAAAATAAATCAGCTGAGAACGTCAAATCCGAGCAAACTCGGGTGTCGCGCGGAGTGCACTTGGATCTTCCACGAGATATCTCGTGCGTCGCGCTTAAGTGCACAGAATACTACCTGAGCTATCTCGTGCGTCGCGGATAAGGGGTTAAAAAACTGAGACTTGTTCATACTTTACCCATCACGAATTTCTAGGGATAAACTTTCAAATTGTTGAATACCTAAGAAGATCTTTAAATTGTCTTTAAAATTTTATAATTGTTACCTCTTATGTTCTAACTGCCTATAACCTATGTTCGACAATAAAGTCCGATTTGATATAACTCAATTTGATTCTAGGCTGTGGCCGTACTGACACTACTCAAGGAGGAATTCCCCACACAGAAAGTATGGGTCAGCTTCACTTGCAAGGTGAGTAGGACCAATTTTGTTTTCAAGCTTTCCTTTTTCTATCTTTGTAAACTGTCTCGAAGTTTGCCGAATATTTATTATAAATAAATTGTATCAGCAAACTGACACATACTTTCTCCCTCAAAGCAAGAAAATCTACAATGAAGTAAAATTAATTTAATTTACAATCATCCCAAAAATTACTCACCAAATTTTATTGAAATCGGTTAGCAATTAACGGAGATATAGATTTTTAATATTTGCCATAAAAATAATATTAGACAACACTCTGCATTTACCGCCAAACGAAAATATCGATTATCTCTGCAACAAGTTGACATAGTCTAATAATTCAAAATACTGGATTATTGATTTTTTAAGCCAAATTTAATGGTTACAAGTATATTTTCTTTATAAGTTATAGATTTTATAAAATTTGAAAAATACAGTATGTATTGTTCCGAGCACTAAAACAAATATTTCCACTAACAACTCAAATTCGAAAATGATGACTAAAACAATACTTTTTCCATATACTGGGTGTTTATAAAAAACTGATCGATTTTAAGCAGTCTTAGCTTCGTTATCTTTCATCACAATTTTTTCAAATTAACATTAAATTAAAGACAAATTTCTCATGTTAATGACCGTACATTCGCACTCTCTACATGTTTTCCATTATTAGCTCTTAAATAATCAAGTCTGTGTTCTAGATCTACCCAAACTCGCTGCAACATTGGAACATCAATTTCATCAAATGCTTTTCTGATCTTTCTGTGGTGTATGCTTCCATAGCTCATGAACTTCTCATACCATACTTTTGCCGTGTTCTTTGATGGAAGATTTCCATAAAATCTTCTTCTAAATCTACGCTGAACAGCAATAGAGGACTTAGTTTCTATGAACTACTCGACATACTGCGCCTTCACTTGAGGATCTATCACAAAATGTTACTGTTTTGTTTTTGTTTATCACAAAATAAAGTAAGGAGGTACTGCCGATAATAAAAGTCGGTTATACAAATTTTTGAGTTCTCCTAACAAATAATGAAAACTAGAAGTTTCTACCTCTAACACAGGATGAGTGAGACAAAGTTAAAATCGAACAGTTTTTTAATAAACACCCTGGGGGAGAAAGTAAAGATAACTCGCTTATCGTTTTGGCAGGATGAGGTGCACCTATCACATGGGGAGACGTTTAGAGAGGCGATGGCGCAGTTTTTTGAAAACCAACCCCGCGCACTAAAACGAATACATCCACTAACAACCTCTTTTTTTTTTAGTGGGGGAAGATCAGTAGCGGGAAGGTAAAGTAGCGGGGGAGGTGAAGTTGCAGGGGAGGCAAAGAAGCGATGGGAGCATCAAAACAAATATATCCACTAACTGAAATCTGAAAATTTTGACGAAAACAATACTTTCTCCATATACTACATACGGGGAGGAGAAAGTAAAAACGACTTGATTGTGAACAGAAGAACAGGCTGTTACTGAGCCGGGCTCTATTGTTTTTCAAAGTTTTTAAATTGTCAGTGGTTTTTTCTTTATCTTAATATTATTAACAATTATATTAATATAAAAAAAATGTTTCCTATTTAATTAATTTTCTAAAAAATTTTAATTTATTCAGCCATGTTTTTTAAAGGTATAAAGACTTTGCGGTAAGTGCCTACGCACAGGTTTGCCAACCTATGTAGGCAACCCCCCCTCCCCTCTTATTTCCAGTATAACTTTTATTGCTTAGGATCGTTATTTTCTTTATATTGTATAATGTGTAATTTAATTAATTGTGAACTTGTTTTTGGAATAAAATTATTTGAATCTTTGAATATATTTTAAATATTTGAATGTATTTTTAATATTTGTCGGTTTTGCAGGATGAGCTGCACCTGTCGCATGGGGAGATGTTCAGAGAGGCGGTGGCGCAGTGTTGCCAAGCCGGCGGAGAGCAGCTGGTGGCGGTTGGCAGCAACTGCTCCAACCCCGCATTCGTCTCCTCGCTGCTCCGGAGCGCCCAGGACCTGCGAGCGCCGTTCATCATGTACCCCAACAGCGGGGAGGCTTGGGACCCAGCCACCGGGTGAGCTCGACAGCAAATAGCTCGATAAGTTGGGGAATAAATCTTGTGCTGTTCCGTAATGCAATCAACATGCATTTCATATGGGAAAATGGAGTCGGAATTAAATTAAATTAAATGGAAAAATTTAATATGGGAATTTTTCGCTTATTACTACAAAACTAAATACCCCCGTTGCAGCAGACCTGCATACTCAGCGAATTTCAAGTGCTAAACAACATATTTCGATCCAACATAGCGAGATTTGACATGTTTTTGTAAGCTCCATAAGAATAACATGGGGAATGAGTATGCAGGTTTGCTGCTACAGGTATATTAAAACTGGGTGGTTTCAATTCAATATTTAGTAGATCTGAACTAGAAGAAGCCATTTACCAAGTTTTATCAAGATATGTTGAGAAATAAGCGAGATATAGAATTTTACTTATTTCCCATAAGGTTAACATTGGGACAACGTACTGTGTTTACCACTTTCAATATCTCGGTAACCAATGGGCATAGAGCAGTGATTCAAAATACTAAATTATTTGTTTTTTTGAGCTGAATTCAATGGTGCCCACAAAAATTTGATAAATTTTATTTTTCTATGTAAAAAACTCAAAAAACCCTTTTTTGGGGGGGTTTATCCCCCTTTACCCCCCTTCCGGTGGTCCGATCGGGCTGGTTCACGAACTCGTCCAATTGTTTACAACTTTACATGTCCGTACCAAATTTCATAAAGATCGGACCATTTTTGCGGCCGCTATCGTGCTAACAGACACATAGATAGATATATATATATATATATATATATAGATATATATATAAATTCGAACGAATAGTGTTTTTTGCTTCTGGGGGCCCCAAAACAAAAAGTTATAGTGGTCCCGAGCTTAGGTCTTACCATGAGACCTACGGTAATAGCTTCTTCCCTATAGGGGAAATTCGCTAAAACTGAGACATTTGGTGTAAATTGAAAAGTTGTTTGTCTTTAAAAGACGCTTAAAATGATATGCTATTTGCCATATGGTACCCCATATGGTGACTTTTTTGATTTACAGGGCTACCAACATTACAAAAATATGAAATTTTGTTAAAAATTGATAATTTGGAAAATTGTGACATGTAACACATTATTGTAAAGCTGTGTTTACCAGAATTATGAATTTTCAATCAGAACTGAAAAATTTTTAGCGGTTTTGAAAATACAGGATATTCCTTCATTAAGCAAAAAAAATCAAAAAAATGGCCACCATCTTGAAACAGATTGAGATAATTAAGTTCTGTGTTCACCAAAATGTTCCTCTAAACAAGACCTTTCTAAAATGTATAATGTGTCATAGGTTTATTTATGAAAATTTCAAGATTCGAACCCGTGACCCTCGTCTCTGGAACACCCTAAGCTCAGATCATGTTGTAAATATTTTAAATGAGTTCTTTATTTGTGATTTAGGTGGGAATAATTTTATTTGGCATCTCTAGGTTAAACCGTCTCACATAAAACTATGTGCACAGGTGGTCTGCCTCACCCTGTATTACTTGCCAAAAAAAAAAAGAATTGACACGTGCGGTGTGGGTGACTGAAATCAGCTGTATTAGTTTATTTGTTTAATTAGTTATCTGAGGACTATAACTAACTAAACAAATAAACTAATACAGCTGATTTCAGTTTAGTGTAGTGAAAATTTTTGTTCAAAAGGCAAGGAAAAGTGATCAGTATATCCACTCTTTTTAGGAAATGTAAAATGTAATATTTAAATTTTAGAGTAGGAATTTTAGAGTAGGGATGTGTCGGTACTACTTTTTTCAAAGTCGGTACCGGTACCGGTTCTTGACAAGATCGGTTCTCGGTTCTCGGTACCGGTACCGTCAGTACCAAGTGTTTGTCAAAACATGTTACATAATGTAATGTACCATCAACCCTTCAGACAATCTGTTGTATGTTACTGTTTAAAAAATGTTTTAATTTTCAAGTGTACGTTTCACCAAGACATAAAATAGTATCTATAAACTTATTATCTATACTACAACTATACACTTATTAATTTAGTTATTTACTTTTCTGTTAACAAATAATAATCAAATATATATACTATGTGAACAAAAGAACAAATTCCAAGGTGATAAATAACAGTTTACAAATTTGTTTCCATTCATGGTTTTACAATTCCCATGAAAAATAACCCCATTCCAATTAATTTTAAAATGAGAGTAAAGAATCAATCAAGAACAAATTGCAAGGTGAAAAATAACAGTTTCCAAATCAGTTTCCATTGATAATCTCACAATTAATTACCAAAGAAAATTACCCCGTTCCCATTAATTTTAAGTATTAGAGAGTAAAAATCACTCAAAAGTAAAAAAAAAATTAAGAACAATTTTGAATCAAAAGTATTTTAGAATTATTATCGATGTTAAATAGTAGTACGCAGTGGCATTTACCAACAGCACAACGCCCGCGGCAATGCGCGGTTCGATCAATCGTCTTTCGTGACCGGTAGTTACTCTCTCTGATTACCATGGGTACCGAAGTACCGGTACCGATATTTTGACGTCGGTTCTCGGTCGTCGGTCGGTGAGAACCGACTTAAGGTACCGACACATCCCTATAGGAAAACATTTTTTCTGCTTACAACATTTTAGTCTCTTTAAGGTTCTATTTCTAATCTGTATAAGGTTCTATTTCTATTTAACATAAAATAATGTTGTTTTTTGTCGTTTTTATTCAGGTGGACCAACAAAGAAGCTTGTCTGCCTCTGGTCCACTACCTGCCGGAGTGGATTTCTCTCGGGGCCAAGTACATCGGCGGATGTTGTCGAACTACAGCCGACGACATACGGTTGTGCCGAGAGTTTTTGGACAAGTTATAAGTCAATTTTATATTTTAAAGGGTACAGAGGTATGTCTGGCCTACTTTATAGGCCGGTATCTCTTTTGCTATTATAACCTGTGACTTTTTAGCGGGTTTTCCTTAAAATACGAATTTGTATTGTAGTTTTACCGATGGTATTGTTTGTTTATATATTTATACAGTTTGAATTTATTGTGTTATTTGTTGATAATAAAGCGACACATTAATTTGTTTGGTTGTTTTTTTTTCAGAACATATCGCTAGGACAAATGTTTTACTAGTTATTTTAATTATTATTTAATTTGTTGGACTTTTCCTTCCGCTTCTAGTGTTTAAACTGCACTACGTTTCAAGAGGTATTGAAACTTCTCTCGTTTTCAAGTGACCCTACTCCTGAAAACGAGAGGAGTTTCAATATGTCTCGAAACGTAGTGAAGTTTAAACACTAGAAGCAAAGGGAAAAGTCCAACAAATTAAATAATAATTACAAATCCTTGGCTATTACAAATTTTAAAATATAGTTATTTTAGATTAATATTCGTTGATTGCTTTAATGAAGAATAGTACATCTCGAATTTTCAGGACTATGGTAAGATACTAATCCAAAACAATAAACCTGGATTATTTGAAATCAATCTAACATTGCACAAAAGTGATCTAGTAGCATTTTCCTGCTATGATGATGTTGCAAATCACATGTCAAGACTGTCAGAATTTGGCAGTTCTAGTTATACTGGTGTTTAATTCATACATTCATATGCCAATGCTGTTGCGTCTGAGACTTAGGAGGTGGTTTGCACAAAACACAAAAATTGTTTTTACTATTTTTTTCATGAGCTAATCTGAGATCTGATGAATTGGGTCTATATTAGCTGATTTGTAGTGGAAGTAATTTACAGTACACCTCGGATTATCAGGACCCCACATTATCCGGATCCCGGATCATCCGGACCGATCCAACCGATAAATTAAAAAATTAAAATCACGTAATTTTAGCGAGTTCAAGAGTGGAATGAGCCTTCTAAAAGTAAAATGCAAATACAATACATCATTTTACGCATTTGAAAACACAATTAATTAATTGAAGAAGCGAAGAAGCCTCATTGCCTAAACAGGTCATTACAGCATTTTCATGAATGTAGTTTTTTTGGTTTGCTACTTGGGGCGCTAGCAGTAATAAACAAATGCGTAGACTATGTCAATTTTGCGAGTTAGTTTATTACTGTTATTTTAGGCTATATTATGTTTATAGTTGTGAACTCTTTTTGTGAACAGATATTGAGTTTCAAAGTGATTGATTTTAAAAGGAAAAAAGTGGTTTTAACTTTAGAACAGAAACTGAATGCTGTCAAAAGGCTTAACGCGAGAGAACCAGGTAAAAAATTAGCTAAGGAACTAGGTGTTGGGTCAAGTACGGTAGGAGACTGGAAGAAGAATCGAGCGCAGTTCGAAAAATTAATTGTATTTGGAAAAAGCTTGTATGACTGTAAGCTTGTATGACATGTTGTACTGTATTTTTTTACAGTCTTGATACACATTTTGCAGCATTAATTTAGTAGGGGCTAAGGTACGCGATCACTATTTAGGCGATATTGTTAACAACCCCGGATTATCCGGATTTTTTGTTATCCGTATCGGTGTTCTGCCACATTAATCCGGATAATCCGAGGTGTACTGTACATTTAACTTCATTCCAGAACCAAGTGAACTTGTCACTTGGAAACCCCACTTTCTTTAAGAGTTTCATAGTTTTTTAAAGAAGCAGGAGCTTGATAAACCACCGCAACTACCCAAAGACAGAGGTACCTACCTAAAAGTTTACTTTTATACAAAAACATTCGATACCTTTCTTTTGAAAAGTCGTGAGCTTAGATTAAACAAAACTTCAGGAAGCTTTCAAAAGTTTGACAGGTAAGTTTGTTGAGAGGGCTTTTTATTCTTTGGCAAGAAAACTCATGCAGATTGATTCACGGTGTTGGGCGTCTCGTAAGTGCATGTGCAGTGGAGACTTCTCCCCACTAGGGACCTTATACTGTCAGCTCAAGAAACTGCCATCTGTCAAAACACTATGTCTATATTGTGGCCATTTAAGTTACTTTGTTGATCTTTTATTACAAAGCAATGACATTTTTCTGTGAATATTGTTTTCATCGTTATAATTTTCGATTAATTATCATTTAGTTGGCTAATACTGTGGTTTTATTCTTTTAACAGTTTACTATTTTATTATTTTATACTAAGATTAGTTTATGTTTTTATTCTAGCATTCTTGATAGGCTAAATTTTTTAAACTAATGGACAGGGGATCAGGATTCAACCAATCGGAAGTGACCCATGTGGATGAAAGGAAAGTAAAAGAGATGCCAACAAAAAGAGAAAACCTAGATAAACAGAATGTAAGTTAGTTTCTTTACATGATCTCTTAAGGAAGCTTTCAAAAGGTTTAATGGTTTGATGAATTTTATGGTTTTGTGCAATGCTATTGAACAATAGAAAACTGCTCAACAGTAACACAAATAGATGCTGAAGAAGCATTGGAATCGTACATCATTGATTTTAGCATACACATTGAGGATGAGGCTAGTTTTATTTCTGATTACAGTAGGCGCCCTCTAGTTCGGCTTAGGTTGGATCGGCCGCCGGATGGTCCGGCCGGTCCTAGGATGGTGAATCATATCCGTTATATCACCACGCCGCACCGCGAGGGAATGACCTTCGACAGTATTTATCCTGAATCTTTAGTTTCCTGCCGAAGAAGTAAACTATTTATGTCAGTTTAGATTACGGACAAGCTTGTAATTGATGGACACACTTGACCTCAACTAACAAAAGATGTTATTCTTTCAATATGAGGACTTTACAGTGAGATTTGATCTTGGATTTCACTTGTATACAACAAAAGAAAATGTTTCTTAACATTTTTATAGGTTATGATTCAAGTAATACGTGTAACTTAATTCGGCAAATACATTTCTAGTGTGTTTTTACAGTAAATAAAGAGTTTTTCTGCTCACTTTATATCCTCAGTACGGTATAGGTAAAATCAGTGACGCAATATGACAGTTCAACATAAGAGACGTCAAAATATTTTCTTTGGCAATTAAACACTGTAAATATGTTTAAATAGCGTGTTTTGTTGATTTTTAAACATAGGTTTTGGGATTTAATAGGGTTATTTTACATTTTGATAGTACATCCGGGTGGTCCGGCTATTTTGTAGTCCGGCCAGGGGTCCGGTCCCGAGGTGGCCGAACTAGAGGGCGTCTTACAATGACAGAGAGAATGAGAGACAGAGAGACAATGTAGTGAGAGAATGCTCACAGTGATAATGGGGATATTATTTACCCATTTGGTGATTGTGCCACCGCCGTCATCGTCGTCGTTCATATTTGAAAACAAACTCAGAAAAATAAAACCAGTAAAAGAATTGGCGGCCCTTTAAATATTGATCATTGTTTGTTGTCTTTCAGTTAAACTTTTGCGAGCATCATGTATTTAACTGTTTCAGAAGATGTTGGAAAAGCTGAGCGATCTTTATCTTAAATTACTAAAAACCTATTTAAGAGGCACAATGGCACACAAAAGACGAAGTAGCTTAGCTCTCCCTGCTCTCAGTAAAACATTACAGAGCTCAAAGAAATTTTTTTGATAAGGTGTTAATTAATGACTTTGCCTCCCAGAAGGCACAAAGAAGGAAAGAGAAGTTTCTGTGATGAAATAATCTTTTGGTTTGTGTATTGTAAGTAGAAACAACATAAAGATTTAAAAAATATTGAATGCGTTTACTGTATTTTACCATCAGTTAACTCCCTACGCTATTTAGTTTCCATAAATCAGGTTTATTATGAAAAAAACTAAGTACTATGGCCTGTAAAAAATTGTGAAGGAAATTAAAATTTATTTTTACTTTCACAAGCGCAAGCACAAGCTTGAGTAAGAAATGGAGGGACCCCACCAGCCAGTCTTACCCCGGGGCCCCCAAAGTTAACCATTATGACCCTGTACAGTTTTAACATACCTGTTGCAACAAACTAGCATACTCATTCCCCATGTTATTTTTATGGAGCTTATATAAACATATCAAATCTCGCTTTGTTGGATTGAAATATATTCTCTTGCATTTGGAATTTTCTGCATGCAGGCCTGCTTCAATGGGGGTATTATTTTATCTTTTTTTATCGTTACTGGTGATTAAAATTTGTTATTAACAAACAAAGACAACCCTTTGGTCATAGCCAGAGCACCATGACACCTACAAGCTTTTTTTGTACTTGAAAATTATTTATAAGTACTTATCAATTATATAACACCAATATTGCCTTTCTTTCCCACTCTGGTTTTTACTGTATGGATACTGTAGTAAAAAAATCACAATTTTTATTAACCCTTTGCGATCGGACTGAATATTTGCCGCTATTCCGTAGCGATCGTGAGGCCAGCACTACTGGCCGCCATCATTAGCGTACAGAAGTCAGATTTTTTTCCACAGCAGTTGTCATTTGCGATAGGATGTCCAGCAGGGCTAGCCCACATAAAATCCAACGAACGCTCGGGTATCCAGCAGGACTGGCCAATAAGTGCCGATAACATATGTTTTTGTTTGTTTTTCTAAATTTTGCCTGATGCCTGTAGAGTGCTTCAACCTAGTGAGGAGTTATTTAACTAAATGAATCGCAGGCTTGCAACATTGAATAGTGAAAATACCCTACGATAACATTGCTGGCTTACAATAAAAACAATCCCGAGCTGCCAGGCGTGAAAACAATTCCGAGCTGACGGGAGTGAGCCGCCATGATGAATGACGAGCTGACGCGGAGTGGGGCATGGCCAGTACAGCTGGCCATCCGACCGACGGAACCAGGCTATAAGGAAATTAATTCCGACTAGATGCTGAGTGCGTTGTGGCCAGTCCTGCTGGCCTTACGATCACAAAGGGTTAAAACCTGTCTGTGTGACAAATGAATATATAAGGTTGAATCAAATTTAACAGTTGGATAAATTTTCACAGTAAATCACTAGCTTTAAGAGACTGAAAGCTGAGAGGGCAGCAATTAATTGCCGATTTGGAAGTATTGAAATAAAATACTAATAGTGGAAGGACATCGGTTTTATAATTGCCTAATGCTTCATGATTATATCTTTTCATACAATCTTCTTGTGGTTCCGTTAGCATCTTCAACAGTAACTATCAACTGAGTAGCTCTAAACTCCCAAATTGTTCTGCTATATAACACCTCGTTGCTCGCCAAAGTTTTGGTTTCCACCAGCTTTTTGCCTTCCAGGGTGTACAATACTCTGAGTTTGATTCCGAAATCAATTGTCACATCATAAAAACGACCCATCAAAAAAGATTTCGAACTTTTTTTCAGTCCTGCTGTCGTGTTAAGGATGAACTCACAATTGTTTTTTCTCAGTTCCAGTACCTCATTCGACCCCTTCAATTTATATTTGATCTTATAGAACGATTTTACACTTTCAGCTTCTACCGACTCCGAGATAAGAAATATTGCGGCTAACAGATAGATTTTTGACATCATCTGAGACCTGTGTTCAATTAATCTCAATTGATCGCAATTTTTCCTTACACATGGGAAACTAAATAAGACATGAACAACTCTCTTACCATGTAACTATTTCACAACTGTCAAAGATCGACTATAGTAAGCCAGTTGTTTACTCATTGGGTCTGCTTTATGAGTGAATTAATTATGAGTAATGTAATGTGGACCACATGTTTAATTACCTATTTAACATTTCTGTCGATGCAGCTCTACTGTATTGAACGTTGGGCCCTTTAGTATTTAGTAAATTTAAAAAATTACTTCTAAATTTTTAATTTTGAAGTGTTCTTTGAAACATTTTATTGTTGGAGAATAGATTTGAAATAATTTGTAATTTTACTTGATGTGGGAAGGGCGGCCGTCAAGTAACAGTATTAGGCAAGTTACCCTGGCAACGCACACAACTCCGATATGCTCCGCAAGGTCACGCCACTGTGACCGATTCATTTCAACGGAACCTGGGCCGGCCGGCGCGCGCATCTCGCCACCGGTCCTCGGTGACCGGTCCGAACCCAAAGTGCTAATGACAAAAAAGTAGATCCACCGTCTAATATTATAACGCTTGTCTAAAATTTGAATGATAAAGAGAGAAATAGAGAAGGAACAGTTTGTTTTGAAAGGAGCAAAAATTTTAATAAAAGAATATGTTGACTTCATGATTTAAATCACAGTCAATTTCTGAATATAATTAAATGTTTCTTCAAATTAAGATTGTTGGACTTTAGATTGTTATCTTGCAGAGAGAAACAAATTTACAAAGATATATGAAAAATTAGTTAAATTTACTAATAAACAATGTATCAAATTTTTGTTTTAATTTTAAAAACTAAAAATCTGTTAATTCCACCAGTGCCAATAAATGAACAGCCAATAAATGAAGTAGTAATACAATATACTATTACTTGAAATGGCAATTTACCAGGTAGGTATTTTAAGCGAAGAATGAATGGTGGATAAGAGTAGGAGGATTGTGGCATGATCTTGTAGTCTTGTTACTAACTAAGGCCGTGTTCCTTAGATAGGACTGTTAATTAATAGCCCAACAGCTAATGAATGGCAATTAAGAAACCTACAGTTTAACGTGGGAACCACAATTTCGCCAACTTCACTTATGATCTGGTCTAATTATGAGGATGGTATTATAGATTAACTTAGTAATCACTATTGCGGATGGATTAACATCCATCCACATGAGATGCACACCAGTGAATATCTCATTCACAAGCCATCGCTTACAACTATCCAAAATTCGTGACCTCCAAGTAGCTGGGGTACAAGTTACGCCACTGTCTCAGTTAATCAATGAATACATTTAGTTAATCAATGTTTAATGTAGACATTCATGTACAGATGCTGTAGCAACACTTAAAACTTGTAAAAATAGTTTTTATCATTTTTTGACGGCAAATCTGAGACCTGATGATTAGGATATGGATTGGCTGATTTGTATTGGAAGTAATTTATATTTAACTTCTTATGCTGTTGGGGCTAAGGGGGTCAGTATTCATATCTTACTTAAAGGAAAATATTTCTTACTCAAATATAAAACAGAAAGTCCACTTCTTTTGAGCAAACATTTCTGTAGATCCTTTTTATAATAAACAGTTTTAGCATAGTAAATTTGCAAACGATGGTGTTAGAAATGATTATCAGAATAAGATGTGAGCTATTTGCGATAAACATGTTCTTGTTCTCGCATCACACAAGGTGCGCTGCTTACTTGGTACTCAAGCATGTAGGGGTTGCAATTGTAACTCGTCTTCCATCAAGTTTCCCCTCTTGAATTCTTTGCCAGCAATAATTAGATGAAATCATCAGGTCCCTTATGTTTGTTTCATGGCTGAGTTTATATTTAAGACAAATGGAGGTTTTTGCACCATTTACACCTTACAGAATCATGAATTGAAGAGAGTAAGCGATAAAAATAAAGATAATTCATAGATACTTAAAAATAAATCGTTTTAATTGAGAAAACTACAATAAAATCTTCCAATCTCTTTTACTTGACACGAGTGTAGAACCTTTTCGTGATTTTTCCGTTAAAATTCGTAACCGATTCCACCATACCTTTGTCGCTGAATTCCCTGATTGTCCTTTTGAACAGTGCTCCGTTGTTGGCGAATGTTCTAATTTCAATGAGTTTGTTGGAATCTTCAAGGTAGATGAATTTGAGTTTGTTGTCCTCATCAATTTCATAAACATCTTCATACTCCCGGCCCATCTTGAAAGTGTTTCTGTATTTTTTACTGGGAGTGTTTACTTTGAGAGTGTACGTACATTTTCTGAAGCCTTGCTGAAGTAAAAACTCCTCTTCTTCACCTTTTTCCGATATTAACTTGTACTTATACTTTGTGAACGATTTGAGTTCTTGGGCCATGACGATTGTGATTAAAATTGATGATACAGTTAGGTAGGCTTTAAACATGATAGTCAAATATATTAAACTACTCGATTAGCTCAGAATATTAAGTGTAATGAAATCGGCTGCCCAAACACATCACAACTAAACTGTGTTTAACTTACTGTTGTAATATGTCTAATTATTTATTTATCATTGTACAGTGGATTAAACTAATTACTGGAGTGCACTCAACATGTTTAACAGCCAATTCAGTTGCAGGTTTGATTTTACTGCATACATATTTAACCATCCAGGTGCTTTCTAGACTTTTGCAGTTGGAAAAAAAACTTTAAAGGGAGATTAAAACTAACCAATGCAATTTCAACACCAGCCAACCTTTTAATAATGTACATTATAAAAATCACTGTTACATCTATCATTTGAAAAAAAAACTTCATCTAGCTAAACTATGTCATCTGATAAAAATATTATAAACAATCAAATTAAAAAAATGGAGGATAGAGATGAATGTTCATTAATGTTCAATGTGTTACAATCAATCGACTTTTTACTATAATGCTGCCCCATCAAATCTCATCACACATTCGGCATATAATGTGAGATAAATTATTATAACAGATAATATGAAATTAATTGGATGGATTTCATAGCACAGGAAGTCCAACACAAACAAAGTTATTAGTCTTTAAATATTTTATTTGGCACAAAAACAGATTGTCACAAAAAAATTATTAAATACCAAAATAATTACAAAAAACTGCCTCCTCTTAACTATAATGCATTATATCAAACCATCAAAATCACAACCATGACTATATCAAATGTTAAAAGACATAATTAAATTAGGCCTTAACGAAATCACAATATCTGACTAGTTAAAATATCTATACAATAAAGCTAATAAAATTAAATTTGAGCATGCTTGAAATGAAAATGATTTTGAAATTTAAAATAACTTAGAGACAATGATAACTTAAATGCAAACAAACAGATTCTTAGGCTATATTATAAAAATTATCCTATGACAAGGTGCCTACCAGATTTCACTTATAAAGTATCAGACTTTTTCAATACTTTTCCCGACATTTGACAACATGGCTAATGTGCCTCCATCATCACTATTTTAGCCCAATCTTCATAAATTTAGCATACTTATTTTTATTTATTTTTTAACATGAATGATCCCCTCCAACTTAAAAATCTAGTAAACAAAGAACTCTTTGCAAGCAATCAAATTCAAGAGCAGTAAAAAAAAAGTTATTCATATTGATATGCCTCCAAAACTGTAGTAAGAATACCTTACCCGTCAAACAGTTTTTGTTTCTTCAAATTGACTACTTAAGTTTCGGAATTAACATTCCATCATCGGGTCAGGTACTTGCTGTCTTCTTAAATTAATCTTCAAATTAATTTCGTCAAAATATTAATTTGAAGATTAATTTAAGAAGACAGCAAGTACCTGACCCGATGATGGAATGTTAATTCTGAAACTTATGTAGTCAATTTGAAAAAACAAAAACTGTTTGACGGATAAGGTATGTAACCTGGTTTTTAAAAAAAGTTAGTGAAATAAAAATTAAATTTTAAATTTGATCCAAAATTTTTTTTTATCCCTTTGAGTTTGACATCGTTATGCAGGGCACTTTATAAAATTTGAATTGGTAACTTGAAGTCTTCTGGGATGGACCGTGTGGAGTAGTTGAAATTCACTGCCGACGTTTCGGAGACGTTACAGTCCTCCATCATCAGGGCAAACACTCGTCGCGCACACCATCCAATAATCGTACTGTTGGAGCAGTCCGCGGCCTCAGCTTATATATCCCTGCCTCGGTGATGTTTCCTCTATTACTAGAAAGTTCGAGGCGCTCCGGGCACGCTGCCGTTTCTATGGCAGTCAATGGTCGCGAGGGGTAGGGGGCGGTCGGCTTTTCCTGGAATCGTCCATTGTCGGTCCCGGACGTATTTTGACCTGGAGGTAATCCCTCGCCCTCTCACGATTCTTCTCGATGTTTTAATCTATTTAAAATCGGTGTCCATGTATTACTCAAATCCCAGCCCTGGTCTCTGTTGAAATTATTAAAACTACTCCACACGGTCCATCCCAGAAGACTTCAAGTTACCATCTTATGAAGACGACCGTGGAAGCCTTCACTCTTCATTAAAATTTGAATTCTACAATTTATAGTGGGGAGTAAGAAGTGGGATGGAGGGGGTGTAAATTTTACCATCATAAATATTTACTCTTAATCATATCCAGACAAATCACTGTGATTTGTGGCAAAAAACTGATCCAACGGCCTTGATATTACTTAGAAATTCAATCCACTGAATAACTGAGTGATAATGACAAAAACACATATTTTGTTCCGTTTTACCAATAAATTATGATTTCCCAACTAATTTGTGCAATACCTCACTTTCCCCAACTATTCAAGATTTTACAAAATCCTTGACTGGTAAGACGCCACAGGATATAATAACAAATAAACATTTTAATATAGGGACATTTTGTTTTGGTAACAGAAGTGAAGTAGTCTGCCATACTTATCTTTGAAATGCAAAATAAACAAACGGGTAACAAATTGTTGCTGTTGTATGAAAAATATCTAGTGAGAGAGATTGGTATTACAGAGAAAAAAATATTGAGCTTAGTACTAATAGTATAAAAGTAAAATAAAATAAAATAAACAAGTACATTAATGATTATAAATATCGACTTATTAAAACCCATTTGTCAGATTCGTAAGGTTATCAGGATTAAAACTTGGAAATTCTATTGTAAGAGAATGACAACTAATATCTAGAGCCATCTATTGGGTAGTGATAAAAGCTAGAGACATTTAAAACAATGACAATAACAGAGTGACAAAACGAAACACGAATTTACATTTTGGCAGTGTGCATTCGAGTATGATGTAAACAAAATAAAAGTTTCCGTAAATATCAAAATCTATACAGAGTATTTTACAGGACTGACTAAATCACTATCGAACCGTACCTTAAAAACGTTTATCACATTACAAATCGGATGACTAGCCTACTCCCTACGTCTTTGGCAAACTTTGAGCTCATCTTTGTCACATTGTTAAGCGAAGTAAAATAATTTGATCATCGAATAGCTCTCCCTAAAGCCTAGTTTACACTACCATGTAGCAGTGAAATCAAGTGGAAACATTAATTACGTTGTTGTTATGGTACATCAGGTTCACAGCCATTCCAAGTTCCGTACGGGTCAGTTAGACCATGTTCACAACTAGTTTATGGATTTAAAAAATATTTAAACTCATTTTACAGGATAAAATATACTTCTACTTCTACGTCGATTTGTTAATTAGTATGTTTTTTAAAACTTTGCAAACACTTTATTTTTCTTGGAAAATTACGGGACTCCACAAAATTACATGTCATCATTGTTTTGATAAAATCTTTTATTCTATTTGTAAAAGAGGGTTTTAAAATAGACAGAGCAATGAAAAACATATTTCTTAACAACTAGCTAGTTATTAATGATTATCAATGGTTACTTCAAAATTATATTGAAGTTTTCTGGTTCCGTATGAGACGTGTAAAGGTTCCGTATGAGACTTGTATGAATGGAGGTTTCATATCATATAATTTTTATGTTATAAGATACCGGTATTGTTATTTCATTAATACATCCCGAATTAAGATCTTATTTGTAGGTATTTCTTGTTAAAGCTTATGCAATGCACTCACTGTATATAAAAAATTAGTATTCTTAAAAATAGCTTGATTTATGAACAAATGAATGTTTAATGGTAAGGTTCAAGTTTGAGGTCTAAAAAATCATTAGAAGTGATATGTCAATAGTTTTCTTACAAGGCTTCAGATAGGATTACTATTTTCGAAGGAGTTGCAATAAAATAAACGGGAAATACTTCATTTTTAATATTTTAATATTCCTGCTCTGAGGCTCATCTATTCTGGAATGACTGTTTACCAACACCTCCATTGGGTTTACATATCAAGTGAGGCACCACTTCAGTTCACAAAAAAAATATAAAAAATATTCATTCACAAAAATTAGTGGCGCCACAAGCCAAAGAATGCAACTTCTGCGATCTTCAGTGATGTGCCACTGCAGAAAGCTAAAATTATATTTGTAAACCTCAGTGCCAGTTCTAATACAGGTTTTTAGCTCCACTAAACTTAGTGTCAGTGCTAAAATTATACTTGTAAACCTCAACGCCAGTTCTAATACAGGTTTTTAGCTACACTAAACTTAGTGTCAGTGCTAAAATTATACTTGTAAACCTCAACGCCAGTTATAATACAGGTTTTTAGCTCCACTTAACTTCGTGTCATTTAATTTTTGTGCAAAAACATCAACTGAAGCGGCCTAGACTACAAATGATTCAAATGATTTATTCGGCCATTCAGTGGCTAAATGATTTACTACGTCTGTGAGTAAACCCAACATGGGTGTTCGTAAACCTCTAGTAGCGTAACAACAATGTGATTTGCGTTTCCAATCGTCATCATTGCTACATTGTATAAACTAGGCTTAAATGTCGCAAGTTACAAATAAAGTGACACTTTAGTATATTTACACTCAGCGGGCGAATTGTGATTTACAAATTAATTCGTCGGCTCTATAGACCTCACTGCTTTATGGCGCTCTTGCTGCTGTTTGATGAAAGCGCTCAACCTGTTCAGCAGAAACTGTTTGTCGTGCCCCTCCAACACCAGCTGTTTCTTCAACACGATCACCATGTGCTTGTTGGCGGCGGCAACCGCGTAGTAGTAGTATAGACACAGAGTGAGGATCACGAACGCGGGAATGGCGAAACCCGCAGTCGTGCAGAAGTCGGCGAGACTTCGTATCCAGCCGGGAAGATTGCTGAAAGTGAGTTCCATCACGGACCACGCGGTAGGCATGCCTTTAAACGGTCCGCAGGATTTGCTAGGAGTTATCTCCGCGACCGTGTATGCCCACGGGATCACGGCAACGGTAAACGACACGAGGAGAACTGACATGAACATCGAGTTGGACCGAGATGCCCGGTAGATGGTCGTTGACGGTGAACAATTCACCAAGCAGGTGAATTTCTTGACATAAAACGTGCTTAGAAACAGTACGGTCGCGATGGCCGGTAACAACGGAGCGTAAAAGCTTCCGAACCAACAGAGCGTCTGGCAGTAGACTACGTCCAGGACGTGTTTGGGCAAGTCGAACTCTTGATTGCCCAACCACCGGGCGAGCCGGCAGTGGATGTGTTTGCCGATCAACATTCTCGGGAAGTTGACGAACAGAGTTACCACGATGCTGGAGACGTGGTCGAGAATCAACAGTTTGTACAACTGCTGTCCGACATACGATTCCCAACACGGGGGAGTGTGACACTCCGTGCTCACACACTCTTCCGGCCGAACCTTGCACTTGATCAGAACGTAGATGGAAGCGAACAGAACGCTGAGAGAAGACAACCTGAGCAGGATGGTTCGGAACAGCGTGAAGCGGATGACGAATATCGGACTGTAGTGCTCGAATGTGACTAGATAATTGAATACAACAGGTACCACCAAGTTCAGTGACACTATACACATAGACGGTGCGAATTCCACCAGCAACGTCTGAATTCTTCCGACTCTCTTTGTGGTTATGGATATTTGAAACGTGACGTAGATAACGATTCCGGCTAGAATGAGTATCAGTAGTACGGTGAGATTCACTATCGTGCGAATCATGACTAGTTTCAATCTTTCCTCTTTGGATCTGTTACGTTTCTCTTCTTCCCGCCTCTCGGCTTCCAGTGAGGCCTTCATTTCGTTGTATAAAGCTTTGTGTTTTATGTTGGCCGACTGTTGGTTGTGGATACAAAAATCCCACCCGGCGAACACCATGTTGCAATAGTGATAAAACTGACCTTCTCCCTCGATCAAGCGCTCTTTGAAGCCGTGAGCGGCGCTTTTTAAAATCGCTACGAAACTGAGTAAGAAATATCCGACGGCAGTTGAAATGTAAGCGAGAGCTAAATTATATTTGAAGTCACCACTGAACACCACGCTTGGATACATCCCGTAGAAGAGGTGTGTGTTTTCCATCCACCCCGTTCCCTGCACAAACTCTAATAGAGAACCGATTTTCTCACTGCGGTTTTTTATGTATTCTTCGGCACAGCACTCCACGACAGTAACATTCTCCGAATCACAAGGTTTCGGTTTCGGCACTTCGAACAACACAGACGGCAAGAAAATGAAGGCGAAAATCAAAAGAGTAATAGTTAAATTTAAAAACATCAACCACTTAACAAATAAAAAGAAAGCTACAACTCCCGTTCCGAAATTCCCTTCGATTTTTTTCAAGCTATATTTCCAAAGTTCCAATTTGGAATAGGTTTCCTTCCACTTGATTTTGAACTGCTCCCACATTTTTCTCCTTTGCCATTTGAACTGTTTTAATCCCTGTAGACGGAACGTATCTGCACTCTGTAAATACAAATAAAACCATAAATTAAGTTTGAGAACTGAATAAGGTTTCACAAGAAAAAATAATACGTGTGGCGAGTCTCTTTTTTTGCATTATTTGAGTTATAAAAACATAAGTTTGTGTCAAGAGGAAAACTGATCCCTCTGATTGTAAAGAATGAACAAAAGTGTTCACAACTAACTGTAAGCCACCAGGTACTTTTACAAGGAAAACTCTGAAAGCACATCACAGAAGCTCCTAAACAGTCTCAAGCAAACAAATTTTCCCCAAACTGCTACGTTTAGACGATTTTTACCTTTTGTAGTCAGTAAAATAATACTTAGTCTCCCAGAGGGAATAAAGTAATTACTTTTTATCCCAACGGGAGTAAAGTACACCCATAAGAAAAATACTGAAACCAATAATTGAAAAATTGAGCATTTACCGATCATATTATCTCGATTGTAAGTCTACTCTGTTAACATCGCCTGTAAGTTTTTTATTGCTGTATTTGACCAGAGGTAAAATATTTTTAACAATTAAGTAATTTTACCTCAGTTCAATTCAATGCTAACAATTATGGCTATTAATTGTGAAATGTCAATAATGCTCCTAAGTGAAAAGCTGCTTGAGCTTTTTCCTGCACTGTTGCTGAAAGACGTCTACTTTTAATCAGCTGATCTTTGCTAATTTTCTGGGTTAAAAGCCTTAGTGAAATGGCACTGCCAATTGACCACAAATGCCTATGTCAATACTGCGGATAGATTTCTTAAAAAAGTTTCAATTTGATGTTCACAAAAAAGGACTAAAATTAAATAAAAATTAATTATTTTACCTGCAACTTAGCTTTCAGTTCTTTTTTCTGTGCCATGCTGACGGGCATTGCCTTAATCAACATCATTTCTTCCCAAGTTCTCTCCTCATTTGACAGGTTTTCTAAAACAAAAATCTTTGATAAAACACCGTTAAAAGAGCACATGTTGCCCTTTTAAAATACCCCGGTTTTCTTCTTCTGTATGATCACAGTAAATTTGAAAAAGTACTGCATTGCTTGTACTTTTTTGACCTGGAATTTTGTAGGTTATTAAGATAAGCCATCGTATGGGCCTATTTTTTTCTTCATATCACACAGAATTTTAAAATTTATGTTTATATAAGAGAAAAAAAGTAAACAAAGTGAAACGTGAAAACTTAATTAAGTATTACAATCAAGCCGAACAATGACTCTTCGTTGTCATGAACAGTTGTGTCTGTTAATGTTTCTAATATGATAGTTGGCATGCATTTTTACCACAAAAAATCGTTTTTCACACAGATATAAATCAATATTTTTCAAATAACCACTCCTTATAGACTAAATTTGTATTACTGCCAAAAAAACAAATAGTTTATAAATTTCCGGCCAGACGATTCAAATTCAAGGTAATTCAAGATCATTATGAAATTCCAGACTATGCCCTGGCTCCAGACTTTCAAGATTTTAAAGACAAGACCTATAAGTCACCCGGAAAATCGTTAAAACACTATCGCATCATGGTGACTCACTTGACAGGTTGGGCATCATGGAAAGATGCACCTTCATCTGTCGTGCAGCCGTGCGCCTGGGTCGTCGTCTGGCACACGGAGCACGTGGGAACATACCCTGGCATCTTCCAAGCAGAAATTAATGCCATCAAGAGATGTGTACAGTCCAACCTTAGGTTGGGTTACAAGAAGAGGGACACAGCAAACCTATCAGACAGCCAAGCAGCCATCAAGGCGCTGATCTCTCCAATTATCAGCTCTCGGATGGTGTGGAGTTGCAGACAAGGTTTTTAAATATGTTAGGAAGAACAGAGTATCCCTTCTCTATGTACTTGGGCATGAGGGGATTGAAGGGAATGAAAAGAGGGGTAGCTACCCCTCTCACTGGCCCAGAACCAGGCTGTGGGCTGGGCGATGCCTTCTTCTAAAGAGAATATAACAGAACACAATTACACAGAGAGATTAAAAGAACACAAAGGTGGGAAATTCTTCCAGGCTGTAAGCAGGCCGAGGAAGTACTGGCAACTTCAACCGTAGGAGATCAGAGGCTCTGATTAGACTCACCGAGAAGGACTCGGGGATACTGACAGGATTCCTCACTGGTCATCGAAGGCTTAAGAGACATCTTAAGAAAATGAGAATAGGGGAAAGTGACAGCAGATTTTGCCAGGACAAAGAGGAAGCCCTCATGACAATGTCACCTTTTTTCACAGCCTTGCTGTAATTTTGAAAATGTAATTGTGACAATTATTTCATTTCATTTCACCCCTACAAGCGGAATGTGATGCAGTAGGATGATAAAGAGCCGAGTGTTTCGGAAAGTACAAGATCGATGTTGGGGATGTGCCCCATCTAGAAACCGATCAGCTTATTCAATTTATCAAGGAGATTAACACCTATACTGAAACCTTCACTGTGGGACGTTAACCGAAACCCTCGGTCTGTGAGACGCCCATATAAAATAATGGACAGCAAATAAATAATCAGTAACCGAAACCCTCGGTCTGTGAGACTCATGCATAAGAAACAATGGACAACAGACTAACGGGAACTCAAACCCATGGTCTCTGAGACCGGCATGTAATTGAAAATTGGGAAGTCGATTACGGAAGAACCACTCAAACTGAAAAAAAACTGTGCAAAAGTCACAGGGAAAGGGAGGGAGGAATGGGAGGGGTAGAGCCAGACTGGGAGTTTCGTTATAGTTGTTAAGCTTGATGAGGCTTTAAAGGAACTAGAAGCAGGGGTACAATAGATCTTTCTGGTTGCAGTGTAATTTTTCCCCGGCATATTCAGTACCAGTATCAGTATCGTATCATGGTGAAAGAGTATTTAAAATCTGAAAAAAATTATGACAGTTTACGGCAGGTATATTTTTGAGACGATTCTATGAGTCAAACATAGATTGCAGGATGTAGAGCTCATGGGAGATAACCACGATTACTTTACTAGAAATCGGGACAATTTAGTGTTAGTTTTCACAATTTACACCTTTTTGAAAAGAAACCTAAATATGCTGGCACGAAATTTTATAACCAATTTCCTGTAGAAATTTGTGCAGAAGTATCTTACAATAAATTCAAATTTAAGCTTAAACAATTTATCATCAGCAAAGCAATGTATTCTTTTGAGGAATTTGCAATATAACAATGGCTTTTATTACAGCTAGTAAGGGTACACTGCTTTTACATAATATTCTTGTTGCAAGTTTTATATACAAGAAGTTTCATCACTGTGTTTTTTATGACACTATTTTTTGTACATTTTTTATGTGCTAATTGACAAATAAAGATGTTTTGAATTGAATTGGAAGAATTGACTCACCCGACAGGTCGGGCATCATGGAGACCTGCACCTCGGTCGCCGTGGTACCGCCGCGCGCTGCCGTCGTCGTCTGGTACACGGAGCGCGTCGACGTGCGCCGCTTCGTCGTGCACCGTGCGTCGTGCGCATTGTGGCGTTTGCTGGTCGCTGGAACATGACGATCTGTGTGTGACCACGCTATAATCTAAGGAATCTAAAAAATACGGCGCTTCTCACTATTAGACTACTTTATTACTTGGTAGAAGCCCAATTATCAATCTGCACAAAGATAAAACTTTGAAATAGTCAATGAGAACTACTGGTTGCAAATTTCACTGAAGTAATGTAAGACAAAAATAACCAAAATCGTACATTAGTATTATTTGAGTGCCTTTATTTTTGGAAAAAGGGGTCTCATAAAACATTTCACCATTTTAAAGAGGGGACTTTAGTAATCTTACTTTACTTAATTTCAATAACATGCCATTTTTCTGCAGCATGATTCCTAAAAGGCATCAGCAATTTAAAGATTGCCACAGCTAGCAGCAGCCACTCCCAATCACAGCGATAAGTGGTTAGATTATGTTCATAGCGAAAAGGAAAAAAAAGGTGAACGGATAACTTTGCTGCTGTGCAGAAATAAGTCTCTTCAAACTTCTCCAATCATATCTTGACCTTGGGGTACTTTAAGGGGATTTGGTGACTGGAATTATCCTAAATTCTCATGGGTGTCATTTTACTGAAAATGAAATAAGGAAGTACGATACTTGTAAAATATTTATGATAGGCTAGGAAACCTATCACAACAGACGCATTAGGCAGTACAGTGGTGGCCTTCAATACCAAAGTAACGTAGAAATATTTGACTCTTGTTAACTTGAAATACTATGGGAATACGATTTTTCTTCATATTAGGCCCACCTATCTAGTTCGAATTAGAACAGTTTGAGTAATAGAGGTAATTCTTAGTTAGGCTAATTTTGTCACAAGGAGGTAGGCTATCTGAGTTAAAGTTGAGGTAACTTATAGAAGTAAAACAATGAAAATTAGAGTTGCAGAATTAAAGAATACTTAGTGAAATTAATTGGACTGCATATATCACTCATTCATCCATTGACATGCGACCTGTACATGGGGGTTTCGCCTCAGAGAGGTCTGTTCAGTAAACTTTGAGGTATAAAGAGGTATAGGCCTAAACTTCAACTTATGAAGTGAAAATGCAATTAGGCCCTAGGGCCTTTAGAATTATCTACTGAAAATCAAGTAATACAACTAATTTTTGCTTCACTCCGACTTAGAGCTAGGTAGGCCTTAATCAAATCAAATGCTATTCCAACTGAGAAATAATTTTGCCAAGCGGATCGTAAATAATTTAGAGCTATTTACGCACAGTTTCTTCAAATTACTCAGGAATTTGAGTAATTGACATTCGATTCAAGTTATCAAGAGTCAAACGTGCCAATCAGTGCCGCCAATTACCGGCTCTGTTCTGCTTGCTGGGCAGCAGCGTGGCGATGCGGTGGGGGTCGCGTTGAAGCACCTCCAAGTCTGCGTCCCCCCCGGGGTAACTCTCCTGGTAGAACTCTCCCCCTGCCTCCTCCCAGCCTGTGCCCCGTGATGCCCGCTTCTTCCTCTCCCCACCGGACATTCTGCGACAGAACAACATCCTCAAACAGAATACTGGATAGTAAGCCTATAGAGGCTTGATATAACTTAATATATTTATCGTTAGACTGTTGTTCAAATTGAAGACTCATTTCAAAATAGGCTAAAAAATTTGTAATTAAGTTAACCAATTTCACATGCACATCAGCAAACACACATTTTAAGGAACTTGCTGGTGTAGTAGGACTGCTTCGAGGGCATTATCTGTACTGGGAAGAAGAGTTAGTTTATCCTGCCAATGTCTACAATCCTCTTTTTACATCCTCCTTAATTTTGTAATAAAAGCTGCAGGGTTCAATGTTTACCAAATAGATGGGGAATTTAGAATAGACAAAATTAATCAAGGATATGAGATTGATAGGGCCTATAGTGCTTTTTAAATAATTTTGGGGGATGTACTCTAACATTCAGGCCTCGGCCCTATTTAAGTTTCCTGACACCATTTTAATCACTTTCCATTTAGTTTAGGCTACTTTAGGATCTAAGTACTAAAATATAAAAAAGAAGAACTTACATGATTCACTGTTGATTTTTAAGTTGGAATTGTGTCTGTAATAAATGTTGAGTTCAGACAAGTGTTCCCATCACTCAGTTTTAACTGAAGATTAGGAGGTCCTTATTAAGGAACAAAAACATTCATTTTTTACCTTTAAGGTCTAGCCTAAGACGACAAACAAGTGAAGTGCTTGTTTGATAGGGTGCTGAGCTTATGATGGAAAACTAGGCTACATTTTACTTCCCACGATCCTCGGTCTGACTCACTACATCACTCAAACGGAACGACCTGAACCCCATGGGAAAGTAAATGAGACCTTGAGAACGGCAAAAAATGTTAAACTAATATTGCTCGAACTGAACCATTTTCATTACAGCCACTTTTCAACCTAATCATAGCCAAAGACCAAAATATGACACTGTCCTCAGGAAATGACATTTTACATTCTTTACATCAACAAACAGACGCCATTAACTTTTTTTAGGGTGGGTCGGAGAAATGCGAAGAACGACGGATGAAGATGATGAAGGCGTTGCCAAGGAGTTAAAAACATTGATTACACTAATATTATTTTTTCCCTAAAATATAAAAACTAAGGATTTGTGGGTGGTTAATTTATGACTTATAAATAGAAAACGGCTAAGATCTTGGATATATCATTGGTCCATAAACAAAATGTATCAACTGTATTTGGTAACGTCACGCCACACAATAGACGAACTGAGATGAACTATGCGGATTTAATCAAGTGGCCCAAACTAAATATAATATGAAAAAATATTGTTAATTTGTTTATTACACGCCGGAAAGCCAGCTCACGGAAATACTTGATGCGTACCAAGAAACATTAAAAAAATTCCCTTAAGGTCACGCTCTTTGGTACTTCAAAGTTTCAAGTTTCAAGACTTCGACTGTAGCGAAGCTTAATGAGGTTGTCTGGTAACCGAAAGAATCAAGTAAAGCCTAAGAAGGTTTTTTCCGCGGGTGGAAGGGATTTGATCAGTTTGTGCAGGAATAATTTAATATCGAGTCTTAGTATTGCGTTCCGTGTATCTACGCCAAGGAGGTTGTAGTATTACTGCAACCCCGCCCCCCCTTAATGCCCTGCACACCCCCTCATTAAGCCCTGTGGCCCTTTGATTTTGTCAAGCTGGTAAAAATGAGGGGGAGGATAAATCCTTCACCCCATTTCCCATTACCATTAAACGACTCAGTAAAATGAGTCAAACCGTTGTTTGATCGATCATACACATGATTCTGAATGACATGGTTTGTTTTTTTGGTGAGGTATCTTTAATATTTTCAATTATATTTCGTGGGCATCACTCACCTAATTGGTTGAAGAGTACACGGCCAGGTCTTGTCTAAAGTTCAAAACACGAACACAAAAACACACACACAAATCGACCCGTTCTATGTAGTCTTTTAAACCGACGTTTCGCCGCACCTAGGTGTTAACGTGCGGCGTTATCAAGGTTTTCCCTTAGTAACCGTAAGCGGTCCGATCTTCTAACCACGACTGACACTGGCGGCGGCGGTTGCGGAGGGGGAGGGGGCAGCGCATTATCAGGACCATCTGATAACAGGACATACACATGTTTTCAAAGAAGGACTCAGAAGGACTTTTTGATCATAGAGATATGCTTTGATCGTATTCTCATTCTTCAATTTTAGAAAACACGCACATTCTGTCTCGAACAGATTTGAATCGTTAGTCATTGATATATAGGTCATCTAGAAATGGCTATGTCATAGAGAAACGCAAGGGCTTAAATTGTGAACCAATGGTGTATAGTTAGTTTCAAAACTTAAGGCCCACGCCGGCCATGATATATACATATACATAAAGATAATAGGAAGCAAGTGTTAAAACACGGCTGAATACAAACTTATTTGGATGTACTGTACTTTGTCGTACGCAAAAAATCGAACGTAAAAAAGTACTTATTTGTTTGAAAAGAGCTTTAATTTGACCTACACAATTTTCGAATAAACATTAGTGAGATATTTGTAATAAAATTAACACTAATTCTTATAAATTATAAATCCAATATAGCAGCAGCCGACTCCAATGTCCTCCTAAGATAGCTTGTTCAAAATATATCTAGTATACGCTACCCTAATTTTTAACATTCTGACCTGTACGTCATTAATAAATGTTGAAGTTTTAACTCCCTATTTTCCATTATATAATAATTCATAAGCTAGAAGTTCCTTCAATGTACATAATGTTTTGTAACGTATATTTATTTTTAACGGATACTTTTAATTTATTAATGTTTAAATGACCAATCAGGATGTTATGAAGTATAGACGTTTTGACCTTCAGTAAATTATTCTGAATTTTATAGATATGAAATAACTAATATGGAAATTTTGAAACAACCCTAAAGTTTAAAATGTGTCCACGCACGTCAAAATGAAAAGTTCGCATCGGAGTTTACAATTCTAACTGAGTAATCATAATATTGTCGCTTGAAAAATATTATACACACTATGTAAGTAAAACTTTATGATTGCTTAATTTTTTATTTAACTAAACTGAAAAATAATCTTTAAACAAGTACTTTTCACGAATACGTAACATTTTATAGCAATATCATACATAACAAATCAATAAATAATTATTTAGATATACCTAGCAACCAAAGTTAATTCCTCTATGGCAAAAGTGAGTCGATTGGGAACAAGTTTGAGAACGACTCTCAGCAGAACTGTTTAAAGAGTCGGTTCTTTTGGCGTTCGAGTCTTAGCCCTTAGAGGAATAGACGCTAGAGTATGCACCCGCAATTTCATGCAGTCTAGTGTGGACAAGTGAATCTTAATTTAAATTGCTTACTCCATGGACTCCAGTTTTGCAAAAAAGTGGAATAATAAAAAAAAGGTAGCAGCGCGTTTTATAAACGTTTACTTTATGGACTGACAGACAGAGAATAATCTTAAAGTTATAGTGTTTGAAAGTAAATTCGAGAAACTTAAGTATTTTATAAAGAGCTTTAAGACTTATTTGGGAAAGATGGTAAGTATTAATACTATTATTTTGTATCATGATGCAGTTGCACAGGACGTAGTGTGGTAAAGTAAACATGTTTCATCAATTAAAACTGAAGATTGTAATGTTGTTAGGGCTTTATTTTTTTAGTGAATTAATAAATTTGTTAGCAGCCAGTAGAAAGCGAATTTAAACTTTCAATAGGCTGAGATTAATTCTAGGTATTGTGGGTTTGTTAAATTATAAAATAGGAAAATAAATTGCATTTTGTATGGAGGCACTGAGTCAATTTGATTTTGACTCGGATATGGGGTAATTGTTTGGGTACATGTTCTCAGTTGTTGTAAAACATGTGTTATAGCTTGAGACTGAATCGTTCACTTGCTCTAAAATCCTTTCCACAAAGAGAATGACGGAACATGCCCGGTGGTGCAGTGCGTCGCCGTGTAGTGTACTTGGCGATGGGAATGTTAGAATGTCACTTCTTAGGCATAAATTTTCTTGATCGCACTAATCTTGAAATTTACTAACCGTACGAAAGTCCAGAGGAATACCGATCGCGCTATCACGGTCTGGAGAAGAAAGAGCTCCTAGAAGCTTGCCAAATGAAGGTCTTGGAGAGATGTTTTTCCACTGCACTTGTCACAAAATTTAGCGGGGAATTAGAATTAAAAAAATTTGAGTTGACACAAATTATGAATTTTAGAGGGACCACAATGAAAAGTGGTTAACCGGGTTCAAAGACTCCCAAAATAGAAATTACAACAGCAAAACTGCTTATTAATAAGAAGCACACCCAATTTGACCGGGGCCCGGGGCGGGTTGAAGGGGGGCCTGGGGGGCCGTAATTGGTCTCCGAAATAGTGGCAAGCCCCCGACAAGGCCCGGGAATGGGTAAAAAGGGGCCGGGGAATGAAGGGACAAAAATAGGGGCGTGTGAGTAAAAAAAAAAAAAAAGGTCACCACTTTTGCCGAGCCGAATAATCAGCTAAGGTTTTGAGTGGAACGGGTACGGTACCAGGACATGAGGGGCCCGGTCGGCTTAATATCTTTACCGGGGCCCGTCACAGCTGGGTACAGCCCTGCCCCTGTGCAATCTACAACCCCGAGCCCTGAGATCTGAAGATTTCGTTTTTACTTGTTTTCTGTGTTTTTTGGGTGTTTCCAAAATAATTTGTAGGAAAATTAATAATAGGATAAGTATTAAACTTTAATAAACTGAATAATAAATACTGTACTAAACATATAGTTTTAACGTTATATGCATATTGGCCACCGTAAGCCTATTTATTTAGTTTTTTGTAACCATTCAACAACTAATATGTAATAAGTTAGGCTTTGCTATTTTGTTATTCAAATAAATTTGATCCAAAGGAAAAATTAATTACAGTTTTGAATATACAATAGCCTACATTAGGCCTACTTGAAATGGCGACCTACCCAGGTAGGTATTTTAAGCTAAGTATGAATGACAGATGAGTGAAGGACAGGGCCGGCCCCAGGGGTGGGCGGACCGGGCGGCCGCCCAGGGCGGCAGATTTTTGGGGGCGGCAAATTTTGAGGAACGTCAAATTTTAAAATATGAATAAAATAATAAATTTATTATATGAATGTGAAGAGTTACAATTTTCTGTATCACATTTTACCCAAAGAACAAGCCTAAGGCCGGAGACACACGGGGCGTTTTTTATCGAAACTACCGCTGCCGCCGCCGTTTTTGCAGTATTGTACAGATTTAAATGGACGCTTACACACAGGGCGGAAGAAATACCGCGCGATAATATTGCCGCTGGGGGTCGTTTTGCAGCCGCTCTTGTCATCACAGTGGCGTATGCAATTAAATGGGCGTTTACACTGTTGGCGGATTTTCTACCACCGCCATGGTCAGAGGGTAAGACACGCTAAACATTGTACCGTGTTGATGACGTCAGGAGCTCTGTGATCGGCATATGGTAAAATGCATTTGGTAAACACCCACAGACGTCTCTCAAAATTAAAATGGTACTGATTGGCGTTATTTTTTCCGTCGCAGTATTTTTACCGTATTTTTACCGCCACGTGTGTAAAGACATTGAATATATACCTATGGTAAAGAACACCGATTTCGTTGACGCCGACGGCGGCGGCGAATTTATCGCAGCGATAAAAAACGCCCAGTGTGTCTCCGGCCTAAGAATATATACGGAAATGCAAGCATCGATTTACAATTATAATTCAAGTCCAAATATAAAAACAAACCACTCGGCTTGGCTTGTATCAAACAACCATCGCCGCCGCGCTGCGCAGAACAGTGACAGCGTCAAACATCTACAAATTCCATAAGGGTTTTCTCTGTTATGTCCCTTTTCTTCCGACCTATATACTCAACTGATTTTCACGATTGAGGTGTCATTTTAAAGCTTATGATCTAGCGCATGGTGGACGGGTAATTAAAAATATATTTCGTTTGGGGCCCCATAGCCTTGATTTATTTCTAGGGGGCGCTTTAAAATGTTGACCAACTTTCATTATAAGAGTTTTAAATGTCAATTGTAAGTTAACAGCTGATTACCTTCGGGTAAATTTTTAAGTCAGATTATAAATATAAAAAAAACAAAAATATATCTCTGCATCTGTAAACATGAACCAACTTATGAAATTAAAATAATTTTTAAATGCGCAAATTACACTTGGGACCCCTAGTACATAAATTATTTAAGAGTTTAGGGAGACATTGTGCGATCGCATCACAGTGAAGACACTGTAGTTCGGCGATCGCTCAAGGAAGGGGTTGGGCCTGGGAGGGAGTAAACAATTAGACGGGATATATGGTGGGAGGGGGGCAACGGTCGCCGATTTCGCCCAGGGCGGCAAAGTCCCTAAGGCCGTGCCTGGTGAAGGATGATAATATACTGCTTATGTACATATAAAATCTTAGGATAAGTTATATATATTTATTATTGAGCTAGCTAAAGTTCAAAATGGGGTTGAATGTAAATTATTTAGTCTGGTTACTCTGAGTTAAGCTTTGACGATCTAGGTTCAAGTCAAAATGAAAGTTCCTTCACTATATAATAGGTTTCAGGTATTGCACTTTAAAATAGGTTGGCTCTCTGAATCACCGTATTTACTTGTTTCACATAATGTTTTTTATATTTTTTACAGCTACCTTTATCACTTTTAAAGACTGCACAGAATCATCCAATGGTAAGTAAGAGCAAGAGTCTATCTTATCTTCTTATCTTGATAAAGCCCACTAAAACTTATCACCTTTAAAAACAAAATAAACCTAACATGAATTTTACTACTCAAAGTTCTAAGTGAACAGGCTAAGGTTTATAACTTATTTCGTGACTAAATATCTTTCCAAAAAAATGTTTTGGAAAATATTTTGTTTCATTACAGCCTACTCACTTGATACTTGATACTTCCGTCCACTTCATCTTTGTACGACACACGTCTGATTGACTGCGTCAAATGATTGTTACACTTTGTCACCATAAATTAATATTTAAAACACATAAAAAAGTTAATAAAAGACACAACTGACACTAACTTGGCATGGCGGTCTGACTCTCTAGTTAAAGTTTAAAGGCTGCTCGGCCAGCTCGGTACAGTAGCCGATTCACCACGACGACTCGGGGCGCACTATTACAGCTGTCTAGGTCCATCCAGTGCTCTGTTGACGGTTGAGGATTTTATATCTTTTCATAATACCGCTTCAAAAACGGCAGTTTTCCTCACACCTATCGCAGGGCTAAAGCTCTTTTTCTCCCTAGGGACTAAAATAATCAGCTAAAGTCGAGGACATCAGTATTTATTTTTTTACAGCAGTAAACCTAAGGTCTCAAGAAAAGAAGAGAGGAATAGCATAAGTTTACCTAAGGCATAAGGCATGTTGAGCCAAAACATATAAAAAAAAATCGCCACAAGCCCTATAGCTTTTAGGCTATATTGGGTAAAAAGGTACTGAGTCGAGGTCTCAGTAGTATGTTCCCTCTGATTGGTCAAGATGAAACTTGATTATTTCTTAACTTGCTCATTACACCAACTGATAGTTCACTTTTTTTGATACATCAATTGTTCATTATTGTCAGGTTTAAACTACAAACAGAAATGAAACAGGCAATCAGCTGGTTGTTTTAAATAACAAGAATAAGAAGAAAGCTTTGGGAGATATCTTTTAAAGGTAAACAGGCTGTAAAATTTTGGTTTTTTAAATAGCTGGCCGAATTTATTGAGCGTTATATAAAAAAGAGTATATGTAGTTTATCACAAGGGATTAAAGTTGTTTTTTGTTCTTCAGTCATTTTTCTAATAATAGTGGCAATAATTTTTTCCGATTTTTTTTACATTTTTTCTGATTTCTTTTTACTTTTTGTTTTACCGAAGATCAATGAAAAAACTTGACTTAGTACGAAAAGCATCACTTTAGTCCCTATTAATGAAATATACAAATATGGCGCAGCGTGGGTAGACCTTCAAGGTGTTGTTCAAACGACATCAGGGAACGTTGACATCTTGGGCATGGCGGGTCCTATGTGAGCGCAGGTCCTCCCTTCTGTCGAATTCAGCAAGGTTCTCCTTGAGCATAACTAAGATGTCAAGAAATTACTGACCAAAAATCATACTTATACAGTAGAGTCCCACAAACCCGGACTAATGTGGACCGAACGGTGTACGGGTTTGTGAAAATTCCGAGTTATCAGGAAATGAGTAAAAATAAGAAAAAATAAGAATAGTTTCTGTTACTTCTATTAGAAATCATTTATTTATTGCATAGTAAAAATAAAAAATAAACTATATTAGTAACAAAAAAACTTAAAGAAAAACTAAAACTGTTTTAAATGTGTCACACCGTGCTCTGGCCTTGAATGTCAATGCACTTTATTGCTCTTGCAGGCTTTCCGAGTTATTCAGAATTCCGGGTTAACGAAGTCCGGGTTTGCGGGACTCTACTGTATCATGTTAGTTACAAGGATGGTATTGTGTTCAACAACCATGTATGGAAAAATAATTATTAATGTTATAAAGTAGGTAAACTGTTATTATAGTTGTCAATATGGTAACTTGAAGTCTTCCGGGAAAGACCGCTCTTTGCGCTAAACAATAATTAGTATTGTGCCTAAAGAGCATTATTGCCCTGGAGATGGAGAACTGAATCTTCTCCAAAACGTTGGGAACGAAACTCAATGTACCCTGCACACTGTCTTTCCTAGAAGACTTTGAGTTACCATCTAGTAAATTCAACCATGGAAGCCTTCATTCTTCATGGTAGTCAATATCGTCACATCAACAGTTTTTGGGAAACCACTGATTTTGTTATAAAATCAATAGGTGATGTAGCAGAATCTTTGTAAAAAAATATCAAAACAAAAGTATAAATAATTTCAGCTGGTTGAACTTAAGAACGGTGAAACCTTTAATGGACATCTGGTCAGCTGTGACAACTGGATGAACATCTGCTTGAGGGAAGTCATATGTACTTCAAGAGTAAGTAACTTTGTTCTAATAATTTTGACTAGATAACACGTAGCTCGAAATCGAGCGAAAATCATGTGGTAAAATAATGAAGAATAATCAGCCTACTTATATACTTTTAAAGTCTAATCAAAGGGCTAACTTCATTAACAATATTATGGCTTACTACTACTCAACTACTCAAACTATTCAAGTTAATTTGATCCACCTCAGGAGTTTCTGGTAAACGTAAACGATTTTTTAGGGAACACCTTCATTTACCCATGCCCTCTTTTTCCTCTGAAATGCATATTTTAACACCGGCAAAAGATCACGCTCTGCTTACAGCAACATGTAGCTGACCAAGAGCAAACACTGGCACGTAATGACTTCCTTTGTTTAGTGTTTGCCGCTACACCTTATTGATGATAATTATCGCCAAAACAGATATTGTAGGGAACGGCTGTCTTTATTGGCAACATTTCCTTTGTGGTAAAAAGCGTATATGACCCATTACTCTACCAGTCTTTTCATTCTTGAAATGCAACCCACCGCAATAAAAACATGTTTAGTTCCTTGGTCTGAGGTTGGAAGGAGCATAAAATGTTACATTGGGAGGGTGATGCCAGCGGTTGCGATCGTGTTCTTTCCGACTCCTCTGACCGGTCTACGTTCGTCTTCTTCTTATCGGTGGCATTATAAATGCACCAATTCAAAAAATAGATTTCCTCAGGTTAATATAACTTCAAAAAACACTATGAGATATCGTAAACTACATCGTAAAACTGGTAACTGCAATGTATAAGAGCCTTAAAAACTTCATAACTTCATAAGCTGTACAAATAAAAACTGCTCTTTTCGAAAAATTAATTGTAATTCATTGCTGCTATCTGTGGTTTACCTGTAGAACTATTTCAGAGCTTGGCCATATGTTCAGTTTGTAAACAAAGTAAACTGAGCTTGCTCAAATGTCGATGAATAGCGCCACTGTTCCGAAACTTCAGTCCTTTACTGTACTTTAGTGACGCCCTTTTTTTAAAATTCTGAGACTTGTTGATAAATCTACATAAAATTCCCTTTAATTTGATACCTCATACGTTGAAATCCGCCCAGCCGTTGTTGCGGTTAGACTGTGAAAAGAAAACCGTTTGCGTATTAATATATAGATTGCAGTTAAGTCCATTTCCTTATTCCTAAATATTAAAAGTCTTACCCAGCCGAAAGTTATAACTTGGACTGATCATCTTTATTTATCGTTTTAAGGCCCTCGCATTCAAAAACCCCATTTTTCACATTATAAAATCAAAAAGGGGGAAATTTTGGTCCGAACAATGTTGTGGAGTTGTCAATGCACCACTCGTACAATCTTCAATACTGCTGTAGTAATATCCATGAATGGTGACACTATCTCACTTGAACATGGACATAGATTTTGGCGGTTTGCCATCTTTAGCACTACTATTGGGCTTTGGTTCAATTCACATTTATATACTTTACTTTTCTTGAAATGGGGATCTACCAAGGTATGTATTTTAAGCGGATTATGAAAGAGAGATGAGTGAACTATGATCGTGTTTCTTGTAGACTTGTTACTGTCTGAGGCCGACATGTTCCTTGGACAGGACTGTTATTTAGTGAACATCCAATGGCAACTGACGGACCTACATTTTAATGTGGAATCTGAACCACAGTTTTACTAACGGACTGATGATCTAGGCAAGGCCACACTACCCCACAGGCCGGAGTCTTTTCGTGGTGACGTCACATTATCAGACGGAATCGCAGACACTTTTATAATGTACTCTTATGGCGATTCACTGTCACACTCTTAAAACTATCGTGCCCTAAGTAATTCGTTTAAGTTTTCGTCTAGAAACCATTATTTTTTCGAATCTGCATTAATTAATGAATAACCAAATGCTGTCAAAGATCATTTTAAAGAAAACAAGACTTTATTTCATAAACTTAAAACCGGTAAACATTACACATTACAGGCAAGTAATTTGTTTACTTTTCATCAGATGATTTATTGGAAATTTGACAGTTTTGTTTCTTATTGTTTTCATTCCGATGTTCTAATGTCATAATTTTTTAGTAAATGTTTACGATTTTCATATAATTTTAGTTGTTATTTCCAACACAGCGCTAGGAGTTCGGCCGGTGTTGTGCCGTGGCATCAGGGAGGAGGAGGGGAGATTCCGGCCTGTAGTGTAGTGTGGCCTTGATCTAGGGGTAACCCACCCTCACCCTGCTGACCAACTGCAACAATAGAACCTGAATCTGCTGTTTCTGGAATCTCGTGTTTATTGAAAACCCTAGGGACAGTGCTTTCCCTATATATAAGTGTGACTTTAATCAAATCCCATTAACAGTGCTGACAATGGAAAACTACCTAAATATAGGTCCACGTTTGTGTGAGACAGTGTTATGCTGTCTACGGTAATGTTAGTAGATACTCAATAAATTATTTGTGTTAATGTATGTTCACCAGTCTAAATGCTTACTACATCTTGTAATTTCAGTCAAATTCAGTTTTCTGCCCACAACTGTAGATTTGATTGGAATGTTTTTATTAATGCTCATGTCAGTTTTAATGGGTTAAGGTTAGGTTTGGTTAGGTTGGTTATGGTATGTTATGCTAGGTTTTGTTCGGATTGGTTTGTAAGTGTTGAGAACAAGGTTCAAACAATCTTAAAATTACTCTTAGAACCTAAAAAAATATGGGCTAGCTCATTTCAAACCTTGTAACTAAACAACTTATAATAACCTAACCTAACCTATCATAACTTTACCTTATATCTATTTTCACCCCAATTTGTTTGGCTGGCATGTGACAATGCATCGTTGGCGTTCCGTTATCTGCATGCCAAACACAGATGAGCAACAAAAATACCAACCGGAATATGCAGAAATGATCCCAATGTATTTTTGGCAAAATATCCAGCAACCAAAAAACTTAGGTGTAAAAAGTTTAAAGTCGATCAGAAAAAGTTTTACAGTTGTGCGCAGATGATAATATGACTCATTTTTTAAACTGCAAGTTAGATACTATTTGCACTTGCACTTTTTAATCAAACATGTCTCAGGATGGTGATAAGTTCTGGAGGATCCCGGAGTGTTACATCCGTGGAAGTACAGTCAAGTACCTGCGGATCCCCGATGAGGTCATTGACATGGTGAAGGAGGAGGGTTTGGGCAACCGTGGGAGAGGGGGAGGCGCTCTGAGAGGCCGGGGAGGAAATAAAGGTGAGAAAGAGAAATAAATTGATTCAATCGGAATAGATTTATACCGATTTTTTATTCAAATGGAACCATATCTCTCATTATTCTGAATAAAAAACATCTGACCAATAATTGGGGTTATACAAGGAGTCATACAGAAAGTAGGTTTTGTCACTATGTCTAGCCCTTTTATCCCATCTCTGCAACTTATAGTGTAGCCTAAATCTCCACTTCTGTCTCAATCCGAGCCACATCTCATTTCCGACCGATCATGCAATTCATTCTTTCAGCGTTTAAAAATGGTGGTTGAAAATCCTGCCAAGTAGATTTGACCTGAAACTGGCGCTTCTTTCAGTTCCTTGCGATTTGTAATCTCTTTCCAGCATAAACATTTACTTACCCTTGAAAAAGAAAGTTATCACGTGGAACTAAATAAGGGCTGCACGGGATTTGTCCAAAAATGTCCCACTTAAAGCGGCTAAGTTCTGTTACTGTTGCTGCATGGGGCGGGTGTCACATCTTAATTGATCAGGAACATCCTTGTCTGCAATGGGATTTTTCCACATCGCTTGTTTTGTAAGGCATGTCTGATTATCATAGGGTCGCACAGTAGGTTCAGAATAACTTTTTTATCCTTTAGGTTTAAACTCTACAGAGTTAATATTTCAGGACGAAAAATCTATTGCTTTCTATTTATTCACATTCGGTGGGATTTTCAATAGACACCGCCATTTTGAAACACTGGAAAAATTAAATTTGAGATCGATCAGCCACGAGACTTGCTTCAAATTGAGACCAGGGGTGTAGGTTTAAGCCGCACTATCAGTCAAGGAGTTGGAGCAACAGGGCCTAGATGTAGTGACAAAATGTTTTTTACTTTCTCGGAGACCCTCTAGAGAGTAAGGAGGTATTTTTTTTTTAGTCAACTTTGTTCAGTTTGTGTGAATACATGAGATATCAAGCTTTTTAAATATTTGGATCGGCTCAAGACTACAATTAAGCCCAATGTTTGAGCCAAACAACTTGAGGATATTTCACACGATGAAATTCGTTTACTGCAACATGAAGCTGAATCTCATTTATTGTGCAGTGTTTATTTTCATTTACCGAGATTCGATAATATTCATTTCCTTGTGTCAACTTAACTACTGTATTATCTGCATATGTAGCATAAGCTGATGTATTAGAGTGTTTATGTCTTGTTTCCACTGCATTGTACGCCGCTTAGCCAACTAAGGAAAATCAGGATTTTAGGATCGATAAAGTGCCAGATTAGTTAAGATATTTTAGAGTCAAACTGTATTGAAAAACGGCCTAACTCAATTACTTCAGACTCTTTGAGTATAGAAAAAAATCCTCATTAATCATCCAACTACTTAAAGCCCAAGCTGCCATACCTCAGAATTGATCAATATGTAAAACCTTCTGCATGAGTCAGGAGTAGAACCTTTGTAGAATCTATTGTTGCCAAATCGATCCTAAGCAAAATCCATGCAAAATGTTGTAAAGGATTGTGTCTGGACTCAACAGCCATTGATTATTGGTCTTTAAATAATCCTGAAAAAATGAATCAGCTGGTCTTTGTCAGTAACAAGGCTTTCATCTCATCCATCCCACACCCATCCTTTGCTCACATCCTGGTTAAAATATGCATCCACTGCTGCATTCTGGTCTCAACCAGCTATTAAATGCTCAGGTATTTATTGCTCATTGACTTATAATGTTATTGCTATTAGTGAGGAATTAACCCAGTGTGTTTTACATTTTTAAATGTTTTTTCAGGGGCTTTTGGAGGAAGAGGGGCCAAACGGGGACCCAGGAGCACTGCTGAGAAATCTAATTTTAATAAGAATAGGCATAGTAAAAAAGGACAATAAAGTGTTTTAAAAGTGTTTCTCATTGGCTGTAAGAAAAATGATGTAATATCGAGTATACTAGGGCAATATTATTTTATTATTGAGTTAATAAATATTACCATTGAGTAACTAAATTCAACAATTTTTCCCAGGGGTTAAGTGCAGGAGGAGGGGTTAATTTAAATACTTATCATTTGTCAACAACAGGCCAACCCCATGAAAGCAGATTAAAACACCCGAGGTATTCCGAAATTCAATAGTCTAAGTGCACTTTCTAGCGGACAATCATATCAATAAACTTTCAGAACCAAACCCAAATACTCCAGTCAATGATATACTTGACGGGATCTTGCGAACTATACTCATTGGTTCTCGTTCACAAGGGACATGTTGCTGACAAAACATAGAGTGAAATTTCCCTCCCTCTTCCGCTTCTTAGTTGTATTAATTCTACTGTAATAAGGCCTAGGTAATATTTTGTATTAATTTGAGAATCAAGACTCATAATTTATATCTCATATAGCGCAAGATTGTTTTTGTAAGATTTGCTAACTATAATTATGTAGCCTAGTTTAAAAGATTTAAACAACCTCAGCATTTTCAGGGATCTTTTAAGCTTCTATCACTTACCGTGCTCAAAAATAGAGTATTGTAACTACTTGAAAGACGAGTACTCGCCCACCCCTGATAATATCATACAATACAATAATTCAAATACTTTTTTTGGAATAGCAAAAAAAAACAAGATAATTAGATACAGAATTTAATATATCAGCTTATAATTTTTCACAACAAAATATAAAGTTAAACAGGACCAGAGAATTGGTCTAAAATCTGACTACCAGCATAGTTGTACCTCTGGATCAATGGTCATGATGGTCTTCCTTGTAGAATCGCAAGCCGCAGTAGCCGCAACTGTGATTGCCGGGTTTGTCCTGTGATGAAAACTATGATTAGGTGAGAGAAAACTCTCTGCATACACACTGAAAGTATTAAAACAACTTGTGCTCTGATTATTACCATGAGCAGCTGAATTGGCAGGAGCCAAAAAAGTGGTAAAAAAGTGTTTTGGATTGCCAACGACTTAATGGTCTCATTTTTAAAACAATAATCCAACAAACAGAAATATTGGTTAGCTTAGATAGGCTGAGTTAAAAAATTAATTGTTAATTGATATATATAACTTAACATAAAGGTAACTTTTGCCACTTGCCAAGCCACTTGAAACTTGGTCCAGTTACAGGTAAGCTATAGGCCCTGAGGTACAGTAGGCCTAAGGTCTTTTAGAAGTCCAAGAGATAAAAAAGACAAAAATTAATATTTTGTGATGAGCATAGGCCTAATGAAACAAGAATTTCATTTAATAAATTAAAATTTTGATATTTTGAATGGTTAAAACTGACATTAAAAAAATTGTGATGATAAACTGACAAAAAAAAATTCTCAATGCATTAAAATGAAAAAAATAAATTAATATTACCAGGTTTATATAGACTCTGGGATGTCCGATTGGGCCATCGCCGCCGTCACACCACACAACTCGCTCCTTCATCGGCTTGGGAGGAACGGAAGCAATGAGGTCGATGGCAAACTGCTTATTGATTTGTTTCTTCTTGTCAATGAACCTAGCGAGACGATAGTCATCTTTGTCGAATTTCTGGAACAAAATATATGAAGTTCAGCAACTCAACTAAGTAACGGTTTTCACAGAGAAAGTCGGAATTAATGTTGGATTTGATATTTACAACAACACAGTTAGGTAGTTGCTTTAAAAAGTAACCCTCTATGCAGGGAGTCTTAAAGTGCCCCCGCACCCACCAGCACAAAGTTTGTCTACAAAGCTTATTTTTAATGCCTATAGAAACTTTTTACACACAATCGGTGCATGGTGTTTTTTAGTTTTTGGGTTAGGCCTACATAATAAAATTCTGATAAGAGTTTGTCCACATGAGAATGAAGGATCTGGCCTCAGATTGCAATAACATTGATTGAGATAAGTTATAACTTACCATGTGTTATTTTGGCACCAAAGGGCAGAGAATATCCTAAGGTATTCCTTAGGAGGTTAACTTTTTCCTTAATTGCCGTATAACCAAACACACATAAATTTATTGATAAATCATTCTATGAACAACCAAAGAACCAATTAGGCCTACACCCTGATTAATTACACCAATTCCTTTTCACCATATCCAAGTGAAGATATTGCGTAGTATTAAGGGCCTAAGTTTAAACCTATATGTTTAGTTTATCCTAGGAAAATTGAAGAAACCACCTCTATGTTGATACTTCTTAGGCTTACAGCGCATTCTGTGCCTGACTTATGCCAGCACGTGTTGAATGTACCTAGTTTTTCATGCTGTTTTAATTTCACTGCACACATAGGCTATAACACGCACAAGTCTCACGAAGGCCTACCGACCACGATCTTCAATTAATTGTTCTCCTCCAGTAGCCTGGAGTTAAATAGGCCATTCAAATTCATAAGAGCCAAATACCCTAGTATGTTCTAGAATAACGATGAATTACAGCAGCCGCTGCATTTTATTTTGGCTGGGTCGATCAGTTATGAAACCTAGGTAATTATGCAGTTTACAGTACTCCTCCCAAAATTGACAAATTTTTTTTCAAAATGTAGGAAATAACGCCCTGATTCCGGAAATGATAATTTTTTTCCGCGGAAAACGTCGGAAAATGCCGGAAAATTGGAAAAAATCTTTTTTTATAGAAATAGGTCATGTGGATACTCAAATTAATCGGGAGAACGAGCTGAACAAGAATATGCAAGAATTTTCAAGATCCGACGGATATTAACGGAGATACGGCCGGAAAAGCGTCGGAAAAGCCAAAAACAAACTTTGTCTAAAACATATCATGTGGGTACTCAAATTAAAGGAAATTTCACGCTGAACAGCATTCTGAAATAATTTTCATGATCTGACGTACAGTAGTCGAGATAAAGCCAAAAATCATAATCAGCTATCATGCTATCAGCTTTCTCAATATTTGAATTTGGTTTGTTTTTCGATCGCTCTTGAAAATTATCATCGAAAATTTGTAGGGAATATTTTTCTGGTTTACTTTTTGTTATCAAGGGCTTATTTACAGCATGCGTAGGGGAAATATGCATATTTTGTTCATTTTTCGTTTGCTCTTAAATATTTTCACTGAAAATATATTGCAAGTTGTTCTTTAATTAACATTACGCTATCGAAAGCATATTTACTGCACGCATAGGAGAAGTATGACTATTTAGTTTATTTTTCGTTTGCTCTTAAAGATTTTCAACGTAAATATGTCGCAAGTGTTCTTTTAATTCGCTTAATATGTTATCGAAAGCATATTTACTGCTCGCAAAGGGGAAGTATGCCTGTTTGTTTGTTTTTCATTTGCTCTTAAACATTTTCATCGAAACTATGGTGCAAATTATTTATTCGTTCATTTTATATTATCGAAAGAGTATTTCCTGCACGCTTAAGGAAAGTATGCCTTTGCAGGGCCTGTTTCCGGTGCAGGGCCACGGCCGTTCTCAGAATCGACAGTCTATTGTCTCAGTAAAATCTAATCAAATTTGAAACAAATCTTCGTAGTCTTGGCCAATCGGAAGCCAGGATATGCTGACGTCACCGCATCCGCCCGCGCTGTCTCACCCTGAATCTGGAGACTCGCCATCTTGCTTTCAACCGGTGGCTGGTGTTTATTTTTCTAAAGTCGTGCAAGATTCTTTCGAGTCTTTAATAATTTAGTAATTTTATTGTTTCGAGTTTTAGATAGTTAATAGTTTTTTGTTTTATTTAGTCACTAGCTATTTATTTATAGATACGCATACTTCAGAATCAGATAACGGTAAGTGTGATAACACATTAACTTAGACCTTAAGATAAGCTATTTAAGATGTTCAGGTTACACGTACTCTACCAGCGAAAAAGCAAAACTCAGTTGTAACTTTGTTAGTTGATGTGGTTTCATCATATTAACGCGGGTATTTTACTACATGAACCCAAAAAGTTTTTTTTTTAACTTAAACTGTGTTCCTAACTTAGATTTAAAACTGAATAACACTCAAATGAACATAACCTTTTCAAAAACAAGCTCCTTAAACAAAAAAACTTTAAATTGATTTACAATTTTGGACTTTTGTGTTTTGTTTAGTTTGTGATTTTGCTCTTACATTCATTATTGTAGGGACTAGGCCTATGCCCAAATGTATAGGCAAAAAAAAACAATGTAATTCATAGTAATTATTTAAAAATTGAAAACCAGTTTTTGTGGAACTTTCGGGCTACATACAGGGAAGTAAACTTAGGTTAAGTTTGACGTCTAGGCTTCTATTGAAACATATAAACTTAACCTAAGTCAATTAAGCATTATAGTGTAATATGTGCCGCCATTTTAACAAAGTAAATGTCTTCATCGTTAACGTGGATAGGATAAATTTTCGCAGACCTAACTATTCAACTATCCTACAATTCGCTAACCTTAGATATCGAATGATTATAAGGGATTAACTTCTATGTGTACAACATAGATAGGTAGGCCTATTTTTGGCATTTTACTCAGTGTGTTTGACTTGGATTAACTTATTCAAGTTAGTCATTACAATATAAAAATAATTGAGAACCAAATGAAACGGTACAAGTTCCGCAGAAGGTTTACACCCAGTCTATCTTGAGGTTAAGGTGGAATCTGGGGTTGTTGGGTGGGGAATTAACTACTGAAAGCCTGAAATCGAATTGGTTTGATTGCCTATATCAATAGTTCTATTGATATTACACACCAGTATATCGATTCGAACAGTTACTTATCGGATGACACTGCGCCGGCACTGTAAAACATAGCGCTTTGTTTTCTCCACCGTTATTCCACGATCACTAACGTTTTATGAAAACAAAGGAAACAATCACCACGATCTAAAAAGCAAATTAAATAATTATATGAAAACGTGAATTACTTTTACTATTGCTCGTTTATTTGTTGGTACCTGTTGTGGTGACGCCGTGGGCATCAAGTAGTGTAGGCCTAGTTGTTGCCTTTGTATGGGGGAACATTAATTTTCTCTATGGAACACCTGTATTTTATATCGGTTTTTAATCCCATGCACAACTAAAAAAAGATTCTTAGGCACCAAAATATGCGGCGTAATTTTCAGTGAGTTATTTTCAAAGGTAATTTTCCACAAAAAATGTTGACTAATGCAACTTTATAATAAGCTTACTGGTATCTAATTCACCATGCAACAATTGCAATTTTGAAGGATTCACTTAAATATCTCAAATATCTAATGATTATGTAAAAAGCCACAGATGTGTTATCCCAAACCTCTCCTCATGTGTAACAATTTGAGCATGGCCAATTGTCCCTTTTTCCTCTTTCTTAAATAGAGTCTGATCCTGTTTTATGTTTTGACAGAAGCTGTATAAGGAGGCGACATTGAGACGTCGAATAATGTGATGAAAAACATAATGGGCCTAAAACATGATCAAAACTTGGCTACAGCAAGCCACCCTCAAAATTCAGAAGAGGTAACTGTAATGGTGTTGTAATGTTGTAATATTATTATTTTGCCATTAAAGATGGTTTTGCATAATTGGTGGTCTCAACTTTGTAGTAAAAGACGATCATATGTAATAAGGGGTTGTAGGTTTTTGAGTAAAAGACAATTTTGTGCAATCGTCAGTTGCAAAATCTAATCACAAGTATTCAGCATACAATTCCTCAGTTACTACCTCAAAATGTGATAACATTAAATCTGTATGAGAAAAGAGTGAAGTTTTGGTTTAACATTAAGCTTTTATAAATAGTCTGAAGCTGGTTTGATGCTTTATTATTTTACTGGTTTTCACTTTGTTCAATGAAATGATTTATCTCAATCCTTCACATAAACATTTTTTGGGAGGTCTGGGAGAGAGCGAAATTGGAGGTTCAGTATTTGGACAACAAATTTGCTCAAAATTGGACTAAAACTTAATTTGATGATTTTAAAACGCCACTAAAAGAAACCTTTAATAGGGCTTTCCCTACGACTGGCATTATTGTGGCTGTTTGTTCCCTGTGACATAATTTTTCAATAGTGGTGGGGGGGGGGGGGGGTCAGGCGGATAATGGCAGGATGATTGTAGGGAGAGGGGGAGGGGTTTAAAATGGCCAAAAAACGCCGCTTTTTTGCCGCTTTTTTTGTTTGCTTTTTTTGGAGTTCCAGCATCTCAGCTCCTTTAAATTGAGCACTGTTTAAATGTGTGTTATGAGTTCCATAAACACTGACTTCTACGGATCAAAAAGTGTTCGTGTTCGTTAAGATTTCAGGTTATCAGGAAAGAACTTCATTTAAGAAAAAGTACGAATAGTTATTAGTACGAGTAGTTTAAGTTGTTCCTATAGAAAAATTTATTTATTGAATAATACATAATACAAGAGCTAAAACTTAAACCTCATCTTTTAAAATAAACTTGAAGAAAACCAAAATTGTGTTTTAGGCCCATTCATGCCTTGGCCGATGCCTTGGCGCTCAGCCAAGGCACTAGTGATCAGTAGTAATTCATTGATTAAAACTAATAAATAGACTGATCAGTAGGTATTTATTTCTTTATAACTTCCAAATGGAATCTTAATTTTCCCTGAAATCTTCACTTTAAAGACTTAAGTTTCTTTATTCATGCGATTTGTTTTGATTTTCTATCTTTTAGCATTATGATTTCTTTTTTTGTAAAATGGCTCTGCTGATGGAAAGAAAAATGTATTTCACATAATTTATTTTAATCATGCAACAATGCCAAAAGGGGCTATACATAATTTAACCTACGTCATCGTTTTTTGGCCATTTTAAACCCCCCCCCTCTCCCTACAATCATCCTGCCGTTATTATCCGCCTGACCCCCCCCCCCCCCACCACTAATGAAAAATTATGTCATAGAGAACAAACAGCCACAATAATGCCAGTCGTAGGGAAAGCCCTATTAAAGGTTTCTTTTAGTGGCGTTTTAAAATCATCAAATTAAGTTTTAGTCCCATTTTGAGCAAATTTGTTGTCCATCAACAATTCAAACCAGAAATTTTTTGTCTTTGTGGCTAGTACTAGTAGTGATAGCCGCCGACGCTGAAAATCTTAAAACAATGGTCATTAAAATCTGCAGGTAGGCTTACTGTAACTTTGTTCTGACTTGAAGCTGAAATGAGATTAACGGATAGGCCTATTGTAAAATCTATTACTTGGTTTCTAATAAATTTTCTAACCTATACCTTTGATTTAATGAATTCAGATTGAAAGTTTACAATTTTACTATCTAAATTAGTTTTGAAACTAAATTTTAAAATTACATCATTTCTGCGTCTAAACCCCCCCCCCCCTCCCATGCACATTATCCTACCATAATTTTCAATTTGGATCCCTTCCCTCTATTTTCAGAAGACGTAATTTAATTTATGGACAGCCCCAAAGAAAATTTACTTTAAAACTTATGTATATGAAATTTAGCCTTTGTTAAATCTAAGATGCAATATTAAATTTTTAATTTTATTTTTGTTCAAGAAGGGAGAAGTTGTGATCAAATATCAGTTTGCAACAGTCATATATGTACTGTTTTGAAATATTCTAATTTAATTTTTAATTTTATTTTTGTTCAAGAAGGGAGAAGTTGTGATCAAATATCAGTTTGCAACAGTCATATATGTACTGTTTTGAAATATTCTAATTTAATTTTTAATTTGCAGTTACTGTTTCTAAATCATATCCACACACAACTGAGGCAGCAACAAAAACACATCATGACCTTCTTAAATCGGGCGAAGACCAGGATTTCAAGAAGGTAAGTTTTTTCCTACAACTTACTGTAATTAAAGTAATTACTGAAATTTTGAATGTTTTTCATAAAACTAATCCTGTGAAGTGTCGATTAGTTTTGATTTGATAAAATTATTTTTCCACTTTCTTTTTAATAAGTGGAGTGAAAATAGGAGGAATAGTTGTACAAATGGTTGTGAATATCCATCACCATATGCAAGCAGCTTCTTGAATTATTCTTCTTTTTTAGCGAATTTCCCCTATAGGGAAGAAGCTATTACCGTAGGTCTCATGGTAAGTCCTAAGCCCCAGACCATGATAACTTTTCGTTTTGCAACCCCCAGAAGCAAAAAACACCATTCGTTCGAATTTTTAGATATATATATATATATCTATATATCTATATATATATATGTGTCTGTTAGCACGATAGCGGCCGTAAAAATAGTCCGATCTTGATGAAATTTGGTACAGACATGTAAAGTGGTAATCGATTGGACGAGTTCATGAACCAGCCCGATCGGACCACCGGAAGGGGGGGTAAAGGGGGATAAATCCCCTCAAAAATAGGGTTTTTGAGCTTTTTACATAGAAAAATAAAATGTATCAAATTGTTGTTGGCACCATTGAATTCAGCTCAAAAAAACAAACAATTTAGTAATTTGAATCACTGCTCTATGTCCATTGGTTACCAACATATTGAAAGTGGTAAACACAGTACTTTGTCCCAATGTTAACCTTATGGGAAATAAGTAAAATTCCATATCTTGTTTATTTCTCAACATATCTTGATAAAACTTGGTGAATGGCTTCTTCTAGTTCAGATATACTAAATATTGAATTAAAACCAGCCAGTTTAAACATACCTGTAGCAGCAAACCTGCATACTCATTCCCCATGTTAATCTTATGGAGCCTATAAAACATGTCAAATCTCGCTTTGTGTGATTAAAATATATTGTTTTGTATTTGAAATTCGCTGAGTGTGCAGGTCTGCTGCAACGGGGGTATTTTATTAACTCTCATTATACACAATTTTGGCATTAGACCAGTTTATTTTGTTCATTGTATTTCCCCCAAGTGTTTCTTTTCCATACAGCAGTATGAACAGCAGTTAATAATTTAGTAACATTTACTACAGCATACCTATTAACAGTATAAAGCCCAAATTACCCCAGGACTACAGAATAGAAGAGCTGCGCCACTCCTTTCATCTCAGCAAAAGCCAACAGTGCCCAAACTCCCCTCCCTCCCCCCTCAGTGACGTAGCGGCGATACACAGCTGTTGGCGGCTGCTACTTGTCTGACTGATACGCGTGGCTTTTCTATCGCTGTTTTTCATGTCCATAAGTGAGATATTTGGATGGAACCTTATATATTTATAATCTGTATAAATTGACGAATCTTATAGTGTAAATATTTTCCAAATAAGACTTATGAATATTTTTTTACATCGACTAACTTAACGTATTGTCTTAAATTGTGACTTTATAAAGTTAGTCGGCTACTACTTTTTTATTTTTTGGTCAGGTTAGTTTCGTCTGCACGAAAGTTGTAGCTAATGAAATGAACTTTACACTTTGTATTTAAACTTTTTTCCCAGAATATTGTCTAGTTTTCCCAGAATCGCAGGTTGAACAGACCGGAGAGCGAGCTGATTAGTGAAGCGCACGAAAAACCCGGGCGGCCGCATCTTAACTCGAGCTACTGCACCAGTGTTTCCACTGTAGGGATTTTTCCCTAAGATGGGATATGGGACAATACTTGGAGAAATGAGGGATAAATTGGGAATTTTTGTTTTTTCGTGGGATATTATCTTCCGTAAATTGGACACACTGTTTTGCTCGTACACGCTTTTTATGTGCGCCTACATTCTTGTAAACAATTGTTGTTCGTGTCGATATAAGTGTATTATTTGCCTATTTAGGTTTAGTTTTGTTTGATGAACTGTTTATTAGTTTAAAATGTGTTTAAATAATGGTGGCCTGTAGTGTAGCTTCTTGCAGAAACGACTCCCGAACTTAGAATACTATTTATTACTATTTTATAACTATTTATTAGAATTATACATCTAAACAACAAAATGTCCGTACATGAACGAGAGGAAATCGCCCAAAAGAACCATGTAATCGCCCAAAAGTTTCGTCTGCACGAAATTCACCTGACCAAAAAATAAAAAAAAGTAGTAGCCGGCTAACTTTTTCAAGTCACAATAATGACAATACAGTTAAGTTTTTCCTCATAAATAATTATTTTTCAGTCTTATATAAAACATATTTATAGCCTACTGTTAGATTTCTCGATTTATGCTGATTATGAATGTATAAGGTTTGACGTAGACATAATTTTTAGAAGCATAGAGGAGTGTGTAAACGAGGCAAGACATACATTGGCGCGGCGCGGTTGCCGTAGTGAGTCTATCGCCGTGACGTCACAGCCACTGCCGGCTGGCATCACTTTTTGACTCCGCGTGGCGTAGCCCTTCTATTCTGTAGTCCTGAAATTACCCGGTACTTTTTAGAAAACCTTGTGTCCAACATCCATCAAACCTATACTTGAATGAAAGATCTCTGAAAGAAAATTCTAGGAAACCTAGTTATTTGATTAAATGTTCCCTAAGAACACAAATAATTTAAATCAAAGGACTGAACAGATGATGCATTTGTTTCATATCCATGTAGGCTAATGTATTTGTTTACTTAACAGCTGCCGAGTAGTGTTTACTAGTAAAAGTTACATGTTATCTCAAAAACATTCTCTTATATCTTGTTACAGCATTAGAGGAATTAGTGAACGCGATGGTTTTTGTATTTTTAAGAGTATTTATTGTATCATAATTTTGGTTTTATTTTTTCCAGGGAATCAAGACTGGTCCCACTGAACAACCAGAGAGCAGAGTAAAAATCATCATTTGATTTAATATTTTAATAAAAGTTTTTTGATGTAATAAAATTAACTTTTTGTTGATAAAATTTACTTTTTTGATGTAATAAATTAATTTTTTATGTAATAAAGTTTTTTAATGTAATATATTAATTCAGTTTCTATATTTCCTGCTGTCTTCTAAAACTTTTGTGTCTATAAAATGTTGTGTCTCTGTAATTCAAAGTTTAATATCGATATTATTCTGAGTTTGTTTTCAATCCATAGTAAATATTAACTTTTTACATGTAAATATACATGTATGTGTATATGGGTAATTATCAGATTGTGGGACAATTTGCGTCTTGTAGCAAAAAATAGAAAAAATTAATTAAAATAAGTAAAATAAATTCAATGTTAGAGTTTCCTTGACCAAACTTTATGATATTCAATCATAAAAAACTGTTTGAGATGGCTTTTTGTATTTTATTTTTAATTTTAAAGTTCAAAATCGTCATTTCTGTAACTGTTACAACTGGAGTTATCTGTGTTTGCCATAATTTTTAAGTATGTAAAATAATAAAAAAATATATAAATATGGTATTTTCTTCTTTTAATTACTAAGTATTTACATAGTTAAGTGTTTTTAAATCATTAAATATAACCTTGACTGTGAAATAAGTCGAGTTTCGGACGTATCATCATTTTGTTAGTTGCTGTGATGCGATTTGAATTTCCCGCCAAACACACGATCGCCGGCCGGTTTCGAGCGGTTTTTTTAGGTTATTGCACCACTCACTGACCTAATGAAGTTATACTGTTGTTTTGTTTGAGTTTAAATGTTTTATAAAATGATGATTGTGCATTTTTAGAGTTAATTGAAGCAAGGTATGTTTATTATAAGTCATTTCTGAAACTGTTATAACAATGAAGTCTTTTAGTTTTGAAGCAACTAACTTAAGAATTGCTAGATGGCTTGTAAACAGCCTCCCGCCTAACCTCTTGTTGTTTGGCAGCCATTTTGTTGTTTTCATTAAAACGAGACTAAGGGCCAAATCATCATTTCTGAAACGATCATTTCTGAAACGTTACCTGACATGATGGGCCGTTACAGAAATGATGCTTCGTTACAGATATGATGATAAAAACATAGTATCGAACAAAATTAATAACAAAAATGTGTTATTAAGTCAAATAAAATTTCATAGTTATTGAAAACTAATTTATAATTGGATATGTGATTACTCTGTGCCATTTGATATTCAAATTGCCTTTTCAAAAGTGAAATATAACAAATAAAATTTGTTTATGTGTTATTATTATCAACCCAAATCTTCTTAAATATTTGAAATGAATACAAGTTCCAAATAGGTTTGGCTTAGCATACATCTGTATGATAAAATATGATATTATGGTGGTAATAGTGAATAAAATTATTTAAAAAATTTCATATAAGTCCTAGATTGCAGACAGCTGATAAAGTATATTGTTGTTTTTTTTATTTTTTCTGATCTGGATGTTGAGTTTATTTTCTGTTGTTTATTTTACTTTTATTTTTACTATAACAATAAACTTGAAAATTATTTTTTTAAAGCTGAATAACTGAAGGTGACTAGATTTCTATCCCATTTTAATTGAATAAAATAAAATCCATTAATAAGCTCAGTGTAGTTAAATTTTTCTCCATGATTTATAAATCATTATATTATATAAATTATATATATTATATATAAATAAATTATAAATAACTTGTCATTAGATTACCACTAGAGAATGTTATATGTTTGTTATTTCCTTATTTTAATTTACAGATTTGAGTGGTAAAATAATGGGAAAAGTAAAAAGTAAAGAGGGGAGGAAGAAGAAAGTAAAAAATAAAGGTAAGCAAGATGAGAGACAGAGGATGTTGACAGCTGAAAGAGTAAAAAGATTTCGTGCAAAAATGACTGAAGAGGAGTGGGAGGAAAAAAGGCGGAAGGACAGGGAAAGATATAGGAAAAGAAAAGAAGACAAGTTAATCAAACCTATTTCACAGCTGAGTACCAGAGAACAAAGACAAAAAAGGAAAATATGGAGGAAAAATTCAAAACATTATAGGCTGAGGAAAAAAGCAGTGGCTCAAGTAGTTCAAAATACTCCTCCTAATTCAGATGAAGAAATTATTGAAGAAAGGATAGTTTCACGTCAAAAAAAACAGGGAAGGAAAAAGGTTAACCAAAACCGGTCTAAGGCTTATAAACAGTTAAAAAAGCAAGAAAATAAAATTTCAGCGCTAGAAAAAGAAGTTCGAAAGCTAAGGCAACGTCTCAGACGGAAAGAAAATAAAACAAAGTGTTTTGTATCTCCATCACCAAATTCTAAAGTGAAAGCTTTACTTGGAAGAGAGAAGGTGTCTCCGAAAATCAAGAAAAGACTCTTTGTTACTTATGCACTAGAGAAACAGTTAAAAGAAACAAAAAAGAATAGCCCAAAATCAAAACAAGCGCAAATAGCCCAGAAAGTGTTGGGATCTAAGATATTAAGAAAGTATAGAGTCCAAAGACATTTTTCTAGTATTATTAGTTATAAATTTAATAAATATTCATCGAATGGGAGATCACAAAATTATCAAAGAAAAACACACAAGTGTAAAACTTCTGAATTAAAGGAAAAACTAATGGCTTTCTATGAGGATGATTTGGTTTCAAAAATGTGTCCTGGAAAACGGGATGTGAAAAGGAAAGGGAGGATGAAGAAACAGAGGCGAATTCTTCTAGACTCTTTAAAGAACTTGCATAACAAGTTTTGTCAGGAAACCAACAGTGCTATATCTTATACCACATTTGCTCGGGCACGTCCCTTTTGGGTCACCCCACCAACTGCAAGAGATCGTGATACATGTGCATGCATTGAGCACAGTAATATTGATTTTTTAATCTCAAGCCTACACAGTGTTAGAGCAGTAAGTTTCCGAAATGGAAGGGAGGGATTAAACTCAATAGTCTGTTCAACAAAAAGTCATGATTGCTTATCTGGTAAATGCAAAATCTGCAAGAATAATAAAATAAAATTTAATGAAGATATTGAAGATGATATTAATGTTAAATACTACCAGTGGAAAACAATACAAGAAAAGAGAATCATTAAAGGAATTCCGAAGATGATAAAAAGAATGATTAAAGAAAGAGAAGTTCAAAAGCTGGCTGAGTTGAAGCAAAAACTTAATGTCATGATGACAAAATTTAAAAGACATGTATTTCACTGGCTGCATCAGGGAAAGCAAAAGAAAACAGTAAAGGAGAACCTATCTAGTAAAGAATTGATGCTAACCATTGACTTCTCAGAAAACTATTGTGCTAAGTACCAAGAAGAAGTACAAAGCATGCACTTTGGTGCATCAAAAAAGCAAATTTCTCTGCACACAAGTGTGCTACATTACAATAATGGAGAAAAGATTACTGCACGCTCTTTCTGCACTGTGAGTGACAACTTAGCCCACCAAGCACATGCTATTTGGGCTCATCTAGATCCAGTATTGGAGCTAATTTCAAAAGAGTTCCCACAAACGAGAATATTTCATTTCTTTTCAGACAGCCCTTCAAACCAATACCGCAACAGGACCAATTTGTGGTTGATGAAACATAAGCTACCGAACTACTTCCCATTACTTGAATATAGTACCTGGAACTATTCTGAGTCTGGGCATGGGAAAGGGGCAATGGATGGGGTTGGTGGGTCTCTCAAACGAAGGGCAGATGAAAAGGTTCTACATGGCTGTGATATCACAAACGCCAGTGATTTTGTAGAACAGTTCATCAACAGCAAGATCACTGTTCTGGAAGTTTCAAGTAAAAGCATCGAACAAGCTAAACGAGACCTCCCGAATAAAATTGACCCAGTAAGTATGAAACTTTTCATTATATAAAAAAATAATAGAACAAAATACAAAATAATTAAATTGTTTCCAACAAAAAATTTTTTATGAAAGAAAATTAGTATGCGGTTGTATTTAAAATTAAACTCAAGGATAATAATTGCTTTAAAAACCTCTCCTATACCAAAAAGTAGTATTTTACAATGTACCCTAAACTGTAAAATGGAGTTTTTATTTTTTTATAAATGTATTAGTTATGTTTGTTATTTCCAGGTTCCCATAATAATGCAGATGAAGCAAATCGCTTTCAGCATAAGCCACAACCTCTTGTTTGGAAGAAGACTGTCCTGTTTCATTTGCTTGACAGAAAACCCATGTCCCCACTACAACATAAGTCAAATACTTAGCTCTGAACCAAAAAAGGTTAAAAAAAAGAAACTACGAGTCCAAGAAGTTTGGGCATCAGACGAGGATGAAGATGAAGGATCAGTGCTGCTCCCGAATGCTGAAGTCACCAATGCTGCTGGATGTTCGCATCAAGATAATACTCACCTAGTTTCCCTAGAAGACAGTGGCGTAGAAAACATAAATAGTGGTAACTTTGTCCTAGTTAGATTTTTAAAGGAATCCAGAAAATCATCCAAGATGCACCAGTTTCTGGGAGTTGTACAAAGTGAAATGGACAGTAATAATGAATTAAAAGTTATGTTTTTAAAAAGTGTTGACAATGAAAACAAACTATTCGTTGTGAATGAGAAAGACATTTCATTTGTTTCTGGAAACCAAATTGTTGCAGTGCTATCCCAACCCAAACTAATCTTGAAAGGAGACAGGGTTTATTATAAATTTATGTACCCTATCAATGTTTTTGGATAACTATGTATGTTTTTTCCAAGTGTTTATTGTTGTCATTGTCAGGTTTTGTACTCAAAACTTATTTTTACTACTTTTTAGTAAATTTTAACTAAAACAGTCATTTCTGTAACGCTTTGGTCATTTCTGAAACTTTTCATCATTCAGGTAACGTTCATTAAATTTTAGTTTTTTAACTCTTGTTTGTATTTTTTAACTAATGACTGTCGAAAATGGATGTTAAAAGATCTTCCCTAATTTCTATCATACTTATTTTAAATCTAAGATAGCCTATTATTTTATGATATGTTATTTTGTTACTCAAAACTGGTAACATAAAGAAAATCATAAGCTGTTCATGAATTTTTTTGCTTAACAATTTTAGATAATTGAAATAAACTGCTTTTTAAGGGTAAAGAAGCTATAACCTTTTTAAAACTGTTAAAATAATATTTTTATTTTATTATTTTGTATTTTTTTGCGTCAGTTGAAAAACGTTACAGAAATGACTAAATGACGTGCCTTTTTCCCTTTAAAAATACAAAAAAAATAAAAAAATTAATGTTTAAGCTTAGCCTTAAGAATATGTTATTGAACACATGTTGTTTTATTCATCAAATAAATTTGAAAAGATAAATTTAAAATTAACAATTTTTTTTCTTACCTCAGAATTATCCCACAATCTGATATTCACCCATATATATATATATGTGTGTAAAAAAATACATATAAATATACATACCAGGTGTCCCATAATAGTCCCCTCCCTAACGTTTTCCTATCTTTTTTCAAATATCAATTCCACACCACCCCCAAACGTTATCGGGTAGTTAGTACTTCATTTTGAGGGGTACCCCATTTTAGCCGCCATCTAGGATTCGCCATATTGGATCCAAATTTTTGTTCTAATGTAAAAGTGGTGTTGTGACCGATAATTTAAAATTAGATTCTTTCACTTATTACAATGCCACAATCCGTTTTTTAATACCTCAATAGGTTCTCAAGATACGAGTACTTTTAATTAATTTATTTTCAACCAATTTAAACATTACAAATTGATAAAATAGGCTCATAACCACAAAATAATGCTAGATAGTGACGATAACCACCACCAGTCATTGTTAAGCTATTTACACTTAACTTTCACCAAAGTAAATTTTTTGACTGCTATCTTGGATACGCCATTTTGAAATGAGGTAAGTTATTTCAAATATGAAGTTGGTATTGTGACCCATCATTTCAAACTGTTTTATTTTTGCCAAATTCAATGCCACAACCCGTTTTTAGATATTAAACTTAGTTTTTGAAAAGTTCAAATATTTTTAGATTTTTAGTAGAAAAATGTCAATATCTTGAAAACTAAAGACTATAATTAAAAATGGGTTGTGGCATTGAATTAGGTGTAAAAAACTAGTTTGAAATGATGGGTCACAATACCAACTTCATATTTGAAATAACTTACCTTATTTCAATATGGTGGATCCAAGATGGCGGCCAAAATTTACATCAGTGAAAGTTAAGTGTAACTAACTCAACAATGACTGATGGTGGTTATTCGTCCCTATCTTGCATTATTTTGTGGTTATGGGCCTATTTTATCAATGTGTAATGTTTAAATTGGTTGAAAATAAGTAAATATAAGTTACTCATATTTTGAGAACCAATTGAGATATTAAAAAACGGATTGTGAAATTGTAATCAGTGCAAAAATCTTGCTTGAAATTATGGGTCACAACACAACTATTACATTTGAAATAATATTTATGGATCCAATATGGTGGATCCAAGATGGCGGCAAAAATTGGGAACCCCCTAAAAATGAAGTATTAACAACCCAATAATGTTTAGGGGTGGTGTGGGATTGATATTTGAAAAAATATAGGCAAAAGTCAGGGGGGGGGCTATTATGAGACACCCGGTAACACACATTTGCTATAAAATTGTCTTCGCAGCTGTGAACTGCAAGGATTCACTGTATATATTTACCAAATATTATTTGCGAATTTTGATCAAACATCCAGTATAAGCTTTAGGAAAGTGTGACGTCTGTAGACCTTTATATCTGTTGCAAGTTTTTTTGCGAGTATTTTTAAAGTTTAAACCTTAAAATTTGCTATAAATTTGTCTTCGCAAGTAAACTGCAAAGATTCACTGCATATCTTTATCAAACATTCATTGCGAATTTGAATCAAACATCCAGTATAAACTTTAGGGAAGTGTGACGCCTGTAGACTTTGATATTTGTTGCAAGTCTTTAGTAAACAAACAGGTTTGCTTAGAATATTTGCTGCAAATATTTTAGTTTGCTGCTGGAACTGTTTGTTGAACTCTTTGTAAGCTTCCTCTGCTATCTGGGGAATACCATACCTAATTTAACTCAACCAAACCTAAAATAACCTAACCAAATCCAATATAACCTAACCAAACCTAATCTAACCTAATCAAACCAAACCTAACATGACCTAACATAGCCTAACCTATCCTAAACTAACCAAACCTAACCTATCCTAACCTAACCTTAAATCCCACAGTTTAGCATAACTCACCTAAAACAAACCCTTTTTGTGCAAATCTATGACATTTCCGGCACTTTTCCTGATCTATGACATTTACGGCTGTATCTCCGTTAATATCCATCGGATCTTCAAAATTCTTGCATATTCTTCTTCAGCTCATTCTCCCGAATAATTAGAGTACCCACATGACCCATTTCCGAGCAAAAAATGTTTTTTGTTTTTCCGATTTTCTGGTATTTTCCGACGTTTTCCACGGGAAAAAAACTGTCATTTCCGGAATCAGGGCGTTATTTCCTACATTTTGAAAAAAAAATTTGTTAATTTCGGGAGGAGTACTGTAAACTGCATAATTACCGAAACGTAAAGCAAAGCTGATGACCCCATACATATGAAGCAGCACAGCTAATTTCAATTTGTGAACAGACTACTTGTTAATAATAGGTAGGCCTAATGTTTGAACTAATTTCAAGGTTACATTATCTATTGTGACTGCTTACAGTGTTCTCTGTCGCTAAATATGCATAGTGAAGATCATCACAGGGGACCACTAATCTATATTTCAATCCATTCAGGGTTCATCGTCTAGTTTCAAAGCATTAAATAATTTATCTTAGATATTCTTTGATGAAAATAAATACATGTTAGACCTAGGCTTACCGGTACCTCATTTTTATAGTAGCGCTGATGTTCATTATTACCATTAGTATGGCAAACCAAGCTGCGTAACTTCAGTTAATTCATCTCGGAGACCTACGGGCCTGATAGGCTATTTTGAACCTTTGGGACTCGTAAGGAGTTGAGCAGTAAGTTAATATTTAGTCTTAAAAATGTGTAATTTTAGCATCATAGTTTAAATCTATATTTAAAAACTTACAGGCCAATTCAATTAATAAATGGTTAGTACTTACTTGGCCTGTATGAGTTTCAGGATCTTCTGGGACCCAGGATGGCTCAGACTCAGAATGTTTCAATCGAATCACTCCCAATGATGCATGAGCCGTTTTACAAACTTTGAACGATTTTTGTATTACATTTAATGCCATGATGTTTGTTGACCAGAAATTAGAGTACTCTCATAATGAAAATAGCATTAAAATTGAAAGGTCGTGCCACTCACTGCGAAAATGTCGTCTGTATCGAATTGGATCATCAGTTACACAAAAATAACAATTGGAAATCATATGTTTCAAAGGCAATGGAAATATAGTGCATATTACTATATACCAATAATTATACATACACCCCTTTTATTTGAAGTTATAGTAATTACACTGAAATTTTACAATCACTGGGACTTTTGTTCAACAATTATTTGAACTGTATGGTAATAAATATAAAAGAAACTTCCTATAGGGGCCGTCCATAAATTACGGCATCTGAAATTAGGGGGGAGGGGTTCGGAATGGAAATGACGGTAGGATAATGTGCATGGGGGAGGGGGTAAACGCTGAGATGCCGTCATTTTTCAAATTTTGTTTTAAAACAAATTTAGAGAGGGAATCTGTAAACAAACTATTATCTTCTTACGAACTTAACCATAAAATCCAGCTGTGCTGAAAACATTGTCAACGAACATCTGTTTAGTATAGCACTTGCAATAAAGGGAAAGTTCTGATGCAATTTGCAACTGGAAGTTCACTTGCGCGGCTTAAAATATTACTAAGGGGCTTTTCAAAATAAATTATGTATTAACAGGGAGATGATGTGTCATGGATGCGGCATGGTTAATAGTCTAAAGATTTTCTTATGAAATAATATTTACAATGAAATAAGACTTATAGGTGAGTTTTTGAATAGCCAGTATTACTTGCTGCAAGTCAGTATCTGAAAAGAGAGATTGTTTCATATTGCGGTCAAAACTTATTAAAATTGGCCCAGGAAAAATAAACAAGCAGTTAAACAAACTAAAATACTTGTAAATCAAGAAACAGAATCAAATTAAACTTTGGCAGCTACATAAAAAGTTGAATGGAAATAAAAACTTCAAAAAATAGGCGATATTGTAAATATTCTTTAACCTATAACAACTTGTAAACAAACGCTAAGTGGCGATTTGACAGTTCTGAGAAAATGTAAACAGACACCATGTGTAACCAACAATGTTTTTAATGTGACTTGTATAAACATTTTTGATGAGATGATTAGTACATGCTTTGGCCAACTTACGTGAATCCTACTATACTTAATTTTTACAATATCCGTTCAAATGGTTATTTTAACTTCACGTCAGAAAGAAGCTACGATGCAGATCACAATTAAGATTTGAATGATCAATGTGTATTTATTTGGACTAGAGATCGCCAGTGGTCAAAAATTCGACCAATTTTCAAAGTGACAAATAGGGATAGCTAATTTTATAAATAATCCCCGCATAAACCAATACGTTTCTAAATACATTTCATATAGTACATATTTTCCATGTAAACACATAATATAACCAAACTGGGGGCCCAAAAACAAAAGAGAAAGACTCAGTCCTTGACTAATTATTTAACTTAATTTCTGGTTTATTGCATGGTTATTAGTAATTAGTATTTTATTAAAATAATGACTATTTTATTAAGATTTCATGTTTTTTTAGAATAATTATTGAATCAGAGGAAAGTAAAACTTCAGTCATCAAATCAGTTTATCCTGTACACCCCTTACCAAGTTCTCTCCCTCCCTCCATTAATTCCTCACTCTCTACTTCCGACCTTCTTTCCACTTTTCCCTCCTTTTCTCCTTCATTCTCTTCTTACCATCTCTCCTCCCTTCTTTCCTACCATTTGTAACTTTTCCCCTCCTTCCCTCGCTTCCTATTCATTTACTTCGATGTTCCTATTATTGTCACTAAAACGTAATATATATTTTACCCATAATCCACCAATAAAAACATTCAATATAATGTGTCCATTTATACTCCGGTCAGGGACGTAGCCAAGGGGGGGGTCCGTGGGGTCCGGACCCCCCCCTTCTTGCTAATTATTTTATTAATTATGATATATATTCAATCCAATTACGAATTACACTTCCTATTTTTAAGTGCATGTTGCAAAAATAATATAAGCAATGCAAAGGCAAAAGTGTTCAAAGAATCAGGGTGACAGGTAACTCATCAAGAATATTAGTTCATAGAAACAAAATTCAACCGTCCGATTTTCATGCAAAAAATACAAACTCCTCAATTCCTACAAAAATTGTCTTATCGCAATTGAAGCTGACGTCTGCTATATTTCCAGCTACGTTCCCAGGCCTGTTCTTAGAAGCAGACGATTAAAATGATTCTTATCTTACTTTCGTATATCTTATTTCTTGCCTACCTTTTTACATTAGATTAGATTATTTACAACCACTGATGAAGTCCACGTTGGGAGAGTCATTTATAATCGACTCTTCACCATAGTAACAACGTGTGTTTTATTGTGTGGCATATGTAACGTGTAATATGTTTAGAAATAAAAATGGATGCTTTTGTGATAAGGAAGAAAATAAGTAGGCTATATCCAGTAAAATGAAAGGGGTGAGAAGTAAAAAAAATTACAAATATTACTAGATTCCATTCTTGTAAAGTAGGACCCCGATGCGACTATCTGGCGGATCAATGAAGGTCTTAAACCTTAACTATGTGACTATTAATGACTGAATACACTTAATGAGAAATATAAACTTTAAAAATTACAGTCAATCCAATGAATAGTGTTGAATGTCATTTGCATTAATAATTTGCATTGATAATTACCCGCCTGTGATTGACTTATAACTTCTTTGGCCCGAACCTACTCTTTACTTTAAAAAATGTATTCTTTGAAATGCAATATAATTGGTGCATTTTAAGTTTTACAAGGAGATTAAATATAAACAAAAATAAATCATTTCAATTTTTTTACGTAAACATTTTAAATTATTAATTAATATTAAAATATAATGACACATTTTTGAAAATGAATTTATTGTATTTAAGGTGCTAAAGTAGCTAATTATTTTTGGTATTTGATAACTATGTTAAGTCTTATCAGTGCTGTTACGCGGGTCGAATTTCGCTATTATTGTATACTACCACTTGAGTTGTAAATACTATCCTGTTATTTACTGATCAATTCTTTCGTATTTTAACATCAGAGTTTAATATTATTTGTTTATTCTTAAAATGTATGGATTTAAGTGTCAAGTTAAGTTAATGATGCCTAATAAAGTCTACCAAGCTGTATCTATACTACCTACTACGCATAATCTCGAGCACTCAAACTTACGACCCTCGTCAAAAAAATGGGGGGGTCACGTCGTCTGGACCCCACCCTTCCCAAAATCCTGGCTACGTCCCTGCTCCGGTTGCCAAGCCCGGTGACAGGATTTTCGGGCCCCTGTGCAATTGAGAAACCCGCCTTTTTTTACTCATCTCGATTCTGGGTCCCATTTTTACTAATCTCGCGTGGATCCGGGCCTCCTGTGAGTCCAGGCCCCTGTGCATTTGCCCCCCCCCCCCCCCCGTCACCGGCCCTGCCGATTGCATGTCAGTTAGTACATTGGATGGTAGAAACTTAACTTAATGTACTTTTTTCTTCCCTTTTATCAGAAAATTTTTATCTCTTAATCTTATTTAAGCATGTAAATTTTATTTTTCCATATATATGTAAAATGGAACACATTTGAGTATGATATCCCTAATCTTCTCTAAGTAGTCCTGATTTCAATCAAATTCTATATTTTCACTCCATGCCCCAATTAACAGTGGCTTGATGTTTCTACATCTGATCTTTACTCCACGAAAAATAGCATGTGATAACAGCTACATATGATGCTAACTTTGTTTATTGTACATTGGTTGTTATAATATCACCAAAACAGCAACTCATAAGACTAATGTTAATTTTTTTGAAATTTTACATTGAATTTTCTACATTTCTAAAAGACTAATATAAATTTCAATGGGATTCTGCACATCTACAGGAAAATACAATTCTATCGGTGTGCTTAGATTTTTGCTACGTTGCACACAGGCTGAGAAAAAAGGAGCACAAAAACCTTATGGAAAAAATGCTTGCCTATTAATATAAAGATTTGCAGGCAGCATCAGCATTCATCACTTCAACAAATTTAGTACAACCAAGTTCAAAAAAATTTGGGTTGAATCGTAAATTAACATATAATTTGCCGAAAACGATTTTAAACTTAATTTGACGTTTTTTTCAATTGAAATAGAAGAGCCCTTAATTAGGGCTTCCCAAAAGACTGGCATTATTTTAGGAGTTTGTACCATATGACGTCATTTTTCAATAGTGGGAGGGGGTGAGGCAGATTATGACGGTGGGATGATTGTAGGGAGGGAGGGTCCAAAAATGGCCAAAAAACGAACGTAATTTATGGACTAACGTAAGGACCATCCGTGCAATTCGCCGATGGTCAGAATGTTTATGACAACAGCCTGCAGCCTGCTGTCATGGTGGAGGAAACTGAATCCGCCAAATTCCTAGGAATGCACCTTGATCGAGGGCTGACTTAGGAAGATTAAGTCGACCACATTTGTGCCAAGGTTACATCCGGTATCCTTGCATTACGCAACCTTGCAAAATTGTTCAAAAGACGTGCTTTTAATGGCCTACTTTGGCATAATCTACCCCCATTTTTCTTATGGAATACGGCTCTGGGGTAGTTGTGCTAAATCGAGGCAAGAGAGAGTTTTTCGACTGCAAAAAAAGCAGTAAGAATAATTTGCAAATTGCACCAAAGAGAGTCTTGTAGGGATGCTTTCAGGGAGCTTGGCTTACTGACAATGCCCTGCCTCTCTGTCCTGGAGGTCTCACTTTACTGCAAGTAGGCTATAAATGCTCACTTGTTCAGGGCGGTCAGAACCACCAGTAATACTAGAGACAAGGACACTTACCGACTCGAAAAACACAGAACTGTGGCGTTTGAGCATTTACCATCACAGGCTGGAGTCAAGTTCTTGAATAAGCTCCCTGAATGCTTCAACCAATCACAAAATCAAAATCATTTTAAGACTCGACTAAAACGCCTTTTGGTGTACTTCGCCTCACTATCTAGGGGACTCAGTGAGAATCGGGGTTATTGGGTGGTGAACTATCAATACGAACAATATATCAATATTTGTTATCGATATTTCACCAATTCACTTTGTCTAGGGGATTCTTTGGGAACCGGGGTTGTTGCGTGGAGAACAATTGATTGTCAACGACTTGACCCAGCTTAAAATTTCCCACATTGGGAATTTAGCCAGCATACACATTTCCTTTCTTTAAAAGCTTGGCAAGATTATTTACAATAATTCATGGATTGACAGAAAATTATTAAGACATGTTTCCAGCCGGCTGCGCGATACCTATCAAACATCAGCAGATCAGTATACCTAAAGAATCAATATACAAAATTTCAGCTCTACTACGAGGTACAGTCAAAAAGTTCCCGGAATGAATTTTTGTAGACATACAGCGCGATCGCCATCGGTAAATTTGTCTTGCAGTAGTTGGTACGACTCCTTGGGAGGGCATATCGATAGTGGTGGTACTGGCTTGCCGTAGTGCAGTATTGGAAAGGGCTTTTCGTGTACCCGCAAGTCTACGTTGTCGGATTTTTGAAAAATGGCATTTCATGAACAGCACACGAACATTGTTCTTGTCTTACATTAAAAATCACTCAGTGAGACTCTTGAGTTGTTAATTCAAGCTTATGGAGAAGAGGCGATGAAGAAATCCCCCAATATTTTCTTTCTCAGCATCACCCAGTGCGCTGTTCATGAAATGCCATTATTCAAAAATCCGACAACGTAGACTTGCAGGTACACGAAAAGCCCATTCCAATGCTGCACTACGGCAAGTCAGCTATGCCACCACTAACGATATGCCTTCCCAAGGAGTCGTACCAAATACTGTAAGACAAATTTACCGCTGGCGATCGCGCTATATTATGTCTACAAATATTCATTCCGGGAACTTTTTGACTGTACCTCATATATGGGAAGTTGCAGAATCTGTAATGATCAGGGCAGTTAGCCAGGGATATAAATTTTATATAGAAGGTATTTTGATAAGTTGTGTTCAATTACAGTTAGAAAAAATATTACCATTAATATAACTTAGTCCAGGAAATATTGTGCTAAATATCATTACATCCTAGCTATCTATCTATATACAGGGTGTCCAAATTAAGTGTGCCCCCATTGGTATTTCAGAAACTATTGGATTTAGAGAAAACTTTAAATGAAAGACTTCACCTACTTTTTTAAGACATTTAAAAATGTGAATTCTATTTTCTCCTAAATGGCCGCCATTTTCCAATATGGCGCACAACTTTGATTTTTCTTAAGGAACACCCTGTATTTTATGACGTATTTGGATTCTACGCTTAATTTTAAGAACTTTTTACTCTTTGACATTTTTTCCTAAACGCAATGGTTAAGGAGATATAAGCTGTTAAAGTTTGATTTTTCCCCATAAGAATTGCATAGCGTTACTGTCGGTTCTCGGTATATCGATACTGATAGGGTTAATTAAAACATAACAGAGAGCAAAAGTGCTTTAAAATGTGATTTTAGTTTAGGTTCAATCATGGAAATAGTTTTGTACTCCATAAGGATTGCATGGGATGGCACAGTTAAAATGGACACAATGCATTTCAAATGGGGAAAAATCAAACTTTAACAGCTTATATCTCCTTAACCATTGCATTTAGGAAAAAATGTCAAAGAGTAAGAAGTTCTTAAAATTAAGCGTAAAATCCAAATACACCATAAAATACAGGGTGTTCCATAAGAAAAATCAAAGTTGTCCGCCATATTGGAAAATGGCGGCCACTTATAGAATTCATATTTTTAAATGTTTTAAAAAAGTAGGTGAAGTCCCCCGTATAAAGTTTTCTCTAAATCCAATAGTTTCTGAAATACCAATGGTGGCACACTTAAGTTGGACCGTTGGACACCCTGTATATAATTACGTAAGGGAAATTTTTGCCCCGAAATTGTGGGCAATTGGTATGTTGCAGGATGATGGGAGAGGGCTCAAATTAAAGGTTTTGATGCCAGGGAATCGGGGAAAATACTGAAATTTCTTTACTTTAACTGGAAAACCAAAGATAACATAAAATATCTGCCATTTAAAAAGCATAAAGATTGAAAAACATCTGCTTTGTTTATATTAAAACATGTGGTGCTTTTGCTTGATTTAAAACCCTTTGCTAGATATTAATATACGGTTGATCTAAAAGGCTGTTTACAATTAAGGTATGGTATTTGTACTATAGTAAAGATGGAGTACACAATTTAAATTTTCTCTGGTATGATTAAGGGGCTTTTAGTCCTTTCAAGAATGCTTCAAGCCACTAGTTTCAATATAAATGCCAAATTTCATGAAAAACCTCACAGTGAGTAATGTTATTTTGGTGAAGTTAGGGCTCTCAGCCTGAGTTGTAAAATCAAGTTAGGATAGCGGAATCAGCTGGCTTAGGTGGTGGTTAAAACTGCTGAAGAGCACTCTTAAAACATTAAACAAAATATGAATTTTCAAAGCTAATGGCTCCTTCACATAGTAGGGAGCTCATTGTATACTCTATCTGAAGAAGGAGCCAGTGGCTTTGAAAATTCATATTCTTAGCGAATTTCCCCTATAGGGAAGAAGCTATTACCATAGGTCTCATGGTAAGACCTAAGCCCGAGACCATGATAACTTTTCGTTTTGGGGCCACCAGAAGCAAAAAACACCATTCGTTTGAATTTTTATATATATATGTATCTATATATATATCTCTATATATATCTATATATATATATCTATATATCTATACACAATATAGATATTACAATTTTCACAATGAAGGGCTACTTTTATTATTAAAAATATAAAGATAAACTGAGTACCCTTTTTAAAATATTAAAAAAAATATTTTAAAAATATTTTAAAAAGGGTACTCAGTTTATCTTTATATTTTTAATATATATATATATGTCTGTTAGCACGATAGCGGCCGTAAAAATGGTCCAATCTTAATGAAAATTGGTACAGACGTGTAAAGCGGTAATCACTCGGACGAGTTTGTGAATCAGCCCGATCGGATCACCGGAAGGGGGGGTAAAGGGGGTTAAACCCCCCCAAAAATGGGTTTTTTGAGTTTTTTACATAGAAAAATAAAATTTAACGAATTTTTGTTGGCACCATTGAATTCAGCTCAAAAAAACAAACAATTTAGTATTTTCAATTACTGCTCTATGTCCATTAGTTACCGAGATATTGAAAGTGGTAAACACAGTACGTTGTCCCAATGTTAACCTTATGGGAAATAAGTAAAATTCTACATCTCTGTTATTTTTCAAAATATCTTGATAAAACGTGGTAAATAGCTTCTTCTAGTTCAGATCTACTAAATATTGAATTAAAACCACCCAGTTTTAATATACCTGTAGCAGCAAACCTGCATACTCATTCCCCATGTTATTCTTATGGAGCTTATCAAAACATGTCAAATCTCGCTATGTTGGATTGAAATATGTTGTTTTGCATTTGAAATTCGCTGAGTATGCAGGTCTGCTGCAACAGGGTTTTATTTTGTTTTATGTTTTTGTGTGTCCTATGCTTCAGCAGTTAACCACCAGGTAAGCGTGCTGATTCCCCTCCTACCCTGACTCATAGTGAGTAACATGTTTTAAGAATGTAATGAAATAGAGAATTTTAAGATGAGCCCAACTGTTCCTTAACTAAAAACTTAATGAGCTATACCCAAACACACCCTCCAAGCATAATTTAGGATATATTGTGTAACCTTTGAATGTTATCATAATTATCTTCCTAAAATAAATACCAGTTTTTGCTTAAAAAACAATCTCAATTAAGTTCTTTCTCTGTCATAACATGATGTATAGTAGTCATAATACGTTCCTCAGGCTCGGTTGGTTTTGCTTTCACATTGCAAGAATGCTGTTCACATCACAGTGGAGGGGTGCAGTGGAGGGAGGGGGTTTATGGCCCTATTTACAGGAGGTCCCAGAATACCTCAGTCTGCAATCTGCTCGGAGGGCATTCGCTTTTCACATTCCACTTGGGTCAGTTTGCTACTGTCTGCCTTAGAGTTCTTTTTAACATCTACAGTACATGAAACTTTTGTGACAATAAGTTTGAGAGACTGAAAGTGAACTGATGTTTACAGAATCAATATTCATGATTGAATAGAATTGAAAAGTTTGTTTTATTTTTTCTTTTGGACTAAAACAATGTTGCATATCTGTACAATAAGTGGATACAGTTCATAGCCAAATGAAAAGAAATAACTCGCTACCATTTGACAAAAACAAAATAATTACTGTATTTAAAAACCAAGTGAACATTTTTTCTTATGATTCATGCAGACTATGGAATACAATTCCCATGCAAAATAAAAGAATATTTTATGATTTGAGGATCCACCCGTGAGTGGATTATTTAACATCCTTAAATTATACTTGGATTTTTATTTTTACCTTGGTATCTAAACAGTTTCTGTGGTGAAAACTTTTTCTGTACTATAGCGCATCTAAAAAACATACTTTGCAAAAATTTGACCAAACTATATATTAGTTGATGCTAGGTTCATCACATTATGGCTTTTAGAGGCTACATAGTATTTTAAAATATTTATAACAAAGGAAAATTCAAGGATAACTTATGTATTTGTCAAGGGTTCACCAATTTATTACTATCATAGCTAATAAAGCGAAAATGTACGCTTAAATTTGTACAGAGTTCAGTTAAACAATTAATCTGGTTTATTTAACGGCAAAGCCTACTATTAAATCAGCTAAAATGCAAAACACGACTCAATGACAAAAGACATACAGACAGTGTAATTTGCGCTCAGAGAAAATGATGTTGGAAGAGGTTTTAATGCATGGGATTTAGGACTTAGGCCAAGTTGCTGGGACTTAGGCCAAGTTATAAACAGAATGGCGGGTTGGATGCCAACTGAGTGATATTTGGACACGGCTCTCACTGTTTGTGACTAGACGCTGCAGAAACAAACGCTTTCCGTTGTAAAGACAGAGTCGAATATCTTGGCCCGATTTGTCCTTAAGACTAATGTTATTTTTAGCATTGGGTTTATTGACGGATTTGGCCATGTAATTTAACTTGGACTTTACTGTCTTACATTCAGTAGTCTCGTAGACCTCAGATTATATGAACTCAGGCATACTTGTCCTGTTTATGTAATTTTAGTTAATAGAATAATTTATTGAACATTATGGTATGAATGAGCATCTTACTGCAGCGAACGGTCCCTTCTAAAATTCAGCCGCAAATACAATACATGCAAAGATTTGTCACAATACAAAACTATAACTGTAAAATGTTGTTTTATGTTATAATTTAAACACAGTATAAAATGTTAAAATAAAAAAGGTAAAATTGTAAATGAAATTATATTGTCTCTAACACGGTGTGTGTCTTGCTAACCATTAATTAATTTTTTAAAATAAAAAACAGTAAATTGCATGCAATTAACTAAATTTGTTTTTATTTTCCATGCTTTAAAACTGCATATTATTTTGTCTCTTGTCAGAAAGTAAGTGTTTATTTTTGTGTCGCAACAACCTATTATAAAAACAATACCACTATGTTATTGCGGTTTAAGTAAATTAAATTTATTTTTTCATAGTATACACATTTACAGACAAATAAATCAAATTAAATCAAACGACAGACGCCTGCGATTTCGGCTCTTCTAGCCCGCCGTGCAGCCTTGTGACACATTTTGCATTGGCAATATCGCAGGCACTTCCCGTTGGATTTTCCTTCCTGCAACTCTTATAAACAAAGAAATCACGCTATTATTTTCGACAATATTTGAATTTGAGATAGTGGAAACACATTCGTTAGTGCTTTCGAAATAAAAAAAGTAGTTTTCTGCAACTATTAGTCCAATTTTGGTGAAATTGGCATGGAAGTATAAACCCAAATATAGCCAAGCTTCCAGATTCAAGATTCAACACTTAAATCTATGCGCAAAATCCAAAAATCCAAAATTTAAGAGGTTTTAATTTTAAAATTATCGGTAAAACATTCAAATACGGGTTGTATTAATTATGGTATTATATTACCATATTTAACCATATTATATTTAACCATATTTATATTTATTTAATTTATTTATTTTATTTATATTTTATATTTATTTTATATTTATTTTATTTTTTATTATATTTATTTTATATTATATTTATATTTTATTTATTATTTATATTTGTTATTTATTTTAACCATTTATATTTAACCATATTATTAATATGGTTAAATTATCCAAGGGCAATCTTGAATATCCCACTGTTTTAGAAAAAAATACGTACAATGTAAGCGCAATACATGTGTATGGTTGGTATTTTATAAAATTCTACATGAACAGACAATAGGCCTGCGGTTATAAAAAAGTAGGATAGGATTTTTGTTCGGATAAACACTGACATTTACCAAAATTTAAGAAGATTAGTGTATTTTGAGCTCATGGTATTTTAAAAAGAGATTATTCCGTAAATAATTAAGTCATCCTAAAAATAATAATTGATAGTAATAAATTACAAAACTCAAGTAGCACCGCATCGTAAAGCAGGAAACAGCTTCGCAGCTGTTCAACTTCAACTTCAGTGTTAATTTTATCGCAGCGCATAACTAGAGTATCTGCACAAACACAAGAACTTCACCGGAAGTGGCCGGAATTATACCGGAAGTCGGCGGAAGCGGAGTTATCGTAGGTGCCAGCTGCAACGCGCTCTCATAAAGTCCACAGCATAAACATCTCCCTCCGTATGATCTCGCTCTCCCCCCCCCCTCTCTCACCCGCCCCTCTTGTTCTCTCTTGCAGTGTTGCCACTTTTGGGGTCTGTCCACATTTCACAGGGTGTTTACAAAAAACCCTTCAGGTCTTAGGTATGTGGGTAATTACATCAAAACTAAGAAAAAAGTTCCTATAGACATGGGTCCTAAAATGCTCGGTTATCCATCTGTCGGTCTAAATGTGTTTTTAACATGATTTTGAATACCTTTGGAACTACTAAAGACATAAAGTTCAAACTTGGTAAGTATATGCTGACTGATAGGAGCTATTTTGGTGCGGAGTATCAAGTTTCTACTTTGTATACCATTTTAAAATGGCAACCATTATTATAGTTTAAAACTTAATATCTTAAAAACCGTAAATTTTACGAGAATTTCTCAAGAGACAAAAAAGTTGCACAAATGTATTTCCAACTAAACCATATAGGAATTATTAAGATCGAACAGATTAAAGGAGTAATTGAAATTTTTCCAACAGAATACAAGCTTGTTTTAAGGCAGTTACAGCAAAGTTGCTTGAATTCTGTTAGAAAAATTGCAATAACTCCGTTAGTTGTAGTTAGATCGTAATAATCTTTGTATAATTTTGTAGGAAATAAAATTGCGCAAAGTTTTTGTCTCTTGTACAAGTTCCGTAAAACTTAAGTTTTTAAGAAATTAAGATTTAAATTATAAAAATGGCTGCCATTTTGAAATGGTACAAAGTGGAAACTCGATACTGTACACCGAAATAGGTCCTATTTATACGTACCAAGTTTAAATTTTTATGTCTTCAGTAGTTCCAAAGTGAAGCAAAATCATGTTAAAACACATACAGACAGACACACGAATAATCGAGAATATTAGGACCCATGTTCTTCAGAACTTTTTTCGGATCTTTTCCGTTATGTGTCAGCAATTTTAAAATATTTTATATTAGTTTACATTGACGCAAAACAGAGCGGAATTCACTTTATAATGGTCAGATTAATTTTTTAGTAGTTAGGTTAGGTTAGTTTTTAGCAGTAGTTTTTTTAGTGGTTAGGTTAGGTTAAACTAACCTAACCTGTATATTTTAGGTTAGGTTAACCTAACCTAACCTAAAGCTCCGGTTCCCACACACAAGCGGTAGAAACATGACTGGGAAATTAAATTTCATATCCTATTTGTACATTGACACTACTGTATAAAATTTACTGTTTTGTTGCTTGAATTTAGTTTTAACTTGAAGGTGAATTTGGATATTTTTTTAGTGAAAAGACATCAATTGCCGAGGCTACCCCTGTATATGTTGGTTTTTATGAATTCACGAAAAGTGACACCCAAAAGAAAATTCCCCCAAGAAAAAAGTAAAATTTTCTAAAACCTTTGTTAATAGTTTTTTTACTGTGTATCCTTTTTCAGGCAAAAAGAGAATTGTCTATGAAAGTCTTTTTAAGGGATTTGTTGAGATAATTATTAAATATTAAATCTAGAAAAGTTTTGCTTATAGTAGTAGCAACACTTCTCTCCCGTTTTTCCGTCCCTACCACAAATAACCTAGCCACAATTTCATTACAAAAGTTGCTGCGCCGCACTTTATTAAATCACGTCGGGCAACGCGGAGTTATTCAAAACAAAATGCATTCGATTTTCAATTTACTCAGAGAAAACGTTCGAGTTGATTAAAAAAGTCAAAGTTTAAAACTTGCGGGGTGCCTTGTTTCCGATATTAACAACGAAAACGTTCAGTATATTAAATTTGTTCCTGAGTTTCAGAAGGAATTTTTGTGGCTATAAAGTTTTTTTAATATTTTAATATTGTAGTGACCAACTTAAACATTTTAATTTTTATCTTATTTATTTAAGAATATTTTTATTGATAAATAAAAACTACTTTTTTTATTAATGTAATATTTATGCAGACCCTCATCTTGGTTGTCCTTGTATGTGACGATGCACGTAACGATCTGTGATCCGAATTCCTTTATTTTTTCGTTGTGCCACGAGATTAAGTGCTTCCCTTTATAGTGAAAACCTCTTGAAACAGATGAGCCACAGCAAAAAATATGCATTAGATTTTTATTGTATAAAGTATTAGCTCTGATATGCAAACAGTAGGCTTACTGTGTGAATAAATTAGACTTATTTACAGAATTTTATTGTGTTGACAACATTTTTGGAGGATATATTTGTAACTAAATTGAAAATTTCGTTACGATTTTTTTTAGTTGACATCTTGAAAAGCAAAACTTTAAGGTTCATTGCATCCAAGCCAGGCACGGAAAACGAATTAAAGATATTGAGCGCCTTCCTGTTATCTACTGCAAAATAGGTACTGTTATCTTATTGCTTCTCAACACGTGAAGGCGCTAATTTCATTCAAATTCTGCGGTAAACAAATCATACGATTTTGATTCAAGGAATATGGATTTAAGGAATATGGTTCCTTCCTCTTAAAAGAAAACATCCACTTTAATCATAACATGGTGTACACACAATTACAGAATAATAACAAGGATAGTATCGAAACAAAAATACCAATGAGATTAAATAATTGCCATTTTTAATTGATTTGATAGCCTTGACATCTGTTAAATATATTTATTGAAGGTAACTAACCTCCTGAGATGTCAAAAATTGTTCTCATTACTGCGAGACGCGTTTCGCATCTTGACAATGCATCATCGATCGCTGAAAACCTATACTATACTTCACACATTAGACGTGTTGTCACAGTTCACACGATGGAACACAACCTCAACATTTAAAACAGTTATTAGACGCACACGGACACTTATTACATTAACACTAAAACGATAAAAAACTATAAAAACTTTTACTGCCGGCGCGGGTAAAGGACATATTCTCACGACTTCCGTAGGCCTACTAGAGTATCTACTACTACTAAGTTATCGTACTATCATATCTACTAGTAGTAGGAGTATCGTACTATCGTATCTACTAGAGTAGGCCTACGGAAGTCGTGAGAATATGTCCTTAACCCGCGCCGGCAGTAAAAGTTTTTATAGTTTTTATCGTTTTAGTGTTAATGTAATAAGTGTCCGTGTGCGTCTAATAACTGTTTTAAATGTTGAGATTGTGTTCCATCGTATGAACTGTGACAACACGTCTAATGTGTGAAGTATAGTACAGGTTTTCAGCGACCGATGATGCATTGTCAAGATGCGAAACGCGTCTCGCAATAATGAGAACAATTTTTGACATCTCAGGCAGGTTAGTTACCTTCAATAAATATAAATAATTCCCAAAAGTCAGATATTTTGGTGGGATATTTTTGGTCGAATACACAAGAGGTGGGTTTCCAGACGGATGTCGTAGGCTCTAAGAACACATACGTAAACCAGTTCATTTTTTAGCATCTAAGGCTAAAAATCAACGTCCTAACTAAACTCCTGTAAGTGTCTGATCGTATAGGATGCGTCATATAACATGGCCAGTCCGTCCAAAACAATAAATAAGGCCTGGGCCATGTAATTCAACTCAGACTATATTTACACTTAGGAGATAAAGAACCTGCTGTCGAAAACTGTCATTCATCGAGGCCAAAAATATGGCAGGCCTACCACGCGATATTTGTTGTAGGCTACCTCCAGCACAGAAGACTGTAGAAAATGTACGGAATACTACGATAATCACTGTATCCCCAGCGGCAGGGCGGTGTGTTATTAGACTATTGGCCAAATATCTATAAGCGTGTAAGCGTAAGCTATAGTTCCTAGGGTAGCTCTGTGCCCCTCAAGATAATTACCGTATCCCCAACATCTCCATTATTTTACGGCACGATAATCACCGTATCCTCACTGTTTCGGCGTGCACCAGTAGCCTATTGATAATAAAACTGAAGAGTCTAGGCACTAGGCACAACTAGGCAGCTCCGCGCCGCTCAAGATAACTTTAGAATCCCCAACAACTAAATTATGGTACAGCAAAATAATTACCGTATCCCGCCGCTGCGGCTGCCAGTGCATCTTTAGGGATATTGTCCCAAAAACTAAAAACATCGTGTAGGTGTTGGCTATATAATTCCTGGTGTACCCCCCGCATGAACCCCCCGAGCCGCTCAAGATAATTATCGTATTGGTATCGCCAACATCTAAATCATGGTATGACACGATAATCACCCCTCGCCACCGCTGGGGAGATGACTTTGCGTCAGTGTGAGTTTTGGCCGTAAAACTAAGTTTACAACTGTGGAGGCCTAGGCTACAGTTCCTGGTGCAGTTCTGCAATTACCGGATCCGTAACATCTACATTACGGTACGGCACGATAATCGCCGTACCGCCGCTGCTGGGATACGTGTTGTAAGACCATAACACCACAAGCGTGTAGATGTATGCTATGGTTCCTGCTAGGGGTGTGCGAATAGTGATTTTTTGGATCGAATCGAATCGAATCGAATAGTTTATAACTATTCCGAATATCGAATATTTTCGAAGCGAATATTTACATTAAAGGTTATTCGTTCAGATGAGATCACATTTTAAATCGCAGCATGTAAGTATAAATACCCTATCGCAGCAAACCTGCATACCCTGCAAATTTCCAAGCAATGTTTAGCAGCTATTCAATAATTAATACAATGTGATCAAAACAAAGTGTTATTTCATTGTGTTCAAAGATTGTTGTGATATAATGTTTCTTATATAAGTCAAATATCAATTACTAAAGTATGCAAAGGAAGAACTAATCAATTGTTAAGAATTTAGAAATTTATTGATTTCCCTTAAGCTTAGGTAATATTCAATTGAATAAGCTTATTAGACCTATAGCAGTTTCAGGATTAGGCTACTTAAAAATTCCTTTTTCACTGCAACCTACATTTTTCACTTTAAGGACTCTTTATCCCTTTGTTCTTTTCCTTTTGATGAATCAATAAATTATTTGATCAGGGATTAGGCTTAAGCGATTATAGACCAAAGAATTACACATAAAACTTGGTTAACCAATTACTTCATATTTGAAGAAAGCCTTACAATTTTATTTGTGCATTAACGCCTGACAACAAGGATTGATTCTCCTAAAGTAATGCCATAAAATAATAATAAGTCAGAGCAGTAAACTTATCCTAAATTTCAAGATGATTTTACGAATGTTGTAGATGTTGTAGGCTTGGCCATTAAATTACAACAAAGTTTATTTATTTGTTTTACATAATAAACGGCTCTCATTAGTTATTATCATAGGCGTAACTTGTTAAACCAGCATTTTACTGTTATCTAAAAATATCCATTTTAATCACAAACACGCTCTACTTGATTCGTCAGATTAATATTTCAACAAAATAAAATCCATCTCGAGTTATTAACTAACAACTATTAAGTTTTAAAGCAGACGACGGGGACAAAGACAACGACATTCGAACACGAAATGAGATAAAAGACGAACAACGAACAGGTACCCCAACTCTTTGCTAGCCCAAAATTATTGTAAGTTGTTTATTTCATCGTATCAAAATTGGAAGCGATGGTAATCCCGGATCCCGCTTAAGGTATTTACGGCCTGAAATAGTCGTACGAAACACCAACACAACTATTTATGGGGTATTTATGGATCATTTCGTTTTGGCAATTGACGACGACTCGGGATACTGTCTGTCATTGGTGAACTCTCTGATTGGTCTTGATTGCAATTTTCTTTTACCAACTGATGTTTCGTTGGTATCGGATACTGGCAACATACTGGTCGAGACAGTGTCAAAACTAATAAAGGATGGACTGGGACTATTATTTGTAAAATGATTTAATGCTGTGATACGAGAATGAGAATTTATCTTACGAAAAAATTCGTTGTAGCGTCGGGTACTGCGCAGTACTAACTCTGATCGTATTCAACGATCTCGATTCGTAGTGAGTCGCAATATCAGCAACCGAAATACATCGCTTGATGCATACTTCTTTAATCGCATCGTGTTGACATTGTACATCTGTCATCTGCCCACATAAGGACGTAACTGTTTCTGATGTTATAAAAATGGATTCGTAAAGCTGTTTGCAACTACAAAAAACGTACTTTTGTTTTGAAAATGGGTATGTTTTCACCTACTTTTGATTTTATGTCGGTCATTTAAATATTCGGTTCGGTCATCGAACTTTTTATTGAAATCTCGAATCGAATCGAATATCACGATATTCGATTCGAAAAAGTTCGAAGTTCGAATATTCGCACACCCCTAGTTCCTGTATAGGTCCGCGCCGTTCAAGATAATTATCGTATATCCAACATCTAAATTATGGTACAACACGATAATCGCCGTATCTTCAGTGGCAGTCCGATGCGTCAATGCAAGAACTGATCATAAAACTACGAGTGTGTTGGCCATAGTTTCCAGTGAAGCTCCGCGCCAATCGAGCGCCAAGATAATTATCGTATCCCAAACACCCAACATCTAAATTTTGGTACGATAATCACTCTCTCACCGCCGTTAGGAAGAGGCCTGTTCGTCAGTGTGAGTGTTGGCCGTAAAACTACAAGCGTGGAGGCGTAGCTACAGTTTCTGATGTAGTTCTGCAATTATCGTATCCGTAAAATCGAAATTATGGTATGGCCCGATAATTGCCGTACCGCCGCTGCTAAGTCGCCTGAGCGTAGGTATTAACACGTATTGACTATAAAACTACAAGCGTGGAGACGAGTATGATTTAGTTCCCTATAATAGGTCCGCGCTGCTCAACACAATTATCGTATCCTCAACACCTAAATTATGGCACGCACGATATTCACCTCTCGCTGTTGCTAGAAGATGCCTATGCGCCAGTGTTAGTGTTGGCCGTAAAACTAAAAGCGTGGAGGCGTAGGCTGCGGTTCCCTGTTGTATAGTTCGGTAATTATCGTATCCGTAACATCTAAATTATGGTACGACACGATCATCACCGTACCCCGTCGTTGCAGAGATGCCTGTGAGTAGATATTAACAGGTATTGACTATAAAACTACAGGCGTGTAGACGAATGCTATAGTTTCTGTATAGCTCCGCGCCGCTCAACACAATTATCGTATCCGTAACATTTAAATTATGGTACGATACGATATTTGCCGTACCGCCGCTGCTGAGATGCCTGAGAGTAGATATTAACACACATTGACTATAAAACTACAGGCGTGTAGACGAATGCTATAGTTTCTGTATAGCTCCGCGCCATCCAACACAATTATCGTATCCTAAACATCTAAATTATGGTATGGCCCGATAATTGCCTTACCGCCGCTGCTGAGATGCCTGAGGCCTTGTTTGCACGACGACCAGACAGTAGGACAGTAGAAAAAAATTCTTTTGTTCTATTTTGTTTAAAGGTGTTACTGTCCACTGTACTGGGCGTCGTGCAAACAGGCCCTGAGAATAGATATTAACACGCACTGACCATAAAACTACATGCGTGTAGACGAATGCTATAGTTCTTGTTTAGCTCCGCGCCGCTCAACACAATTATCGTATCCTCAACACCTAAATTATGGCACGCACGATATTCACCTCTCGCTGTTGCTCGAAGATGCCTATGCGCCAGTGTTAGTGTTCGCCGTAAAACTAAAAGCGTGGAGGCGTAGGCTACGGTTCCCTGTTGTATATTTCGGTAATTTTCGTATCCGTAACATCTAAATTATGGTACGACACGATCATCACCGTACCTCGTCGTTGCAGAGATGCCTGTGAGTAGATATTAACAGGTATTGACTATAAAACTACAGGCGTGTAGACGAATGCTATAGTTTCTGTATAGCTCCACGCCGCTCAACACAATTATCGTATCCTAAACATCTAAATTATGGTATGGCCCGATAATTGCCGTACCGCCGCTGCTGAGATGCCTGAGAATAGATATTAACACGCATTGACTGTAAAACTACAGGCGTGTAGACGAACGCTATAGTTTCTGTACAGCTCCGCGCCGCCAATCACAATTATTGTATCCTCAACACCTAAATTATGGCACGCACGATAATCATCGTAGCCGTCGCAGAGACGCCAGTGCGCCAGTGTGAGTGTTGGCTCCGCGCCCGCGTCGCTTCGCACGTGTTGCCCGCCAAAATAGAACCCGCCGCGATGGGACGTCTGCTATTTTTGTGTCCGTAATGCCCTGCATGCCCATAGACGGTGTTGCATTACCTCACCGGCGCCATCTTGGAATTTTGAGGTTAGCGAAGTTTTTTGAATTATTTTATTTTGATTTTAGAGTGGAAGTTGTGGTTTTGTTTTCTACATTGACATTGTTGTTGGGTGGAGTAGGATTTTGTTTTGTGATGTTATGGTTTCACTTATTTTTATTGGTTTTATTATTTAGAATTTCTCATAGTGTGGAGGTTTAATTTTTAAAATACAGCGTAATCAGTTCGTAAAGTAAATAAGTTTTGTACACCTGTCTTATTTGGTTGTTGTGATTATCATGCTTTATCCGGTTTTTCTGCAGTGTAGTTTTGTGTTTTCGTCTTAAGGTTTCATAAAAATATTTACGTTTTTGAGTTTTTTTTAACGTTTTTATTTGAATGCTATGTTTAAAGCATGTTATTAGAAAACAACTATGAGATGATTTGAGGGAAAGTTTACTCACATAAATTGTCAAGTATTATATTATAGATAACTGTTACCTTATTTAGCTAAACATAATAGTTGAAATTAAGTTCTACAATGCTATATCTTATACATTGCTTTGTAAGCACCTCCATCCAAACTTTTATCTAAAGCCAGTTTCAATTTTTTTTAGGTCATGCTATGAGAAACAGGCGGTTGAGATGCTAGACTAGTTTGTTTTGAATGAATTGAACAAAAATAAGTCTTTTCATGAAACTCATATAATAATAGCTTTCTCGTTGTAGTTAAATAAAGGCTCACAAAATTATTATTTATTAAGTTTTTTATTACAAAAATATAATGATTTTTGATTGGAACCCAAATCCCAATGCATTTGGTAAAGTCTGCAACAAAATGAGTCATTATTTTATCACAGTTCGTTATCTAACTTGTTATCTCTGAGGTCAAATCTAATATTCTTCATTCTGATTGATTAGGAATGTGTTAACCGCCTTCCTTTATAGATATGAATAGAGAAGTTTATGAAGCCACAAATCTGATAAACCTCTATGGAAACCATTCATTAAATAGATTCATTCACTTTTTGGGCCGACTAAAAAATAGAGCTCTTATTAACGACGCACCAGTAAATTAAACTATATTGTTTTTATTGTTTCAAAATGAAATTTGGCTAACATTTTGAGTGTGATGGATAAACTACCAAAGAGACTTTTAATGTACATCGACTTTTGTTGAATTCGTAATAAGCGGCACTTCAAAGAAAATAGAACGCAAAGGGGGATGGAAGTAAGAAAGGGCCATGTGGTACTAACGTTTGACTTGCTAGATAAAAATTGGTTCATTTTGTTTTTCATTTCATCTAAAAGTAAATAACTGAGTAAAATTACATAATTAAAAAACATATGCCTGTATACATTTCAATTTATGTGAAAACAAAGACGGTCAACAGTAAACGAAGTTTAATAGTCTAATAATTACTTTGTAAAAATATAATTATAACGACAAATTAAGTATATATTATCATTTTCATTTCCAATTTTTAAGGTAGTTCATTTTGTTTGGATGAGTATTAAGCCAGGCTGTGTGAGGAATTCCCATTCTCGCATCGCAACAAGAGACAAGTTTGTGATGATAGATAGAAGAAATTTACATAATTACTCCTACTTACATGCAAGATGGCGATTAAGGGGTAAATAAAGGGATATCTCGGTGAAGTGGAGCCTATTAACGAGTGTATGAGTCAGTTTTACTGCAATATCTAGGTTATAAACTTAGGACTCCTTTTTACACAGAACTTCGCCTTCGTGGTTTTACCTCTGCAGAATTTAACCCCCTAAGGGATGTTGGTGCTATGCTAATATATGTACTGAGGGTTAATAAAGCCTTGGATACGTTGAAAGCCGGAAAACATTAGCATATACAACTTAAAAGTTTGGAGTTGTTTTGGTGTTTTTTGTAGCAAAATTCTTAATACCTTATTTATCAAATACCCAAACAGGCCCAATATGACTTTCTGTTTGTGCTTCAATGCATTTCCTGTCGAAAGTTTGTTTTTCAACAAACAAACAATACTTGGCAGCTTGTCTGGCAGCAAGTATTGGCTGCCATCACAAGTAATTTAATATTTAACTACAACTTTAGCTCAAATCTTGATCTGTTTACTTTAAATTAGGCCCAAAACCGTGAACAGGATAAAGTTTGATTGCATATTTATTTTTCTAAGCTCAGAATATCAGGAACTACTGGCGTGGTTGAGTTATTACGCTACAGCATATATGGAAAAGTCAACTTTAAATTGAGGTGTGCGTTGGATGACGAACGAAAGTCACGTTGAGCCTATTAAGGTATTTGATGAAAACCTGAAGTATTTCCTCATAAAATAACAGCAAAAACTAGCTGTCAGTCGTATGTGTGAGTGTGTACAGGATTTTATAGCTGCACACCCTTTTTAAACACTCGGTATTAACAAAATATGTAAATTGTATAGGGTGAATTATTAATATAACATCTTGAAAACATGCACAACTTGATTTATTTGTTAAATATGCAACACACTTATTATAACGGTAACAATTCGACAAAATGGCTTCCGAACTAAAATGTTATTAATACTTTCTGTGAATTCAATGCTTATTTTCGTGTTTTATAGATACAATAATAGGCCTAAACAATAAAATAAGACGATAAGAAAGCTCTGTGCAACCAGCAAGAGGGACATGATGCAGGAGAATCGCCATACACATAGAATTATTTAATTTAATTAAAATTTAGTAAGAGAATTTTTTAGCTATTCAAACTTTTATTCCAGAAATTAAATAAACGGCCGTTCCATCAAGGTATTACTCTCAAAATAATCAATTAATTCACCAACCACCATCCAAACTGCAAGTACCATTGATATCAAACAGAGGTCGGCAATCAAATTAACTAACATCACAGGGAAAGTCTGTGCTAACATTCACGTTGGTTTTTTATTGAAAAGCAAATTGATTGGTGGCCTACAATCAGTGCTGGTAAATGTCTGTAAAATATCAAAATTAAAAACATATCAGACCAGTTAACCGAATTGAACTATCGAAATTTTGGGTTATCGGAATAGGGGGAGAAAATAAAATAATCAGGTTGAGTAGGCTTCAGTTATTTTCTATCTGATCTCTATATTACGATCAGAATAGAATGTTAACTTTCAAAGGATATCTTCCTTGAAACAATTAATCGATCTTTTGCTTGTATATAGCTCATTTTAAAGTTTATTTTTCATCTTAATTTTAACATTACAAACTTTTTAAGTATATTTTAAAATTGATACGGTAGACATACAGTAATGTAATATAATTTAATGTTTATTCCTTGGATTGCCAATTAACATTTTCCCCCCCTTAGAATTGAGCTTACTATTTTAGATAACTACCTGAGAAAGATGATAATAATAAAAATCACTTACGTTAGGAGATAAGCAGGTGTAGAAAATTCACATAGGTCTTTCACCTTCCATAAACATTACAGATAAATCTAGATCTGCAAATGTATATCTGTACTAGATATGGCTTTTGTATAGAAACCAACTGACAATATCAAAGCTGTGTTACAATTGTATAATGAAGATTAAAACTTACCAAATTTGGTGGTAGACCTACAGCCATAAGATGTCAAATACTTTTGTTACTAGAGACCGGTTTCATTTCTATGACGAAACATCTTCAGCCATGTTAGTCATAATTAATCATCCATAATATTAAAACTGGAGCACACTTCCATGATTGTCGGGGAAGGTCGGCAGGTATCGGACACCTTAGCTTTTTTTTGACTACTCGGTTTAAGGATTACGATAAGTAACTACCTAATGCGTCAAATAATACTTCAGTATTTCATGTGCAATTGGTTTAAATTATTTATAATAATGACAATAACAACATACTATTTTTTGAAAAAGTTTACCTGTTTACAAAATGCGACTTCCAATTTTTGGAGGGTGGTATCGGACAGACCTAAAAATAGTACTAAATTTAGGTTTGGTGGATATTAAATCATACAATTGAATAAATTTATAATGTATTTATTTCCTAAATGATCTTTCTCCGATGATTTCTTTATTTCCTAAACGATTGCTCCTCGGCACACCAAACCTCTCACTAGCAGTCCGTATTATTATTTCCTTAGACAAAACCTAGTCTATTGCCAATTTAATGGACATTACATCATAATTCCCTCTTATTTTCCCCATGTTCCCTAAAAAAACAAAGAATCCAAAAAAATCCGCGCATTTAAGTGGTCATTACATTGTCCGATACCACCCGATTGCAGCTTGTCCGATACCAGCCGCCAGACAACACAGTTTATAGTGGCTGTCAAGCCGCAGTCCACAATACGACTAGACCTAAACGTCGTTTTTACTTAGTATAAAGTATACTAAGTATTTTAAACTCAACTATGACCAATATCATTTACTTCAATCGATGCAGCAGCTTGGGAAAACTATATCCGTGCACGTGTCCCAAGTCAAAAAAACAAAAAACTCTAACCACAACAAAAGCCGTTTACAGTAACTGTCCAATATGGCGATGGGCCGACTTGCTCATTTAGGTGGTTGTACTGACGGCTTGACAGCTGCTGCCCCTAGCGTAATTTTCCTGAAACTGGTTCTGTCCGATACCGGCCGCTGTCCGATATCAGACGACTTTCCCCTACGTCAAAAAACTTTTTTACTATCTCTAAACACACAAGCGAACACATATATTTACAATTTCCCACGACGTTACCAGTCTATGTGCGCACATGTTTAACCTAAAACTGTCCATACAGTATAGATCCTGTAGATATACTCTACAGGAGGACATTTGGTAAGTTTTTAATTTTGTAATACAAGGTGTCAAGGCTTCAGCAATCTATTGCATAATGAAGGTTTAATTGCAGCCCTTATGCATATATATATCGCAGTTACTACTTTTTACGTCATACGTAAAAACAAAAATACAATCAGCTTTCCATTTAATTAATGGGTGTAAAAGAAGAAAATCATTAAACATATGAGGAAATTTAAGAGACGAATTAACTTACCAGAATGTAAAACAAAAAGATTAAAGACACATTTATACAGCTACTCGGATGAAAAGTAAACAATTGCCTATTACAACAATCGGCCCGACGATAGAAGAGGCTGTGGCACGCCCGAGATGACGTCGTTACAGCTTCCGGTATTATATCGGCTCACTTCCGCTTCTTCCAGGACTGCCACGGCCACAGAAATAATCTTGGAACGTTCCCTACGTCTGTACTATATGACATGTGTGAGTTGTGTGACAACTTGGATCGAGTGTAACGTAAATTTAGCTTAGGGTGCTTGGAAAGCTTTTAGTTTGAAACTAAGCGTGAAGTTTTACCTCTCAAGTTGTGTTACTAAACTGATACAGTTAGGAATTCCGAGAAAATTTGGGAAGTATCCTTGGAATTTTCAACGGAAGCTTAAGGCTAAAATTGTTTGAGCCCTATTTATACTGTTGTATGTATATTGTTCTCTTGGAATTTTTTACTTGATCAAGCCGCAAAAGATCAAAAGAGGCACATGAATTTATTTAAAGAAGTCATTTATTTGCCAGAATAAATAACAAAAATACAGTTTGCATTGGCAATGTCATAACGTTTAATTACAAAAACCTTAAACTAAAGGTCGAATAACTAAAAACACTTGTATCAATATACAATGAAACTTAACTCTTGATATTGTAATGTCTACATACTCTTTACTTTTATCTGTCAGCCAAAAATTCTCGGACGCTGTAGTATGCTTTCTCAATTAATTTCGATTTCAGGTTCTTATCACTGGGTTCCAAAACGTACTGTTTTCTTTCGAGGTATTTCTGAAAACTGATTTAACATTTTTCATATCTTATTGTAATATTTCTCAGTTTAAACATGCAATCCAATATAATTATTTCGATATGTTTGTAATACATACATTGGTAAATTAATTGCATTGACACATTAAAATGTCAAACCAGTCATTGATATACATTTTAGTTTTCGTAAAAAATGAACTAATTTCGATCTAAAGATCAACAGAAATAATAAAGTTATACCAAACATAATTTTCATAACGATTTTATTCAGTAACATTTGTTCGATTAATCTCTGGGAAAACAGACCTCCCCGTACAGCTCGTACTTAAATTTACGTCTCCTGAAACAAAGGAAGTAAACCCGAAAAACCGTACCAAGTTTCTCATCACCAAACAGCTCGAACTGGAAAGTACAAACGTAAAAGTAAAATATTTGCTGGGAACCCAGATCCTTTAATCAAACAGACGCGATCGCAGACGGGGCAGATTTGGATATTTTATAGTCGGGAGGTAATTCTACGAAAAGCAGATTCGGCAAGACCCGCCATCTGCTTCTTCTCATATTTAAAATTCGTTCTCTCGACAATATATGCGAGTTAACGTTCGAAGAGTTAGTCGAGTGTATCTTTATCGAATGAAAACGTCTTGAAAATATTCGTTTCTTGTTTCACTCCGCGGTTGGGATATTTATGGAAGAAGTAAGGTGCATAATATATAAAAGATTATATCTTTGCAAGTACGGTTTTATTCGAAATGGAACAGGAATTATGGGTTATAGGTTAGCTGTTGCGAGTTGTCCTTGTAGGTATTAGAATTATTGTGATAGTTTGACTTAAATAAACTAAAGTAAATTTGAAAAATAAACATTATTTAAGAAAACACGTAGGCTTGAAGACCCAAAACCTATTAAAGGCATATTAAAGCACTAAGGTCCATTTAATAAAGTAACACTCTTCGGTTGGTTAGAAAAGGTTAGTTTTTATCCCTCATATGTTTTTAGCGTTTCTCATTAAGTACACATGTCGTGCTGATTGTAAAATGTTTTCTTAAAACTTTTCACTTCATTAACAAATCCTTAACTCCTATCTAAATTCAGTTTATTGTTAACCGTTTATTTTGTAACTGAGCAAGTAATTTTTTCTTTACCATTTTTTTGCTTCTCAATGTTACAAGATCATCCATGAATATATAAATTTTATTTAACACGGTTTTTTTAAAGATAAAGAAAACCATTTTCCCACTAATAATAGAGGATTAAAAGAGACGGTTTCCAACGAATTTAGATGATCCTGATATTGCTGTAATAGCCTTGGTACAAATTTGTTATTACATAACATAAAATCAAGGATAGGACGAAAGTTTAGTCTGCTATAAGGTTATTACTATTATAAGCCACCTACTGAGATTGGATCATTATCTTATGAATATGAATTACTCCCTTTCCTTGCTACAAATGGTCTTATGACCTTATTCCAACTAACTGTTAAAGCTATCAAGAAAGGGATTAGGTAGACCGCTTTGCCAGCCAAAGCGGTCGTCTTTACATATAATATAACCTAGTTTAAAGTGTTTAAAAATTTGTATATTAACTGTTTTCTCCTACGGATATGGGTTTATAGTATATACAATTAGCTAATTTAATTCACTCAAAATTATATTCAGTTTTACATTCATTCTAATTATTTTTCCTTTTGGAATATAGATTTTTTAATTTGCTCATGGATTCCTGCACTAGTGCTATCGTGTTACTTGTTACGCTTAAGATACTACGTAAAAATCCAGCGTAGTCTTACTAAAGCAATTTGACGTAATTTACAATTAATTAAGGCCTCATTCATACTTGTGCGCGCGGACGACGTTCAAGTAACGTTTACTTTCAATCTATTTCAAAATTCCTCCTTTTCAGCTAACTGTTAAAATTAACAGGACGGATTTTTTTTCCTCGAGCTGTAACGTATCTATCGTATTACTTTTTATGGCATAAGATAAATTATTGATCTAGATGGTTAAATAAATAGGTACTCGTACTAACTTCATTACCAATATTTGAGTCCAAGAAATTATTGTAAACTCAACCACTGCGCTATTTCAAATATTATATTTACTAGTATACAATTAAATTAATAATATAAGGTCTCAGCTCAACAATCCTAATATTGCGAATCCAAAATCGATTTCAGACCCGTGGATCCATCATCAGTTGGGATCTAGGTTGACCAAACTTCAAAACAAATATCCACCCGTAGGGTTTCGTTGAATATAAAACAACTGTGACATTAAACACTTTACAAAAACACTGTACGTACATCTGACACATATGTGACATCTGTGTATTGGGCCATTAAACACTTTACAAAAACACTGTACGTACATCTGACACATATGTGACATCTGTGTATTGGGCCATTAAACACTTTACAAAAACACTGTACGTACATCTAACACATATGTGTCAGAATTGTACGTATTTGACCATTGTACGTACAGGGTTTTGTAAAGTGTTTAATGTCACAGTTGTTTTATAGTCAACGAAACCCTACGAGTGGATATATGTTTTGAAGTTTGGTCAACCTAGATCCCAAATGATGATGGACCTTCGGGTCTGAAATCGATTTTGGATTCGCAATATTAGGATTGTTAAGGTGAGACCTTATACTATTAATTTGTATTCCAACTATCCAGATGCTAAGATGATTGATACAATTAAAGTATTCGATAGGCCTATGATGAGATCGGCGCCGTCGCAACTCCACAGAACATCGTTGGAGCTATACTCGAGGGAGAGGGCAACTGGAACTGCGTTAGGCATTTCGTCCAGCCCATTCGGATCTTTTCCGTTATACGTATACTACCATTCCAAATTTACCCTTCTAGCTTGATTTTTCACCGAGCACCATAAACTAGGTCAAATAATAGTTATTAAATATTTTTAAGTGGAAATTCCATGTAAGAATATTTTACCTGCGGTTTTGTTATCTTATCTACCGTTATCTTTGTTTAGACGCGATAAGCCAGTGTCTGACCGTTTAATGGTCCCAGTTGCAGTTGGTAAGGTTAGGTTAGGTTAGGTAAGGTTAGGTTTGGTTATGTTAGGTTAGGGCTAGGTTACCTAACCTAACCTATCCTAGCCTAACTTACCAAAATCAAGCTTGAAAAACAAACCCGAAACAGTGGTATACGTATAACGGAAAAGATCCGGCTATTATTCGGCCGAAAAAGGTCGATAATGACCGGCCTTGGTTATCATCTATCCCCAAACAGGAAATCCCTAGAGGCATAAAACACAAGGCTTGGCCCGAAGTAATGTGTAAAACAGTTCCAGACTAGTGTCCTTGGTGTTCAAGGGGGTGGTTGGTCGGTTGTCCGAGGGGCATTGAACCTACGGAAGGCCGATACTATACTGAGAGGACAACGAGTTTCTAAGTGTGTGTAAAGGCATTCTAACTCCTCTAAAAAGAGTATACAATTAATTATAAACTTAGTTATACTTTTTAGGTACATTAGATACATTACTTGAAATGGCGACCTACCCAGGGAAGTACTTTAAGTCAAGTATGAATGACAGATGAGTGAAGGATGATTGTAGCGCGATATTGTAGTCTTGTAACTGACTAAGGCCGACGTGTTCCTTAGACAGGACTGTTAATTAATTGCCCAACAGCCAATGGCAACTAAGGGACCTACTTTTTAACGTGGGATCCGAACCACAATTTTGCCTGGTTTACAATTTTCCTTTCAGTATTCTGTTAAGATAGTAATTTAGTTTTTAAGATAGATTTTTGGTTTAATGTTACAATTTACGAACTGGTCTAGTTATGAACACAGTTTTATGAACATATTTTTCGATAATGCTGCCGTTAATCCCCACTAGGGAATACCGCGTCCACAAGCCATCGCTCATAACTATCCACAATTTGTGACCTTCAAGTAGTTGGATTACAGGACACGCCACCGTCCCAGTCGGGTAAGGAATGAAGTTGAGATAGTGAAGGATAAATTGTGAAAAGGAAGGATAGCAAATATTTGGCTTTATGTACTCGCCAACGAAATACCGAAAAACAACCTCCTCATAGCTTTTTATGATTAGGGCCTTATCCGACAGAAGGGGAGAGAGAAGATTGTTATAATATTTGAGACATAATACGAAGATTTTAATCCAGAAAATCGTCTCCGTGGGTATTTGCGTGGAACTGAATAATTTTTGCATTGCTTTTAAATTAGTTGTTTACGAAGCTTGTCGTCTTCTCAAGAAGACTTTACCTAAATATTAAATTCTGCTTAACTTAAACAACAACTCATAGTATTTGAATTTTAAAACGTCTGTTATTAAAAATATTCCAAAACTCTTTTCGCAATTCTTTTATCCTCTTCTGAGAAATTGTAGATTTGATGTAGAATCTAATGTAGAATTGATAATTAAGAATGCATCCTTAATTATTTTAACTAGAGATCGTTTGAACCAAAAATCCATCTTAAAAACGAAATCATTAACTTTAAAAAAAGTTGAGAAGAACATTTTATTTAAATTACACAATGAAAGCAAAACGTTTCATCAAGTACACATTCCCGATATGAACACCTGTATCTGAAACTCCTCAATGAAGTTTGATTAGAAACCAATAAAAATAACTGTTTATTGAAATACAGATTAAAAGATGGACGATGGTTTCTTTCCTGGGATATTTTATGATTTTCTTAGAAAAATTTAAGTATTCGAAATTCCAAAATTCACAGCTACTTAATTTTTTCTATTTTGATTGCACAAACGATGTACAAAATAAATCCAAAGTGTATGTGAATAAAACGTGAAGCGCCATCAATTGGTTGATGGAGAGTTTTATATATTTCAGCCCCCCATCCCCCTAATCCCCACGACTTTATTTTACAAAATTCACCGTGCCAGTGGTTGAAATTGTCATAAAGTCGAAGAGTTACGACCCATTTATAGTCCTGCTGCTAGACTTTGATGTTGAATTTAAATATAGTCTTGTATATACGTTTACATTACCATCCCTCGGCCAGTTTTACATGTTATAGTGTTTATTTTGTAGGAAAATAAACCCTTGCACTTGTTGAGATTCAGTAGGTTTATCTAATAATCTTTTAAAAGAAAATTTTTTGCTGATGTTATGAGGAGAGAAATATAACTCGTAATTTCTACCGTTAATTGTCTTCTCCTTGGAAAGAAACTAGTAAAACTAATCGAGTTGCATATTTAACTTGGAAACGTAGTCTTAAATTGAGGTCGGCAAAAAGTTTTGATCTAGGGTCTTGTGTACGTATGTACGCGTATTATAAATGTATAATAAGTTAACACTGTAGGAAAGTATTCGGCGAATTTTTATTCATTTCTTTGAATCAATTTTCACTGTGGAGAATGAAGAAATGGTCACTAATTACAGAAAAGTTAATTACAGAAAAGGAATCCATTTCTCAACCTATAATTTGCTTACCCAAAGTTGCTTCCTAAACATTATTTTTATTTCTTGTCATATTAAAACTTATGGTTAGTTTTGCGGTGTGCTTAATGCACTAATGATTTATAATTTCAAGAGAGGCAAATTATACTATATAATCGAAACAAATTAGGATGATTGCAGATTATTGCACTAAAATAACATGTTTTTAGTTTGACACGATTAGTTCAAACGACTTCTCTTTCCTTAATAAACTTACCGAGGATCATAATATCAATAATCACTTTGAGCAGACGCATTGTTAGATGTTACCCAGTTACATCCTAACTCGTTTAACAGAAATGATAATGTTCGCAGAGTCTGCAGAACTTAACAATAACAGATGCTCGGCGAGAGGCTGGCTTATAATATGAACTAATGCCTCTGCTGGGTATGTGCGCAATCATTTCCAGCTGACGGAGAAAATTCTCTTGGAAATATGGTTTAGTATTTTTAAATCTCAAATTATTTTACTTGCTTCAGTAAAATACTAGGAAATCTTTCTAAGGTTGAAAAGGATTTCGCTGCCTGTTTTCATTTGGTAAAACATTATTAATTTTGTCAAATACAATGTAGACGTTAGGTAATAACAAGACCAGAGGTCTCAAGTTTGACATTAACATAATGGCGGACTTTAAGATAATATGGACAAAACGTTATTACTATTAGTATTATCAACATTTTATAGCAATTTAAACATAAAATAGAATAACTTTCAGTTTCGTATTAAAACTACAGTAAATTTAATTTTTCTAGAATGTTTTAAGAAGAATTGAGGGGTTTTACCAAATCAGGTTTTTAAATTTAATTGCTTTGTAAGTGATATGCAGATAACGACATTATTATTAGTTTTGATATTTTATAACACTTTGCACATGCATAAGAATATATGTTTTCTGCAATATAACAATAATTATTATTTTGCAATTTTTGACGATGGGATGCAAGGGAGCTGGGATAACTAACATGAAACCAAAAAGAATGAAGAGCAATGAAAAAAATATTTCAAAGCGGAAACAAATTCGTTTAACTGCACAATGTAGATGGGGCGCCACCTGACTTTTACAATAGCTCCCCTTATTCATGGGACACCTAGTTATTTATGACCCACCCTGTAACAATGCAAATGAAAAATACCTTTGAGAACCATCCATACTAGAACTATAAATAAAAAAAAGTTAGAAAATGAATAATAAATCAACTTTCTATTGTAATTCTACTTCTTTGTGTTTAATTGTAGTCATTGATTTTTATGGGTTTCGTTATTTAAAAGCCATACAGAACTTATTTGGATCGAAGGAAGCTGGCTTTATGGGAATGGGCAGAAAAAAGAGTAAAACTTCGTCAGTAAATCGTATTTGCAACGTTAAATAGAGGGTACCTATAGTATTAAGACGGAAGTATTTTGAAAATCACCTCTTGTCAATTTGGAATTATAGGTCTAGGACCAGTTAACAATTATTTAGGTATAGATTATTAGATTTAGTTCCATTCTTTTAAAGAATCTAGTATTTACACTTTTTAATATTTGCAAATAATTTAATCATTATATAATTATAACATTACAATGACATTGTTTTTTTACTTCCTTAATCAATATGAATAAAGAAAAGTTGTCTCTGTGTCACGGTTATTAATTTATCTGTAAAAGCAAATCTATAAAATTTCATCCTTGTGTAATTCCTTCCCTCCCGTCCTTTATCTATTTTCACCCTTCAATCTGAATAATATTTCGTTTTTTTTTAAATATTAGGTTTTTCATTCATTAAAAAAATGAAATATTGTCCTTCAAAATCCTCTAAGGAGAATTAAAGTTAGGGTAAGTACGAACGTCTTGCATCTATGATTGGACCATTAATTTATAATCCTAATAAAATTAACCAACTAGTCTCTTTGTCAGCTGTCACTCTAATCCACATTTTACTCTCATTCTATACTCATAATCGCCCTACAAGGCGTCTAGACGGCGTCGACGTCCTACTCTGAAATATGAAATAAGAAGGAAATGTGGACAAGTTTCATAATAAGGTTTATCGACTGAAAAGATAATCACTGATCTAGTTATCCACAGAATTTTAACCACAGCAAGGATGATTTAAAATAGGTGCAAATAGTTAGACCTCCCTGCATAATATTAATTCCACTTGTATGTATCACAGTATAGGCCCAGAAAAATAACTCGGCCCAGATCGTCCATGAGCCCAATGTTAAAATTAACACTTGCCCTATAGGGGTTTGCGCCAAGTTGATTGAATCGTACTGTACTACAGATCGTTCTCATTGACTCATAGAGCCACAAACTCAGGGTGTGTCCGTCACAGTTGGCCGAAGGACGTAATAACATTGTGATTCATGAGTCTTAGATGCTTGCTATATACTGCACATCACCTATGGTTGAATAGACTTGCACCTAGTATCTAGTACCTTGTATTTAATTTTAGTGCCAAGAGCCACACCTGATACCTAATATCGCACCTTGTACCTAGTGCCTAGTATCTAGTCAAAATATAAATACCTAGCACTTAAAACCTAGTAACCAGCAACTAGTACCTAGTACCCAATGCAGAGAACCTAGTATGGCTCCTAGTACTCAGTATCGCACCTAGTACCTAGTGTTGCACTCAATACCTAGTATCGCATCTAGTACCTAGTAGCTAGGAACTAGTAATATCAGCTTGTACCTAGTATCTAGCAGTATCACCTAGTACCTAGTATCTAGAACTTAGTACCTATTAGTAGCATCTAGTACCTAGTATTAAACGTAGTACATAGTATCACACCTAGTACCCACTACCTAGCAGTAGCACCTAGTACCTAGTACCTTACTAGTAGCACCTAGTAACCTAGTACCTAGTAATATCATCTAGTACATAGAAGTACCAAGTTACATAGCTAGTTAGGTAGTTGGATATTTAGTTAGTACATAGTAGGAGAACCTATTTAGCACGGATGCCAAAGTAGATCGTCCACAGGGAGGCTGAGTTACAGACAGACCCAGGGTGTGTCCCGTTACAGTCGGTCGCTGGACGTAATAACATTGTGACTCATGAGTCTGCACTCTGAGATGTTTCATATACTGCACATCACTGATTCTGGTTGAATATCTGTGCCTCCAGTATCTAGTGCTTACTATGTACCTAGTATCTAGTTTCTAGTAGAAGTACCTGTTACGTAGTTCCTAGTAGTATTACCTTCGACTTTCCAATAGTAGCACCTATTATCAAGTAATGCACCTAACACATAGTATCGCACCTAGTACCTAGTACCTAGTAGTAGCACCTGGTACCTAATATTGCACGTATGATATCATCCACAATGATCTCAGAGCTACAAACCCAGGGTGTCCCCGTCACAGTTCGCTGATGGACGTAGCAACATTGTGACTCATATGTCCTCTGTCTATACACTCTTATATTCTTCATATACTACACATCACTCAATGGCTTGTTATCTCTGTCACTAGTATCTAGTACTTAGTATCTAGTACTTAGTATCTAGTACCTAGTATCTAATAGGAGCACTTGTTACCTAGTTCCTAGTGGTAGCATCTTCTATATACCTAGTTCCTAGTAACTCCTGCAACCTAATTCCTTGTAGTAGCATCTGCTACATCCCCTAACAATAGAACCTATTACTCAGTAACACGCCTATCACATAGTAAAGCACCTAGTACCTAGTACCTAGTAACTAGTAGCACCTGCTCCCTATTACCTTGTACTAACACCTACCTAGTATCGCACTTAGTATTTAGTAGTGGTAGTAGTATCTAGTACCTGTTACCTGGTATTTAACTTATTACCTACTATCTAGTATGTAGTAGTAGCACTATTACCTAGTATTGCTCAGATGATATCGTCCATACCAGCCTTAGAGCCATAGACCCGTCTCAGGGTGTGCCCCGTCACAGTTCGCCGATGGACGTAACAACGTGACTCATCTGTCTACTGTCTGCACTCTATCAGCTCCATATACTGCTCATTCTGTGGTTGGCCTGTCTCCATGGTGGAACTATGGGAATCTTATAGAGTTTATAGAAAATAGATAGACTATATTGTAGAGAAAGGTATATATTTATTTCATATAATTATTAATGTCAGATAGACTCTACTAAAGCATTACTAATTCCTATACAGGAAATACATTATAGAAAAGTTTTTTAGCGGCCAAAGCCCTTTTTTGTTGACTCTCTCTCAGGGATTAATGCTATGAAAGTGTTTACTGTGGTAGACCAACTGTCACATTTGCGAAATTGTCATAGCCTTGAAATGATAAGAAAATTCATTATTATATCAAGACATGTAGGTTATACTAGGAGTACGCTCCTATGTCGCGTATAGGTCGAACGAAGTGTGGTAAAATTAAAGGAAGGCTATTAACTGAAAACAAGTATTTAAACGTATAATTAACTACTCATTTATAGACTAAAACAATCTTCGGGGTATAAATATGATGTTGTTCAAATATCACAAATTTTCATTAAATAATAAAAGAGGAGTTAGTATATAAAGAGTGATTTTCAAGTCGAGTATAACTTACATCTTTTCTCTTCGTTCGAATTAAAATTGTGCTAGATTAGGTAGGATAGGAAAATAATGGAATTGGGGTTGTAGTTAAAAAAATAACAAAAGAATGAATAATGAATGTGAAGGCCACAAAAGAAAAAGGAACAAATTTACCACGTAATATGTTTAGTACTCTCTATATGGCCCACACATGCCTTTTTAAGTGTTATATTTTAAAGTTTAATCCGTATTTTATCAAGCCACCATCAGATGCTTGTACACAATATTATTTACTTTGGGCATTTCTGTTTACTTTAAAAACAAATTGTCCTCAGAAAGTTCGAGGGATTATGTTTTCTCCCTAGCATGAAATATGAAACCAACAGCCCACAGGTTTTAACAGTTAACAGTAGTATGTTTTTTAATTACCGCTAATCTCAAGCCTTACTTTACTTAAAATTCCAGTGATATGTAAGCATAGTTGTTAAAAAACCATAAGAATTCTGCCTTAGTCTCAATATTGAACAAAACCATTGCATACCTAAGACCGTATTGAAAGTAAATATTCACACCACACTATAAAAATCTTTTATGGTCTTTGAACACGAAGTAGTCGAGTTCCCACTCCTACCCCGCCTTTTTCACATTACAACTCGTGTCAATTACTTTGGCCCAGTGTGTCCGTAAGCATAATGGTAAAATTAACATTAGTCTAATGGGCGAACTAGGCCATCTCATTTGTGTCGGACTGTACACCTCACTCCCCAGGCGATAGTGGGCGCCAGTATCGCTCCCGGTAGAGCTGTAAACACTGTCCACAGGGTGTAGTACCATCTCCGCTAATTCTGTGTCTGAAAGGGAACAAAGGGTCCCCTAGTGGTAGGATAACTCCTTGTAGTTACTCAATGCATTGTTGGAATAGAGTGTTTACTCAGATTGTCTTCGGAGTTGTAGGTTAATTAAGAGAAATGTGTTGTAGTTTTTGTATTTATCTTTCATTAAATTAGAGGGAATATGAGAGATTGTTGTACGAGAGGCTGTGTAGGCCTATGACTAAAATAAATACCCCCGTTGCAGCAGACCTGCATACTCAGCGAATTTCAAATACAAAACAACATATTTAAATCCAACATAGCGAGATTTAACATGTTTTTGTAAGCTCCATAAGAATAACATGGGGAATGAGTATGCAGGTTTGCTGCTGTAGGTGTATTAAAACTGGGTAGCTTTAATTCAATATTCAGTAGATATGACCTAAAAGAAACCATTTACCAAGTTTTAACAAGATATGTTGAGAAATAAGCGAGATATAGAATTTTACTTATTTCCCATACGGTTAACATTGGGACAACGTACTGTGTTTACCACTTTCTATATCTCGGTAACCAATCGACATAGAGCAGTGATTTAAAGTACTTAATTGTTTGTTTTTTTTTTTAGCTGAATTCAATAGTGCTAATAAAAATTGGATTATTTTTATTTTTCTATGTAAAAAACTAAAAAAACCCATTTTTTGGGGGGGGGGGTTTACCCCTCTTTACCCCCCCCCTACGGTAGTCCGATCGGGCTGGTTTACGAACTCGTCCGAATAATTACTACTTTACATGTCCATACCAAATTTCATTAAGATTGGACCATTTTTACGCGAGTTATCGTGCTTAAAGACACATATATATCTTTATGAAATTGAACGAATGGTGTTTTTGGCATCTGGGGACCTCAAAAAGAAAAGTTATGATGGCCTCGGGCTTATGTCTTACCATGAGACCTACGGTAACAGCTTCTTCCCTATAGGGGAAATTCGCTAAAAGTATACCTAGTGCGCCGAGCCCTGCTCAATAGTACCTTATTTTCCCTCATTTATTTTATGTATAGGGTGGGTGCACCAGTGAATGACCACCCCCTATTTCTTAAAAAAGCCGGGAATTAAGCATATTATTTAGGCTAGCTAATTAAAAATAAGTGAAAACCAGCCTTGGAATAGTTCAACAATAATCTTTCATTGGTTAAAACTGTTGGGGGTCGAAAATACTTTTTAAACATATTTAATATTGAGTATCCCACTATCTTAGATTTTGATGTTTCCTGCTGCAGGAACTATCCCTACAGGGCTTACCTTCATTTACATTCATTCTTTATTTGATGATTATTAAGAAAAAAATGCGTCGCAATTAAGGAATATTTAACATACTATCTACTCCAGGCAATGAATGCTAAAAAATAGGTATAGAGGGAATTGCATGGATCACAATTTTTGACTTTGTAACTTTGTTTGGACTAGTTAGGAGTAAAACATATCAAAAGTCCCCGCCCTTAGCCCTTGAGCCGGCTGGGCTGGAAGGGCCTAAAGGTACAATTTTTTGGTTTATCCTAAATATCTTGAAAACTATCAACGTTTAGTATTCCCTATTAAATTTGAAAATTAAAGAAAATTAAATTTCCTGTAAGAAAAATACATAATATGTCTACTTTGGTCCAACCGTTTACAAGGTAAGCACTAATTTTGTTAATATTTTTTTAAATATCCCCTTCCATAAGAAATACATGTAAATTTGTGGGTAACATAGATGCCCAATTGGGCAACGCTTTTTTCACCTAAAGGAAAAAGAACAGCATTCAGGAAATATCGACAATATTTCCAGTAATGTGACACCTCAATCATAAAAATTAGTCTAACATTAAGGCGTTGGCGAGCTCACAAAATACGTTATTTTTCAAGGAATCATAACAATTTTTAATAATTCCTTGAAAAATAACATTTTTTGTGAGCTCGCCAACGCCTTAATTTTGGACCAATATTACTGGAGATTTAGTCAATATTTCCTGAATGCTGTTCATTTTCCTTTAGGTGAAAAAAGCGTTGCCCAGTTGGGCACCTAAGTTACCCACAAATTTACATGTATTTTTTATGGAAGGGATATTTTTTTAAATATTAATAAAATTAGTGCTTACCTTGTAAACGGTTGGACCAAAGTAGACATATATATTTTTCTTACAGGAAATTTAATTTTCTTTAATTTTCAAATTTGATAGGGAATACTAAAAGTTGATAGTTGATATTTAGGAAAAACCAAAAAATTGTAGCTTTAGGCCCTTCCAACCCAGCCGGCTCAAGGGCCAAGAACGGGGACTTTTGATATGTTGTTTGGACTCCTAATTAGTCCAAACAAAGTTAAAAAGTCAAAAATTGTGATCCATGCAATTCCCTCTATAACTTTTCTTTACCTGGACTAATCCTACAATTAAAAATCAATTTTGTTGCTCTTTATGTTATAAATAATTATTACTGAGGGCGATCATAAATTGGAACGTAACTAGGGCAAAAACCAGTGAATGACCGGGTAAAAACTTCGCGGTCATGCACTGGAGCAAGATCGGTCATTTACTTGCTGTGATCTATATTCTCAGCTGAATTATTCTTATTCATTGATGTCAGCTGATTTTTAATTTTTTGACAGTTATTCAGCCAAAAGTGACCGGTCATTCATTGGAGCATTGACATTGTTGCCTTTTATTTAATATTACAACCAGTATTCTCATTAAGAAACGTATTAAGTAATATTGCTTGATCCTTAAAGAATAAATTAACATTCTACAATAAAATGTATAACTGTGACTATGAAAAAAGGCAGTAATATCAAATTAACATGAGACATCGTCCTTAACCGGTCACGCTGGTGCACTCACCCTAATTATTATAATTTTTTGCTGTAATAAAACATATGACTGAACAGCTCTAGTTTTGATTGTTTATATTTTTTCGTTGTTATTTAGCTATCAAATCAGCAACACATGGCTCCATGTTAACATTTTACACCTGATAAATTCAATTTATTTGGGTTTGTATTTTTTTTTACTGGTGATATACCTGCTTAAAGCACGTTTTCGAAACATATTTTAGGTATTTACTGACTTTGAAGGAAATCTTCGACTCGTTTTTGAGATAGATGGACAAACTAACAAACAAGCAGGCAAGGAAGGAAGGAGGCAAACATTGCTCATAAGAGTATAGGACTTATTTCAACATTGGGAGTACCTTAGTAGCATTGAGTTTGTTTGGATTTGGGATTAGACTCATTTCATTTCAGGACTCACAGTATAATATAGTCGTTAGCATAATAATTTTGAAAATAGTATGAACAAGTTACAGGATCTTCTTATGCGTACTCGGATGAGAGAATATAAGATGATCTAAAGCAGAAATAGTAAAATAAATTCAATTTACCAAAGTGAAAGTCGAAATTGAAATCGTAATAAATTTCCGTATAACTTGAGCCAGTATACGGAGAACAACCTGAATAATACGATTATTATGGCTTAATTTTGTATATCTTCTTTTATATCTACCATGTTAATTAGTAGCAATATGATATTTGTCAATTAAATAATGTCGTCTTTTTTAAGAAACACACCGCTGTGTATAGTTAATAATCAAATAAATTCCTTTCTAAATATTTACTAATTTTATTCACTGGACCTCTTAAAAAGAACTATGCTTACTAATAAAGAAAATTAATTATAAATTTTAAAAGATAATAAAAATTTATATTGAAAAATAACTTTGGCCCCAGTTAAAATATAATTGAAATGAATTTTCAATAAATTGAACACCCTGAAATGAAATTCAAAAACCTCTAAAATCACCATTGAATGTTAAGGACCGCGGGTGCAATGGATCTAACATTAATATATGCTTTGTGCAGAGCTCGTGCTACTAATATAAACTAATATCTCTGCATGAACGCTCCATATACAACGCCTCGAGCACCAATACAAATACAAACTCTAACTAACTAGCAACCATGTTGGTTGTATTTCCATTGGTCGAGTAAACAATCCCTTCTATAACACAATCTTATATTTACATACAAGCACTGTGTAAATAGCGGCCTGTGTAGTATTACCTTTTACACTGATCACTTATTGATTTAATTAAATTATGTTCAAAGTAAACCGAAAAGTAAACTTCATGTGGGTTCGTAGTTAAAAACTTGGAGAGCTTAAAAGATACGGTGCCTTTAATTTCTTTTACCAAATAATGTTTTTGATTTCGAGTATATTTATAGTCAATAAAATATCCCACAATTTGTAATACTTCTTTTTGACCAAAGCCTTTGAATTTTCCTCACTTGCGGTGATGTAATTAATATAAATAATTGATTTTGGAACAAAGTTGTAGAGAATATTTAGAAGTAAATTAAAATAAAATAACACAGTAATTAAAATAATTGTCGTTAGCATAATAAGTTTGAAATGGTATTTTGAATAGTATTTTCGAACTGACTATCTGTTTGAAATCTGTCGAGTTTTTTGACGTATGTATAGGTACTACGATTAAATAGTAAAATCATTGTTAGTAAAATGGTAATTTATGTAGAGTATTCACCCTTACACATATCAGAGATTTTTGTTATACATAGTGGATGTCAAATTAAAGCTCTTTCCCTGTAAGTGCAATCTTGCGGATTTATAAAAGAGATTTCAAAGTTTTAGAATTTGTGCTGAATTTTACTGTTTAATATTTTGAAATGATTATTTATAGTATGAATTAAAAAAATACACTTACTCATAATATAAAGTAAGGTATTATTTAATGTCTAACAGTTTTTAAATACTGTTTTTATTTTAAATACTGATAGAAAAACTGAAAGATACATAGACGCTCTTTACGCGGCTGGTTTCATGTGTGGCATTGACAAACCTACTCGAGTCCAGGGCGACAGTAAGACATGCTTAGACCACATATTTGTAAATCACAACGATTATAATGCTATACGAACTGCACTAATAAAAACTGAAAATAAGGATCACTACAGTGTGTGCTTGAATATTGACTACGGATTTAGAGTGACACATACTACTGTGAGTGAACCAGAAACCTACTTAGACCGACAATGTTTACGTCAACTTATTACAACCTGTGACTGGGATACTGTTACTCAAATTACCAACTTAAACGACTCAACTAACAAATTTTTTGAACTCATAAAAAAATGTTTCGACGGTTCTACAAAACTGAAAGAAGTTCGAAGTACGCGTTTAAAAAAACTGAAACCTTGGATAGCTCACGGTCTTGTTTGTTCCATACGTAAACGAGATAGATTAAGTAAATTGGTAAAAAGCAACCTTTTAATATCGATCTAAAAAATTATTTCATTAGGTACAGAAATTATTTAAATTCTTTGATCAAAATCGTAAAAAGGGATTATTATAGGCAAAAACTAAACTCCAATCACAATGATCCTAAAAGATTTTGGCCGACTGTTAATGAACTAGCTGGGCGTGGTATTAAAAAAGACTCTTTCCCCCTTGAAAAATTTATTGCAAATCAGCCTCGGGTTATGCATAGTGAAATTGAGAAAACGGTTGGTGATGAGTTCAATGACTATTTTACTAACGTAGGGCACAATCTCGCACGACTTATTGACTCCTCTGGACCACAGATTGTCAACGACAGTGACTATGCCCTGGACTCAGTGTTCACTCTGAATACACTGAGACGGATCTACTAAAATACATCACTAATTTACGTGGAAACTCAGCTCCTGGTTATGATTCTGTTTCCGCTGCTCTACTTAAGGAACATTATTTATTATTCTCTAGGCCACTATTACACATTATTAACATGAGCCTCCAGACGGGTGAGTTTCCGGTGGCCTTCAAGATAGCCAAAGTTGTGCCGCTTTATAAAGCAAATGATGTCACCTGTATGTCCAACTTTCGGCCTATATCACTCTTGAGCGTGTTCACCAAGATTATTGAGAAGGTTGTCAAAGATCAGTTATCTAAATATCTTGATGATAATAATATCTTATCAGACCAACAATATGGGTTTAGGAAATCGAAAAATATTAACGATGCTCTGTTTGATCTAAATAATCATATTAATAAAGCAATAAGTAACAATGAGAAAGCCTTGTTAGTTTTTTTTGGACTTAGCTAAGGCCTTTGATACAGTGGATAGGTCAAAATTAATAAGAAAACTTGAGTTGATTGGCATCCGAGGCACTTCTTTAAATTGGTTCAAATCTTATTTCAAAAATAGAAGACAATTTGTCTCAATCAATGGAAAATTTAGTAATCTCAAAGGAATTGACTATGGGGTCATTCAGGGTAGCAATTTGGGCCCTCTCCTTTTTTTAATCTACATAAATAATATTAGTAAAGTCAATGTTTCTTGTAAAATATTCCTTTTTGCTGACGACAGTGCACTTTTCTTTCACAATAAGTCGTGGGACGAACTTTTCCAAATTGCCACCAAAGACATTACGATTATTAAAAAATGGTTTGATCAAAATGTCTTGACACTTGACGTCTCCAAAACGAAATTCTTGCCAATTTCTTTAAGAGATCGAGGGAACACGCTCAGGGTCAAATTGACAATACATACATGTGGTGACTTCGAGAGCACTACGTGTGACTGCCAGTGGGTGGATAGGGTGGACTCATTTAAATATCTTGGCGTGGTGATGGACAGTAAACTCAGTTGGTCTTATCAAATTAGTTACCTAAACAATAAACTGAGGAAATGTATTTTTGCATTTCACCAGCTGAGCTCCGTCCTAAATCTAAATGAAATCAAGATGGCATATTTTGCTTATGTCCAGTCTCTGTTGGTAGGTACCATTATAGCTTGGGGAGGTGCTTACAAGTCCACCCTCCAACCACTGGCAATAACCCAGAAAGCCATTATGAAAGCTGCTCTTGGGAGGTCTCGGCGCTACCCTACGGAGGCTCTCTTCGATGACTTGAACGTTTTCGACATTAGACAACTGTTTGTTAGGACTCTACTTATTCACATGTACAAGCACTCAGATGTTATTTTTGACGAAGTTTATCACACTTATTCAACTAGAAACGCAATTACAGTGGGCATTCAGATTCCTAGACTTGTAAAAAGCTACTCTGTCACAAATTGTCACTACATATTACATATACTTTACAGAAACTTACCTGAGACGTTAAAAGATTTTCGTACATGTTCATTAGGTACTTAAAAAACATTTCAAACTTTGGTTGGAACAATTAGGCAGGACAAATATTGAATTACTCATAACTTCACAATACAGACAGTAGGTACTCAGTGGTTAGTTTATGTATGAGACTGGTGTGCACGTGGGTGTGTGTGGATGTGTGTGAGTGTGAGTGCGTTTTTGTTTTTTTCTGGGGGGGGGTCTGTCCGTCTGTAAGTTTATTTCAAGTGGCAAACAATAACAGCAAAAAATAACCATGATATGCGGGGGCAAAATATTGTGCATAAGACCGGACTCATCTTCACGCACAGGTTTGACCTATGTGAAGATTTATTTCTTAATTAAAATCTGTCCCATTGTGAAAATTGTAAATTTTATTGAAATAAAGATGTTTTGAATTGAATTGAAAAAGTTCATCTAATTACTTTAAAGTATTTAAGTGCCATAAACATAAAATTTATAAATAAAAGCTATTTTTGTTACTCCATGCAATCTCTATCCCACAAGGTGTATTTTCCTACATGGCTGTACTTTGCAAACAGCTGTTGCGATTACTTTATTTTTGTTTAAAGTTTCCTTGTTTATTTCGTTGCTGTCATGACAACTCATAAGGCCAATGTTAAAATTTTGCAACTTTAAAATTTCCTTTGTTGCATTACAAGACCTTCTGTGTCCAAGGCCAAGTAACCCCAAATGAACACGTTTTTGAGTAATAAATGACTTATTTCCACACTTTGAATGAAATCCTCGGAGTCCTTTTTTGTTTAAGATAATTTTAAAAACAAGCAAGCAAGCACGCACGCAAGATAACATTGCCCATATAAGACTATAGGATAGTGCTATTGTTTTCGCCCTAAATACATTTTCCTGGAACTCCCAAGACGCGCATTGTTCAGTTAAAAGCTCCTCGCCGTTCGCCCCAATCAGTAACAAACGCACAATAAAATTCCCATGAACCGGGCATTGTCAAGTCTTCTTTTATAACGTTTATGTAAGACGGGGGGAAGTAAAAATACTCGAAGACAGAGGCGCGTGCGGGGAGAGTCACATCTAGAGGACATTGTTATTATTAGGCCTCCCCTTTCGATTGGCGTCGCTTATTTTTACCGCCCGTCTCGGCACGGAGCCTTCAACCGCACGCGTCTGGCTTCATTTTGATTTTGTCTGGCTTGATCTTATCTTTATGTTTCTGAATTGAACTTATCTAACTTGATCTTATCTAGCTAGATTTTATCTACCTTTATCTTAACTTTTTGTTGTCTGAATCGAACTTATCTGGCTTGATTTTATTTGGCTTGATCTTATCTGAGTTCATTTCATTGTGCTTTATCTTCTTTGGCTTTATCTTATCTGGCTTGATATTTTCTCGATTTATCTTATCTGGTTTGCTCTAATTTAGCTTGTTCTTATCTGGCTTGATATTGCCTGCTTAATATTGTCTGGCTTGATCTTGTCTGGCTTAATATTATCTGGATGAATTATTCTTATCTGGATTTATCTTATCTGGCCTGTTTTATCTGCCTTGATCTTAGATTTATCAAAAAAAAAATGGCCTGTTATGGCTTGATCTTGTCCGGCTTGAGCTTATCTGGCTTGACCTAAACTAGCTTAATCTTATCTAGCTTAATCTTATTTGATCTCGTTTGATTTATATTGCCATTCTTTTTTATTTTATTTGCCTTGGTCGAATTTATCGAATGATCTTGACTGGCTTGATCGTATTTAAATGGTTTTAAATTACCTTTCCCGTCTTCAGTTCAACGGTTGCTTTTGTAAACTACTGGTTTTTGCAGTGTATAAAAACTGTTGCACTGAAGACAAAAAGGTAATTTATAACCCTTAACATTAGTCACACCACTTGGAGGAAAATTCAAAATTAGTAGATTGCTCTTAGCTGGCTTGATCTTATCTGGATTTACCTTATATTTCTTGTTCTTAATCTGACTTGATTTTATCTTACTTTCTTACTTGGCTTTGTCTTATCTGTTTTGATCTAGTCTGACAATCTTATCGTTCGATCTTTTCTGGCTTTATCTTATATGGCTTGATCTTATCTAAATGGTTTTGAATTACCTTTTCCGTATCCAGTTCAACGGTTGTTTTAGTAGACCTCTTATTTTTGTGGTTTATAGAAAAACTGTTAAACTGGATATGAAAAAAGTGATTACAAACCATTTGTATTAGTCATACAGTTGGAGGAAAATGCAAAAGAGTATATTGATGTTATCTCGCTTGTTATTATCTGGCTTGATCTTGTCTGGATTGATTATGTCTTTGACAAAAACTTTCATCACAAATCTTTTCGCAATGTTAGTCATGGTCATGGTTATACATGAAAAAATAAATGAAATAACGTCCACGTTTTGTACTAAACCTCTCTAAACACCTTTTATGTAGACATTTTTTCACGATTTAATATAGGTGACGAGACATTAAGTTAACTAGGTCAAGTCAACTTACCTAAGTTGAGTACGTTAAGTAGCTAATTATTTTGAAAACATGGACTAAAAAACTAGCGAGTAGAGTTTAATTTATCTCCTTATTTTTGAGACATGCCATCCTAAAAATAGCTCACTAGACGGTTTATATTTCTTTAGTGCATGTGAGCACCTAGATTACCACAAAATACTAAAATCATTTGAAATACATGCTTCTAGGTAATCCTTATACTGCACAAAGCGACTGGTTTCGCCTCTTCATGAAGGAATTTTCGGGCTTCAAAGATGATTTCTTTCTACAGAAAGAAATTTTGTAGATAGATATATTCTTGAAGACCGATGATGCCCCCATGACAAGGCAAAACTAGTCGCTCTATGTGACGGGAAGGTTCCGTCTGAAAAATCAGACTGAAGATTAATAGTGTTGTAATTTAATAACAATAATTAGATATATCGTATGGTTTGCCTAATCTCTTTTAGTATAACACTCTAAGAAAGCTTATTTATCATAACATATTTTATTTCATGAATTTAAATAAAGATTTTGAAATTATCACTACCTTAAAATTACTCTATAGGCAGAGTAATTAACTACATGGACCATGGATTCTCCAACAAATTTTATACGCAGACGCCCCTTATTTTAGTATGAAATACCTTAAAAATAAATACTAAAAGTAACTATTCTCATTTTGTAAAACGAATTCCGAAAGACTGACGGAAAAATAGGCACCGTAAAACTTGGGTATGATATGGTATTGGTTTATATGTAGCAATTTTTATTTGTTATGTGTCTTTCAGTTTATTTTCAATTTGATTTTTTCCAATTATTATTTTCGAATATTAAACAATCAATCAACAATTTACGATTTTTGTAATGAACAGACTCCCATGATATATCGACTGTACAGTACAGAAAATTTAGTGACATACCATTTACACTTCTGCCAATATGAACTTAAAATATATTTAGCTTGTAGCTTATTCCACGCAGGAAGTAATTACAAGGGAAGCCATTTTAGATAGGTCAGTGGTTATGGCAGCAGTGTTGCCAAATGTCCTGGACTAGTTCCAGTCCTGACTCATGTTACATTGCTGTTGTCATAAGTTGGCAACCTTGCTTCCTAATGGTTTCATAAAGCAGAAGTGGTAAAATCACGGTTGTTGCAGTATTGCTGTACTTTGCCCGCTAAGCAAGTAAATTATACATTTGGTTTGTATAACTAGCTTATTAGTATTAGCAGCTCTTCCATGAGGTGTTTATACGAAATAAGGTTGGGTTTAAGTATATATATGTTTAAAAAATAGCATGCATAACATATTGTTGGGACACGCAATTGGAACATACCAGATTCTGCACAGTTGTAGTACAAAAACCTCAATATAAACACAATTTCCTTTCCTAAAATCAATTCGATGGATAATAAATAGACTTGAGTCGTATAAAGTATATTTGGTACTGTAATTCATTTCATATATCAAAAGAGTAATACCCCGAGCGATTTAAACCCACGTATTTTAAAGAATTCTTGATGTAGAATCTGTAGCACATTGAACCAAAGTTCATGTCGTTAACTCCCGACATAGGAAAGAGTCGAGCTTATTTTAAGCCCTTTTCTAAGAAGATTCTTCAACCAAGCGAGTTTCCGTGACCTTTTTCTCTCCGCATTTGAAAACTGTATTATTATTGTCGTCCTACATCTTTATGTAGTAATACGTTAACCTTACAGTGATTGCTCTATGTAACAAAAATGGAACCAAACGTCCCCACAAAATTACACTGATCAACGCTGAACTAACATGACAATTTTAAATATTTCTGAACGTCATCAAGAAAAAAATCACCGCTGTAAAAGTAAAAACAATTTTTCCTCCCACTGCATACAAATAATCTCATTGCCACACCTATAAATAGTACGCAAAACGGTTCATTTCCGCTTTCATTTCATTCCCGCTTGCTAAATCAGGGTTACTTATTAGATTAAGGTGGCACTCAAGAGAGATAACTATGACATCAAACACCAAAGACCATTTCTATTGATCAGAAATCCCATGCCACTCATTATATTCTAAATTCTAGTTGCTTTGCTCTAAATGAGCTGATTTCACAGTCGGCGTTTCTACACACTAACTTCCGGTTCGTTCCAATAGAATAAGCAAACATAACCTCAATGAACTTTTGTGTACAGGTAAGTTGATAAGTTACACTGTTTAAATAATGTTGGTAGGAAAAATGTTGTGTGTATTACGAGCACAAATGGTCATTGCCGCTCTCGAAATGTTTGGCCGCACTCAGCTAACGCTTCAAGCGACCATCTACAGTTCCCAAGCGGAAATGACGGACTTTGCGCTCTTAATACACAAGTAGCTATTCGACTTTAACTGGCAATATAACTTGCTTAGGACCTGTGTTTGGACCATAAAATAGTTGTTTTTAGACTTTGAAGTAAATCCTTGAACCTGTCTGTTATTGAGACAATTGTGCAAACATATACAAGCAAGCATACAAACATCCAAACTATCATAAAGCATAGCACCTTGTGGACCAAGCCTTATTTTGTATTATTTCATGTTACCGGTTCATCCAATTACTATAAAACATTTAAGTTTCATAGCATTTATAATTTTTTTTACTATTCCACGCAATCTTTATCATACACCTGTATTTCTCCTAGTTAAATATAGTTTGCAATCGGCTGATTATTTCGTTGCTATCATGACACCCACGGTAACTTTATAGTTACCGTGATGACACCCCATAAGGCCAACGTTAATTTGTTCGACTTTCAAAGTAATTTTATTACGTTTTTAGATTTTCTCCGACCAAGTAACCTGTATAGAACTCGTTTTTGATAAAAAAATCAGTTATTTCCAGACTTTGAAGAAAACCCCCGCAGCTCTTTTCGAGGTAATTAATTGTGCAAGCAAGCAAGTAATCAAACATTGAATATATAAGAGTATATTATTACCATCGTCATATAAGAAGCCGACACGATAAAACAGTGAATTTTAAGGCGAGTATTAGTAAATGAATTATAAAAATAGATATAAGATATTTAGGATATGTAGTTATGGATCTGCGAAGTGAATGGTTTGGCTTCGCGTCTCTGACGAGTTCCTTGCAATCACTGGCCAACCAATCAACTGACAGGAAGATAAAGCTCGGAATCGGCTGATTACACCGCCGGTTGAAGGATCGGAAAATTGAATTTGCTTCTCTGATTCCATATAAATTAAGCATTTTTCTTTTTCATCAATTTTTCTTCGATAGGTAATCAGTTTAACTAGTAAACCTGTTGCTCGAAATCGAGCAAACCAATCAAATTCCTTTTTTCTGAAGGTGTCCACCTCTTGCACGGAAAATAGCAGCAACGTCTGTGGTAATTGCATTATTTTTTCGACTTTCGTAAAAAACGTTTTTTGCTAAGATATTAATACAAACATCATTCTCTCATGACTGGTGGCATATGTCTGCAATTGTTCAGCAGTTTTAAACGAACAGATGTAAATAAAGTTCAGTTTCCAGCATTAAATGTATTTCATAGTTTTTGTTGCATATCTCCATCCGTCTATGTTTGGTTGTCGTCTTTACGTTGAACTGTACATTTATGCTTCCTTTGGAATAGAGCTTTCTTCCAGTAATAAGGTAACTATTCTATGATGAAAATGTTTATATATACATATATAAACATGACATATCGAAAATTGTTACATTCATAACATTCATATATATATATATATATATGAACATTATAAAGACCACCCAATAGACTCATCGAGGTCTATTGGGCTGAGCTTACCATAACAAATGCGGAATCGAATTATTTTAAATTTTCCAAGTAGTTTGAGATGTTTTGTTTGGTCTGTTGAGTGAAAGCGTGCTTCTCAATAATGAGTAAAACGTGTCATTTTGCACAATTACCTTCCATTTGTGACGGCTTAATTTATATGTAGTGTTATTGTTTCAATTTGCTTCAGTCCTAAGATTTTTAGCTTCGCAAGAAACACATTAGTTTACCCAGGGGCATGAAAGTTAAGGGCTAAACCTCTTATATGAGTCAATGTTCATATCAACACGATTTTGTTCGTGCACCGTTTCATTGGCGTTTCGTTGATACTCATGAGATCTACGAAAATACCCTCTTCAAATTCGTGGCATTACATTGTTGTTAAAAATAAGTTAAAAGAACTTTAACATTACATACAAAAAATGTGATTTAGATTAAGTTATGGATAAATTGAGTTTATGGGACATCATTACTACAACCACAGAACATCACTAAATTCAAAAAGAACTGGTAAAATATTGTTCATTCTTTACATCATTCATGGTCAGCACTTCACAGTTGAACAACATTAAAATAGTTTTATAAACAATTTATGTCTTCATTTTTAAATAATTACCCACAAACACTTCACATCAACATTCACTATCACTTCCAAGTAAATTGTGTATTCTATCGAGTTCCACAAGGTGTCTTTGTCCTACATAATATTAGTTAAAATAATTATTCTTGGGATGATAATGAAATAAATAAACTAAAACAAATAGTTATTTGAAAATCGACTGTAAATGTGTTTATACAACACACATGATTTTAAATAGGTTGTTTTGGATAGGTAACGGCAGTAATGAATTAATGTTTTCAAAAAAATGACACTTTGTTTCGTAGGTTTTATATTATTATAATAAAACTTTCTGTAATTCAGTATCTATGGCTAAATACGTCTCGTCTTGAGCCAAACTGAAATGGTTTTCTAAATCTCCTTATAAATAAATGTTTAAAGTTTGCCTAAATATAGGCTATATATATTTATTGGTTTCAGTTCCATTAATGACAAATGGTTTTGCTGAAAATCTTTATTACACTCAGCTGCTTTGTTTGAAATTTATATTCCCATGTTAAATCTCATGGACAAATATGAAACTTTAAGGGCGTCAAATCTTTGTTTATTACACTCAGCTGCTTTGTTTGAAATTTATATTCCCATGTTAAATCTCATGGACAAATATGAAACCTTAAGGGCGTCTAGGGCTCTTCCCTTTCGTCTAACCTTCATAAAATTTATTTCCTGCAAAACTACACGCTAAGCACTTTTCAATGACACCAAAAACATGAAAATCGGTTCAGTAGTTTAGGAGGAGTCTTTGTAACAAAAAAACTGCTCGTGTATTAAATAAGTAAATAAATAAATATATATATAGAAGATAGAAGATATGGTGGATCCAAAATGTTAGCGAAAAATGAGTACCCTGTCAAAATTAAGAACCAATCACCAAACAATAATTGGCGGCGGTCCAAAGTCAATACCTTAAAAAATATTGATAAAAATGAAGTTGAGTGATATTTTCCAAAAATTTTCATATGGTGGGAAAAGCCGCAATATTTAACTTGATTTTAGTCAGGTTCCCATGGTCCGATTTTGGTAAACTTTGGATATATTAAAATATACATTTTATTTAGTAGAATTTTATCAAAAAACGTCTCCTTGCAGGTTTTTAAGGTCATCGAGTAGACTGACTGGACCAATATTGTAAAAGTGATTCATTTATTCAAATAAAAATTCAATGTTCTTATAAGGGTAAAATTTGAAATTAAAAAATCATAATCTTGATTTTTATGTTGAAAATTTTGTATGATTTGGAATGAAGTATTCAACCTAGTTCCACCAAGTTTGTAGCAGATCGCACCAAGGTCACACAGGTGTTAATGTTTACAATGTGACGTTCGGCACTCGCTCTGACCTATGTAACACAACTTTAACATGTACCAGTCCCTAAACCCTAAAACCATCATTTCACATACATGAAAAATACATTCATGATCATTTCATGGCTAAATTTTCGTGATTTTAAGATCAAATGAAACAAGTTGCAAAATGTACGATATTCCATCTAATGAAGCTAAAACTCATCCTAAAAACCTTAAAATCAAATTATGTTTTTATAATAATACTAAAAAACCTATTGCTCGAAATCGAGCAATTGTTATGTATTGATTTCAAAATAAAAATAATTATGGTTCACTATTCTAGAAATATTTTGTTAATTATATGTTTGAGCTTCCTGTTATCCTGAAATTTTTTACAAAAGCTTTTTAAAACTAAATTTTTTATGAATACTCAGTCAACTTTAAGGAGATGTCCATGTTTCGCGGCCCTAAGTAGCGTATGACCCGTCTTAGTCTCAAACCGAACTAAAATGGTTCAATAAACCTACTTATAATCAATGTTAAGTCTGTTTCTTTTTTCTTTTATTTATATTTATAGAATTTATACATAAGAATTTATTCCTCCTTTTATTATTTTTCTTTGGAATATAAACATATGTAAATATTAAGATCTTCACACATGTGATTCAAAATAAATGTTTTTAAAACTGAATTCTGACCTTAAGTATGTATTAGGATAATAGTTTATTTATTCACATCCTCCACCAACTGAAATGCCTCCAGCTCTACATGCAATGGTTTCAATTCCATTAACAACATATGGCTTTGCTGAAAAACTTAGTTTGCTCCATTCAGCTGCTTTATTTGAAATTTCTATTCCCATCTTAAATCTTATGGGCTAATATGAAACTTTAAGGGTGTCTAGGGCTCTTCCCTTTAGTCGAACCTTTTTAAATTTTATTTCCTGCAAAACTTCACGTCAAGCTCTTTCCAATGACACCAAAAACATGAAAATCGGTTCAGTAGTTTAGGAGGAGTCTTTGTAACAAAAAAACTGCTCGCGTATTAAATAAGTATAGATTTCTACTTTTACGTAATTAGTGTTTTTATAAGACAATACCCACTATGATGTGTGTTACATATGCCAAAAAAAACGTAGTCTAATAATATGAGTGGTCTTAAAATCATGGTCCTCTATGTTCCGAAGTCCATTAGATCGATCCTATCATCCAAAGTCCTTTTTTAATTCTTAAAATTTATTGATATCCAGGATTTACTAGTACCCAGCACAAGCTAGTCTTTGATTAAACATGAACGAATAATGCTATTTAATGGAAAGCCGTTCGACTTTGACAATAATTATTAGGTAGTACATTTAGGTCTAAAACAAAAATTATGTAGATTACAAAAGTTTAACAAAAGATATTTCATAATTACTCAAAAGGTGGTAAATTCTTGTCTAAATCTGTATAGAAAGCAGGTCTATATTATAATATGAACTTTGAAATATGCAGTAGATGTAGCGAAATTGTATGCATAGACATAATATTGTTACCACAAATAGTTTACACCTTCACCATCAGTAATCAAAGATTTTCCGATTTAACACTAGTTATTATAACTTGTACCCTTCAGAAAGTGTTAGGGAAGCTATAACCTCGAGAAACTCTCAAGTATGACACTCAATATAAATTACTTTCCCAACTATGATCGGCGAGGTTTCAACGACTGAACGACCGAAAGATTCAACGTGTCAGCAAATAAAAACGGCGGGAATAAGCGACATCCGGCGGAGAGAGCGGCGAGTGTGGCGATGGGCGCGTGGGGTGGCGTTTTTTGAGTGTGGTTGGGGACATCTTGGCGGGGGGGGGGGGGGGGGTAAAAAATAGTCAAACTGTCACCCCCCCCCCCCCCGTGACCCTCCCACCCCCGCCACCAGGACTGTGCGAGACTCCCGCGAAGGCGACAAGACGTTCCGGTAGAAATCAATTACGATGATACAAGTCGACCATTCGATGTTGTAATGGGAACATCAACCACTCTTCACTATAGATTAGTGACTAGGTGATTAGTTTTTAATATCGAACAGTGACTAGTCGATTAAGTTCGAGGATCGACTAGTAATCGAACAATTGGTTTCAAACATCGACTACTTTTAACCTCCATTAGGGTTGGCCCGCAAGCAGTCACCAAAAGATTTATGTAAACATATGTTGTTTTAACATCAGAGTTTGCCTTTAAGTACAACACAATGGTGCAAATTGAAAATTAAACCAAAGAGAGTTAAAAATTGCAGCTGATAAAATTTTTGAGTTTTGACAAGCTTATTTAACGGATTATCAGCAATTTTACAATTAAAACTAAATTTTTCTATGCATAGCGAAATATGTTTAAATGCTGTTTTTGAAGATATTTTCCTCGTTTAGTATGTATTTATCCGTTGGAAGATATTTTAGTTATTGACTATTAACAAAAAATAAATGTTCATTGGCACAGCAACTTCGAAAAATTTTTATATTTCGTATTAAACGTCAAAAAAATTCTACACTTACTTAGATTATGAAAGTTTGTAGTTCCGATGTTGATTTCTTTACTACAGTTGGGTTAATACTCTTGGATTGCAGTCTGATACTTAATGTTTAAATGTTCAACTGCTTAAACAACAAACAACGAAGTGCGAGACACTGAAGTCTGTTCGAAAGCGTAGCTCTGAATTATTTCAAACAGACTCAAAAAGAGTTCAATAAAATACAAATAAATTATATAAATCTTTAAAAAAAAGAGATAGAAAATCTAGTTTGAAAGATTGAAAATCTAGTTTGAAACTGTTAGAAAGAATAGTTTAACACGAATGCAATACGAGGTAATCTGCATATATGTATATTGTACATCTCATCAGTTTCTCATTTATTTGTATGATTTTAAAGATTTCTCTTTTCACGGTTCTCCAAAAATTTCGATTAAACTAACGGAAGTCTAAAATATTGATTTCAAAAATGGAATTGTAAATTAAACTTATGTATCCTATACCTGTACCAAAACCTGGTCATTGAACATTTCTGTTCACGTCTACAATTTTCTTATATACCTCAGAGAGAATTCAACTTTATATTTTACTCATCAACTTATAAAAATTGCTGCACTCATTAATCCGTTCTATCTTTTTCTGAACATTTTTAAATAATGACCCTGTTATTACAGTATTATTGTTAATGCTAATACCTGCTCCAATTTATTTTTCATTTAACTTCTACCTTTATCTTCTACCTTAACTTTATCTTTATCTTCTTCTTTAACTTTATCTTCTACCTTAACTTCTACCTTGGTTAATTTTATTAAATCATTTTTTATTGTCATTTATTGACCACAAATAAATCACCAAGCAGGCCTAAGATCCAAATGCGTCTAGGTGGATTTCAATAAGAAAATGGGTTGAGTTTGAGAGAGGTGGGTAAAATAACATTTAGAACTCTTTAGTTCCAAAGGTTTGTAGATGTGTCCCCAAAATGTGTAGGTGTATTTCAAGAAGTATATGAGTGATGTTCTAGTGAGAGGGATAGAATAATTTTAGTTTTTTTTTGATATTTTTTCCAAAATTTGTGTTTACAATTTAATATATTGTTACTAAATCTTAAGCAAACCGACATATTGATGTACTGGTTCCAATATCTGATAAAAAATTATTATTTTCAAACACTGAAATCTATAGCTCTCGCAGCCAACGAATATTTGAATCCAAAGTAAACTTGGAAATGAATGTTCAACGACCCAGAATACTGTGCTAAAATAAATGTACTTGTGGAAAAAACTCCTCCTCATTAGGTAGTAATACAATTTCACGTTGTGTTGGTAAATACTAATTTAATTCAAACTGATATTTATTATATTACATTACAATACCATATGATATTCTTTGGCTGTTTACTAACTGGTAACTACTCTTGTTAATTAGCAAAGTTATTTTTTTACAAAATAGAGTAAAATAATATTGACAAAAAGCAATTTGCGTGTACCGAAAAATGACTGAATGCATGATAGTTAATTAAAATAACATAAATTAAGGGATTTTAGATATAAAAGTGATAACCATTAGTGATATGTTGACACTTGACTTTTTACATATACTACAATGAATACCTTTGAACTTAGAGGGCACTATTTTAAGTTTAAAATCATAAAATGAGTTTATTTATTGCAGCTGTCGTCCAATAGTGGAGTCCATCCTCCATGGAGTTGAGTCTAGGGGTTCAGCACACATGTTAGACAGCCGGTAAGCCTTTGCTCTTTCTTTATTCTCCTCCCCCTCCCCCTTTGTCTCTCTCTAAACCTTTAATTTTATCTCCATTCATCACTATGCTAAATCGGTCAAAGAAGCATAATGGCCAATGAGGATTAAATTTGAGTTTGCTGCCCATTAACTGGAAGCTAAAATGTGTGCGTAAAAGTAAACCGGTTAATTTTTATTGTATTATCTTACCTCATTAGACTAAATGCTTGTTTATGGTAGTTATAGGAAATATTCACATTTTTTTGTTAGAAAAATTGCAATAACTCATAGTTCGATCTTTACGATCTTTATATGGTTTTGTGTAGGAAATAAAATAACCCAACTTTTACGTCTCTTTTCCATTTTTTTTGTAAAATTTACGGGTTTTAAGGTATTAAGTTTTAAAATATAAAAATGGCTGCCATTTTGAAATGGTACAAAGTAGAAACTCGATACTCCGCAACAAAATAGGTCCTATTAGTCAGCATACACGAACCAAGTTTGAAGTTGATATCTTTAGTAGTTCCAAAGTTATGCAAAATCATGTTAAAACACATACAGACCGACAGACTGTTTACCGAGCATTTTGGGACCCATGTTTACAGGAATTTTTCTCTTATTTTTGAAGTAAGTGAACATATCCCGAAATCTGTAAAAAATTTCGTAAACACCCGAAATACACGTTCTTTTCTGAATCGTATAGGATAGACGTTTTGAAACATAATTTTAGAATTCCCGACAGATAATCCAATTCAGTTGCTCATTCATTTATTCAATATTTAATCTTACCTTACGATCCAATATATAAATATAAGGGAGATTTAGGTATCAGCACCGTAATGCTATCATTAGTACAATTTGTTTTAGATTTATAGCATGCTACAACTTCTTAGAGTGAGATTTCGTCATAAGTGATAAAATATAATTCTTTACACAAACATTTAAAACATAACAAATACTTAGAACTCAAGTTTTCATGATCATGATATGCAATTTACAATTCCAACATAGATAAACTCTTCTTATTTTTGCTAACAGAGGGACAGGCTGACATTTACTAAGCTGTTATCCACATATTCATAGAGTTATTTTTAATGGAACACATTCATCTTAGTATTATATTTCGGTTTTATTTTTATTAATTTCTAATAAAGAGTCGAACATGAAATTGGCAGCAAAATTCTTTTGGACATTTAGTATGAGAGATGGGCTAATTGTTGTTGCACTGTATATAAGAAATTGTTCTCTATTGTATTGAGTCAATTACTTTTTGGGGCTCAATGGATGATCTTTAAATTTTCGTCTATTGTTGAGTAAATTATTTCGTGATGTGAGGTGTTCCGAAAACGCTGGGAGGTTCCTCAAAGTTTTCTTCGGTAGAATTTCTTTATATCGTTGGAAAAAAATCCTCCCTCTTTGTCTTATGTCAAATTTGGGGCAGAATCCGCAGGTTATTTTGTAAACACCTGGGCTGTCAAAAAATGCTGGATTGTTTGGGTTTAGGTTTCTGTAATGGTCCGCTAATATTATTATCCGACCTGTAAGCTACCTTGTGTCCTTGTTTTAGGATTTTGTGATTGGGTTGTGTATTTTTCCACGGTATAATATAGTTACAAAGTTCTGTTTTTGTTGTTTTTCTTTTTTGGGTTTTCATGTGGTTTTGTTATGGTTGCTTATAATTTACTGATGGGTGTGGGTTGAAATCTAGTTTTGCCTGCAATTTGATTATGTTCAGTTCTTTACTGAAATTTTCATAGCTGAGAGGGACATTTAATAATCTGAAAACCATACTGTAAGAAACAGCAAGTTTGTGTTGAGCGCGATGGTTTGAATCAGAACGTATTACATGGCCTTCGCTTACTCCGCAGTGAAGAGTGGTTGAATTTCCCTTCACTAAACCAAGCTCGTCCCCCGAAGATGCGACGCGACGGTCGCCTACTGAGACGCCCTCCCGCAGTCAACGTTGCCAGATGTTGAGATGGGCCTTGTATAGTTCATTGCCACCAAGTTACGCGCTGCTGTATTCTTCGCCGAATGAACTGGAGTTATCTGATTAATTTGTTTTAAGTTCTGTTTATTTAAATTTAGGTAAATTTGCGTCTTCGTTGATTTTTATAGACCGTCATCGTGACTACGTTAAGGCCGTGTTAACCACGATTTTATGATTTTTCTTATTTTATGCTAATGTTAATCAGGAAAATACTTAGGATTAGTAAAGCAACTCTTTAATGTAATATTGCGTGATTCAGAGGTCAAAAGATGGAAGGAAAAGGCTGCTGAAATAAATTTGTATAACATTCTAAAATTATTTATTCCAGACCCACGCGTGCTTGAAGCGCATGGGTCATTGTGATATATATTTGTTAATGTATTCAAATAAAACATTATTTCATTTCATTTCATTTCAAAAAGAGCCGAAATATTAATAATGCCCTTTTTGAAATATAATTCCTGGGGAAAAATGCAAAGTTATAAAAAATATTGACAACATTAATGGATGGAATTTTTAAAGTATTAAGTTTTTATGTGCTGTCGGAAAATACTTTTTTCTACCTGATTTGAAAGGTTATTCAATAAAAAGTGTGCCATTTCCCAGGAAAACTTAAAGAAAACGCGGCTTCTCAGCCTCTTCCCTTTTGGTTCGTGTACAAAAGTTAAAAAGTACTGATCTTAATGAGAATAAAAACTTTTCTTCTATTCTATACTAAGCCAAGTATTCTTTTCAAGAATCAATAACTAAGAAGTTTATGCCAATGTTCATAATTGATCACATGATATGAGACAACGTCAAGTCTTAATCTAAATTTAACTAGGGCCCTAAAAATGCAATAAAATTTGGTAACATAATCAAAATTATATGTTACCATTTATATCTTCAAATTCTGAAATAGTATAGAAAGGGTTTTCCAAAAGCCATCTTAACAGTTTAAATTAAAAAATATCTATTGAAAAACTATGTCATATTGTCTGTAGTTATAAGGTCTTTGACTTTGCCTATTTCTGTCCTTATGTAATAGATTAATGGCAATAAAATTCTTGATTATTGGCTCTTGATACGTGCAGATCACTTGAGCTCATTGAAAACTTAATGCAAACTTGTTACAAAATCATGTGTGAATTACCCATCCAAGACAATCTTTTGAGGAAGATTTAATTTATAATTGCCCCTGGTATTAGGTGCATGAATGTTGTTAAATGTTAAAAATTCACTTAAATTTATCTTTGTAAAAGTTAAAACCTGAAAAATATAATTACTGTTAAAATTTGCAATTGAATGAAAAGAGGACTGCAATGATCTACATGTCCAGCACAGCACATTGTACGAACTACTTAAAAAAAATCTGCACGATAGAAAACCACTCACACACGTTACAGGACGTTTCCGAACAGTATTTTCGACTCGCAGCAGTTTTTTACAATTAGATTTTGAGATAAAGCTCAACCGCAGAGCTCGGTCGGCGTCTGTGGAGGACAGAGTAATTATTTGTTCTCCCCTCGACGTTGTGTCGTTGTGTCGTTGACGCTGTATCTAACGCGATGTGGTCCGCTCGCCACATAACGACGTGCCTCGTTTGTTTCTACATTTGGTTGCGCGATTTTCCTCTCTGTGATTCCATATTTGTCCCATAAAATTCATCAATACGCATTTTATGAATATTTTGGTCGACTCCAAGATTACACGGTTTTATGAAGAATATTACTTATGTTATGTACAGCGTTTAGTTTTAGATTGGGAAAATTTACTCTCTAATTGAATTGTTAGGTTTCTTTTAAAAGATGATTGTGGTGGAGATTATTTATCTTTAACAAACTAGTAAATTTTTTACATAATTGTTTTTAAATAATTAGGAGTATATAACATGGCAATTTTCTTTGTCCTATGCATAAAAGAGAACATATTTTTACAAGTCTGTACTAGATTTTGTTACGACCAGACATTTTGTTACGAGAGTTATCGTGCTAAAAGATACTAAAAAATGAAAATTCTTCTTCCCATGTTAAATTTTAAACCACATCGTGAGTTTTGAAGGTAAAAATGCGTTTCCGTGATAAGCTCACTTCATATCCACAAAGTACACATAAAAAGATATTATATTAAATAAAACTTAATATGATTGCTAAGGTTACCCTGAACAGATATTTTTGTCCATTCTGTTAAACGGTGGTAATTGCCCAATTCAGAAGAAATTCAATAAAACCTGAAAAAAACATATAAATTTATTGCTGTTAAAATTTGCAATTGAATGAAAAGAGGACTGCAGTGATCTACATGTCCAGCACATCACATTGTACGAACTACTTTTTTTAAACAATAAAATCTGCTCGATATAAAACCACACACACGTTACAGGCTGTTTTCCCCACAGTATATTTTCGAATCGCAGCAGTTTTTTACAATTAGATTTTGAGATAAAGCTCAACCGCAGAGCTCGCTGGGCGTCTGTTGAGGACAGAGTATTTGTTCTCCCCTCGTCGTTGTCGTTGTGTCGTTTTGTCGTTGTGTCGTTGTGTCGTTGACGATATATCTAACGTGATGTGGTCCACTCGCCACATAACGACGTGCTTAGTTTGTTTCTACATTTGGTTGCGCGATTTTCCTCTCTGTGATTCGTCATTTTCTATATTTGTCGCCTCGAATTCATCAATGTGCATTTTATGAATATTTTGGCTGATTTCCAAGTTTTCAGGGTTTTATGAAAAATATAAGTTTTGTTTATATACATACATAATTTACCTTTGAATTGGGAAAATTTACATCCAACATGTATTTGTGAGTTTATTTTAAAAGGTGATTGTGGTGGAGATTATTTATGTTTAACTAGTCAATTTTTGTATACATTTGTTTTTGAATAATTAGGAGTATATAACTTTCTACCGTAGTATAGAGGAGGAGGACACGTTTCTTTATTTTTAATTAATTAGATCAGCATATTGTCAATACACTGACATATGGACAATTAAAAACGACATAATCAAAATATTATAACAAATAAGAAAAACACTTTAAAATAAAAAATAGAGAAATAGAAAAAAGTGAAATGTCAAAGGTAAAGGCATTTGAAGTATTATATTTTTAAGTGCTGCCGAAAAATACTTTTTCGACCGTATTTGAGGGATTATATAGTAAAATAGTTTGTCGTTTCCCAAGAAAACTTTCGAAAAAAACCGTAGCTCCTCAGAAAGAACCTTCCCCTGTTCCCCGTGGGTTTGTGCATAAAGCTTTACTTCTAGGTTAAAAGTGCTGACCAACACTTTCGAACATTCGTGCACATTTAGAACACGTGTACTATGGCCAAGTTTGAATATAAACTTTTCTTCTATTCTAAACTAAGCCAAGTCTTCTTTTAAACAATAAAATCTACACGATTTAAAACCACACACACGTTACAGGCTGTTTTCCCCACAGTATTTTCGACTCGCAGCAGTTTTTTACAACTCAATTTTGAGATAAAGCTCAACCGCAGAGCTCGGTCGGCGTCTGTGGAGGACAGAGTAATTATTTGTTCTCCCCTCGTCGTTGTGTCGTTGTCGTTGTGTCGTTGACGCTGTATCTAACGCGATGTGGTCCACTCGCCACATAACGACGTGCCTCGTTTGTTTTTACATTCGGTTGCGCGATTTTCCTCTCTGTGATTCTATAACTGTCCCATCAAATTCATCAATACGCATTGTATGAATATTTTGGTCGACTCCAAGATTACACGGTTTTATGGAGAATATTAGTTATGTTATGTACAGCGTTTAGTTTTAGATTGGGAAAACTTACTCTCTAATTGAATTGTTAGGTTTTTTTAAAAGGTGGTTGTGGTGGAGAGTTTTATGTTTAACATGGTTTTTAAATAAATTTGGAGTATATAATTGTTTTTTTTTATAGATTACACGTATGGTGGTAAAAATAATGACAAAAATGTAAACATGTAAATTAAAATATCATTTCAAATTAAACCATTAAAAAGACGCTTGAAAAAGCGACTTCCTGATTGCTTACACCTCTTCGTACCATCAAGGCTTTAATACTTACCAACTCAACCATCCACTCACCAAATTACTCCACTGACTTCACCAAGAATCATTAACAGGTTTACATATCTGTAGTGTTACCTTCGATAATATAAATAAATTAAAATGTATTTAACCATTGAGTATACGGTACCTCTACATTTTCCTACCTCATAAATTCAATACTTTAGCTCAAAAGAACATTAAGCAAAGCAAACTGGCGACCAGCCCTAAAGTTTTACCATTCGTCTAGCATATAACCGTGTGTGTTTGAAACGCAAGAGAAACAACGTATCAAGTTTGTTTGTGGCAGAACATAACACAAATTGAAGGTTGATTGGCATCCCGACTGGGAGGCGCAACTATGAAACATTCAGCGTCGAAACAACGAGACAACGAGAAACACTGAGTATACAATGTGAGTATACATTGTGTATACAATAATAGCTCCTCTATGTTGATTCATACTTGTGTCTGGTTTTTAATGAAATAATTAAAAAAAATATCAAGCCTTTTTTGATACGATTGATCTGAAGTGGAGAGAAAATTTGTACTTATATCTAAAATATCCAACCTAATGATTTCTGGTTTTCAAATTACTCATTTAATCTAAATTTAATAGATTCAGGGACGTAGTCAACGGGGGAGGGGGGTTGTTGGGGTCCAAACCATGAGTTCCATGAGGTTCATGAGTTACCAAAAATATGATTTATAAAAATTCTTATTTTTGGGTTGGTTCAGCTTCCCATCCAGTTTGTTAATAAATATTATAAAAATCGAATTATATAAAGACTGAAATTTTGAGAAACAAAACAACACAGTACCACAATCAGTTTACAAACCAGTATAATAATTAAATATCTTCCGATGTATTAAATCTAACGACAATTTTTTTCGGAAAACAAGACAACATTCATACAATAAAGAACAAACCTTATGAGATTAAAAAACAACCATTAATATCCACGGTAAGATAAATAAGGTAAAAAAGAGAGGAAAATACATTAAAAGAAAAGTAGAAATATTGAAATGCTCGCCGTATCTTTATAAGCAAGCTGTCGCGCAATCACAGACGCAGACAAACCCGGCGCCGCAAAATATGAAATGCTAATCTAGCGGAACCCTGCACATTAACATCGAGATGGATCTTCCCGAATAATATTTTTAAGATTGTTTACCTTATTCCGTCTGAATAAGTAGTTCGTTTTCATTGCGATTAAACGTGAGTAATACAAAGCTTTTAGTAATTAGTTTGGTTTTTTAGTAGGAGATGGTTTTTTTAACTAACGCTTTAGGAATATTTAGGAGTGAATTGAAATGTCTTTTAAGGAAGGGCGGCTTATATTTATCAAATCCGTTGGGGAAATGACCGATAATTGAAGGAATGACCTCTTGAACTACGTTTCAAAAATATAGCCAAATTATGAAATACATGCCCCATGTTTGTGAATTTGTCATTTGATGATCGGTCAGTAATACAAATGGTAAATTTAAAGTTTTTCCCACTAATAAAGTTCAGAAATCTCCTTTTAAAGTTCAGAGGGGGGGGGCGAGTGAGAATGATTTGAGTCAATATTAAAATAATTTTAATATCCGTTATTTAATAATACATAGAGCTTTTGAGATGCAGTTTGCGGTATTGAATTCCACTAAATAAGCTCTTTAAAATTATGGACCTGAAAAGTCTAAAAGAACATAAAAATGCTTTTCAGGTGAAAAACCAATATGTGGGCTTGTAACTTTCCGTGTATTGCTTAATATAAGTATTCATCAGTATTTACAAATACTCAGGCAGTTTTAGGCGTTTTCCTTTAGATATTTTAGCTCCCACCATGATTAAGCAAATTCACCTTTTAAATGCAGTCTCCGGCATTATTGAGTAGAGTCCATTAAAATAATTGCCGATCAATCAATGTTGAAAGTAAAGCTGTCCTTCAATAAAAGTAAACAAATATAAATCCTCGCTTAAAAATATTTTTGAACATCAAAGTAAACTTGAATAAATCCTCTGGAATAATTCGCTACTTTTTTACACCCATTGCTTAAGCCATACATGTAAATACAGTGCACAAATTGTCCGTGGATTTTTACGTTGGGTTTAATGAAAGTGAGATGTGTGGCCGCTAGCGAATCACGTCACTTTCAATTGGGTAGCGAGTCGAGGGCAATACTGTATAATGTGGCCGGCGAAATTACCTCATTCCAAAAGCGCCTGTGGTGCCTCTCTCTGGCTATGGAGCATTTTTGAATGTTAATTAAAAACTTGGTGATACAATCTTCTCTTGTTGAATAATCATGCTGATGGCTATGGTAATTTATCTTTGGCGGTTATGTAAAATATTTGGTTAGTTTTCTAAAATTTCTGAAGTATATAGTTAATTTTTAAACTGTAGTTTAGAGGCTTAAAAATTGTATATTTGTTCCTAGTACCGAAAGTGGCATTTTCCAGTGCGCACTCAAGTTTAATGTGTGAGGTGGAGCCGAGCATGTGAAAGTGAGTTTCACGCAAGAGGCGTGGCCGAGTACGGGAATAATTGGAGCACACTTTCGGTACAAGTTATGAACGATTATTTTGACGAACAACGCAAAAATACACTTATACATAAAAAGGTACATCAGTGTTATACCTCTCAATTGACATTTATTTTATAAAGCATGTTGGACATATCGGGAGGACTTTTAACACCTAATATGCTAATAACAGAGCAAAACTAGCAATTGCCTATTTCTGTTTATATTTAGATTGTTAAGCAGAAAAAAAAACAGCTGATTTAAATTGTAAAAATAAAATGTTATAACGTAGTGGACAAATCTAAAATTAACTGAAAGCAAGGGAAATTAAATTTAGAGCAAGGGAAAATCAGCTGATCGTTTTTCCTTTGTTCTAAATTAGAGCTTGGGAAACTTTAATTTTCGTTGATATCAGCCGACATCGAAAATAGCTACTATCGTTACAGAGTGGTGAACACTATTACATAGTTTGATCGTAAAATAGTGATGTGGTTTGTTGGACCCAAAACGACCTTTTTCCTTTCACATTACCTGTCTTCAGTAACACCAGAGAAACCTTACATAAAGTTCTGCGTTAACTTCCTGGCTTAAAATACGGATCAACAGTACAATTTTCGCTACATCTTACCACCATGTCTGCTTAGTTCTCCTTTTCTCAGCCTGTAAATATTCAGAGTGAAATAAGATGGTAGAAGCCGTTCATAAACAAATTTAAAAATTAACATTAGTTTTATGGGCAGACTTGAGTCTGGGTCAAGTTATTCAATTAGGAATCAAGTAAAATTCCGCTAGAATCCTTTCTTACAAAACCCAATCATCTTCACTCCCATCTAACTTCAAGAAATCATTTACATATTCCCAAATAAAATGTACTTCTCCATAAAATCCCAATGGAATATCCTCTTATGCAATTCAACTTTTACTACTTTCGTAAATATTTATTTACATAAAAAGCTTAATCCTCAAAATAAAAATCCATGCTCTAGGTCCGATAAAATGTGATACATCTTACTTTCACCAATTAAGCACATAAAACCGATATTGATAAAACAACTGAGGAAAAGTGTAATCTTCATAAGGTATACTTTATATTGGTTTAAAAAAATGAGTAAATATGAAAATCTATGTCTACTTTTACATTTAAACCATTTTATTGTAATTTTAAGACCTGGAGAAAATTCAGTGAGAAATTACAACTCGATGATAAACAGTCGACTCTAAAGAGATTTACATGGAAATGGAGATTTTCAACATTAATATTATATGAGCTGTTTTCAAATCCTACTTTCTCTCAGTCTGGAGTCCTTATGGCAGTAAATACAAGGGCTCTTGTTTTGGTGGATTTGGAGAATATTGTTATGAAGGTTTCATTTTGAAGTCAAGGGAATGCCTTTGCTGAGAAGTCTCATTCACTGAGAAATGAAATATTGCACTTTCGTTTTGACTCGGTGAAAAAAATAAGAGAATTAAAAGGTAAATTTTCGCGGTGTTTTAAATTATATCAAATCAATATGATTTGATTGCATCAATCTGATGGCGTATACTATTTAAATTTCCCCATTTTCATGAATAAAAAAAATAACAAAGCAATATTTTAAAAGTGAAAATGTCTTGCTTTGCACATATTGTTAAACAATTCTAGAACAGCTAAATCACTTTACTGATTCAAAAATTTTAAAATACCAATTAGTTTCAAAACAAATATAATATTTTCACTTTTAATAAATAATAAGACACCTGTGACTTTAGAAATGATCGGTTAAATGATTTAACTCGGTTATTTAATTTAACTAGCCTGGGACATATGATGTGGACCTGGGCCAATTTATAAGTCAACTATTCATTTTCTGACCTATAAAACCTGGCACAAATGAAACTTGGGAAACATATTTGACCCACGTCTTTATACAACGAACATATTATGTTGTGTTGAGTTGTTTTGTATGTATGTTCTATTCATACACAACTGGGACATATTAATCTGGGCCAATTGATTTGGTTTAAATTTTTATTTTCTATAAACCTGAGAAAATGACAGTCACACAAATCTCTTTATCCTTAAACCCGTGATAAGTTTGTCGTCTTCAGGCTTTAGCCCCAGCAGAAGTTTAGTCTCAGGATGTAGCACCAACTCGCTTAAACAGCATTACACGGTTGCCAAATTATGACAATCCCAGACGTAACATAAGTTACATCTGGAACTACGCCAGTACATTTGGCAACACAGCCGGGCTTTTGAAGATGATAAATAACCAAACGGATTTCGAACTATTTCGATAACTAACGATTCTGGTTTCATCGTAATTAATAGCATATTGGGTAAGATGGCCTTTGATATGGCTTATTAATCACTATCATGTGTAGACAATTATTATCACTATCTGTAGACTCATCATGTGAATTAAGATTCCGAAGAGTTAAAATCTTACGATTTTAAGAAAGTTTGGTTTCGTAAAATGCCAAATTGGAATAAAATGCTATAATACATCTGCCAACAGATATCCTAGTTATACCTCTTCTTAGTTTGGTTTAGTTGGTTAAGGAAAGCTTTCTGATATAAAATAGTATATTTCATAACATGAGTCGAACGTGGGTCATTATATATTCGAGACCAACTGTTATAAGTTAGAGATTTATCGAGCACTTCATTAATATGGCAGAGAATATGCAGACCACTTTTACTCGTGTTTTCAACGATACTTTTCGATACACAGCTAAAGAAACCATAACAAAATTCGTTTGTATATATCGGCAAAATCAAAAAATTATAGTAAACATTGCTTTTGTATTACAAATACTGTTTTTGCGTAGAAAATAATCTAATGATGGACTCGTAACCCATCCATCTAGTAATGAATGAAGCATTGATCCAGTTTTGCAAAGCATTGGCGAAACATTCTTTGTGTCCTAAAAGTTTTGAATATTTTTCATTTTCATTGTCCATGGATGACAAAAAAACTCTTTATTTCTTTATATTACTTATTTGATTATTGTTGGGTTAGCATTCAAAAATATTTTTCATTCGTTAACATCTTAACTGAAATAGCTATTTGTGTATTAAGAGCGCAAAGTTCGTGATTGTCGTTCGAGAATAACGCTTCGTACGGCCAAACATTTAGAAAGCGGCAATAACTATTTGTGCTCGTAATACACACAATATTTTTTCTACCACCGTTATTTAAACAGTTTAACTTATTAACTAATCTGTACACAAAAGTACATTGAGGTTATGTTTCCTTATTCTATTGGAATGAACCGGAAGTTGAGATAGAAACGGTGACAATGAAATCAACTGATTTAGAACAAGGCAACCAGAATTTAGACCCCAGCAAAAATGTGATACATCACATCACAGGCTTTACATATGACCGGCCCCTCTTTATCTATGTACTTTCTATCAACTCGTCGTTTGTTGATACCGTATGGTGAGTGTCATAGGATTTCTGACCAACAGAAACTTGGTCTTTGGTGTTTGAAGTCATAGTTATCTCTCTTGTGTGCCACCTTAACCTAATAAGTAACCCTGATTTAGCGAGCGGGAATGAAATGAAAGTGGAAATGAACCGTTTTTCGTACTGTTTACAGGTGTGGCATTGTGATTATTTACATGCAGTGGTAGGAAAAATTACTTTTGAATCTTTTGAGCAATCTTCATTTACATGTAAATGGACCGCACTCTTCTTTTAAGATTCCAACCTAATAAAGGAGTAATAAGGCTATTCATATAAAAAATCTAATTTTATCACACTAGTCCTATTAAATGGCATTTCTTAAGGTGGTAAAACTATGGTTAAATACGTAAATATGAAAATCATCTCATCAATGGCACTTATGTGCTCATATAGTTCGGAGTTGGCGCTGGTTGATTAAAACATAATAGCTCAGCTGATTGGCATAGACTAGCAATAATCGATGCCCAAAAAAATGTAGTCTAAAACAGTACAAGCCAACGGAGTGCCAAACGGAGTGAATTGGCATCCGACATCAAAACATTTCGTCGTGCTTTCAGTGCCACAGTAATTTTGAAAACAATCTTTGCTAAACTCAACTACTTCTATGAATCGAATTGGTATTTTTCAAAGGGTATTTGTTATTTAATTATAGGGTAGAAATTAATTTGAATTTTTGTCGTGATTGACCATCAAAATGGTCTCTGACTGCTCTATACCAATACAGAGATCGACGATGGCTAGTAATTAGAAGCTGTCATTTTTCTGGTAAGTCTATTGGCTGTCCGGATTGACCAGCCTTCTGTTCACCTTGGTCCCTCCTTGTCTCTCTGGGAACTTTAATTCCCAGCTTAGCTTGGATACCCAGTCAGGTTTGAGCCCTGTAGGAGTTGTGGATCTAGCTTGTCCATCTGGGAGGGGATGAGGGACCCTTATCCGACAAACTGCTAAGCGTCTGCTAGTCTGGAGGTCGAACCGGCCTGGGAGAGACTCTTCACAACAGGAGAGCTCCCAGACAGAGGTACTTACCTGGGGATGCTCGGGAGGTCCCGGGTTAGGGGGTGAATCATCCCCGGAAGAGCTTGGAGGGTGGGTGGGAAATCCATCTATCCTCCTTCAGGGGCGAGGCTGACTGACCATATCATACCTTTCCCATCATAACAATCCCTTTCCTTCCGTAAGTTGCACAATAACCCTAGGGAGACGTGCCTAGCTGGCAATGCTGAAGCTTTCATTCCTCTAAAATCTAACACTTAGCATCAAAATAATATTTTTAGCTCTTCATAAACCACCTGAATTAATACTGAAGTAGTAACAACAGTAACAATACAGTCACAAACCACAGTTTAAATTAGAAAATACCAAACGGATCTTAACCTAACAGTGTTTTCACGCGGAAGCGATTTTGATTTCGCGCTTTCGTGTCAAACCAGAACAAATGGTGTCTGTGTCGAAAAATGCATACGTGGCGGGCGTTCCACGCATCATCATCGGAAACACATCAATCTCGGGTTTGATTTATGGCGATGTGCGCCTTGTAAACATAGCCCCTCCAAGAGGATGAATAAAATGCGTGGCTTGAGGAAATTTTGAGGTGAGAGTGTAAATGATTGAATATGGAAATGTGGTTCATAGATTGTTGGAAATAGTTTTGGGAGTTTACGTTGACGAAAAAATATGATTTCATTATTCTGTCACCTTTTTCCATGTGGGTTTTCAAGCATGTATTTTATGCATTCTTTTACTGTTTATTTTATATTTGTTTGGTTATTTCAATATCTAACCTGAGGAAAAATATGTTTGCTTTGGTAAGGGACTAGTAGAATAGCATAACAATATTTTTAAGATAGTGGGTGTTAAAGGAGGTATGAGATGGGGGTAAAATAGTAAAGAAGTGAGCGGATCTTTTAATAAAAAAGAGTATAAAATTGTTGTTAGAGCGAATCCTGACCAATAAATATCTACTTGTTTGGGATATAGCAATGGCTTCATCTATAATTGGAATATGAATAATAGGATGCGATGGATGATATCGGGAATGTATGAAGTTATTGAGTGGCCTATAAGTTATTTTGTTTTGTTACAAAACTTTGAATGTATTTTCTAGGTGCAATTAATGTAATAAATTCATTGTTATTGACTTTAAATCGAAATAACCATTTAGTAATATGTATTGGCGAATGTACACACATTGTACTTCTAAATGGTGTTTGAGCATTTTTTAACGTTCTTTAAAAACTAAATATGATGGCCTTTGTTAAAAACAGTCCGTCACTAATCACTACTCTATAACTAAGGTGCAGGAGGGAAATTCAAACTTACTTCACAAAATCTTGAGAACATTGTCTTTCATTTTCTATAAAAATTGTGTCCAGAGAACTTTACTTTTACACCACTTATATTGGTTTTTAGGACCCTCTAGCATCGATACCTCGTATACTACAAGGGCAGAACACATACGTCCTTCTTCATATTTTTTTGCCCCTATATTCAAACTTAAAAAAATGCAGGATTGTCCTTGAAGTAGCCTTTCAGAAATTGTCACATGTCTTCATTATGTTTATACATATGAATTTCACTTGTGCTAAGGCAAATAAATAAACCAAACTCTAAAACGAATTTACTTTACTTTTTAGCTGGTTTGCGGACCCCCCCCCCTCCAGACCCCACAGTGCTCAGTTTTGGCAGCCGTCTCAGCTTGCCCCCCCCCACAAACGTTGCCAAAAGAAGCTCTCTCCTCTCTACACCATGTGATACCTCCTACAGTCCGCGCTCATGTGGGGGTAATTAAACATGGTGCAATTTGCTAGAAATGTCTGTGGAGTTTGGTGTCTTACGTAAGTAAAATATTAATTGCAGATATTTTTTGTATGTAAAACTGTTTTTAAAAACCCCTTTGAGTCTTACTCACGAACTCGTAATTGGACTCCTATTCATAATATTTCAGTGGAATTTGTAATAAAAAGTGTTCTTTGATTATTTTTAATTGGTCTTTTAACTTTTATTGAAGTGTCTAGATAAGGAAATGTTTTATGATAAAAGGGGTTCCCACCTAAATTGAAGTTTTTAGAATCATTTAATGAAATAGTTTTCGTTATGAGTTTGATTTGAACAATTTTGTGTAATATTATTTGATTAATTTTCATAAAAATCTTTTGAAATGTTTCATAGCTTATGTTGTATTTACCAAAAGAATAACTATAAGATATAGCGTATAAGTAGTATAAGATTTAGAGTAGTACAGTAGCTGTATTGTACGTTCATCTTGTGTTTTAATCCAAACACGGGCCCTTGGAGATATGAGATGAGACTCAAACATATAAAAGGTATACGAAAAAAGGCATATAGTTGAGGCTTTGATTATGTTTTGAATCTCAGTACCTAAAAACAAGTTTGTATACATTCGGTTCGGTGATGTCATTTGTGTATGTTTAGGCCTCTTTCCGTATTTTTCTAGTGTCCATGAAAACAGACAGAAATACAAACAAAACATTGTTACTCATTAAACTTAGGTTAAAATATTGAGGGAGCTTGTAGTAATAATCAGTATATTCAAGATAAGGTAAATTTGATAACCACTCAATACTGTTGTTAATTCAATGTCATATTGTGCAAGTTGAAAAAAGGTTCTGATTCATAAGTCAGATAAACGTTGAAACACAAAAGTGACAGTTGGTTTCGATATTTACAATAAATAATTAACTTTAAAAAACAATAGATCAAAGTAAAAGATTTATGAATTAATATGTTTTTATATTAAATTTTATGTACATAAACTGTGTCCAAAAAATCTCAAACCTAATATAACCCGTTAAGGCTTAAGTGATAATTTTGAGGGTGACCATTAAGTAACTGGGTTTATAAGGTTTCTTAAAACATTATTTGTAAATATCCACAGATTCACTTTGGTTGCTCAGAGCTTTAAATATAAAAATGTAACCTATAGTAAAAAATCGGGGCCACCAGCTTGTCACGCTGGTATTATTGGTCCTCAGGACACAATGTGATTATTTTATATGTTTTAACCTTTTAAACATAATTTTACATATATATTCTTAAATGTTTTTGGATGTTAGGTTTGTTGATGAACTTTTTCATAGGCCCCATAGTCGGCTAGAAATAGTCAACACTGCGTTATCTAGCTCTGCCTCCACTCTACATCACATTATATTATTAATATTAGTGAAGGCTAAGTTAATTCTTGAACATCCTTAATTCTTGATAGGCCCTGTGTTTATTTGAGACCAGAGTTGGGTGTATATGACTAATTATTTATTTTAGCTAAATTTTTTTAAGATTAAAACTCTAAGTAACGACACTTGAATGTGGGTAATTTTACAATAATATTTGAAAAAAACTTTATTAAGTTATCATGAGGTCACCAACATATTCGACTAAGTTTGTTTAAATAAATTTTATTACGTTCTGAATTTCCCTTATTTTGTTACTCAGCGTATATCAATCCCTGAAGGTATCCAGTGCATCTCTGCCTCTCAAAATTTGAGCTTTTCTAATACGAGCACAACTTAATTCAAAACCCCAAAATCATTACTAGCCAAACATTTCCCCCGATTACACCAATTAAAAATAACGTCACCCCCTTATCCCCTTATTCACCGTATTGCCCAGAAATACCCCACTCCGCTATCGCCTTACCGACTCCCGGTGGGATACTGTTGCACTATTTTCAGTCGTGACAAATTTGGCCGCTCACCACACTCGCTCCTCACCGGGGGAGCAGCAGCCAATGGGAGGCCAGAGTCCATTTTTAGCCCCGGAGCTCCTCTGGGCTCCCGGGTCCCTTGGTTCAGTCGGACTTCACCCTCCGTCTAGTGTCTTCCAGGCGCCGCGTGTCTTCCAGTGTCTTCCACGGGAGGTTCTGGTCGATGTGGGAGGTTCTTCTATCACCGAGGTTCTTCTACGGGAGGTTCTTCAACGAAGGTTCTTCTGGTAGCTTGCGCCACACCGTGCTTCCTTACTTCCCATAGAGCTTTGACTTATGGAATGTAAAGAAGTATGGAGCGTTCGCAGGCTGTACTTCAGTACTTCGGTACTTCAGTGGTAGTGTTATCGGTTTAGTGCGATACATGGAGGTGTTTAAGTACAGTTTAGTTATAAGTTTGTGTGCGGTGTAGATTTAACTGTACAATGTTTCTGTTGTGGATTACCTAGTTTAAAGAGGTTGTAATTTAATGATAATGATACATAAATTGTTATTAAAAATACCTAATGTGCAGTAGAAAAAGTGTAGTGTTATGGTAATAAGGAACGCTAAGTCACTGATGAACTGAATCAAAGAGATACGAATATCTAAAACACCCTATTTATCAAATGAAGGGGTTTTAACTTAAATGTAGTAAACAAAAACAAAATCAGCAAATAAAGAGGAAATCATGTAGGTTAATAGACATTATGCTTGGTGGATTAAAAGAACCGTGATGTTATAACTTTTTCTAAACAATTAAAGTTGTTGGTGTTATTTTTAAAATTAGCTTAACATAAATTGCAGTAAATTTTATAAAGCAATAAAACCTTCCCTAAGCAATAAACACACACTGTATTGTGATAAATAAATACTCAAAAAAACCATCTCATAATAAACTTTTAAATATAAATAAACGTGGATAAAAAGTTAAGTGTGTTCCAAAAGATTCCTAAAATCACAAAAAATCAATATATAATCCAAATAATTAAGACGGTAGTTAAATTTAGCGAGATAAAATTACCTTCACCTGCAAAACTTTCAAAATAATTTTCCCGAATAAACACGGCAAAACTAAACGATTTACAGTAAATTGAAATCCGGAATCCGTTGGGTAAATAACGAAACGCCAAAGCGCTGGGATCAGTGACGGTAACGTAATTTGGATACAGAACGAATGATGACGAAAAACACACCTCCGAGACCAAATTACATTTCGCACTTATCACTTTACACCGTGTGAACGGCAGGGGGGGGGTTTGGTAATCCTTTTAGCCGATCGGGGTGAATATTTAAGGGATGGAACGTTTGACGGCGACAGAAAACACATGTTGGACACATGGCACGGTGGGGGTCACAGGGTTGGGAACCGCCTCGCAGAAACATGAAATATCTAAGCAGCTGTATAGGTAGCGTCAACTGCTGCGGCCCACTCCGCCCATGAGAGTAATGTTTATTTTAGCCATGGGTTTATGGACGGTTTGAGCCACAATATTTGACGAGACCTATAAGTAATCTTTGGTGTTTCTTATATCAGAGTGTGTAGTCCAGTCGACGAAAAGGTGTAGAAGGAAATTTTTGGAACACGATTTTTGACTTTACAGCTTTGTTTGGACTAGTTATGAGGTCAACATATAAAAAATCACCGTCCGTAGCCCTTGAGCGGGGGGAGGGAGGGGGGGGGTCTGAAGTTACCATTTTTAGGTTTTTCCTAAATATCTTAAAAACTATCAACTTTTAGTATCAATTATTATATTAGGAAATTGAAAAAAACTTAAATTTCCTACAAGAAAAGTGTGTAATATGTCTATTATACTCCAACCAAAACATTTACAAGGTAATCACTAATTTTATTAATGTTTAAACAAATATTTCTTCCATAAGAAATACATGTAAATTTGTGTGTGACATACATGCCCAATGGGGCAACACCTTTATACCTAAAGGAAAATGAGCAACATTCTGGAAATATTGAAAATTTTTCCAGTAATGACTCCTCAATCACAAAAATTGGTCTGAAATAAAGCAGTGGGCAAGCTCTCAAAAAAATTGTAGTAACCACATATTTGTATTAAACCCTTGAAGGATAACTTTTTTTATAAGCTCTCCAAGACCTTTACTTTGGACCAATTTATATGATTGAAAAGTCAAATTACTGGGAATTTCGTCACTATTTTATAAATGTTGTCCATTTCCCTTTAGTTGAAAAATCGTTGTCCCATTGGGCTTGTATGGTACACACAAATTCACATGTATTTCTTATAGGAGGAATATCTGTTTAAATATTAATAACATTTGTGATTACCTTGTAAATGGTTGGAACAAATTAGACAAATTATATATTTTTCTTTCAGGAAATTTAATTTTCTTTAATTTTCTAATTAATAAATATTACTAAAACTTGATATTTTTTAAGGTTTTTTAGGAAAAACAAAAAAATGGTTCCTTCAGACCCCCCTCCCTCCCCCCACTGAAGGGCTTCGCAATGGGACTTTTGATATGTTCGCCTCCTAACTAGTCCAAACAAAGCTGTAAAGTCAAAAACTGTGTTCCATGCCATTCCTTCTTCTATACATTTTTTTATTATTCGTTGTCTGGACTACAGTCCGCCCATAAGGATAATGTTCATTAATTTTAGCATTGGGTTTATGGACGGTCTGAGCCTCGATATCTGATGTAACCTGTAATTCAAGTTAGTTGTTTCTTAACAAATCAGAGTTAAGTTTGAATCGTAAATAAAGGAGAGGGTGGTGTGCTCGAACACCACCCTCGTTACTAGTGTTTAGATGAGGCCATTTAAAATCATGTGAAATTCAAATCCTTTTTATCTTTTAATAAATGAATATATTATTCTACCGGGACGTTTTAACCAATATTTCGGTCCGAACAAAGTTCTATGAGTAACAATTTTGACTGCAAAACTAATTGAAGCTTATAAATATACAATTAACTTCAAGGCAGGAGTAGTTTGAATTCAATTTTTACATGCATATTATGTGCTGTACTTACCAGTCGAGATTGTAAACAGTTTAACTTATCTTGTTCACAATTCCTGCAGTTAAATCTTTGTTGACTATTCAAGACAATCACGAAGTCATTATAAAAACTTAAGAACCTTGCATCATTGCAGCGATCTTTGTCAAACTTTCAGTAGAGCAATCAGTAAATTTTAAAAAGGAATTCTACTAACTGGCAACAATAAATAGAATTCTTGAATGTTGATAGATATTATGTTATTTATTTTCCTTATTGAGCAGCACTTACCTCAATTAGGCGAATGTTTCCCTTTGGGAAACTTGTCAACCAAATACAAACACAAAACACGACACACGAAAAACTCATTAAACATACTGACGCCCCCGAGGGTATTTTGTGTTTGTGTACAACCTGTGACATGACATGAGTCCTATATGAAAAGTTAGATAAGTGTTGTAAAACAAGGAAAATAAATGGATAGATTAATTTAACTTAAAAACGTGCAAATTAAGAATGGAATGACTATGTAGATGAAACTATTCAAATTAAGATTTAATTGTGTGCATCAAAGTACCTGTAATGATAACTAATTCCGTAAAGCTTTTTAAAAATAAAAACAGGAATCTAAATGTTTCAGAATCAAATTCAAACTCACCAAAGCGTTAAAAGTAATTTCAACATAAAAACGTAAATCCTACCACAAATGGAACAAATACTTGGAAAAACGCCAGAGCTCAGTATTTTGAAAGTTGTTAGTCAGATACGGGGATGAAAAAATAACCTTCATAGCTTTTAAACTCACTCATTCGCAAACGTGTCCTTTTCCTGTTTGGTGAAATTAAATTCTCCTTCTCTTTAACCTAAGTAAATAAAGTTTTAGGGCAGTATTCTTAAGTGATAAAATATTTTTTTGAAAAAATACATTAAAAACAGCTATTTATATAAAACCACATAGAGTTTACAAAATTTATTAATTTAAGCTTTACCGAATGACATATAAAATAATGAAAACAATTGATCACAATTTGTTATGTGCCTAACTGCTATTAGTTACATCGTGAAGTTGATTTTACCAATTAAATAACACAAAAAGATTATAAATAACAGAATTTATGTCAGCTGGATTCCTTTTCAAAGATTGAACAACAAGCATAATATGTTGCTATTTCATTGAGACTCAATTTGCATGCCTTTTTTGGAAAAGTTGACAGGTTTTTTTTCTGGAAAAAAGTAACCAATCTCATAATCCCGTCTGACTTTATAAATTGTTTTAGCATTAACGTGATAACGGATTTCAAATTCATAGAAAAGGCTCCACCGCAGGCCTTTGCATTATCCGGTAATATAACAGACCCTCAAACTGTGAATTATTCAGTTTCCTCACATTATCACGTTTTACACTGTTTTTAAAACAGTACAATGTAAAAGTTCATCTGGTTTACTGAACCATTTTCCGAAAATAATTAGAAATTGCGTTTTATTTCCTTTCCCTCATTGTACCAAAATGAAAGCTTTTTCCAACATTGGGACTTAACTTATAAATATTTTAACGATCGTTTGACCAAAAAATAAAATTTTCCATAAATATAGTTTAAGGGCAATTAACTTACAAACAGCGCATATCATATCGTAATATACAAAATTCAAAGAAAAATTCACTAAATTATTTATTCAGCGGTTGGTTGTTATACAGCCAAACCACCAAACCACTGGCTGGAAATAAAAATTCAATTCAGCTGAAAAATCATTAAAAGAAGTTTCTAATAGTAATAACTAGACACACGGTATTTCGATGATTGTGTACAATAATTGCATCAATTGACTTTTTCTCAGTGTTGCATTTAAAATAATGTTAAGATATCATGTCCAAGTTTTTAATTTATAACAGTTTTAATGTATTTCATATGTAAAGCGATAAAAATGATGATATTTATAATGGTTTCATAAATATAATGCTTACATATAATGTATACAAATTTGTATGTTTTAAGGTATTCATCGTAATATTGGTTATTAGTGAGTAATGTAAGTAATAAAGAGGATAATAATTTGAACGAAACAATCATTTATAGCCTTTGATTTTCAAAATAACATTCTTTAGTATAGTTAGTCAAATATTTAAATATTTTGTATGTTTTTGACTGACATATATTCAACCTACAGTTAGACATAATAACTCTGTCTTTGATTGTTATTTAATTTTAACATTCTTTTATGTGGAAAATAGAAATGATGTTGCATTTTCGATAATAAATTGAGTATGATTTAGCAAAAAACAGTATTTAAACGTAAATTATTGAATGCACTCAACCCACAACCTATTTTACTGTACCAATAATTTAATATTATTTCTTAAACGACTATCGTTATGTAATGGAATAAAAAATATTGTAATTTCCTTGAGCTATAATTAAAGTACTCAAAGCAATTTTTAAATATAAACAAAGATTCGTTTATATTGTTGTATTCAAACTCAGATCCTCATTCAATCCAACTTTGTAATAAAAGCGTGTTCCCTTTCAATGTTAATTATTTATCTGTAATTATCAATCAAGTCTGGCGTTTTCGTTCTCGACTTTAACGGAACAGTTAAACAATGTTCAGCAATTACTAATCAGATAATTAGATTATTAGGGAAAAGTCTATCTGTAACGAGAATTTATTATCTATTTATGACTTCCTAATGATAAGGTTATGCAATTACTTAACGTAGTTAAGTGGTTTTAGTCTAAACCAAATAACGTGGCGTAGTCAGTTTTGTTTTTACTTGGATTACAACAGATAACAATTCTCATTCAGGTGGAGTATATAATAATCTTTCTGTAAGATACGAGATTATCCAAGACTGTACGACAAACTTTACATTTGTTAGGGGGAACGAAATAATAACAATAATTGACTGTGCTGATGTCATAGCACAAATACATTTGCAAATTAATTGGGACTTTAATACATATGCAAGCAAAATTAATTATTGAGTTATATTGATTACGGACGTGTTACTAAAATTTGTATGATTCTTTGAACATTATGTTTGATTCCGCTGCGTCAGTTTGGATTTAATTTTCTGTTTGTTTCAATAAATGATTATTCAGATTTAACAAATATACGAAAGTACTAAACGCTTTTAATATGTTTGGGATTTAAAAGGTAGAAATTGTATGCTAAGCTTTTTAATCATGTATAATGTAAATCTGGACGTGTTCAGATTTACACGTTATGCAATGTTAAATGTTAGTTTTTATTTAAGAATTTATAAATTCAGTGTTTACAATATTTAAGTTTAATTATAAACATGTGTCCAAAATAAGTATCAATCAGAATCTGTAGAAGGAAAATGTTTGATCTTGTTTATTTAAGCAGAGGTAGTATGGTAGTACAAGATGGTGAACATGGTAAATAAGATTGCAATATCTTTAATGTACCAATTAAAGATTTGAAATGAAATCAAATAATCATCATCAAATAATAATCATCTTTATTATTGTCATTGATGACGTTAGGGTTTTGCTCCTGTAGTAATCAGACATGATTAGGAAAGTAACCATGCAATGTCACATTACAACTCTATTTTTAAGTACTTGTCTAAAAATGTATTTATATTTAATTGATTTTACTTGTATGGTTCCAAAGCTCTCTTCTACTACATAGTGAAGGTAAAAGTGAAGATCGTTTGATTGTAAGATATCATATTAGGTTTTTTCTTTTAATTTTGCATATTTTTATGAGTGTGACTGCAGATTTTGTGGGTAAACTCGTCCCGGAGTATTTTACAGTTTATTTTTATATTTTTATTATTTGTATGTATTTATAATATAGTATGATATTTTTAATATCTATGTCTAGTTAAGGACCAGTACAGTAGTTAAATGGAGGACTATGGAAACGAATGGAAGAATATTAGTTTAGAGGGGAAAATGTATTTATCAGATCCTTTTGGAATTAATTGTTTTAAAGGTATTAAATAGGCATTGAACATTTTAAATACATATTTAAAAATACATACTCTTTTAGGGGTATTTACACTTTTACGTGACGTTTAATCTTTCCATTTAGAAAATTGTTTTCAGAATTTTTTTACTATCAACTTCTTTGTTTTTGAGCCCCTTTTTAATTGAAATAATGTATATTAACTACTATGAACGTACAGGTAAATCAGATACAAAAGACCCATTTAATGAATTCAAGCAACTTAACATTGAAGCTCATTTTGTTTTTTGAGTTATTAATCTGTAATATTAATCTATAAGGAATGTAGTATCTTTGAAAAAATACTATTTTACTTGTTCGGTATAAAAAAGTTTTTGTCATTTCAATCTTCAACTTATATAAAATATTGGGTTTTCAATGCATTATTTTATAATTATAAGTATAGACTACTTTTCTACTTTGCTGTAGGTTTTTTATAATATTTGTAAAATCTAGTTGTAAAATAGTTGTAAAATAATTAGACACCTTATAATGTAGTAAATTCATCAACAGCATAATATACAAGTCACCAAACAAAAAAAAAAAAGAAAATGTATAACTACAACAACAATATAAAATAATTCAACAATGTATGTTGAACGATATATATTGTTGTTCAATGTATTCAACAATGTAAAATAATTTAAAAAATAGTGACTAAGAAATTAATATCTTTTCAGATGCAGAAATCTGGGTTTTGCACCAAAAAAATTTTCAAAATGAACCGAGAAGAGGTAGGAAGGGGTATATAGGAGATCAAAGGCAGAAATTCGGGAATGCCGGGACATCTTGTTTGGGATCGCAGCTCGTTATCTCTTTATCCTTTAACGATAAACCACTGCCACCGGTCTGACACTTAAATGGAGCCAAGTAGTAAGCTTATTGGAGCGGGTTAGTTCGAAACACTTTATTTAGATGTCGTTGTAAAAACATAGTTTTCTTCTTCTTCACTGAATCAGCCAATCAAAACCACGACAACGATCCGCTAACTTCCTATTCCGTTTCCCCTGATTTTCTGTCACGACGAGACGTGTACATAACCATAACGAGTTGGAATTAATTTGAGTGTGGGAAAATACCTAAAGTACATTTGCAGAAAGTTGTTCTAGTGTAAGTTGTTTCGCGAAATACTGTACTGCGTGATTCATATTGTGCTTAAAGCTATTGATGGAAAATAAATACGTAGATTTTTACATAAAAGTACTTAATAAAAATCAACTAGACCTAAGTTAAGTTTTATTAAGTGCTTTTATGTAAACATCTACGTATTTATTTTCTATCAATCGCTTTAAGCACAATAAGGATCACTCAGTACAGTATTTCGCGAAACAACTTGCACTAGCGGCAAACGTACTTAATCTAAACAAATCGGTAAAGTCATTAAAATTGAAAATCTAGCAAACAAAGCAAGGAAACGAAAATATAAACAAAGCAGACGACGACAATCGATATATCGCATCGATCTTTTTAGTTCGTTGCACTTTGTCAGATAGCGCTACTGTTCCCTTACCACCGAGTTAACATGGAAGTGCCAACTCTTTACGAAGTTCATTATTACTCTATGCCACTACTTAACAAACTCTCAGGGACTTTAACTTTTCAGATTGGTTATCGTTAGAAAATAAAACATCCATTGCAGCTCCTTTCTATTTAATATAACTATAAGTTATGCTAGGTTAAAGGATGTAGTCTATGTTGTGTTCAAAATGGCAAAACATTTTAGGTTTTATTTTTAATGGTTGTTGCACTCGTCCGCCTCGCGGATGGACTGGAAAATAACAATAATTTCTATGGAAACCAAATAAAAATGTAAAAATACAAAAAGTACAAAATATATGGTTATAAAAACCTTTAGAGAAGTCCTAGGGGATTTCAAGAAGAAAAATAGGCCTATACGATGCTTAATCACAAGATAAATTTTTTATGTAACATTTCAGCCCGGTCGGATCGGTAGATTTTGCGCTTACCCCGCACAACAAGCAAACAGACAGATAGTAAAACAGACAAAAGAAGCCATCTCTTCTGTATGATGATTTTTAGTTGGCTTAAAGATTAAGTGAATGAATAGTTACAATAACCGTCCTTTTTAAAATTTGCAGAATGTCTTACGTATGTAATGATGGATATACCCGTACGTTACTAGCCCGGTAAGTACCGTTTTACCGTGCGAGCATGATAGTTCCCGCGCGAACCACTAGGCGAATGAGGAATAATTACGTATTCCTTGCATAAACTATTACGTTTCTCAATTCTTCAAACCTAACCGATGATAAACAAACATTTGCAACTGTCATCAGTGCTGCCACTACATTCCTCTGAAGTAACCAATAAACACGCATTAAACGTCTGTTTACTGAAAGCAGTTAATTTTTCTGATTACTGACTTCCGTTATTTCCGTTTCCTAATATACGGTAAATTTAATGTAAGTGATCGACAAAGAGTAACTTTCCAGCTATGAGTAAGGCACAGAAAACAGATGTTTCTGTGTAGTATGATGTAAATTAGTTTGATTTAAAAATACTGCCTAGAGTCTGCAGTTAAATGCTAAGTTTATCCAAACTAAGCAGGCCTTTAAGTTTTGATCTAAAACTAATGAAAGTCTGAAGAAAACGTCTGAAAGAGTTTTCAAGAAATTCATTCGGTATGAACAAGGATTGATGCGGCCGCTCTATAGACCCACAAATGAAAACACCGAGAGAGAAGAAGAAGAAGAGAAAAACAGCGTCATCTGCGGAGACAAAACATCGGCAAAAACTTTGTAGAGAGAAAAACATCAACATCTGGGGCGTAAGTCGAGATGAGTCTGGAGTCACAGTCTAGACTGCTTTCTTGAAATTCTAGGCTCTAGATCTTCATTTGTATACCAGTTTCAGGAGGGATTACCTAGTAACAAGAACTATTACTAGCTGTAATTTTCGATGTAATTAATATATCAATACTAAATTTTAATCCAATGTAGCTTGAATTGCGTCTGATATACTCCATTGGAAAATCCTACAGTTTTAGGCTGTTTTATGCAGGGTATCCCGGAACTATCTACCTACATTTTTTAAGTTAATACTTAAAAAATGTCCGTCAGGAATTACCGTCATGAATAATTTCCTGGACCATTGACAATGTAAAAGAATCACATCCCAAAATTAACCTATATTAAGCCACAATTTATTTTTACAATATAGTTTTTATTTTGAGTACGGTTTGTTGAAAGGAACTGAAACTTGGTATCACTTAACAAGCTACTTACAAAAGCTATTTTTACAATTTTATTATTTTATTTGAACGGAAATATCTCAAAACGTTCTCAAAAACTTTTTTTAATTAAGTTTAAAGTCAACTCCAATAAAATCAAACGATACCAAAGTTTGAAAAATCCTTTAAATATAAGGGGAAAATGCATTTTAAGAATATGTGTTCGTCACAATATAAACCGTTATTAAGTAAAACCGCTGTTATTAGGCCAAATAAATAAGTTGTGTCCAGTTTATTTGCATAAATCAGCTCATTGCTCATAAAACACCTATAAGCTGTTTGTTTTCAAACAAATAGTAGTTTGTACTAATAAACTGACTAGTTGAGAGGATAATCTCGCTAGCGATGGCGTATTAAGGATAAAAAATTTATAAAAATTGTTACTTTTAAATATTTGTCGATATAAAATCAAAACATATGCGATTAAAACCATGTGCAAAAAATTAGGGATATATTCGATAGATTAAACAATTTTATTTACAAAATTTGGTGAAATTTCAATGAAAATACAATCGTTCAGCCGTAGACTAGTACCAATTTTTCTGCACTCTGATTCAATTGCTCATGTTCATCCTAACATTAACATTGTAAGTGTGATAGTTTGTGAGTTTGTTTATTTGTCATATTGTGTAAGTCAGCTTTAATAACGTGTTTTTTCAAGCTATCTACCAGCTGCTAGATTTTAACAAATCTAAATGATTTCTTTATCAAAAATATTAAGAATGTTCACATGTACATAATATAACCAATATGAATAGAATCTTAATGTGAAAACATTTATTATCATTTTGAGCATGGACAACATCAAGTATATTCTAACTTTTTATAAAATTATATTCTAACCATTGATCGTGTAGCAAATGAATGGTTAGAATGGTTGATTGGTGTATTCTCAGTGTCCAATTTTTGATTAGGTGAAGAATACGCTGCTTTTTACTGTACACCTTTCTAAAATACATACGCGTGCTCTAAAATGCGTATTTAACGAAGCGTTACGCTGTGTTTTTTCTCAAAGTACTTAATTTCAACATCAATCACCTTGAAAGCCTCTTATATTGTAGCATAAAACCACCATCAAGATGGAACTGAAATTTCATCTTTTGGAAAGATGTTATTACAGTTTGCCAGATTTCTAACAACTGTAAAACTTTGTTCCAAACATTCTTTTTCCCATCTTGGTCTCCCTCCCCCTCTCTGCACCATTTCCCAATTCTAGCTTTACCCTAACCTGACTGAACAAGGCTCCAAGAGTTTAAGGGCAATCTTAAGATGACGGGTGTCATGCCGAAAGCTATTTATGACGGTCTATGGAGGTAAATCTATTACTTATTATTACATTAGTCATTCAGTACTAAATATCTGCATTATACAAATAATAAAAAAACAACCTATTTAGTTCCGTTTTTTCCTATAAGCTATAGGACGGTTAGATATACGGACACTGTGGGACATGGGATAGTATTAACTACTATGATTTTCACTTGTTTATTTTGGATGATGTGGTTCAAGTATCCAATTAATTTTAGAACGGGTTATTTACAATCACGTGTTATTAGAAAACATCCTTCATAACAAATACAGGAAGTTTTTTTTAGCGTAACCCATGTTTAGGATTGAATTATGCGCAAATATAGATAAAATAAATATGGTGTTGTTAATCTTTACACTTTAAACAACCTATTATTTCAGTTTGATCACATCTAGCCTACTTTAAGTTTCCAAACAGTCCACCTTTGGATATGTATACAGGTTGCGCTCTCTCCATCGAATTCTAAACACGTCTCGCAAATTACCTCTTTCAATTTCTCGTATTAAATTTGTTACAATTATTTTCAGCTGTTGAATATCCTGTGGGTTGTTTTCGCAGGCCTTATATTTTATGTATCCCCAGAGAAAATAATATAGTAAGGTCAAATCCAAGGATCTTGAAGGTAAAATCCTTTTACTGATAAAATATATTTAGGTTACGTTAAAAAAACACCCTGTACTTTCATAGATATTGTATAAGATCGAAATCATTCTGGCCCACACAGAAATCTCCCTTGCTAAACTCTCTCCGCTCCTGTATTGATCAAGTACTACATAAAGTTCCTAGCGGCACTCTCCAAGAAAAATACGCCAGGAAAAATACATGTGGCGCGAAATCAACTTCAATGTTGCGTCGATCTCCAACTTTTTCCATTTCAAGTTATCGCTGATTCCAAACTCTACGATCTATTTGTTCCGCGCAGTAACTTAATTAATCTGCCACTTTATGATATAACCGTTGTTTTTAGAATATTTCGGTTGTACTGAGTAGTTAATAATAATTTATTACTTTTGTATTACTAATGTATTAGTTGTAATAATACTGATAAGTTACAAAGGTTATTTCTCCTGTTTTTATTTAACATTGTACTACTATTAGTTATTTGATATTAACAGTCGGGTTTCAGGGGAATAAAGTTGTTAAAAGGACTTTGAGACTTTTGATTTTGTTAAGGACTCCATAAGTTATTTCTTGCCACCTGGACTACGCTAATTAATATCATCATTCCTACCAAGTCAAATGTCTCATCAATGATTTTTTTTTAATCAGAAGAATCAAAACACATTGATGCGTAAATTGCAATAAATCGTTTGATATTAATTTTCGCTTTAAACAAATTCGTGTGTTATAGACAAGCTGAATTTATAATTTTACATTGTATCAATGTATGTTTTTCTTTTATGTCTTAGAAAAAATAGTTTTCCAAGCGATAGAACTGTGTAACGTTGGAAATAAAACGAGGAAACGTCTTAGATCTTGCTGGAATGAGGAACATTCATTTATTCTCCAAGACTTTGGAATGCGCTTAACTTGATATAATGGGGGCACTCGCTTTGTGTGAGGGAAGACTTTTGAGTTTCGTTGTCAAAGGAAAATAACTAACTTTTCTACCTAAAAAATGTTACGACGATAAATTAGTTAGCATATGGAGAAATATTATAATAACTACATGTCCTTTCTGAAAGTACGTTACAAAAGTAAAATATAGAGGAAGTACTTTATGGCATGTGTTTAGTTAAACAATGATTTCTCGAAAATAAAATACATAGTTCTGATTTTGTGTTACAACACTAATAGTCATATATTGTGTACAAGTGGATTTAATAACTTACTATCCCTGAGTGGATTTAATAACTTACTTCAGTCAAGTCCTGAGATATGGGGAAAGCATGAAACTTCGACAACGACTCGTAGAAGTTCGTAGATGAAGAATGGGGTGGGTTTGAGAACTATACAAATTTAGCAGTGAAAGAGCGATTTTGAAGTATTCACAATTTGGGTAATATCTGGTTATGATAGTAGAAAAAGGCGTTCACATGGAAACTATTATTTTTTACATGGAGTGTTTGGTTTGTTAGCTTTAAAAAATGGCCGAGCACTCCACATTTCCTGTTATCGTGTCTTTGTGTGCAAGCAAATGTCTGTGGCATTTTATTTATATGCATGATAGAGAACCACTTTTGCTTTAGTAATGTTTAAGGGGATGGTTTTAATCTGAAAACCTGAGAACTGGTCGATAAAATTGTTTGAGCGTAATGTTGAATTGGCCGTTATGCTTATATGCTTTATCGAGTTAATATTGAACAGTCACAGTAATTTGTGTATGGAAAAAATATTGAACATTAACTGCATGAAGTAATTCATTCTGCACTCCTCGAAGAACAGAAACATAAAAGAAATTGGTAAATGAAAAATGGAAAAAAACTTTAAATCCGGATCTCCTGTAACATGCAATGTTTTAAAACAATATACGAACCTACTATTAAGAACAGTGAATAACAGACGAAAGGTTGGGCATCCTAAGAAATGTAGTAAAACCCGTTTATATGTGTAGGTTGTAGAATGAACGTAATGTAATTTCGGTGGATTGAAAACAATCTATATTCTACGTTATTTTACGCTTTGAAATCGTACCCTGGAGGGCATGTTGAACGAAAAATAATTCAACTGGAGGTACCACGAGGGGTCACATGGCTACGTTGAATATCAGAATTTCGTTTTATAGCAAGATTTTGAATGTTGGGATTAGTTGAAATCTACAAAATTGATTTGTTATAAATTCCACATTTCGTATTGAAGTCTGAAGGAATGTTTACTTTTTCGTGGAGAAAACGGAGACGTTTTAATAAAAAAATATAATATTACGTGTGGAATGAAGAATATTTTGATTTTAAAATTTATTGTAGACCTTTCAGTTTGTTTCCACAAGCAATTAAAATAGAATGGCCCTTCATAATCAATGTCTTCATACAGTTCGTCCGTTTTATCATGAGCTATGACCTACTCCGTTGCTGGAGCTGTCAAACATAGTTTACTTTCAATTATCAGGGACAATAAACAATGTAAAAAACTGTAAAAAAGTTCAACAAACATCAACTGTGTCTGTTTACAAATTACAGGTAAGATAAATAAATAAATAAATAAAATTGTATTGTCATTCAGCCCATACAAAGCAATAGACAAAGTCAATGGTATCTTACATTATATAAATAGACAGCTGTTAGAAAATGTCAGCAAGTACGACCTCAGAGATCAGCTGTGATGTTCTATTGCCTTTCACTCCACTCCAACGGTTTCATATGTAAACTATTCCCTTATGTATAAAACGGAGGGATTGCACACGTCAGTAGTATCTCCCTTAAAACGTATGCTTGTTTTAATGCTCAATTCTCCGTTATGAATAAAGCCTTAACGATTTCATAGATAAGGCACAACAGGGGGTTTCTTTGAAAATTCTTCCCTTTCATTAATTCTTAAAAGGTCTTATCAACTAAGGAGCTGCCAAATGTTTGTGGAGTGGCGCCAAAACTGGTGAAGAACTCTTCCACTAACCATTAGCCTTTCTCAGTGTCTTTTGTGTGAATGAAAAACTGTTTTTGGTAAAAAAAAGAAATATTAACCCTACCACATCATGTGTCAAAGGGGTTCTTATTGATAATAGAACAAAATGACTTGATGAACTTTAAAAATCTGTTGATGGTAATTTGCCTTGAAGTTTGCCTTGATGTACATTTTAATTACATTATAAAAAGTTATAATTTAAAGTAAACCTAAAGAAATAACAATGATTTAAAAAATACTAATTTTTTTCCAGCTGAATTCAATGGGGCAAACAGAATTTTGATTAGTTAATTTGGGCATATAAAAACCTAAACTTTTTTGAGGGGTTTATCCCTCTTTCCCCCTTTCCGGTGGTCCGATCGGGCTGGTTTACGAAATCGTCCGAGTGATTACCACTTTAAAAATTTGTACCAAATGGCATGATCAAAATTATGGCTACTATTGTTTTTGTTTTTTTAAAGACGGTTTTTGAGTGGGGCTGTGGAATCAAGGTTTTAGGTTGTTTTGCTGCCCCTATTCCACTAGTGCAGAAAATGTCACCAATCTCAAAACTTTAGGTCCTAAATAACAGATATTTCTGGCAATATATTTGATACCAATGCATTAGTGGTGGCAAAACAGCCCAACAGACTTAGCGTTGCAAGGAAAAACGAATATTCGAACTGTGGATCAGATTGTCAATCTGTATAGTTTTCTATTAAATAAACGGTATCAGGAAACTGACACATACTTTCTCCCTTCAAGTCATTTATAACCAGAAAACATATATATTGAAATAAAACAAATTAACAATTAATTATCACACGAATATATACCAAATTTTATAAAAATCGGTTAGTAAATAACGGAGATATCCGTTTTTAAATATTTGCCATAAGAATAACATTGGACAACGGACTGCGTTTACCGCAGAATTAAAATATCAATTATCTCGCAACCAGTTGACGTAAACTAATGATTCAAAATACTGGATTATTTAGTTTTTCAAGTGGAATTTAATGGTTGTAAGTATATTTTCTTTAGAGGTTATAAATTCTGTGAAATTTGAAAAATATCAATTTTAGCGGATTTCCCCTATAGGGAAGAAGCTATTACCGTAGGTCTCAAGGTAAGACCTAAGCCCGAGACCATGATAGCTTTTCGTTTTAGGGCCACCAGAAGCAAAAAACAATTCGTTCGAATTTATATATATATATGTGTCTGTTAGCACGATAGCGGCCGTAAAAATGGTCCAATCTTAATGAAAATTGGTACAGACGTGTAAAGTGGTAATCACTCGGACGAGTTCGTGAACCAGCCCGATCGGATCACCGGAAGGGGGGTAAAGGGGGTTAAACCCCCCAAAAATGTTTTTTGAGTTTTTTACATAGAAAAATAAAATTTATCGAATTTTAGTTGGCACCATTGAATTCAGCTCAAAAAAACAAACAATTTAGTCTTTTGAATCACTGCTCTATGGCCATTAGTTAATAAGATATTGAAAGTGGTAATCACAGTACGTTGTCCCAATGTTAACCTTATGGGCAATAAGTAAAGTTCTATGTCTCCGTTATTTTTCAATATATCTTGATAAAACTTGGTTAATAGCTTCTTCTAGTTCAGATCTACTACATATTAAATTAAAACCACCCAGTTTTAATATACCTGTAGCAGCAAACCTGCATACTCATTCCCCATGTTATACTTATGGAGCTTACCAAAACATGTCAAATCTCACTATGTTGGATTGAAATATGTTGTTTTGCATTTGAAATTCGCTGAGTATGCAGGTCTGCTGCAACGGGAGTATTTTAACACTTAAACTCCCATAACTTCTGAACCTGAATTTTCGCAGACATGCGGGTGGTGTCATCTTAAGCACTAAAAACAATGAAATTTTTATCAAAATCGTTCGGGCCGTTTTTGAGAAATTTGGATTTTTGTCATTTTTTACGGGTTTTATAAGGTAAATACCCTTAAAAATCAAAAATTAAAAAAAAATGAAAAATACGCCTGGAGATACCATGGCGTTATACCTACATACCAAATTTCAAAATTGAACCACTGGTGTCGTCTCTAGCTTTGTTTACATTCAAACACACATACATACATCCACACACACACACACACACACACACACACACACACACACACACACACACACACTGGCAGACAGACAGACACCACCGAAAACCACTTTTTTGGATTCAGGGAGCACTAAATCGAATATATCCACTAACAACTTAAATTCGAAAATTTTGACGAAAACACTATTTTCTCCATATACTATTTATAGGGGGGAGAAAGTAAAAAGCTGGTGCTGCTGCTGTTGTTTCGTTTTCTGTACTGTCTTTTGGTTTATAGAACGATATTATTTCACTTTACCGATACATGTGGCCAATTAAAAATATCAAAGAAGGTCAACAAGTGGCCATTAAGTTGATAACAGCTCAAAAATTATATTTTAGTTTTTTTTGTGATATTTTGGATAATATGGTAGTAATAATATTTATGACTTCAACTTGTAATAACGGGTGGTTGTGCATAACTTACCATCTTCACCGAATTAGTTAAACAGCATTAATACTAATATTTTACAAAATAGAAACACTACAAAGTAAGCTCTAAATATCTTCATAAGTAATTCTTTCTCCTTCCATTTATATATTCTAATTCTAATTAAATACAAACATAAATATTTTTTATAATATTTATTTCAAAAGACTAACATGTGACTGAGTAAAATGAAAGCCCCCTGGTGTTGAAAAACTGGATTTTACCCATAAATCATCCGGGAGGTGATGAGATGAGCGGCTCCGAGCTTACTGGGTTACGTTTTAATATTTATAATGGATGGTTCCACCCCCTGTAGCCTCTGTAGTGAAACTATATTAAACATCTTTGCCATTTATTACTCTCTGCGAAGATTTATCGCTATTATTAGCAGGAAGAAGTGAAACTGTCAGTGCATATATTGTAGCTGAGGGTTTAAATATAATAAAGCAACGCGATAGAAGGTGGATTTTTCTCTCTCGATTCGTATTGACATTAAACATTGTATACGCAGTATTATTTTTGCAAAGGTTTTATTAGGTAGTTTTTACTTACGATTATTACAAGAGTTACCTGTAAAAATCACCCTTTTATGAGAAAACGGTGCAAACACATATAATTCCAAAATAGGATCTTTTGTTTTCACTTATGTTCTATTTGATGAAAAAACAGCCACTGTCAAAGTGAATAAACCAACAGAATTCAGAACAGTATTAGTAGATTTTTGTTAAACGAAATTTATATGTAAACTCTTTTTTATACTAAAGTATAAATTTAGACAATATTTTCTTCAATAACAAACAGTTTGATCACAACTTAAAAAATAAATTATGAACTTTTGATCTCAATGATGGGAGATCTTGAAACAAATAAATTAAGCTCGGAATCCGGCGTATTTGAAGCGTGAAATCCCCCATCTTGCGTACCTTACTCCCTCCAACCTCGTTTCTTGTTCTCCTATTTTCTTCTTCTTTATTCTACCATTTTTTTCAGAAAACTTGTTTGGTTCCTCAAAGTTAATATTAATGTTGTTTTCTCATAAGGAAAGTGTTCATTCGTTGACATACAGTTAACTAACAAATGTTTTTTTTTTTTTTAATTATTGTCTGTCTGTTAAATTTCTGTATTGGTTTTGGATGCTATAGCTTTCTCTGTCTAGTGTAATTTTTAGAGACCTTTACAGGTTGTTATTTAGAAATTTAGTAAAAGTTATAGTAATAATCACTGTTTTATCCCTTAAAGAATACAAATTGCAATGAATGTTTCAATTTAGTCCTATAATAGTAATAGAAGACCTGTACTCGGTGATATTGTTATGGTATTACAATGGACTATTAAGAAAAAGTAAAAAAAAACGTTAGTAATCTTTGAGATAGTACTTTTATTATTGAAAACGGTCCTTTAGATCACTGTAAGCTATATAGGAATTGTGCGAAACATTGTTTCAACTGGTAATTTAAAACATTTACTTGGTTTGGTAGATTTCCTTCACATTGGTATGGTATAGTACCTTTTAACCACAACAAATAAGCGTAATTTTTCGTTGGACATAATTTTCCTAATATGTCCTTATCAATATTGGTTATGTTTTATTTGTAAAAAGTTTGTAAGTCTGTAGCACGTATCTGGACTGTCTTAGCCCTTAGTCTAAAGCATGTGTTATCGTAGAAGCTATGAACTGTATGAAGCTCTGATTGATAAAGCCTAAGCCATATTATGTACAAATGCAAATACATTCTGAATTCTGATTTCTGTACGAGTAGTAATAATAACAAATTGTTCGTCCTCTATAGCAACATCGTTCTTCATTCCGTTGATTAAATAAAACTTGTTAGTAGAAGAAGGCTTTTCAAAAAGTTTAAGGCAAGGCCTTTCGGGAATTCTTTGGATGAAATAGGAACTTTTTTGAGCGGCGAGGAATGTGTTGATTGGTCGAACATAGATTTTCACTTCCTTCGATCTTTTCCCAAGAGATTCCGAGGTGAAGTTATCAACTTAATACGCAGAGATTATTTTTTATTTGGGCTACTATACATTTTTTTTAAATGTATGTAGTGTTACATTATTAATTAGAGACGAAGATTTATTTGGTTACATTGAATAATCTTTCAATTTGTAATTTTATCGCTTAAAAGTGAAAAATTTGTCTCAACTATAAACAGCCTACAAAAAATAAATTAAAACAAGGAAAAAATATCATTTACACACTTTTCAAGGTGATTACTATTCTTTGCCAATAGAGAAAATTCTATCTAAGTTGTATTTTAACTTTTGAGTCAAAGGGAAACTTTTTTAAATAATTCGTCTTTAAAAATTAAAACATTTTGAAACTAACGTTATTGAACTTTAAAAAGAAAACTCCAACTTGTGTTGGCCTGGTATGTGTCAAAAAGCTGATGTAGGCATGACAAAATATGATTAAATTGTTAAAATGCTGAGAGCACATTCTTGATTTAACTAGCTGGAATTTAATTTTGTTTGTAAGATAGATAAACCTTACACTGTAGATTAAATTGTGTCATACTTGCAATTTGATCAAGAGTTTACCCATAAAACCATAGTCAATGGTAAATCCTAATGCTGCATGACGCGTAAAACAGTGTTTTTTATGCAGAAATATACTATACTGTTGGATCCAGTAGACTTTAAACATGAAAAATATAGATTAAAAATTAAAATTTTATTTATATTAGCATATGTACACTAATATATCAATTAAATAAAGGTTTCCCTAAACACCACGCAACTATGAACACCTCCTTCTTTCTACATTTTCTTCTATCCAGATTTGCTAGTTTATTTTCTATAAAACTTATATAAAATATTTTATTAACAATATGTTTCACGTAATTTGCAAATAATTTAAAGCAACAGAGTTCTCTTACAGTTTAGTATTAAGTACGAGCCCTTAAGAATTTACAGTCGACGGTAAGAAGCAGTAAATTCCCTTATAATATCATGTTAAGTAATTTCCGACGTCTTGGTGGAACAAATGTACCCCTTTCCCGCCCTTTTCAAAGGAATAAGAGCCGTAAACCGGCTTCGAGAGAGTTGCCGATTATTTATGAAAATAAAAGTTATGAGGTATACATTTTTATGTTTAAGTTTTTAAAGCAAACAAACAATTAAAATAACTTCGGTAAGTTTTTTTATATAATAGGCAAGCCTTCATAAAATACTTTTAGAGAGAAAACTGTCTTTTTATCTTTCATATGATAATTTTTGGAACCTTACTTAAAAAATATTAGCTGATAAGTGAGACCATTTCTTTTAATTTTTTTTTCACCATGTTCTTTCACTGGTAAGTTTGGGTAAACTGGTTTTTTCCAAAACTTTCGTATGTACTTAACTCTGTAAATTTAATTTTGTTGTTGTGTGATGAGTTTTGAGCTACAAAAACTATTGAAAAAATATGACAATGGTTTTTATAATAAAAAAATAATAATTTATATGCAAATTTGTTCAAATTACAATTATCTCTGAACATATAGTCGTAATTTTTAAATGTGAGATCATGTTTCATCCCCAAAACTATCAGTTATTTAATAGACCCTTCGTTATTTTATGTAAATCAAAGAAAAAAGGCAATTCATCTATTATTTAGAGACATTGATAATGACCCACTAAGGCGTATTTCTTCACTAAGGCGTATTAAAACACTTTTAATTATTTTAGCACACTTTGTCTTAAAACAGGCCATGAGCAAAACGAGTCTATTAAAGTTTGTTAAAGAAATTCAGAACTAGGATTTTGCTTGCTTTCCTTTACAGGAACAAAAATCCCTTTTAACCGTAACGATAAGCGTCTGAAGGATGAAAGATCGCCTAATGTTTACAAAGCAGGAACTTATCAATAAATCATACAGCTGATAACGAGCTATCGATAGAATATCGTGTATCTCGCACGCTCCTCTCTTGTTTTCTTTTTAAGTCGTTGAACAGAACTCAGATTCTTTATTCCCATAAATTATTTACAATATTTAGACACAGTGATCTATTCGGTTTGTCATTGGGTGCACACTGTCAAAATATAAGAAACATAGTTCCTTGGAAAAGCTATAACATTAATGAGAAATCATAGTTTCCTTTGAATTCGGGAATGTGATTGAAAACGCTGGAAGAAATACGTCGAATTCTCGATTTTAACTTTAGTGATTCTTAATTACATAGGCAAGAAAAGCAAAAGAAACCATTTTCACAAGTGCTTCGATTTATTATTTTTATATTTATTTTAACGTGTGAAACTCGTCGTTCGTTATTAGTTGATGACATGCTATTTGGTAGCCCGGCTTTGCCAAACTTTGACTTCTTTATGATTTTGTAAGTGCTGTTATGTTATCAACAGTTATAACCATGATACATTTTGTGTCTGAAAGTAAACGCTGAATTCCGTTTGTAACAATTGAAACTATTTCAAATTATAACCAAATGTTTTGATTTAAACAAATTAAATCTTGAGTACTTCCAAAAACCAATATTGCATGTTTAACCTTAACCTTGCCGTTTAACTAGTAACCTTGAAGCTTTTAATGATTTTATATTTAAAAGGATTCCTTTGAAACGGTCTCGTATCCCTAAAAGATATCGAGATAGAATCACCGTAAGTGCATATCATATTTTCCCGAACTTTAATTTGTCACCTAGATCAAGGGTCTACGATATGTAGTTTTGGCTGGAGCACCTAATATAGGGACACACAGTTCTCTTTATTTATATTCATGTATACTGAATATATTGATTTCATTTCATGCTAGATTTCTTACTTCAGTCTCTGACTTTCAATTCACTGCAGGGGTACAGTGATGCCAGATTTCGCGCTGGATATTTTTAGAGTTTTATTTTTGGAAACGGACTGCTTCATCGCAGCTCTCTTAAGGAACTTGGACATTTATGAGAAAGGTAATAATTCTTTACAGTTCAGGTTCTTTATGATCCAGCAATTGTTTTTGAAATAAATGTCGGTGTATTTATTTTAAATTCACTTTTAAATAAACATTTAATTTTACATTTTGCCAATTCTTTTGTTAAACATAGGATACGTTTAGTTATACCTCTAAATTTAAAGAATGTAATCCAAATAAGTTAGAAAAATATATATATATATCATTTAAGGTTTTAAAATTTCTTGGCCAACATTTTTGTTTGAGCATAATAAGGTAGTATTCCGTTTTTTTGATCGGTGAAACCGAAATAAAAAAAACACTTATTTAATAATTGAGTTCTTCCGCAGGACAATTTAGTAGATGATTTTCCTTTACTAAGAAAGAAGCATAATCTTTAATTATTTATTTGTTTTATTAGATATGATAATCCAATATTAAAGCCTCGAAGATGGCATTTTAATCAAATCCTCTTATCACAGAAGTTAGTAACAGTAAGTAGTTATAACAAAGGTTATCAATCTAATTTTGGTCTTGCCCGAAACAATTAACGAGCTACGTTAAATGGTAAAATATACATCACTGAATACACCTATATACAAAGATTATATCCGAGATTAGATTCTGGAATGTAATCATGCCATGTAAAGTCTAGGGAACGGGATTGCAGAGCAGTAACTTCACAGTTGGAACAAAATCAATTAAACTCCTAGTTATTCGGAGTGTAAACCGTACTCCCGGTCGTCTGGTGAACATTTCCCTCCCTCCCTTCCCCCCACTCCCTTCCTTCCCCTCCCAAGACCCCCCACCTCTGTTCACTGCAGAAATTTTACAATTTTACAACCTAAACTCCTGTTTTATAATTACATATATTGACACTTACATTTTTATCTACGACCATTGCAATAAGCACCAATTATGGTATTACAATAAACATTATAATGATATACATTAAAACACCAAAAACCAAGCAGTACTCTAATGACGACTTTAGAGTACTGGAGTCACTTTAGAGTACTGGTTCTAGACCAATGAGAGCTCGGCATTTGACGGAAGTAGTGTCATAATAACAATTACGCAATTCGCACATCAGCTGATTGTTGCATTACGATTCATGTTTGAGTTTACTTATCCCATCAGCTGATTGTTCCACAACGATTCATGGTTCATTCTGCTTATTTGCCTAACCTCAAATTTTAGTTGACCTATTCCATCATTAGTAAAAGTCATGAGTTTTGTTTAACTTCGGGGGAAATTTTGTCGTATATTGTTGGTCGTAGATAAAATAGTGTATGCAACGATTGTATTATGCCTTTAAGCCACTCGTGAGATATTTATAACACTCGCTTCGCTCGTGTTCTAACTTACATCTCACTCGTGGCTTAAAGGCATGCGTTATACAATCGTTGCATAAACTACTATTAGGGTTTATGATGTTTAAAAGGGTTATTAGATAAAATATATTACTATACGAAAGCTCAACACTAAAGGGACCGACTTAGAATTTTGAAAATAATACTATTATTTTATCGTTAGTTTCTTCTTCAAAAGTTTTCAATGAGTAAATTGAGAAAAATCTTTACACTATGCAAATTGTGGAAAGTTTTTCCAAACATAGCTGGGTATGTATCAGTTAAAGCTATGTGAAACCACTAGAGTGTTCTTGTTGATTTATAATTTGACATACGAATTCACTATTTTACCCTAGAGGTTGCAGAAAGGATCCCGACAGCACGCTGCTAGGTTGGTGTAATGACATTCACACAGCTTTCAAATCATAAGGCGTTCCTCAGGGTTGTTTATTTTGTTCTGTATTATTTAATTTTTTCACAAATGATTTGTCCTGGTGTATAAATAGTCTTTCAGCCCATCTGTATGTTGATACGTCAGTTATACTTATCAAGTTGTGCTGACGAGACTGTGTTGTATTAGGCTAAGTACAGACACACTTTTGAATATATAATATTAAATGTTTCGTTTATTCACTTTTCTATCATAATTTTATTTCTGAACGAAAATCTTCAAAATAATAAAAAGGTCAAATGGTAAAGATGTCGTTTGTAGTTTCACAAAACGAAGTCAAAGACTCCAGCGTAGCAATTTATTTGATTAATGCCAGCTTGCAAAATGTTACTGAATGGCCAAGAATTACGGTCTCAAAACCAATATTAACATGTGTACTCTTCTATCATAACACATTCTGTTGAAAATCTGAGTACATTTGGCATCGCAGTCAAAAAGCTGGCAGTTAATTACTCTATAAAATAACTTGAATTAAAATTTGACAAATAGTTGCCAAATTTGACGGGGAACTGTCTTTTCAGCTTTTGTAACCCTCACTATCCAGCGTGCTGTAGGTTGACATAAAGGTCCAATCTGATTCAGAAATAGTCTACTAGAGCATGACAAGTTGCATCCCATACGATCACAGGTCCTCTCAGTTTGAAGCTGTTGTTTTCCTGCATACGGGAACACCATCTCTAAGGAGGACTTGTCAATAATATAAAGGATGGCAGAACTCCGCAATCGAGTTCATCACCCCGTTGCATTCATGGGTGACCTAAGATTCTGGGATCACTTATTTCCTTCTCAAGAGGCTACTAAAATGTTCTCTTCGGTCGTCACACACACTGAACTAACCAGCTGCAAGATTCAAAAAAATGCTCATGCTCAGCCTCTGCCACCTCTGCCTCTGTACCTCTGCCAGAAAATTCAATGGGGGCCTTCTTTTTTATTTTTTATTTTCTTCCTTTTGATTCTTTCCTCTTTCCAATCTCTCGAGATACCTCGGATATGCCTTTCTTTCCTTTGTTTCCAGTTCTTTCCTTCTCGGGGGGCTTTTCTGAAATCTTCCTTATTCTATGTTTCCTTCTTTCTTGTCCATCCTTCTCTCTCCTTTCCTTCCTCCTCCTGTCTCACTCTCCATATTCCTACTCGCCGTTCAGTTTCATTTCCAGCGCCGATTGCAGCTGCCGGCGCTGGAAAACCGGGAGTCCAGATGGAGAACCGTTTCCTACAAAATATTCATTTCCTTAAAGTGAGATTGGAGGTTGGAAGGCGTGATAGGTTTTAATATTTCGGCCAGAGAGTTGTACAACACCCTCCTTAGGAAAATAAATATTTGAAACTCCTACATCTCATTAAAAAATATCATTGTATATGGCAAAAAGTTCAAATTAGAATTTATGTCTTCAGATGGTTGGGTGGCACAGACATACGCTGTTCTCTTCGTAAGAAGAAAGGACGCCAATCAGTCTTAGTTAAGATCCTAAGAAATACTTTAGGAGGTTAAAATTTGGACCTAACCAACTGCCTTTGGTTATTGGGCTGTTAATTGATCGATGATCTTTGCAAATTAATCATATGATCTTTACCAGTAATTCTAATTCTTTCTCCACTCATCTTGCGTTCATATTTGCTCTAAAACAGTGATCAAACACAACTTTATGATAAATTCCTTTTAATTTTTTTGTGAGTTTCAATCAGACAACAACGTATACTAATTAAACCGTGGGATTTTAGACCTGCCTTTAATATTGGTTTTCCTCTTACACGTAGAAGAGTAGAGTTCCAATTATTTTAAGCAATTTAAAACTTACAAAAGAAAGTAAACAAGTTTCTACATAAAATATTGAATAACAAGTTTAATTGGCTCTAATCAGTAGGACTAAAATACGGCATCAATAAACTTCCCGCACTTTCTTCTTTACGAGCGACATTTTCTAGAAAAAACGGGTTCATTTAATTTTCGAAAGTTTTGTTTATGTTTTATTGCTGAAGATAATACAAGGGTTTGCTGAGTTCCTTTAACTTTATTTCTTTGGAATTGTTTTCTTTTGTGTTTTTGTTTAACTACGAAACTTGTTATGAAAAGTTGAATGAGACCGTTCTTTTATTATTTACTCAGAATTTTTAGCTTTTATCGTAAATGTTATATTATGCTGAATAAAATGATTTTAGGAGATTTCTTAGATAATAGGATTTACAGGATGATCATGATTTATAATCATTGTTCATGGTTATGATCATGGCATAACGATTGTCATAATCACATGAAGTCATCAGTTACAACTGATTTTCATGAACGAACATAATATAATCAACGTACAGTGTTTATTTTTACAGTGTCGGTCAACACTACAGTGTTTATTATATCATCTTTGTTCACTATTTAGCAGTTTAAAAATCCGTAAAAATACATTGGAATTATGATAGGAACATCTAATACTCTTCACTATTAAATAGTGACTAGTCGATGTGTTTCGAACACCGGCTAGTCAAGCGGTTCAAAATAGTCAATCAAGCAAAAACCAGTAGAAAACCCTACAAAAGTCGTAGACTAGTCGAATAAAACGACAAAATATCGATTGGTCGAAACAGTCGAATAGTCGATTAGATTAGATGACCGATTAGTCGATAAAAACCACTAGTCGAGTAGTCGACGCAGAGTGACGTTAGAGTGACATATGTTTGTGCATTCATTAAAATTTGTCTTCATACTCACGTATCAATGAATACACACCGGCCATAATTAAGCTCTTAAGTTACCTCGGAAAGCCACATGTTTGTTTTCGTTTATCTTGACAAACAAGCACAAAGAAAAATAGAGAACGTCTCAATATTCAAGGGAACACATGTGCCCAAACTTCTGGACCCAACAACAACACAACACTTGAATAATGAAAACATGAGGGGGCGCTGGAAGATCTGTTTTCTTCGTTATTATGGAAATTGAATAATATATTATAAATTTTACATCAATTTGTATGTTACAAAGCAAGTTTTGTGGAACTGTTGAATAAATGCAACAAACGTATGTCATTAAAACGTACCTAACTAACAAGAATAAATGTCGTTAAGTGTAGATGAACAACCTTTAATCGACTGTTAAAAATAAACTACCCCGGTTATGATTTGATTTAATAATGCTTGGAAAAGGCAAAAGTACCAATAAATGCAAATAAAGAATAAATGATAAGTTAATAAGATTGTGGGACAACATCTTGGGTGCTTTGTAGTCCAATGGATAAAGAAGTTCGGCTACTCAGTTCTAGCTTCGTCTGTCGAAGCTACAGATATCAACAGCAATCTTGCGGCACAGAACATCTTGTACACATAATATGGCACTCAGCTGTTAGCCGATTGTTAAAAAACACTCATGAGGGCAGAAAAAAGCAAGCCGACGAATAAAAGAAGCTCATAGTGTCCAGAAACAATTTTGCCTTGCTTCGATGCCGTTCTCATTGGCTCTCTGACTAGATTTTAATAGTGTGGAGGTCGACAGTGGGACAATAATTAGAAACTGTCTTTGTAGTGGTAAGTTTATTGGCTGTCCGGATTAACCAGTTTCCTGGTTCGTTCCTCCTTGTCTTTCTGGGAACTCTATTCCTGGCCGAGCATGGATACCCAGTCGGGCATGAGCCCTGAGGGGAACTATGGCTCGAATATCTGGGAGGGAATGGGGAACCTTTACCCGACAATATTCTTAGCGTTTGCAAGTCTGGAGGGCTCTTCACAACCTCCCAGGTGGAGGTCCTTGTCCGGGAATGCATGTGAGTCTGGGTTGGAGGGTAAGTCGTCCTCGGGAGAGCCTGGAGTCTGGAGGATGGGTTAAATGTCTCTTCTTCTTCAGGGGCGAAACTGCTTGACATACCATACCATTCCAATCGTGATAATCCCTTCCTTCCGTAAGCTGCACAATATCCCTAGGGAAACGTGCCTATCTGGCAATGCTGTGGCTTTGATTTCTTAAATTAACCCCCTAACCCTTCCCTCCTCAGCTCATCAACCCTAGAAACCTAAAAAAAAACTTAAATTTGGTGAGCAATTGGCAGGTGGACGGAGTGGTGACGCAGCACTGGCAATCTGGCAGCGTTTTGGCCACGAGTATAATTTTTTAAACTTTTTGCATGGCAATATAGGCCTATCTAACCACGTGCCATTTGGTTATATTCTAGGTGCAAGGTTTAATAATAATCTCCACAGTAATGTTACTTTTGGTGACATTTCTTTGGTGTACTACTGAGAAGCCTAGAGTAATACTTACATTCGTTTCGCATCTCTTTAAGTTCTCTTTATTAGTATTTTTATACTACAAATTCAGTTGGTTTTTTTTTTATGAAAATATAAGTAAATCAACTTATATTTAAACAATTCTTATGAAAAATCCAAAATAAGTTAGGTTTGCTATTTTAGGAATAAATTATATATTTTCTAGATGGGATAAAACTGTGTTCTTTAGTTTTTAATTTCCTTCCATATACCTTGTAAAAGCACATGCAGCTATATGTTACTAAACGAGTGTATTTTAATAAGCATGGCAAATCTTCTGCTATCGCTATTGCAAATGTTGCTCCCTCTAAAAATTTATGGAGGCAGAGTATATTTTATTTTAAAAATTCCTAGCAAAAACCCAAGGATTGCTTCTACTAGCCAGTAGCAATGGAGTTAATTTCAAGGTATTAATAATTATTAATCGGCACATGTAAATAAGTAAAAAATACTTTTTTCTTTCTCTTTTTAAAGTGACATTGTAGTAGGAATTCATGTCTCCTCTTTTACTATGATTGTAATTGTTATCAACACATTTTTCAAAGTTATCTATTATCACTCATTCTAGTAATACTTCCTTCAGTAAACACCTATCTTTCTCTTTTTAAAGTGACATTGTAGTAGGAATAATTCTTCATGTCTCCCCTTTTACTATGATTGTAATTGTTATCAACAAATTTTTCAAAGTTATAAGTCTAGTAATACTTCCTTAAGTAAACACCAGAATTTAAATTTTTGTCTAGGCTGGGAAAAACAGACAAACTTTGTTTGGGTAGTAAAATAATGTTTGGGCAAGGAAATTAATGTTTGGGTAAGGAATGTAATGATTGGGTAAGGAACGTAATGTTTACACAAGGAAAAGTAAGCTGATCATTATTTGTGTTGACGTAAGGAAAACGTGGGTATTCAAAGATCTCAGCTGAACGGTAACTGACTATTTTCGTATGCACATTGATGTAAATATTTTTACATGCACATTGAAGCAAATATTTTTACATGCACACTGATGCAAATATTTTTACATGCACATTGATGCAAATATTTTTACATGCACACTGATGCAAATATTTTTACATGCACATTGATGCAAATATTTTTACATGTACACTGATGCAAATATTTGTACATATACAATCCCAGCTTTTAATCCACATTATCATAAGGTGTACAATAAAAAATGGAAAAAGGTTATCTAATAAAAATAGTAGTTTTCATTACTAGTATGAAAACTCGAACGCATTTCCAAGCTCGGCTGCGCCTCGCCTGTAAATTACGATCTCGTTCCAGAAAGAGCCACTTTCGCTCCGTGTGATGAACAACTATTTTCATCATTATGTATAAATAACCATTTAATCCTTAAAAAATTAGACTACATAATTTTGAGGTTATCCAAAATAGTCATCGTCATTTACACATCTGTTAGTTGTTTACAAACACAAGTTAAGAAATAGTTCAACCTTTCAAACGTAACAAAAACAAATTTTGACATTAGAGTGCGGCAGAATTTACCATATGTTTTTTAGTACTCCTCTTTGAAGTGATCAAAAAACGATCATTTTGCGTACGATTTAGAGAACTAAAAATGGCTGTTTTCGGAACAGTATGATGAAAATATTATTATTGCTTATAATGAGGTTTACACATTCTTCGCGGACTAACAATTTAGTTTCTAATATTTCAACTTAGCTAATTGAAATGCCAAACTGAAATGAGGAAAGAGGCTAAATGTAATTACTTAACTGAGACTGGAGGCGAAGTCGGCCGCTTTATTCAATCAGAACCCGGGGCCTTTTAAGAAATGAATCATAATTGAATAAAGACTTTTTTGTCTTTGATTAACCACAAAATGGTGATTTGATTCAGCAGGCGTGCTACTGTATTATCACTGATTGCAGTTGAGTAAAAAATCCTATTTAAAGTATAAAAGTATTAAATTTTTTGTGTGAAATCTCTCTTCCCACTCATGTTATGAAGTATATTATTTAATCAGCTGTGTTTTAAGAGCGTTGAAAGTTCATATTTTATTTCCTTTCGAGGGGATAGCACAGAATTTTCAATAAAAACCCAATAATAGTTTTTTTTATTTTTTTTGTAAACAAGTTAAGACTTTTTTTATTTACAGATGTTATAATTTACCGTAGTAAAACAACCAATTCCAACGACATGATTTTTTAGTCGCAGGTCTGGATTATTATGAGCTTGTATACAAATTGAAAACCCTGTTAAAATTCCCTTAAATTTTCAATTTTTAACAGCCTTATCCTCAAATTTGTACCATATTTAACTAAAATTGGTATGTTAAACGTTTAAATGAGAAAACTGCATCAAAGTATGGAAGAGTGCACGCCGTCGCTCCTAGAGATACCGATCGCAACACAGTAGTGCTGTCCCGATAGTATCTCCCAGTTGCAGGCACTACTGTAAATCAAGGCTTCGCGTGCTGGGTCTGAGATAAAAGATAAAAAACAACATTGTACTGTCATCGCTAAATTATTTACAGGAAGCGAAAATCTCCATCTTTTATTGCCTTTTGTGAAGAGCGAGTTTCTTGCAGGTCAGTTACTTTATGCAATTGAAATAAGCAATTCTTATCCATTCTCTCTCTTAATTTATTTTTACTTCTCTTAAGTATATTGCCGAATATCTAGTTCTAACTAGCTTAAACTTATAGAAAAACTAAGAAGTTGATTATGTATTTTTATAATACAGTTAGTTACAATTACAGAACAAAACAGACGAAACCAATAAATTGTATTGTTTCAGTACAGAACAACCTAAACAAAAAATGATGTAACATTTTAACTTTTATCTCTGCTGTATCTAAGGTTTCTCCATGACTAATGCAACTTAAAAACAATCATACAAAACTATTTTCAATAAGGTCGTTTGAAACTATTCATTGGTGTTGGCAAATTCCAGACAATGGTAATATTGCAGAATAGCTAGAAAGTAACTATATTATTGAATACAACAACGTTGTTCGATAGAAATTAATTTTTATAACTTGATGTCTGTTGTGAAACTAACATTAATCTGTCCACAGTTGGAGCTTGTATATACCGAATTTTCAGGTAGAATCAATTATTATATTTAAGTTAAAATTTATAATGTTCTTTATCATTTCGAAATAAGTGATTTTACCTGAGAATTCAGAGAACCATTGACCTTGTTGGAGTATCGATTTCTAAATTTTCGAGCATTGTTTTAATATATTTCTGTTTATTAAAAAGAAACAAAAAACTAGCAACTTTTTCAAAATTTTCTAAAAATAATCACGCATGATAACTCAACCAAGCATTTGTTAACAGGAACTCGTTGGCAATAGAAAGCTCTTAACGTTGATTGGGAGTAAAAACAACTAAATCATTTACGGTGGCAGTGAACCTATATAATATTACAAATATTTAACTGTGAAAACGAACTGTGATTGAGCTCTGTAATGTTTATGGAAATGAAGATTAACCAAATGAAGGAATAGCCGGAACGAAAAACCAACACTTTAAGGTTACAGGCCAGTGTTCACCTATGAGATATTACTGTCACTTATTATTATCGCTGAGTAACATTTTATCTTTCGAAAGATAGCACTCCGGAAATGAAATAGAAGAGAAACCAACGATATAACGGAGATAGGAGGAAATTGCAAGTTATAGAGAGGGTTAAGATATAACAGGGAGGAGTAAAGTTGGCAGAGCGGACCAAATTTCCTACACATAGCTTCAATTCAAAGCTTATTTGTTTTGTTAGGGTATCAAGAGTTGTTTTAGGTAGTGGTTGGGTTTCATTGTTCGGTTGATATGGATTTTAACTGGCTTAAGAAATTGTTTTTAGTAGAACCCGTTAAGTCAAGGACTTATCAATAGAATCAAATTAAATCTTATTTTTACCTTTGCAGTCGTCTCGCACTAATTCGAGCCTCGTGCCTCACAATTTTTAACGTCTCAAATTATTTTCTGTTCTCATAGAAAAGCTGACTAAGTGGACGATATAATCATTCAGAGGTACTGTAGTATAATTTTATTTTACTGATATATTTTACTTCTGGAAGTAGAAACGCTACAAAAATTACCTCTATAACTTAGAGTGGTAGTGTGGGCAAGTCAAATAAAGTTTCCACATCACCTCTTGAAGTCGAATTTTACCTCTATATTTCGACGTTTTCTCATTTGACCTCTGCCTCGAATCATGATTAAATCGAAATAAGCGAGCCTGGAATAAAAATTGTAGTGCCGTGGAATTCAAAGTTATAGAGTGGCGACTGTAGTATGTCAAAATTGATAAACTTAATATGTTGAGTTAAACTTAATATTTTAAAATATACTTATTACACTCATATGTAGAAATTACTATTTCATCTTAAATATTTGTAATTGGAAAAGAGAAAGAACTCAAATAATTTTGCACAATAAAGTGCAACTGAAAAGGCAAGTTCGAATTCCTTTGTGTGTACCTAATTTCGTGCGATAGTTTTTAGGCTTATTTCTCACGAAACTACAACACGAGGGGATCATTTGAATACATTTATTTTTAATCATATTTAAAATACATACGTGATACAGTAGTCTGAAAAGAGTTCGTCAAAGTAATTGTGCACGAAAATAATTAACTAATTACGACCAAATTTTTAGCTGAAGTCTTAAGACAAATTTTGATCCTGTAGCTTAAAAATTTTAATATTTTGCCATAATCAATTCAAAAATTAAATAGTGAAAAATGAAAATAACTTTTACAGATATGAACAAGTATTTTAATTGTATAAATTTTGTTGTCTTCAAATAAAAATAAAATAATGGCTTTCTGTGTGCTTAAGTAATAAAAAATTAAAAATATTTTACCTCAAATGAATAAAAGACGTTTTAAAGATTTTGTTTACCTTCAGTATACGGTACATAAAAACATATCAAGTAAAAAAAAAACTACTCAAAACATCTATTAAATATATGATGTGTATACAACTCACTTTATAACAATTTTTTTCTATTACTTTTTTTATTATTAAAAAGAATTACAAAGTCTAACTGTGGATTGGAAAAGGGCTTTATTTCCTTTCCAGGTCTATACAAGTTTGATTGTTTCTACATAAACATTTAAGTCGAGACGACCCAGGGTACATTGTGCTTCACCGCACTTTGTGCTGATCGAATAGTTTCTTTAACTTTTTCAATTTAAACTTACAAGGGTAAAAAATAGAGAGACTTTCAATTTTGAACTACCATAAAATTTAATTTTGAATAAGAATGGTACAGGGATGATTTTGAGCATTACTAGTATTTTATAAAAAAAGATTGAAGATTTTAATGGATGTTAGAATTTTGTATGGAAATGTAATAACATTTTGTAGAAGTGTAATAAAATGTTTGAGTTAAATTACTATATCTTGTTTCATAGTTGGTTATTTAATGCTGTTTCCTAAAAAATACAATAAATAATCTTTCACGGATTTTTTTATATAAATAAAAAACCGATAATGGTAGATTGAGATGAGATGTAAAAGAAAATGTTTATTAAAAGCAAAAACGAGTTCAGTAGAGTACCGTTATATATAAGAAAAGAAATATCGCCGATATTTTAGAAGCGGGAATTCTCGTAAAGGAGGACCTTTATTCGGCTGCTTTCAATAATTTACTATCTCATGGATTGAAGAAAAATCATTTTCCTATATTTTTAAACTAGTGATCTTTAAGTTGCCTTGAAAAATACTGAGGGAGTATAAATTTTACTATGCTATAACAGTAATACATTAAGGGGAAGACAATTTTATCAAACATGACGATAAAGATTACATTCAAATATTAATTTAAATTACTATATTGGAAAATAAACGTGGAATTCGTAAGCATGGTGCTTGGTTATTAAAATAAAAGTAATCAACCCAGTTAAATTGATAAAATATACAAATTAACATTTTATTTACTTTTTCAAGTAAATTGGCGAGTGAAAACCCGTTATTAGTGAATTTTTCAAAACGTTCCGAAATACTATTCCCCCAAAATTAATTTGTTCCACAACTAATTTTTGAAAACAAATGGACTGAAATAGTACTTAGCATTTTGAAACCACATGTTTGAAATGCGAGATTTATGGAGCACTTCATAAGTACCTATTAATATATCTTTTGAAATAGTTATTTTGATTTAGTCCTCTTTACTCCACATACGTTCCTGTTAACACATTTCAAATGGAAAAGAGGAAAAGAGGATATATTAAAATCATTATGAGATAAATTAATTCGAAGTAGTGATAATACATTCCTGGTACAACCTTTCTACCTCTTTTGTCACTGTATCATTCGAATCGCTGTGAACGTAACGTAACGCTCGATAAATATTTTGTATTTTAAGAATATGTTTTAAATATTTTTTTACGAAACAAGAGAATTGATCCAAGGCAATTGATTTTAATGCCTAGGATCGCTAAAAAGAAAGAATAGTCTGACTAGAGTAACCATATGGTAAATTAAAGTCTTCAGATCACCAAATTCGTTTTTGAAAATAAAAATTGCAAATTGTCTATGTAAAGGAAAACTTAAAGGGAAGTAAAAATAAAATATATAATCTCATTAGCGGAGTGATCATAAAGGGAAATAAAATTAAAATCTATAATCTCATTAACCTAGTGGTCTTATGTGTACAGCTTGATTAAACTGGCTTTCTTTTTCCTCTCACAGATATGAGCACAGAAGCTGTAACAATTTTGCGCAGTCAGGAAGAATGGTCACATTTGTTACGTGGCTCCAAAACGTCTGCAATGCCTTTTCTGGGCGTCAGGGGCCATAAAGAATACCTCAGTCTTCCCAGCTTTATAATATTATCCTCGTAGAAAACTTAGAGTATCTCGTTCTTTGGAGATAATTTATGACTTGGTGTGAATATTACATTTTTTTACCACAAAAAACTTTAAATGATTTCGTAGCATTTGGGTATCTTAAAATAAGGGAAGAAAATATATTTACATTTAATATATTTTTAATATATAATATATATATTATATATTAAAGGTATTAATATATATATATATATATATATATATATATATATATATATATATAATATTAATATTTCTTGGTTGCACAAAACGTGCGTGGCTAATGAATAATAAAAATAAAGTAATATTTATAACAATGAGAATATTCCATAGGAGTGGTACGATTTATAATTGTAAAAAAATTCACAAAATGATAATAAACATAGGCATAACTTGAAAAAACATAGAAAGCTTAAAAATATCATTAAATGTCCTTATTATATAATTTGATTTCACTCTCATTCAACCCTGATTGTTCAAAGACTTTCCCATAAAATGCACTATTCGGTTCCGTTTAGAAATTAAACTTATTTAACACTTTATCTTTTTCTGTTCTTACATTTTTCTTTGTAAGGTATTTATAAAAACTGGCTATTCCAAAACTTGTACTTATATCTCAATACTTATTAATAAAATAGCTATATATTTTATAGTTATATATTTTGTATACGTTTTCTGTATACAAAAATGTGTCTATGAAGTTCAGGAAAAGTTTTATAAATAAAGTCCATCTTCTTAAAGGAGTATAATATTATGCTAGGTTAAAAAAAGTATACATTCTCAGTATTATAATTTATATACCATGTATCATTAGTACTGTTATTCTAAGAGGAAAGTGTTTCTATACCTTGGAACTCAGAGCTTTTGTTTTATTGATTTTAATTTAATGAAAAATTATTATTTTATTTTAATTCATTATTTAGATCTATAAAGTGTTTTTATTTCTCTATGTAATCCGACAGCCTATTTGAGTATAGGTAGTTGAATTTCCTGAAATAATTTTAAATCGTAAACGACAGCTATTTTTTTGTTCTTTTTTTAAAGCGGGTGGCGGGCTCTTTTTCACCTTGCCCTTTCCCCGCCCACATAGACTATTGATCTGTGCGTGGACGTTACCAAGCAAAGACAAGGAGTGAGCCGGTACAGTATAAGGAGGAACAGTACTGCTAAAAGTATGCGACAAGACCGAGTCTCGAACCTGCGACGCTGCGAGGACACAGTTCCGAGGCCGAGTGCAGTACCAACTGTGCCACCGACTCACTGGATCGAATGAGAATGAGAAGAAATAATGCCCTTATTTAGGAATTTGAAAGTACGTTTTAGTAATACCCGCCATTTATTAATTCACATGAAACAACTTAATCGGGCTAGTAAGTTATTTTCATAGATCTTTCATGACAATATAAATTTTTATTGCTTTTAACTCATTGTGATTGATATATTAACCGAAAAATAAGAAAAATTATTAAAATCAATTATGTCTGAGGTGATGACTCTTTTCACTCCTTATTGAAAATACTACAATATACCATATCAAAAATATACTATTTTAGAAGTTAAATTGTTAGTAAGTACCACTACTGCCTGGTAAGTTTTAGTAGTTAAAGAAAATTACATATTGTACCATTATAACAAATGCGGTATCAAATAATCATGCAAACTAGTGCTACATTAAAGTAAAACCTTTTATATTGAACATGAATTAACGTAAAACTTTGAAAACTGCTTTGAGTGATTTAAAGCCCATATCCGTTTTGCAGATCGAAAACTCCATTTCCTCTATTTGGCTGGTCGTTCTATGTATTTACTCCGGAACATACTCTCGCTGCCGCTATAATACCATCGATAAAATATTTATAGCTGTAGCTAATATTGTTACAGGTTTTGTCAATTAAACATACTTTAAAAATTATTGACTTAAGAAGTGTAATGAATGTAAACAAAATATTATTAATCATATAATTTTAGAATCTCTATACAAAAACAAAAATATTTTAACGTAAGCACACGAAGGGTGACTTTATGCTTTTGGAATAATCACCAAAGCCGTAACTAACACCAAAGAGTAAGATAAATTTGTTAAAAGGAGAAGTTTAAAAATTTTACTCACCTACAGTATACTGTATACCCACAGTATACAGTATATATTGCAAATATATCTAGTCGAACAAATTATTTTCAAAATATCTATTTGATATTTGCTTAGTAAACAAGTCTCACTTTATGATATTTTTTCCATAACTGTAGTTTTTTAACACGGATTATGAAGTCTAACTCTGGATTGAAGAAAAAAGTCATTTCCCTTTCGTTCCAGGTTCCTATATAAGTTTGATTGTTTATACATAAGCATTTACGTCGAGCCGACTCAGGGTACATTGTGCTTCACCGCACTTTGTGCTGATCGAATAGTTTCTCTAACTTTTTCAATTTAAACTTACAAGGGTCACAAAACAGAGAGGCTTTGCATTTTGAATTACCATGAAATTGAATTTTGAGTAAGACTGATGCAGGGCTGATTTTAATAGCATTATTAGTATTTAATTTAAATAAACAATCGTTGGAATTACTATATGAAAATGTAAAAATTCTTAGAGAGGAAAATATTTTTTAGTGTTAAATTACTATAGCTTGTTTGGTGGTCCCTTACTTAAGGCTGTTTCCTATAAGAAAATTTAGAAATAAACTTTCATAAGTATTTGCAAATAAAAATATTAGCAGAAAACATAGATTGAGATGAGGAAACGGTTTTTAAAAGGAAATGTTTATCAAGAGCAATAACCAGTTCAGTAGAGTACCTATATTTATAAAAGAAGCAATATTTCCAATATTTTAAAAGTGGGCATTCGTTTATATCTGAACCTTTATTTGGCTACATTCAATAGAAATTGCCATTACATAGATTGGGAATCAAAATTATTTCCTCATATTTCTGAATTATTGATCTTTAAGATGTCTTTATGTGAGGCGTTATAAGCTATAACAGTGACAAAGAGAAGAGATAAATCTGTTATTAAACAATACGAGAAAGCAATCATCCCATTTGCAATTTGTTAATATAAACTCGGGAGCCATTAAGTAAACTTGGTACTTGAACAATTATTAATATAAGAAAATGAACAAAGCTAATCGATTTGTAAAATATACCATTTTCTATAGTAGTTCAAGTAGATTATGTAATAAAAATCCTGTTTTTAGTAGTCGTTTTAAAACATCAAATCCCAAATATAATTTTATATTTAAAACTGACTAAAATAGTACATACCATAACAGGTGGTATTAGTGTTTTTTTTTGCATATTCGAGACAACTTGTTTGAAATACGAGATTCATAGAGAACTTCATAAGTACTTATTACCATACAAAGTACGTAGTACTTAAATGTATGACTTTAATCCTCTGAAATAGGAATTTCGATTAAGTCCTCCTCCCACTTGCGTGCCAGCTGCTTTAATTTATGTTAAAAGAGGAGTTCAAAATTATTATGAGATTAATTCATTTTATTGTTATTCGATGCAGTAAAACTGCATTCATTTGTACTGTTTTACCTCTTCTGACACTGAATTATTAAAATCCTTGTTAGCGTAACATAACAATCAACATAATGGTCTATTATCATTGCCTAAAAACCCATTTGTTCTACAAATTTGAACAAGTGCGTGCAGTAATGTGTTTGATGCGTTTGATCGCCCAAAAAAAATTAAAACCAGTTTCCAGAAAGCATATCTTTAAATAAGGTCTTCATATAAACTCAACTCTTAAAAAAATCAGACGTTGCAATTTTCTTTATAAAGAAGGGAAACATAATCTGTTGTCTCAATAACACAGTGATCCTGTGGCACAGCTCAAAAGAACTGGCTTCCTTATTCCTCTCACAGAAATGAACATTGAAGCTGTAACAATTTTGGGCATTCATGAAGAATGGTCGCATTTGTTACATGGCTCCAAAACGTCTGAAACGCCTTTACTGGGCGTCAGGGGCAATAAAGAATACCTCAGCTTTCTCTGCTTTATATCGTTATTCTCATAGAAAAACTACCTCCTTTTCTGAGCTATTTGTTTCTTGGTGTACATATAAAATGTTAAGTATCTTTATAAACTTCAAACTATTTCGTAGTTGGTGTTTGGTTACTTAAAATAACGGAGGAAAATATATTCACATTTTAGAATTAGATTAGATGTAACGAAACCCATTCAATTTCATATGAGGTTTTAAAAATCAATTTTTACACAATGCACGAATGATAAAATGAAAATAAATTTAAAAACGATAAGAATGTACTTCAGTTGAAGTGAAAAGCCTAAATTGTCGTCCACTAATTCAATTTTAAAATACATAATAAACTAATAAATCAAGTGCCTAGCATGGAAAAAATAATGTAAGCTATAATATTATTTAATTTTCTAATTTTATCTTGATATCATTCTTCTTTAGCCCAGATTGCTCAAAGAGTTTCGCTTCAAAGGCGCTGTTTGCTTCAGTTAAGTAATTAAACGTATTTAACATTGTAAGTTCCTACATTTATTTTTTGTAAAGTCTTGAAAAAAGGCCAGCCATTCTAATATTAAAACCTGCAAATTTCCCTAAAAACTGTCCAGAACAGTTTAGTCCGTCATCCTAAAGGAATAAAAAAATTAAATTTGGTTGGAAAAGTATATATATCCTCAGTATTAATGCTTATATGCGATATATTATTTAGTAGGCTTTATGTATCAAACATTTCAACTGATACCAGACTTTACCACACAGTTTTTGTAAGTTTTAAGAAATTGTCAATTAAAGCTATACGGTATTACTAATTTGTTATATTGCACGAAGATGCTTTATCTTATGAACAAAAATCCTTATATTAAGGAAGATATAACGCATTTTGCGCACAATTGTGCATTTTTGTGTACCTTATTTTCTAAAAAAAAATTATAATAATCCTTTTTATCATCAAACAGCCTTCTGCTAAGAGGAAGTGTTTCTACGGTTAGGAGCTCAGTGCTTTTGCCTAATCACAGTAAAGAATTCAGTTGTTTCTAAGGTAAAAGCATTTAATCTAGGAGGAACCTTCCAGATATAAAATGCGTTTTTATCCATTTTATATCATCCTGAGGTTTAAAAGTGGTTGAATATCCTTAAATCTTCTTAGCACATAAGCAGAAACCAATCTTAAGCTAGATGGGAAAGAGAAGAAATGCCATTACTGAAGAATTTAAAAATATATTTTAGGAATACGCTCTATTTATTAACTCATATGAAATAAGTTCGTCGTAGTCATTCATTTTCATAATTGTTTTATCCTTATAATTATTAAATAGGTTTTTAAGAGTCATGCTTTAACTCATTTTAACTAAAACAAAAACCTAAGAAATTTAATGAATTTATTAAAATAAAATCTCACGTCTATTTACTCTTTATTGAAATAAAATACTAAAAAGTATTAAAAATACAGTATTTCAAAAGAAGAATCTTTAGTAAAAATTGATTCTACTTACTTATTGGGAAAGAAAATTACATATTTTAACATTCTTATAAATATGGTAACAAGCAATCAAGAAAGCTAACACTGACTCAAAGTAAAACCCTTTACTTTTACGAGTACATGAATTAACGTAAAGCTTTGAAAACTGCTTTGAGAGAGTTAAAGCCCATATCCGTTTTGCAGATCGAAAACTCCATTTCCTCTATTTGGCTGGTCGCTCGGTCGTTCCATCTATTTACTCCGGAACATACTCCCGCTGCCGCTATAATACCATCGGTAAAATACTTATTGCTAATAATATACTATTTCAGTTGTTTTGCCTTCAAAACCTAATTCAAGGTTTAAACATACTTAATTCAAAGGTATGATAGTCATAAGAACATATTATTTTTAATACAATCTTGAAAATGGTACACGGTTTTTTTAATGGAAAAAATGGGTGATCTTATTTGTTTTTTAGGAATGACCAGCAAAGCCGTAGCCCTTCGTCCAGTTAGAAAGAATGGGATACATTTGTTTTGTGGCTCCAACACCTCGGAAATACCTTTATAGGCCGCTAGGAATATGAAAAACATTGACCATAATGTTTCTTATACAACATACAACCAGCATCTATGTAAATCATTAACATAGAAATATATGAATTAATTAGACTTATTAGAAACATTAGAAATATAAAAAAAAACTAATTTCTTATACGAATGTAAAACATTTAGAAAGTGATTTCTTTAACTAGGAAAATGAAAAAAACACCATCTACCATCGACAGAATAAAAAAACCATAGATAAAATAGTTTCACACGACGGACGTCGTGGATTGTGAATGAGGATAGGCTTTGTATAGTGAATTTGAAACGGATCTTATTTCATTGATTTATATCTACTTCGAAACGTAGTCGGCATGTTCCAACGATGTATAATCCTGTTTAGCTCGGGACTGCTGAATTTAAACTCCGAAAAGTGTTAGTCCTACCGCGTCAATATATTTTTAATGTATTTTCAAAACATTTTAATATATTTTTAGGTAGGCGTTTTAAAACAGTTATTTATCGTAAAAAAAGATACCGGGAAAATGGATTTCAAATAAAATCAAATAGTAGTTTATGCAACGATTGTATAATGAATGCCTTTAAGCCACGAGTGAGATGTAAGTTAGAACACGAGCGAAGCGAGTGTTCTAAATATCTCACGAGTGGCTTAAAGGCATTCATTATACAATCGTTGCATACACTATTTTATCTACGACCAACAATATACGACAAAATTTCCCCCGAAGTTAAACAAAACTCATGACTTTTACTAATGATGGAATAGGTCAACTAAAATTTGAGGTTAGGCAAATAAGCAGACTGAACCATGAATCGTTGTGGAACAATCAGCTGATGGGATAAGTAAACTCAAACATGAATCGTAATGCAACAATCAGCTGATGTGCGAATTGCGTAATTGTTATTATGACACTACTTCCGTCAAATGCCGAGCTCTCATTGGTCTAGAACCAGTACTCTAAAGTGACTCCAGTACTCTAAAGTCGTCATTAGAGTACTGCTTGGTTTTTGGTGTTTTAATGTATATCATTATAATGTTTATTGTAATACCATATTTGGTGCTTATTGCAATGGTCGTAGATAAATTGTATTTAACGTTTCGTTTGTATGTCGAACTAAATTTCCCGAACTAAATTTGATTATCAATATCAAATAAAAATTATGAATCAATATCAAAATACTCTACAAATGTTAAAAAATGCCTCCCTTTGAGGCCTGGAGCTGGAACCAAAGCTGCAAGGGGAAAATTCCCGCGTTATTCCAAGTTTAAGTGAATTCCGACGTCTCGGCAGTGGGGAAATAAACGTTCTTCACTTTTTGGAATTCCAGTTGTGTTGGCTGTGTGGATTTGAATCAAACACGGTTTTCTTTCAAAGACATATAACAAAAATACTACTTAAAGTTCTTTTTAATCAGACTCTATAAACAGCCTTACGGTACGTCCTGAGTGCACGCTGGTTCCGATTCCGACTCAGATTCAGATTTTTAGCGACAGGAATGACACTTGTATTTTAACAGAAGTGGCCAGTGTGGCAGCCGGAAGTAGAGCTTCCGCGCAGGTGCCTGCTCACCGGAATGTATTATTCATTCCGGTTGCGGGTTCCAGTTTCCGATTGCTCCAGCCGCCATTTTTAATAGCAACATTTAATTTTGAAATCTAATTAATTCAGCAGTTTAATGGGTTTACGAGCATATAATCTCTCATATTGTAATAAACCCACCAATCTAGGATTAAATATCATAGAATATTCAAACAGAGCTATTGTAGATAAATGTTGGAAGTAAATTTCATTGGAGCTCGGCGTTGAAGGTTAGTGAAACAACCTATTTGTGCAAGATCATTTATACAATACTTCCTTTATGTTCAATGACTGTAGGCCTAGTGGATAAGAGAAAATAAGGGTTTTCTTACAAATAAAGCAGCTTTTTCAAACTTAAAAAAATATATATAATGGTCTGTTTCAAGTCACAGGAACTAAAGTTCAAATTTGAAATGATAGGTTATTATACCAGTCGGCGAGAATGAGAGTTAAAATATTCCTTATACGCGCCTCCAATGTTTTGTAAATTCATTATGGTTTCTTTATCTGCTCGTCGCACTATCTTAATATATTTTTGTTAAGATAAAGTACTCAAATTAAATCCTGACTATGTCGAAGTTGCGAGCATAAATTATCTCTGATGCTAAGCTTGCTTTACTGCCGTTTACCATTATAAAACAATTAATTGCTTAGTGTTTTTTTTTACCACTCCCCGATCTTTTCCTCTGAGGCCTCCTAAATTACCAATATGCCGTGTAAAGTAATTGATGACATTTATTAAATTAATTATTTTATTACATTAGCTGTGCAATCAATGGTGAAATAATGTACACAACATTAGCAACTCTACTGCCTGCTCGCCGAGTCGGCGAAGCCTTTCAGGGCTCCAGTATGGCCACCTACAAAAAATTTGATTCAGCCTAAACAGGCGCCGATTATCTGAAACTGAATCGGAATTGGAACCGGCGTGCACTCAGGACCTACCGTTATATTATAGAATGTGACATGATGTGATGTGATAGGTAATATTCTAATATTATATAAATGTCCGATTTTAGAATATTATAAAGAAATAATTATATTATAAAGATATTATAAAGAGATGATCAATGCTGAAGTGACTCTTACATTAATTGAGGCGATCAATTTACACTTTTATATAGCTGAAAGGGAGGACATTATTAGTTTGTTTATTGTACAAAATAGCTCAGGTTTTCTGCATATATTTTATCATAGATTGGCATTTTATAATTTATGAACCCTCCTATTAAGTAAATAACAAACTGCTCGATGTAAATTTATCAGTGAAGGAGAGTCTAAAACTTGCCTGAGAAAAAAGGAGTTCAGAAAAACCTATTCTCGACCAACTACCAACCAATTCTTTTGACTTTGAATAGAATACTAAAGGACCATAGGTATTATAAATGTTCTTATGGATTACGTGTAACCAAGCATCTATCACAAGTAGGTTAATTGATTACAGTATTTCAAAACTACAGTATTCCTTAAAAAATACAAATCTATAAAATACCATAGCCTATCTCTTGACTCCTTGTAGTTACTTTAACTTGCATTTTGCATGTAGACAAAAAACTAGACAATCTTTGGTACGGTATCTCATTTAACCTGTGCAGTTATAAATTATAATCAAAACATATCAATCACACTTCTTAAAAATAATTAACAACAAAGAATTCACTTACTGAAATCAAATCAAGAAAACTCATCGCTTCTTTTTCTTTGTAGACAAAAGTTTTGCCTATTTCTTTCTCCGTTGCGAGAGCAAAACAGACTAACGAAAGTAAATCAATTACTTGGACGCGAAGAGTAGCAAGGGGCAAAGTTTCAGTCTCTCTCTAATCAACACTAAAGACGTGACAGAAACAAAGCTCTCACAGCCTGTTCTAAGAACTCTTTTCAAAGTGCTCTTTTGTTTTACTCATCGAAATAAGTAAACTGTTTATGAAGTCATTGCATTTTCGAATAGTTAGCTAAATTGTATGATCTAAGTTAATTTACAAACTGATATTTTAATATTTTCTCGGGACGATTGGTTTTGAACAGATCGAAAGTTAATAAAATATGGCTTACAAGAACTTCAGTCAACTTTTCTGATCTTGTAACGTCGTGAAAAACATTTTTTTACTTATCAACGATAGCAAATTTCCGCAAAAATCGAAATCAAAACATAAACTCACCATCACTAACAATGAATGTCCAATAAAGAAGTATTACTTGTAAGGAATGTCTCTCATGTTCTTTTCCTCCATGTTGAATTTCTGCACGTCCCGCATGGTCGCAGTTGGTTCATCCTTAACAACAATGAATAAGATCGAAAGTTGTTAGAATCAGATTCTTCTGTTTCTGTACAATTAGTGAAATTGTGAATTGAGTTCACTTATAATCCGAATTGATCACTACTTCTCAAGAAAAATAGTATCCTTGTTATATTGTTAATATTTAATATTGTAAGACTATACCTCTGTCTGTAACTTAAAATGTAAAATAATTGATTTCAGCTACAATCTACGTTTATTTTATTATATTGTTGATATTAAAAATATTAGTATTGTATTCAATATTACTAAATACAATTCAACGTTTTAAGTTTTATATGATGTGGATTTTCTATTTATAAAATTGTTAACTATTCAACGTAATTAACCATTTTTTAATTTAGTAGATTTCTCATATTATTTATTTTAATGTAACAAGTTGTAAAAGAATTTCAATGATTCGGTACGATCAGGACTTTGGTTGAAAAGGGTCAATACGATTTTTGAAATGTTAAAACAAAATTTTATTTCATACAAAACCAATACATTATTTAACATATTTAACAATATATATAACATTATTTAATCTAATTGCACCAATTATTTTACTTAAAAACTAGCATTATAGATTGAAACAATGCTACAAAAATATTGGAATTCACGATGCCTTGAGCTAAGAATGAGGCTGAAAGCTTGGAATTTCCAACGTTATTTCAAGTAAACATACATTCCGATGCCTTTGCGGGAAAAGTACACATTCCTTGTCTTTGGAAACTTCTTAAAATAGTCTTACCCTCTTAAAAATGAGTACAATGTATACATACATCAATTGTGGTATCTTAACAGACAAAGCATGGTTTGTTTTTATAGTCGTATTATGCAAAAAAACTGATTACATACAGTATTTTTCTTATGTTTCACAATGAAAAAGTGCTGATAGAATACAGTTAAATGACTGATCGATTTTTTTTTTACTGTTTTCCTCTCAATTATTGCCAAGGTGAAAAGGCAATAAACGTTTTAAGTTTAACCATCATTTCACAGTACGATTGCGTGCTTTATTTCAGCGATTGAATTCCGAGTATTTACTCAGGATCTCAGAATTCGATTCAAGTTTCCCCACTTTGTCTAAGGCCCAATAAGATTCGAACTCGGTTACATGGTTTGACAACCTTCTTGTAAAAGCTTATATAAGCTGCAGCCTACTTCCTTAAATGGCTTGAAATCGCTTTCGAAAAGTGAACCCGCATGAACTGCTTTCACGTTATACAACAAATTTCCTTCTATTTGTCACGTATCAATGAATAACATTCATATTCTAGAAAAATTATTATACTTTATGTTGAAAAAAAAACACAAATAGTGTAAAATAATTTTGGTTCAATACGTATCAATAAATACATACCTAAGACTTATTAATGAGAAACATAGTTATTCACATTTAGCTATCGATTAAGATTGAACTTTTGGGATTGAACTAATGGATCCTCTAGTTAATCAATATCATGTACATACACAGCTAGGCAAAAGTGTGAATACCCCTCCCCCCAGTAATTTTTTAACTAATCATAGTAGGAAAACCAAATTCGGCATACCTTTACAATATGAAAAGCTCCACATTTAACGTGAGTCACATTTCTGCCCCATCCTCCAAAAATGGGGTATATTGGGGGCAGCCCCAAATTTTTAAAAGTAATTCTATCGAGTGACCCCTCATTTTAAAGGGTTTGTTAAAAGAAATCCAATGGCGCAAACCGAAGGACAATATCACACCCCTGACCCAAGTGGCGGCCATTTCAAAATTTGAGATGGATAATCAAGCTAAAGTGTGGAGAGCTTCCCTTGACTATTCAATGGGTTGCAGAAGGTAAACTAATCTTAGCTCAACTTTATACGAGATAAAACTGTACTTTTTTATTACATAAGCAACTATGCCCCCACCCGCCTCAAAATGGGGCCCTTTGGGGGCAGTTTCAAATTTTAATGTAAATCCCTATTGAATCATTCAGTTCGAGGGTCAAGGGGGTTCGAGGGGGGTTCGAGGGGGGGTATGTTCAGTTCGTTTTCTTCAGTTTAAAGGGTTTGTCAAAAGAAATACAATGGTGCAAACTGAAGGTTATTATTATATCCGCAACTAAAATGGTGGCCATTTCAAATTTTGAAATGTATAAACAAGCTAAAGCGTGGGTACATTACATCCCCTCCCCCTTAAATATTAACCCTTTGACGTGGCAATTTTTTTACACATCTCAATTTTTAATGGTAATATTTTAATTTTGTCTATATTTTGGTTGTGACCTTTGTGATTGTCAATATGTATTGACAATATGCTTAATTAATTAATAAAAAATAAAAAAGAGTGTCCTCCTCCTCTATACGAGGGTAAAAAGAAGCAAAACAGGTGTCCACTGCAATCCCTATTAAACCTACAATTGCCGTCAACTTCCACCCAAGCCATCACAGATTTTTAAATGGCCGCCATTTTGGTTAGGGATATGATATTGACCTCAAGTCTGCGCCAATGTATTTTTTTGTCAAACTCTTTCAAATGAGCGGTCACTCGATAGGGGTTTACATTAAATACTTTGTGGCTGTTCCCAAAGAGAATTGTTTGTTGGTATATTTCGGGCGACGGCCAAAACTACATGTTGTAGATACTTGATATTGGTGTCAAATTAAAGCTTGGAACCTCATTATATGCTCTAGGGTGGTTTGGTTTTGATATGTTTAAGGTATTAGGAACAGAATTGTCTGAAAGGAAAACATCATGGGTTTTGGAAGTGCTGTTGATAGTTACTATAATTACCATTTATTTGAATTAGCTACTATGGTTACTGACGAATGCAGGACTAGACAAGAAGAAAATAATCTCTTGGATAAAGCAGGGGTTAATTACTAGTTTAAAATAATCAAATACTTAACAATTTAAATTATAAGATAGCATAAATATACTCTTGTACAGCAACCCAATTTCTAGACTAAACCAAAGTTGAGTTTCCCAGTGGGGTAGCCGTTACCTCAGATCTCGGGCAGACATCGTTGTCTGTGTTGTTAACTTATTTAGATAAAATGTCCGATAGAGCATTGTCTAGCATTATCAACTCTGAATGTTGCTCTACTTTTGTTGTGAAGGAACGAATTACGGTGTTTGTTAGATGTTATTTATGGAATATACTTCCCAATTTCAAAATCCTTTGAATTCCTACATTTTTTAATATTTTAAACATAATTAAAGAGGGTATTGAATATTGATGTTTAACTTTTTCTCAGATATGAGGAATATTATACGGTTGTATATTATAACAGAGAACACCTTGTTTGGCCCAATGACACCCAGCCAAGCGAAGTTTAAGGTGTGAAGTATTAAGTACTTGGTGGACTGATGACTGCTCGCTAGTTCATCATTTCCCTAAGTTTAATTTTCTATGTCTGATTCTCATACATTTTACTCATAAAACACATGACAGTACAGATAAATAGCATCGGTTTTCTTTGCTTGAATATTTGCTGTTATTTGTTGTAACTTTTGCAGGACAAATGACTCCATGTTAAAATTTTACAGCTTTTAAATGTAATTTATATGTAATTAGATCGCTAGCAGTATGGCTTACTTAGAACTCCTTTGTTTAACCATAAATTACTTTATAAGAGACTGAAGCGGGCACTTCGTCGGTAAAACGGCATCGGGCGCACGCGGAGTTTCACTCCGTAGTATAAATTGCATCAATTTTACTCTTATTTGCTTTTTTAAAACCGAAATATTGTATTTAAATGTTGATAAACTTCATTAGGAATCACATTTCATCGTTGATACAATTAATTAATTGTTCAACTTAATAGGTGTAATAGTGCAATTGAACATACTAAGTAATTTTCTAGTATAGGCATGAATCACTGTCTGTGTTACGGGAGAGGGCACTCCGCAAACCGACAAGGCCTCACTGAGTCCGAGGAAGTGAGAGTGAGCGAGTTTGTAGAATAGGCAGTCTCTGCTCGTAATTGTTTGCACGTGGTGTTGTGTGAAGGTGTTCGAGGGAGAGAGAGAGAGAGAGTGTGTGTGTGCGAGTTTGTAGAGTAGTTATTAGTCCCTGCTCGTGTATGTTTGGTACCAAGGGGGTGTGGGAAGGAATGAATAGCTTTAGGGGCTTCCTGGGATGAGGCGTGTTAGGGACAGAGAAGGACACGACTGTCGAGACCCATTATGCTTGTTTATTTAAATAAAAAAAGTGCAGAGGAAAACTCCACAAGCGCCCGCTCAAGGGTTAAAGGAAATTCTCGGAGTTTTACTGAGATAGTTGTACAAACATATGATCGAGCAAGCAAACAGTGTTCGAATAAGAGTTTAATATAACCTCTATTAAGGTAACATGAAAAAGAGACTGTAAAGCTCAAGGTAATTAATATTTATACTTAATTATCTAAGCAGAAACTTTTTTTACTGTTCCTGTTAACTTTCAACTTGACACCCACCGCAAGGGGCTCGCAATCTAGTTGACTATTTATATTTTGTTTAAATATTTTTATGTCATACAATAAGTTGTCATATTCGCTTATATGGATTTGAACTTTATTTTATGTGTGAATAATAATAAACTGAAAAATATTAATAGTCCATTAAATGGTTCATAAAAAAACTTGCAAACGTGCTGAAACAAACTAGATAATTTGTGTGCATGGTATCTATACTGAGGAAACCAGAACAGTTTTTACGGCAAAGCGCTGTATTCCTCAACACCCAGTATTTGACGTACGCTTAAAAAGAGGAAATCGAGCATATCCTGTTTTGACGAATAAATATCTTAATTTATCTGTAGTCATATGAGCGTTTGTCAGAAATGTACGCTCTTCCAAAGACTTGTCTGTCTGGCATTGCCTGACACAGTCAAATTGTATTTTAATTTTACTCAAAGAAAGTTATTATTGTAATATTATTAAATTATATATTTGTAATTAAATAAATTATTAAAATATAAAAACCAGAGTACCCTGCTTTGGATTATTTTTTGTTTCATTATTCTGTTTGCAAAAAAATAAAAGAACAAAAAGCAACGGATGAATTCTATCAAAGAAGAAAATCAAAGCACGAGTTTAAATTCAATTCGCAGTTAGCCCCGAGGACTGTTTAAATATTTGTTTGCTTTGTAACCAATACCTGGCAAAGTTTTCGTTTATCCATGTCGTACTTATTCAAACCTTCCATTTACTCTAATTACCTTTCATGTTATGGTTGGGCTTGTTAAGATATTAGTTTACGTTTTACGTATACAAAAGCCTTACGATGAGTTTCAACTCTCTTTCAAATTTTGGGCCAACAAAATTCAATTTACTTACAATACATGGCTATTTGTTATGAAAACATTGGCCATATTCTATAAAATTAAATAAATGGTTTTTTGTCGTTTGAGAGTGTTATTTCCATAATATAATTTGTAATCCATTCTCTTCTTTGTTATATTTTGGCGTATTTCTTTGAATTCTAGCTTTGAAAGACTTATTTTGGTTTCAGTATGGTTCTTTAATGATATGTTTTCTTACTGGTTACTTTTAAGGGCATTGTTAATGGTAATTTAAGCTATATTGGTTCACTTATTCATTTTGTAATGCCCCTTAACTGATTTGACTAAATTATAATGGTTTTAATTAACCATTTGTCTTTAGTTCTATTTGGTTGAGATTTTTCCACGACCATGTTTCGGCGCTATTGTGCCATTTTCAAGTGGTGGTTATGTGATTTAAGTCTTCGTGTGTAATATGTGTTTGTGTATGTGTCGTTCATTTTTTATCCGCGGACTTCTGACTTCATCTAACCGATGGAATAATTAAAAATGTTAATCGTACTGACTAACCACCACTTAAAAATTGCACAATAGCGCCGGAACCTGCTCGTGGAAAAATCACAACCAAACAGTACTGAAGATGAAAGGTAAATTGAAACCATTATAACCTATTTAGGTTACTCGTTATTATGTGTTAAGATTTATTGAAGTTTAAAGTATGTGTCATTATTTTAATGTTTGTTTTGTAACATTCGGTGATTTTACCTCGACATCATGAAATGAGGTTCCTAACTACTATTTTGTCAAAACATTGTTCCTTATATTACCATTTCCTAATATACCTAGTCCGTGGATGATGCATCTCAGCTGCGAAACCTAAGCTGCATCATCATATGAAACTCATATGCGACCTGTGGTGAACTTGATTATGTAAGGTAATATAAACCATCAGCATTTGTTTGAACCAGTTCTGGGGGTTATACAGGGTGTTGATAAAAAACCCTTCAGGACTTCAGGATATGGTTACTTACATCAAAACTAAGAAAAAAGTTCCTGTAAACATGGGTTAAAGGGTCAAAAGGTCCTAAAATGCTCGGTTATCCGTCTGTTGGTCTGTATGTGTTTTTAACATGATTTTGCATAACTTTGGAACTACAAAAGATATCAACTTCAAACTTGGTACTTATATGCTGACCATTAGGACCTATTTTGTTGCGGAGTATCAAGATTCTAATTTTTACCATTTCCAAATGGCAGCCATTTTTATATTTTGAAACTTAATATCTCAAAAACCGTAAATTTTTCAAAAACTAGACAAAAGGCAAAAAATTGCAAAATCTTATTTCCTACAAAACCATATAAAGATTATTAAGATTGAACAATAATTAACGGAGCTATTGTAATTTTTCAAACAGAATACACGCTTGTTTTATAATAGCTATAGCAAATTTACTTGAATTCTGTTAGAAAAATTGCAATAACTCCGTAAATTATTGTTCGATCTTGATAATCTTTATATGGTCTTGTAGAAAATAAAGTTTCGCAGCTTTTTTGTCTCTTGCCCAATTTTTGAAAAATGTACGGTTTTTAAGATATTAGGTTTTAAAATATAAAAATGGCTGCCATTTTGAAATGGTACAAAGTAGAAACTTGATACTATGCAACAAAATAGGTCCTAATAGTCAGCATATAAGTACAAAGTTTGAAGTTGATATCTTTTGTAGTTCCAAAGTTATGCAAAATCATGTTAAAAACACATACAGACCGACAGACGGATAACCGAGCATTTTAGGACCCATGTTTACAGGAACTTTTTTCTTAGTTTTGGTGTAAGTAACCTTATCTCGAAGTCCTGAAGGGTTTTTTATTAACACCCTGTACATATATATATATATATATAATTTTTAAGATGGCTAAACGATTTTCTATTAAAAAAATATTTAAGATTCCATTAAATAAACGTATTGTGAACGCATTGTAGTAATGATGAATTATGATCTTTTTCAGTAAATAAAGAACATTTTGAAAATTATTGTAGTAATCTGTCAAAACACGAAAACTTAAAACATTGTAATTTAATTATAACCAGAGTATGGTAATATCATAAACACAAAAGAGCAAAGAATTATATTTCATTTTAACAATGCATTATATAGGACATAGCTTAATATTACGACTTGCACAATAAGAATAAGTTAAAATAAAAATTACTAAGTTTTAGTGATCTTTCAAAATCTAACAGATAATGATTGATACGATTAAACTATTCAAATTATTAAAGACACTACGAAAATTAATCTTTGCCAGATACGACAGTAAAACGCGATGAAACCTCTGACATCATGATTTAGATTTCAGCCTTACCCTGCTTTCAAATTGTAGCAAGAAACTGGTTATTAAGTTTAAAGTTAAACAAGTTTGGGAGGTAAAGTTTACACACAATTAGCAAATGCAAGGTAGGAAAAGAGAAGTTTTGTTTGGATATCGTCTCTAAAGCTTTATCATGAGGTATTAATCATATTACTGAGAATGAGATGTTACATAATCAGCGTTGTTATATATTCAGCGTTGCTCTAACGCTGATAAAGTTATTGGCACTGCCGACTAGTGCTCTGTGACAATTTGCTGAACCTATTTTATTGTCAAAGCAAATGAAAAAAGTTTAAAAGTTTAAAGGTATACTTGATTGGATTTCTCATCAATATGATCGAATATTGATCTTGTAACAGCTAATAATATTAATATTAAAAGCAACATACGTGCTTACATAGTCGTGTAAGTAATGTAAAATCTTATTTTCCCGGAAGTTTTTTGGATAGTTTTTATTCTGGTTGTTTGATATGTCATTTCGAGGTACTTATTTATCTATATAAATAAAATTAGAGTTTTGTCTGTACATTGCTCAGAATTATGAAATTTTTGGTTATTTTTGCGTTTTGAAGGTCAGAGAATCCGAATCAAGCCTTATCTCAATTTATGTCACGATGTGTGTTGGTAACGCTCAACATCACACTTTAGACCGCTTTTCACGCAAAAACTAGAGTACTGTTATTGCTGAAACTTTTTTCCTGTGTTTTATGCACATATGAGAAGGCTTTAGACCACTTAAAACTAGCATACGTCGTTTTGAAATTAAATAGCATGCTTCTAAAAACCGAGTTTTATTTGATTTCGACCAAGTTTGTTTTGAATTTCCCCATGATTCAAGGGGATGACGTTTTGTTTACATTTTCAGCGTTCCAAGCAGATGGTAGTTACTTTCACTGATGGATTCGTCGTTACAGATGTTTTATGATTTCATTCAGTTTTATGTTTTGGTTTATAATATTTCTTTTCAACTGACATGTACTATATAAAGTTAATATTTTCCCATTCATTATACATTTATCAGGATTTTCAATATTTTCATCCTGATCTGACCCTCGGACTTCACCACAGACCAAGGCCGCGCACAGACCCTCTCAAGATCACATATTATTAATATCCTTATGCCAGAATTATCAGTGATTAAATGTTTATATTCAAACAGATGTTAAAAGCAAGACATTTCATATAATGTAAAACCAGCTGTATGTAAAAAATAAAATAAAACACTGACTAGAGCTACTTAAAAGTCCTTCCTTCCTTATAACAGCTGTTAATGAACGATCTAATGTAATCCATTTTTAAAAAATTGCGGGACGGCTATGTTATTTTGTTGTTGTTCAAAATAGACCCTAAAACATTAGAAAATACTTTGATGGCATTTAATCAAGGCATTTTCTACTCTACGTACATAAACTTTCATGAAACAGGAAACTGCTTTAAGATTCACTAAGTACGCACGGTCAATATAATAACACAGACTACTATAATAGAGCTATGAAAGCCCGTTCATTCTCGCTTGGGTACATTCACCTATAATAGCACAGATTCAACGATAGGCCTACTGAGTATAAGCCTTCCCAGGCAGGGACACCCTTAGGGGTTTTATCGGCGGGGGCGCTGGAATGTGCTAGCATGTGTAGTATAGAGAGGCCAAATAAAAATGCCTCGTGCGGGGGGGGGCAGCAATATTTCTAAGTACTCCGTCGCAGTAGACCTGCGTTCTTAGCAGATTCCTAAAAATCTTTCTGGCTGATAAAAGTATATCTACTTTATATTTGTCAAATACCACTGACCCATCATCGCACAGCCCAAACTACTTGAACTTGACTTAGAACCTTGAAACTTTTCATGGACGTTCCTATACGGCGCGGCGTGAGCATCCGCTGAGAACGGGTTTTTCAAAATTCAATGTTTTCTGGGTTTTTCGGTGGGTTCAACGGTCTAAAATCTTTCTGTATAATTAAATGGATGATCTTTCGATTAAATTGTCAATTTTCATTTAATCAAGAAGGCGGTTTAAGCTTCACATACAGATAGGTCTCTACAGCTGATTTTTATAGTTTGGTTCCTTTTATCATGGTTTTATGGTTGACTTTTTTCTTTTAGGTGATATGTACTATATTAAAGTTACCAAGAGTTTTGGTACCTTATCTATTTAATCATAAACTCAGTATGTGGCACCATCTTTATTTAGGCAGCGGGTGTTAAAATTGTTATCGTGAGCGAAGCCACGGGCAACTGCTAGTATTTTAATACAATCCGGTTTCGTCTCGGAAATAAATTGAAATGTGCACACACAAACAGCATTATGAAATAAATCTAAACTTAAGCAGTTTGTTCCACAATAGTGTTGTCTGTTTGTGAAAGTCATGGCGATAAATTTCCCTTGCAGAGCCATAAACTATACCCGAAGTTGGGTTTAACAGACACCAAGATTTGCAGCAGCAGAGGCACGTCTTTGACACCACTATTCTACAGAAAATGGATAGATATGCTGGAAAACTATGTCTTCTCTGCTGGAGATTTTATCTTCATTACATATTATCGCAATAGTAAATGACTTTATAGGACAAAAATTCCTCAAGATTTTATTTATCTCATAGTTAGTTTTTATAAATGATTTTATCTTTATAAGTCATAAATTGAGTAATTTTTGAAGTTTTGAACTCACTATCGACAGCTGTTCGGAAATTCTTGGTAGCTGTTAAAAAGGAAATGTACTTAGTCATATGTGTTATAAATTTTTCTAGCCCAGTAATTACTGTTTTACAATTTAAAGAGCATTACAATTTATATTACAGTTTTCCATGCGAGTCGGGTAAAACTTACCGGGTGTGCTACGCACGAGTAGTTCACATAATACTACCAAGACATTTTCAATTAGCCCCCGAGGCAAGGAAATCAGAATTGGCTAAAATATTTTGAGGGATTTCAAGGCATAAAACTTTAGGATTGATTAAAACGTTTTTTAATGCCATTAAAAATTATTGTGTAAGAAAATAAAGACATTTTATCCGGGATAGGTAGCCGATGCGTTTTATAAGTTTTGATTCTGTAGGCCCAGCACTGGCATTATATTTTCGTTTTACTATTGATACAAAATTTCAAGAAAATCAGTAGATTAAATACAAACTTTCGTAGATACATCATATAAGTACCTATTCTAATCAAATAATTGTCTTAGTAATTGCGTTTTAAAATTAAACAGGTGTCTAATTATTGTTTTTTTGGTACTTTGGTATTATACGGAGGCCACTCTCATACAGCGCGCTGCGGCGGTTATGTTAAGTTAGGTTATCATAAATATGTCAGTAGGAGTTTCCTCATTTCCTTACGAATCGAACGATACCAAATGAGCCATACGTTCACCCGCCAAAACCTGTTGACATGTGATGCGCGCGCTCCGGTCAACGACCAGACCTGTGCCTACTTGGAGGGGATTTGGCGGGCGAAAGTATGACTCATCTGGTATCGTTTGATTCGTAAAATAACAAGGAAAGTCCTACTAACATATTTTATGACAACCTAACCTAACATACTGCCGCAGCGCGCTGTATAAGTGTGGCGATCGGATGTGGACGATAGCGGAGGTGACGACGTGAATACTCAATCCTCGCTGACATCGCTGCCTTCTGGGAGGCAGAACACAAATACCGTTCATCATAATTGAGTCAAATTTCGACAGTAAGTCAATTTAAGTACGTTCTTTCCAATGATGAGGTTATATTTCGTGTCCAGCAAAACAATCTCTCTAAGAACAATGGCCTCCGTATAATACCAAAGTACCGTTTTTTTAAGTGAGGAAATTGTTTTGATCTTTTGTCTTTTACCTCCAATGAAACATGGTTTTAAGAATTTACCCACATGTCCGTACCGTAAAACCGTAATCGTATACTAAAAATACCTCTATCCGAAAAAAATGTTTCAAAAGTCCACTGTTTAAAAGACCCAAATTATTTACATATACTACTCTTATTTAATAATATTTTTTATTCTTTAACTGCAGTTTTTCAACGAGGACATAAAGTCTAACGGTGAATCAAAGAAGGGCGTTATTTGCTTCCTAGTTCTATATAAGTTTGATTGTTTCTACATAAACATTTACGTTGAGACAACCCCGGGTAAATCGCGCTTCGCCGCACTTTGTGCTGATCGAATAGTTTCTCTTATCTTTTCAATTTAAACTTACAAGGACAAAGTAGGAGGCCTTAAACTTTGAATGATTTTACAATTGAATTTTGAATGAGACCGATGCAGGGATAATTTTTCAACCGTCTTTAGTATTTTATATAAAAATTAAACAATAAACAAATGTTGGAATTTTATTTGGAAACATAATAATATTTTGTGGAAGTAAACATTGTGGGGTAAACTACGATATCTTGTTTGATGTGGTATTTCCTAAAAAAAAATAGAAATATTCTTTCACGGATGTTTACCATGAGAAAAACTGATAATAATGTATATTGAGATGAGAAAACGTAAAAGAAAAAAATGTTATTAAGAGCGAAAACCAGTCCAGTAGGATGCCGTTATAAATAAAAGAGGAAATATCGCCAGTATTATAGAAGCGGGAATTCTAGTAAAGGAGAACCTTTATTCTGCCACTTTCAATAAGAACTGGCTTTACACGGATTGAAAATTAAATTTGTTTCTCTATTTCTCTCTTAATAATTCCCTATGTTGCCTCTAAGAGAAGCAGTGGGAGAGCTTAATTTGTTTTGTGTATCATGAACGGTAACAGTAATATACTGAAGGGATGAAACTTTTATCAAAAATACGACAAAGTTTTCATTTGATTATTTTATTTATTACATTTTAACATAAACTTAGAATCCTTGTGAACAGTAATAACTGTCCTTGAGATATTAAATTATAGCAAATAAAATATATCAAACAAAAAAAATATTAATATTTATTACAGCTTTTTTTCCTTGTTACCTTGTTACCTAGACGTCATCTTGTAGACCCCTCTTCTGGGGCATAAGATCGGTCACACATTCTATACTTCGATAGCTTAAGTTAATGCAGCCGGGAGCTTTGTCAAGATGAAGGATAAGTGGTAGGGACTTCAGAGAAAAGGAAAACTTTGGAAGGACAATTACCTACAATGGGAGGCTATAAAAACATTCTTTTAAAAGATAAGTTTTAAGTTGAGTTTTGAATTTTTTGATGTCATTTAATTCTTTTAAACTTTGGTGTAGTTTGGAGAAACGTTTTAGACCAATAAATTCTGGATTTATTTCAAAATTTTTGAGGCGATGTTGAATTGAAGGATTCAAATGTCTATTTATGGTGTTATAAGTATGATTGTGAGGCGGTATAAGATTGTGTTCTTTGACATAGCAAATAGATTCAATTATGAAAAGAGAGGCAATAGTCAGTATACTTAAGTGTATGAAATGTTGGCGACAAGAGTCGCGTGGTCTGAGTTTTAGCATAGCTCGAATGGCTCTCTTCTGAATAACAAAGATTTTCATTAAATTTTGCTTACTAGAATTTCCCCAAAGCACAATAGAATATCTTAAATAACTTTCAAATACACTAAAATATACTAATCTAGACAGGTGAAGACAATTTAAAGTTGCAATATTCCTTATAACAAAAACATTTCCAGAAAGGATGTTGGCTAATTTACTAACATGGTCGTTCCAGGAAAGACCACCGTCCAATCTCACACCTAGGTAGTCCACCGTATCGGAGATTTCTAAACATTTCCTCCCTATGAATATATCTTTTTTTAGAAACAGTTAAGGAAAAATGTAGCTGGATTTCTTGGGATTTATGTTCAAATAAAGTTTGGAAAAGAACTGAGAAAGTTGATTGATCAAAGTGTGAAATTCTTGTTCCAACAAACACAGATCTTTATGTCTTGAGAATAGGGAAGTGTCATATGCAAAAATGGTCAATGAGTTGATGGGTATATGATTGGCAAAATCATTTATGTAGATTAAGAACAGTAATGAAAGTAATGACAGTTTTGACAGTAATGTCCTTGGGCCCAGGATTGGGCCTTGCGGCACTCCTACTTGAAGATGTGAAAGTTTGGATGCAAACTGCTCCCTCAGCCCGCCAGGGTGGGTAAAATCAATGACAGTTTGATGAGTTCTGTTTACAAGATAGGAAGTAAACCAATTTAAAACTGTACCCTTGATGCCAAGTTTCACAAGTTTGTCCAAAAGGATTTTATGATTGACTTTGTAAAACGCCTTGGAGAGGTCGATGAAGCAGCCGATGGCAGCCTCACCATCCTCCAAGGCATCGACACACTTATTAATGAAGTTAATTAGGGCAACTTAAGCAGATTATTGAACGAACCGCCATTGTTAGTGGACGTTCCAATACTTCAAAACCCAAATATAATATGAGGTTACAAATGGACTTAAATTGTACATTCCATAACAGGAGTGGTGAGTGGTACTTGGCATATTCGAGACCAAATGTTTGAAATACGATATTTACCGAGCACTTAATATGTACTCGTATTCGTATTCGTATTTATGTATATTTTAACCGCTCTTAAATGGGCATTTTCATTTAATCCGCTTTGCTACACATGCGTTCTAACTATTAATATACTCTGAATTGAAAAGACAATCTAAATTTGTTTAGATAAATAAACTTCAATTTTATTAATATTATCCTCATAAGAAAAAAAAATATCTTCCATATCGTTCTCATAGTCGTAGATTATGAACTAGGATAGGATTAATTTAGTGAATTGTAAATGGGTTTTATTGTACTTATTTATCACTAGTAAAAACTTATTTAGTTAGTTCTTACGATGTATACGCTGTTATAAATTTAGACTACTGAATTTGACTCCAAAATATATTTGTATACCATTCTATGTAGATACGTTTTTGGTGTAATTTTTAAATTCGTGTCTAAAAAGGCATTTGAAAACACCTATTAACCACAAAATCTAACTTAAAAATGAGCCTAAAAATTACATCTTAAATCGTCTCTGAACTCTAGCAAATTTCTATTTAATGTGGCGTTTATGTAACGAATAGGATTTTCTCCAACTAATGTTGTAACTATTTGGAACACATAATCGTAAATCAAGATTATAATGCTTTTTAGATTATTGATTTGAAATTCAATGTCGGTCATGGGGATTTCATATTTAATTTAGATTTTTGTGAACATTCCCTATCATCTGCCACAGTTTGTTTTTTACTAATCAGCTTCACATATTATGCTAAAGTAAATATTTCCTCGGAAGCCTTGAGTTAGGAACAAAGCGCCAAGGCAAAAATTCCCGCGTTATTCCAAGTTCAAGTGAATTCCGACGTTTCGGCGGTGGAGAAATAAACGTTCTTCGCTTTTTGAAATTTCAGTTGGATTTGAATCTAACACTGGCTTTCATTCAAAGATACATTTAAACATTACTTTAATAACTCTTTTGAATTTATTTCGAAATTTCTTAGTATTATAGATTGCGGCTTTATAGAAAATCAAGTCACTCATATTGTAAAACTAAATTGCAACTTACATATACTTTAAATGAGATTGTCAATTTTACATTTTACTTAGCTCAAAGGGGAAATCATATAAGTTATGTTCGTATACTGTAAAATAAATTGTCACTTTTTCTGCTTACATTTAAACATATATGGCTATTTATCATTTATAAACTGTCATATTTAGTTATCATCAAAATTATGAACCCTTGTCCTCAGATCTTTAATTGCATTGTAGTGTAGTATAATCTTAAATATATAAAGCTGAGTTCTCTTCGGTGAGCAAAAATATACATAATTTTAATTTTTCTTTTCTTAAGAGAAATCATAATAAAACAAGAATCATTCAAAATATGGCTAGAAAACTTTTTCTATATGATTTTTAAACATTTTTTTGTCTCAAATCGATTACGTAAACATATCCGGGATCGCTAAAAATGAAGTTATAGGAATAAGGAATATACAGGTGAATGCGGTTGCTGGCCATGCTACGATTAATCAGTTTATTAAAGAGCCCTATAACCCGTTTATAAATTCGAATATGTGAGAGAAGGAGATACTATTAAAAATGTACCAAAGAAAAAGGGGTGTCAGGGAAACCCCCGAACATTGCTGCTATCAATCATTATTGTTCTCCGACTCTGAATCATATTCTTAATACATTATCAGTAGATTGATAGATTATACCTAAATAATAACAGATCTGTAAAATACCTAACTTATATCTTAAAATTATCATTACCTTAATGAATAATAAGGCCTTAATAATGAGGCTGGCCTTGGCCTTTTGGCTTGTAGATAAAATGAAAGTACCCTCTGCGGTTGTATTGTGCATTTACAACTTTTGTCATTGTTAATTACATTTATATCTTCCCTATCGTGACATTCAAAAGGAATGGACAAAAAAAGGATTCTTTTTACTGATAGTTGACAAAAGGTTTGCTTATTTCTTTTTCCGTTTCGAGAACAAAACAGACTAACGAAAGTAAATCGATTACTTGGAAGCGATGAGTACCAAGGGGCAAAGTTTCATTCTCTCTCTAATCAACACTAAAGACGTGACACAAACAAAGCTCTCACAGCCTGTTCTAAGAACTCTTTCTCAAAGTGCTCCTTTGTTCCACTCATTGAAAGAATTTTATGAGTAGGCTTTGTTAATGCACTTTCGAATAGTTACCTAAATTATATTATTTAAGTTGATTAAATAGATAACGACTTTTTTTAATGATCGGTGTAAAAGTTGGAAGACGCAGGAGAATGAACATTTAGTTTATTTGCAGTCTAAATTAATCACTTCTTCCCAGGAAAAATTACCTACTAAAATTGGTATCTACTAACCCTCTAAATCTTCATTACCAAAAAACCATAAGTACCATAGGAACATCTATTGTATAAAAAATATTTAATTTTGTGTTAATATGCAAAATATTGGGATTGTAATAATACTACGAAAAAATAATTAAATGTTTTAGTGTTGATGTACCGTAGATTTTTTTAATTAAATCGAACATTGAGTATTCAAAGTAGTTCGATATACTGTGGATTTATCCCCTCTTATTCATTTTTACACACAAATTGTTAATGAAATACAACGGTTCGGTACAACCAAGTCTATGAGTAAAAATACCCCAGTTATTTTTTTAAAGGTTAATCCAAAGTTTGCCATAAATAACACTTATTTTAACAATATTTCATTTATTTACTCCTATTATTTTCTCTAAAAACATTTGTAGATCAAAACAAGGCTACACAAACATTGGAATTTACGACGCCTTAAGCTAGGAACGAAGCTGAAAGCTTGGAATTCCCAACATTACTTCAAGTTAGAATCGATTCCGTTGTCTTTGTGGCAAAAAGTACAAACCATTGTCTTTGGAATTGTCTATTAATTTTTCCTAATTTACAGTTACGAATTAAGGTGCTCTAGACAATGTGGAGTTTTTTTGTATACCCGTTATGCAAAAGCTGATTAAATTGTACGGTTTACTAAAAGAACACAATGAAACACACAATGACACATAACTAAATCTAAAAAAGTTGGTGTCGGGATTTGATTAGTTGCTTGTTATTTTATTTACAACCATCAGGCATGAGTAAAATAGTCCAATAAATAGAACAACACGTATAATGCAAATCAAGAAGTTATTTTTACAATTATTGTTACGGGAAAGTCGGTACATCACCGTTCAACTATTGAATTCTGGGTCTAAAGGCGGCCATAATGCGATTCACTCTTTGTAACTAAGTTTAAGGACCACTAAAACTCAAAGTCATTCACATGATTTGGAAACCTTTCCGCAGCCTTCAAGTATAGGGCGACTCAAATAACAAGGCCTAGTCCGCCCGTAAGACTAACGTTAATTTTAACATTGGTTTACGGACGGCGTGGGCCTTGTCATTTGATTCGAACTATAACTTCGAATTATAACTTCTAATGATTAGAACATATCATTTTACTTGGACCTTAAAATGCAGCTTGATACAGTCAATGACTAAATAGAGTTTATGCCGCAAATGAACCCACATTAGCTGCTTTGCTTAAGGTTAGCTGTATAGAACATTTTGCTTGTATCTACCAGTGTGTATGAATGACGATCAAATTTTCAATTGTAATCGAATGCTTGTAAAAAATGACATTGACAAAGGCAGTTGAATGAGTTTAGTTCAACACGTATTAATATTATTTATAGGTGTATAGGTGTATGGCAGTGTCTATGGCAGTACACAGTATTAGACAGGTTACTTATTAGTCTCAAAATTTTTCAAAATAATATCATTAAATAGTATATTTTAAATGATTTAATTACTATGGAGTGATGTAAGACCTTTCTTTCATTATCTGAGTAAATAGATTTGCCTTAGATATCTGGGTAAGTGAAAAATTCAACCAATGTCCATAGCCTCCATGTGACTTTGAGGTTAGAGGAAAATTATCATGCCCAATAAATCTAAATGATTGCTGCAGTGGGCCACGATTACATAAAAAAAAGGTAAATAAATAAAATAAGCAGCTAAGATGTCATGCTCCATGTGTGATGATGAGCTACCTTCGGATGGAGACTTCGCCACCTGTGGAAAGTGTAAAAGCAAGTTACACTATACATGCTCAGGAGTGTCAAAAAATACCTGGAAGGGTAAAAGCGCACAAAGAAAATCTGAGTGGGAATGCGGAACCTGTAGAAATAGCGGTAGTAGAACCCGACTGACAAGCACCGATAAAGATGAACCAGGAGATGCCACATTTCAGGCCCTGAAAAAGTTGCTAGAGAGGATGTTCTGTCAACAAGAAAAAGTTCTAACAGAAAAGATAGATGGAATGAAGGCTATTGTACAGAGTCTAGAAGATAAAATCAATACAGTAGATGAAGAGGTGAAGAAGTTGAAGGAAGAGTCATCCAATCTACGAAAGGACTTGGACAATGTGAAGCTAACCCTGGAATGTGAACAACAGTATGGAAGATCCAGAAACTTTATCGTTACCAGCATACCACATTCGAATGGTGAAGATGTCAGTGAGAAGGTGATTAAACTACTCAAGGCTATGGACATCACCATGAAGAAGGAAGAATTCACGGCGCATCGGTTGCCTTCGAAGAACCAGCCACCTCCGATCATAGTGCAGTGCAACACGAGAGCTGTAAGGGACATGATAGTTCTTAAGGCAAGGAAAATTAAGCCTAATCATCACTTATAAGTAGTAGCCAACCAGATAGAGCTATCTATTTTAATGACCATCTAATACCATACTTTTCTAACTTGATGATGAATGCAAAAGGTCTAAAACAGAGTAAGGGATATAAATTTCTATGGCTTAATGGCAACAGAATAATGATGAAGAAAGACGTAGATTCAAGGCCAATCCAGATAATCAAGGAGGCAGATTTAGACAAAATTGGTTAGGTGATTATTGAGTTATGAAGGGTCTTGCAGTCACTCATTAAATATAACCTATTAGGAAAAGGTTTTTTTATAATTATTCATTTATTTTTTATAACACAATTTTTTTGCGATTAAGTTAACAACATTTTGCAGATTGATGAAAATGAAATTGATGATGGGAATTTTTGTTTATTTACGGGTTGGGGTGAAAATGAGAATTTGTTCAAAGATAAGGCTAGTGAAAAGGAGTTATTAATTATTTGCACTATTATAAGGAGTTTAAGAAAAAAACTGGGATGTATTTTTATTAGAATGTAAGGATGCTATCAATTATGCAGACATAATAATTTTAAGTGAAATAAATATAACCTCTGAGGAAGGCAGCATGTATGGTATTCCGGGGTTCGACACTATCATGAAATGTAGATCCTCAGGAGAGGGGGGAGGTATTTTAATTTTGTTCAAAGAATACATAAACTTAGAAAGGATTGATGTAGATTTTCATTCGGCAGAGTTATTAGTCGTTAGAGCCTCTCTTAGGGGTAAAAGTACAACGGTTGCTGCCTTCTGCAGACCACCAAGACAAAATGTGAATGAATTTAATAATGAATTAGAAGACCTAATGAATTAGAAGAAGGATAAATTAAGTAAAGAATCAAATTTAGTAATGATAGGGGATATTAATGTGTGCTATCTAACCCGCATGTATGGTCATGAAAATTACATTAATGTTTTGTTTACCCAAGGGATAATTAATACTATTAGGAAGCCTACAAGAGTGGAATTTTATAATGGGAATTTAGTTTCAACTTGCTTAGATCATATTAATGTAAGAATGTTTAATAGGAAATATAAGTCTTTCATTGTAGAAGAAAAAATTGCTGATCATTATTGGACAGGAATAAAAATAGAATTGGATTCTTTTGATAATAACCGAATCCAAAATGAGATAGGGTATAAGGAGGTAATTATTACAAAAAGAGTGGATGAAGAAATAAAAAATGCTAACTGGTGGTATATTTTAGATATTAAGGATCCAGAGGTGATTTATCATGAAATAGTAAGTTCTCAAAAATGTACAAACAATGTACAGTTAAGGTTAGGTCTAGTGATAAGGAAATGCAAAATCCATGGTTCAGTAGCGATATTAAGAGATTAATTGACAGAAAAAATTACTTGTGGAAGTTACTTAAAAGGGATAGATGTAATATCATGTTAAGAAATTTGTTTAAAAAAACCAGGAATGATGTAACTTATAAAATTCGCAACGAAAAAAGAAACTATTACTTCAAGTTATTTTCAGATAACTTTAACTTTAGTGATAGTAGAAAAACATGGGATATTATTAATCAATTTACAAATAATAAAATTAGACCAAATTTAGTACAATCAATCAAAACTAATTTTAAGGTAGGAGAAGAGGATGAGTTGGTAGAGTTAGCTGAGAGATTCAAAGGCAACTTTAAAGAATCAATTGAAAGCATCAATCAACAGATGTTAGGGCAACTATTCGACTTAATGCAAAATTTTAAGGACGGAATGTACAATATAGGAAATAGTATTAGCATGAACCTAGTTACAATTAATGAAAAACTTTTATACTTTGCAATTAGTAAGCTGAACCACAAGTCATCAGCTGGACCTGATAAGATAAGACCCCAGGACATAAAAAACAATTTTGCTTATTTAAAACTCATTTTGATGCATCTGATTAAAAGAATAATAGATACGAGTAATGGTCCTAGCTTAATGAAGGTAACATATCTTAGACCTATTTTTAAGAGTGGCTCTAAGCAGAATGTAAACTGCTATAGGCCTGTGGGGTCGGTTTCGGTCATAGCAAAGATCTTGGAGCAATACTTATGTGCACAGTTGCAGTCTTATTTGTCACAAAATAATATCATTAACAAGGCTCAATATGGATTTATACCTAAGTGTTCTACAGTGGATTTGTTGGAAAAGCTTACTAGTGATATAAGTGGAGCACTTAATTAGAACAAATTTGTTGTGGCGGTTGTGACTGACCTCACCAAGGCTTTTGACCTGGTAAACTATAGAATACTGCTTGTTAAACTCAGAAACATAGGCATAGGTGGGAAACTATTAAGTTTTTTTGAAAGTTATTTTATTGGACGAAAAATGCATGTTAGTTTAGGTAATAATGTTAGTACAGGATATGATCAAACATGTGGCCTAATCCAAGGAAGTATTATGTCTCCAACACTGTTCAATATCTATGTTAATGATTTAGCTAGCCTCAAGTTAATGGGTTATCTTTTGCAATATGCTGATGACAATGTCTTTTATTCAATTCATACAGATTTATCGATTGGCTTGGACAACATTCAAAAGGACATAGATTTAGCAGTGAAATATTTTTTTAACAACTCTATTAAGATAAATGCACAAAGCAATTATATTAAAAAACCCAAGAATTATTATAAATAGGAATTTGCATGTAAACTTTTATTGTCATTCAAGAGAGTGTTTAAGGGAGTAGGCCTACCTATTGTAAGGACTGTCAAAAGCTGGACTTTCTCCAAAGTATTAAGCATTTAGGTATTTTTCTGGATTCAGACATGAAATTCAACACTCACATTACTGCAATAACAAATTCTCTTAGGCTAATTTTGTACAAATGTTACAGGTTGAGTATTTTTTTCCCTGTCTCCACAAAGAGAATTATTTATTTTTCAATGGTGCAGAGTTTGATTTGTTATGGAGTTTCAGTTTACTATCTGTCACCTGAATACGTTAAATCTCAGTTAAAAAATGTTTTAAGTAGGATCATTAAAGTTTTATTCAACAACATCCCACAAGATCTTTTAGGGATTTTATCGTTTGAATCACTCGCCAAATATATTGATCTGTGCAGGCATTACTTTGATGAGAAATATCGAGTGGTACATGATGTTGCATACAACTTGAGGCAGAGGCAGTTCAGAGTTCAAAGGCATTATAATAATTATGGAATGTTAGTAGCAGAACACAGAATCCCAGCAATATTGAATTCTTTGCCTACAGAGCTAAAATCTTTGACAAGCCCAAATGAAGTTAAAGTTAAATTAAAGGCCTATTTCATAAACAATACCTAAGAAATAAGACATAAATAGCAATATTAGTACAACTCTTGAATAATACTTACAGTATGTTAGTTGGTTAGTACCTGAATTATTGTTAGTAGTAGTAATAAGTATGGAAAAATTAGACACTCATTGACACAAACACTTGGTTAGTTAAAAGAAAAGCAAGAGAGGATTTATAAAATGTAAATCATTTTGGGAATTGAATTTTATATTGATGTATTTGTTGTAGCTTGATCAGCTTTTTGGCATGTTGGTTTCTGCATCAGCATGGTAGGGAAGGTGACATAACCTCTAATTTGTGTCTTTCCTTTTTCAGCTGAGTCTGACTTGTTGGTGGGGATAGACGGCCAAAGAGGAAGAAAGAATAAAATATGAATTATGTTAGTGAATGCTGCATGTATAACGTTGGATGCATGTATTTAACTATAGGTTATTTGTATGATAATGTATTGCAAATAGAACGGCAAAAATTTCCCAATTGAAATATTTTTATATAGTTAATTTATTTGTTATATTTAGAACATGAAAATATTGTATGTTTGAAAAGTATTATGAACAATTTATTTATGTTAGCTTCTCAAATAGCTATATAGCTAGAGAGGTCAATATTTGGCATTGCAGTGTATCATGAATTGCGCTTGCGAGAAATAAAATGAATTGAATTGAATTGAATTGAATTATTATTATTATTATTATTATTATTATTATTATTATTATTATTGACTACCGCCACATGGTCGATTCCATCGAGGATAAGATCATGAACACCTCTGGCGGGGTCATAGTCGGTGGCGATTTTAACGCCAAAGCCGTGGAATGGGGTTCCCCGCGGACCGACACTCGAGGACGTTACGTCCTCGAGTCGGCTGCCAGGTCGGGCCTCTGTATCCTCAACACGGGCGGCATTTCCACCTTTCGCCGTCCGGGGTGCAGAGAGACGATCCCTGACATATCCCTTGCCTCTGAAGGGATTGCCCAGCGGATCTCCGACTGGCGTGTCTGCGAGGACTACTCCTCCAGCGACCACCAGGCGATCCTTTTCAAGGTCCTTCCCGAGGGCGCGCGCTTGCGCGCTGAACCTGCTCCTCTGGCTCGACGCTGGAATACCAGTCGTCTGAGCAAAGACACTTTTAAAGAAGTAATTAAAGACAAGAGCATTGTGAATTTCACAAGTGCCGAAGATCTGGTAGCATCGACGATGCGACTCATCGCGACCGCGTGTGAGCAGTCGATGCCCGGAGTTTCCCGCCGTCACAGGAAGAAGCCGGTTTACTGGTGGACGCCTGAAATCGCGGAACTCCGGAGGAGATGCCTTGGTCTCCGACGAGCTGCGCAGCGAGCCAGGAACCGCCCTGATGCAAATGCCAGATCGGCTGAGCACAGAGCGGCCCGCCGAGAGCTCCGCGGTGCCATCAACCGGAGTAAAGTCAGGTGCTGGAAACAGCTGTGTCAGGATATCGACAACGACCCCTGGGGGACGGGCTACAAACTTGTAACCCAGAAGCTAGGGGCTCGCTCACCACCTGCGGTCATGGAACCACAAGCCATGGCCGCCGTCGTCGACACACTGTTTCCCAGCCACCCAGTTCGGCCAGTCAGGGAATTCGGAGAGGTAGGCGCCTTCCCAGCTTTCCGGGAAGAGGAACTCACCGCCACCGTTCGATCCCTACGACCCAGAAGAGCACCCGGTCCCGATGGCATTCCGGCGGAGGTGCTCAAGCTCGCTGCGGAGGTGAATCCAAGGCTTCTGCTCGATATGTTCAACGCGTGTCTGGCGGAAGGCGTTTTCTTTTCTTCATGGAAGGTAGCTCGCCTTGTCCTTATCCCGAAGGCGAAGAGTACACCGGGGACCCCTTCTTCTTTCCGACCCCTGTGTATGCTCGACACGGCCGGGAAAGTGCTTGAAAAGCTCTTGCGCGTCAGGCTGACAGAGGCCATCGTCTCTGCGGGGGACTTGACCTCGCAGCAGTACGGCTTCAGATCCGGTCGCTCTACCATCGACGCTATTCAGGAGGTAGTTGAGGCAGTGCGGAGGGCGGAGGACCACAACCACTGGTCGCGCCGCGTGGTCCTTCTCGTCACGCTCGACGTGAAGAACGCTTTCAACTCCGCCAGGTGAAGCGATATGCTGTGGGCGCTCGAGCATACGTTCCATGTTCCCTCCTACCTCCTGCGTATGATCGAGGCGTACTTGTCAGACCGCGTTCTGTTGTACGACACGACCGAAGGTCAGCGGCGCATTCCCATCACTTCCGAGGCTGCGCAGGGGTCCATTCTCGGATCAGATCTCTGGAACGTGTCTTACGACAGCTTGCTGAGGCTAGACATGCCCGATGAGACCCGCCTCGTTGGCTATGCTGACGACGTCGCTGCCTTGATCGCGGCGAGGAACGTCGAGCAGGCAAAACTGAGGCTCAGCGTAGTAATGACCAAGGTCAACGGGTGGATGCGAGATCACGGCTTGTCCCTGGCTATCAGTAAGACGGAGATCGTCGTCCTCACCAAAAAGAGGATTAACACCGTGTTCCCGGTGCAGATAGGTGACGTCACACTTGAGACTAAGCCTGCTGCAAAGTACCTAGGAGTATAGGGGGTCGACAGCAAACTGTCTTTTGGCGAGCAGATCCGGCGCGCCGCCGACAAAGCCGCTAAGGGTGTCGCTGCCCTTGGTAGGCTTATGCCCAATGTCGGCGGTCCTCGCTCCTGCAAGCGCCGCCTGCTCATGACTGCCGTCCAGTCAGTCTTGCTGTACGGGGCGGAGGTATGGGCTCACGCACTCGAGAAGCGAGTCTTCCCAGACCGGCTTGCCCGGGTCCAGCGTCGAGGAGCTCTGCGGGTCGCTTCAGCCTACCGCACAGTCTCCGAGCCTGCTGTGATGGTGATCGCCGGAGTCATCCCCGTCCTCTTCCTCGCGAGGGAGAGGTAGGCGATTTACCGGAGGAGGCCTGAAGTGGGTCGGGAAACAGCTACCAGGGAAGAGCGCGATCGCAGCTTCGACTCTTGGCAGCGCGACTGGGAAGCCGAGCCGAGGGGACGTTGGACCTTCCAGCTCATACCTTCCGTCCGACTATGGGCGGAACGGCAGCACGGCGAGGTCGATTACTACGTGACCCAGTTTCTTTCTGGGCACGGGTACTTCCGAGCCTATCTGCACCGGATGGGCAAAGTCGCCAGCCCGGACTGTCTGTATTGCCCCGGCATCTCAGACACGTTCTAGCACACCTTCTTTCATTGCGACCATTGGCACGTCCGCCGAGCCTCGCTTTCATCTGAGATCGGCGTGGTCGTCAGCCCAAACAACATCGTCGGAGCTATGCTTCAGGGAGAGGGCAACTGGAACTGTGTCCAGCACTACGTCCAGGCCATTCTTCGGGCGAAAAAGGTCGACCTCGATCGGCCTTAATCCTCAGCTTTTCCCCACGGAGGATGCCCTAGTGGCGTAATATCAAAGGCCTAGCCCGAAGTAATGTGTGAAACAGTTCCAGGCTAGTGTCCTCGTTGCCGAGGGAGGTGGTTTAGTCGGTAGTTCACGGGACACCGAGCTCGTGGGAGTTCGACACTACTGAGGGGACAACGAGCCCCTCAGTGTGCGTAAACGCATTCCACCTCCTACAAAAAAAATTATTATTATTATTATTATTATTATTATTATTACTAATACTTATACTTATTACAATGGTCCAAAGTATTGTCTGTTATGGTATTTCTATTTATTATTTATCACCTGATTATGTTAAACTACAGTTGTTGAGGAATGTGTTAGGCAGAATAGTTAGAGTATTATTCAACAATCTCTCTCAAAGTATTTTGGGGATTCTATCCTTCGAGGCATTGGCCAAATACACTGACTTATGCAGGCACTATTTTAATCAGGACTTTAGATTAATTAATGATGTAGGTTATAACTTAAGGCAAAGGCAATATAGGACAGAAAGGTACTTTAACAATTATGGAAAGTCAACCCTAGAACATAGAATGCCAGCACTGTTGAACAGTTTGCCTATGGAATTAAGATCACTAACAAGTAAAGCCGATGTTAAAATGAAACTGAAAGCCTATTTCATGACTAAGACCTGAAGGTATTATCAAACAAGTGAACATAAGTTAAACTAAGTTAGTAAGTAGTTAGAAATACTCACATGTAGGTTAATTTGTTAGTATGTGAAAATTAGTTTTATGGTTAGGACTTATATGTTACACCATGGAGCCAAACACACATTAAAAATAAACAATAGTAGAATAAGAAAGGGTTAAATAAAATAAAATGCATTCTGAGATGATGGTTAAAATTGAAAACCATGGTTTCAGAATGCCTAAAAGGGCTTTTCATTGTCACGTTTGACAAAACTCAAATCATAACCTGAAAGTGGGATTTCCCATTGAGACAGAGAAGTGTTTGACTCAGTGGTGGGGGAGGTAGCATAGAGAAAGCAAGCATACGGGCGTACACAACATATTGTTATAATAATAGTTCACTGTTTGTTTGTATATATTTACTTGTTATTTATTTGTTCGCTTATGTATTTATTTATTTATATATCTATTTATTTACTTACATATTTATATGCATGTCAAAAAACAGTATGACAAAAATTCCCTATAATGTTAGATCTATTATATTTTATTTTGCATGAAAAAGTTATGTAAAAATGTAAGAAAATTGTGTTATCCTCTCAAATAGCTCTGAGCTAGAGAGGTATGCAGGCGCTGCAGTGTAACCTATTATTGCGCGTGCGAGATAATAAATTAAAATTGAAATTGAAATTGAAAATTATTATTATTATTATTTTATTTATAGTTGTATTAATATTATTTATAGGTGTATAGGTGTATACACACCTAAGACATGTCAATGACATACATCGTAATTTACATTTTGCTATCGATTAAGATTATTATTTTATTTTAGATCGAATAGATAACATAGTTTAATTAAAATAAACAGCTTATAAAAAATATTAATCATCAGATAGCATGAATCTACCAGAGAAAAGCAACCCAGTTCCGGACTAGAGCAATGTCTAAGTCACCCAGTGGGGTGGCCTACGTCAGACCGCTGGCAGACATTGCTGTCGACTCATTTAGATCGAAGGTCCGATAGTGGATGTTTTCGCAACATCAACTCTGAATTTCGCCCTACTTCGGCTGTGTAGAAACAAGAAGTGTTCGTAGATAGTGATTGTTCGATGAAATGAAAGAAACATGGACACTTTGAAATAGAAAATCCGTAGAAATTTATTTTTGTTTAATATATTTTAAACATGTTACGATAAAAGACGATGCGGGGACTTAACTATAATATTATAATCCAGGAAAACAAGTTCGACCCAATCACACACGAAAAAAACAAATCTTTGAGCGTAAAGTAATGAAAAAAAATTCTTGATTTAATTTAAAAGAGGCTTAAGAGCCCAAGATATTTAAAATTATTCTTCATTATTATAAAGGAAGTAATATAAAAGTTTACTCATGATTTGTCTGCTTGGTTTCGATAAGAAAGAGTTGCTCAAACCAAATCACATCGAAGAATTTTTTAAACCTATACAGTAATTTTGGTCAACCGAACAGGTTTTTGCTGATTCTGTAAAATTTTAACCTTACGCTTAATGCGTAAGGTTCCAAAAATTTCCAAAAATTGATAAATTGAACATTATCAGTTACACCTATCATACAAAGGGAATGCATAGATACACACTATTAAACAGGGAAAATAAATAAGTAAAAAATATGTGCATGCACATATAAACTGGTTTAGGAATATTATGCAGGTATTTAAGTATTTTTGAATATTTAATTTTGTTCAAGGGATAAGTTGTCAAATTCCCGTGTTTGCGATTCAGATTGTTATCTCATGTATGTTGTCTACTACATTAGTAGACCTTGAAGTAAACCTTGAAAAAAATTAATACATAGCATTTAATGTTTTTTGAAATAGAACTTGAAAGCGTATCACAAACAAGTATACTATTATTTTTGTTTTAAATAATAGGCTACCAACCTGTACGTCGTCAATCCAAATAGTTTCATAGACTACTAGTTTCAGGAAATTTGTCCCATTATCAAGTCCTTCTTGTCAAACAAATTACAGTACACATATCTTCATTTCGTCAATAATTTAAAAGTTTAAAAAACATTACACACAGCACAATCGACACGGACGTAAACAAACTACAACATATATAGATCACGCGTGGCCGGCCAACTCCAGACTTCACAGTCTGGAAGTGGAGTTCTGGTTCAGTCTGGTTCAGTTCAGTCTGGAGTTGGCCGGCCACGCGTGATCTATATATGTTGTAGTTTGTTTACGTCCGTGTCGATTGTGCTGTGTGTAATGTTTTTTAAACTTTTAAATTATTGACGAAATGAAGATATGTGTACTGTAATTTGTTTGACAAGAAGGACTTGATAATGGGACAAATGTCCTGAAACTAGTAGTCTATGAAACTATTTGGATTGACGACGTACAGGTTGGTAGCCTATTATTTTAATAAGTCGATTTTCAATCCAGGAGGCAAACCATGAATAAAAAAATACTGTTATTATAAACAAACAACATATAGAATTGTTAACATATCTATATTTAAAAAGTATAACAGTTTTACACTTGAAAGCGTTTCATTCTTTATCACGCAGTTATTGAATCGTATCTGAGAAGAGGAATTCGAGTGACTCTTGCTTTAAAGCATAAAGTAATTTATTTGTAGTCATATGAGCGTTTGTCGTAAAACAACACTTTATTAAATACCTGATAGTCTGCCATTGCCCGAGAAAGTCTTATTGTATTTTTTATATTTAAACAAATCAATATTTAAGAGAATTATTATAAACAATTGATAAAATATGTATATTGTCTTAAAAAATGTGATGGCGACAAAAGCCAACGACCGAATTTTGTCAAAGAGAAAAGTCAAAGCACGAGTTTAAATTCAATTCACAGTTAGTCCCGAGGACTGTTTAAATATTTGTTTGCTTTGTAACCAATACCTGGCAAAGTTTTCGTTTCATCCACGTCGTACTTATTCAAACCTTTCATTTGCTCTAATTACCTTTCATGTTATGGGCGGGATTAAAACCTTATTTAAGTTTAATTATGTAGTACTCAAAAACATTACAATGAGTTTCATAAACTTTCTTTTTAATACTATGCCCTAAAATGTTTCAATTTAGTAACAATAGACATTAATTTAAATAAAACATTGCTAACTTTGCGCGAATTTGAGAAGTTGGTTATTCAGCGCTTAGGAAATTGAAGTTTATCTTTCATATTTTGATTTTTAGTTCGTTCTTTTCTTTTTTAATATACGTGATTGTGTTTAAAAAAAAATGTTACCTTTCAACGACTTCCATGGGTTTTAGTATAGTTCTTTAGAGTTATTTTTTCCTACTGGTTATTCTCAAGGAAGCATTGATAGTACAGGTTACATAGATTTTCGTTATTATTTGTTAGAATTACTTTAGCATTAAGTATGCTTCATTACTTTATATATATATATATATATATCGTTATAACATGTGGTTGGTTACCTCAACATTATACAATAAGGTTCCTATTATTTTTCCAAATGTTTTAGGTTTTACATTACCTTCTTCTACTAGCCCAACTTTCTTTGAATTTAATAGGACGTAGCCTGTTATGATTTTGAACAGTAAAACTGAGTTTGTATGAAATTAATTTTAACTTTTGCTGTCTTTGAAATTTTCTAAATGATAATAATTAAGTAGTACTATTAAATTATACTCAAGACATAAAAAAACTAACATTTGCCAGGAACGATAGTAAACTGAGATTGAGCCTTAACATAATAATTTAGATTTCAGACTTAAGCCTACTTTTAAATTATGGCGAGAAACTCTTTATTGAGTTTAAAGTTAAACAAGTTTGGGAAGCAAAGTTTACACACAATTAGCGAGTGCAAGATAGAAAAAAAAGTTTTGTTTGGATATCGTCCCTAAAGTTTTATCATAAGGTGAATTATATTTCTGACAATACGATGTTAGGTAATTAGCGTTGTTATAGATACAGCGTTGTTGCATAATCAGTGTTGTTATGTAATCAGCTTTGTTATATATTCAGCATTGCTCTAACACTGATGACGTTATTGGCTCTTCCGACATGTGCTTTGTGACTTTTGCTGAACATATTTATTTAAAAGCGTTCGAAAAAAAATAAAAGTTTACAGTTATATTAGATTTAATTTCTCATCAATGAGATGGAATATTGATCTTGTAACAGATAGTAATATTGATGCTAAAAACAACATACTTCCTTATTTAGTCTTGTAAGTCATACAAAAACTTATTTTCCCGGAAGTTTTTTTTGGGGTAGTTTTTATTCTAGTTGTTTGTTATGCCTTTTTGAGGTACTGATTTTAGTAAAATCTTAGAAGAATTTGTGTTTTGCTAGTTTTGTCAAAATGACACAATAAATCCTTAGTTGCTGCACTCTTGAAACATAATTTATTTCAAAAAAAACTGTGCAACAGATTTAAGGTTTTACAATTAATTAAACATTACTTTGTAGAATTAAAAAATGGCCAATATTAAATTACAGGAGGTGCCTGAAATGTTCGCCATCTATTTTAAACAGAAATATACTTTAAATGTCATTAAAAGTCTGTAAAATGTCATTAACAGCTTTACTGCTGAAGAGAAAATATAATTAATATTATATGTTAAGCCTACGTCGTCGCCTGCGAGTTTATAGATAGCTATCTATGTAAAACGTCCCTTCTTTTGACATAGAAAGAAATCATAATGTAATAATTATTTATCAAACTACTGACCACTATGATAGTATAGTAAAATGTTCACTTAGCTTTTCTTAAATTGTGCTTTTCTTGTCAATTGTGCTTCCAACATTGCAAAACTCTGCTTGCAATATGTGAAACCATTTTTGAGAAACCAGAAAAAAGAACGTATCTGAGTACTTGTAACCAACTTCTGATTGTTTATACTCGTGTACCACAGAAAATATAGAACCGGATGAAAACATATAACTTTTAGTTTTACAGATGTCAAGTTATAAATAATTACTGTTCAAATCCTTAACACCACACGGTATCTTTGAAATCACCCGTTACATTAATCGTTTTAAAGTTAGAATTGCAGTTTTGGATTTTTTGACAATTATATAATTACTATTATATGGACTATAGACTATGTCATCTAAAAATATCGTAATTGCATGTGAACTTGAACATTAGTTAGAAGGTATTCTTTATGGGTTTTAATTTTTTAACGTAATTTAATCTAAAATTTCCAGTTTCGTCTCGGAAATAAATTGAAATGTGCACACACAAACAGCGTTATGAAATAAATCTAAACTTAAGCAGTTTGTTCCACAGTAATGTTGTCTGTTTGTGAAAGTCATGGCGATAAATTTCCCTTGCAGAGCCATAAACTATACCCGAAGTTGGGTTTAACAGAAGCCAAGATTTGCAGCGGCACGTCTTTGACACCACTATTCTGCAGAAAATGAATAGATATGCTGGAAAACTATTTCTTGCCTGCTGGAGAATTTAGTTTTTATATTTTATACCTATTCTCCCAATCGTAAATGATGAAGTTGTAGGAAAAAATACATTTAGGAAATTTTATTCATCTCAAAGTTAATTTTAAAACTGGTTGAGAAAGTTTGATTTTATTTTGATAAGTCATAATTTGATTAAGTTTTAAGTTTTGAAATCAAACTCACCGTCGAATATGGAACATCGCTGGCAGGTAACAGGAAAAAATAAATAAATATTCAACAGTCTAATACCCTATATTTCAATAGCCCAGTCATTACAGATTTACTGGAAGAGCGTTACAGTTTCTATTATAGATTTTCATACGAGTACGGTAAAGCTTATCAGGCGTGTTAGGTGATAGTAGGACGGTGATAGTGACGGTTAAGTGATAGTTTTACCGGACGAGCATTTTAGTTCCCGCGCGAGCCAGAGGCGAGTGTGAGTGCGGCAAACGTAAAAGGGGGGCATGCTCTGAGGAAGGCCGCAATGCTAATTATATGGAGGAAAAAGCTACTATATCGGTACCAATATCATGAACAATTGTTGAAAATTTCAAGCCTCTAGACCTAATGGTTTTCATGGAAACTGAACCTAATTACTCAAAAACTAAACTTTCGGGAAATTGAATTTAAACACTAACGTCTCCAGAGGGCCATAACCCTATTACTTATGGCACTAAGCATGTGGAAACATTACTTATTTGTTGTATTTAGCTGATGATATGCGAGAAATGCGCATACTGTTATATATTTTCTTAAACAGAATAAAATGGGTAATAAGTTTATGTCTTAAAAAATATTTTTTACCCAGCTCACGGCATGCTCCCCGAGCGTGTTGTGTACAATACTTTTCACAACACACTAGTAAGTAGCCGATTTCCGCTTCTGTTTCAGTGTGGGAAGTCGCCGTTTACAAAAGAGTACGGCAAATATCAGCTGTAGTGAGGTAACAAATCAGCTGGAGTGCGGTATAGAGTTTGCATTGAGCATTTACCGCACGAGTGCGGTAAATGCTCAATGTTGCCAACTCAAGGAAAAAATAGTATACCATACAATTTACATACATTATACATAAACACAACATACACATTTTGACGACCATATCTCAGTTGTAACTAAACTGGTTTCCCAGATTGTGACTACGTACAGTTACTAGCGGTAAGTTAATAAAGAGCAATATTATTTAATCAATTGTTGCCGTCTGTGTGACGATAAGACGTATTCCTAGAAAGGCTTAATCGGTTGCTGAACAGCAGAGATAACGCTTTTTGTTATCCCCCCCGCACAGATAAATAGTTTTGTTCTAATTTTTTCTCTACATTTTATTTAATATTTTTTTTAAATCTTTTAACTTTCATAGAAGTGCTGTTTTTTAATTACCCTGTATATTTGTTTCTGGTAGTGTCGCGAAAAATATCGTACGCAACTCATCCGGGAAGGTGTTTACGTTGCTCGCATGACATTCCCGCGAAGAAAAATCATCACCTGTAGTCCAGTTTGACTTTGCAATACGTATATTTATTTATTTTTCATCATAATGCGGCGAAGGGGTTGTTACCTTTTCCATTTTTGTTCTTGCGAATACACTTGAATACTTTTAAAGATTAAACTCCTAAAAATGAGAGCAGTGGGTCTATAAACTTAGATCTCAAATAGCTCAAACAGTTCACAATTACGTTTACAACGTAAACATTGAAACACATAAGGAAATGGAAGTCAGTTTCTCAGTACAAACAAAGCCAACTGCGACAAGACAATTTCCCGAACCGGCAACCTAGTTACGGGAAATGCCAGCAGTAAATATTATCCAAACCGCCCAAAACGGTTCTGAAAGTGTAAAGGTAAAATGTATTTTTAGCGAAACGTATAAAGATGAGAGTTCAAAAACTAAGTAGTGTCTATCTTTAATCAAACAACATATGTAATATTAGTAGTGCAATAGTGGGGCTGCTGGCCCAATCAAACTTTGACAGGCAGTCAATTTTTTGACAGCTACTTCCGGTCACGTGACCGGAAGTGACGTCATCAGCTGTGACGTCATCAGCTGTGACGTGTATGGGTGGGTATTTAAAGTTTAAATGCCCTGCTGTGCTGGGTATTTAAATTTTAAATGGCCGGAAGTGTGTCAAGGTCTTTTGGGGATGTTCTTAAAAAAGATCTTGCATTTTCGAAAAATCCGAAAATGCAAGATATTTTCTTTTTTTATTTATTTGTTTTTTTTACAAAAGTATTATTTTACAAGTTAGTAAAGTTTGCTCCCAAATTTGAAAAGTAAGTTGTTGTCGGTGCTGAAATTTCTTGTTTATTTTTATTCTTCTTGTTGTTGTAAGTTGGCAAAAACACATTTTTTCGTTTTGATTGTTTGTTGCATAAAGTTCTAAAGATAAACCAAACCCAGTGGTTATAAGTTGTTTTAGTTCTTCACTAAAAAATTTCCAAATCCTTGTAGGTTGTAAGATTGATAGTGTTGTAGTGAATCCCGCGAATGTTGAGAGACATGACTAGAGTTGTTTACTCGACGAGAGGTGTAGCAGGAATGACTATTGCAAAGCCGGTGCTGCAGGTACCTCCGATGGTAGTGGGGGTAGTGGTGGGGGGTAATGGCAGGTGTTTGTTTAATCACTTTGAATTTAATCGTTGCCACAATAGACCGAATCGATGTTGCAATTCTTCTAGTTTATCCAACCGGTTCTTTTGATATGTTTTGCAACTACACTTACAATAGCAGAAAGAATTACATTTTGTACAAGCTTTTCCGTCAACTTGATCTTCAGGTATTCTAAAACATTTTTCTTTGCAACAATAAGTTATAAGTGTTAGATTATTTCTTTTGGATGACATGTTGGTTGTAGCTTGTCTTAAACAGAACTGAGCCTCTCAACGTTAAAGTTTCGTATTTATGTAAAGTATTCGAATGAAACTATCGAATAAAATAATCGAATAATACTATCGATTAAAATAATCGAATAATATTATCGATTAAAAGTTCAAGGTCATCCGTTTGAATTTAAAAAAAAAAAATACAACATATCAGTATATAAAAACATATACTGATATGCAAAAATCAAGTTGTAAAGTAGCGAATTTCTTTCTTCCTCCGTTGTTGAATTTTTAGTCGAAACCAATTAATGATAACATTACTGCTTGCGCATCAGAACTAACAGTTGATGAAATTTCATTTACTTGTAGTAGGTAATTGTTTGGAAGTTGGTGTAGATGCAGAAGAAACAGTATTATCTTGAATCATAATTTTCCGGAGGATATACTAAAATTTGTTGTATAGGATCTGCATCAATAGTAAAACTTTGCGTTTCAATGCAAAGTCCATCTTTAATAAAAGAAACATATAAAACAGAACTCATGTTTATTTAGATGTTTACTCTGCTAGTTCTACTAGGAAACTGATGTGTCAGTAGTGGCGCTGCAACCTCCCTTGCAGCTCGGAACATCTTCCCCCCACCAACACCATGAGAGACTCCTCACAATATTTTGGATATCTAGTCGCAAACTGTTGCTCTTGTTGAGTGAACATGTCGGTATTAAACAATCGTTCTTAACTTTTGGTTTTAAAATATTTGCAATAAAATATCGTTTTAACACTTATTTAACTTTGTACAAGTTACAGTAATTTAAAGATGCTACTTTATTATATCACCTTGATACTTCTAAAAATATTTAGTTGCAGAAATGCGAAATGCGAAATAAATATAAAATTGGTTTCTGTGTTATAACTTTTACATTGTTAGTTAAATAACAAATGTTACCGAAGTTTTTTGTTCGCCTCATTATTCTGCATTATTAAAGTACCACACGATAGGGTTTGGAAACATATAAAATAAAATATATATTTTAATTTTTGCGTTATGGAAGGTTGTGGAAGTTATAACGCAAAAATTAAAATATATATATTTTACTTTATAAGTTTCCAAACCCTATTTTGTGAGTACTTAAATTATACAAAATTATAGGCAGAGTAGAAGAGCTTAACATACCTCAACGTCCAACAGTTCAAATAATAGATGAATCCAGTACATGTTTCGAAGTAATAACTCCATTACAAAAGGGTTTAAAAAAACGTTCATCCGGGTCGGAGTCCTTGGTTTAAAAAGTTGTTGAGTGTGTAAACAATTAAGGAGTTGTATTGCGAACTGGTTCTAAGCGGAAGTGAGCGAGGTCGGTAGGAATTGAAAGTTGCCTAACGCAACAAGGCCAACAACTTGTATTACCAACCGATTCCAAGCGGAAGCGTGCTATGTCGCCAGGAGTTGAAATCTGGTTCAGTGATTATGTAAAAAATAAAATTTGTCAGTTTTTGTGTAATAACATTTAAACCGTTGCTTTTATTGAAAAAATATTTTTGAACTTTTTTTGTTTGTGTTTTTATTCCATGATTTTGAATACTCACTTAATAGAGTTTGCAAACATATTTTTTAAGTTTTTTTCGATGTTATAACTTTTATACCGTTAATCCCACCACTTTTACACTAGTATTAAACGTTCAAAATTTTAAGTCTCAGTTAAATTAATGTTACATGTACCCATATTAAGTTTAGTTGATATCCATTAATTATTTTTCAAGATATAAAATTATATATATATATTTTAGCTCCTTTGTGACGACTGTCACATTCTAATCAACTGTGAATGTTTTTAACCAATATTTTAACCAATAAAAAACCCTCCCTCTGCATAATTATGTTGTAATATTAATCAATAATTGATTTACTAATGGGTTTCGGCCAGTAAATTAATTCAGTAAATAACTGAATCGACAGTCAATTTCATTTCCTCCTCGCAACGAAATATTCCAGTGACACCAAGTGACCAGCAATACCGAGAATTCTAGCTTGACCTCGAATGAACTGTAAGAATCAGCAACACGTGCCGTCAGACGACGGCCACTGGGCAGTGTTACAGCTTCAATTATGCACTAAGTTATCGTTGGGGTGCAGCACCGTACAGAGGGTGTAGCCTCCAAGCGGGCGCTCCGTAGCCTCGGCCGCAGCTCTTCCGACGGGCACTCAGCACGCTGAGGTAGTCAGTCCCCGTCCAGAAGCAGCCCGTTAAACACGCGTGCGCGTTGTCGCCGGTCTCTTTGTCGCGGCCCTCAGCCATGCTACGCGAGTTAAATTGCTAATTATTTTGGCCCTCTTTTTCTATTGATTTTCTATTGTGTTTTAAATTCGAAGTTGAATTGTAAGTTGAATTGTAAGTTGAATTGATTCGGTAATTTGAAATTTGAAACTATTAATAAAATTAATTCGAACCCACGTAACTTTGCGTTTCATTGCTCCCACGAAGTTAAAGTTCGGCGCAGCCAGCCAGGAGGTCAACCGTCACATTGGTGTCTGCTGCGGGGTCTTGGTGCAAGAATGCCAAGAATGTTTTCTGGAGGTAAGAAATAATATTTGCCGACTTTTTTTGTAGTTTAAATTAATTTTCACAAGAAACTAAATTGTGATATTATGTAATTTAAATCAATAATCTAAGAGGAATAGGGTGCTATTCAAAATTAATATGATTTTTGAGTAAATAACGATATAAAATCACTTGCGTAGTATGAGTTAGAGGAGGGCTGTAATTACGACTGATATAATCTAAGAATAAATTCTGAACAAAAAAATTCGAATATCAGTTGTAGTAGTTGTGGAAAATTGAGCCTATAGCAGTATACAGAATTTTGAAATTGCTATTAATTTCGGAACTTCTAATCTGAAATATTCAGAGAGCCGCCATGTTGAATTAGTTCTGCTAATTCACTGATAGAGAGAAGAGAGCGTTACCGTCGCCATTAATGGCATAATTCACCGGTAGGGGCATTAGTTGTTTTGAGTTATTTTGTTTGCTGCCAGGAAGCGTGCAAATCCAATATTAGAGTCTCTAATCTAGAGAACAATTGAATTAGCTTATGGCTGAGAGGCTGAATGAATAAATAGAAGATATTGCGAAAAATACATTGAATTAATTTAAGAGAACATTAACATACTAACCTGTTAGGATTGTAACTGGCTTATACTAAACTAAATTAGCAATTAAGGCATGAAACTAACCTTCTTGGCAAGTAATGTAATTCGCTAAGCTGAGACAGCGAACAGAAAGGCGGCTGATGTGCTATTTGAGGTTATTGGTGGCCGATTGTAATCTAGTAAAAAAAAAAAAACCGATTGCTGTGTTAGGTATTAACTAGCACAGAAATGCGGGCAGATTGAAGTTTCTTTTGTGACACGGCCTAGTAATCTTGAAGGGCACTTGGCTCTGGACAAATCTGTAGCGAAATTCATTCACTTTGCCGATAGTTAAGTACTTTTAAGGACTATTGATTATGGCGGTTTATTGATGATTGACTATTGAACAATAACTGGGCGACGGTGAATATGCACAAAAATTAGTGATGAGGTTATGTGATGATTTATTTTCGGACGAAATAATTGAAACTCAGAATTAACAACTTAGAGGCAACGAGTGAGCGATAGTTGCGGACTTAGGGGATTCGCGAGGGTTATTGACAAAATAAATTGCGTAATTTATTTTTCCAAGATCCATTATATTTTTATAATTTACTTACAAACGCTCGGAGATAGGGCTGGTACTGAAACTTAGTGATTTAACAGCTGAACTAAGAGCGGAATAAATTCTTTAATAGCAGTTCTGGGAATCGTCTGACTATCATTGACAGTCGTTAGTAGTGGGAAAAGGAGGCTTCAGATTCACGAGGTCGGCCACAAAATCAAATCATTATTAAATCAAGTTTGAAGTGGCTTGCGGGTTGTCTGGAATATTTCTACGGAAATTCCTTGGGCATTGACTGACTCTTAGTTTCCAATGACTTAAAATATTTTGATTAAAGATAAAAAAAAAATCGCTAACTTAGACTTTAAACTGGAAACTGATTTAAATAAAGAAAGACGGGAAGTACATTTGCAAAATAAATAGGAAACGGCCTTTAATAGAACATTTTAGTGTTTTATTTTGCGTTTTGAAACTCGAATTGAACTTGGATTTTTTTAAAATTTCTTTTTATATATTGGAAATAACTTGGACAATTTTTGGGGAACGTAGCCGAAGGAGGTGATCGGTATAAAATTAGTAGTATATGCAAACAGCTTCTACTTCTGTCTGGAACTTAGTCGCAGTGATCAACATGTCGGCCTATCATTTGAGCAAAGCGGAAAATTCCTACGAATTGAAAATAAGGGGACAGCCGACAGAGGGGAAAGCAGATGACCTGCGTAAGCGAATAGCTCAATGCTATAGGGATAACGTACAAATAGACCAAACTGTGGTAGTGGGTTTGGACGTTGCGGAGGAATTGAGAAGTTGCGAGGCAGGATACGCGACTTTGACAGGGCTTGTCAGGGATTACGACGGAGATGGAGGAGATTATGAGTTTCAAAGGATCACCGCGCGGTTGTGGCATTATCGCTATAGGGTCGAGCGTGTACCCTGCGACGCGAGCGAGCCTAGTTCGGTTAGGCGGGAAGACTTAAAATCCAGGTTTGACGAATTAATAAAACAGTTCGAAAGCAAGAACGCTCATGTTTCGACTGAGACCGAAGTAACGCACAGCGATACGGAAAATAAACTCGAGGCCCCTATTCCGACCGCACCTAGCGCGCCGCCAGCACCAGTCGCCCCTAAAGTGAACGCTAACCCGCCTAAGCCGATAGTGAGTTCTCCTGCCGCGGATGCAGTGACTAAGCATCTAGCATGCAATAACCCTGTTGCATCTAGCATGCCGACGTGGAGTGGTGCGCAACCTAAACCTGTCCCTGTACATAAATGGGGTCTTAAGTTCGATGGTCAATCTCAAAGCGTGGGCGCGTTTCTGCAGCGCGTGGAAGAGCTAAGACGGGCTCGTGGGATGACTACAAGGGACTTGTTCAACTCAGCCGTTGACTTGTTCTCAGGGACAGCCCTGGTATGGTACAGATCAACGATAGGTCGCATTAACGATTGGGAAAACCTGTGCGCGGATATGGAAGTCGTCTTCCAACCACCAGACCACGATATCCGGCTACAACAAGAGATCTTCAACCGGGTACAGGGTGAGACGGAATCAATTGACTTGTTTATCGCCGCGATGGGAGGATTGTACGGGCGCATGGCAACGGTTGTCCCGGAAGAGAACCGCTTGAAACAAATCTTTCACAACCTGAGACCTCAGCTACAGGATCGACTGGCCTTATTCGATGTAACGTCGATCGAGGAGTTGCGCCGATTAGGTCGGAAGGCCGAAGCCGGGTGCTTCCGGTCTGCGGCCCCGCGAAACTCAACTCAGATCGGTGAGACGCTCGAGCCAGATTTGGCCTACACCCCCGTGCGCCGCCGCCCAGCGCTGGAAGCGCAGCGGAAGGCCCCGGAGCGTAGAGTCTTTCAGGCTAGTGGTGAGAGGCAGTTGTTATGCTTCAAGTGCCAGAAAGAAGGGCATGTGTCAAGAGACTGTCCCAGTCGATCCGCGCCAAAAGACGTAGTCTGCTGGCGTTGCAATAAACGAGGGCACGTACAACGAGACTGTCGGGTGAAGTTGAGTACCAGGGGGAACTCTGTCCGTGCGGGAAACGACGAGGGGCCCAGCGACTCCGCCCGAGCTGGGTCCCGTCAGTAGGGCGCGAGACGACCAAGAACGAGCCAAAAAGGGGAAATGAGGGAAAGCAAGGTCGTACGAGGGCTCTCCGGCAAATAGAAAAGCTAGTGAGAGTGGTGCCTGAGGTGAAGACCCTAGCCCATGAGTTGGTGGCATCGGGACAGATCGAAGATGCACAAGGGAGGGTTTTAGTCGATACAGGGGCCCAAGTGTCCCTGATTAAGAGGGGAGTTTCTTCGGCACCTATCACCAAACCGGATGTGATCTTGAGGGGTATCTCGGGCCGTACACTGAAGGTGTATGGCCGACAGGAAGTGGCAATTCGTTTGCAACCGGGGGTTGAGGTAACGGGTAACTACGTAGTCAGTAACCTGCCGAAAGGCTATCTAGCCGTGATTGGCTGCGATATATTGCAGGCCGGTGCAGGGTGCATTGATGTAGAGCAGGGTGTGCTGAGCCTAAAAGGCAAAAAGATTTGGTTGAACCGCTTAACTAAAGGCGAAAGCGAACCTAGCCCTGGTAGGCAGGCTATGGTGGCGTGCGACCGCGAGACGGATCCAGCCCCCAGCCAGTCTACTGCAGGCCGTGAGCAGCCACGCCCAAAGTATAGTACAGAGTCCTTTGTGTACTGCTGCACCGCTACCGAGGTACCTGCCCGAAGTGAGAAACTTGTTCAGGTGAAGACCAGCAAATTTATGGCCGCTACCATACAATTTGAAGGGAAGGATGTAGTAGTAGAACCCATACCACTGACTGTTCATGGGGTCTATACCGCTCGAACCCTGACTAAGGTGACGAGTGGCCGTTGTTGGGTGAAAGTAGTTAACGTAAGCGCGGAAGCTTTAAACGTGAGTAGGAACACCAAGCTGGGGATACTAGATGGGGAAATAGATCAGACGGCATACGTAGTACCAAGTAGGCGGAAGGTATTGATATTGGCTGATAGCCACGGACGCGAATTAAGAGATCTGCTGGCAGCCGGGTTACCAGGGGACATTGACGTGACGGCGACATTCATGCCAAATGGCAAACTGAAACACGTGATGTCGACTTTGGCGAGTGAGGCCGAAACTATGACCGAGCGAGATAAGATTTTTGTCATCGGTGGTACGAACGACGTGAGTAAGTACGGACCATATGCACTGACATTAACTCAAGCATTCAATGCCTTGCCGAAACAATGGAAACCGGAGATTGTAGTGTTTTCAATTTTTGACCGTCATGACGTAAATTTGAAAAACGATCTCAAGGACGCGAACGACATACTAGAGTCCCTAGTGAACGACGTAGCTAAGCAAAACAGGGGTAGAATCAGTATGTATAGTGTAAATCAACAACTAACCCGGCGAATGTACACCGGGCACGGGCTACACTTGAACGAGGCCGGTAAACTTAAGATCGCCGAAAATCTGAGGACGCTCGTGCTAAAAGCGGACCATCTGCCCGACGTGAGGGTGAATCACGTTGCTAGCGCCGAAGAACCGAGCCTAGAGGTATGCCTTGAGGAGAAACTCAAACACCTCCCTCCTCACGAGAGAGATCAAGTGAAATCTACTCTCTTAGAATTTCGAAGTGCGATCGCTCACTCGGAAAGTCAACCCTTGGGGTGTACTTCTGTAGTGAAGCACGTGATCCGCACGGGGGATGCGGCGCCGATTTATAAGAAAGCATACAGAGTGCCCCACCATCAGAAGCCTATTTTGGACGCTTTGATAAAGGATCAACTGGATAAGGGCATTATAATGCCAGGACTATAGGGACTATAGTCCCTAGTCAAAGTCCTTGGGCTTCTCCAGTGGTCCTGGTCCCTAAGAAATCCCCTGATGGAACCCCTAGGTTCAGGTTCTGTGTAGATTTTCGAGGCATAAACGCTGTCACTACCCCAGATGTCTACCCCCTCCCTAACATCACAGAGACACTTGATTCCCTGGGAGGATGCCAGATATTTTCAACCTTAGATTTACGTTCAGGGTACCATCAGATAGAGGTCGATGAAGAGAGTCGCCCGAAGACCGCGTTCAATGTCCCTGGAGGACACTTTGAGTATCAGCGCCTACCGTTTGGGCTGAATACGGCTCCAGCGACATTTCAGCGTTTAATGGACGCCGTATTAGCGGGGCTGAAAGGAGAAAGATGTCTTGTCTATCTAGACGACATCATCGTGTTTTCGCGAGATTTGGAATCTCATTTGGAGACTCTAAGAGAGGTAATGACCAAATTAAAAGAGGCTAATCTCACCGTGCAACTGAGCAAATGTAACTTTGTGGTCGAAGAAGTGAATTACTTGGGTCACGTGATCACCAGAAGGGGGGTTGAGCCGGATCCGAAGAAAATCGAAGCGGTGCGTGACTTCCCTGTACCTAAAACAGTTACGGAAGTGCGATCTTTTCTTGGTCTCGCCGGGTTTTACCGCAGGTTCATAGAAGGCTTCGCTGAAATCGGTAAGCCTCTATTTGAGTTGACCAAGAAGGGGAGCTCATTCGTTTGGACGACCGCTTGTCAGGAATCTTTCGACTCCCTGAAGCAAAAATTGATCACAGCCCCTGTGCTGGTCTACCCGGACTTTAGAAAACCCTTCATCTTGGCCACGGACGCCTCTACGGTCGCCTTGGGCGCTGTGTTGTCCCAGGAGGTAAATGGCGAGGAGCACCCAGTAGCGTACTGCTCGCGAACCTTATTCCCAGCCGAGAAGAATTACTCGACCACTGAGCTCGAACTTCTCAGTTTGGTCTGGAGCACCAAGTACTTTCGGTGTTACCTACTGGGACGCCCTTTCAAGGTCATTACTGATCATGCGGCCCTGAAGTGGATGCTGTCCTTAAAGGACCCAAGTAGTCGTCTGCTGCGGTGGTCGTTGAGGTTGGCCGAATTCGATTTCGAGGTGTGCCACCGCGCTGGAAAGAAGCACACAAATGCTGATTGTCTTAGCCGAGCCGTGCGAGCTGTCAAGCGGGACGTGCTCCCGATCATTGATCTCGTCACGCTGCGCGAACATCAGCAGAAGGACGCCCATGTGCAAGACCTCCGAGCAGGGAAAAGCTTTAAGATGAGCCCGGAGAAGATCCTGTACAGACAGGCTGGTGGGGAACGTAAAATCGTAGTTCCCGCTGCCTTGGTGCCGGAAGTAATCCGACTGAACCATGACCTTCCTACCACCGGGCATGCTGGGGTAGCAAAAACACTGCAGAGAGTGAAAGAGAAGTTCTGGTGGAAGGGTATGGACAAAGATGTGCTAGACTACGTACAATCTTGTCGAAGCTGCAGCCAGCGGTCTAACTCTGGAAAAACCAAAGCACCGCTGGGGGAAATTTTTAACGAGCCTCGTGAACCGTTCGAGGTTATAGCGGCTGACATTGTAGGTCCCCTGCCCCGAAGCTCGTCTCAGAATGTTTACATTCTGTCTATTATGGACCATTTCTCAAGGTATTGTGAGTTTATTCCCTTACCTGATCAGACGGCCGAGAGCGTTGCTCGAGCCCTGGTCCAGAGGGTAATCACTAAGTTTGGCATACCCAAGGCACTCGTGACCGATCAAGGAGCGAACTTTACATCCGAACTAATCAAACACCTGTGTCGGTTTCTGCATGTCCGTAAAATCCAAACCACCGGGTTCCATCCACAAAGTAACGGCCGTTTGGAGAGGGTTCATGCGACCATTGCAAAAATGTTAAGTCATTTTGTAAATCGTAATCAGACAGACTGGGACGAGTATCTACCCTACATCACGATGGCCTACAACTCTCAAGGCCACGAGAGCACAGGTTACTCCCCGTATGAGCTCGTTTTTGGAAGGAAAATGGTGGTCCCGCTTGAGGCGGACCTGACCATCACGGAGGAAACGGATATCTTCGATAATCATATTGAAACTTTGCGAGAGAGGTTGCGTAGAGCCTATGAGATAGCTGCAGATCGTAAAGCACGTGCTCGTGGGCGGAATGAGCGGCAGTATAACGCCAAGGCAAAGCTCAAGGAGTACACAGAGGGGCAACTCGTTCTGTTACACGTCCCCAGTGTAGGGCGCCACAGAGTGAAAAAGCTATCAAAACTGTGGAAGGGTCCATACCCTATCGTAAAGGTGGTAACACCGCTGACGGTTGTGTTGAGAATCAGGAGACGAGAGGTTACTGTTCATGTAAACAGAATAAAACCTTATCCGCAACGCGTCTTGCCCAAGGTGCAAGTACCCGAAAGTGCGGAAGAGACCGAAGAGTCGGAGGTAGATAAACAAGAGCCGGAGGAAGAGCGGGAAGATGACCCTCGAGAGGCTCCAGATGCCCAAATGACGGCGGAAGGACCCTCAGGTGTCACAAGACCCCAGAGACACCGGAAACCACCCACGAGGTTGGGTTGGGAATCCGAGTAAATGAGGTAATGGGTATAACACTTTGCGAATAGCGAGAAAGACGGAAGGGGGATTCCAGGGATTCTAGAATAAGTAAAATCTATGGGGGTGAAAATCGGAAGCTTGAGGCTTGATAGAGAACGTAGCGCGGGGCGTGAGAATTAAATATAAGGATTTAAATTATGAGATGTAAACATGATTTGCTTGTTGTAGGGCTACTGTGTATTTTCACGTTGTACGGAGTGGTTCTGAGCTACCACCAGGGAGTGATATACGAACGGGAGGGAGACCTTCTGCTTACGGACAGCCGGTGGACCATAGTTCTCCAGTACAACTTGACGGAGGTAGAGGTAGAAAACCAAAACCTCAGTGTGGTATTGCAACAGATAAAAGGTCAGTATGATTCCTTTTTCAAGGAACTCCTCACCACGAAGCCGATCCACGTAAACTCTCCCATTCCAGCCCTGGAGACAGGATTCCAATTTGAATACCGTAGCCTGCAACAGATGGTAAGTGAATATGTAGGTAAGGCGAGTGACTTGGTCACCCTCCTTCCTCAGAGGAGGCAAAAACGAGGTTTGATCGACGCTGGTGGCCATGTACTCAAATTTCTATTTGGAACGATGGATAGTAAAGATTTGGAAAATATTAATATTAATCTAGATGCTATGGCTCAGGAGACTGATGAGGTGTATCATAATACCAGGGAACAACTTTCAGTGCTAGGAGATATGCAATCAGAATTGACAGAACATTCTAAAGCGATTAATCAGGTAATTGTAACTCTAAGAGAATATCATAAAGTAATGCATGAGAATATGAAGGAAAATTTTGCCATAGGACAAATGGTAGCAAGTCAAATCAGAACACTTTTTCAGTATTTAAAGTTAACTACGGCACTGTCCGAAATAAAGGATGCTATTGAATTAGGTATGCAAAGAATGAACCGTTTCCACCAAGCTTTGGAGGACGTGGCTGCAGGAAGGGTAAGTACCAATCTCTTATCTCCCCACCAATACCTAGGGATCCTGAGAAGTGTTGAGGGAGTAATCCCCCCACCTGCCAAGCTCTTCACTAAGGTAACCTTGGAAGATTTGCACTCCTTTTACAAACTCGCTACTGTAGAGTCGTATGTATCTGAATCCCAGCTGAGAGTTCTGATTGCATTACCTCTCAAAATTGATAACGAAATTTTTGACATATATAATGTTGTTCCATATCCAGTATTTGACCATACTCTGCAGAGGTGGGTCAGATGGGAAATTGAAAATCAAAAGTTGTTGATCAGTAAGGATAGGCAAACTTACATCACTATTGAACCGGCAGAGTATGCCAGAAGCTGTAAAATTGGTAAAGTAACTATTTGCCCCCCCCTGAATGTTCTAACTAATGTACATCAGAGATCGACATGTGTAGTTGAGTTGCTTGTGAAAGATGAAATCACCCTTTGTAGTAGGAAGCTGATAAAAGGACTGGAGTCTCCCGTGCTGGTGAGAACACCCATTCGCTGGGTGTATAGCACCTCGCAAGAGAGCAAAGTGGTTCTGAACTGCATCGGCTTTCGAGCTGGTCTGAATGTAAGCACAGTTACCTTAAAGGGAGTAGGAGAGATCCCAAACCGAGATAGGTGTGACCTGATTGCTAACGGGTACAAGGTGCCTGCCCGCGTTCGCGGCAGCTCCGAGTACGCCGGAAGCATAGGAGAAATAACGTTCCCAGAAGTGGATGGACTGTTTAGTCCGGAGGAACAGGATTTGATGAGAAAAGATGTTAATGACACTCTCAATGTCCTGCAAAGTCTTGATGACCAGCTGGGCACTCTGAGCGTGAAGGAGTACTCGGTCGAGAGTGCTATACTTCACCTCAAGTCCCACCGGTACAAGATGCATATTAGGGAAGTCGCTTTATATAAAGGACTCCCAGTTATCTTGTTGTTAATCACAGTTACTGTATTGTTGATTAGATGGAGGGTACGAGGGTGTTTGCTGCTCCCGGTCGGTGTGCTGTTCTGCCGCAAACTGTGCGCTGCTCGAGCAGACCGACGGACTCGAGACGTGGAGGCGGATGGTGACTCTGTCCCTCTGCCGACCAGGAAAACCGCTATCCCTCCTGCTATGACAAAAGAGACGAGCGACTTTCAACACGAATGCAATTGCACTAAAGACGTCGGAACGAGTTCAGACAACTATTGACACCTAATCAGGGATCCCTGGACGCTTGTGAGTGATTTTATTAAATTTATTTTTCGTCTCTGGAATCAAGAATCGTTCGGTCGTGAAGGGACTCCGGTTGTGTTCGCAATAGGGCGCACCCAGAACTTTGGCAAAAAGATAGTTGGTAGGGTCATGACCCCTGTGCGACGAGGGACCTCTAAGGGTAACACTAGGAGAGAGTAGCGACCGAAGATCTTATATGGGTAGATGTTAAAATATAAAAAAAAAACTTTTTATTGTTAGGTTTAAGAAATTTGAAGTTTGGGTGAAATGTTCTGTTATTGTTAGATTAGGGCGTCTGAGGCTAAGATAGGCGGTTGCCGGTGTACTTAGTACAAAGACCTACAAAGAGTGTACCTACAAAGAGCTTCTGTTTTTTCTTTTTTTGTATCTCTTTAGGGCTACCAAGAATGGTATCGATAGGTGGGGCCTCAGAGGCCACACAATATGTAGGTCAAAGTTCTATTGTATTAGGTTAGACGTGCTCGTAAAAGATTCATGGGCCACTAAGAGGAGACTTGGCAAAAAGGGGAAACTACCCTAACTCAGCAAAACAGAGTGGGGCAGCAAAATTTCTGGGAATAGATAGGAAATAGTAACAAGAAGCGACGTTGGTTTGGACTGGCTGAACGGGAAGGTTATGCCGGCAAAATCCGACTAACCTCCTAACACCTCATATCCTACCCTTCAAAAAAAAAAAAAAAAAAAACTGGACCGTGACTCCACTCAAACCAGCGATAGTAATATAATTAATTAATTGGATAAAAGGGAGGGGATAGAAATACAACCAGGGGTGAAGCTACAAGCGTAGCAAGAGATAAAGAAAAGTAGTGGAGACAGCATACTCAGGGAGGAGGGAGTCGACACCTTCGACCTGAGTCCTTAGTGGCCAATGAACATGAGTGTTTTGTAAGTTTCAATTGTCTTTTTATTGTTAGGTTTAGTTTCTTTTATTTGTTTTGTTTTTTTTTGTTTTACTTCAATAAAGAGGTAGGTTTTACTTACTACAGTAAGTAGGTCGGGATGGTGCTGCGACACCGCAGGAGGAGATCGCGCCGACGCAAATAACCTAAGAAACTACAGGTCTTGTAGACCGTAGGGGTTGCCGACGCCTGTCATGCCGAATCTTGACATGACAGGCGTGGATTGTCGAAAGGGCACTTAGCGATTGAGTGGCGCCTAAGAATTATCATTGTAGTGTTAGTACCTGAGTGGGTGTTACATGTAGACCCAATGATATGTCGGGTAATTCATGTTTTTAGTTGTTTTGGTATTGGTGAAAAGCCAGAGCAGTTTAGGCCTCGTTGCTCCGCAGGGGTGACATAGCTCCGCCGGCCCCAAGTGAAAGGCTACCCAAGCTTAACTTCGGTAGACGAGTAGCGTTCAAAATTACATCTCAATGCCAATCATCACCTCGTTATGCGCCATGATTTAATTCAAATTGTAAAGCGTAGGTGCACTATTCAAAATTTCTGATCAAAATTAACAATTCCATTAGCACTGGAAAACTTGCAATGAGATGCCTAACTGCTAGTACTGGAGGCGTTTGTTTTGTAGCCAATAGTATTGTATTAGGAACTAAGGTGAATGGCTTTTTTTTTTTAGTTCATCCCTCTGGGGGATGTTCTTTTGTTGTCGTTTGTTAATATATTCTCATCTGAACTTTGTAATATGAAATTTTATATGTGTATTTTATGGTCGCCATAAGTAATTGGTAAATTGCAATGCGTAAATTTTGAGAAATAAGCTCAAATTTGGATGTTTCTTAGATAGTTTTAATGCTTTATTGTAGATTTATTGTAGTAAGACTGGTTGAAACGATGTCGTTGATGTAAGACGAAGGTGTAAGCCGGGTCATCGATGGTAACTATCAATTGTAAAGGGCCAATGCTGTAGGGAACGTAATATAAATGAATTGTGAAGCGAGAAAGAGACCAAGGCGCTATCTTTGTAACTCAAAGGAAAGAAACCGGGGCGAATAATGAAAACGTGGCATGCACAGTACCAACGCACATTTACGGGAATTGGTGAGTCACTTGGGTGAGCTGGATGTTTATAACCTTCCCACACCTGACATCCTGATGACTGTATTGCAGGAGAGAGTGGCCGAATACCTGAGGCAGGAGCGTAAGACCCTCATGCTGGGGCAGCATGAACTAGAGGTGGGGGGAGTGTGACGACTGTCACATTCTAATCAACTGTGAATGTTTTTAACCAATATTTTAACCAATAAAAAACCCTCCCTCTGCATAATTATGTTGTAATATTAATCAATAATTGATTTACTAATGGGTTTCGGCCAGTAAATTAATTCAGTAAATAACTGAATCGACAGTCAATTTCATTTCCTCCTCGCAACGAAATATTCCAGTGACACCAAGTGACCAGCAATACCGAGAATTCTAGCTTGACCTCGAATGAACTGTAAGAATCAGCAACACGTGCCGTCAGACGACGGCCACTGGGCAGTGTTACAGCTTCAATTATGCACTAAGTTATCGTTGGGGTGCAGCACCGTACAGAGGGTGTAGCCTCCAAGCGGGCGCTCCGTAGCCTCGGCCGCAGCTCTTCCGACGGGCACTCAGCACGCTGAGGTAGTCAGTCCCCGTCCAGAAGCAGCCCGTTAAACACGCGTGCGCGTTGTCGCCGGTCTCTTTGTCGCGGCCCTCAGCCATGCTACGCGAGTTAAATTGCTAATTATTTTGGCCCTCTTTTTCTATTGATTTTCTATTGTGTTTTAAATTCGAAGTTGAATTGTAAGTTGAATTGTAAGTTGAATTGATTCGGTAATTTGAAATTTGAAACTATTAATAAAATTAATTCGAACCCACGTAACTTTGCGTTTCATTGCTCCCACGAAGTTAAAGTTCGGCGCAGCCAGCCAGGAGGTCAACCGTCACACCTTTATTTGTGTAATGCAACCTGCAGCGCACGCTTTAATATGTAGGATAAGCTGTTACATACTAATATACTAAGTTTGGTTTATATCTGACAATTACCTCCCGTAATATAAAATTTTTAAAATACAACCCTTTATTTTTTCGAATGCTTACCGCATAACACATGTTAGGTATTTTAATTTTTTTAGCGTCAGCTTATGTGTGTCTATATACCGAATTTCACTTCAATAGCTTATACCGTTTTAAAGATATGATCTTTTAAATTTTTTATACACAGGTTGCCTCCTTAATTTTTTCAAAATGCAACCTGCAACATCCTATTTTAAGACCTGTCATATGTGTAGGTATCCCTCGTTAGTTTTATAAAAAAAAGTTAAATACCTGCACAATAGGGTTAAGAGCAATTTTGTTAAAACTTGATTGCATTGTTGTTTAGTTTGTAAGCGGTAGCTATCGTGTGGGTAACCCTTTAATTGCACTTTTAGGGTGCATTTACTTTAGATATTTAGACGACTTTATTAAATTAACGTTCTAGCAATGTAGATTAAATAATGAAAAAAAACTCCCGATTTTTTTACATTATTTAAAAATTTTGCTCATATCTATAAGTATAAAAGAGGATGTTGGTATATATTTGGCAGGGATAAACACAAAAACCGCTGAACCGATGGCCACGAAACTTGATACATACATGTAGAATTTCATGGAGTAGGTTTATACACCTTCAATTTCGTGATAACTTTCAGGGCTTAGCCCTGGGACCGTCTTAAAGGTACCCATTTCAAGGATTTTGAAATAATTTGAGTTAGATTTGTTTACTAACAAAACATATGAAAGTAAAATTTAAAACAGGTGATGTAAATTATAATGGTATTTCTTTCTGCTATTTAACTGTATTTTTGTTAAAATGAAGATTTGTTACTTGGTGCCAGGTGGTCAATGAAGTAGACTTTTGCATTTTTTCAAAGTGCAATACACTATATAAAATGCTGATAATATGTAGTATAACATAAAATAAATAACTGATTACTGAAGGACTCCAGTGATCACTGATCACTTATACTTGAAGGACTTTTTTTATGACAACTAACTGCTATTTAAAGAGGAAGAGTGTGCTACTGTAAAGAATTAATTTTACCTACAACACTTTAAAAAAATTGCCGGGACGGCTCATTCAAACGTTTTGCTCAATATAGAGTCTAAAAACGTAAGACAGCACTTTTTAATAATTGCTGGAGTGGCATTGTAATTTTTTTGTTCGAGGTAGACCCTAAAACCTTAAGAAAATGATCTTTTACAGTGAATAAAATTTCAAGCTAACTTCTTTGATTTCTCTAACACGTATGCCTTCATAAAGGAAATAAATAGGATTTCTAATAAGCAGGTCTGCTGCGACGGGGGTGCATAATAAAGTTTTAATTAAGGGTAACATATGCGAGCAGATTCAAAGTGTCGTCGAAAAAGCCAAGGGTGCCGTTCCTTATATTATGCCCCATGATCATCATCAGGGCAAGCTCAGGTACCGTGGAAACGACCATTAAATGCTTCTCGGCGTTCGTCTCTGTAAATTGGCCTCTTGAGTGTGTGAGCGCAATCCTCTTCACCTGATAGCACGATCGACTGGACAGCCGACACAAGCAAAACGCACTTGCAAGAGGAAGGACCACCGATATTGGGCATGAGCCTACCCAGGGCAGCAACACCATTTGGGGCTTTGTCGGTGGGGCGTTGGATATGGTCACATTTTTTTTATGTACAGGCAGTTTATGCAGGAATATAATACCCCCGTCGTAGCAGACCTTCGTACTAAGAGCGAATTTCTAAAAACTTTTGCTTTATGGAAGTACATTTGATATGTTCAAAGAAGTAGATACATTACATACATCAGATTTTACAATAAGAAAAATAAATGGGAAAGCAAGACTATATAATTCATGGGTGATAGTGTATGTATAATTTTAATCGTGAGCGAAGCCACGGGTTCTTCTAGTATGTTTTATAAAAACATTGTTTGTCGACGGAATTCAAAAAGAAAATTAATAGTAAATTATAAACGTTATAAGTCGTTGTTTTTGAAACATAACCAGTAGATTGAAATAACAGAATTCATCCATCTGTTAACCTTGTGCGGCCCTGTTAGAGTGCGGCAAGCCTTTTTTGGTAGTGAAGGTTTTGGCAACGTTTATATATAAACGATTAACTCTTGGTCAGTCAGTCTGCTGTCGTTGAGCTCATAGTTAGTTTTACCGTCATGTCTCACGAGTGCCGTTATTGCAAAAAGTTGTTTAAACGCAAGGAACACTTATACCGACATATTAGACATGTTCATTACAACCACAGACCATTTACTTGTTACTTATGTGATCGTTCATTTCATACAAAAGACAAATTAAGCAGACATGCTTTCGAGGTACATTACATTACATTACCATCCACGTCACGACAATCATCCACGACAATACAGCCACAGACGTCACGACCACAGACGTCATCCACAATAATACAGCCATCCACTTCACGATTACAGACGTCATCCACAACAATACAGCCACACACGTCACGATTACAGACGCCATCCACTTCACGATTACAGACGTCATCCACAACAATACAGCCACACACGTCACGACCACAGACGTCATCCACATCACGATTACAGACGACACGACTAATCACAGCACAGACGACACAAACGACACAGACCGAATCACAAACAACAGAACCATTTTTATTACAGACTTTACGACATTTTTGTCACTCTTTTACCCAGACTTACATACAAACACAAAACTCCTCCACTCAAACGGAACCATTTGACGGTGAGTTAATTTTTTATATTAACAAAATAACATTACTTGCATGTTTATAATAATTTAAAAGTTATAGAATTTAAAATGTTAAAAAAATTGTATGTTTGAAAATATACATATATATGCAATAATTAAATTTTGGCTTAAAAAAATCATTAATATAATTTTAGTTAAGTGAAAAATGTAGTATGTTGCGTAATGTTGTGTACAAACCGATTTAATAAAATTTAGTATGTAATTGTATAATAAATAATTGTTATATTTTATGATATAAGTTTTATAATTTTAAATGGTTTAAAAGTGTATGTCGATTTTTTTGAATACTATTTAGTAATTTTAAATTTAAATATAAGTTATTAAATTAATAAAACACTAATAACATTTATATACAATCTTAATTAACTGTTAGTGCAAGCGACATTGTAATTAAACACGAGTGTCTGCTGCTAATGATTTTGAGTTTTTTTGCTAAAAATACCGTTACACAGTGAGTGGGCTAAATATGTACTATGAATCAACTGCTGATTGATAAGTTTAACTGAAAAAATAAAAACGACTCAGAGAAGTCCGAGTCCATATTAACTTTTCATTTTAGGGTCCCCATAAGCAAAAAAAATAACATTCGTTCAAATTTTTATATACATATATATCTATATATCTATATATCTATATATGTCTGTTAACACGATAGCGGCCGTAAATATGGTCCGATCTTAATGAAATTTGGTACAGACGTGTAAAGTGGTAATCACTCGGACAAGTTCATGAACCAGCCCCGATCGGACCAGCGGAGGTGGGAGTAAAGGGGGGTAAACCTTCGAAAAAATGGGTTTTTTGAGTTTTTCACATAAAAAAATGAAATTTATCAAATTTTTGTTGGCACTATTGAATTCAGCTCAAAAAAACAAACAATTTAATATTTTGAATCACTGCTCTATATCCATTGGTTACCGAGATATTAAAAGTGTAGCAGCAAACCTGCATACTCATTCCCCATGTTATTCTTATGGAGCTTGCAAAAAAAACATGTCAAATCTCGTTATATTGGATTAACATATGTTGTTTTGCATTTGAAATTCGCTGAGTATGCAAGTCTGCTGCAACGGGGGTATTAATGTGAGGTTATGTAATTCACTTACGAACATTAAATGAGCACAACATACGGTTTAAAAGGTCTGTAATTACCATCTTATGAATGTAATTAAAAAAATATATATAAACTATCCCACTTATACAAAGTTTAATTTCTTCCAGGGTTCTACTGTACTCAAAAAATATCCCAAAAGTTTTGCAATAACTTAAAACTATTAAAATAAAAATGAAACAGTCGCATTATAAACTAGCGAAATACTAATTATTGATGTTTTATCATAATAATTAACCGTTATATTTTGTACCTAACAGGAAGACCGCGACAAGCACTACATACAGCAGAAGAAATCATGTACATTTCCTCGTCTGATTCAGATTAGTAAGTATTAACCCTTTTTTATACATGTAATTAAACAAAAATAAAATCAAATATATTAGGTAAAAATTTGAATAATGCATTTTTATTGCGGTGTCCACTAATCTAAAATAGTTTTTTTCAGTAAAACTAGAGTTTGGGTTGGTTGTAAATAAACCAAAATGCGAACAAAAATTAAAATTGTTAATAGAATCAAATTTTTTTCTCAAAACAGGTTTCAGGAATTTATTTGTTAATATTACAGTACCTGGTGGACCGAGCCTTGCTCGGTGTTATTTCATGTTTACCAGTTCATCCAGTTACTATAAAATATCTCAATGTCATAAAATGTATCAATATAAACCTTTTTTATTGCTCCATGGACTCTTCATCCCACTTGCTGTATTTTCCCTTGATAGCTGTAGATTCCAAACAGCTGTTATCATTACTTCATTTGTTTACACTTTCCTTGTTTATTTTCGTTGCTATCACGGCAACCCATAAGGCCAATGTTAAAATTTTACAACTTTAAAATTCGATTTATTACGTTATTAGATTTTCTCTGGCCAAGTAATCTGCGTAAAAGACGTTTTTGAGTCATAAATTACTTATTTTTAGACTTTGAAAGAAATCCTCGGAGCCGTTTTTGAGATAAATGTGCAAGCATACAAGCAAGCATACAAGCAAGCATACAAGCAAGCACGCACGGCCGGACGATAACATTGCTCATATAAGAGTATAGGATAATTATACTTTTTCTAATTCCGCACGTTACATATTAATGATTTTTTTTCTAGATTATGGCCCTTTTGTTGTCGTGTCAACGCAGTATGACGGCCACAAGCCCTACTCGCCTGAGTTGTTCACACCGCTCAAGTACGAGTTCTTGTATGCCGTCAACGAACAGACACTTACTGATTCTATGACCCAACGTTTCCAAGGTGAACAAAACTGCCCGGCTACTCAATATAATTGGGTAAAAATTTGAATAATGCAATAGTATTGCGGTGTCAAATTGTAGATTACTTTTATTATAAGTTACATGTATTTTTTTCGGAATGAAAATACACATATAAAAAAAATGTAAATATACTTTTTAATAATTTGTACTATTTGTATATTTAAGATACACACGATATGCTGTGATATGGTGCGATACGTCAGTTAATTATATCACATCAATACTCCCAATAATTCTAACCCACTCACATACTGTCTGGCCTCGCACCTCTATTTCAGTCGTGCAGTGTTTAAAGATACAAATATCACAATCCGATGTTTCAATTATCAACTGATTGCAAAAAACATGTCAAATCTCGCTATGTTGGATTAACATATGTTGTTTTGCATTTGAAATTCGCTGAGTATGCAGGTCTGCTGCAACGGGGGTATTAATGTGAGGTTATGTAATTCACTTATGAACATTAAATGAGCACAACATACGGTTTAAAAGGTCTGTAATTACCATCTTATGAATGTAATTAAAAAAAAAATATATATAAACTATCCCACTCATATATATAAAGTTTAATTTCTTCCAGGGTTCTACTGTACTCAAAAAATATCCCAAAAAGTTTTGTTTTGCAATAACTTAAAACTATTAAAATAAAAATGAAACAGTCGTATTATAAACTAGCGAAATACTAATTATTGATGTTTTATCATAATAATTAACCGTTATATTTTGTACCTAACAGGGAGGCCACAACAAGCACTACATCGGCAGAAGAGGTCATGTACATTTCCTCGTCTAATTCAGATTGTAAGTCTTAAATATTTATATTTTTGTTAATCACTATAGTTTTGGAACGAAATTTTAATATTAACCCTTTTATTTTTAAAAAAAACCTTTTTTATACGCATTTAGCGCCTATAAAGAAACTATTTGTATATTTAAGATACGCTGTGATACGTCAGTTCAATATATCGTATCAATACTCTTAATAATTCTAACCAACTCACATACTGTCCGGCCTCGCACCTCTATTTCAGTCGTGCAGTGTTTAAAGATACAAATATCACAATCCGATGTTTCAATTATCAACTGATTACGGATAAAATTGCACATAAAAGTACAGAACACAGTACATTCACACAAAACATAAAAATACCGCATGTTAAATTAAACGATCCGCACTGGTTTAATGTCATTTGTCGCGAAGGAAAAAGTCTGCTGAACGTATCTCGGCTGGCGAGCAGTGTTTCCACAGAGTAAAATATAAAATCCCTGCATGAGCGCCCAAAAATTCCCTTGTTATCCCTCAACACTGCGCTCCTGAAAAAACCCTTTTTATCCCTGTGGAAATAAATAAGAGTGTTTTACCTGAATAGAGAATTCAACATATAAAAATACATAGTTTAAGTTAATCTGAGGATCATAGAATGTTAGTAAATAACAAAATTTCATTTGTAGCTGAAATTTTAAATTTATTAGTGTGAATAAAACAACCTGACTGCAGTTTGTAAAGGGAAGTGAGTGTTAAAATGTTTTTTTCTTGAAAACAGGGACGACTTGATTAATAATTTAAATTAAAACATAAGTAATACAAGAGGTACAACAACTGGCTAAGAACACAAAAGTAGTTTGATGACATTTTCAAGTAAAATTACTTCAACAAATTGAGAACACCGTTGTAAAATATTACACAATTTGAGAACACTATTGTAAAATGTTACAAATAAATAACATATAGTGAGGCTAAATTATGTTTTGTCTATTCAAAAATGTTATTTAATTTACTTCTTAAATCATCCCTAGAAATCCCATAAATCCGCTCTTATCCCTCAAGAACCTGATATTTCCCTGAAAAGGGATAAAATCCCTTAAAGTGGAAACACTGCTGGCGAGTGGACATTATAAAGGAATGCAGTCGCGCGGCGTTGCCACGTCGTGCCGCTTACGAATGCCCGGCAGGCCGTGCGTACAGATGGCCTCAAAACTTGTTTTTAGGGGGATACTTCTCACGCAAACCTTCTTTGAATAAAACAGTGATCATAGAAAAAGGATGTGCATAGTTAATGGTACAAACTACAGATGTCTACTGGTCAAATTTAATCCAGAAAATATTATTAAGTCTAGCTGAAATGTTGCATAGTATTTATTTTATTATTACCATAATATTTTTAACGCTTAACTTATATGAACAACAGTAGAAAAGGGGATGTGCACAATTAAAAGTACACACTAGTGATGCATACAAGTCAAATTTTCACCCAGAATATATTAAATTAAGTTTGGTTTTTGATTATGTTATTTATTACTCCTGGCTACAATGTGACAGAATTTGTTACATTTCGTTGTCATTCCGTAAACAAATACACGGCACTAAAACCAATTAGAATAGTTCATCAACGATCATTTTTTGTGTATAGTATTAAAATTCAAATAAACAATTGAAAAAAACGGGATATTCGAATATTAAAACAAAACTTCATTATGATGGGGGGTTACACAAAAATTAATACATTAAAAACTGCAAAGAAGTGCACTTTTTCGCGATGGCGGCGGAGGCGGAGGCGGCTATCGCCCACTCCGCGGGCCAAGGTGATCGCGGCCGAGGGCGAGGAGAACGCCTCGCGCGCGCTCAAGGCGGCCTCTGACGTCATCAGCGAGAGCCCGGCCGCGCTGCAGCTGCGCTACCTGCAGACACAATCTCCTCCATCTCCTCCGAGATGGAGGACCGGAAACAACTATTTTTTCCGTCTGTGTAAAGTAAAACGATATTTATACCGGCCGGTATCAAAAAATTAAACTCAAATTTAGATTAATCAATTTTTTTAATATATATTTTTTACAGGATGAGACAGACCACAATTGCACGAAATATAATGGGAGACGGTGTAACCTATATAAAGGTTGAATTTAATTCTTCCCCACACTCGCAAATGAAGAATGCATTAAATACATTTTCACAATAATCTAAATAATGTAGAGTGAATTCCAGATATAAAAGTCACTGCTTTAAATCTCAAAATGTTCTTAATTCAATGTAAAAGAAATAGTGTGATATTGCAAAGATATGGCCACAAGAAATGTTTTACGTAAAAAAAAGAACTTAATTGTCTCAATCCGTTTCAAAATGGTTGCAATTTTTGTGAAATGTATCGATGTTAACGTAATAATCTGTATTTTCTAAAGTGCTTAACATTTTTCAGTCTTGATTCAAAACTCTTAATTTTGGTAAACACAGCTTTACCAAAATTTTTTCCTATATCTTAAGTTAAATATATATCTTATGTCAATATTTAACAAATAGTCAAGTGAAAAACTCTCATCATGTTTTTTGGCTATTGCTACCTCTTGTTATTTTTGTTTCTAAGAGACGATTAAAAAAGTGATTAATAAACTATCTTGTGGGAAAAAACATTGCATTAAATTAATATTAAATAAATATTTAATTGATATATTATTATATAGAACTGCAAGCCACTTAAAGTTTATGATTAATCGTAAAAATTTCATCCACTGAAAAAGTAAATTCAAAACTTTAAAAAAGCTAAAACAAAATTGAACCCTTATTGTTGGAAGATTGAAGTAATCTATAGTCAAACAAATAATTTAATTCAAATGTTATGATGACAGCTGATGGTGTATGTTTTTGTTTACTTGTTTTGATGTTAAAGATAGTTTTTGTACACTTGACGCATTATATCTTGACCCTTGGCCTAGTCCATTGCTGGAGCTGTCAGATATTGTTTATTGTCAATTATCTTTGACAACAAACAATATAAAAACAAATTTCAACAAACATCAACTGTATTTTGTTTACGAATGTCAATTAAGATGTTCACTGACAGCTGTTGGAAAATGCTAACACGTCAGGCTAGTACAGCTTTGTGTATCAGCTGTGGGCTCCTGATGAATTTCACTCCACTCCGATTGCTTCAGGTGTAAAGGGTTCCCAAATGTCAAGATATAATGCGCCAAGTGTATAACTCGAGCCTAGTGTAATGATAATTACCGGCAGGTTATTACTCAAGTAATTATTTTTTTCCCGCGTAGATTATGTCACAGTATTAACCCAAAGGAAGCCATAATTCTTCTTACTAACTTTGAATTGGGGCAATGGCGTTGGGCTCACATAGCAGCAATTTTTGTTTCAGGGCAGAAAAAGATTTGGTCTTCTTTGAGATATTAAAATTATTTATCCGTTAAACAAACACTCTGGTGCGTAGTATTATAGTTTGGCTTTTAGAAACGATAAAATAAACAAACATATATCACACTATTTTTTATTGTTTAATGTTATCAATTTGCTAACGTGTATTTGCAAAGTTCATTACATCAGTACCCATTCATAAGTAGGTAGTTACCAAACAAGCCTGAACCATGTGCTAACATGCCACCATTGTCCAATGATACGCTCTATTTTTTTTTAGTGCTAACCGCTGCTGGCCCTATCATTGTGTGAAATGTCTGTTCCAAAATTTCATTAAGATTTGACCATATTTTCGGCCGCTATCATGCTGACATATAGATAGATATATAATAATTCGAACGAATGGTGTTTTTTGCTTTTGTAGCCCTAAAAACGAAAATTTATCATGGTCTCGGGCTTAGGTCTTACCATGAGACCTACGGTAATAGCTTCTTTCCTATAGGGGAAATTCGCTAAAACGACCATGTTATCACAATGTATATTTTAAACCAACTGCTGATTGATATATTCAGGTTATTATTGTAAATAAACAAATTTCAGTCTCCTCTTAGTTTAAAGTAGGTTGAATAGAGTTAACTTTAATCATTTAAATTTCCAGTATTAAAAAAACCTTGTAAGTTAACACGTTGAGTGCCAAGCGGTGTGTTTGCACCGCAACCTCTATGTAAAGTGCCAATTTGTGTCACTATATATACACCAGATCACTGAATTCTAAGTTTATTGCTAAAGACAACCACATAAAACGCTAGGGTTTTTAGCTAAAAAATCAAGTTAAACATAAAAAAACAGTCATCATTACAAAATACGTGAAATGACATCAGCAACATTTATTAATAATAACATGATTCTTGTTAAATGCTATACAATTTAACTGTTTTCGTTAGGACTAAAGTATTAATTAACATAAAACCAGTTTTAACTTAAGACATTATGAGAAGCGCTAAGACCAACCCTTTTTAAATAAACGCTTAAAATCCGTTTGTTTTGCTAAGGACATTATTACATTGAACCTCAAGAAGAATAACCGATATGAGTAAGTATATATATATAATCTTATGAAACGTCATACACCATAAATAACCATTGAAATAGCGTTTAACGTCATGGGAAACTATTACTGAAAAAAACATATAATATTGTTTACCAAACAACAATTTTAACACCACTTCATTCAACGCTACAAACAACAGTTTTGTTATGTATTTTATGCAAAAAATAAAAGTAATACTGCTAAAGGCTTTATGTTGTTAAACGATAAGTTTCAAAATGAGTAAAAGTTGAAAAAACAGCGTAAATATAAGAGACCATTTAGTTAAACGCTATGGACATGGCTAAAACATCGGATAACGTTATACGAACATATAACCTGTTAATGTTTAACTAATATAAAGTTAAACGTCAGAAACAATATTAATTTACAGGACTTTTGTTTACAGGTTGCGGAGCAGTTCGCCAGCCGATGAACGTGCAATAAAAAATAAAACTTCACTCGCCCGGAACCAGTTTGACAAACGCGCTCTAGCGACCATATCACGCTGCCAATTACCTCCTGCTACTTCTGCTCGCCTGATACTTTAGCTCAAATATCGAAAATCAATATGAAAGATTTACACAAAAAAAAATTAGTTACACTCTATTTGCTTTAATTTTATTTTTAATATCTCATCCCTTCAACCTATTGTGACCTTACAGAAAACTCTCATCAGAATTATATTAAAAAAAGAACAGATCATACTTGGAATTTATTTTGTAAATTAGGAATACTGACATTAAGACATAGTTATGTATTAAAGAATTTAAGATAATTTTACATTAGATTTTACAATGATAAAGACTTTGCCAGAAATGAAAAATACAATTTTTAGGAATTTTTTACAGCTTTAATGCTCCAAGAATGTTTAATGCAACTATAAATGTATTACTAAAAAGAATACTATCGCTCAGTACATTAACGGTTTGAAAACATGGTTAGGTACAGTTGAGAATGTGTAATTTTTATTTCAAGTTACTATCTAGACATAAGAAGTTGTATTTTTAATAACTATTGTTTTACCGTATTTAATGTTTTTTATCATTCTTATGGTTGTATCGTACTTTTTTGTCGTAATTTATTGCTATATGCTGCATAGTTTTACACGTTATTTTGTTGTAGTCTCATGTATTTAGTCAATTGTTTTTTAGATTTAATATTAAAATTTTATTGTTTTAGGTTAACCAACAGCCTTACCAGCCTTTGTTTTAGTTTAATTTTTTAAGAGAAGGAAGCCTCAAAAAACTGGCATTAAGCCTAGAAGACCCCTATATTTATTCATCTTTAAAAATAAATTTACTCTGTTATTGAAATTTGAATCAGTGTAATTATTTTTTTTAATTTGATGTAATATTGTAATGTACAAATTGATGATGAATAAATAAACGTTTTTGATTAAATAAACGTTTTTGATTTTGACTTTAAATAACAGCAAGAAAGAGAATTAAAAAAAAATACGCGGTTGAAGACTGAAGACCAGTTTTAAGCGAGTACAGTGTGAGAACGCCTGTCTTATCCTCCACTCCTGATATATAGGCTACATTTTGATGTTGGTAATCCTTAAAAGTAACATCAAGAGATAACATGTTTATTAATTAATATAAACTGGGTTAACCATTTTAGACTCAATCGTTTTACCAAATGTTATAGTATTTTTTTACTGTCGTACTATGCAACTGCTTTTTAGCTTCAGTTACACTTTTTCTAAATCAACTCAATTTGAATGGTATATTCCTTTCCAGCATATATATTAAAATATAACTAGCACTATTTTATTATCCTAAATGATAAAATTGCACTGTTAAGTTTATAAACGGTGACACAGCGATCTAATGCAGTATTAAACTTTGTTCACTTAATGCCATATAAATAACAGAGCTATACCCTGATTATCGAAAAAAAGGTGAGCGGCGCGGCAGTAAAATCATTCCTATTTAAAACGCTGTAGAAACGTAACAAACGCTGTTAAAAATTTGCAGTCGACTTTTTTCCGATGGCCAGTTAATTACGATGCTTCTAAGCAGAGTTATAATAAATCAAACACAAAGAATTAACTTTTTTAATTCGTAAATCATGTTTTTAGTAATATAACTCACAGTGTAAACTAAACGATGTACGTTAAAAATTATTTGAAAACAGTGCTGATAAGGTAATAAACTGGTCATTGGAATAAAGTGGACTGCAAATTTTTAACAGCGTTTTTTTTACGTTTCTACAGCGTTATGAATAAGAATGTTTTTTACTGCCGCACCGCTCACCTTCTTTCGATAATCAGGGTATATTAGTTTGATAATCAGGGTATATTAGTTTAATTCTTAATCATAAAAATTATGCTTTTGTTAAAACGACAAGTCAAAAAATCCAATGACATAAAAGTTATAATGCAAAAACTAAAGTTTCAAAGTCATTTAAACTTTTACAAAATGACCTTGAGACTTAGAAATTTTCGCTAAGTCTTTTGTTGACCTTTAAAATAACTAGGTCAAGGTCATTCGATAATTAAAAAGAAAATGGGGGTGTACGGTTTGACAGAACCGTACACCCCCGGAAACCTAAAAGAAGAAAAGCTAATTTACAATACAATCTGCCTAAAGTTTAAGTTAAAAAATAGCTAGACAGCCCAGCGCTGCACATCATGATTACAGTGTGATCATCACGTAAGCGAACTCACACACCTCACCATAAGCGCACAACGCTAAGCTAAAACAACTAAACAGCCCAGCGCTGCACATCATGATTACAGTGTGATCATCACGTAAGCGAACTCACACACCTCACCATAAGCGCACAACGCTAAGCTAAAACAAAAAATGTTATTTTGAAATAGCAAGTTGCTTAATTAAATTTAGGAAAAATGTTATACAAATATGTTTTTTATTTCCTAACACTAAAGGAGCCAGTGTCTCGCCATTAGCGACGCAGAACATCTGATGTTTAGCGAAACTCCGGAGGTAGGCTAACTACCCATCCGGCACGTATAGAGGTTGTAAGTGACCCGCTTTGGTGAGCGTAATCACTACAAAAGCGGTAGCCGGTTTTACCATTATTGGTTTTACCGTGCAAAAGATGGAAGGAAAAAAGGAAAGGAAATTGGAATTGAAAGGTGTCCCTAACTAAAAAGGAGTACAAGACAAGAGAGGGAATGCCCTCAACAAGCTTGTTGGAAAAAGGAAATTGGAATAGAAAGGTATTAAAAACATATCATATAACATTCTTAAAAACAAAAATATTACTTTAAATTTAAACATTTCAGGCAGAAATATATTGTAAGTAAAAGAAAGATTTTAAAAATAATACTAACTACCAAACCAGCAAATTAAAAACAAACTACAAACCCTAGGGTATCTACAAGCACAAACAACTACCATGCCTTAAAATTAATCAGTCCTACGTCAAGATGTTATTATACAAATAACACCAAGATATTTTCACCAAACAGCAAAAATGATAAAATGTTCAGGGGCGCCTTCTGAACATCTTACCACCTCACTGTCTAGCGAGCAACTGATGCCGGAGCACTAGCACAGACGCCGGACCCCAACTCGACTCGAGGTCACGGCAGCTGGTGCGGCAGCTGGTTGATCACCTGTCGGAGCACCTGTATTGCCAACTGGTTGCCTTGGACCAAACGTTTTGGTTGTCTCATCATTTTGAATGATTTGAGTACCCACAAAATAAGGCTTGGAAACTTATAAAATGTTGGAAAATACTTTTTAGTTTTCGTGTTATAACTTCTATAATGGGCAAAATTCCTCTAAACCCATCATGCGGGTACTCAAATTGCGGGGATGCGTCGTTTGAATGAAACTCTACAAGTGTTAAGGATTAGAAATTAAATAAATTGATTAATTGTTAAACATTGGACCAAAGGTTGTTTTAAAGGTTTTTAATGCAACATGATTACTTTTACAAATTACTCACTTTAATATTAAAAGTAGTTTTTCTTTAACTCTGTATTTCACATTAGTATTACATTTTTTTCCAGTTGCGGACTTTTAAATTAAAGTGATAAAGCATGTATTTAAAATAAAGTAAATCTACGGTGACGCTATAAATTAATTATATTGTGTAAAAAAAACTCATAATATTTCAAGTTAAACTAAGGCAGAGACGACAATTGTATCAGGCGAACAGAGGAGAGGAGCGACAAGCAGGTTCCCCAAACGATTGTGTATCCAAATAAATATGCGCAACACGTAAATGGTTTACATTTTACAGATTCACAGCTGATAAATAACGTTATTTTTAGTATATTTATTAAATTTTTATTCAAATGGATGATGAATAATGGATGACAGAAATGTTGAAATACAGTTGATTTGGTAGGTTATTAATGTAGTTTTAGCAAAGAAAAACAATAGATAAATGTTTTGCTCTTGGGCGCTTTTGTTCACGCGATCTGTTGATCGGGGTCCCATTTTTAATTTTTCTTAGCCAAAAAGTAATTTCAAAATGTTTTGCTCTTAGGCGCTTTTGTTCACGCGATCTGTTGATCAGGGTCCCATTTTTAATTTTTCTTAGCCAAAAAGTGATTTCAATAACACGAACACGAATCACTATACATTGGTACTTTACTTAGTTGCATTAGTACTTTACAGTAGTTAGGTTACATTACTGATTCTTGTGTATAATCCAAACATTTTGTACTGGATAATACACCTGCTGTAACAACTCTATACATCTAAACTCATTCCACAGCCCAGCCCATTCTTTTTATGTTATTATAAAACACACTGTATTATGTCAAACCCTTATTAATAGTGATAATTTGTTAAAAAAATAATCAATAACGTGTTAACAAATAACAGTATTGGTATTTCATATATCATCTCACTAATACTGATGGTATATCATAAAACTATAAAAATACAACATTTCCAAAAAATATGTCGGCTACCTAAAAGCTTTTTCAAAAAACAATCAGTTCCAATTTTGCAAGTGAATGTGTTTATTGAATGTAAATTAGTGATGCTTTTGTACTACCATCCATTTTTATTAAAGTTTTCGTATCTCTTTGAGCGTCAAGGGGTTAAAAACGATTAAAAAAATGAAGGACGCACTAGGATCAGGTACCATAAGTTCAAAAGTGTTTACACCGGTGTCGGTATTTCCCAATCCCATTCACACCTCCGTGGATGTCGTCATATCCGTGTGTCAGACTCATCACAGAATGGGGAATTAGAACAAGAGAATTTATTCAGTGCGAGTCCGAGGCTCGAGCGCTCCTCTCTTGGCCGCCTTTACCGCAGCGTGAACGCGTTGGAGTCACTATAGTGCATGTCAGTTGTGTCAAAGATCAAATTCTTGTGTTCGGTTACGTTTGGTAGTGGGAGATGAAACATTTACTCTGTTATCTTTTTTTGTTTACACACTGTTAGTGTAAAGTATAAGAAGTAGGATTTGACATGGTTTAAGCTGAAAGCTTCGTATTCACACACTAAAAAAAAAGATCAAAAAGGTTAACATATCTTGGACAATTTTATGCTTACCTCAAAAATACATCATATGCATTAATTTAACTTTTGTTTTATAAGAAGCAGTTCCGTAAATGAGTAAACACTGCACTAGTTTTTACATAGGCTTGTCAGTGGTGGTAAACGCGATTTAGACATTACAGTAGAACCCCTCATATCCGACCTCGGTTTATCCGGCCGCTTCCTGGAAGTAAATACTAAAATATATTTCCCACGGCTTATGTACGTGTAGACGCACGCGATTTGAATGCTCTCACGGTACATCTGTTTACATTATATTTTTATGAAAATAACTTAGTTAGTTGAGATAGTAAACAGTAAGCTGAAAATTATTGACTTTTTAAAGCCTAATAATCTTTAAAGCCGACTTATTGTATGAGATTTTTTACATTCATCTTTATTTAACATCATTATGAGTTTTCTTTGTTTATAATGTACCACAACTACAATGAAGCCTACAGTACTGTACTGCAGCGAATATTTTTGTGAACTATTATTCCGTTATTTAATTTTGTTTTACAGTAAATAATTTTCTATTGGTTTTACAAAGTGTGTTAATAACCCTAAAGACGAGTATTTGACATGGTTTAAGCTGAAAGCTTCGTATTCACACACTAAAAAAAAAGATCAAAAAGGTTAACATATCTTGGACAATTTTATGCTTACCTCAAAAATACATCATATGCATTAATTTAACTTTTGTTTTATAAGAAGCAGTTCCGTAAATGAGTAAACACTGCACTAGTTTTTACATAGGCTTGTCAGTGGTGGTAAACGCGATTTAGACATTACAGTAGAACCCCTCATATCCGACCTCGGTTTATCCGGCCGCTTCCTGGAAGTAAATACTAAAATATATTTCCCACGGCTTATGTACGTGTAGACGCACGCGATTTGAATGCTCTCACGGTACATCTGTTTACATTATATTTTTATGAAAATAACTTAGTTAGTTGAGATAGTAAACAGTAAGCTGAAAATTATTGACTTTTTAAAGCCTAATAATCTTTAAAGCCGACTTATTGTATGAGATTTTTTACATTCATCTTTATTTAACATCATTATGAGTTTTCTTTGTTTATAATGCACCACAACTACAATGGAGCCTACAGTACTGTACTGCAGCGAATATTTTTGTGAACTATTATTCCGTTATTTAATTTTGTTTTACAGTAAATAACTTTCTATTGGTTTTACAAAGTGTGTTAATAACCCTAAAGACGAGTATTTGACATGGTTTAAGCTGAAAGCTTCGTATTCACACACTAAAAAAAGATCAAAAAGGTTAACATATCTTGGACAATTTTATGCTTACCTCAAAAATACATCATATGCATTAATTTAACTTTGTTTTATAAGGAGCAGTTCCGTAAATGAGTAAACACTGCACTAGTCTTTTACATAGGCTTGTCAGTGGTGGTAAACGCGATTTAGACATTACAGTAGAACCCCTCATATCCGACCTCGGTTTATCCGGCCGCTTCCTGGAAGTAAATACTAAAATATATTTCCCACGGCTTATGTACGTGTAGACGCACGCGATAACTCGTCGCGATTTGAATGCTCTCACGGTACATCTGTTTACATTATATTTTTATGAAAATAACTTAGTTAGTTGAGATAGTAAACAGTAAGCTGAAAAATTATTGACTTTTTAAGGCCTAATAATCTTTAAAGCCGGCTTATTGTATGAGATTTTTTACATTCATCTTTATTTAACATCATTATGAGTTTTCTTTGTTTATAATGTACCACAACTACAATGAAGCCTACAGTACTGTACTGCAGCGAATATTTTTGTAAACTATTATTCTGTTATTTAATTTTGTTTTACAGTAAATAATTTTCTATTGGTTTTACAAAGTGTGTTAATAACCCTAAAGACGAGTATTTTACACTACTTAAGACTTTATTTATCAGTTGTGTAAGATTAATTTGGTGCAAATGGTCATAATTATTGTAGGTTGGTTTATTCGGCCAAGGCTCGGTCCCGAGGTGGCCGGATAGGACGGGTTCTACTGTAGTGATTCAGACGCTTGTCTTGCCTGTCTGACCACTTTCACTGTCCGGCGGCGAGTGGCTGACGGTGGCCGATTTAAAAATAGCACTCTAGTGGTGTTCAGCCCGGATAGCTCGGTAGAGCATGAGACTCTTAATCTCAGGGTCGTGGGTTCGAGCCCCACGTTGGGCGGTTTCATTTTGAATTTTTAATTTTTTCGGAATGGTGGTATGGTTTCTATGTATGTTTTACCTCCGTTAATGTTACAATGATTTTTACATTGATTTAGCAAGTAAAAGAAAATAAAGAAGTACAGGGTGTTTTTTTTTTACGCATAAACCAAGGACTCCGACCCGGATGAACGTTTTTTTAAACCCTTTTGTAATGGAGTTATTACTTCGAAACATGTACTGGATTCATCTATTATTTGAACTGTTGGACGTTGAGGTATGTTAAGCTATTCTACTCTGCCTATAATTTTGTATAATTTAAGTACTCACAAAATAGGGTTTGGAAACTTATAAAGTAAAATATATATATTTTAATTTTTGCGTTATAACTTCCACAACCTTCCATAACGCAAAAATTAAAATATATATTTTATTTTATATGTTTCCAAACCCTATCGTGTGGTACTTTAATAATGCAGAATAATGAGGCGAACAAAAAACTTCGGTAACATTTGTTATTTAACTAACAATGTAAAAGTTATAACACAGAAACCAATTTTATATTTATTTCGCATTTCGCATTTCTGCAACTAAATATTTTTAGAAGTATCAAGGTGATATAATAAAGTAGCATCTTTAAATTACTGTAACTTGTACAAAGTTAAATAAGTGTTAAAACGATATTTTATTGCAAATATTTTAAAACCAAAAGTTAAGAACGATTGTTTAATACCGACATGTTCACTCAACAAGAGCAACAGTTTGCGACTAGATATCCAAAATATTGTGAGGAGTCTCTCATGGTGTTGGTGGGGGGAAGATGTTCCGAGCTGCAAGGGAGGTTGCAGCGCCACTACTGACACATCAGTTTCCTAGTAGAACTAGCAGAGTAAACATCTAAATAAACATGAGTTCTGTTTTATATGTTTCTTTTATTAAAGATGGACTTTGCATTGAAACGCAAAGTTTTACTATTGATGCAGATCCTATACAACAAATTTTAGTATATCCTCCGGAAAATTATGATTCAAGATAATACTGTTTCTTCTGCATCTACACCAACTTCCAAACAATTACCTACTACAAGTAAATGAAATTTCATCAACTGTTAGTTCTGATGCGCAAGCAGTAATGTTATCATTAATTGGTTTCGACTAAAAATTCAACAACGGAGGAAGAAAGAAATTCGCTACTTTACAACTTGATTTTTGCATATCAGTATATGTTTTTATATACTGATATGTTGTATTTTTTTTTTTAAATTCAAACGGATGACCTTGAACTTTTAATCGATAATATTATTCGATTATTTTAATCGATAGTATTATTCGATTATTTTATTCGATAGTTTCATTCGAATACTTTACATAAATACGAAACTTTAACGTTGAGAGGCTCAGTTCTGTTTAAGACAAGCTACAACCAACATGTCATCCAAAAGAAATAATCTAACACTTATAACTTATTGTTGCAAAGAAAAATGTTTTAGAATACCTGAAGATCAAGTTGACGGAAAAGCTTGTACAAAATGTAATTCTTTCTGCTATTGTAAGTGTAGTTGCAAAACATATCAAAAGAACCGGTTGGATAAACTAGAAGAATTGCAACATCGATTCGGTCTATTGTGGCAACGATTAAATTCAAAGTGATTAAACAAACACCTGCCATTACCCCCCACCACTACCCCCCCACTACCATCGGAGGTACCTGCAGCACCGGCTTTGCAATAGTCATTCCTGCTACACCTCTCGTCGAGTAAACAACTCTAGTCATGTCTCTCAACATTCGCGGGATTCACTACAACACTATCAATCTTACAACCTACAAGGATTTGGAAATTTTTTAGTGAAGAACTAAAACAACTTATAACCACTGGGTTTGGTTTATCTTTAGAACTTTATGCAACAAACAATCAAAACGAAAAAATGTGTTTTTGCCAACTTACAACAACAAGAAGAATAAAAATAAACAAGAAATTTCAGCACCGACAACAACTTACTTTTCAAATTTGGGAGCAAACTTTACTAACTTGTAAAATAATACTTTTGTAAAAAAAACAAATAAATAAAAAAAGAAAATATCTTGCATTTTCGGATTTTCCGAAAATGCAAGATCTTTTTTAAAAACATCCCCAAAAGACCTTGACACACTTCCGGCCATTTAAAATTTAAATACCCAGCACAGCAGGGCATTTAAACTTTAAATACCCACCCATACACGTCACAGCTGATGACGTCACAGCTGATGACGTCACTTCCGGTCACGTGACCGGAAGTAGCTGTCAAAAAATTGACTGCCTGTCAAAGTTTGATTGGGCCAGCAGCCCCACTATTGCACTACTAATATTGATTGCAGTAATTGTTTACTATGGTGAATAAACCATGAGTAATATTTGCAGTTTATTTGAAATATCTTAACTGTGTCTGGAAATTCTGCAACCTGTGACTAATAAAGGTATATACGTAATTGTGATAGGAAAAAAATAAATATGGATTCATTCTAACAAAATTAATTCAGTTGATGGCGCGGAATTAATACTTTTCTAAGGGAATCCTAGTTTTAAGTAAGACTACCTCAATATTTAATACCCTTTAACTTTGTACTTTAATTCTATTGTCAATTATTCTGTGCACTTAAAAAGTCATTACATATTTATAGGGAACGAGACACCAATTCTAAAATTTAATCCAACATGTTCGGGATGTCATCATATTCAGAATCTAAAACGCCCAAGGTCAAAATTTTCAAAAATTTCCTTGATAAAAGAGGAAAATCTAATATGCTCCGTTAATTCACGTTTCAGAGATATCTGTAACACCACAATAACTTAAATAAATAGTTTGGAAATTATTGAGGTTTAACAAAATAAAACAAATTTTTCTCCAAATAAATAATTACATGCTCTAAAGTTTATAATAAAGAATCAGTGCAATAGAAGGTCATAGAAGAAATATAATTTATAAAAAGCTACCGGAGGTGTATCAATGTTTTGCCCTTACTCCCTTTTTCCCTAACCATTTCATAACAAAGCAGCATTAATTAATTAATGTTAATGAGAGCCCTGAAGGGACCAAAGAAATTGAAGGGACATAACAGGTTTTGGTAAAACATTTATTTAAAAACAAAAAATAACCTGAAGGATTATTCATTTTATTACGTTTTTATAACACAATATTATAATTATTATTTGGATTTTTAAACTTAACATATTTATGCAGATGCTATTCTTGGTAGCACTCATGGCTACAAATACATTTTCCATCTGAATTTTTGTGTTTTTAATTAAAAATAAAAGGCTGAATTGCTTTATTTTTAATATGATTGCCTCACGACAGAAATCAAGAGCAAAAATTGACTTCATCTCAAGTTGGGAAAGACGTTTGCTGAACGTTGCAACGCCAGGTGGCGTGAAATCAACTTTGCCGTCAGTTTGCACTGATGGAATGACCCCTAACTTTTTCCATCACAACCTGATTCTTGTCCCGAATGGCTTGTACTAAACTTTGAAAAGTCTTTTACTTAGTTTTATTCCTGAAATAGAATCGAGACATACATTGGCCTCTGTACCTCTAACGTAGGTTAGGATTGGTTTTATCGGAGAAGTATTACTGATATTAACTTTTAGCGAATTTCCCTCTAAAAGGAAAAGAAGAAAAAAAGGTAAAATAGGGAATGATAAGGAACTGGTATCCCATAAGTTGCATGGAAAAACCTAAAGCCCGGGGCTACGGCAACTTTTTTCACCACAATACGACGAAATCACCTGTTTTACAAACGTCAAACGCGGACCGAAACACACTGTTTGCCGCCACAGGACCGAAAACGTTTGGGGCCCTAGGGCCGAAAGTCAGCTAGCTGATCGTATATTTGCTTGAAACAACGTCAGAACATCACATAATTATGCGGCATTCAATGGGATCCAAAGACAGGATAATTGCGATCATTTGATTTTAATAACTGTGTTTGCTTGAATCGTAGTAAAGAAATTGTATCGTCACCTTCAAGTTTTTTTTTCAAGTGATTCAAATAATAATCCGTTTTTTATTATTTAGGGTATACGACATTGCGAAGTGTGGTGAAAAATAGCGTTCGCACCTCGACTTTGTCTCGATTTTGAAACACGATCTTGAGCCTACAAAACGTCATTTTCGGCCCTTGTTGCGAAATATACTATTTTTCAGTCCCATGTATACCCCAAAAATACAGTTCCTTCATTTTCATTTACATACATTTCCGTCATATACAGGACGACCATAGTTTCGCCTGTCTGAAACTTTTTCAAGGTATTCGCCAGGCTAGAAAAAATATCGTAAACCACACTTGAATGATTTATTTTGCACAAATTTCTGTATGTCATTATCCATGCGATTTTTGCATTTATTGCTATAGCCTTTAAACCATTTGAGATATAGACGTCCAACATGGCAATTGTTATTGACAAATTTGTGTTTTGTATAAGTTTATTACACAACCAGGTAATAAAGTTAAATTTGACTGAATTTATTACGGCTTGTTTGAAATTATTTAAGAGTTTTATCCTTAATAAATTTAGAAAACAATAATTTTCATTCGTATTTTTGCTAAAAACCTAGACAAGCTACATAGTACTGAAAAGAAAAGAAAATGTTTCATTTATTTTGCCTTCAACAATTTCCTATAAAAGTTTTAGTTTTTCATATTTGGCTGAAAATAAAAGTGGCTGCCTTTTAAAAACCATACAAAGTACTAACTTTATATTCCTCACCAAAATAGCTCTTATCTGCCCACGTGATAAAAATCTATAGCTTCTCCATTTCAGTGCTAGGAAAGTCTTTCCACGTACAAAACCAACTCACTACTCTTTCTTCAGATAGTTTCGTTCGAGAAATGAATTCCGACACAAGAAATACTCGCAGTTATCGGAAAACATACAATAATTAAACCTTTCCAATTGACATACATTGGTTGTCCTTTTGAAATGAGCTGGCCTAACATACAATTCTGATTTCTTAGCTTTTGTAAATTAGACCCTAAAATTCGGTACTATATCCTTAATTATACTCTTATTTTGTATTACATTTTGCAATATTTTCACTTATTTTAAAATACAACCTAAATGTAACTTATCATGAAAAAGGAGTTGAATTCTATATTTCCCTTGAAAACATGTGCTTGGGGGGATGGCCACTTGTCACCATTGATGGCCTGCGTGCACAACATTTTAAATGTCAAGGACAACTAAATATAGTGTTTTTGATTCAGTAATATTTATTTATTGCGTCTTATAATTTAAACAGAAACATATAATAAATATAATAATATATATAATACTATTGTAAGAAAAATTCCCTTTACAATTAATAAAGGGAAATTTTCATTAATTTCCGTACATTCTACGTGTTTTTCTCAAATAATATAAAATATATAATAGAGTAGAAATGTAGAAAATTGATTATTTAAAAACTAAAATTCTTTTTTATATTTCTTAATTTCCATTAATTTAATTTTTTCTCATATTTTGTTTATATATTTATATTATTTTTTTACTCGATACACTTTTACACATTTTATATTACCTTAAAACGTACACAATATGTACGAAAAATAATAAAACCGCTATAAACATAATTATAAAGAGAATATTTCTAAATTATATCTACTTGGATACGCCCTTGCGCTTGTTGACTTCACTACGGTTGTTTGTCCATACAGCACTGAGGGTCGGAAGTAGTGGCGAGGTGGCGTTTCTGGCCCAATCAAACTTTGACAGCCAGTCAATTTTTTGACAGCTACTTAGCTGTGACGTAGCTGTGACGTGTTGGTGGTGGGTATTTAAAGTTTAAATACCCTGCTGTGCTGGGTATTTAAATTTTAAATGGTTGGAAGTGTGTCAAGGTCGTTTGGGGATGTTTTTAAAAAAGATCTTGCATTTTCGGAAAATCCAAAAATGCAAGATATTTTCTTTTTTTATTTATTTGTTTTTTTTTTACAAAAGTATTATTTTACAAGTTAGTAAAGTTTGCTCCCAAATTTGAAAAGTAAGTTGTTGTCGGTGCTGAAATTTCTTGTTTATTTTCATTCTTCTTGTTGTTGTAAGTTGGCAAAAACACATTTTTTTCGTTTTGATTGTTTGTTGCATAAAGTTCTAAAGATAAACCAAACCCAGTGGTTATAAGTTGTTTTAGTTCTTCACTAAAAATTTCCAAATCCTTGTAGGTTGTAAGATTGATAGTGTTGTAGTGAATCCCGCGAATGTTGAGAGACATGACTAGAGTTGTTTACTCGACGAGAGGTGTAGCAGGAATGACTATTGCAAAGCCGGTGCTGCAGGTACCTCCGATGGTAGTGGGAGTAGTGGTGGGGGTAATGGCAGGTGTTTGTTTAATCACTTTGAATTTAATCGTTGCCACAATAGACCGAGTCGATGTTGCAATTCTTCTAGTTTATCCAACCGGTTCTTTTGATATGTTTTGCAACTACATTTACAATAGCAGAAAGAATTACATTTTGACAAGCTTTTCCGTCAACTTGATCTTCAGGTATTCTAAAACATTTTTCTTTGCAACAATAAGTTATAAGTGTTAGATTATTTCTTTTGGATGACATGTTGGTTGTAGCTTGTCTTAAACAGAACTGAGCCTCTCAACGTTAAAGTTTCGTATTTATGTAAAGTATTCGAATAAAACTATCGAATAAAATAATCGAATAATACTATCTAATAAAATAATTGAATAATACTATCGATTAAAAAGTTCAAGGTCATCCGTTTGAGGTTTTAAAAAATACAACATATCAGTATATAAAAACATATACTGATATGTTGTTTTTTATCTTTTTATTTAAAACATTTTTTTTACAATGTTATTTTTGTGCGATGTGCAGAGTTAGTTCCGTAGAGTTGTTTCCGCTCATTCCGTGTGACACCAAATATAATGATCCTGGTTGAATTTCCCGCAGATCTTCATTTTGCAGCAACTGGACGAATCGTTTTGGAAGATATACTTGAAACTTTGGTTCATCACCCGGTGTATATGGTGCATCGGATAAAGATGCGACGACTGCGTCTCCGTGCGTTGTATCAATTTTCTTCATTTCATGAACAATATAATGTTTCTGTTCTTTTAATTCTGAACATTTCTTGATAATTAGAGTATTTGATTTTTAATGCAAGTTGAATTGTTCAACTAAACATTGGAGAAACTGTTGTGATGCCATCCTTCACAGGAGATGTTGTCTGTTCGGAGTATGGAGTTAGACTGATACTCGGGGTGTGTTGCCTCTTCGTTTATATAACCTTCGGAACCCCCACTACATTCTTCCGTTTGTTGTTGTAAGTAAGCAGCCAAGTGATACGCGTTTTGTAATGCGCATTGAGATTGGTTGTGTTTCGGATTTATTGTAGAAACACAAATATTTCTAGCATCAAAGTGAAATGTTTTGTCCACTTTTATGTTTAAAACTTCTTTGTTTGTGTACTGTCGTATCCAATTCTTTTTTTCCAATCCTCTGGTATATATGTGTGTAAATTGCTTGCAAAAATGAAACATAATTTTGTGTACATTGTTGTACGGTAGGAAACCTTCATACCAATGGATATGATGAAAATTATTTGTTAGCCATCTGTTTGTTATTTTAGCTTTTGACTTTAGTTCATGGACAGAACACGATGCTTCAAATAAAAACGGGTATGCTACTTGTGTAAGCAAATCCAAAATTACCAATTCTTTTATGATAAATCTATCATCGTTTCTGCGAAATGCTTGAAATTCAATTACACAAGGTTTTGCTGCCATTTCTTCATCCTGTCTGCTCATCATGGTGTCTGCTGATCAATTGTTTTCCACACCACGGTAGGTTAGATATATATAAACCAGGCCGTACAGTTGTAGGCGCGTTGGTGTATGTTTAACGTGGGCACCATCCCCAGTAGGCCTACCCCACGGTTTATTCTTTTGTTAAATTACATTGTAGTTTTAACCTAGCAAAGTTTCTTCTTCTGTATTATTGTTGTTGTTGGTTTCTTCTTCTGTACTGTTGTTGTTGGTTTCTTCTTCTGTAGCCTCCGTTGCAACTTCAGTAAAAGGTTCAAAGTTTCTTAACTGCCTCCACATTTCCACTTCGTGAGGTATTCTATTAAAGATGGATGTATCTATTGGTCCGTATTGTAAAGTGCTTTCTGGTTGTTTTTCGCAAGCATCTACCAGATATTCCTTAATAACAGAGCTTGAAAATACTAATTGTTTCATATACCTGGTAATAGGTGATGTTGCATAGTTTAAAATGTAAAATTCTTCACGTGTTAGAAGAATTTTATTTTCAAATTGTGTCGAGTCTCTAATTCTTACTTGTTGTTGACCACGATGTTTAATAATGTCAATTTCATTGTCACAATCCAAAAGTCGAATGTTAGTTTTTCTTCCAAAGAAACTGTTGGCTAAATAACATTCAATAAGATGTAGATGTTTTAAAAAGGAATCCCAAGCATTTTCTGAAAATAAAACCATCTTTGTTCCATGGCTTAGTATTACTGCGGGAGAGTAGTCTAATGATTTTACCAATCCTATCGACACACTTTTACTCATGCAAGATGAAATAGGATAAAAGATGCGAAGGAAAACTTCAGTTAAAATGTTTGGTGGAATATTTTCTTCAAGTTTTCTTTTCTTTCTTACGTTTGTTTTATTATTTTCCAACTTTTTATTTTGTTTTCCAAACTTTAAAAAGTCATCAATTTCCTTTACAATATTTTCTTCAAAATGTTTATCATCATTTTCCAATAAAGGTGCTGTTTCGGAAACGTCTTGTACAACTGATAAAGAACTCATTTTGTTTATAATGCTGTAGACGATGTTACCCATACAACTGTAGACAGTAAACTAAACAATTTTCGTTCCCGCTCCTGCTTTTATAACCGAGTGGTGGGGGTATTTTTTTCCTTTTCATTTTACAAAACTGCTTTTACAATTCCTGTTAAAGGTGTATATGTAACAATTTTATCATGTAAAATTAAACAATAAGCAGATGTATCTTTGGGTACATTTTGTTCAAATTCCATTTCTATTTTTATATCTACACTGGAAGATTTTACAGATTCGTTTTGTTTTGAACAATCAACTACAACAATCGGATGGTTAGATTTAAATTGGTTTGGCGTTAATAAAGGTGTGTTTGTTTTTCCATAATATGAATTTTGGAATCTTGCGTACATATCGTACAAAACGCTAAACCTGTCTTTTGTAAAGTTTATGTTGAAGTTGTCGTATGGAAAGAATTGAGAGTTTAGAAACACCTTAAAATTTGTAAGTTTGCAATGATCAAATTCACCAGCATGTTTAGTTATTTCATTTCTTCTTTTTGTTTGTAATCCAAATATTACATATCTTGCCTTTTCCAAATGGGTAGAAGTTTTTACAGTCCATGTATGACGTTGTGTTTCCGGTAAAACCGGATATTCATGAAACTCCCAACTTCTAAATGGTATTACGATATCACGATCTGATTTTAAAGTTCTTAATAATAAAATTCTATTCTGATCGTTTAACCGTACATGCGGTACTCTCCAAACAATCTTGTCTAATTGCATTTTCCATTCTAAAGTAGCTTCCGTTGTTCCATCAGGCGCCATAATAATATCTTTGTCGTTTGATGATCTTAACAAAACTAATTCTTGTTTTACGTTTATTATTATTTTTCGGTAATTTTCGGCAAAGCCTAAAAGTAATCTTAAAGGAATGTAAAGGTCAAAATTGCCTGAACTGTTTGGAGTGATTATATTGGAATCGGGCGCTACCCATCCTGCGGCGGCTAGCATATTTTTTTCACTCGGTGTTAAAGATGCTAATCCTTTTAATGTACTTGTAATTCCCACCTTTTTTGTTGAATCTACTGTAACTCCGGAAATTTCATATCTTATTTCATCAAACAAATATGCCATGGGGTTATTTATGAACGGAACAGTACTTGCAGTGCTTCCATCTCTTTTTGTTACTCTTCCTTCGATATACAAATAACTTTCACATGGAAGTGTATAAATATCCTGTTGTTGTATGGGAATTCTAATTTCATCATTATTATTTAATTTTGATGAAGCGTAAGGGTTGTGCGTATGATATTCCTTTTCCCATAAGGTTTCGTCGAATGTCGGACCCTGCGCTATATCCAATATTTCCATTATTAATAAGTTTTAATCCAATTTCTTCTAGAAAACGAATGTTATCACTTGTTAATCCTTCTATAGCTGAAGTGCTACTGACTTGTTTACCAGTCAGCTCTTTCTTTTTAAATGATAACCCCATTGTTATACGGTTGATTTTTATATGTATTCGTATAGTTATAGGTTCGTCTCTAAAATCAATATGATTTCCGTCTTGATCTAGTATGTTCACCACAATGTCTGAAATAAAACTGGTGTTTAAACTGGTGTTTAACGGTAGGTACACCAAGTTTTGTGGCTTTTCCACAATTTTAAAACCCGGAGCGACCGTTGGATAGAATGTGTGCAATATATGAGTATTTTCACCATCTCTATAAGAACCATGTATAATATTACATGTAACATCTATACTGTTAACTTTCATTATTTCACAGTTCTAGCACCTGAATGGTTAATATTAGGTTCTAAAATTTTTGTTGTTTCAGGAAACCCTAATAAACTACCAATTGAATGTTCTTTGCTAAAATCTATATAATATTTAGATTTAATTTCAGCTTTCATAGTATTGTTATTTCCTTTTATTGTTATATTATCTTTTCCCATATGATTTTGTATCGCTTCATTTATATCATTAATTTCATATGCTCCAGTGGGTAAACTAAATACTTGTATATCTGAATATTTGTTTGTATTTTTATCTTTTGTTTTGTAATAATGTATTTTGTCATTAACACTTTCAGTAACGTTGGGAATAGAATTATAAGTTGTTATATCTAATAATGCGGCTTCCCATAATTTATCTTTTTCCAAACGTAACGCAGGGAAAAGAACACTTCGCAAAGTAGATGAAGTTCCAGTTAATGATACTGTATAGGAAGACATCTTAAAGTTTACTAACGCTTTTTGTTAAAAAATCTAAACATAAATGTCCACAGATTACCGTATCATCAGGTTGCTCTCTTTTATAATTGTATAGTACATTTTTAGCTGTTTTAAAGTAATATTGTAGTTCTTTTGGTGGTGGGAGATTACCAAAACTATCAAAGTAGTAAATAGTTGATCCTAGTTTCTTATAACATACCCAATGAGTGCCTGATCCTTTACTATTATCTAAATTTACTATTCCGATTTCATTTTTCCAAATTTTAACAGGTAATGCATCTTTCATAAACACTCCTCTAAAAAATGGATTTTTTAAACAAGAAACATAAGTAATTAATTCTTTATCTGTTAATTCTTTATTTGGAATTAGTAATTGTTTTTTTCTGTTTAATACACACGATACGGTCTTAGGTATAATCCTCCTCCTTTTTTTATCATTGACCATATTGTTTGTTTCTTTTTATTTTTACCTGCGGTGGATCGTCGTTTTCTTCTTATATTTCCTCCACGTTTCTTTGCAGGTTTTCTCCTCCTTTTTCCACCTCCTTTCTTCTTTCCACCTCCAAACATCGTTTTACCCTTCATTGCTGCTGATACCGCTAAAGCTGCTGCTTTTTCATCGATACTAGCGTCACTGGATGTTACTCTTTGCCAAGCTTTTTCAGCAAGTGCTCTATCCGCTATTGATCTATTTTTAGTATCTGCAAACTTTGAATATGCTATATCGTGTTGTTTGCAGGCTTGATCAAGTTTATTTATTCCAAGATCTCCTCTAGCAAGTCTTTTTTTCAATTTTGTTCCAGGACCACAATATTGATAACCTCCTGGTAAATGTAGTTCTACAGGTAATAAATCGATAGCTTTATTAACTATAGCTCCAACCGGCTTAGTAATAAGAGAAAGTGCTGTTGATGCTATTCCTCTTCCTCTCTTTACAACGTGTCGATTATGACTGATGCGTTGAACTTTCAACATGGTCTTTTATAGTGAAAGGAAATGCCGATACTTGTTTATTTTATAAACGCTTTATAATGAATGATGCACTTATCCTTTGACATTGTTTATTTATAAGTATGTTTGTTTATGGGTAATAAAGTGTTCTCCAACCTTGCGGTGTGATTGTATCGTCTTCATTATTATTTTTAGAAGATCTTAAAGTATTAGTTTCCTTATTTAAAAATATTTTTCCATAACATTTTGTTTAACCCAATGTAGTTTTTGATCAGATGTTATAGGGTTTATTGTGTTATACACATCATATAATACTACGCTTAATAGTCTTACAATGTAATTTACATTAACAGCATCATTAAAGTTGTGAGGGTCATCTAAGGCGCTTAATCGCAAATATTCACAATTAAAATACTCCTTATGCCGATCTTTTCTTAGGCTTCTTTTACGCCATTCTTCTACTGTAACTGCATCACCATCTGCTATTCCTGTTCCAACATTAACTAGTGGTCTCCCTTTGCAATCAAAGACTTGTCGACGACCTGTTTCATATTCTTGTAATACAGGAACTTGTCCAATTGTTGCTACATCAGTTTCATCCAACCCTTTTTTAACATTAGTAATTATTTTTGCATCCGCATTCCATTTGTTATTTTTTAATTTCATTATTTGACTTATTGTAGCTGCATCTGATTTTGCAGTTCCTTCCTTAACGTTAGTTAACACTTTATTTTTGCAATCAATTGTATTAATATCATGCGTAATACAATGATCTGTAAGATATTGAAGGTTTACAGTATCTTTCATATCTTTAGGGTCTCCAATATCATGTATTACAAAGTTGTAAAAGGAAAATTTATCTGTTTTTTCAGGATGACTGAATGTAAATACTTTTTTGTAACTGAATCTTGATCATTAATAGGATCTGCTATATTGGCTATTCTAAGATCTTTTGCATCATATACTTTATTATTACTCCTAGGATCATATCGTAAGGTTTGGTTTATGTACCACATTAAATATTCTTTATTTACCGAATCATTCTTATCTATAGGTTTTGGAAGATTTACAATTCTATAAAAATTAGCGTTATACACTTCATTTTGAAGCTTTAAGCTAGGCAATGTTTCACGTTTTAAAGTTTTGAAATTTACTGCATCATTATCATCTTTTGGATCATTTACAAACTTTAAACGTTTGTTATTTATACCATAATCTCCATCGGATGTTAGTGGTAAACCACCTCTTTTTCCATAAGATCCTGATTTGCTTCCAGTTTCGGAATACCGTCCAAACTTATCCACACTCATGGTTATACTGAATATTTAATCAGTTATACTTGTATTATATATACTCATATTTTTTTTATGCAATTACTCCTCGATTTCGCAGTTCACCGACCAAAGCTACCCATTCATTTTCTAAACCACTATGTCCGGCTTGTTTAGCTTCATATATCAACTTCATTCTGTCAACCAATTTGTTTATATCGTTGTAGTATATTATATTAGTATCATACAAGTTTTTTAATAATCCTTTTCCTGATAAACTTGATTGATTTGTTTTTCTTCTTTTATGTAAAATATTTATTTCAGCAGAAGATAATGATTTTCTTTTTAAGGGTTCCCTTCTTTTTGGTAGGAAAAGTTTAGCAATAATAGTTTTATATTTTTCTGATGCATTTCTATGAACATTGAAATTTTTAGAATAATTTTTCTTATGCGCATTTGTATCCTCCAATATTTGTTTAAAAATGTTTAAATCCTTTTTAGTATATTTATTAGGTTTCGGCTTAAAAATAAGTTCAAACAATCCTTTTGTACCCTTGTATTGTTTATTATTTATAATAATATTGTCATGTTCGTCTACATCAAGTTTGCTATCTCCAATCATTAGCCCATTTTCTTCTATTCTAGCACCAAACGTATGATATTTTCGAGTTGGTTGTGCAGAATGTAACATTTTTAATACAAATTGTCTTGCAAGCGGCCCTTTATACGCAATATCCGAGCCCAATTTGCTCAAGTTGGATGGATTAATAGGCTCTTCTTCTTCTTGTTGTTCTTCGCTCGTAGAAATACCTTCTTTTTCTGTTAAAACATCCGTTTCTTCACCTAGTTCGCTTTCTTCTTCAGTTGTTTCTCCTTGTTGTGTAAAACTTGTATCACCTTCATATTCTTCTTTTTGTTCAAATTTTGAAATGGGTAAAATAGCATCTCCGGAAAAATTAAATGTTGAATGTTTAACATTTTGTCCTAATTGTTTTAATGGCTCAGTAATAGGTTTAAATGTTGATTCCAGAAATTTCTCTCTTTCACTTATTCCTAATCTTAACGCTCTGTTTTTATGTCTAATAGAATCACTAAGTGATTTTATTTCTTTTAATAGCTTTTCCTGATTAACCATGTTTACACCATGGAGACTTGTACGATAATGTTGTTAATTAATGTATTAAAACAAATTTATCAAAACATATGCGGTAACGACCATCTGCTATAGCTTTATCTTTCATAATTACCAAAAATCCATATTTTTCCGCCCAAGCTTTTCCACAAAGCTCTTTGAATTTATCAAATGACATATCAGCATTTACATGATCGTTGTATATATGTTTTAGGTTTGTATCGTCTTGTTTGAATAAAACTAAAATATTTGCATTGTCTCTAATTAGTTGTTTTGGAATTTTGCTATATGTTTGTCCGATATATATGCTATCAATATTATTATGTCTTCCCATGGCAAAATAGTTTCTAATAGTATCATGATTTTCACTAGATACATCATCAAATACAAATACAGAATACGGCTTAGCCTGGACTGGTTGCATAACACTGTCACTAGCATTAAATTTGTAATAGTTAACATCAGGCACATCAGTCAGGATCTTTTCCAACAATTGATACTTTGGTTGATGTAAGGACTTTGAAAAAATATATAGGTTATTAAATCGCAATCCTTTTGTGTTTGTAATTAAGTTAAACACAACGTTAGTTTTGCCACAGTTTGAAGGACCGCTGACTATACATCGTACAGTGTTTGGAAATAAAGTGCCGTGTTTACCATTGTTGATTTTAACGTTATCTACGGTTAAATCATCAATGTTATTAATATTAAATTTATCTTTATGGTGAACAATCTCCATCTTATTCAAAGGCAGAAGAGTAAATAAGTTGATTTAAAACTAAATCAAATCTTTTATAGGTATCCACGAGTCTTCAGTTTTATCAAACCCCAACCAACGTACTTTAACTTGGTCTTTTTTCCTTTGCAACACCTTTTCAACAAGATAAACATCGCCTACTGTTGACTTTAACAATTCATGTCCGTAAAAACCGCCTTGTAACGAATTTCCTTTGTTATCTTTTAAAAGAATATAAGTTTCCGGTACAGTAGGTTGTACTTTATACACTGTAAAGACTTCGTTTGTCCAATTGGGCAGGTATTCTTTAGTAAACACTCCTTTGTATTTACTAATTCGAACTTTATCATTTACATTAAATTTTCTTGGTTTTCTTTGTTCCGCTTTTGGCTGTGTATTCTTTTTAATTCGTTGTAAAACTAGTTTAGCGTTTTTCTTATTCACTTTGTTAGGTGCCATACCGATAGTTCTATGAAACTTGTTGTTGCAATCGCTTATTAATTTTGGTAAGATATCAACCCATACGTAAGAACCTCTTTTCGAAAACATTTTATACATTGCACCTTTTAAGGTTCTATTAAATCTTTCAATTATAGCTGCCTTTTTCTCAGAATTTGTGGAATAATGATTTATGTTATATTTTTTCATTAACAAGGCAAAAGGTTTATTAAAAAATTCTTTCCCATCATCAGTTTGTAAATGTTTAATTTTATTTTTATCTCTTTTTATAGCTACTTCCATAGCTTTTGTTATGCTGTTACCAGTTTTGTCTTGTAATGGCAAAGCATCTGCAACTTTAGTAAAACAATTAATAATCGTAAGTATGTATTTAAATCCTTTATTTATTTTACTATGCGGTTGCATTTCAATTAAATCTGCTTGATATAAATCATTTATTCCTTTTACAACAGTATTTCGTCGTGGAAACTTTATTCTTGCAGGTTTATGAAGTTCATTAACAATCTTTTCCTTTAAGTCTGTCATGATGATTTTACTAACAAAGTCAAGTTAGTATTGAGTGTTTTTTTTTCTGCATCCGCTTTTATAGTTCAAGGTCATTTCAACATATTTTAAAAAAAGGGGAAATCACAGCGAGCATGCTGTGATTTCCCCTTTTTTTCTTTTTTTTCTTTTTTTTCTTTTTTTCTTTTTTTTTACTCATTGATAGGATTGAGAGAGTAGTGGCCGAATGGTAGAGTGTGAATTTTGTCTGGAAGAATGTGTCGTTTGTCATCATTGGAGCAGAGTGCTTTTTTCACTTCTGTTACGCTGTACAGTTGATGGTTGAAACTTCTGATGGTGTTGAATTTTGCAGTTATAGTCGTTTCTTCAAATAAGCATTGCTTGTAGTGTTCAAAATTTACATTCTTCTTAAGATACAAACTTTTTACACCCTTAGCTTTTTTAATAATATTGTTTTCTTCTTTATGCAATTGTAGTGAATACAATTTTGACATTAGTGCAATAAGTTCTTTCAGTAAAATTCCATTTGCTTCGTCTTTAAATTTTCCAAGTTTCTTTTTGTTCCGATCATTGTCATAATTTAAATGATCTTTTGGATAGTCACTAAAATCAAATTCATTTTTGTGAACAAATGTTCGAAGATCCAAATACATATCTTCAGTAAGAATCCAGTAGATGAAAGCGTCCGTGTCCATGTAGGCGATTCCGATGTTATCTCTACCGTAGAAGGCGACCATTTTGTTGTAGTGGAAATCATACATGTGGGTTTTGGAAATATCCAAGATTGACATTCCAACGTACAACGGACGATCCATTTTCACGCTTGTCTTCTTCATAGATACTGCCACAAGGTTTTCAATGATGATAACGGATGTTCCAAAGTTTGGTTTTTGTACAAGTTTTTCTAGTTTTATAGGATCTGTAATTAATTTAACATTTTTGTGTTTTCTTTTGTTTTCCAATGTTTTTCCAAATATCGCATTATTCATTAATTTAAAAAAGTCCTTTTGAAATGTTGATGTTGCAGCTGCTCTTCTTCTGGTGTTTGAATCAATGTACGGTTTTAACCAGCAAGATTGGGAAAATTTTAAAACTCTATGAATTTTGGTTATACGTAAACCCAATTGGAGTGCTTGTTGAACAACCCAAAAGTGAGCTACGTATCTTTGTTTATTTTCAAGAGTCATCATTAATTTTGGATGTTTGCCAATTGGTGAAACTTCTGTTTTTGCAAGGAGCGGAAGATCGTAATGAAGATCATGCAAATGTTCTGGATATTCAAAGTCACAGTCCAATATGTATCCGGTGTCTCCGTCTTTTGAAATTTGCGAAATATCACCAATAGAGTCTGGATTAACCCATTCAAAGTTTCCAAAAGGAAGTGGATTAGACATGGCCCATCCGTATAAATTGTTGGCATCGAAATATCCTAAGAACACTGATGGTTTTTCTTTATCGTAGTTTGGAAGATATTTGTTGTTAGCTTTAACATGTCTAGTAACACTTTGAGTCAATCCACCTCTAACGCCCGATTCGATCATCAACACCATGTCAATATCTGTTAATAATTGAAGGTTGCACTTTGTTTCTTTTAGCATAGCTTGCCAAGCTAGTCCTGGAGAAGTATAAGAATGAAGAGGGTCTAATCCGTAAGCTTCAAAGCAGGTGTTTCTAAATTCTTCCATCACATCGCAGAGAAGGGTCACATCAAGTTTTACAAAAAAGTCAGAATAATCTCCCAGAGTGTTCATTTCCAATTCGTCCCAAACTCTGCATGCGTGTTGATAGTCTTCAGGTGAAATGTCCAAATCGGTAAGTTTACTTTTGAAAGCTTCTGGTGGAGGAAGTGACGTTTCTTGAAATTTATGTAGTCCATCGATGTAATCATACGGGAAAACTCCTTTCCGAAGAACCAAATCCATTTTTTCTGCAGGTACAATTTTGCTTGTTTCTATTAAATTTTGTCTTCTTAAATTTTCAGAAAGTTTCATAAGACTGGAAGGCATAAATCTAAAAGAATCAACAAATCTAAGTTTAATTTTGCCCACCTTTTTTGAAAAGCTTAAAAATTTTTCCATAGTTTGTGCTATAACGTCTATTTCACCGTTGTCTCTTGCTAATTCGGGAATGATAAAATGTCCATCGTATCCGCTAAGATTGTGAAAAACCACGGGAATAAAAGATGGTAGTTTGTAGTTGATGTTACATCCGTTGCAAGCTGCACCTCTGTAGGCTCGTGTCAGATGGTCATGGTCGCGAACTTTAACTTTAGTTTCTGTAAATTGATTGTTACACAAATAGCATGTTGTTGTCGAATCATAAAGATAAAGTTCTTCCGGTGTCATAGGTGACATAGGAACCACATTGCTATACATTGCTTCCACTTTCCCAGCGATGTCGTATAAATCATCAACAAAGTATCGAGCTGCTTCTTCTCCACGATAGATCTTTGGTGTAGATGTCAAACCATATTCTTGAAGATGTTCTTCAGGCAGAGTGGATTTTACTATTAAACAGTAGCTGTTTGGTTTGTGAAGTTGATACTTTGTTCTGCTTGTAATTTCCTCTCCTTCTTCTTGTTCAAGTGGAAGCAATGAAGATTCAAAATCTGCATACACTACAACGGGAATTCTGTATTGTTGGATAACTTTATCAAATTTTACTTGTGATCTGCTAGGGTGTGGTAATTTAATTCTTACTTCATAGTTTCCATTGCATAATCTTTTATGTTCTGTTAACCATTCTGAACCTCCTCTTCTTAAAGGTTTGTTTACAAAACAGAAACATCATTTACAAGTTGTTTTTGGTTGTTCACGTTTTGATAACTGTTTGCAAACTAGAGCTTCAAAATCTTTAATGTATACATAATGTGAGATATCACCTTTAGTTATAAATAATAAATCAGTATGATCTCTGCGTTCGGTGGGTGTTATACGTAAGGGATAGACATTGTTGGATGAATCTAAGCCAAAGATGTTTACAGATGCAAAAGGATTTTTCTTTTCAAATTTTGATATGTCTTGAATTGAAACAGGATAAGTCATGCCTTGAAAGTTATACATATAGCAAACCTCATCGTATGCTCTACTCGGTCGTTCCACATGATCTTCTACATATTTTGCAAGCATTGCATACTTGAAACATTCAGCATTTTCATTTTGTACATTAACACAAGATTTGGTTACTCGAATCTTCCTTGGCAAAGCAATATAACTACTACCTCTCATTCCATATCCATGTTTATGAACTCTCACATCTAAGCTTGTTATACTTAACAAACTCCATCCAGAACCTCTTCCTTCATGTTCTTGTAATTTTGTTAAAAGTTCTTCAAAACAATCATCCACAATTGAGCTTATATCCGATGCAAACATGATGGTTTTGTTTTTAGTTAAAAATCCTCTTGGTGATGTTTCATTCTAAACATTTGTAAATACAGTATCTAATAATATTCCAAATTTTATAAAATTTAATCTTCTTAGTTCATTCTTCAATGTTTCTGTTACTAATGTTTTTGCTTTCAATATAAATTGTGCTAGTTGCAATTGAGCATTGTCAATCTTAAAATGAGTTACTACACTGCCTGGTAAAGCTCGGGCGTATAATTCCACATCCAAAGATGGTCCGGGTGCGTATTGAATAACACTTGGTCTTGAATTTAGTTGTTGTTGATGGGTAGCCAGCATTTGATCTAATTCTTCCAAATCTTCTTCTTCTGCATTGTTTCTTGTTTCGTTGTTATGGTACACTTCTTTGTGTATTTGTAGTAAGTTTTCATTTTCAAAAGATTCTTCACAACTGATGCAGTAATACATGACGTAGGTGTGCTCTCCACAAAAGTTGCAGTAATAATAAAAACCACTCTTAAACTACCCCTATTTATAGCACTACCCCCACCACTTTTTCTGTATTAAACACAAAAAGTGTTAATAACAGTTAAATTTCTTATATTTCAAAACTCCTAAGTGTCAAGGTCAAATAATGCAAGTTTAAAAAAACATCTAAGTGTCAAATAATGCAGGTATTAAAACAAAATCTAAGTGTCAAGGTCAAATAATGGAAGTTTAAAAAAAAATATAAGTGACAAGGTCAAATAATGGAAGTTTAAAAAAATTCTAAGTCTCAAGGTCAAATAATGGAAGTTTTAAAAAAATCTAAGTGCTAAGGTCAAATAATTTAAGTTTAAAATAATACATATTATGCGTCGTAAGTGTGATCATCATTGCTGTTGTTTAAATATGTTATTTCCAAATCGTTATCGCTTTCATCTTCCTCCGTGTCCGATGCCGGAAACAAACGTCGCCGAACAAGAGCATGTATATATTGTACTGGATCATAGTAAATTGTTACAACATGTGTTATCGGTGTTTCTTCGCCTATTGCTACTGGTACTTCCAAAATATTTTCTTCATCAGTTGTAGCATCAGACGTAGCATCAGATGTAACATCGGATGTAGCATCAGATGTATCTTCTACTGGAATCAAACTATATTCAAAAATACTTTCGTCATCCGTTAAATCTTCTGGTTCAACCATTTTATATATTTTTTCACAAATTGTACATCCAAAAGGAAAATTGTTGTCTGTTGGAGGCATTATAAAAGAAACTTGATATTGTAAAATAAATGTTGAAGCAAATGTTTGAAAATTTTTTCATAGTCCGAAAGTATTAATTATTAGGAAGTTTACAAGTCCAATGTAAAGTAAAATAAAGAAAGAAGTGTTGTTGCCTGTTTAAACAGTTGCAAAAGAATGATAGGTTTGAAAATTTTTCAAAGTCCTAAAATATTAAATATTGAGAAGTTTTAACACTTAAAATTTTTACAAATCCAATGTAAAGTAAAGAAAGAAATGTTGTTGCCTGTTAGAACAATGGAAAAAGAATGATGGAAACCAAACCCGCAGCAAGGGTCCTGTGGTTTGGGAGGGGGTAAGCGAGGAGGGGGGATGACCTCAAGCCGAGTTGGGGTCCGGGATCTGCGCGTGTGGTTCGGCATCAGTTGCTCGCTAGACAGTGAAGTGGTAACATGTTCAGAAGGCGCCCTGAACATTTTATCATTTTTGCTGTTTGGTGAAAATATCTTGGTGTTATTTGTATAATAACATCTTGACGTAGGACTGATTAATTTTAAGGCATGGTAGTTGTTTGTGCTTGTAGATACCCTAGGGTTTGTAGTTTGTTTTTAATTTGCTGGTTTGGTAGTTAGTATTATTTTAAAATCTTTCTTTTACTTACAATATATTTCTGCCTGGAATGTTTAAATTTAAAGTAATATTTTTGTTTTTAAGAATGTTATATGATATGTTTTTAATACCTTTCTATTCCAATTTCCTTTTTCCAACAAGCTTGTTGAGGGCATTCCCTCTCTTGTCTTGTACTCCTTTTTAGTTAGGGACACCTTTCAATTCCAATTTCCTTTCCTTTTTTCCTTCCTTTTTTTGCACGGTAAAACCAATTAATCGTTAAACCGGCTACCGCTTTTGTAGTGATTACGCCCACCAAAGCGGGTCACTTACAACCTCTATACGTGCTGGATGGGTAGTTCGCCTACCTCCGGAGTTTCGCTGGACCTCAGTTGTTCTGCGTCGCTAATGGCGAGACACTGGCTCCTTTAGTGTTAGGAAATAAAAAACATATTTGTATAACATTTTTCCTAAATTTAATTAAGCAACTTGCTATTTCAAAATAACATTTTTGTTTTAGCTTAGCGTTGTGCGCTTATGGTGAGGTGTGTGAGTTCGCTTACGTGATGATCACACTGTAATCATGATGTGCAGCGCTGGGCTGTCTAGCTATTTTTTTTCAAACTAAATTTTATTTCTTTATTTTTTTATTTTTATTAATTCTTAAAGTCTAGGCAGATTGTATTGTAAATTAGCTTTTCTTCTTTTAGGTTTCCGGGGGTGTACGGTTCTGTAAAACCGTACACCCCCATTTTCTTTTTAGTTATCGAATGACCTTGACCTACTTACTTTCAAGGTCAACAAAAAGACTTAGCGAAAATTTCTAAGTCTCAAGGTCATTTATATATAGGTAGATTTAGCTTTTCTTCTGTTAGGTTTCTGAGGTGTACGGTTCTGTAAAACCGTACACCTCCATTTTCTTTTTAATTATTGAATGACCTTGACCTATTTATTTTCAAGGTCAATAGCAGTTAGCGAAAATTTATAAGTGTAAAAAGTAGGTCAAGGTCACCAAAAAATACCCTATGAACGGGGGAATAGACCGCTAAGTAATTCTTTTAGAATTACAAAGTGGTCTATTCCCCCGCTCGTATTTTTTTTTTATTTCATTTTTACACTAACCTCTCAGTTTTAACAAAAGGAGGTATTTGTTGTGCGCACTGCATTATGTTTGATTTACACAACACATCTTTTACCCTTTTTTAATAATATACGAACATTGTTCTTTTTAGGACTGGATTCTAAAAAGTAAAAAGTCATTCTGTTATCCCGCTTTTATAAGAAATTACCCCTCCATTGTAAATTTTGAAAATAGGTCAAGGTCATTCAAAAATACCCTATGAGCGGGGGAATTGACCGCTAAGTAATTCTCTTGGAATTACAAAGTGGTCTATTCCCCCGCTCCATATTTTTGTCTTGTGTTTAATTTGACCATTTAACTTTATCAGATGGAGATTTTCTTACTAAATAATAATGAACATTACTGATATTTGGAATTTGAAGATTTACTGGTAATTTGAGCAAGTAGAGTTCATCACAACATCTAAGAACAACATCCCTGTTACTGATCTTTTTTACAAAAACATATTTGTGGTTTAATTTCAATCTGTTGATTTTAATTCTTTTATAGTTTTCAATTTTTTCTGGCAATTCACTTTTGGAAGGTTCAATTTTGACTTTTTTAGAAGGTTGAATTTTGACTTTTTCGGAAGGTTCACGTTTGTTATGCAAATTACACAATTTTTCACCTACACTACACAACTTCACACACCTTTCACCTTTGTTCGCTCCTTTTTTTAAAATATGAGCACATTGTTCTTTCTTAAAACAGGATTTTCTTAATTTTTGAAGTTTTTGAAGTTTTTCAGAAATTTTGTTAGGAGATTTTTTTGGTGAAGATTTTTTTGGAGAAGGAGATTTTTTCGGTGAAGATTTTTTTGGAGAAGGAGATTTTTGTTTCACAATAGAAACAACAGATGATGATGATGTTCTTGATGACGAGGAAGAAGACCTGGACGAAGACGAAGTGCCTGCCATAGCGCTGGATCCTAAGAAAGTAAAGATTACTCTGTTTACCCTGCCTTTATAACAGTCCCCCACCCATTTACCCCCTCTACTTTTCGAGGTCAAAAAAATATTCATCCAAGCTTTCTAACACTGGCAAGGAAACAGTTTCAAAAGGTTGATACAAAATTTCATAAATGTCTTGGTTTAAATTTTGCGAAGTTTGAAGATATTCTTCTATTTCCTGTACAAATTTCTGTTCGAATCGTTGGAATTCTTCTATTTCCTGTAAAAATGTGTGTTCGGATTGTTCAAATTCTTGTTGTTCTAAGTTAAATGTTGGTGATTTCAAGTCTTCTTCCAATTTTTTAATGTAATCTATTGCATTTTGAATTATAGATTGTCTGTTAATTTGTTTTTGTTTTTGACTTTCCGGTACAACTAATTTTAATTTTTCAAAAGCTTTTTTTAATCTGTGTTGTCGTCTTTGTTCCCTTCGGTTTCTACTTAATTTTTGATCAATCAGGTATTTTTGGAAAGATTCCATAACGTTTTGTTGATTCAAAATGTGGCAAACTATTAATTATATAAAGCTTCTATCCGCTCAATATATAGTGGAAACCCGGGGGAGGGGGAATCACCTTCGCCATCAAGGTGATTGGTACGTATTTAAAGCTTTGAGGTTTGCATAGCCAGACCATAACTATGAGCTCCTTGTACGAGTTGTGTTTGCAGCGTATCTGCTCAGACAACCCTATGCTCCGGCATATCAGGGAAGTGTCTGAGCCGCTGCCGCAAATTTTGCAAGGCGAGCTCATTTATGAGCACAAAAACGGTGTGTTTCTAAAACTAAAATTTGGTGGGAAATGCCAAATGCTGGCAAAAAAATATGTGCCCTATGTCACATGAGTAGAGAGTAAATGTCTGTTCTGGAGCCAAAATGGATCCAAAAACTACGTCTGTTCTGGAACCAAATACATGTATGTCTGTTCTGGAATCAGACCCACAGACGTTTGTTAAAATTAGAGGAAGTGCAGTTGAAGTTTGTTAAAATTAAAGGAAGAGCCTGAGGAAAAGAAACCAAAATTAAATTACTGTTAGTATTGGATCGTGTAACCCTCAATGCTCAAAGAACCGAAAGTTAACAAAAATATTTATTTCTTTCATACAAAAAATCTTTAATTTATTTTTATCATTAAATAATAATTTAATTATTGTCTCTTGTTTTTACTCGCCGAACTGAAGTAACAGTTGGAACCTGAATTGGTTGTGGTCTTATAAATGCAGCTCTCATTTTGTTATTTTGGTCACGTATTTGATTTTTGTAATATTTATCATCCTCATCCGTCCACTCTGTTGAAGATATGAAGCCGCTTTGTGTTGGGTTTTCCTCCCCTTTGAGTCGTTCGTAGAATGTTTCATATTGTTTGGATATTTGAGCCATAACCTAAAAAGAAAATCTGTTTTAATAAATTATTAGAGCTGAAGAAATTTAAATAGTGAGCCAGATTAAAGTTTCATAAAATAGACTAGTATCTGTGCTGCAAAAAGGATTTCATTAAATAAACTAGTATCGCGGCTTCGCTCGCTGCACATAAATTTTTGATAAATAACCAGAAATAACAATAGTTTCAATAGTAACAAAATTAAATTTACCACAATCAAATTAATTATCGTGAAGTATAATTAAAAGAAAAGCCCATGGGACGTAGCCTGAGGTGAGTTAGGGAACGTGAATAGGCTTATGTGTTAATCTAGGCTACTACCTACTTAACTGCATATTCAAACAAAAACGGTTCCGTGGTTTAGGCGTGATTGAAAGTCAAACAAACAAAATTGTTTGACTAGCAATCAGATTTATTTAATAAACTGACAAACTTTTTCACGTATAATATTAATAGAAAAATACTTACTCTGATATGAATCGAAGCGCGTACAAAACTAAACTGCTTGTATCGCTAAAACATTACCGTAAAAAGTAATGGGCTATTATGGCAATCTTAATGGGAAATTTATCATAATGGGCAATTTTAAGATGTAATTTTCGCTGTAATAACGATACCTAAATGGGATATTTATCGATTGAGTGAGCAATTATTTTTTATGCGAAATGCTGATGCAATGTGTAATACTGCTTACTCCAGTTGTTATTGCTTACTTGTTACCATCAGACATACATATTTTGCATTAATGAGCATATAACATTCACATTTTCATATTATCGTAATGTGCAATTAAATGTGAAATGTGTATAATAATTTATAATTGGAATGCAGAAGCAACGAGTATTATTTCTTACATCAGCTGGTTTTATCTATCCATTAAAAATAATATCTCTTGCGATGGTTTAAATAGTGCCTGATTCGCTACTACAGCCAGTTCAGCTGTTCATCTGGAGGCAAACAGTAAGTTTTTAAAATATTATACTTTAACAGTCTATATTTTTACTCTCCACTCAGGTTAGGTTAAACATAGCTGTGCTAAATTAAAAATATGGTTCTTAAAGTGTAGATAGAAACCGAAAATTTTCAATAATCTCTCAAGTTTTTTGTTAAGTATTGTTAGTTTTAGAATTTTTAAAGAAATGGAAGGAGTTGATATAAATGTTTCTGTATTGTTTTTTGTTACAAAATGATAGATTTTATAAATTTTATTTATTATTAAAGTTTAAATGCATGTTAACTTATCTTGATAAATTTAGTTATGTTGCTTCTATGATATTACTAAGTTTGTTGTTGTGTCTAAGTTTATACACATGTTAACTTGTTTTTGTAAATTTTTTGGCATGTATGTTGTTATTTAAACGTTGCTGGAATAAATGAATAGTACACAACAAGGGGTCTAATATATCTTAGGCAGAGGGAACCTTTATGGAAACTGTTGGACTTAGACTGACTTTTGTTAATAATGCTGTGAAATATGTATAGAGTTATTTATTTAGTGCAAACAAACCTTTTTCGTTTTTGCACTAATTCACAAGATAAATGTAATATAAATTTTCGAAATAAAGAAATTGATTCACTGATTGAGAAAACAATTTTTACACTTTTGGTTTTTAATTTCTAGTTGATTGGTGATTTTTTATTTTTATTTTTTTAACTTGTCTCAGCTTCTATATTTTATATAATAAACTGATTTTTTATTGTAATAAACTAGTATTTTTCAAGTATAGTTTGGTTTGAAAAATAATTATACCCATATTTTATTTCAGTTCAGCCCCTGTCAATAACTTCTTTTTCCGGTCCACTTTCCTCACTACAAGCACCAAACAAACAGGTAATTTTACAATTTATTTCAAACAAAGACTTATTATTATGATTTTAATTTTTATAAAACAATTGAGTTCCCGATATGATTGATCAAACAGTTTGATATATTATCTTTTATATTTCTTCAGAAAAAAATTTTGTTATATATTTGGGAAAAATATAAATTTAACCTATAGAAAGAAAACCCTAACAATTAATAAAATTATTGATATGATTCACGTCACTGTTGGTTATATTATTTTTTAGGGAGAAATGTTATCTATAATAGTGGTTTAAATAAAATAATCTGTTTTAAAATTTCAGGATGAATTCAATTGGCTTTAAGAAACTTTCACCCCACGCTTTTCTGCCGAGTAGAAGCTCACCTATGGCGGCTGGCTTAGATTTAAGGTCGCCAAGAACACTTATAGTCCCAAAGAAAGGAAAAGCTTTTGTATTGTTAGATTTATCAGTAGTGCTACCGCCATATTGCTATGGCAGGTTGGCCTCAAGATCAAGCCTGGCCTTAATCTACTTTATTGAGGTTACAGGGGGTATAATTGACAGGGATTTTACCGGGAACATTGGAGTAATTTTATATAATCATTCTGACGAGGATTATAAAATTGAAAGAGGCGACAAAATCTGTCAGTTTATATGTTAAAGAATATATTATCCTGAAGTTGTTGAGATTTTTGAAGTAGAAGAAACAGAGAGAGGACCAAATGGGTTCGGTTCAACTGGGAAATGAATCCCTATTCCCTATCCTATCCCTCTATTAAACAACTATTGGACTTTTTAGTAGTTTTTTAAAACTTATTCAAAATTCCCGATATTTTGCAATTAATGTACATGTAATATAATATATTTTTTATATTCCAGTAATGAGTTCTCACACTTCACAACAAGGGACTTCGTCGGATCAGACGACAGGGATGGGAGTAGTGACTTTGCAAAAAATAATTGAAAACTTAATAACGCTGGGTCTATCCTCAATTGAAAAATGGACAGATACTATTCCAAAGCTAAAAACTTATGAAAAATTCAGTAGTCTACCGGAATATCTAAACCTGCAATTGCTCTTGATGAAAATTTCAAATCATTTATTTTCTAAAGTTTTTGAATTTTTCCCGAACGAGCTCTCTCAACATAAACTTCCAAACATGTTAGCAAGTAAAATTTCCTCAAAAGACATCCTAAAAGTTTTGAAACCCCTCTTAAAAAAGAAGCCTTTTGCAGATCAATTGTTTTCTCTTGAATGCAGCAATGATTTAAACTCTGCGATCCAAGAAATATTGACAAAAAAACTCAAAGATTGCGATATAGAAAAGCTTCAATCCGATGAGGAAGAGACACCATCTATGCAACTCCCACAAAAAAGAAAACGTTTACGAAGCCCATCTGTTTCAAAACGTTCATCAAGCCCACCTGCTTCAAAACGACTACGAAGCCCATCTATTTCATCTGATGCAACAGTGTGCGAGAGTGCTTCAGAGTTGTCAGGCTCTGAACAAGAATCGGAATCTAAGTTTGACAAATTGTTTAAAAATGCTAAAGGGGGGCCTGTGAAAATCAAGCAGGTTTTTCAAACCCAAAAGAAGCATTTAAGGAGGAAATTAACTTCTCCAGGGGAAGAGGGGCGTTATATGATCAAAATAGAGTTGACGGACTGCAACGACCTCAAAGGTTGCAGTTCCAGCCAATATTGGACAAAAGTATCTGCTAAATCTATATTTGTTGCTGAACCTAAATCTAAGATTTTCAAACAAGTAAAAGATATGCTTTATGATGTAGGGTGCAAAATAAAATCAATACCAGGTGTTGAGTGTGATGAAGTGAAGCTGGATCAAAAATCTAAGTAAAATCAGTTGATCTCTTGTAATGTATTATATTATTAGTAAATAAAATGTGTGAGCAAAACTGTAATCTTTCCTTCTCACCTCTAATATAAATAATATAAGTAATTCTTAGTTCAAGTAAATGTTAAAAATAATTTATATTATATTAATTCACGGGATGGAAGTAGACTCTGATGGAGATATGGACGCTGAAAGTGAAGATGATGATGATGATTCACTGCGAAGATCGAATTCCCGATTTTTCAATGGTGGTCCCTTAAACGAATTCATTGAATTGAAAAATGCTTTTAGTGGCAATTTACAAACATTTTACCTTAGAAATGGTAATATCAAGATAAAAGACTTGTGCTTACTTCTTAATAATGTTAAAGAGAAGGTGAAAAATATTGTTCAAAATGTATTAATGTTACATGGTGCACTAAAGTTCAATATTGTTTGTGAGTGCACATACAAAAAACCAATATCTGATGAAATGCAACAAAGGACATTTAAGACAAAAAATATGCCAGTTTTAGCAAGTTCGTCAATAACTACAGTTTTGCATAAAATGATCGCAAAATTGTGTAAAGAAGAAAATGATTATGAAGGAAAGGGGTCAGGCTGGACGATGTCCAGCGTTGATGGTCTCCTTCTACGAATATCCCGTTATAGACCACTGCGAGGCAGTACTTTTATTTCTCTCCCTAATGAAATCGCTCGTAAAAAAGCAGTTATCAATCCTAAAAACTTTAAAGATAATAACTGTTTTGAATGGGCATTACTTGCAAAGTATACAAAAGATTGTAGAATAACTAAAAAAACTTTAGAACTTAGAAACAAATTCGATTTTTCAGGGATTTCCTTTCCTACACCAATCAAGCAAATATCAAAATTTGAAAAAGTTAATAGTGAAATAAGTGTAAATGTTTATGGCTTGGATGATAAAAATATGGTTTTTCCATTAAGAATTACCGATCAAGAAAAACCTAATCATTTTGATTTGTTGTTCATAACACGAAATGGTGTGGGACATTATTGTTATATTTCTGATTTTAGTAGATTGGTAAGAAGTCAGTTAACTTCTCACACACATAAAATTTCAATCTGTAAAAGATGTTTCAAACACTATCAGGGATCAAATAGAAAATCAAATCTCAAAGCTCATATTAGCGACTGTACTAAGTTAAAACCTGCTAGAATTTTAATGCCCTCAGAATCAACTGTTGACAATGAATACGTTTCTAATATATTAAAATTTAAAAACCACCACCACTTTTTTAAATTACCTATTGTGGTGTATGCAGATTTTGAATGTATTCTGGTAAAAGTTAACAAAAAAGTATCATGTAAAACTACAGTCAACCAGGTTCATAAGCCAATGAGTTTTGGGATTTATGTAGTGCATGATGAATCTTTACCTGAATGTATTAGTAGTTACCTGCCTAAAGAGCCATATATTTATCGCGGGAAAAATGCACCGAAAAAATTCATGAGTTACTTAAAGACTCTAGCCAATTTAATTGGAAATTTAACTCAATTGAATGTTCCTATGTTACCTTTAACAGGTGTAGAGAGACAAAGATTCAAAGATGCCACTCATTGTGAGATATGTGAGAATGAATTTTCATTGCTAAATCCTCCAGTGCGTGTCATTGTCACTATACTGGCCAGTTTAGATCAGTTCTTTGCACTTCATGTAATCTGAAAAGACAGTCACAGAAGTTTTTACCAATTTTCATGCATGGCAGTTCAAATTATGACAATCATTTTGTTGTGACTGAATTAAATTGTGATGATTATAAAATAGATGTAATCCCAAATTCAACTGAAAAGTTTGTAACATTTTCAAAAAGAACTCAGTCTGGTATAACCTTAAGGTTTATTGATACGTATCGTTTTATGGATCGATCATTGAGTGAATTGGCTAACAACTTACCAAAGGATAACTTTCAACATACTAAAAAATTTTTTTCTGAATCCGATTTACCTTTAGTTACACGTAAAGGTGTTTTCCCATATCAATACCTTGACAGTTGGGAAAAACTTAAAGACAAAGACTTGCCTGATAAATCTCATTTTTTGAAGGGTTTGAGTGACCCAACAATGGATGAGGTTGATCCAGAATATGAAATATATTCATATCAACTTGAAGTGATTGATGATAAAGAATATGATCATGCGAAAAAGGTGTGGTCTAAATTCAAATGTAGTGATTTAGGAAGCTATAGTGACTTGTATCTTAAAATAGATATACTTTTACTTTGTGATACATTTGAAAATTTCAGAAACCTTTGTATTGAAAATTATGGTTTGGATTGTGCTCATTATTTTTCATTGCCAGGATTTACATTTGATGCAATGCTCAAATATACCAAAATAGAGTTAGAATTGTTAACAAATTATGATCAATATATGTTCATTGAACGAGGTGTGCGTGGAGGAATAACATCTTGCTCTAAAAGACATGCATGTGCTAATAATAAATATATGATGGAAGATTATGATCCTACTAGAGAAAGCAAATATCTTATGTATTATGACAGCAATAATCTTTATGGCTTAGCAATGTCAAAACCAATTCCTTTTGGTTCGTTTGAATGGATGAGTAAACGTGAAATCGAATCTTTTAATGTAATGGAAGTTTCTGATGAATCTCCGGTAGGATACATTTGTGAAATCGATATTAAATACCCTTCAACTTTACATGACTCACATAATGATCTACCACTACTTCCAGAAAACAAACCTCCGCCTAAATCTAAGCAAAAGAAATTGCTAACTACATTAGAAGATAAGGAAAGATATATATGTCACTATGTAAACTTAAAGCAAGCCATTAGTCTTGGTTTAGAGTTAAAAAAGATTCATAGAGTTTTGAAATTCAATCAAAGTCCATGGCTGCGCCCATATATTGACTGGAATACTGAAAAAAGAACAAATGCAAAAAATCCTTTTGAAGAGGATTTGTATAAGAAAATGAACAATGCCATGTTCGGGAAAAGCATAGAAAACATCAGGAAGCGGATGAATTTAGAGCTTGTTACATCTCAAAAAAGACTTGATAAATTAATTTGTAAACCAACTTTTTTAGATAGAATTATATATAATGAGAACTTGGCTGCTGTTTCAACATCAAAAGAAAGCATATTGTTCAATAAACCAATTTTTATTGGTTTCACAGTATTAGAATTAAGTACAGTACATATGTATGAGTTTCATTATAATGTAATGAAAAGGTTCTTTGGTTCGAACATAAGATTACTGTACACAGACACGGATTCTTTGTTTTACGAAATTATCTCTGATGATGTTTATGTTGACATGAAAAATCCTCAAATTAAAAAGTACTTTGATACCTCTAACTATCCTAATGATCCTAAACATTTCTGTTTCTCACTGAAAAATAAGAAAGTGCTAGGGCGGTTTAAAGATGAATGCGGTGGTAAAATCATAGTTGAATTTATTGGTCTTCGACCAAAATTGTATTGTTACGAAATTTTTCATTCTTGTATTAAAAAGAAAGCAAAAGGTACAACTAAAAGGGAAGTTGAGAAAAGTATCACAATTGAAGATTTTAGAAAATGTTTGAATGATAGTAATATAAGCATAAGCAGAAAACAAACAACTTTCAAGTCAAAGAAACATGTAATTAATACTGTAACAACAAATAAAATTGCATTGAACTCTAAAGATGACAAGAGAGTAACTTTAAAAGATGGTGTTAACACCTTAGCATATGGCCATTATAGACTTGTAAATGTGTAAATAAACTGTATTTTTAAAATGTGAAGTTCTTTCATTCCTGAATTTAATAAGGTGTAAAAGAAAATAAATTGATCAAAAAGATAGTTTATTTAAAATAACAAATTATGGTTACATAACCTTTTTTACAGTTCCAGACAATGGAGAGTAAAATACTAATGCTTCAGAGATAATCAAACAATATGCAGCAGTGTTTGCAGGTATCGCATCTGAAGTTTCGATTTCAATTCGTACATCAATCGAGCCGCTCTTAACAGATTCAGATTGCTTAGAGCAATCACATACAAATAAAGGTATTTTGTCAATAAAATCTTTTTTGCTCAAACAAGGTTGATCATCACTTCCAGAATAATATGATGATTGAAACTTTGAGTAATAATCATATAATAAAGACTTTTTTCCATTCAATGGATCATATGGATAATACATTCCATTCAAATACAACTTTATGTTATTTAATGAGCATAAATCAAAATGTGATGCATTTTTGTCTGATTGATCCTTACGATTAGTCTGAAGACCAACAATGACGTATCTTGGTTTTTCAATAGCTGATAATGTCTTGACAGTCCAAGTTTGATTTGTATTTTGAGGTAAAGCTGGATATTCATGGATTTGCCACCTTCTAAATGCTATTCTCAAGGGTTCATCTTTGTGAACCAAATTTAAAAGAGATAACTTTACTTCATCTTCAACCTTTACATAAGGCATTTTCCAAATAATTTTATCTATAGCAAATTTGACGTTATGCAAATTTAGTGCGGTTTGTAAAATTGCATTTTTATCGGAAGAAGACCTTATCAATACTAGCTCTTGTTTAACATTTAACAATATTTCCTTAAAATCCTCTGCGAAACCAAGTAAAAGTTTAAGAGGAACACAATATGAAAAATTCGTTTTATCATCAAGCGTGTCAAAGGTTTTTAAATTCCAGCCAGCATTACCCATCCAGTGTATATCACCAGGACGTGTGGTAAGTATGTTTTTCATTGTAGTTGTAATTCCAACATTTTTCACTCTATCGATTTCTGTTCCACATAGTTCATATCTTATTTCTTCAAATAAAAACCCTATAGCGTTAGTCACTAAATTAGAGGTAGTATCATCAGTACCTGTTGCTCCATCTTGTTTTTTTATTTTTCCTTCAATCAATATATAGCTTTCACTTGTAATGTATATACATCTTGTTGATGAATTGGAATCCTGATTTCATCGCTGTTTCCGAATGTATTTGAAGAATATGGATTATGGGAATGAAACTGATAATCGATGATACTATTATCAACTGTTAAATCAGATTTTACGTTAATAATACGGTTCATTTCTTATTTTTTAATATCCCAATACTTTGCAAAAACGAATGATTTTCAGGGGACAACTTCTTAAACTGTTTACTGTTTACACATGTGTTCTGCTGAGCTGCTCTTTTATTAATGACTATCTCTTGAATGCTTGAGTATTTATGTTTCGTCAAACAACTTCTATTTGACATTTGCCTTCCAAAAAAAACTAATCCCATATTATTTCCTTTTTTTATTTCTTATAACCACTCGGATGTTAATGTTTTCTTCTCTGAAATTTATTAATTCCCCGTTTTGATCTTCTAACGCAATGATAAATTCTTCTAAGCTGTTTTGTTTATTTATTGGAAGATATGTTACAGTATTCGGTTTTTCAACTATTTTAAAACCTGGAGCCACAGTAGGGTAAAACTCATGTAGTACATGACCTTCAACACCATCAATGTAAGATCCTCTTACAACATTACATGTGATGCGAATGACATCCACTTTATTAATGGAAACTTGGTTTTGCGATTCAGTCCATATATTGGGTTCAATAACAACTTTATCAAATCCAAGAAGGGGGCCTATTGTTAGTTCTTTCGTAAAATCTATTCCTTTATCACAAAATATTTCACTTTTCAGTGTGTTATTATTTGCCACAAGTTTGAAATCAATTCCAAGGTTTTGTCTTTCTATTTGTTTTTTGATAAATTCATTTATACTCTCTATTTCATAAGATCCTGTTGGGATACTAATTGTATCTCCGTTAGAAAAAAATATCTTATTATTTACATTTCCTTCTACATTAGGTATTGAATTGTAGGTTAATAAATCGTGAAAGCCCATTTCCCATTCACTTGATGATGATAGATCAATTGGAGGAAATAATGTACACCTGATGCGAGATGATCTCCCTTGTATACAAATCATAATGTATTCCTTGCTAGAAAATCTAAACATAAATGACCACAGTTCACCTGATTCTCTTCTTGTACTGGGAGGTAATTATAATATACTTCAGTATAATATGGTCCAGTATTAAAATAATGTTGTAATTCAACTGGTGGCTTAAGATTACCAAAACTATCGAAGTATTGGACACTTATTCCTCGCTTTTTATAACATACCCAATGGGTTCCTTTACCACTTATATCATCCAAATTGACAACACCACATTCAATTTCGTTAATTTTACTAGGTAATGAATCCCTCATGAAAACATCTCTAAAATGAGGTATTCTTAATATTTCAACCCACTTACTTATGTCTCTATTGCTAAGTGGTTTATAAGGTATATTAGCTATTTTTTTCGTTGAGTAGAGGATTTTTTTTTACTCCACCAGACCCTTTGTGAGGTCTAAGATACAATCCTTCCCCTTTCTTAGTCTTTTTTACTTTGGATTTATTTTTATTTTTACATTTGCATTGTATTTTTTTAGGATGCTTCTTTTTACCGCTTCCAAATTTACTTTTCACCTTCATTATATTCGCTACTGCCCAAGCTGCTGATTTTTCCCCAAAACTAGAATCGGATGCTCCAACTCTTTGCCAGGCTTGTTTAGCTAATTCTTTATCAGCAATAGCTCTACTTTGATTATCGGAATGCCTTGAGTACGCTATATCATGCAATTTACAAGCAGAATCCAATTTGTTTATGCCAGGATCCCCTCGAGCTAACCTTTCCTTTAATTTAGTTCCTGGTCCACAATATTGATAGCCAGGAATATGTAATTCTACAGGTAAAATATCTATAGCTCGATTCAAAACTTTTCCAGCCACACCCGTGAGACTTCCTAACAATCCAGAGCCCTTAACATAACTGACGTGGTTGTGTTGAGGAGACATTTTATAAATGAGACCTGGGCTTTGATTCATTTATATTTATGTTTGTTGATATAATTATTTTAACTGTAAGTAATTATCCACCCACTACTCTTTATTTAGTTTCTAATTACATTTATGTTTTATAGGGAACTATAGTTACTTTTTTTCCACTGGTTGCACCAATGCGTTTTCACTTACCCCAAACATACCACTCCAATCACAACCGTGTAATACTGATTTATTAACCTTATTTAACCATTCCTCTTTGGTAATTTTTCTTTTTTTGGTTTCTGTAAATAGCATATGACAATTCTGCTAGAATCTCACTTAAATATGAATAGTTAATCGCATCTGTTTTCGATTTTGGTAAACCTAAATTCTTTATTGAACGTCCCTTAGCATCATATTCCTTAGTATCTCTGACACATAAAGTATTTGCTTGTAAATAACGGAGATTCACACAATCTTGACCTGTTTTAGGATCATGAACGTTTGATATTTTTAAATTTTTTGCATTGTAATTCCCTTTATTAATAAGTAATGCTTCATCGTTAAAAGTCTTTAAATTTATTGCATCACCATCATTTTTAGGATGAGCTACGTCTTGAATTCTGTATTGATGAACAGAATAGCTGTCTATGAGTTTATGTGGAGTATTATTTTTGAAATACCTTTTATTGATAGCGTCACCATTATCACTAGGTTCACCTAAGTTACACAATCTAACACCATCTATATTATACACATTCTCATCACTTAGCGATATACATTTTTTCACAGAAAATCTTAAAGTATCAAGATTGACAGCATCACCATTGTCCTTCGGCTCACCGACATTGCAAATTCTCTTAAATTGTACATCGTAATCCCCTGTTTTCGTGACATTGAAACCATCACCTTTAGGACCTTTAATACATGAAGTTGGAGCGTTATTGGAGTTTGAAAAACGTCCAAATTTATCAACGCTTATTATGAAGTCTAAGATTGAAATGAAACAAGGTGTCAAATAATAGACTTCAAAAGATAAAAAAAATTTATTACGAACAAAATATAATCTTTTTAAACATTTAGTTTGCCTTCCTTTTCTAATTCCAATAATTCTTCGATAATCGAATTAATTTCATTCATATGTCCGTTGTTACCAGCTTCTTGTGACCCATACAATATACGAAGACGATCAACAAGTTCATTTGGGTCATCAAAATAAACATATTCTGGTTTCTTATCATTCAGAGACATACCTTTAATATTGGATGAGGGTAAAGCCATATTGGAATGTGTTAACATCGGATTAGTTTGTGTAACATAATCTTGCAACGATAAATGATTCTGTCTTTCTTTTTTCACATCCATAGAAACTCCCCTACCACTTACGTTACTATCACTTACATTATCACGTTCACATTCTTCCCACTTCTTTATTATTGGTGCAATTATACGTAAATACTTGTACCCTTTATTAGATCTCTTCTTTCCATTTACAGAATAATTAACTCTATAGACATTTGTTTCTTTTAAGATTTTAGCGTAATTATCTTTATCTTCTTCGGTATAAATGTATGAATTAGGAGAGTTCATAAAGATTAACTCATAAAGTCCCCTTGTTCCGTTGTATTTTTCATTATTAATTATTATATCATTTTGATCAATTTCAATTATTTTGTTACCAATCATCCAGTTATCCCCGTCAACTCGAACTCCATAATTATGATCTATGTCTTTTCCCCCTCTAATAAGTTTAAGAAAATAATCTTTTGCTATATTCCCGGTAAACGTAGTTTCAACATATTGCCTTGCTTGAGATATCCCTGATGGTGTTCTCAATAAGGTTTCTTCTGGCAATGTTGCTTCATAATCAGCAGGATTGATTTGCATTTCTTCAATGTTTTGCTCATTTTCTTCTTGTTCTTCTTGAGTTTCATAATCTGCTATTTGTTCATCAAATGCATCACTAACCATAGATTGTCGTTTTGCTTGAGGTAGATTTACTGCACCATCATTATATTCATAATCACTTGCAAAATTATCGTGAGTAGGAGAATCATTGTTAGGTTGTTCTTTTTTCCTTTTTATATAGTTCGAGTTATTTTTCTCCAATTTAATTTCTTTTTGTTCTTTTAAGAGTTTTACTAACGGTTCAGATATAGGTTTCCATTGTTTTTCTAATAGTTCACTACTATCAACTAACTGTCGTTCCAACGCTTGATGTTTTCTTTTAATATTTCTCCTTAATTCACTGATACCTTTAACTATTTCTTCCTTTGTTTTATTTTTAACCCAATTTTTATAGTACATTTCAGCCATTGCACGTCAAGCTGTCAGTCTCGTACTATATGATGGAATATTTGAACATTGCAATAACAACATAGTATATCTAATAATCCCCACTCCACTATACTATAATCTAATGAACACATCTAATCCCTTCCTATAACGACCTCTAGTAAGTTCTCTATCTTTATCTATTACAACAAATTGATTACTGCTACTTTCCCATACATCTGAACATATTTTCTTGAACATTTCAAAAGACATATCAGAATTCACATGATCTTGATAAATGTGTTGTAGGTTACGATAATCCTGTTTAAATATAATTATAAAATTCGCATTATCTCTGACTAATTGTTTTGGAATGTAGCTATAAGTTTGGCAAATATAGAATGTATCAATCCTATTATGCCTTCCCATTGAAAAATAGTTTTTAATGTTTTGTTGTCTTTCACAAGCAACATCATCGAATATCATTACAGAATTTGGGTTGATTTCATTGGGATGTAAAACTTGATCATTATCTGAAAACATAAAAAACCCTATTTCCTTTATATTCTCTAATACGCATTTAAGGAATTTGTACTTTGGTTGATTGAGCGATTTAGAAAATATATACACATTTTTAAATTGTAACCCATTTGGAGAAAAAAGAAGATTTAACATCACATTTGTTTTTCCACTGTTTGATGGTCCACATATAATACATCTGATATTATTTGGCAATAATTCTCCATGCATCTTATATTTCTTTTTATTTTCAAAATTATTGTTTACTATTTTATCTAGGTTAACAATATGGAAACTATTCTTTTGCTTAATGAATTTCATACTAACTCACTCTCATTAATCCAACTGTCGTGTGTCTTGTCAAAACCCAACCACCTTACTAATAATTTGGTACCCTTTCGTCGTATTACCCTTTCCACTAGGTAAATATTATTAAATTTTGTTTTACTTAATTCTTCTTGATAAAACCCTCCTTTAAGTACTTCACCTTTATAATCTTTTAAAATGTATGTTACTGGATTAGTTGGTTGAATTTTCCACACAGTATAAATCTCGTTACTCCATCGTGGCCAATATCCCTTTGTCATTTCTTTGAACCTTAAACTAATTCTAACTTTATCACCAACATTGAATTTATTTTTATGAAAATGTTTCTTTCTTGACGAAACTATTTTCGTAAGTATTTCCTTTTCATTTTTCTTGGTGACGTCAATAGGTCGTACACCGATTGTTCGATGTTTTTTATGATTATATTTTGTTACCAGCTCAGGGAGAATTTTCAACCACTTAAAATTTCCAAGTTCAGTAAATAATCTCCACATTTCTCCTTTCAAGGTACGGTTAAATCTCTCTACAATTGACGCCTTTTTATCTGTATAAGTAAAATAATGATTTATTTTATTTATTTGCATCAATGATTTAACTTTTGAATTAAACCACTCAGTTCCCTGATCCGTTTGTAAGTGTTTCATCTTATGCTTTTTTAAAATTGGTTTCAAAGCTTCAACAATATCGTCAGCCTTTTTTGTCTTTAAGGGAACTGCAATCGCATATTTTGTAAAACAGTTTATCATAGTTAAAATATATTTATAACCTCCATTAACTCTAGCAAACGGTATCATTTCTACTAAATCTGCTTGGTAAAGATCGTTAATACCTTTTAATTCCACATGTCGAGTTGGAAATATTTTACGGGATTGCTTATGCAGTTCCTTAGCAATACCAGCTCTGATATTTGACATGTCTGTACAAGAGAAGATAAGGGACTAATAGGAAAAATAAAAACCTAGACTATTTTAAAACTTTATATTTTTATTAAGTCACAAAATGGAGATGCTTTTCTATGTTCTTCTAAAGGATCTTCACCAAGATTCCATTGATCAAGCATGAGACCACAGCTAACGCACGTCGTTGCGTCATCTATTCCAGTGTAGTAGAATCCTGCTTGTACCATCTTCTCAACATCTGGATAAGCTTTCGGATAGGCAAGGAATGTCTCTCTCATAACATTTTCAATTTCGTTTACTATTGTTTTACACTCACTGTAGCTTTTGAAATCCAATGTAATTTTTTTACTTATTTCACAGTCTGGATTACACAGTTTATGAATAAAATTAATATGATTAATTGACAGTTTTTGGTCACCAGACTCCCAACCACATTCACAACATATTAAATTATTGTTACATTTAGTTCTATAAAACCCTGATTTAAGTAAATCACCTTTTTTAAAATTAAATAAATTGCAACATTCAGCTTTATTTAGTGATGGCGTTGATTGGTCCATCAAGACTGACTTCTCTAACACTAGTAACAAAATTCTTATCAACATTTATTCTATTTATACAAAAATTGCAATATTTTCTTTTGATAACAGGCCCATCAACTTCATCACCTTTGACAGCGAATTGATAATGTTCATTACATCGTAAATTATTAATGATATCAGGGTCAGACTGCAAATTCAGCGGAAGTTTATCATAGATACTTTCTAAATAATCAACATTATTGATTATAAACTGTTTAGGTAGATACTTTACCAATTCACCTTGCATCATGGGTCCACGTTCATTCCACTCCTTTATAGCTGTATCAATATTCTTCATTTGTTCAACACTAAACTGTTTTTCCATATTCCACCAGTGCAGTAAAATGTAAACATTAATATATGCGCAGTTATGCATTGAATGATTAAAGTTACATGGTTTGAAAAATTGTAGATTTGTTTGTTGCTTCAAAACTGATAATTTTGGACAACCCAGATCTTCTAAATTTATAACGTTCACATTGAATTCAGACAAAAGCTTTGAAATAAAACTTTGTTTTTCCGTACCTTTCACGTAGACATTTCCTTGTATTTCAATCTGCTTAAATATATCTTTGATTTGTACGTATTCCTTAAATCCAGAACTCCAATACAATCCATGTAAGTGTTTTTCTATCCAGTGAACATGTTTTCTTACACTTTGTGACAATTGATGGAAGCAGTATGGAGGTAGGAAAAGATTTAACTCATATATTTTTCCATCAGTAGAAATAATTGCTAGTTCTTTTAAGATGAATTCTTTTCCATTTTTGAATCCTTGGAAGTCTAATATAAACTCCATTTGATCTGAAATAGCACATTATATTTAACTAAGAGTCTGTGTTTAAATCTGAATAGTCGGTGTTTAAATCTGAATACTGGTAGTTAAATCGCTTATAAAATTCTTTGTCAATAACATCAATTGATTTTTTAAATTCTGTCCACTTATCAACATTTAAACAAATACTTTGCTTTAAAGGTGTCTGAGTAATTATCAAAATCTTAGTATTCAATTGCACGTCATGAAATTCCACTTTCATATCATTAGTAATGATGAAGCCTTTAGAAAAATCCATGCTAATATTTTACCTCTAAACGCAGAGTATCCGAAGTAGCAGCTATCTCTTGAGAGTATGAAACATAAATAAAGCCTCTGTACGAATGGTTCACTTTTATATACCAATGGATCACGTGTTGTAATGATGCAATCCAACTATCATAAATCAAATCTCGTAGATAAGATTAACAAACTATGTTGCAACAGGGCGTAGTTTTCTATAACATTATTGATAAACAAATTAACGTTACTGATAAATTAAAACTCAACTTTGGTTTCTTTTTCTCTTTGGCATATTAAATTTTGTTTCTATGTAAACTATTATTATTTTTGGCTATTTATCAAAATACACTATTTTGGCTTAGATTCCACTATCAAATCCAAACACCAGCAGTCATTTACCTTTAGTTTCCTCAGACACTTCCTCTAATTTTAACAAACTTCTGTGGGTCTGATTCCAGAACAGACATACATGTATTTGGTTCCAGAAGAGACGTAGTTTTTGGATCCATTTTGGCTCCAGAACAGACATTTACTCTCTACTCACATAGTACGTTTTCATTAACTGCATTGTTTTTTCTATTTACAATATATTATTTTATTAATTTTCTTTAAATTAATAATTTTTTTAGCGGCTTCCTGGTGCGAATCCGGATCAAGAACTGTACAGATACCTAAAACATGAATCTGAAAATGTAGGATACAAATTGAAGACACCGATAACGCAAGAATATTGTCATCTTTGTGGTTGGTTTCCTCTGGAGCAATATGATATTAAATGTATGTGTTTATAAACACATATCAATAGAAGAAATTAAATAGGAGCGGGGAACAGAGCAGCTTGTGGTTTAACCACTTACTGCTCTGTTCCCCGTTCATAGGGTATCTTCAGATGACCTTGACCTAGTTATTTTGAAGGTCTATTGTAACTTAACAAAAATTTTCTAAGTCCATAACGAGGTCAAGGTCATTTAAATCTTAGCGGAAGAATGAAAAGAATAGCTACCAACATGCATTATTGGTATCTATTCTTTTCTTTCCTCCTAGAAAACCCCCTTAGTCCGTGTCAACTTTGATGTAAATTTTTGTACAAAATTGTACATAATAAAGGACCCATGATTCAAGTCCTTCGTAATCCATAGAATCCGAAGTGCAACAGATTTTTGTACCGTCTGCTTTAACAGCTTCAAGTACTCCACTGATGCAATTCAGATTGCTATGGTACGTTTTTATGTACCATAGTACTCTTTTGGCTTCAACAAAGTTGTGCACAGCACCAAAGATCATGAGGGATTCCATGGCAAATATAACCACAAGACTGCAGCACACCTTATATATACTGTCGGTCCAAGGCGGTGGCCTCCTATGGCGACCTAGTTAACCCAATGGAGGGCGTTGTCCTGTAACGTTTAATCGGTGAAGTCAACGTTTTTGAACAACCCGATTAAATTGGTTACATTTAACATTTATTCCTAAATGCAAAACCGCGGACAGTCAGCAAGCCAAGGTCCGTATTCCGATCACCTAAACGATTTTCTATTTTAGTGCGCCACTCGTTCTGTGATTTTGGTTCTATAATAGCGGTTAAAGGCTCAGTCTTGTTCTCAGATCGGAAACTTATCCCACAGTTAGGCCGAAGCCAAGAGACTCATCACTGCCCAGAGCCGCAGAGACAATTTGTGGTCCCAACGCTCGTTGGCGGGAATCAGGTGTCCCGACGGTCGTCGGAAGGTTTGGGTTCGAAATACCCAACGTCCGTTGGAAGGAAACGGAGGGTTCGGATAATCGGGAGCCTGGGTTCCCAACGCTAGTTGGCCGGGAACAGGGGTCCCGACGGTCGTCGGTAAGGTATGGTTCGAAATAACCCAACGTCCGTTGGAAGGAAACGGAGGGTTCGGATAATCGGGAGCCTGGGTTCCCAACGCTAGTTGGCAGGGAGCAGGGGTCCCGACGGTCGTCGGTAAGGTATGGTTCGAAATTACCCAACGTCCGTTGGAAGGAAACGGAGGGTTCGGATAATCGGGAGCCTGGGTTCCCAACGCTAGTTGGCAGGGAGCAGGGGTCCCGACGGTCGTCGGTAAGGTATGGTTCGAAATTACCCAACGTCCGTTGGAAGGAAACGGAGGGTTCGGATAATCGGGAGCCTGGGTTCCCAACGCTAGTTGGCAGGGAACAAGGGTCCCGACGGTCGTCGGTAAGGTATGGTTCGAAATAACCCAACGTCCGTTGGAAGGAAACGGAGGGTTCGGATAATCGGGAGCCTGGGTTCCCAACGCTAGTTGGCAGGGAACAGGGGTCCCGACGGTCGTCGGTAAGGTATGGTTCGAAATAACCCAACGTCCGTTGGGAGGAAACGGAGGGTTCGGATAATCGGGAGCCTGGGTTCCCAACGCTAGTTGGCAGGGAACAGGGGTCCCGACGGTCGTCGGTAAGGTATGGTTCGAGATAACCCAACGTCCGTTGGTAGGAAACGGAGGGTTCGGATAATCGGGAGCCTGGGTTCCCAACGCTAGTTGGCAGGGAACAGGGGTCCCGACGGTCGTCGGTAAGGTATGGTTCGAGAGAGTGAAAGGTTGCAAGGAAATCACGGGATAGAAATTATGACCACATTACCACTACTAATTTCACGCCAAACCAAATAATCTCAAAGGTCGATATTATGTGACCACAGTCTAGGCCTAAACCTCAACAAAGCAATTTTTTTATGTATCTAAATCCGCCTACAAAATACCCAGTATAATCGCCAATCGGTCGTAGGTATTTCTTTTTATATTATTAATTCACCAAAATATCCCCAAACAACCCACAATCCTATTGTCGCTAGGTCCAGACGATCGTCTGCAAGGTCGGTTCAAATGTTGGCCAGACGGGCGTCTTTAGGAAGGAAATATACTATCGGGTTAGGGAAACAAGCAGGTTGTATAGGTGGAATAATAATTCACACATAGCTCTAAGCCAGGTGAGGCATATTCAATATGCTGAATTTAGGCAGCACAAACATGATCAGCATAAATCAGGCAATTTTAGAAACAATAATAACAACAACCAGATATTGCTAAATAAGCAGGATGAATGCAAGCTGGTATTTATATTTTGGATAGCTGAAAAGGTAAGTAAAACTTCCAAGTTACTATTTCAGTGCAGTGCAAACATGCTTCGACAGGTATGCAGCAAGCTAAGTGTCAAGCAAGTCTAAATTAGGTAATCGGTAATTGGGTTCGTTTAGGCCTATTAGTGCATTGGTATCAATCCCAGTTGTAAGTCAATAGTTCCTTGCAAAATAATCATACTCTAACTATTATCACTCGTTAAAATAATACAGACTTCCGTGACTATTTGTCTAAAAATTCAAAACTCAATCAAATTTTCGTATTCGAAATAAAAAACTATTTTCTGCCAAATCAATATTATATTTTTCGAGAAATTCGTAAATCGTTTTAAATATAGAGCTCAATTCTCTAATATGGGAAGTTAAATCGTCTAAGTATTAACTAGTGGTCGTAAGAGTTCGATTTTCCTACCTTAGTAGTAGCGGTGTCGCTCGGGTTCTCGCTCGTCTCAGACTAGACTCACGACTCTGTCGTGACCGCGGCGGAGGCCAGGGGAGCGAGTTGTGACTTGTGCGCATGCGCGACTGCCTTCCCCCCTCCGCGACACCGGGCGCCGAGTCAACAATGCTCTGATGCGCAGGCCCAGACCAAAGCCTGTCCGATTTCTTGCATTTTGTTTGAAATAAAATACTAAGATTGTTTCGTGGAATGAACTTAATTATAGATATCCCTTTGACAATAATCTGTCATAAAATATCATAAAATAAATAATAATTATGTAATGTGTAAAAATGAACCTTTTCATTTTTGACACGTTACAGTCCTTTGCCATCAAGGTGATTGGTACGTATTTAAGGCTGTGAGGTGAGCATAGTCAGCCCATAACAATGAGCTCCTTGTACGAGTTATGTTTGCAGCGGATCTGCTCAGACAACCCTATGCTTCGGCAAATTAGGGAGGTGTCAGAGCCGCTGCCGCAAATCTTGCAAAGCGAGCTCATTACTGAGCACAAGAAACGTTGTATATTTAAAACCAAAATTTGGTTTCAATTGGCAGATGGCGAGAAAATATGTGCCCTATGTGACTGGGTACGTTTTCATTAACAGTATTGTTCTTTTCTATTTACAATATATTATTTTATTAAATATCTTTAAACTATTTTTTTTTTAGGCTCTTCCTTCAGCCGAAGAGGGAGAACCGTTGCATAGGCAAATGATATATCGATTTGGAATCATAGGATACAGACTGGAAACACCAAGACCGCAAGAATTGTGCCAGCTGTGTGGATTCTTCCCATTTGCCAAATATGAACTTAAATGTATGTGTTTATAAACATATATTATATGTTTATAAAGACATATCAATAAAAGAAATTAAATAGGGACGGGGAACAGAGCAGTTTGTGGTTTAACCACTTACTGCTCTGTTCCCCGTTCATAGGGTATCTTCAGATGACCTTGACCCACTTTTATGAACTCTATGGTGGGGGAAATGCATATATATAAACCGTGGATTAAGTAAAAGACAACATTTCCCTGATCAGCATGGAAACTTTCCGGATGTCTTACAATGTTCATTGCACTCCTGTACAACATGTTCAGTTTATGTTAAATTTAATCCATTTTCTTCAAAATGTAAATTTTTTTGCAATTTCTGTTACTGGAGAAAGATGGGTAAATTTAACATTAGAAACTGTCATGGTTACAATCAACCCTTTAATAGATCCTAATTGGTTTTCAACAGTGGAATCATATATTGATACTATGGCTTTCGAACAAGGATATCTTTATCTTTGGGTTGATGTTAGTTACATCAACTTTCAAAACGAAACAGATGATGATGATGGATATGATTCTGCCACATAAAAATAGACATTAACGGAACTTTTTTCCCTGCCTTTTAGGAAAAAAGAGAGGAACAGTGTTAATTAATAACACTGTTCCTCTCTTTTTTCCGCTTAAAGTTAAATGACCTTGACCTAATTTTTATAGTTTAGAAATATAAGAAGTAAAAAATAATAGAAAATGTACATTTTTTTTAAAGTTTTTGCGTTATAACTTTTACACCGTTGGTTATATCGAAAAATGTTACTGGACCTTTTTTGTTTGTCTTTTAATTCCGCTTAATTTGATTACCCGCACGATGGATTTGGAGCATTTTTGTTATATCCACTGCCATCGTGTACGGCGACGCAGTTCTAAAGTTGAACGGCGACGAAATCAAGTGGGGGGGGTTTAAAAAAACCGACCACCCAACCCCTTTGGAAGGGGTTGGGGGGTCGGTTAGGTTAGGTTAGATAGTGACCAAGGGTTGAGGCTTTAACAAACACCTAAATATTAATAACCAACGCGAAAACTAAACTCACCATCAACAGAGATTAAAACATTTACAAAAACCCAAATGTTAAAAATAATAATTATTTAATAAAAGATACAACACAAAACTAAAATCTTAGGTTATTTAAAACTTTAACAAAATATTTAAGTCTCAAAAGTAGATTTTTAAAATCAATCAATATATAAGTCAAACAATTAAGTCTTTTAAAATTAAAATATCTAAGTCTTAAAAATAGGTCATTTAAAATAATTCTAAGTCCGAAAGTAGAACAACCAAAACTAGGTCAAGGTCATTTAAAAATTATAAAAAAAGGGGGTGGGGAAGCGTGGGGTCCCTACCTTATTCTACTACTTTACTTCTATACTACTTTATTATAACTTATGCTACCCCTTAAATGCTATCATGCATGCGGTTACGGTGTGATTATCACGTAAGCGAACTCACATACCTCACCGCCCTATCATATCTTAACCCCTACCTAACGTTCCCCCTATTCTATCTTATACTATGTAATATTACAGTTACGGTGTGATCATCACGTAAGCGAACTCACACACCTCCCTATAATATTACACCTAACTTAATATTACAGTTACGGTGTGATCATCACGTAAGCGAACTCACACACCTCACCGTAATATTAACCCTGACAATTAAACCACGCAGGAAATGGAAAGGTAGGTGGATTGCCATTGCGACCGACTATTATAGGAGGGCGCCTCTCCCACAATAGCCGAACGCAGTGTGTGCTTGACATAAGCCATCCCACACACCATGGCGAACATTACGTTACAGCATAACCCTCCACGTAAGCGGACCAGTTACACCTTCACCGTAATGCCAAAGAGAAACGTTGCGCGCTTGCTTATATCAGCGAGCTCGAGACTCGACCTCGCTAGCGAGCCTTGACTAGTAGGTCAACGTGTCGCTCTGCCGGGGCCGGTAGCCTTGGCCGGGTCGCTAGCCACCGCTCTCACAACTTCGTCTGGCCTTCTTGGACCTGGTCGCTAGCCTCAGCTTTCACTACCTTGACTACAAGGTTGTTGTGTCTGCTGCCTATAAGAACCCCATTCGCCCGCCTTGTGTTATTCTGCCACTCGCCACCATCGCTGTTACTATCCATTCCCACGTTTTTAACCATTTTTCCTATTTTATTATATTATCCATTTTATTATTCTTTTTATATCACTATGGACTCTTCTGCATCTTCTTCATCTACCCCCATTCTCCTGAGTCTGCTGCAGAAACCTCTGCAGCAGAAACCAACTACTATTCCGGTATCTATTGACCTTTCTTCTATTTCTACTGATTTTCTTCTAAAAAAACCAACTGCTCCCGTCCTCTCCTCCTCCAATAACGACATAATAGCTGATGCTGTTAATGAAGATCAACCCCAATTATTTAAAAATCCCACACCAGTTGTAGAAACCATCACGATTGAAGAAATTCCTCCGGCCCCAATTTGTGACGACATTTTAAGTGAAGACTGGATGGAATTGTGCGGACTGCACCCTTCCTCTACCCCCCAACAAATTCAACCCGCACCAATCAAAGAAACCCCCACCCCCCAAACAATTCATCCCGCACCAGTAAAGAACATCAGACTAAAGGAATTAAAGAAAAACAAAAAATATAACCTGTACTAAATTGAAGAAAACAAAATTTATATCTTCAACGAGGAGAGGACGAAAATTTATATCCTCACAACTCCAAAAACCAAACCACCACTTGTCCCAACAAATCCAAAATTTTTACTAGTAACAGCGGAGGGTGGAAAATTGAGAATAAATATCTTAAATTAAACCTTATATTCCTTCCCCTCCTCAATCAAAGTCCACCCTGGTGGCAAAATCGGCCCTTCTAAGGGCCACCCTAAGACTTTCAAATTTAGGCTTAAGTTTAAGCCTCAACCCTTGGTGACTACAAGCGGTTCATATACCTCTAAGTCCCAAAGGTTGAGTCAATAGCGGGGGGCTTTCGCTAAAGCCTCAACCCTTCGTGACTAACAAGTGGTCTGTGTACCACTAAGTCACAAAGGGTTGGACGCTAAAGCCTCAACCCTTGGTGACTAACAAGCGGTTCACATACCTCTAAGTCCCAAAGGTTGAGTCAATAGCGGGGATCTTTCGCTAAAGCCTTAACCTTTGGTGACTAACAAGAGGTCCATGTACCTCTAATTCCCATAGGGGCTTTCGCAAACCACCCCTTGTTAGTCACCAAGGGTTGAGGCTTTAGCGAAAGCCTATATTTGAAAGTCTTAGGTCGGCCCTTAGAAGGGCCTTTTTTGCCACCAGGGTGGACTTTGGAGATGGAAAAGGTTTTACTCGGTAAAATTTATTTTTAACTTGGCACCTTTTTTATTTATTATCAAGTGTCGAGGGTTAAGGGGAATAGGAATTTTTTTGGGAATGTCAATGACATAAATTTTGGTTTTTTCTGAATTAAAAATGAAAATAGAAGAAGATAAATGTCTTAAGATTTCATATTTTCGGTTATGTTTCAGTTTTTTTAGATGAAATTTTTGCTGGGGTACGTTTGAAGATACAGGTGAAAGAGGTGGTTCGGTGCTAATTTTGGTGCCGGTAAGAATGTTCTTCCAAACTTGCTGAAAAAGTTTTCGAGCAATAGTGGTTGTAACATCATACCAATCACGATTGTTGTTCGATTGAATAATTCGTACCCCAAGCAGTTGAAGATAGGAAAACCAGTTATACCAAATCTCGGTATACTCGGAGCGGTTCATAGTGAAATTGAAGTAGGTGTTGTTAGGACGGTGGCAAAGGAAAGAATAACTTGTCGAGTGTAGAGTGTAGAGTGTGTTAAGCAATCAAGGACTGGTGTGCCGGGTGATGCAACAAGGACGACGACCTGTATTCGCCGGCCGGCCGCAAGCCAAAGTGCGGCGCAAGGTCGACCAGTTGTATTGCTAACTGGTCGGCAACAAGCGAAAGCATGCGAGGTCAAACCCGGCCCACTCGGTCTCGTTTATCTTTTAAAACTCGCATGATAGGGTTTGCAAACATATTAATTCAAATATGTTGTAAAAATTTTCTTACGATATTTTGTTACAAATATTTTTAAGGCTAATGTTAAGAAACCATGTTTCTATTTTAATCACAACTACAGTTTCGATTTCTTTAACTAAATATTATAACTAAGTATTAAGGTAATATAATAAAGTAGTATCTTTAAAAATATTGTAACTTGTACAAAGTTAAATAAGTATTTTAAGCCAAATGTTAAAAACAATTGTTTAGTACTGAGATGTTCACCCTACAACACCTACGTTAGAACTAACACTACAAATCCAAAAATTGCGAGGAGTCTCTCATGGTGGTGGGGGGAGGGCAGATGTTCCGGGCTGCACATGTCAAGGGAGGTTGCAGCGCCACTACTGACACATCAGTTTGCTGGTAGAACTGGCAGAGTAAACATCTAAATAAACATGAGTTCTGTTTTATATGTTTCTTTTATTAAAGATGGACTTTGCATTGAAACGCAAAGTTTTCCTATTGATGCAGATCCTATACAACAAATTTTAGTACATCCTCCAGAAAGTTATGATTCCATCTACATTTCAGTGCAAGAACCAAACGACCCCCCACCACCAACAACTCCTGATGCAAAGTAGGACACGGCTACCACACGTCATTAAAGCTTCAGCTCTTTACCCGAGCACACATGGACTCTGAGCTTCAAGATAATACTGTTTCTTCTACATCTACACCAACTTCCGAACAATTACTTACTACAAATGAAACTACTACAAGTCTACAAGTAAATGAAATTTCATCAACTGTTAGTTCTGATGCGCAAGCAATAATATTATCATTAATTGGTTTCGACTAAAAATTCAACAATGGAAGAAGAAAGAAATTCACTACTTTACAACTTGGTTTTTGTGAACCCGTCGAAATTTATTATTTGCCTACTTTCATTTTTATGTGGTTACAATTTTGGTTACCTTGTTCAGGAAATGCTAACAGATAAAAAGGAAGAACATTCGCTATATTTTAAAGTTTATGTTTATGTAATTGCATCTTTATTTGGATACTTTGTAGCAGGATATTTTCTTATTAATTTGTCAATTCCATTTTTACATGGTATTTTAACAGACGTGAAAATCAACAAAACAACAATTAAGAAACAGTTTGTAAAAAGAAACAAAAATTATCTTGCATTTTCGGATTTTCCGAAAATGCAAGATCTTTTTTAAAAACATCCCCGGACGACCTTGACACACTTCCGGTCATTTAAAATTTAAATACCCAGCACAGCAGGGCATTTAAACTTTAAATACCCACCACCAACACGTCACAGCTACGTCACAGCTGATGACGTCACTTCCGGTCACGTGACCGGAAGTAGCTGTCAAAAAATTGAATGGCTGTCAAAGTTTGATTGGGCCAGAAACGCCACCTCGCCACTACTGTCGGATTCCCAACTATCACCACATTGAACGTCGGCATGATGAGCGCAGCATTGTGTCGGTATCTTTTGACCTGAAAAAACATCGCTTCCGTTAGTAGCTGTCTCCGCTGCTTATGCCGGTCACTCAAAGGTAGGGTTACCCGATATATTTCAGGCCAACCCATGGCAGTTTGAGGGGCGGTGAACACACGCATCCCCAGCCCCTTAATAACACAGCTGAATATAGTAAAATAAGATTGTTAAAGTTTTATGAAGGTTTTTTTACTTATTTTTAGTACTAAATCAAATAGCCAGTTCCAACCTAAATCACAACACTACTCTTACAGAAGAGGCTTCTGTTGTTACAAGTTAAATAACCGCAGTGTCGAGTTGGACTATGGGTTTTGACAGTTTTTTTACCGTTATGTTAAGTTGGTATAGGCCCCCACTAATTACCCCCACAAATGAAGTTTGTAGCCAATTACCACTTTCAAGTTTAAGATTATAGCGCAAACTGGGGCGCCCGAAGGCGTGTCCCGACTCAAGAAGTGTTTTTTTTATTCAAATGCTAAATTGTATTCAAGTAGTGGGCACTTGGGGCTGCTGGCCCAATCAAACTTTGACAGGCAGTCAATTTTTTGACAGCTACTTCCGGTCACGTGACCGGAAGTGACGTCATCAGCTGTGACGTAGCTGTGACGTGTTGTTGGTGGGTATTTAAAGTTTAAATGCCCTGCTGTGCTGGGTATTTAAATTTTAAATGGCCGGAAGTGTGTCAAGGTCTTTTGGGGGTGTTTTTAAAAAAGATCTTGCATTTTCGGAAAATCCGAAAATGCAAGATATTTTCTTTTTTTATTTATTTGTTTTTTTTACAAAAGTATTATTTTACAAGTTAGTAAAGTTTGCTCCCAAATTTGAAAAGTAAGTTGTTGTCGGTGCTGAAAGTTCTTGTTTATTTTCATTCTTCTTGTTGTTGTAAGTTGGCAAAAACACATTTTTTTCGTTTTGATTGTTTGTTGCATAAAGTTCTAAAGATAAACCAAACCCAGTGGTTATAAGTTGTTTTAGTTCTTCACTAAAAATTTCCAAATCCTTGTAGGTTGTAAGATTGATAGTGTTGTAGTGAATCCCGCGAATGTTGAGAGACATGACTAGAGTTGTTTACTCGACGAGAGGTGTAGCAGGAATGACTATTGCAAAGCCGGTGCTGCAGGTACCTCCGATGGTAGTGGGGGTAGTGGTGGGGGTAATGGCAGGTGTTTGTTTAATCACTTTGAATTTAATCGTTGCCACAATAGACCGAGTCGATGTTGCAATTCTTCTAGTTTATCCAACCGGTTCTTTTGATATGTTTTGCAACTACATTTACAATAGCAGAAAGAATTACATTTTGTACAAGCTTTTCCGTCAACTTGATCTTCAGGTATTCTAAAACATTTTTCTTTGCAACAATAAGTTATAAGTGTTAGATTATTTCTTTTGGATGACATGTTGGTTGTAGCTTGTCTTAAACAGAACTGAGCCTCTTAACGTTAAAGTTTCGTATTTATGTAAAGTATTCGAATAAAACTATCGAATAAAATAATCGAATAATACTATCTAATAAAATAATTGAATAATACTATCGATTAAAAAGTTCAAGGTCATCCGTTTGAGGTTTTAAAAAATACAACATATCAGTATATAAAAACATATACTGATATGTTGTTTTTTATCTTTTTATTTAAAACATTTTTTTTACAATGTTATTTTTGTGCGATGTGCAGAGTTAGTTCCGTAGAGTTGTTTCCGCTCATTCCGTGTGACACCAAATATAATGATCCTGGTTGAATTTCCCGCAGATCTTCATTTTGCAGCAACTGGACGAATCGTTTTGGAAGATATACTTGAAACTTTGGTTCATCACCCGGTGTATATGGTGCATCGGATAAAGATGCGACGACTGCGTCTCCGTGCGTTGTATCAATTTTCTTCATTTCATGAACAATATAATGTTTCTGTTCTTTTAATTCTGAACATTTCTTGATAATTAGAGTATTTGATTTTTAATGCAAGTTGAATTGTTCAACTAAACATTGGAGAAACTGTTGTGATGCCATCCTTCACAGGAGATGTTGTCTGTTCGGAGTATGGAGTTAGACTGATACTCGGGGTGTGTTGCCTCTTCGTTTATATAACCTTCGGAACCCCCACTACATTCTTCCGTTTGTTGTTGTAAGTAAGCAGCCAAGTGATACGCGTTTTGTAATGCGCATTGAGATTGGTTGTGTTTCGGATTTATTGTAGAAACACAAATATTTCTAGCATCAAAGTGAAATGTTTTGTCCACTTTTATGTTTAAAACTTCTTTGTTTGTGTACTGTCGTATCCAATTCTTTTTTTCCAATCCTCTGGTATATATGTGTGTAAATTGCTTGCAAAAATGAAACATAATTTTGTGTACATTGTTGTACGGTAGGAAACCTTCATACCAATGGATATGATGAAAATTATTTGTTAGCCATCTGTTTGTTATTTTAGCTTTTGACTTTAGTTCATGGACAGAACACGGTGCTTCAAATAAAAACGGGTATGCTACTTGTGTAAGCAAATCCAAAATTACCAATTCTTTTATGATAAATCTATCATCGTTTCCGCGAAATGCTTGAAATTCAATTACACAAGGTTTTGCTGCCATTTCTTCATCCTGTCTGCTCATCATGGTGTCTGCTGATCAACTGTTTTCCACACCACGGTAGGTTAGATATATATATATATATATATATATATATAAACCAGGCCGTACAGTTGTAGGCGCGTTGGTGTATGTTTAACGTGGGCACCATCCCCAGTAGGCCTACCCCACGGTTTATTCTTTTGTTAAATTACATTGTAGTTTTAACCTAGCAAAGTTTCTTCTTCTGTATTATTGTTGTTGGTGGTTTCTTCTTCTGTACTGTTGTTGTTGTTGTTGGTTTCTTCTTCTGTAGCCTCCGTTGCAACTTCGGTAAAAGGTTCAAAGTTTCTTAACTGCCTCCACATTTCCACTTCGTGAGGTATTCTATTAAAGATGGATGTATCTATTGGTCCGTATTGTAAAGTGCTTTCTGGTTGTTTTTCGCATGCATCTACCAGATATTCCTTAATAACAGAGCTTGAAAATACTAATTGTTTCATATACCTGGTAATAGGTGATGTTGCATAGTTTAAAATGTAAAATTCTTCACGTGTTAGAAGAATTTTATTTTCAAATTGTGTCGAGTCTCTAATTCTTACTTGTTGTTGACCACGATGTTTAATAATGTCAATTTCATTGTCACAATCCAAAAGTCGAATGTTAGTTTTTCTTCCAAAGAAACTGTTGGCTAAATAACATTCAATAAGATGTAGATGTTTTAAAAAGGAATCCCAAGCATTTTCTGAAAATAAAACCATCTTTGTTCCATGGCTTAGGATTACTGCGGGAGAGTAGTCTAATGATTTTACCAATCCTATCGACACACTTTTACTCATGCAAGATGAAATAGGATAAAAGATGCGAAGGAAAACTTCAGTTAAAATGTTTGGGGGAATATTTTCTTCAAGTTTTCTTTTCTTTCTTACGTTTGTTTTATTATTTTCCAACTTTTTATTTTGTTTTCCAAACTTTAAAAAGTCATCAATTTCCTTTACAATATTTTCTTCAAAATGTTTATCATCATTTTCCAATAAAGGTGCTGTTTCGGAAACGTCTTGTACAACTGATAAAGAACTCATTTTGTTTATAATGCTGTAGACGATGTTACCCATACAACTGTAGACAGTAAACTAAACAATTTTCGTTCCCGCTCCTGCTTTTATAACCGAGTGGTGGGGGTATTTTTTTTTCCTTTTCATGTTACAAAACTGCTTTTACAATTCCTGTTAAAGGTGTATATGTAACAATTTTGTCATGTAAAATTAAACAATAAGCAGATGTATCTTTGGGTACATTTTGTTCAAATTCCATTTCTATTTTTATATCTACACTGGAAGATTTTACAGATTCGTTTTGTTTTGAACAATCAACTACAACAATCGGATAGTTAGATTTAAATTGGTTTGGCGTTAATAAAGGTGTGTTTGTTTTTCCATAATATGAATTTTGGAATCTTGCGTACATATCGTACAAAACGCTAAACCTGTCTTTTGTAAAGTTTATGTTAAAGTTGTCGTATGGAAAGAATTGAGAGTTTAGAAACACCTTAAAATTTGTAAGTTTGCAATGATCAAATTCACCAGCATGTTTAGTTATTTCATTTCTTCTTTTTGTTTGTAATCCAAATATTACATATCTTGCCTTTTCCAAATGGGTAGAAGTTTTTACAGTCCATGTATGACGTTGTGTTTCCGGTAAAACCGGATATTCATGAAACTCCCAACTTCTAAATGGTATTACGATATCACGATCTGATTTTAAAGTTCTTAATAATGAAATTCTATTCTGATCGTTTAACCGTACATGCGGTACTCTCCAAACAATCTTGTCTAATTGCATTTTCCATTCTAAAGTAGCTTCCGTTGTTCCATCAGGCGCCATAATAATATCTTTGTCGTTTGATGATCTTAACAAAACTAATTCTTGTTTTACGTTTATTATTATCTTTCGGTAATCTTCGGCAAAGCCTAAAAGTAATCTTAAAGGAATGTAAAAGTCAAAATTGCCTGAAGTGTTTGGAGTGATTGTACTGGAATCGGGTGCTACCCATCCTGCGGCGGCCAGCATATTTTTTTCACTCGGTGTTAAAGATGCTAATCCTTTTAATGTACTTGTAATTCCCACCTTTTTTGTTGAATCTACTGTAACTCCGGAAATTTCATATCTTATTTCATCAAACAAATATGCCATGGGGTTATTTATGAACGGAACAGTACTTGCAGTGCTTCCATCTCTTTTTGTTACTCTTCCTTCGATATACAAATAACTTTCACATGGAAGTGTATAAATATCCTGTTGTTGTATGGGAATTCTAATTTCATCATTATTATTTAATTTTGATGAAGCGTAAGGGTTGTGCGTATGATATTCCTTTTCCCATAAGGTTTCGTCGAATGTCGGACCCTGCGCTATATCCAATATTTCCATTATTAATAAGTTTTAATCCAATTTCTTCTAGAAAACGAATGTTATCACTTGTTAATCCTTCTATAGCTGAAGTGCTACTGACTTGTTTACCAGTCAGCTCTTTCTTTTTAAATGATAACCCCATTGTTATACGGTTGATTTTATATGTATTCGTATAGTTATAGGTTCGTCTCTAAAATCAATATGATTTCCGTCTTGATCTAGTATGTTCACCACAATGTCTGAAATAAAACTGGTGTTTAACGGTAGGTACACCAAGTTTTGTGGCTTTTCCACAATTTTAAAACCCGGAGCGACCGTTGGATAGAATGTGTGCAATATATGAGTATTTTCACCATCTCTATAAGAACCATGTATAATATTACATGTAATATCTATACTGTTAACTTTCATTATTGTTACAGTTCTAGCACCTGAATGGTTAATATTAGGTTCTAAAATTTTTGTTGTTTTAGGAAATCCTAATAAACTACCAATTGAATGTTCTTTGCTAAAATCTATATAATATTTAGATTTAATTTCAGCTTTCATAGTATTGTTATTTCCTTTTATTGTTATATTATCTTTTCCCATATGATTTTGTATCGCTTCATTTATATCATCAATTTCATATGCTCCAGTGGGTAAACTAAATACTTGTATATCTGAATATTTGTTTGTATTTTTATCTTTTGTTTTGTAATAATGTATTTTGTCATTAACATTTTCAGTAACGTTGGGAATAGAATTATAAGTTGTTATATCTAATAATGCGGCTTCCCATAATTTATCTTTTTCCAAACGTAACGCAGGGAAAAGAATACTTCGCAAAGTAGATGAAGTTCCAGTTAATGATACTGTATAGGAAGACATCTTAAAGTTGACTAACGCTTTTTGTTAAAAAATCTAAACATAAATGTCCACAGATTACCGTATCATCAGGTTGCTCTCTTTTATAATTGTATAGTACATTTTTAGCTGTTTTAAAGTAATATTGTAGTTCTTTTGGTGGTGGGAGATTACCAAAACTATCAAAGTAGTAAATAGTTGATCCTAGTTTCTTATAACATACCCAATGAGTGCCTGATCCTTTACTATTATCTAAATTTACTATTCCGGTTTCATTTTTCCATATTTTAACAGGTAATGCATCTTTCATAAACACTCCTCTAAAAAATGGAATTTTTAAACAAGAAACAAAAGTAATTAATTCTTTATCTGTTAATTCTTTATTTGGAATTAGTAATTGTTTTTTTCTGTTTAATACACACGATACGGTCTTAGGTATAATCCTCCTCCTTTTTTTATCATTGACCATATTGTTTGTTTCTTTTTATTTTTACCTGCTGTGGATCGTCGTTTTCTTCTTATATTTCCTCCACGTTTCTTTGCAGGTTTTCTTCTCCTTTTTCCACCTCCTTTCTTCTTTCCACCTCCAAACATCGTTTTACCCTTCATTGCTGCTGATACCGCTAAAGCTGCTGCTTTTTCACCGATACTAGCGTCACTGGATGTTACTCTTTGCCAAGCTTTTTCAGCAAGTGCTCTATCCGCTATTGATCTATTTTTAGTATCTGCAAACTTTGAATATGCTATATCGTGTTGTTTGCAGGCTTGATCAAGTTTATTTATTCCAAGATCTCCTCTAGCGAGTCTTTTTTTCAATTTTGTTCCAGGACCACAATATTGATAACCTCCTGGTAAATGTAGTTCTACAGGTAATAAATCGATAGCTTTATTAACTATAGCTCCAACCGGCTTAGTAATAAGAGAAAGTGCTGTTGATGCTATTTCTCTTCCTCTCTTTATAACGTGTCGATTATGACTGATGCGTTGAACTTTCAACATGGTCTTTTATAGTGAAAGGAAATGTCGATACTTGTTTATTTTATAAATGCTTTATAATGAATGATGCACTTATCCTTTGACATTGTTTATTTATAAGTATGTTTGTTTATGGGTAAAACATTTTTTTCCAGTTTTGTGGAAGGATTGTATCTTCTTCATCATCATCACCTTTAGAAGTTCTTAAAGTATCAGTTTCCTTATTTAAAAAATATTTTTCCATAACATTCTTTTTAACCCAATTTAATTTTTGATCAGATTTTATGGGCTTTATTGTGTTATAAATATCATATAATACTACACTTAAGAGTCTTACAATGTAATTTACATTAACAGCATCAGTAAAATTAATAGGGTCTTTTAAGCTAGTCAATCGCAAGTTTTCACAAAAAAAAGACTGCTTATTTAAATCTTTTCTTAGAAAAAGATTATAGTATATGTGTCCCTTCTCATGCATTTGTGCTACTGTAACTACATCATTGTCTCTTATTCCTTCTGCAACATTGACTAGTGGTTTCCCTTTGCAATCAAAGGCTTGTCGGCCGCCTTCTTGTAATACAGGAACTTGTCCAATTGTTGCTACATCAGTTTCATCCGACCCTTTTTTAACATTAGTAATTATTTTTGCATCAGCATCCCATTTCTTATCTTTTAATTTCATTATTTGACTTATTGTTGCTGCATGTGATTTTGCAGTTCCTTCCTTAACGTTAGTTAACACTTTATTTTTGCAATCAATTGTATTAATATCATGCGTAATACAATGATCTGTAAGATATTGAAGGTTTACAGCATCTTTCATATCTTTAGGGTCTCCAATATCATGTATTACAAAGTTGTAAAAGGAAAATTTATCTGTTTTTTCAGGGATGACTGAATGTAAATACTTTTTTGTAACTGAATCTTGATCATTAATAGGATCTGCTATATTGGCTATTCTAAGATCTTTTGCATCATATACTTTATTATTACTCCTAGGATCATATCGTAAGGTTTGGTTTATGTACCACATTAAATATTCTTTATTTACCGAATCATTCTTATCTATTGGTTTTGGAAGATTTACAATTCTATAAAAATTAGCGTTATACACTTCATTTTGAAGCTTTAAGCTAGGTAATGTTTCACTTCTTAAAGTTTTAAAATTTACCGCATCATTTTCATCTTTTGGATCATTTACAAACTTTAAACGTTTGTTATTTATATCATAATCTCCATCGGATGTTAGTGGTAAACCACCTCTTTTTCCATAAGATCCTGATTTGCTTCCAGTTTCGGAATACCGTCCAAACTTATCCACACTCATGGTTATACTGAATATTTAATCAGTTATACTTGTATTATATATACTCATATTTTTTATGCAATTACTCCTCGATTTCGCAGTTCGCCGACCAAAGCTACCCATTCATTTTCTAAACCACTATGTCCGGCTTGTTTAGCTTCATATATCAACTTCATTCTGTCAACCAATTTGTTTATATCGTTGTAGTATATTATATTAGTATCATACAAGTTTTTTAATAATCCTTTTCCTGATAAACTTGATTGATTTGTTTTTCTTCTTTTATGTAAAATATTTATTTCAGCAGAAGATAATGATTTTCTTTTTATGGGTTCCCTTCTTTTTGGTGGGAAAAGTTTAGCAATAATAGTTTTATATTTTTCTGATGCATTTCTATGAACATTAAAATTTTTAGAATAATTTTTCTTATGCGCATTTATATCCTCCAATATTTGTTTAAAAATGTTTAAATCCTTTTTAGTATATTTATTAGGTTTCGGCTTAAAAATAAGTTCAAACAATCCTTTTGTACCCTTGTATTGTTTATTATTTATAATAATATTGTCATGTTCGTCTACATCAAGTTTGCTATCTCCAATCATTAGCCCATTTTCTTCTATTCTAGCACCAAAAGTATGATATTTTCGAGTTGGTTGTGCAGAATGTAACATTTTTAATACAAATTGTCTTGCAAGCGGCCCTTTATACGCGATATCCGAGCCCAATTTGCTCAAGTTGGATGGATTAATAGGCTCTTCTTCTTCTTGTTGTTCTTCGCTTGTAGAAAGACCTTCTTTTTCTGGTAAAACATCCGTTTCTTCACCTAGTTCGCTTTCTTCTTCAGTTGTTTCTCCTTGTTGTGTAAAACTTGTATCACTTTCATATTCTTCTTTTTGTTCAAATTTTGAAATGGGTAAAATAGCATCTCCGGAAAAATTAAATGTTGAATGTTTAACATTTTGTCCTAATTGTTTTAATGGCTCAGTAATAGGTTTAAATGTTGATTCCAGAAATTTCTCTCTTTCACTTATTCCTAATCTTAACGCTCTGTTTTTATGTCTAATAGAATCACTAAGTGATTTTATTTCTTTTAATAGCTTTTCTTGATTAACCATGTTTACACCATGAAGACTTGTACGATAATGTTGTTAATTAATGTATTAAAACAAATTTATCAAAACCTATGCGGTAACGACCATCTGTTATAGCTTTATCTTTCATAATTACCAAAAATCCATATTTTTCCGCCCAAGTTTTTCCACAAAGCTCTTTGAATTTATCAAATGACATATCAGCATTTACATGATCGTTGTATATATGTTTTAGGTTTGTATCGTCTTGTTTGAATAAAACTAAAATATTTGCATTGTCTCTAATTAGTTGTTTTGGAATTTTGCTATATGTTTGTCCGATATATATGCTATCAATATTATTATGTCTTCCCATGGCAAAATAGTTTCTAATAGTATCATGATTTTCACTAGATACATCATCAAATACAAATACAGAATACGGCTTAGCCTGGTCTGGTTGCATAACACTGTCACTAGCATTAAATTTGTAATAGTTAACATCGGGCACATCAGTCAGGATCTTTTCCAACAACTGATACTTTGTTTGATGTAAGGACTTTGAAAAAATATATAGGTTATTAAATCGCAATCCTTTTGTGTTTGTAATTAAGTTAAACACAACGTTAGTTTTGCCACAGTTTGAAGGACCGCTGACTATACATCGTACAGTGTTTGGAAATAAAGTGCCGTGTTTACCATTGTTGATTTTAACGTTATCTACGGTTAAATCATCAATGTTATTAATATTAAATTTATCTTTATGGTGAACAATCTCCATCTTATTCAAAGGCAGAAGAGTAAATAAGTTGATTTAAAACTAAATCAAATCTTTTATAGGTATCCACGAATCTTCAGTTTTATCAAACCCCAACCAACGTACTTTAACTTGGTCTTTTTTCCTTTGCAACACCTTTTCAACAAGATAAACATCGCCTACTGTTGACTTTAACAATTCATGTCCGTAAAAACCGCCTTGTAACAAATTTCCTTTGTTATCTTTTAAAATATAAGTTTCCGGTACAGTAGGTTGTACTTTATACACTGTAAAAACTTCGTTTGTCCAATTGGGCAGGTATTTTTTAGTAAACACTCCTTTGTATTTACTAATTCGAACTTTATCATTTACATTAAATTTTCTTGGTTTTCTTTGTTCCGCTTTTGGCTGTGTATTTTTTTTAATTCGTTGTAAAACTAGTTTAGCGTTTTTCTTATTCACTTTGTTAGGTGCCATACCGATAGTTCTATGAAACTTGTTGTTGTAATCGCTTATTAATTTTGGTAAGATATCAACCCATACGTAAGAACCTCTTTTCGAAAACATTTTATACATTGCACCTTTTAAGGTTCTATTAAATCTTTCAATTATAGCTGCCTTTTTCTCAGAATTTGTGGAATAATGATTTATGTTATATTTTTTCATTAACAAGGCAAAATGTTTATTAAGAAATTTTTTCCCATCATCAGTTTGTAAATGTTTAATTTTATTTTTATCTCTTTTTATAGCTACTTGCATAGCTTTTGTTATGCTGTTACCAGTTTTGTCTTTTAATGGCAAAGCATCTGCAACTTTAGTAAAACAATTAATAATCGTAAGTATGTATTTAAATCCTTTATTTATTTTACTATGCGGTTGCATTTCAATTAAATCTGCTTGATATAAATCATTTATTCCTTTTACAACAGTATTTCGTCGTGGAAACTTTATTCTTGCAGGTTTATGAAGTTCATTAACAATCTTTTCCTTTAAGTCTGTCATGATGATTTTACTAACAAAGTCAAGTTAGTATTGAGTGTTTCTTTTTCTGCATCCGCTTTTATAGTTCAAGGTCATTTCAACATATTTTAAAAAAAAGGGGAAATCACAGCGAGCATGCTGTGATTTCCCCTTTTTTTCTTTTTTCTTTTTTCTTTTTTTATTTTTTTTATTTTTTTTATTTTTTTCTTTTTCTTTTTACTCATTGATAGGATTGAGAGAGTAGTGGCCGAATGGTAGAGTGTGAATTTTGTCTGGAAGAATGTGTCGTTTGTCATCATTGGAGCAGAGTGCTTTTTTCACTTCTGTTACGCTGTACAGTTGATGGTTGAAACTTCTGATGGTGTTGAATTTTGCAGTTATAGTCGTTTCTTCAAATAAGCATTGCTTGTAGTGTTCAAAATTTACATTCTTCTTAAGATACAAACTTTTTACTCCCTTAGCTTTTTTAATAATATTGTTTTCTTCTTTATGCAATTGTAGTGAATACAATTTTGACATTAGTGCAATAAGTTCTTTCAGTAAAATTCCATTTGCTTCGTCTTTAAATTTTCCAAGTTTCTTTTTGTTCCGATCATTGTCATAATTTAAATGATCTTTTGGATAGTCACTAAAATCAAATTCATTTTTGTGAACAAATGTTCGAAGATCCAAATACATATCTTCAGTAAGAATCCAGTAGATGAAAGCGTCCGTGTCCATGTAGGCGATTCCGATGTTATCTCTACCGTAGAAGGCGACCATTTTGTTGTAGTGGAAATCGTACATGTGGGTTTTGGAAATATCCAAGATTGACATTCCAACGTACAACGGACGATCCATTTTCACGCTTGTCTTCTTCATAGATACTGCCACAAGGTTTTCATTGATGATAACGGATGTTTCAAAGTTTGGTTTTTGTACAAGTTTTTCTAGTTTTATAGGATCTGTAATTAATTTAACATTTTTGTGTTTTCTTTTGTTTTCCAATGTTTTTCCAAATATCGCATTATTCATTAATTTAAAAAAGTCCTTTTGAAATGTTGATGTTGCAGCTGCTCTTCTTCTGGTGTTTGAATCAATGTACGGTTTTAACCAGCAAGATTGGGAAAATTTTAAAACTCTATGAATTTTGGTTATACGTAAACCCAATTGGAGTGCTTGTTGAACAACCCAAAAGTGAGCTACGTATCCTTGTTTATTTTCAAGAGTCATCATTAATTTTGGATGTTTGCCAATTGGTGAAACTTCTGTTTTTGCAAGGAGCGGAAGATCGTAATGAAAATCATGCAAGTGTTCTGGATATTCAAAGTCACAGTCCAATATGTATCCGGTGTCTCCGTCTTTTGAAATTTGCGAAATATCACCAATAGAGTCTGGATTAACCCATTCAAAGTTTCCAAAAGGAAGTGGATTAGACATGGCCCATCCGTATAAATTGTTGGCATCGAAATATCCTAAGAACACTGATGGTTTTTCTTTATCGTAGTTTGGAAGATATTTGTTGTTAGCTTTAACATGTCTAGTAACACTTTGGGTCAATCCACCTCTAACGCCCGATTCGATCATCAACACCATGTCAATATCTGTTAATAATTGAAGGTTGCACTTTGTTTCTTTTAGCATAGCTTGCCAAGCTAGTCCTGGAGAAGTATAAGAATGAAGAGGGTCTAATCCGTAAGCTTCAAAGCAGGTGTTTCTAAATTCTTCCATCACATCGCAGAGAAGGGTCACATCAAGTTTTACATAAAAGTCAGAATAATCTCCCAGAGTGTTCATTTCCAATTCGTCCCAAACTCTGCATGCGTGTTGATAGTCTTCAGGTGAAATGTCCAAATCGGTAAGTTTACTTTTGAAAGCTTCTGGTGGAGGAAGTGACGTTTCTTGAAATTTATGTAGTCCATCGATGTAATCATACGGGAAAACTCCTTTCCGAAGAACCAAATCCATTTTTTCTGCAGGTACAATTTTGCTTGTTTCTATTAAATTTTGTCTTCTTAAATTTTCAGAAAGTTTCATAAGACTGGAAGGCATAAATCGAAAAGAATCAACAAATCTAAGTTTAATTTTGCCCACCTTTTTTGAAAAGCTTATAAATTTTTCCATAGTTTGTGCTATAACGTCTATTTCACCGTTGTCTCTTGCTAATTCGGGAATTTGTTTAGTTTCTGTAAATTGATTGTTACACAAATAGCATGTTGTTGTCGAATCATAAAGATAAATTTCTTCCGGTGTCATAGGTGACATAGGAACCACATTGCTATACATTGCTTCCACTTTCCCAGCGATGTCGTATAAATCATCAACAAAGTATCGAGCTGCTTCTTCTCCACGATAAATCTTTGGTGTAGATGTCAAACCATATTCTTGAAGATGTTCTTCAGGCAGAGTGGATTTTACTATTAAACAGTAGCTGTTTGGTTTGTGAAGTTGATACTTTGTTCTGCTTGTAATTTCCTCTTCTTCTTCTTGTTCAAGTGGAAGCAATGAAGATTCAAAATCTGCATACACTACAACGGGAATTCTGTATTGTTGGATAACTTTATCAAATTTTACTTGTGATCTGCTAGGGTGTGGTAATTTAATTCTTACTTCATAGTTTCCATTGCATAATTTTTGATGTTCCATCAACCATTCTGAACCACCTCTTCTTAATGGTTTGTTAACAAAACAAAAACATCTTTTACAAGGGGTTTTTTCTACTTTGTGTTTTGATAACTGTTTGCAAAATAGAGCTTCGAAATCTTTAATATATACATAATGTGAAATATCACCTTTTGTTATTAATAATAAATCGGTATGATCTCTGCGTTCGGTGGGTGTTATACGTAAGGGATAGACATTGTTGGATGAATCTAAGCCAAAGATGTTTACAGATGCAAAAGGATTTTTCTTTTCAAATTTTGATATGTCTTGAATTGAAACAGGATAAGTTATGCCTTGAAAGTTATACATATAGGAAACCTCATCGTATGCTCTACTCGGTCGTTCCACATGATCTTCTACATATTTTGCAAGCATTGCATACTTGAAACATTCAGCATTTTCATTTTGTACATTAACACAAGATTTGGTTACTCGAATCTTCCTTGGCAAAGCAATATAACTACTACCTCTCATTCCATATCCATGTTTATGAACTCTCACATCTAAGCTTGTTATACTTAACAAACTCCATCCAGAACCTCTTCCTTCATGTTCTTGTAATTTTGTTAAAAGTTCTTCAAAACAATCATCCACAATTGAGCTTATATCCGATGCAAACATGATGGTTTTGTTTTTAGTTAAAAATCCTCTTGGTGATGTTTCATTCTGAACATTTGTAAATACAGTATCTAATAATATTCCAAACTTTATAAAATTTAATCTTAGTTCATTCTTCAATGTTTCTGTTACTAATGTTTTTGCTTTCAATATAAATTGTGCTAGTTGCAATTGAGCATTGTCAATCTTAAAATGAGTTACTACACTGCCTGGTAAAGCTCGGGCGTATAATTCCACATCCAAAGATGGTCCGGGTGCGTATTGAATAACACTTGGTCTTGAATTTAGTTGTTGTTGATGGGTAGCCAGCATTTGATCTAATTCTTCTAAATCGTCTTCTTCTGCATTGTTTCTTGTTTCGTTGTTATGGTACACTTCTTTGTGTATTTGTAGTAAGTTTTCATTTTCAAAAGATTCTTCACAACTGATGCAGTAATACATGACGTAGGTGTGCTCTCCACAAAAGTTGCAGTAATAATAAGAACCACTCTTAAACTACCCCTATTTATAGACTACCCCCACCACTTTTTCTGTATTAAACACAAAAAGTGTTAATAACAGTTAAATTTCTTATATTTCAAAACTCCTAAGTGTCAAGGTCAAATAATGCAAGTTTAAAAAAACATCTAAGTGTCAAATAATGCAAATATAAAAAAAATCTAAGTGTCAAGGTCAAATAATGAAAGTTTTGAAAAAATCTAAGTCTCAAGGTCAAATAATGGAAGTTTTAAAAAAATTCTAAGTCTCAAGGTCAAATAATGGAAGTTTTAAAAAAATCTAAGTGCCAACGTCAAATAATTTAAGTTCAAAATAATACATATATTATGCGTCGTAAGTGTGATCATCATTGCTGTTGTTTAAATATGTTATTTCCAAATCGTTATCGCTTTCATCTTCCTCCATGTCCGATGCCGGAAACAAACGTCGCCGAACAAGAGCATGTATATATTGTACTGGATCATAGTTAATTGTTACAACATGTGTTAACGGTGTTTCTTCGCCTATTGCTACTGGTACTTCCAAAATATTTTCTTCATCACTTGTAGCATCAGACGTAGCATCGGATGTAGCATCGGATGTAGCATCGGATGTAGCATCAGATGTATCTTCTACTGGAATCAAACTATTTTCAAAAATACTTTCGTCATCCGTTAAGTCTTCTGGTTCAACTATCTATATATATAATTCCGTAAGTCAAATTTTTGTAAAGAAATTGTGAGTGACTGGATGGCCGTAGAAGGATGGGAGGGGTCTTATTTTAAAGGTCTTGACGTGAATTTTGAGGGAAAACTATTCATTTTTCTTATTTTTTTACCATAAATTCGCAACAGAATAAAACTTTTCCCATTAAAACAACATGGGGTTTAATTTGTTTACATCTTTTGAAATTAAAACAGCTGTGCCACAGAGTTGTATCATCATATATTTAATTTCGTAAGGCGATTCTTTGCGTCAAAATTGTGAACGTCTGGTAAGTCGTAGAAAGATGGGAGAGGGCTCAAATTAAAGGTCTCTATTCCGAGATGGCAGGAAAAATACTGAAATTGCTTGAAATTCACCAGAAAACGAGAAATAACGTAAAATATCTGCCATTTAAAAAGCATTGGGATCTAAAAACGTCTGTTTTGTTGACATTCAAACATGTGGTGCTGATGCTTGATTCAAAGCCATATGATAGATGTTGACTATGGGGTTTTTTTCAAAAGGCAGCTAACTATGTTCAATGTAGGCCTACTATAACAAATAAATATTTTAATTTTAAGATTTCAGACTTTATAATTACGAGTTTGATTATATATTTACAATATAAAATTATAAAGAGTTAAGTGTTTCTTTTACGTTATAACGATGCCGATTTAATGCCAAATGATCGATATAAATATATTATGTAAGCGAAATTTTTGCGCCGAAATTATGGGCATTTGGCAAGTCACAGGCCTTGCACTTGCAAGATAATGGGAAAGGGCTCAAATAGAAGGTCTTGGTGCCAGGGACTGAGGAAAAATACAAAAATGTCTTTAATTTTATCAAGAAATAAGATATTACGTTAAATATCTGCCATTTAAAATCATTGTAATCTAAAAACTTCTAACAGTGTAGATCAGCTGAGTGTAACATCAGCTTTAAATTTGATTCCACCAAAAAGGTTCACCTTTAAATTTGGCCAATCAAAAGTATATTCAATCTTGAATCTACCAAGACAAAGCAGTATTTATTCACACAACCATAAAAAAAGTGTTGAACGCAGGGTACCAGAGGTGGAGTGTGGAGTCGTTAACGGGAGGCCATTTTCGGATTTAATCCTTATTTATTTATTTATTTGCTTAGTGTGTACAATGTAGCCTCAAACGGAGAATTCCATAACAAGTACCCTTTAACTGTCCAATATAATATTCTTTTGAACTAGGTGGAGGCTATAGACATTTGTTTACATTTTTGAGTTAACTTAAATGTCACGACTTTCTTTGGCAAATACATTAAGTTTCACAGTCTGTGGTTAACCTTAAGAATTGTTTTAAACCATGTCCATATTTTTAATAATTGTAAACGATGTGAACTGAGTTGTTTTGAGAACGACATCCATAGCGCCATTGTTTCAAAAATTTAGCCGTTTACTACTGAAGTAGGCTAACGCCCTTTCTTAAAATTCTGATACGCACTAGCAAATGTCAAAGTATAATTAACATTTCACTTTACACATTTAATTCCGCCAAACAGTTACCGAGTTGTGAGTGTGAAGGAAACATTAAATATATATTTTATTAAGCATTTGTATTTTATTTATAGGGGCTTTTGCCCCTACAAGCCACTAGTTTTATATATTTTTTCACAAATTGTACATCCAAAAGGAAAATTTTTGTCTGTTGGAGGCATTATAAAAGAAACTTGATATTGTAAAATAAATGTTGAAGCAAATGTTTGAAAATTTTTCTAAGTCCGAGAGTATTAATTATTAGGAAGTTTTACAAGTCCAATGTAAAGTAAAAATAAAGAAAGAAGTGTTGTTGCCTGTTTAAACAGTTGCAAAAGAATGATAGGTTTGAAAATTTTTCAAAGTCCTAAAATATTAAATATTGAGAAGTTTTAACACTTAAAATATTTGAAATGAAATGAAATATATCTTTATTGATCTGTAACACATACAGTAAAGGAAAACATAAATGGACACTACATTAACTAAACTTACTAATTTTTTACATAAACAGTTCTTACTTGTAGAACATAACATAAAATAAAACATAAAATAAATTATATTCCTTAGATATATTTTTTAAAAACTACATTTAGATCAATATTTACAAATCCAATGTAAAGTAAAGAAAGAAATGTTGTTGCCTGTTGGAACAATGGCAAAAGAATGATGGAAACCAAACCCGCAGTAAGGGTCCTGTGGTTTGGGAGGGGGTAAGCGAGGAGGGGGGATGACCTCAAGCCGAGTTGGGGTCCGGGATCTGCGCGTGTGGTTCGGCATCAGTTGCTCGCTAGACAGTGAGGTGGTAACATGTTCAGAAGGCGCCCTGAACATTTTATCATTTTTGCTGTTTGGTGAAAATATCTTGGTGTTATTTGTATAATAACATCTTGACGTAGGACTGATTAATTTTAAGGCATGGTAGTTGTTTGTGCTTGTAGATACCCTAGGGTTTGTAGTTTGTTTTTAATTTGCTGGTTTGGTAGTTAGTATTATTTTAAAATCTTTCTTTTACTTACAATATATTTCTGCCTGGAATGTTTAAATTTAAAGTAAAATTTTTGTTTTTAGGAATGTTATATGATATGTTTTTAATACCTTTCTATTCCAATTTCCTTTTTCCAACAAGCTTGTTGAGGGCATTCCCTCTCTTGTCTTGTACTCCTTTTTAGTTAGGGACACCTTTCAATTCCAATTTCCTTTCCTTTTTTCCTTCCATCTTTTGCATGGTAAAACCAATAATGGTAAAACCGGCTACCGCTTTTGTAGTGATTACGCTCACCAAAGCGGGTCACTTACAACCTCTATACGTGCTGGATGGGTAGTTCGCCTACCTCCGGAGTTTCGCTAGACCTCAGTTGTTCTGCGTCGCTAATGGCGAGACACTGGCTCCTTTAGTGTTAGGAAATAAAAAACATATTTGTATAACATTTTTTCCTAAATTTAATTAAGCAACTTGCTATTTCAAAATAACATTTTTGTTTTAGCTTAGCGTTGTGCGCTTATGGTGAGGTGTGTGAGTTCGCTTACGTGATGATCACACTGTAATCATGATGTGCAGCGCTGGGCTGTCTAGCTATTTTTTTTAAACTAAATTTTATTTTTATTAATTCTTAAACTCTAGGCAGATTGTATTGTAAATTAGCTTTTCTTCTTTTAGGTTTCCGGGGGTGTACGGTTCTGTAAAACCGTACACCCCCATTTTCTTTTTAGTTATCGAATGACCTTGACCTACTTATTTTCAAGGTCAACAAAAAGACTTAGCGAAAATTTCTAAGTCTCAAGGTCATTTATATATAGGTAGATTTAGCTTTTCTTCTGTTAGGTTTCTGAGGTGTACGGTTCTGTAAAACCGTACACCTCCATTTTCTTTTTAATTATTGAATGACCTTGACCTATTTATTTTCAAGGTCAATAGCAGTTAGCGAAAATTTATAAGTGTAAAAAGTAGGTCAAGGTCACCAAAAAATACCCTATGAACGGGGGAATAGACCGCTAAGTAATTCTTTTAGAATTACAAAGTGGTCTATTCCCCCGCTCCTATTTTTTTTTTATTTCATTTTTACACTAACCTCTCAGTTTTAACAAAATGAGGTATTTGTTGTGCGCACTGCATAATGTTTGATTTACACAACACATCTTTTACCCTTTTTTAATAATATACGAACATTGTTCTTTTTAGGACTAGATTGTAAAAAGTAAAAAGTCATTTTGTTATCCCGCTTTTATAAGAAATTAACCCTCCATTGTAAATTTTGAAAATAGGTCAAGGTCATTCAAAAATACCCTATGAGCGGGGGAATAGACCGCTAAGTAATTCTTTTGGAATTACAAAGTGGTCTATTCCCCCGCTCCATTTTTTTTGTCTTGTGTTTAATTTGACCATTTAACTTTATCAGATGGAGATTTTCTTACTAAATAATAATGAACATTACTGATATTTGGAATTTGAAGATTTACTGGTAATTTGAGCAAGTAGAGTTCATCACAACATCTAAGAACAACATCCCTGTTACTGATCTTTTTTACAAAAACATATTTGTGGTTTAATTTCAATCTGTTGATTTTAATTCTTTTATAGTTTTCAATTTTTTCTGGCAATTCACTTTTGGAAGGTTCAATTTTGACTTTTTTAGAAGGTTGAATTTTGACTTTTTCGGAAGGTTCACGTTTGTTATGCAAATTACACAATTTTTCACCTACACTACACAACTTCACACACCTTTCACCTTTGTTCGCTCCTTTTTTTAAAATATGAGCACATTGTTCTTTCTTAAAACAGGATTTTCTTAATTTTTGAAGTTTTTGAAGTTTTTTAGAAATTTTCTTAGGAGATTTTTTTGGTGAAGATTTTTTTGGAGAAGGAGATTTTTTCGGTGAAGATTTTTTTGGAGAAGGAGATTTTTGTTTCACAATAGAAACAACAGATGATGATGATGATGTTCTTGATGACGAGGAAGAAGACCTGGACGAAGACGAAGTGCCTGCCATAGCGCTGGATCCTAAGAAAGTAAAGATTACTCTGTTTACCCTGCCTTTATAACAGCTCCCCACCCATTTACCCCCTCTACTTTTCGACGTCAAAAAAATATTCATCCAAGCTTTCTAACACTGGCAAGGAAACAGTTTCAAAAGGTTGATACAAAATTTCATAAATGTCTTGGTTTAAATTTTGCGAAGTTTGAAGATATTCTTCTATTTCCTGTACAAATTTCTGTTCGAATTGTTGGAATTCTTCTATATCCTGTAAAAATGTCTGTTCGGATTGTTCAAATTCTTGTTGTTCTAAGTTAAATGTTGGTGATTTCAAGTCTTCTTCCAATTTTTTAATGTAATCTATTGCATTTTGAACTATAGATTGTCTGTTAATTTTTTTTTGTTTTTGACTTTCCGGTACAACTAATTTTAATTTTTCAAAAGCTTTTTTTAATCTGTGTTGTCTTCTTTGTTCCCTTCGGTTTCTACTTAATCTTTGATCAATCAGGTATTTTTGGAAAGATTCCATAACGTTTTGTTGATTCAAAATGTAGCAAACTATGAATTCTATATAGTGGAAACCCGGGGGAGGGGGAATCACCTTCGCCATCAAGGTGATTGGTACGTATTTAAAGCTTTGAGGTTTGCATAGCCAGACCATAACTATGAGCTCCTTGTACGAGTTGTGTTTGCAGCGTATCTGCTCAGACAACCCTATGCTTCGGTAAATTAGGGAGGTGTCAGAGCCGCTGCCGCAAATCTTGCAAGGCGAGCTCATCTATGAGCACAAAAAACGGTGTGTTTCTAAAACTAAAATTTGGTGGGAAATGCCAAATGCTGGCAAAAAAATATGCGGCCTATGTCACATGGTACGTTTTCATTAACTGAATTGTTTTTTCTATTTACAATATATTATTTTATTAATTTTCTTTAAATTAATATTTTTTTTAGCGGCTTCCTGGTGCGAATCCGGATCAAGAACTGTACAGATACCTGACTTATGCATCTGAAAATGTAGGATACAAATTGAAGACGCCAATAACGCAAGAATATTGTCATCTTTGTGGTTGGTTTCCTCTGGAGCAATATGATATTAAATGTATGTGTTTATAAACAAAAACCAATATAAGAAATTAAATAGGAGCGGGGAACAGAGCAGCTTGTGGTTTAACCACTTACTGCTCTGTTCCCCGTTCATAGGGTATGTTCAGATGACCTTGACCTAGTTATTTTGAAGGTTTATTGTAACTTAACAAAATTTTTCTAAGTCCATAACGAGGTCAAGGTCATTTAAATCTTAGCGGAAGAATGAAAAGAATAGCTACCAACATGCATTGTTGGTATCTATTCTTTTCTTTCCTCCTAGAAAACCCCCTTAGTCCGTGTCAACTTTGATGTAAAGTTTTGTACAAAATTGTACATAATAAAGGACCCATGATTCAAGTCCTTCGTAATCCATAGAATCCGAAGTGCAACAGATTTTTGTACCGTCTGCTTTAACAGCTTCAAGTACTCCACTGATGCAATTCAGATTGCTATGATACGTTTTTATGTACCATAGTACTCTTTTGGCTTCAACAAAGTTGTGCACAGCACCAAAGATCATGAGAGATTCCATGGCAAATATAACCACAAGACTGCAGCACACCTTATATATACTGTCGGTCCAAGGCGGCGGCCTCCTATGGCGACCTGGTTAACCCAATGGAGGGCGTTGTCCTTTGCCATCAAGGTGATTGGTACGTATTTAAGGCTGTGAGGTGAGCATAGTCAGCCCATAACAATGAGCTCCTTGTACGAGTTATGTTTGCAGCGGATCTGCTCAGACAACCCTATGCTTCGGCAAATTAGGGAGGTGTCAGAGCCGCTGCCGCAAATCTTGCAAAGCGAGCTCATTACTGAGCACAAGAAACGTTGTATATTTAAAACCAAAATTTGGTTTCAATTGGCAGATGGCGAGAAAATATGTGCCCTATGTGACTGGGTACGTTTTCATTAACAGTATTGTTCTTTTCTATTTACAATATATTATTTTATTAAATATCATTAAACTATTTTTTTTTTAGGCTCTTCCTTCTGCCGAAGAGGGAGAACCGTTGCATAGGCAAATGATATACCGATTTGGAATCATAGGATACAAACTGGAAACACCAAGACCGCAAGAATTGTGCCAGCTGTGTGGATTCTTCCCATTTGCTAAATATCAAGTTAAATGTATGTGTTTATAAACATATATTATATGTTTATAAAGACATATCAATAAAAGAAATTAAATAGGGACGGGGAACAGAGCAGTTTGTGGTTTAACCACTTACTGCTCTGTTCCCCGTTCATAGGGTATCTTCAGATGACCTTGACCCACTTTTTAAGAACTCTATGGTGGGGGGAAATGCATATATATAAACCGTGGATTAAGTAAAAGACAACATTTCCCTCATCAGCATGGAAACTTTCCGGATGTCTTACAATGTTCATTGCACTCCTGTACAACATGTTCATTTTATGTTAAATTTAATCCATTTTCTTCAAAATGTAAATTTTTTTGCAATTTCTGTTACTGGAGAAAGATGGGTAAATTTATCATTAGAAACTGTCATGGTTACAATCAACCCTTTAATAGATCCTAATTGGTTTTCAACAGTGGAATCATATATTGATACTATGGCTTTCGAACAAGGATATCATTATCTTTGGGTTGATGTTAGTTACATCAACTTTCAAAACGAAACAGATGATGATGATGGATATGATTCTGCCACATAAAAAATAGACATTAACGGAACTTCTTTCCCTGCCTTTTAGGAAAAAAGAGAGGAACAGTGTTAATTAATAACACTGTTCCTCTCTTTTTTCCGCTTAAAGTTAAATGACCTTGACCTAATTTTTATAGTTAAGAAATATACGAAGTAAAAAATAATAGAAAATGTACATTTTTTTTAAGTTTTTGCGTTATAACTTTTACACCGTTGGTTATATCGAAAAATGTTACTGGACCTTTTTTGTTTGTCTTTTAATTCCGCTTAATTTGACTACCCGCACGATGGATTTGGAGCATTTTTGTTATATCCACTGCCATCGTGTACGGCGACGCAGTTCTAAAGTTGAACGGCGACGAAATCAAGTAACCGGTTTTGCCGGAGGGGGGAGGGGGTTTCCGCGGGGGGGAGGGGGGGAGTGGGGGGGGGAGGGGGGGGAGGGGGGAGGGGGGTGAGGGGGGGAGGGGGGGAGGGGGGGGAGGGGTGAGCGGGGGGGAGGGGGGGAGGGGGGTGGGGGGAGGGGGGGAGGGGGGGGAGGGGGGTTTCGCGGGGGGGGGGATATAACAAAAAATGCTCCAAATCTATCGTGCGGGTAGTCAAATTAAGCGGAATTAAAAGACAAACAAAAAAGGTCCAGTAACATTTTTTGATTAAACCAACGATATAAAAGTTATGACGCAAAAACTCAAAAATATTAATAACCAACGCGAAAACTAAACTCACCATCAACAGAAATTAAAACATTTACAAAAACCCAAATGTCAAAAATAATAATTATTTAATAAAAGATACAACACAAAACTAAAATCTTAGGTTATTTAAAACTTTAACAAAATATTTAAGTCTCAAAAGTAGAGTTTTAAAATCAATCAATATATAAGTCGAACAAGTAAGTCTTTTGAAATTAAAATATCTAAGTCTAAAAAATAGGTCATTTAAAATAATTCTAAGTCCGAAAGTAGAACAATCAAAACTAGGTCAAGGTCATTTAAAAATTATAAAAAAAAGGGGGGGTGGGGAAGCGTGGGGTCCCTACCTTATTCTACTACTTTATTTCTATACTACTTTATTATAACTTATGCTACCCCTTAAATGCTATCATGCATGCGGTTACGGTGTGATCATCACGTAAGCGAACTCACACACCTCACCGCCCTATCATATCTTAACCCCTACCTAACGTTCCCCCTATTCTATCTTATACTATGTAATATTACAGTTACGGTGTGATCATCACGTAAGCGAACTCACACACCTCCCTATAATATTACACCTAACTTAATATTACAGTTACGGTGTGATCATCACGTAAGCGAACTCACACACCTCACCGTAATATTAACCCTGACAATTAAACCACGCAGGAAATGGAAAGGTAGGTGGATTGCCATTGCGACCGACTATTATAGGAGGGCGCCTCTCCCACAATAGCCGAACGCAGTGTGTGCTTGACATAAGCCATCCCACACACCATGGCGAACATTACGTTACAGCATAACCCTCCACGTAAGCGGACCAGTTACACCTTCACCGTAATGCCAAAGAGAAACGTTGCGCGCTTGCTTATATCAGCGAGCTCGAGACTCGACCTCGCTAGCGAGCCTTGACTAGTAGGTCAACGTGTCGCTCTGCCGGGGCCGGTAGCCTTGGCCGGGTCGCTAGCCACCGCTCTCACAACTTCGTCTGGCCTACTTGGACCTGGTCGCTAGCCTCAGCTTTCACTACCTTGACTACAAGGTTGTTGTGTCTGCTGCCTATAAGAACCCCATTTGCCCGCCTTGTGTTATTCTGCCACTCGCCACCATCGCTGTTACTATCCATTCCCACGTTTTTTAACCATTTTTCCTATTTCATTATATTATCCATTTTATTATTCTTTTTATATCAACATGAACTCCTCTGCATCTTCTTCATCTACCCCCATTCTCCTGAGTCTGCTGCAGAAACCTCTGCAGCAGAAACCAACTACAATTCCGGTATCTATTGACCTTTCTTCTATTTCGACTGATTTTCTTCAAAAAAAAACAAACTTCTCCCGTCCTCTCCTCCTCCATTAACGAAATAATAGCTGATGCTCTTAATGAAGATCAACCCCAATTATTTCAGAATCCCACACCAGTTATAGAAACATCAACGCCGCAAATTGAAGAGATTCCGATCGCTCCAATTTGTGACGACATTTTAACTGAAGACTGGATGGAGTTGTGCGGACTGCACCCTTCTTCTACCCCCCAACAAATTCAACCCGCACCAATCAAAGAAACCCCCACCCCCCAAACAATTCATCCCGCACCAGTAAAGAACATTAGACTAAAACAATTCAAGAAAAACCAAAAATATACAATCTACAAAATTGAAGAAAACAAAATTTATGTTTACAATGAGGAGAGGACGAAAATCTATGTACTTACTACACCAAAAACAAAAAGAATCAACATCCCATTAAATCCAAAATTCCTGATTGTAACAGCGCAGGGTGAACGATTAAAAATAAACATCACAAATTAAACCCTTTTCTTCCTTCCCCTCCACATACAAAGTCCACCCTGGTGGCAAAATCGGCCCTTCTAAGGGCCACCTAAGACTTTCAAATTTAGGCTTAAGTTAGGGCCTCAACCCTTGGTGACTACAAGCGGTTCATATACCTCTAAGTCCCAAAGGTTGAGTCAATAGCGGGGGGCTTTCGCTAAAGCCTCAACCCTTGGTGACTAACAAGTGGTCTGTGTACCACTAAGTCACAAAGGGTTGGACGCTAAAGCCTCAACCCTTGGTGACTAACAAGCGGTTCACATAACTCTAAGTCCCAAAGGTTGAGTCAATAGCGGGGAGCTTTCGCTAAAGCCTTAACGTTTGGTGACTAACAAGAGGTCCGTGTACCTCTAAGTCCCATAGGGGCTTTCGCAAACCACCCCTTGTTAGTCACCAAGGGTTGAGGCTTAAACTTAAGCCTAAATTTGAAAGTCTTAGGTCGGCCCTTAGAAGGGCCTTTTTTTGCCACCAGGGTGGACTTTGGAGGTGGGAAAAGGTTTTACTCGGTAATATTTATGTTTAACTTGGCACCTTTTTTATTTATTATCAAGTGTCGAGGGTTAAGGGGAATAGGAATTTTTTTGGGAATGTCAATGACATAAATTTTGGTTTTTTCAGAATTAAAAATGAAAATAGAAGAAGATAAATGTCTTAGGATTTCATATTTTCGGTTAAGTTTCAGTTTTTTTAGATGAAATTTTTGCTGGGGTACGTTTGAAGATACAGGTGATAGAGGTGGTTTGGTGCGAATTTTGGGTGGTTCGGTGCGAATTTTGGTGCCGGTAAGAATGTTTTTCCAAACTTGCTGAAAAGGTTTTCGAGCAATAGTGGTTGTAACATCATACCAATCACGATTGTTGTTCGATTGAATAATTCGTACCCCAATCAGTTGAAGATAGGAAAACCAGTTATACCAAATCTCGGTATACTCGGAGCGGTTCATTGTGAAATTGAAGTAGGTGTTGTTAGGACGGTGGCAAAGGAAAGAATAACTTGTCGAGTGTAGAGTGTAGAGTGTGTTAAGCAATCAAGGACAGGTGTGCCGGGTGATGCAACAAGGACGACGACCTGTATTCGCCGGCCGGCCGCAAGCGAAAGTGCGGCGCAAGGTCAACCAGTTGTATTGCTAACTGGTCGGCAACAAGCGAAAGCATGCGAGGTCAAACCCGGCCCACTCGGTCTCGTTTATCTTTTAAAACTCGCATGATAGGGTTTGCAAACATATTAATTCAAATATGTTGTAAAAATTTTCTTACGATATTTTGTTACAAATCTTTTTAAGGCAAATGTTAAGAAACCATGTTTCTATTTTAATCGCAACTACAGTTTCGATTTCTTTAACTAAATATTATAGCTAAGTATTAAGGTAATATAATAAAGTAGCATCTTTAAAAAATATTGTAACTTGTACAAAGTTAAATAAGTATTTTAAGCCAAATGTTAAAAACAATTGTTTAGTACTGAGATGTTCACCCTACAACACCTACGTTAGAACTAACATTACAAATCCAAAAATTGCGAGGAGTCTCTCATGGTGGTGGGGGGAGGGCAGATGTTCCGAGCTGCACATGTCAAGGGAGGTTGCAGCGCCGATACTGACACATCAGTTTGCTAGTAGAACTGGCAGAGTAAACATCTAAATAAACATGAGTTCTGTTTTATATGTTTCTTTTATTAAAGATGGACTTTGCATTGAAACGCAAAGTTTTCCTATTGATGCAGATCCTATACAACAAATTTTAGTACATCCTCCAGAAAGTTATGATTCCATCTACATTTCAGTGCAAGAAACAAACGACCCCCCACCACCAACAACTACTGATGCACAGTAGGACACGGCTACCACACGTCATTAAAGCTTCAGCTCTTTACCCGAGCACACATGGACTCTGAGCTTCAATATAATACTGTTTCTTCTACATCTACACCAACTTCCGAACAATTACCTACTACAAATGAAACTACTACAAGTCTACAAGTAAATGAAATTTCATCAACTGTTAGTTCTGATGCGCAAGCAATAATGTTATCATTAATTGGTTTCGACTAAAAATTCAACAATGGAAGAAGAAAGAAACTCGCTACTTTACAACTTGGTTTTTGCGAACCCGTCGAAATTTATTATTTGCCTACTTTCATTTTTATGTGGTTACAATTTTGGTTACCTTGTTCAGGAAATGCTAACAGATAAAAAGGAAGAACATTCGCTATATTTTAAAGTTTATGTTTATGTAATTGCATCTTTATTTGGATACTTTGTAGCAGGATATTTTCTTGTTAATTTGTCAATTCCATTTTTTACATGGTATTTTAACAGACGTGAAAATCAACAAAACAACAGTTTGTAAAAAGAAACAAAAATTATCTTGCATTTTCGGATTTTCCGAAAATGCAAGATCTTTTTTAAAAACACCCCCAAAAGACCTTGACACACTTCCGGCCATTTAAAATTTAAATACCCAGCACAGCAGGGCATTTAAACTTTAAATACCCACCCATACACGTCACAGCTACGTCACAGCTGATGACGTCACTTCCGGTCACGTGACCGGAAGTAGCTGTCAAAAAATTGACTGCCTGTCAAAGTTTGATTGGGCCAGCAGCCCCAAGTGCCCACTACTTATTCAAAGTAATTCACCACAAGTGTGGTAGTGGTGGAGTTCAGGGGTAGTATATGTGGTGAGGGGAAGGAAGCTTGGTGGCATGGGGTGGGAGGGAAGAGGTGGCAGGGTGGAGGGTGTACAATTTGTTATTCGTTTAGAATTAAAATCGGTTAGATCGGTTATATTACAACATCTATATCTTTAATATAGAAATTTATTTGGGGTTGAAATTCGGAAAAATCTTCCGATTATCGCAAATAAAATTAGAATTCAAGTTTGATATAATTATAACAAATAAATAAAAAGCACAAAGAAAACTGAAAACTTATTGAAAGCCCGACTTTAGAGGACTCCTTGAGAGTTGAAACGAGCTAAAACTAGCAAATCATCTCTATTAAACGTTAGAGGGAACCTCAAAGTGAATATTAACCTCAAAGTGCTTAAGGTCGTAAAAAAATAAACCTATATAAATTTGAACAAACTAACGAATCTACCAGAATAGCCAAGTTTTCGTTCGGTTATTTACCTTTCGCCTCACTCTCCTTGCCCCAACTACCAAACACCTCCAGTTGGCCGCTTCCGCACGCGAATATTGAGGGTGAGGCGTTTAAATAGCCAAAAGGGTCTTCACAAGCTTCCGCCATATCCTTGGCTGACATCACCTGCAAAACAACCGGAAGCTGTAGAGACCAGGCGGTATGGGTTGTCACTGATTTTCGTAAACTATTTTGTTTTAAATTCTAGCTTTTTTTTATTGGAGAACATTCACTAGGAATCGGTTATGTGGTATTTTTTCCAAAAACCACATAACCGAAATAACTTTTAGTAATTAAAGTGGTCTCCGTTCAAAAAGAGCCCGAAAATACATCTATTTAAGGACCAAACTACCCAAGAGAAAATTATAAGTCTGACACCCATCCACCTAACACTGGAATAAAAGTTCTCGGTGAGAAAATCCCTGAAAAAATATAAGTTTGTTTGAAAAGTCTTCTTAGAGCAAATTAACAAGGGAGCTGACAAGCAGATACATTTGTTTTTATTTACAAATTTTTCCTTTTTCTCAGTAAAGTGGGACAACAACAGCCAGTAAAATTAGATACAATGCAAAAATCAAGTTAACACGGGAGCGGCTACGATTGTGTAAGGCTCTCCACACAACGGAGCGGAGGGGCGTGGCAAAAAATTAGTCAAATTGCATAGTTTTATATTTGAAATCAGCTGATTTGTGGGTGCGCAGCTTCCTGCCACTAGATGCATCTCCCATTTTAATTATATAGGTGCCACGCCGTACCACGCCACGCCACTCTGGTGTGTGGAGGGTCTAAATAGTGATTGAATTCGGCCTCATCTAAATCTACTTTCTTAACATCTACTTAGGAAAATATTATTCGTTAGTAAAAAAAAGAAACAAAGAAAACCCGAACACATACGCACCAAGAGTATTGTGATGACGGCGGCCAACATCCAAATAGTTCCTCTTGATATGAAATTCATGACCGCTAGAGGAAATGAAGAGGATATTTTCTGTAAGTGGTATGAATATACAGGCCTAAGCTGACAATATATGCACTATATTTTTACTACATTAACTACATTGTGTTGCACGAGATCAAGTTATCCCATCGATAGTTTGCAGCCTACTGTTTAGTTTCTCTATTTTTTCAAAACAGTGACGATAGAGTATGCCATATGTACAATATGGAACCTAGTTAAATACGCTCTCTATTACGCAACAAATAAGAGACGAGCGTCCATGCACGCTCTTCTATTGCGTAATTGGATGATTACAAAAGCTATAACAAATCGAATACATTGGCATTAAATTAGCTTTGGCGAAAAATTGCGTCTGTTAAGCAATGGAATAAAAATGATGATCGTTTCAAGTTCAAAACTCACTAGCAAATATAAAATTATGTGCAAGTATATTTTCTCAAAAAGGTGCATCACATGTTGAGTGGTTAGTTAACGATTCTTCAATTACTTTGAAAATTGAAGAATTATATATCACACAGCATGTGGTGTTCTTTTTTCAGAAAACATTTTGCCACATATTTAATCTCTAGTTTTTTTATATATTTTAAATGATCTCCACTTGCATCTCATTGTTTAGTTGCGCGATATTTCCCAATGATAAGCATTATTTTTTTTAGCGATAGAATTTCTACATGATGATTTTGAGGCAAACCTTTACTGCTAGTCTTGTGGGGCAAATGGCTAACAAAACTATTAGTATACAAAATTAGTTTAGTATCCGATTTCTACAGATCGGAAGCATTAAACTTTTGATTGAGGAAAAGAAAGAAAACCGTGCTTTAAGTCCAGATTTTACATGCGCAATCACCTGTAAATATATTCCAACCCTTAAAAATAGCATCCAAATAAAATTAAACAATCTGTTTGGAAAAATTGGTTCGGTAAAATATATTTTTTAAATATTTCAGTTTGTATTTATTATGATCATCGTATTATTTATCCGAGGTACATCTTATTTCATTACAATACACATATCCATGATAAACATAAACTTTGCCCTATAACGTGGGCAGTATTAACGGCGTATGTTTCTCTTACTGCTCACTGGTCAGAGGAAATTGCCTTGTCGCAGTTTAGATGTGATGGAAGAACCAAGTCTGAATCTCCATTTCCTTATAGGTTTACGAAGTCAGCGCTAAATGTATTATCAGAGCATAATGTAATACTTAACGGAGAGTCATAATTATCATAATTTAAAATAGTATGGTTACAATAATTTTTAGCCTAATTATATTTAACAAACTAATAGATAATACTCGAAAAAATCCAAACTGTGACAAGGCAGTTTGCAGTGGCCAGCGAACAGCAAGGAAGGTATTGGCCGATAACACTGTCCAAGTCATAGGGCAACGTTTGTATTTCATCATAGATACCGTGTATTTTAGTAAAATCAGCTGAATGGCGGAAGAAGGAACTTTTAAAGGATGTTTTCAAATTTTCTGGAGACATTTTGTGGACGTTTTGTTTAAACTCAGGCAATCGTGTTTAAAAAATGTAACTGTGAGTATGAGTCTCCGACGCCTAGACTCTTGGCCACCTATATAATATGTGTTTCAATTTTAATTGTAGCTTTTTAGCACAATTATGTAACTTAGAACTTGGAAAATTATCCACTATTGTGTAAAAGCTAAGTTAATGTGAAAACACTGCGCTAATAGATAGTTTGTATATTTATATGGAGATTTAACGTTAGTTAAAAAAACGAACATAATCTACATATATGAATTTTAAGCGTTCGTCAAACACGAACATAAAATTATTTATTGCCGTTGGTTTACTCACCGAGGACCATAAAATACTCTACACAAAAGGACGCTGGAGTTGTTTGTAAAAGCCACAGACAGACGATATGTATGTTTTTTACATTCTCTTCCTTATGTGTAGTACTTGGAGGATTGTTCACATAAAAATTTCTATTTCGAGATGATAGTGAAAATATTTTCACTTTAAGAAAGAAATTTGTTTTCCGCGGTGATATTTGACCGATCGCCCGATGTTGTTTCTGTCTGTGTGTGTTAAAGTCTCGGTACTAGAGACGACATCGATGATCCGATTTTGATGAAATTTGGCATTCATTTACGAAATCCCAATAGGCTTTAGATAAATGAAATAAATAAATAAAAACGTCTTTGTTTTCAAGTGCTTCTCAGATATGATAGCTGTTTTACAGAATAATATGTTACTGATTATATTACATAAACAAGAAATGTATCGCTACAAACTTAAATAAATAAAATGTTTTAGATGGTGTTTGACTGGTCAACCGCTCCAATAGGTACAGTAACTAAAAGCTCTCATATTGGTTAATTCTTTGTGGCCACCGATAATATCATGCTTCCTGATTACCTTGGTTTCTTATTGGTTCACTGGGAACTTGGATTCTTTAGGTTTGAATTATTAAGAGTTCTTAGAAAGTATCATAAATATCTGCCTGCATTCTCGTCAAAAACATAACAATAATTTTAGAGAACGTCTTGTTATTACAGATTTTCCCTTTTTACTGAAGGATTTAGTTGTCTATTTAAATAAGTATTCCCACCAGTAATAGTAGTAAATAACTACGCTATCCAGATGCAAACGGTAATTTATAATTATGTATTGTAATATTGTAGTCCAGCCTCTCTATGTTGTAGTCATTATATAGGACAGAATTTACCACCCCCGCCAGTGGTTACCAACCAGATGCGGTTTAATATAGAGCAGGCACATCTGGATGAGTAGTAACGCAGTGTGCGTATTAATGTGGCAAACATAGTATCCTTTTGTTAAAGGAGTTTGGTAACTAAAAAATATTATTTATGTTTTATCTGATTTCCTGATTGATATTCATTCTAAAAACTAGTCAACAGGCATGAGGTTTATACAAAATAATAAAGAAAACAATTTTGTAAGTAATGTGATACGGTTCTATATAATGATTTATGAACATGCCAACTAACTTAATTTTAAGTTTAAACTAGTCTCCCGAATGTTCAGAGTTTCATACCAAATGTAACTTTTCTCTGATAATATAAGCTTAGGTCCTGAGGTTTTATCCAGATAGAAAGTACATACACATATGCAGACATTAGAATTTTGTTTTCGTTAAGTTTTAACACATTAAAAAAGTTTTATTGTAAAGTGTTATAGGATTTATAATTTTTTTGATAAGCATGATCTATGTTTTGGTTTAGTGGATGTAAATGAATAACTTCTTACAAAACTCCTAAAATATACCTACACTTATATTGTATTTAAATACAGAACTGTAAATAAACGAAAAATGTGGAAAATGGCGATCGCCTTCGATTGGTCGCACTAATAATCATCAGACTATATATGAGAGACTGGCAGATCCATCATGACATCATTGGCTGCTGGAAGTTCCGTCGAAAACAAGTTTTTGAACGTACCACCAAAGTCAAAGTTCAGTTGTTCGTTAGTGAATTTTTCTTTAAGTATATACAATTCTTTTCATACGGTCATCTTACAGTATTTCCTTTTTGAAAATATTTCATTATCTGCAGATTTTCTTGTATATTTTCTATGTTATGTCCTTCTTCCAAAAGGTGTTTAGCGAAATTGGATCTCTCCGGCTTCTTGTTTTCCGAGGCTGATATATGTGGTTCTTAAATCTTTTTTCAAAGTTGTCTGTTTGGAAAATGTAAAATTTATCTCATCACAGTTAGATATTGAAACTGATTTACTAGATTCCGGCAGTATTGAAAATGTTGGTTCTTTTTATTCTTGGGTTTAGAATTTTTTCAATCGCGTTTTGTGTATTGAATACCATACAAACTCTATAAATTTTTAATCAGTTTTGGATTTTTTGTCCTTATTTTTGTATTATTATTATTATTAAAATTTATACATGTATAATATCAGTCAAGTAAATATCTAAAAACTAGATATCTTAAAACCCTTAGGATATTACAAACTTATAATCCTACAAAAATATATATTAAAAAATAAAAGTCACCACATAAATAAAAAAATATTTCATTGACACAGTTGCTTCGGTTTTTGAGAAAACTCCTTTTCATTTATTGTATTAATAAGAAGTCATTTATTATTACAAGCTTTAAGAGTGTGTGTCAGATTGTTAACATTGTTTTATTTGTACTCACCCACATCCTAGCCAAAAACTTAGTGGTGTTTTATTTTTTGATTAATTGTGCCTGTAACGAAATCGTGTCCGCCAGAGAATAAATGGTTTGTAGCGGAAGAAAATCTACCTTATCTGATGGTGGACGGAGCAGTTACGACAGACAGCGTAGATAACACTGTCCGAAACTTAATTGGGTTTACGTTTCCTTTCTCTAGTTTATTGTCAATTATCTTTTATCTGGTGACTTGATATTTGTAGGTTACGTCAAAGTTATAACCTGTAATACGAAACTGGTATAAATGTTTTCATGATTTTTCTCGTGAATTGGTCTAATGATTATGAACTAATTTGTTAGTTTTAATTCTAAAAAAAACAGAATGTACATAAAAATGTAAGATTTATTGCCTTATTACGTAAAGAAAAATCTGTAGTAAATTATCATCAACTTTTAAGGTTAAATATATATTAAGAATTAAATATAACCTTATTTATTTGTTTACGCCAACTAAATATTTTAAATACGCCTTACATGCATGATAAAAAGTGAAGGTGAATGTCTAACTGAAAAACACAAGCACCAAAAAAGTGGATTATTCTATGGATCATTTTTTTGTGATTAGGGGGAAATAGTACATGAAAAGGCTACAGGCAATAAATAAGTAAATGTACTATAGGAATTATGAAAAAAATACATTAACTGGAAAAAACTAATACCATGTAGATGTACGCTGTGTTAAAAAAACAGCTTGCTGTTTTTTAGTTCATTTGGGTGACTTACAAGGTTTCAACAATAGTTAGTTACAGTATATGAAGAAGTAAAAAGCTATGGATGTTTGAACAAGTAAAAATCTATGGATGTTTGAACAAGAAAGAATCTATAGATATTCGAAAATGTATCGGTATGAAATAAAGGTTGAGTTTCAAATCTCCTGGAATTTATTTCAGCATTAGCGTAAACTTTTTATCTTGTTCTTTCAAAGGAAACGAGGATTACAAAATGTTTAAACTAAAAATTCTAATTAGTTTTCATGCAATTGCAACTTCTCGTGAGATACCATTTGAAGGGGCTCTAGTTACACATAGCATACATAATAATTACTTCATTTGCAGCAATAACACCTAAAAAATTATCTCGAATCATAACGTTTTCTAAAGTTTATTTGATCAGAAATCGCTATGAAGTAAAATGCAGTGGTATGATTATAACCTAGCTTAAGAGATAAACAATTTTATTATTATTTTTGGTATTAAAAATTTTACTAATAAAACAATTATTTTCAGGAGCTAAATTAAAAGACTTTTAAAAGTTTGCAGTTAACCATTCGGGAACAAGAATCAGGTTGTGATGGAAAACGTTAAAGGCCATTCTATCAGTAAAAACTGACAGCAAAGTTGATTTAATGCCTGACGTTGGCAGTGTCAACAAACATACTTTACAGCTAACTACACGATGCAGTTAAACTTTGTTTTTGTAGGACTTAAAATGTATAAAAATAGGCTGGTAGAAATTTTTATATGTTCATAATTATTGAACATTAGGATTGAACATTTGAACGTTTGGGAACATTTGATTGACCCATTAGGACGGATTTTATATAAGTTGTATTTTCATACTTAGGGTTGAAATAAAAAAATTTTCATTAAATTATTATTTTTTAATAATATAAATTATATTGAAACTATTATGTTTGAATAACATAAATATACTAAGTAAATTTTTTTTCATGATTGAGTTGAAAATAAAGTTGTCCCTCATAAAAAGTATAACATAGCTTTTAAATCAAACTTTAATTATTTTCTAATTATAGCACATATTGGAAAAAAGCTTAACAATTTCTGTGGTTTTCTTTCATTTTACAAGGAATAATTATTAATTAGACTGAGTTCTTACGTATTCAATAAAATTAAACCTCTAAATTTATATCTATCAATTCCAAAAGGCAACAATCAATCAAATGTAAATAACAAGGATAAGGTAGATATAATTTGGAACAGATGATTGATAAGGCGAAATGATAAAATTTAATGATTCAGTTCCTTTGAAAATGTTAATGGATTTAATTAAATACTTCATGCGTGTCTCGTAAGACAGAACTTGTCGTTTTTATTTAAAAACATAGATATTGTTTTGGTATATTTTGAAGGTTTTCACCAAATTGTAAGAAGCCATGGAGAACTTAACTAAATCTTTGGTTTTCGTTTCATTTTACATGGACCAAATTTTTGTTGTTCAGAGTTCTTTTATATTCAATAAATCTAAAACCCTCCCTTTATATCTCAATTTCTAATGGTAACAATCAGTCTGATGGCAATATTAAAGGGCACTGCAGGTAAGATTTTTGGAAACATATTGTTGATAAGGCGTAATGACAAAGTTAGGGCGATTAAAGGAAACATCCTTAAAAAAATCATCAGATGAGCACCAAATGAGATGTCCATTAGTAAAACACAATATCTATTTTTTTTTGTAAAAAAATCTAGCAAAAAATAAAATAAATTGAAACCCAAATTTATAGAAAATAATTGTACCAATAAAATAGCAAACCTCACTTAAAAAATTTAGAATAGAGCTACCTGGGCTCAAAGTTTAAGTTTGTGTTTATTAAGCATGTTGACATATACAATTCACATGCTAAGACATGGAAAGTTTTAGAAAAAAAACTATTTATTTTTCAAGGATATCAAACAGAAAATAACACGTAGCAATCAGCAAATAAACAAATCTATCTTACTGCTCTGGAAAAAATAAATACGAACTGTATGCTTTGAGCTGTACTTAATTTGTTCGCAAGACATAAATATTTGGTCTATTTGCTTTAAGAAAAGGTTGCATCTTTAAGCAAAGAGTTGGTTAATAATTTTTTTGCAAATAAAAACAATTTACAGCTTGTTTCAACCTATCCTGTTTTCATATTCAAGACGGAAAATGTTTTCAGTTTCTCATGGGCCTAATGATGATTGCTGTAACCAATTGAAATCAATCGCAATTTCTCTCGAGTATGCTCGTAGTTTTATATGTGAATGCAGTAAAGAATTTTCAAGTTACATTATTAGTGATGTACAATGGATTTTATACATGCAGTATATTAAACCTCACGTATGGTGCCAATCAATAACTTATTTATTTATTTTCTTCCACCAAAAGTCAATAATCAATTCATTAAATATATTTATTGGCTGCCCATACTATTTAAACTACAGTAAGCTTCAAATATTCCACTTTGAAATATGGGATATTATCATGCCTTTACAATAGACACTTCATCATGGCTCGAACATGACTTATTTACTCGTCCCATTCAACAATATGGACAACAGTACAAAGGGTGGGAAGGGCTATTTATTGTTCTGAGGTCAAACCAAAACCTACCGTGATTTATAAACTTGAAATAAGAGAAACCAGTGAACTATAGCATTGTTTGTTTACTATCAACTGTTGACATTAAGAAAAAATGAATTTTACAGAGCTTTCAAATTTTAGGTGCATTTCAGTCATTATTCAAACTGACCGACGGATGGGAAATGAAGGCACATTTATGTTGAAAACAAAGCAAATAAAAACCTTTGATGCTTACGATTAAAATGGATTACGAAACCAATAATTTTACTATACAGGGTTTTAAGTAGGTGCTGCAAACATTTGTGTAGGTAGAATTACCAGAATACTTAAAATAAAATTAAGGTTTCAATTAATTATTCTAGATCTAAGTTTGAAAACAATATAAAATATTTAAAGTAAATTATACTATCATTATAGTGTAAGCGAAACATCTAACACTTGCTGACGTTATAAGCTGGAAAGCCTCTTGCTCCACGCATTATCAGCTGTTTCTAAAACATTAGACTTTGCCTGATTTTATCTTAAGTATACCTGTCGTCTTTAAACGGATATTGTTTATGAAGTTGAAAGATAAAACTAAGCTATAACCTCTTGCAAGCTTGAAAGCTTGTCTGGTTATTGTTTCCGTTTTAACCGTATCATTATCCTATGTTTTTATTTAAATTTGGTTAATTATCAATCATATCATAAATGTGTTTGTTTTATTAAATTTTTATAACAATTGTTTTTAGTTTTTGAAATAAACAATTTCATTCTATTGTATCTTTTATACTGTGGAAATTAAATATACCTTATTTCAAGAAAAATACTTTGAAAACCACGAATAAAGAACGAAATAAGTACCAACTAAGTGATAACCACTAACAAACCAAACGGTGCATTTGATTTTAATCTGTGTTGAAAAATTATCCAATTTAAATTTAACAATTAAAAACGTTCTCATACATACCGAATTCACACCTACATCCATCAAACGTATATATATTGTGTAATAAATTAATGGAATCGTGGAAATAATGATGCTTTAAATCTAAAAAGTTTGCACTAGGATAATTAAATTGTCACATTATTATCATTACTATAATTTATAGCAGGCAGTGGTAAATAACTCAATGGACGCTCGGACCATATTGCGATGATGACATTCCCATTAAAGCATTACGTGCTGTGAAACTGGCAATTAGTTTGAATAATGCTCTAATGTAATTAACAACCGAGATTGGAGCAATGCAGTATTGACTGGGTGGAGATTTCAGGGTACAATTTATGAAATTGACATTTTATAAATGAGAAAATATTTAATAAAACTGTTTTGAATCTTTATGACTTGACTTTAGGTAGGCATTTGATTTGAACGCTTTCCAATACAGTTGGTCTTTTACATTTTCCTAAATTATCTTTTCTGTTCGTCTGTACAGGGAAGATAGTTTTTTAACTCACAATAATCTCCGAAACTCCAAGACCTAAGTAGCTGAAACTTGTCATGTGATACCCTTCGACACCCACACACACCTTTGAAATAAATCGTTAAACGAAGAAATGGTTAAAATATAATATACTTAGGGTTACGCATTACAACTCAAATGTTTCAAATTTAAATTATATGGAGGCTTGTCAAGTTGCGATGGTAATCTTACTATTCTATAAAAGTTTATTCATCGGTAAAACTGGGTTAAGACATAGACATAGACTTAAGAAATGTAAAAGTTTGTAGGTTCTTTGTTTTTTTCACGCTCAAACTACTGAATTCATATGATATCCGGTAGGCTGATAATTAGTACTCTTGTTAAAGAATATACATATTTTTATTCTTAAGACTCCTTATCTCATGTTAAATATTCAAAAACCGACATCTCCGTTAATTGTTAAATGATTTCAATAAAATTTGGTATGTCTTTGTGGGATGATCATCCACAAATTTACTATATTTATTTTATTTTGTTTTATATTATTGTAGACTTTCTTACTTTAAGGGAGGGAGTATGTGTCAGTTTGTTGGTACTATTTACTATTACATTTGCTGTGATAGGTTCCTCCCAGCTGCATTCAGTTAACACTGGCTTCCAAAGTTGCCATTTTAATGTAATACAAATACATTGTTCACATAAAGTATAATGACGTTTACTTGAACAGGTGATCTTACGTAAATATTCAAAGGCATCAAAACTTCTGTCGGGTCGGGGGGGAATATAGTTTTTAGTATATTCCTACGAATGGTTCCCATAATCCTCAGCGGCAGTCTGTGGTCGGCCCCACCAGGAGGTAGAATTAATCACCAGACAGCTACAAGCCGCATCCGCACCCCTTCCGGTGTCTGGAAGCAGGCGATCATTTAAACTGTCACAGTCAAACATGTCTGATAAAATGAAACATGATTTCATGAGAGAGAGTTATTATTTTTCAAGAGAGTAAAAGGGAAAACATAGTTTGTTATTTGGAACGAAATAATATCCTTGAAGGGTGTTTGTCATACAAATCCTTGTTTTTGATTTTTGAGTAATTTTATTTTTTATTGCTGTAAATATATTATTTAAATTCCTATGAAGCATATCTAATTTAATTAATTAGGCGAAATATTTGGATGTAATTTTGAGAATATTGATAAAAGTGACTTATTCAATATATTTTGTAAAAATAAAAGTTTTTAATCAGATTCATTTTCTAACTATTCAAACGCTATATGAAAGTTAAAAAGATTATTTTAAGGAAAAAATAAATCTCACATATTGTTCGGTTTTAAACAGAGGCTAATTGAGTTGTTATTAAATTTGTCTATACGCTATTTTTTCGTTTAAACTTTTCGAATTCCCGCTCTTGTGTTTTAAAATTTACCAGGTAAGAGAGGGACGCTGTATTGTATGCATTTTGTAATCAAAATATAAATGGATTATAGGAGTAGATTGAGAATGAATGAGAATAAGAATGTTTATTTTCCTTTAAGCTTAAAAAGCAATGGGCATCGTCAATACAATTAAAATTACTTAGGAACCATGCTAAAACACCTCGCAGGAACAGACAAATAAAAATACATAAATTAATGTCCAAAATTTCAAACATTACAAAAATATTCTTCTAGCAAAAAAATTAAATACAAGAATATTTACAAATGCTATCCTTGGCACACTATGCAAAGCAACCATGTAGCAGTTTGAATGTAATAAAAAAATGCATAAATTGATTAGTTCTTAAAATACATGCAAGTTAAATATAAAAATGGATGACATGATAGGTAATTTCCCGTAAAAATATAAAAAGCATTAAAAATATTATTAATAACTAACAGCCAATAGATCCATGGCTTTTGGGTCTAGAAACAACCCATCATAAAGTTAAAAGCTGGTGAATATTTTCATGATCATTCCTGTAACCTTGTACTTTGTTGGTAAGTTTCATAACCATTACACCACCCACCTTCACATGAGGTTTTATAGGCTTAGCATCACACCAACCTAGTCAACAAAGTCAAGAAAGTATTTATTTTATAAAATTTTCTGAAACAGTTCTAGCTTATTTCCAGCATAACACTTTGGTTTTCCCTACGATTCCTGGTAAAAAGTCAAGATGGTATTTTAGTAAACTTCAGAGCTCAGATATTCCCGCGAGTCGCATCGCATACAAACTTGGACATAAATGTAGAATAGGCATACCTGCAAACTTTAAACTCCCACCGGGACTTGAAATTGTAACAACAGTGATCGCAACAGAAGTCAAGTATAGATCGTTGCAAATAACGTTGCCACGTCCGCCCGTAAGACTAATGATAATTATTGCATTGCGCTTACGAACGGCTTGGACCATGTTGTTTGACATGACCTGTAATGTTAGTATCGGCAAGACCGAAAAACGTAAATAGAAAATTTGATTTTAGAAAGAGCATTTTGTATTTGAACCAGATTTTTTATGAGCAAAAATACACGTGACAGGACAGTAGCGTAAGCAGATTTTTTTCTCGGGGTGGGGGGAGTCTAATGGGTACTTGAGCAAGCCACGCCCCTTTTACTAATTATATAGGTGATATGGTAATGCTTTGATCTGATTGGTTCCACACCCTTGTTAGGCCCTGCCCCTTTGGTCCCATGACTAAGGCGGATGGCCGATGATAGGCCTCCATTCAGTCAAGTGACTCTAGAGGGTTTAAAAAATAGCGTTGGTAATTAAAATAAAAGTAGGCCATACATGCTAAAAATATGTGCTATAGTATAAGAAAGAGTAATTACACATTTGTAATTGAATTAAAGTTAAATAGATAAATGAAATTACAACTTAAAAGTTAATATTTCAGGAAAATTTGGATTAAAAATTGTCTGAACCAAATTAAAAGGTAAAACATAATTCATGACATAATATAAAAATCTAAATAAAAGTGTTTTCTTCTTCTACGACATAGGGGCTAGAGGGTATGGCTTTCCCCCAGTGGGAGGGGGATCTGAGAAATACTATTAAAAAATAACGACAATTATGTAGTCAGAACAGTTTTTATGAGCTTAATAATCTTAACCCTTAACCTTAACAATTGTAACACAGTCGTCCCGTTCTTTGAACAAACCATATTATTTTGGGTAAATATCTTTTTATCACATCAATAATACCGCGCTTCAAAGTTGATGCTTTATCCATTTTTTATTTTCACCTACAAAATAACGAAAATGGAGGACAAACCTATTGAAGCAGTTTGAAATAAACTCTCCTTTCATTCGCCGGTTATCTATGGACATTAATAACGTTAATGTCCGGGGCTCAGATATGTAATATTCCTAATGGGCTGGCTGGCTGCAATAGGAGAGCTGCATTGAGTTATGGCTGCCACGGCGTGTTGTCGTGTTGTCGCTCTAATGGCGATGGATAATTCTGTTTTAACATTTTAATGTATATATGTATTTATTAAATATTTATTATATTTAATAGCATTATTTATTTAATAGACGGTTTAACAGCTACAAAAAGGTAAACAATCCTTTGTTTGTACTTCTGCATTATGCTTGACTACCAACATAGGCGTAATTCGGGGGGGGCAAGGGGGGGCACTTGCCCCCCCAAAAATTTGGAAATTAAAATTAATTTTTAGGTATAAATAACAAAAATTGACCAGAGTCATGTTTTTTCAAGTTGTAAAATTAAATTATTATTAACATAAATTTTTCATTAATATGAGTCTTGTCGATATGCCGTCAAAGTACGCTGGTGGCGTAGTTTTGTTTGAAGTCCGATTGCAAATTTGCAAGGATACGTTTAGCGAACGAATACAGACATACACGCTATCCACTATGGCGCGCCGGTCGACGAGAACCCACTCCCACGCCAAACGACACGTCCACCAAACTAACGCTCCAGGATGGCCAACCTCTAAACTCTGTAGTGCTGCTCAGAGCCAGTGTAAGTTGCTTGTCATAAGACACTGTTCACCAGGGGTGCCCAGAAGGGGGGACATGGCGCAATTTGTGCCATCAAAATTTTTGGGGGGGCATGATTTTTTGGGCGGGATAAAGGTTTTGAGAGGAATTTTGAACCAGCGAATAAGGGAAAAGTACAAAAAATAAATTATCATAACCATACGCAACAGTTAAAAGTACTGTTTATTTATCTAACCATTTCATCAGGTTGAATTGATGGTAACCATTACCATCACTTAACTCGTCATATATTCAAGTTTGCTAGTTTACTAGGTAAACCATCCATGGAATCTCCATAAAGTCGATCCATGTGTTAAGTTATTTTGAAGGGCGGTTGACAATGGGTCGACTGGACTGGCAACTCTGTCTGACATCGGGCCCAGAAGTCATAGTGTCAGACGGTCTGTGGCCCCGGTCTGACACAGCCGTTCGTTAGCAATGTTACAAAAACCGGGTATTTACCCGGTTTTCGGGTATTTTGGAGGCCATGCGGAGTTTTGGCAGTGATTAAGAAAAAACCGCGTATAACCGGGGATTTAAGGTTTGGATTGAGGAAATTTACTCATCAACTTGATATTAAACAATAGGTGAAATGGGGGATTTTTGACGATCGAGGTACAAGGATTTTTGGAACTCTAGATATTTTATTTTTCAAACGAAAGTTGGTGTTATGTATTTGGTTTGGTTGTATTGGTTATTTCGTTGCAGTGTTACCAGAAAATGGGTAATAGCCCGGTTTGTGGGTTTTTTGTTGGCCGTTCGGGGACGTAATTAACATGATTAAGAAAAATCGAGTAAAATCGGGGATTTTGGACTTGAGCTGCGGGGATTTACTCGGCATCCTAAATACATAAAAAACGGGTAAAGCCGGGGATTTTTGAATTGTGATTTGCTTTACAAATATTCAATGTCCATGTAAGGTGAGATATAAAGTCCGGTATTTGGTGTTTTTAAAGTCATTAGGTGGTTTTTCGGCTAACTACCCGGATTTTGGTACTTGGGGGGGATTTTGCAGGGATTAGTGCCGAAAAACCGGGTAAAAGTGAGGATTATCAATGGAGTTGGCGGGTAAAATGCCAAATCCTGGGTAATGCAACACTGGGCGTTAGAGATAAGAGTATAGCAACAGTCAATCGCCAGTCGTATAAAGCACAGTTGGTGTGCCTGCTTTGACTGCAGTGAGGCAGTATTACAAATAGTACAATTACTGACTGAAGTCAAGGCCATGCCAATGGGGGGGGGTCAGGGGGTCAAACCCCCCCCCCCCGAAAATATTGAAGTGGCATTTAAATGAAAGGTTAGAAAGTTATTTTTTTCACTTCCTGTAACCGCGGAGGAATTTTTTTTCTGGCTACGGCTTTGAGTGAAGTGGATGGTGATTACAAGTTCACATTGTGTTGTGATATCGTGGTTGGATATTAACTTAAGCTAGTTAGATATAAAGAAAATAATATGCATTTGCAGTGTATATACCCCATAGATAATTTGGTATTATACAGAGCCACTATTTTTAGAGATTTTTTTATTGATTACCAAAAATGACTTTGTAATTGGAAAGAACATACTTTAATTGACTTACTGTACAAATTGGACATAATTATGATAAGCGGTCTTTGTTTTCTGCTTCCCAGAAGACAGCGATGTTGGTGAGGATTGAGTTGATCGAGTCGCCACCGCCACTAGCGACCTCACCCGAACGCCACCCTTATTCAGCGCGCAGCAGCGGTTATGTTAAGTTAGGTTATCATAAATATGTTAGGAGGACTTTCCTTGTTTCGTTATGAAACGAACGATACCAGATGAGTCATACTTTCGCCTGCTAAATCCCTTGACAGGTGATGCGTGCGCTCTGATCAACGACCTGACCTTGGCCTATTTCAAGGGTATTTGGCGGGCAAAAGTATGACTCATCTGGTATCGTTCGATTCGTAACAAAACGAGGAAAGTCCTATTAATATATTTATGATAACCTGACCTAACAGCCTAACATAACCGCCGCAGCGCGCTGTATAAGGGTGGCCTCCGTGTAATACCAAAGTACCAACCCATATTCTGCAGTACGAACTGCTAGTGCAAAGGGGGGGGGTGTATGGTGTATGCAATCAAATCAGGATGAGGCAATGACCTAGAAGATCTTGCCCCCCCAATCGAAATGCTGAAATTACGCCCATGACTACCAAATTAAACCATGAATGAAGTTTAATGAAAATATTTAAAAAGTGAATCGTCCGTGATCTTACGTGATACAAAAGATAAGTACCGTATCATCACCAATCACCGTACACCGTACATCTTCCGTGATACCAATCACCGTACATCTTTTTTGGTTTTTGGGTATTATTCGGATGGATATTAAATTTACACAATGAAATAAAATTACCTTTCCAATCCCTGTTTTCCAAATGACAAATTTTAACTACAGTTACCACGACATTTTGTTGAATCAACTGACTTGCCACAATGTAATGATACATTGATTGATGTGGCTGCGCGCAATAACCTAATGAAGTTCTAGGGAACGAAACATGCCGTCAGTGATTGGATAAAGTAATTTTATTTCATTATATATATATATATATATATATATATATATTCCAATCCAGGTTTACAAAATCCTTACATCCTTAAATTTACGTCCAATTTATGTAAATAATCAATATGAGAAAGTTAAATTCAATTGATAATCAGTATTGAATTACACACCTCCATAATATTGCGAACATGGCTTATTATAAAAACAAAGTAATAGAGAATTATTTTCAACAAAAGTTTTCTTATCTTTCTCATTTTGAGTAGTAGGTAGTTTTGAGAAGCCCACAGGGCGAAGTGTGACTTAACAAGGAGACGTTATCTTTCCTCCTATCCAAGTTTGGTTGCAATGTGACACATGGGAGTGTCAGTGCTTGGCTTTGTTTTGACATCACAAATGAGGTTGGTAACTAACATACGATAAAGGTAGACAACTCCGTTTCTGGTTTTAAATAACCTTCATCATCAATACTCAAATTATTCCGTTCTACAATACGCCATTCGTCGAAAGTTTTGAAGCTATTGTTTAAAAAGTTTACAAAACCTGTAATTACCCTTCTTCAATTAACGTTTTAAAAAATGCCTCTACGGCCTCTGATAGTATCTCGATAATAATTGACTGAAATCACATGGTTTTTCTATGGTTCTATCTCCCAAAATGGGTTTAATTCCCATGCACTTACTTAACGGTTTGATCGCATTTCTTATTTCACTTTATCTCATGTACGTGCTCAACGCCATGTGCTCGTGTTACTCATGTGCTGGGAATACGCAATTTTAGTTCTGGTTAGTTTTGAGGGAAATCTAATGTATGACAAGTAATTTGCCCAGAAAAATCTACATGTAAGAGCGTTCAAATATGATGTAAATAAAACATAAACAAAATTACAACAGTGGTATATAGGTAACCAAGTTAAAATATGCCGTTAATCTTCTTCGTAAACCATTCAGTGAAAATACCACAAAAAATAGCACAAACAGCTCATCATCTTAAAATTAAAATTTGTATTTCTTCTTAAGATTTTATGTTACATATTTTCAAATTATTTGAATAATATTCGGAAATAAGTTTAAGCAAGTATTAAAAAATAAAACTTATTATATATGAACAAAATGGATATCATTTTAAATTTGATTATAAGCATTCATTCATAAAAGTATAACGTATATTATTGTTTAGAAAAACTAGAAAAGAAAAGATAAAGTCATAGTAAGATAACTCGTAATTTAATTTACAAACCAGCTAAAAACATGTTCCATAAATCTTTTAACAAATTAATAATCCATTCTTAAAATGTGTCTTCACGTATATTGAAGCTACAGCATTACCAGTTCATTTCCCTTCTCACTCACAGTAACATAAACAACAATGATGCTCCCACAAGCAAGCCCCAATACGTTATGATCCTAATGGGACTGTCTACAGAGCTATATGTGGGGAATATACATTGTGCTATTACTCGTCCGCGGTACTGGCTGTTATAAGCCCTGATTAATACCTCAGGATCTTTATTTTTGCAGTAAAAATCAGGTTAAAATTTGTATCACAGATGCTGTTACGTCTCATCAGGTACAGATAGACAGCAGATTCCAGCTGTCACTGTACTACAGCGAACTCAGAAAAGAGTTCCTTTGAAGCAGGAGAGAAGTGTGACCAGTTGCCAAACAGAAAAAATCACAACTAAAAAACTACAGAGTCTAGCATCATTCTAATAACATTAAATCTGCCTGCTGTAACATCTGAGGTTTCAGTTTTTGTTGTAATGAAAGCAATTAATCGTTAACTATGTTCAAAGTTTGAAAAGTATTTATAAAAAAAAACAGCATAGTTTTAAAAATTAATAAAATATGTTTATACCAAAAAGTTATTAAAATATCTTAGATCCTGCTGAGAAAAAAGCCAAGTTATTGTTTTTTTTACAAAAAATATTAAGATTTTTTGTATTCTTGATTTGAAGCGGAAGCTGATTGTAGTACTTGGGACCCAGATATTGAAATGAATGTCGGGAAATTATTTTATTTACTTTGGGTAATTTGAGAGATTTATTTGCAAAACTTCTTGTACTATACACATGGTTTGGAGTTATTTCTCTATTTCCGCTCCGAATAAAAAACAATCTCAAGACCTTGAAAATAAAACGATGTTGAATTAGGAGAATAACTAACTGCTGAAATAACGGAAAAGAACTCGTTAATTTGGACCTTTTTAGAATAATACGCAAAAAATAGTTTTGAGTACTTCTTATCTATTAATGTTTTGAAAGTACCTCCCCAGCAGGGTAAGGCATTTTGTAATCTTGAATTAATTATTGCAAAATATAGTGTTCTTAAAAGTGAGTTGTTAAAAAAATTTCTTAAAAAGTAAAATTTTCTAATTTGTGATCTTAATATTGAATGTAATCTAAAACGTGTGGTTCAAAGGTAAGTTTCTCGTCAAGTAAGACACCCAAATATCTGATGGATTTTACTTTTTCTAAAGGTTGGCAGGAACATAACTGGATTTTGCAGGCTGGTGAATAAAATATAAAAGGGGACGCATAGTTAAAGCCAAAAAAACAATATATTTAGTTTTGTTAACATTTACTTGCATTTTATTAATACAACACCATTTCCTAAGCAATAAAAGATCATTGTTAATTGAATCTGGAAGAAGAACTGGATCTTTGAGAGTATAAAAAAGTGCAATATCATCTGCAAAAGCATTAATACTTCTCTTAAAATTGAATTTTAATTAATCGTTTATGAAAATTAAGAAAAGCGTTGCAGAGGTCGTTGACCCTTGTGGGACCCCGATCAGAACAAAAAGTGAATCACTAAAGGTGTTGTCAATTTTTACCTGCTGCTTTCTTCCAGTGATAAACCTATGGAACCAATCCAAAGCTACCCCTCTAACACCGGCAGCCTCTAATTTATTAATGAGGATTTCATGATTTACCAAATCAAATGCTTTTGTAAAATCAACAAAAAGTCCCGTTGTTTTCAATTTGGAATGTAAGCCATTGAAAATAAGTTCGGTTTCAGCTAATGGCCGAACAGCCATTTTAATTTGTGAATTTGGTGGCACTTTCAAGAGATTTACCTTTAATAAAACCAAATTGCTTATCACTAAAAAAGTTTGATTCATTCAGGAAACTGTTTAATCTTATTAACATTATTTTCTCAATTAATTTAGAAAAGACCAAAAAAAGGCTAATTTGTCTGAGGTTATCTAATTGAAATGAGTTGGGCTTTTTTAAAATAGGCACCACTATATATCTCATAAAAAAGAGTAATATTTTTATTAGTATAATTTTCATGTGTCCAATCAGACATATACAGAGCGTCAAAAACATTATCAAAACATTTATTATGTTGTTAAGTAGGCCAAAACACACAAGACTTATTTTAGAATTTATATCTTCAGATTTCTGTTAAAATTCTGTCCATCCTTGAATACTTTATTTTACTATTATGCATTTAATAGTTTTTTTTTATACATGGAATAAACTTATCTTTTAGTGCGACTGTGCATATCGGGATAAAATGCAACTGTTACCAGGAATTTGATTTATTTCTACCTTAAATTATTTAAAGATGGTGGCCTTAAAATCTGTTACGAAGAGATTTAAGAAAACTGTTAAAGCGACAAAATATATTTTCAAATACATCAAATAAATTTTACTTCATGCTTTACATTGAAATGGCGACCTACCCAGGTTTTAAGCCAAGTAACTTAAAACTCATTGTAACTCTCATTGTAACTGGTTCCACAATGAGACACAAGTGTGGAATGATTGTGACAATTTAAGTGTCAAAACGAATCAAACGACATATTAAATGAATAAACAATAGCTACATAGTTAGGCATCGCGTTGATTTTATTTTACTATCCTGCTATGCTACAAAAAATATTACTTTATCTAAGGTAAATAAGTGAAAAAATGTAGGCGATGAAGGTTATCTACCCAAACCCTTTTAAAATCTAGCAGCTCCTGGAAAACCTGTAAACAAAACCTTAAAAATCTCTTAGATTGTATTAGGCTATTCTTTTACAAAGTAAAATTGCTCCACGGGCTATAAAGTCATAAACGGAAAACTAACGACCAAAGTGAGCCGTTGAGATAATACAAACTCAGCTCGGGGGTGGCGTAAAGTGCGGGGAGCTGGGAATGGGGGCGTTATTGGCTCGGCTTTGTTATCTGTGGTTAAGTTTAAGCACTCCTCAACGATTTGAGGTTGTTTATTGAACTATAAAAAGAGGTATGTACCTATTTTGTGAATAGCATTTAATTCCTTAAATCAGGATGAAAATAAGTAGGTTCAATTCGAAACTGCTTAAAAGCATTGCATTGTGCATTAGCTTGCAAATTTTAATTAAATTTACTCATGAGATTTCTCACGTACAGTTGAGTGAATTTGTTGCACGAACGTACTACTATTTATTTGGCCGTTTTTAAAGACGTTAGAATCTACAGCTGATCTAGGTAAACCGTATATCTCCATGTTTGTGTTACTAGGCTTATTCCGCTGTGTCAAAAACAACCACCCCCTCACCCCACAAATATTGTTGTGATGTTGTAAATGTGTGATTTTAGATTATTAGAGTAAAAATTTAAAAATAAAACTTCAATTCAAGTGAAATTGCAAAATAAATAACAAATTCCTAATAACAATTTTCTATGTAAATAAATGAAAATTACATAAATAACTGCTAATCGAATGAAAATATTAAATCAATTGAAAGTTAATTCAATAAGGCGATATTTGGTAAAAGAAAACACATTTAATTGAATACGTTGCTTCAAAAAAGTCAAAAGTTTGACTACCACATGCTGTGAATGTTAAAATAAAGCTCTGAACCGACACAAACCTGACACCACAGGTAAAGGCTAAAATACTTTTTAATGTCAAAACTAACTTGCAAAAGTAGTTATTACTTAAAATTGTATATCTATGAATTTGTGTTAATTAGGTCGGTAATCTGACCTTTGAATATTAATAACCGAGGAAAAACTGTCTTTCTTGCATTTTGGTTAGTTCGCTTCATACGGCGCGCCTTCATTTCCTTGCATGTGATTTAGGTACTGCGTTGAGGTTGCACACGCACGCCTTTTAAACTTGCTTTATCAACGGGCGACAGGTGACTAGAAATTTGTTGAATTTTAACAACATACACCTTTCCAAATCTTAAAACTATTTCACAATTAAATTATAATCGTTTTTATTAATATTAAAAACGGTTTAAACTAGCATGTAGTATATGAAGAAATAAGTGTTGATGGGCCTGGAGACCTGTTCAGTACGTTTGCCGTTTATTTAGGAGTGAAATCTACATACAGGAAATCACAACTTTACTTTGCTGTAATACTCAACAGATTAAACAGGTATTGCTACTGCATATCCCTGGTAGATAAGTTCTTATGATGTCAAGGGATATGCAATAAAAACATTATGATGCGTTTCAGCATCAAGGAAGCAGCTGTAGTTGTTTTATACACATCGGAACAGCGACAATAATGCAGCCGAACATTTCTTTACAATCGCAATATTGATCCAGAGGCTTATTCATGATACTATCAGCAATTTTATTGATGCAAAATACTGTGATTATGGTGTTATATTCTCGTTAAATTCAAGATAAAACTTTACCTGCGTTCATCAGCTCTTCTTCCTAACAATCGTTTTCGAATCAATCTAAAAAAATCATTTACTTGATTGTAATAAGTTCAATAATGACGTTCGGATCGGTTCCAGCTTGTTATGAAACTTTGCGATGGCTCAAAACTCTACCCACTGTGCACTTAGGTAAAGTTATCATGAATAATTGAGATGGTTTACATTTATGAAAACTCATTTGAAAAACTTTTTTGTGACAACGATTAATATTTGTAATTTGTGATTTGTATAAATGCTACAAAAATTATAGTATTTTTAAATAAATATATTTGTAGAAACACAAACACTATGTTATTAACTGGATAGCAAGTTTGCGTTTCGTGTTAGGCAGGATATACGATTCGGGAGTTCGGCTTACAAACTAATTACGTCATCAAATGATATCAAACCCTGACAAAGACAGTTTGTTGGTTTCATCTAACTGAAAACGGAACGATCAGTTAGGTAGGTGCTAATCTACTTTACTGTAATATTGTAGGATATAGCGGCCTAAAACAAACAGAAGTTGCAAAATATATATTATCAATATGTATAAGTAAAAAAAAATGAAATGCGAAATAATTGTCTTTTAATACCCAATAGGTTTTTACAGTGCAGTTTATTAATTTGTGTTCTTAAGAATTAAAGCTTTTTATCCATTAAATTTACCGGTTCATTTACTTCAGTCTTAAAATTTGTAAAGGAAAACTTTGCTTGTTACACGATATCTTGTACTTTTTTCTCAATCACGTTGTTATTGTAGCATATATACTGTATTGCCCAGTTTTAGGTGCACATTATTTTGTTCATTGAGATTTTATCTTTCACTGTTGATTTTTTAAAAGCATGGATTGCATGTTCTCGTCAGGGCATGATTGTTATTTAATCTACTGCATGATAAAAAGTTCTGATCACTACAATTTACATATATATATATATATATATATATATATATATATATATATATATATATATATATATATATATATATTTAATGGTAGTATTTTTTGCATGAGACATGTAAATATTAATTTATATTTAAATTAATCATAGTTAAAATATAGCCTACATTCCTGTTCATGATATATTTTGTAAAAATGATTTTTGCGTGGAAAATAAATAATAAATTAATAAATTAAAAGCAACAATCATCTCACTTAAAACAGATCATAGTCTAACCCTCCTTATCTAGTTTTTTTTGTTTACTGTCCCACCCTTACATCCCAGGACGCTAGACCTAGCCTGGAATTGTTTTGCACATTACTTCAAGCTAGGACTAATATGGGTAGGACCAGGTCTGCGTCAGTTAATTCGGAAAATCATTTCCAGTAGCAAACTTTGTGATTGTGTCTTACGGTAAAAACTTTACTATAGTAAAAAATAAAAACATAATCATCTTAGTGGAAAATTTTTATTATTTAATTAATACAAAACCAGTGTTAATAGTTACATAAAAAATAATACAATATAAAATAATAGAACCAAACTTGCTACGAAAGCTGATCAGAATGGGAAACAATAAGCCGGCCAACACGTTCAGAGAGCACAATCAATGGCGACATCTAGTGACGGCAGCCTTAACTAGATCCACCCCTTTGACGTCTTCTAATAAACCGTTAGTATTCTGTGAGCAGCGTCGACTGCCTTAGTTCTGGCTCGCTTCAAAGTTCATAAAACTTATCAGCTTTTCAGTAATTGATTTCTATCTGATCGTTTGTATCGTGTGATAGTACTAAGAAATTGGTTTGTAATATATTTAATAAAGAGATATATTTCTTCAAGTTATTGCCAGGAAAATTAATATAAATTGTATAAAATACTTAGTGGCTAAAAGTATCAAAATATCAGTAAGTTTTCCTGGTATTTCTCTATTTTTCAATTATTTAAAAATAATTGTATTAAATGCAGGTTTTCGAAAACAATCTCAAATTTTCTTATAATAATCTCAGTAGCCTTTACAAAAGAGATTGTCTCTGAGTTTGCCCGTAGGTGTGCACTAAAATTGTTAATAGCAGCTGTTAAAAGCAAAGGTGTTAAAACGCTTCTAAACAGCATTTAGAGAAAGTAGGCGTCGCTCAAGGAAATTTGATAATAAGACATTTAAGGTTTTTAATTCCTCAGCTTGTAGGGCTTAAACTTATTTTAGATCGATCCATCAACAATTAAATGCGATCAACTATAGATTATAAGTCTTCCAATATTTTCATCCGAGTGAGTATCCGTTTATTGAGCTAATTTCCATCATATTTACTCAGTATTTTGAAAAAACATGATCATTGTAATTTTCGAGTGGTTAATCTAAACTCAAACTTTATTCCAACAGAACTTGTAACGTTATACAATCAGTGTCGCCTCCTAGCAACGTCAAAAGTAACTACATCGGCTCACCTGACTAGATCAGTAATCCTGATTATATATTAGGCCTGGATAAATTTGAACATTATATTTTGAAATCATTAATCTCTATTGCGTTAGATCTTTATAATTTGCGTGCTTACATTTCCTGGAATTGCACTTATCCATAAAATAAGGTAATAAAACAAGTTTTTTCCTTTTGTAAATGATAATTTGGAGATAGCCTACTTACTATTATTTTTTTATCTAGACCCTTTATCATCTTCAGGCCTAATAATGCAGTTAAGAGGTACTGGGGCCTAGGTTTGGACGTGTTAGCGTTCTAGCTGACGCTGTGAACGTTACAATTCAAATAAAATTTGCATCTTCCCGTGAAAAATTTCAAAGCGTAGTAATTGATTATGCGTTTTTATGCAATTATGCATTTTTTTACCATTATTTATGCCTAGGATTATTGCATGAATAAAACAAAAACAATTTTAAGTGAATTGTATTATTTTGTTGGTATAATTTATCCAGAAATAAACAACCAATTTTATTTTATTCTTACAGCTTTAAAAATAAGGACAAGTCAGTCTCAGCATGCTTTTGACAAACATACTAATTATTCCATCATGTTTACAGTGTCAGTTGACTTATATCGTGGACATAATAGATATTGCTCCTATTATATTTAAGTAAAAAATGGTGTTTTTGTCTTTTTTCAAACAGATATTTTACGTTGAAGCAGAATGCAATAATAAGTTATCCGCTTATGAATTTAAAAAGCCTGTTATTTATGTTCACATTGTTAATATCCAAACAAATATATTATTACAATTTTGAGAACGCGATCAATCAATCTTTCTTAATTTTGCTATTTTTTAACATTTTTATTAGGAACTGTTAAATTGTAAGGTCCTGGTTTTGGCAGACTGGGTAGCGGGGGCATTGACCTATGCCTTGCGACACCACGGACGATGACAACTCTTTTTCAGATATTATAAATTGCTTGGAATTAAATGATTTATCTCAATATTTAAATTTTTACGGTGATATTACTGGTAATGACAGTTTGTGCATCTTTCATACAAATATCCGCAGTTATAACAAGAATTTTGATGAAATGTTAATTTTTTTAAATCCCTTGATTGAAGTTTTGGATATAATTGTTCTTACAGAATGCTGGCTGGGCGGGGGAGGGGCGGGAACCGGTTTGGAGGGGTTCGACTGCTTCCAAACAGAGACACATCGCAACCAAAATGACGGTGTCATTGTTTACATCAACAAACGATTATCAGCCACTGTTACACAAATTACTTTGGGGGACGTTTACGGACTTGCTTTAAGTTTTGTACCTTTCAAGAAACATTTTACATTACTTTGTCTTTACCGAACATTTGACAGTGACTCAAATTACTTTATAAACGAACTTGAAAGTTACTTAAGCGAAATGAATAGAAATCAAACATGTATACTACTTGGTGATCTTAATTTTAATCTTTTGCACAGAGACATAGTTACAGATAGTTACTTTTTTCGTACTTACGGGAATGGGGTTTACTCAATGCATAGACAAACCGACAAGGGTAACAAATAACACGACGAGCTGTCTGGATCACATTTTTATTAAATACGACGACATATCTCAAGTCAAGTCAGCCGTGATCCAGACGGCCGTGACAGATCACTACAGTACTGGCCTTACAATTACTACTTCCACAAAGCAAACAAACATTTCTGAAACCATTACACCACAACGAACTTACTTGGATCATGCATTACTTTCACACCTCCTGACTAATTCCAACTGGGATCCCATAACTAATTGTGATAATGACGTTAATTTTTGTTCAGAACATTTTAATAGAATAATAATAAATACCCTCGAGTCAGCAAAAAAGCCTGTTAAGACAGGTTCAACTAGATCTAAAAAACTTAAACCTTGGATAACGGGTAATTTAGTCAAGCAGATTAGAATCAGAGATAAACTCAGTAAACGTGTGAAAAAACAACCGTTTAATGTAGAATTAATAAATCATTTTCAAGAAATAAAACATACACTTAATAATAGTATAAAGCAAACTAAGCGGATATATTTCCGAACTAAATTAAACGAAGCATCTAATAACCCAAAACAATTTTGGTCATTGATTAACGAATTAGCGGGGAAGGTTAGTAAAAAAGACTCATTTCCATTGCAAAAATTTACGTCCAATGCGTCAGCATCAAATACGCTTTGTAAACAAGTAGCTAACGATTTTAATGATTTCTTTTCTAATGTTGGTAATTTATTGGCAAACGCCATTGACTCGGGCGGGGACCCAGTTGTGAATGACTCAGACTATAGACTGGACTGCACTTTTACGCTCCGACCGATCACAGAACCTGACCTACGACGTTACGTTGACAGCTTGCGGGGAGGGTCGGCGCCGGGCTATGATGGAGTTTCAGCTGATATTCTCAAAGATAACTTTGAACTTATAAGTAAACCACTTCTTCATATTGTAAACCTCAGTATTACCTCAGGCACTTTTCCGGATTGTTACAAATTAGCAAAAGTTTTTCCACTATATAAAGCTAATGATATTACTAACAAAAACAATTTCCGACCTATTTCTCTGTTAAGCGTATTTACTAAGATATTAGAGAAAATCGTTAAAGATCAGTTGGTTTTTTATCTTCAATCAAATAATATTTTAAGTGAGCGTCAGTACGGGTTTCGAAAAGATAAAAATATTTCCGATGCACTTTTTGATATAAATAAAGAATTAAATCAAGCCACAACAGATAAACAACATCCTATGCTAATATTTCTTGACCTTAAAAAAGCTTTTGATTCTGTGGATCGTTCAAAATTATTAAGCAAACTAGAAGAAATTGGTATTCGTGGAAACAGTCTTGCGTGGTTTAGGAGTTATTTCTGTAATAGAGTTCAGTTTGTTTCAATTTGTGGGACTAATAGTGATGTTATGCCAGTAGACTACGGTGTTGTTCAAGGCAGTAATCTTGGGCCTGTCTTGTTCTTAATTTACATAAACAATATATCCAAATTAAACATTTTTGGTAAATTATTTTTATTTGCTGATGATACGCTCATTTTCCTTCAGGCGAAGACTTGGCTTGAGGTGCGTGAAAAAGCAGAACATGATCTCATGATTGTAAAGAAATGGTTAGATCAAAATATATTATCCTTAAATATATCAAAAACTAAATTTTTGCCGGTTTCTATTAGTAAAATCACTGATTATAATCTTCAAGACCTTAAAATTCATACTTGTAATAATTTTCAAAACAGTAATTGCACTTGTGAAAGTATTGATAAAGTCATTTCTTATAAATATTTGGGTGTTATTTTTGACTGCAGTCTCAGATGGAATGATCATATTCAGTTTGTTAGAAATAAGGTCAGGAAATATATTTTTGCTTTTAAACAAATGAATGGAATTTTAACAATGGGGGAAATCAAATTGGCTTATTTTGCCTATATTCAGTCTTTGCTATCGTTTGGGATAGTAGCTTGGGGCGGATGCTTGGAAAGTATTCTTGAACCTCTCAATGTTGTACAAAAATCAATTCTAAAAGCAGGATTTGGTAAAAACAAACGATTCCCGACTGACGCTCTATTTCATGAAACATCCGTTCTTTCTATTCGAAAACTTTTTATTAAAAATATTCTAATTAACATTTACAATAACTTCACTAGCATTTTTCAAGAAATTTCACATTCACATGATACACGGTATTCGTCAAGAGTCAGAGTTACTACTTTGCAACTAAACGATGCATTTTCCACAACAAATTCCTTTTATATTTCTCATATTATTTTTCGAAACATTCGTACAAACTTTCCCGAATTAAATCTGTTTGAATCACCCTCTCTTAATGTATTTAAAGTTCGTGTAAAAAAATGGCTACTAAGTTTAAGTATCGACGAAGCAGACCGGATTATTACGGCGGGTTACCGGCGCGCCAGACCTGACCCTTGACTTGACTGACCTTAGACCATGACCACCTCCGGCCGGCTCATGCTCCGACTTCGTCCTAGCCACTCTATTACTTTTATATCAAACCATTAAAATAAAGAAGCACAAACCGTAACCTAGTTTTAAAATCATTTTTTCTCCATAATTTTTCTAAAAACAACAAATTTCCTAGTTATAACTTCATTAATTATTATTATTTTTTTTAATAATAATTTCCAATAAAGAGGTCAAACTTACGATATTTTTGTACTGCAACGCAGCAGACGCACAGGCATTTGCCTATGTCTGCTGATTCCATAAGACCATTCCTTTTTTCTTAGCAGCCTATAAAATTGTAATAAAACTCTTAATTTATTTTTTGCATTTGGTATAGATTTATGTTTTATTTTTGTGGTTTATATTTGTACAGCTGTTTATTTTCTTGGAATAAACGTTTCATTCATTCATTCATTCATTCAATTACAACAATACAACAACTGGCATCCCCATTGAAGAGATCTGATGCCGATCGAAACACAGGCTGTATTGTTGTTTTACAACACGCCGTCGCAACAATCGGCAACATCTTCGTAGTAATTAGCTTAACAACATAGTTTTTTTCTAGCGTTAATTAGCATCGGTGTATAACTAAATTAGTGTTTTTTTGGAATAAACATAAATTAAAAGTATTTTTATATTTTAAAACAGAGGGGGTTTATGTATCCGTGAAACAATTTGCTGTACGGGGTAAATGCAAAAACCACTGAACCGACTGGGCCGAAAAGGTAAATTACCCCAACCAACACATATGCCTTCTCACATTCTTAAAATCCCTCGAGCTACAAATAAACGGCCAGATATAGAAACACAACCAGTTGTAAAAACTTAATTTTGAGTACGTGTAAAGAACATGTACATCGACTAGTAGGACATAAAAATAAACATGAGAAAACATCCAGGGCTCAGCTGTGGGGTTGAGCACTATTTACTGCCGACGTTTCCCGTTACTGCTCTCTGGCAGGAGGAAATTGTCTTGTAGCAGTTTTACTTTGTTTGTGTGTCGTTCGACTGGAAAGCGAGACGTCCATTTCCTTATCGGTTATGCATCTCGGGAACAATATAAAGATTTAGGACGGTGCAAAAAATAGCTATTTCTGTATTAAGAGCGCAAAGTACGTCATTGCTGCTCGAGAATTGTAGATGGCCACGTGAAGCGTTAGCTGAGCCATTAATTAAATAGTTTAACTTATTAACTAACCTGTACACTGTAACATTATTTTCGGCTTGACCACTAAATCCAATTATGGGCCTGCTCACCCCATGGAATTATCGTAAGTTGAAGTGCTAGCCTTCGGCGTTTGGATACCAAAATCAAGTCAATAATGTGTTGCATACTGCCTAACCGCCAAGTCAGTCGCCTTGGAAATCCTGAAAGAAGGGTATTTCGTCGCAGTTACTGCCCGTGAGTGACTCATCGGTCGGCCGACAGACTAGTTCCGGCGTCCCAGGTTAGAACCTGCCGTCTGATAAGGAAACTTCCAGGGACCCCGTGTCTATGGACTGCGTGGAAATCTGTGAGTTGGTGAACAGCGCTGACGGAAGACAGACCCTTTACACTGCGGTGGATTACATCATTCCTTGGAATAAATTATTAGAGGTAAGCAGGTGCCCTTAACGTAATTTAAAATTGCTATGAGTGGTGAGAAATGAAGTAAATCATGTTAGTTTTTGGCCCTTATTAAATAATTACTGAAAACTAATCAGTCGAAATAGTCAATTTGCCGTGTCAGTTCGTGAATGTTTTAACATGAGGTAGATCATAAAACATAATATGTTCAGACTTCAAATATGCTCAAAAATATGAATTCTTGAACTTTAATACCTTGTTTTACCTAAATAATGATTTCTGTTTATGTGTTCATAAATTGTATGTTCGTTCTTTTTATGTAATTTATGTAAGACATTTCTAAAAGTTGCAATTATTGCATCATCTTTCATGTCAGAACCATAATGATTTTGGTTGCAAGAAAATAGCAAATACTTTCTTGGGAAATATACTAGCTGTGAGTTTATAAAATATATTCATAAGTGAAGTAGGCTGATTAAAATATTTAGCTTCTTTAACTGAAGTGCCAAGGTTAAAAGTAGTGAAATATAAAAGTGAACTGTTCTTGTCTGTTTTTCAAATTGGTAGATTTATAAATTTAGAATAACAATATTCCTCTTGCACCTAAATTTCTATTAAATGTCAAGATATTAAATGTTGTCTCATAATATAAAAATGTTTCTATCCAAGTAATAATGTTATCCTCAAAAGCTGATTAGTAACTGTGTCAAGTAATTTATTCAGTAGGTGGCAAGTAGTAAAATAGGTTGTGAGATATAAGGAATGCAACCTTGCCTAGTGTTTTTATTTTGGACTATTTTGTTCTGTCAGTCTTTGTTGTCATACTTCCTTGTTTATTCTATATAGTAGGCCTAGATATTTTCGCTCTCTCTCACCAGTTTGTTTATTCTAAGAATAGCCTACATATCTTAAGATTACCAAAATAATAAATATTCCTTTTCTGATGGACACAATATTGTATATTATTTTAAGAGTTTATCTTGCGTATTTTATCTGGAACAGGATAAAGTGAATTTATAAAATAGTGAGTATATTTTTAGCAAGATAACAGATTCAATGATTTGCCTCAGAAATATTTTGTATTTTAATAAATCATTATTTTAAATCAGACTTAATATTATCTTGTGTGTTTGTTATTAGGAATAACTTTGTTGTTAAACTTGTTCTTTTTCAAGCAAATTATTTTAGAATATTTATAATGTATTTCAACTGTCATACTGATTCTCTCTTTTCATGTAATTTACTAAAACTTTTGCACCTGAAAGCTGAACATATTTTAATGTGACTTCAATAACAATAAAATAATTTGAAGCTAAACAAAATATTTAAATAAATCTAGGGCCTAGGCTATAAAAGGTGGTACATTGTGCAGGGTTTTTACTTTTCCTCGTCCCCTGTACCTGCGACCTTTGGACTTCTGGCTACTTCTATGGACTGCTACTGGGTTAGCAACTACTGGAGGCTACTGGTGGGCGACTATTGGACACCATCAACTCATCTTATGCTGGTTATCGTATGCGTGATCCCGTTTCGAGCGAACTAGTGTGTTTCTGAGCTCAGAGAAATCTTCACTTTGGTGAGTGACCTACATCTTTTTGAGTGACCTTTTCGAATATGGAACCAACTTCGGATCAACGGAGTGATGAAGGACTATCCCTGCGGATCGCCTGCATCGCCCACTAAGCTGTGTGTTACAGTTCACATATATTTAGTTTAGGTTTCGTGATTCATGAGGATTGACCTGATTTCAGGACTTCATGTTTCATTTATGCACCTGTGATATTTTGAAGTATTGTCTGTGTCCTTATCTTTCACCTGCCTAGCCAGGGTTCATGATTCATGATTGACCCGATTTCAGGACTTCATGTTTCATTTATGTATCTGTGTTAATTATTTTCAAGTATTATCTGTGTTAAAATATTCCAGTATGGGTGGCCACCACAGTAATTAATAATTGATAATGTGCATTGTTAGGTGCAAGTAATATTGGTATTTGGATTATTGTTATGAATTCTGAAATTATTGTTGAGAGTTATTCTCTGAATTAATTAATTATGGAACTGATTGCCAATGATATTATGATGTCTTTATTTTGAAATGGTTAGAATAAAATCAAGTTGTCTGCTAAAGTTGTTGTTGATTTAGACCTGGTGACTGATAGAGAATAACTTGGTGAACCAGTATTACAGTGATAAATAATCAACATTTAGTTGAACTTTAAATGACTTGGTAAATTTTCTCAAATATTTCGTAGATAAAATCCTATTATTCAGTTCATAGTTCAGATTTCCAAGGGTGACAATTCCCTTTCAAGCTGTTTCTGTTGATAATAAGATTTGAGTTAAAAAATAAATTGAAGAGACTTCTCACATACCTTGCTGAATATTTTCTTCATGGTGTAATACTATTAGTTTACAACCATTGCATATTGAATATACATAAATTTGCTTTTATTATTCATTTAGATATTTTGCAGTTGATTTAGCCAATGATAGAATTTAATAATTTAGATAATATCTCAGAATATATGTGCACACGGCCAATTGACTTTGAGCATATTTTGTGGCCCCTTACACCTGCTTACCACGGTGGACCTTGACTATTTGATCTAGATTCAGTAGGCCTACGATAGCCGGCCGGGTGTGATGTCCGTCTTTAGTTATTTTTGTTTCCGACGTCGGTGTATTAGTATTTGTTCCGTGTGTGCGTATGTCATTTATAATTATTATTGTGACTATTTTTTAAAAAGTTCTGACAACTACATTTTTTTTAAATGTGGACTTTTTGATGTAAATTGTGTGTACTGCCGCTGAAGATGAAGGGTAATGCCTTCGAAACATGTACGGCATAGTTAGAAGATATTTTGATACCTAAAGGATATTACGTAAGTAACAAATTGAGATTAAATAAAAAGGTATCAAGGCTGTTAGGATTATTAAAATAAAATTGTTACAACACAAAAGTTCATTGAGGTTATGTTTGCTTGTTCTGTTGGAGCGAACCGGAAGTTTGTGTATATAAACGCCGACTGTGAAATCACACAAACAGCAAACAGTTCTGTTGGAGCAAAGCAACTAGAATTTAGAATAGGCCTATGGTGAGTGGCATGGGATTTCTGATCAGAAATGGTCTTTTGTGTTTGACGTCATAGTTATCTCTCTTGTATGCCACCTTAACCTGATAAGTAACCCTCATTTGGCGAGTAGGAATGAAATGAAAGCGGAAATGAACCTTTTTGTGTACTATTTACTGGTGTGGCCATATGATTATTTCCATGCAGTGTTAGGAAATAGCTATTTGAGTATTAAGAGCGTGAAGTACGTAATTTCCGCTCGAGAATTGTAGATGGCCGCACGAAGCTTTAGCTGAGTGCGGCCAAACATTTCGAGAGCGGTAACGACTATTTGTGCTCGTAATGTACACACAATATTTTTCCTACCACCATTATTTAAACAATTTAACTTATTAACTAACCTGTACACAAAGGTTCATTGAGGTTACGTTTGCTTATTTTATTGGAACGAACCGGAAGTTAGTGTGTAGAAACGCCGACAGTGAAATCAGCTGATTTAGAGCAAGGCAACTAGAATTTAGAATACGGTGAGTGACAAGGGAATTCTGACCAATAGAAACAGTTCTTTTGTGTTTGACGTCATATTTATCTCTCTTGTGTGCCACCTTAACCTAATAAGTAACCCTGATTTAGCGAGCGAGAATGAAATTAAAGCGGAAATGAACAGTTTTGCGTACAGTTGACAGATGTGGCAATGTGATTATTTCCATGCAGTGTTAGGAAAAATATATTTCCTCAAAGATATGCACAGCTTGCAGTGGCTTTCATTAGATATTTTAAGACTGTTCTGCATCTACTCAATTAAAACCTTAATCATATTATTCAGAAGGTAAAATAATATAACTTTATGTTACATGGAATAAAATCTATACCTTTGGGAGTATGTGGGATTTTTGTTTGATACTCAATCAGTCAAAAATACTGAAACAATACTTGGCGATAACAGGTAGATAAGGTACATAGCTACAGGTGGAATCAAATTACGTGGTCCAGTTCATATTTTACTTATAAGTTTAGTAATGGACTAAAGGATAGCCTTAGCCACTTCATTTTATTCAACCTGTAATCCTCGAGTTGAACAAGGCACATTGCTGTTCTCAAACTGTCTTTGGGCTTTGCCTGTTAGACTTCAACGGTACAAATTTATACCCTGTAACAATAATGGGGTTGTGTAGATTTTTTTGTATATGTAGCAGCATTGCCACTTTTATAGGGTTAGGGCCAAGAAACCTTTAAACAACTTTTACAAAGGGCCAAGAACCTGTACGTATAACGGAGGTATAATTTAATGTCCTAGTCATGTTTTTTTAGTTTAGGTATTTTATTTGAAATCCTTTTTTTAACTTTTAAGCTTTTAATTGCAAATATAGTACATTGAACCTTTTTTGATTTCGGATTTTTTATTCGTAGCGATTTAAAACGATGTCTATCAACTTTCATGGCTTAATATTACCTGGTTAATGAATGATGTCAAGCGTTTTCGACAACCGACCACTAACAGAACTTTTCTGCATGTAGCAATGAGTATAAATATATTCAAAAATCCTTCGTGAAGCGAAATACTATTTTAATTATTAAGCTCTTGATTTAATGTACTTTATTATGTGTATCAGTAAAGATGTAATTAGCTTTTATGTAAACAAAATCTTTGCATAAGGCTAATACGGATACAGTTTTGGGCCTCCGGAGAGAACCTCATAACGGTGACTGAGTCATAAATATATTTATTAAAATATATTTATTGAACATAGATATAAACTAACATCCTATCTTATTAATAAAGATAATTTAGAAATTATTGCAATACATGTTGTAATACATGAGACGTTTGACTTTAGCAGTTTTGATCTTTTTGTAAGATATTTAATTCATTGTGTTAATCATTCGAAACAAGAAAAATGATTTATAAAAGGGAGCAACGATAAAAAACGCTGCCACGTAAACAAACACCACATTGCATGAAGGATTTTTATTTCAAGTCAGAAAAACAAGATAGAGCACAAATCAAGCTGAAATGGAAAAAGTTAGTAAAGATAATCCTTTTGTCCAGTCTGACGCCGAACGTGATTCCACAGTGTCTCCGAGTATATCTAATCCCCTTGTTACAAATCATAAGGTTTTTAAAGGAATTACTTTAAAACAGTAATCTAGAATAAATTCAAAATAAAACCGCTATTCTCATAAAAACTTCAAATATATGAATTCTTTACCCAAATTGAAATTTATTGAAGTCTAGTAAAATGGTTCTAAGATATCCCGTCGCATAAAGCCTTAAGGTAGTTTTTTAAATTTATGTTTTTGGGTGTTATTTTTGTATCTTTTTTACTATTAACAAATCACGTTTTCAATTATTAATGTATGTCAACCAACCACGATATTTTATCAGATTATTAGAGAAGCTGCATTTTCTATTTATGTGTTTTAGCTTAATTTAGTAGGCAAAGCATTTATCATTAAACAATCGCAATATATTTTGCCCAAACTACTTTTTTGCTACAGCTTCATGTACTTTGAATAAAAAGAAATAGAGTTTTATATGTCGTATTAAGTAAAACAGCTCTAGTAAGGTTACTCGGGGTCTCTATGGCCAAAGTGTGTCTTTCAGGAAGTCATAAAAGTGAACAAATATTTTTACCTTGACCGTTTAAGGAGCAATTTTAAAAAGCCATCGACCATTAAAGCTATACCAATCTTAGAAATACGAATCATGGTTCTATACCTAAGACCTACCGTGTGAACGATGCCAGATACCAACTGTATATAAAAAAGTACAACGACCAAATATTATCATAGTACAAATTTTAGAAAATCTATGTGTATCTTCCAACATATTTTGACTTATTTACAGCAGGGTTAGCCTTTCAAATTACGGTGGGAGGTTTTCCCCATTCGATCACTAAGATGTTTCAGAGCTAAGAATACAAAACTCTGTTCACGACCAGAGGGACACTAATCGGCTCATTCATTCATTAATCGGCTATGAATTAATGATGTCTCAACAAAAGTTAAACGGTAGTTAGTTTTACACCTACGTTTGACCCGTTTCTTATTTAATCGTAGAAAATAACATTGACATAGGCACATAAAAAGTAGAATACAGATTATACTACTCAACACAAACAATAGTAAGAGCTGTGTTAGATTTGGACTCTATATGTTTTAATTTTATCTTTTATTTTTCTAATCCGAAATCAAAAAGTCAACATGTCAACATAGTCACTGGAGGTGACAGAAGCAGACATTAATCCTTTTCTGTTTCAAGTTTTACATTTGCTTCGTATTTATGTTTGTTTTCTGTCATTTGCAATATAGATCATTCACACCCATTTACATTTAGGTAAATAAAGAAGGAAAATAAATCAATACCTTAAAATCCAACCACCAGGTTTTTATTCAATACCAGTTCAAAGTCGCATTATTACCAGTTCAACGTTCCTTATCGTAAGTGCCCATTTCCTCTCATCGTAAGTGACCTTCTCGCTAATGTTTTTTATCGTAAGTGTCCTTCTCCTTGTACCCAGAAACGTATCCGTCCTTATTCTTCACGTCCTCTCTCCCCTCAATACCCTTGCCTTTGCCGCTCTCGTCGAATCTCTCCTTGTGGGAGCCGGTGTACTTGGAGGTATCCGTAAGTCGGTCGACAGCACCCACCTGAAACGTAGAAACATAGTTATAGTTGAGTTATTCTAAGGTTGTAAATGGGTTTCTACTTAATTGCGTGCTTTTGGTCGGATATTGGTCACAACGTTGAAAGGTTGAGAATGTAGGTTTCTGTCAACCGGTTGAAACCACTCACCTGACACGTAGATCATGGTTATAGTTGAGTTATTATAAATTTGTGTTATGTTTTGTGGGAAAAAGTGTATTTGATTGGACTACGGAAGTAACGGGGAAATTTATTAGCACACAGGTTACAATGAGGGGACTCGGAATTCTGTAAAATTATCATGCCCCTGAATGCTTTGAATCTGTCCGGCCTGTTTCAATCAGTCTCCGAAAACCACCATTGTTTCTTCAAGGGACTATTGAGTCCTCATATTTCAGTATTTGTCCACCCAGTTTTATCTACATTCAATCCCTAAATCACGCTACCTTGAAAACATGTATAATCTCCGGTGCCTCTGACAAAACATAGTTTGTGTCCGGTTCCCTTCTTAAATTCGTGATTTTCTTGGTTATCGGGCCATAATTAAAGGGATTCATCTGTAGTGATGATGGGCGGACTGTTGAAATTGGTGAGCGTGTTGGTGCATTTGTTGGAGTTCTGTGGAACTGATAAGTGAGTTAAATACCCAAGAAAATTATTAGGGCTATTTCATGTTAGTACCCAAAAAATGTCTAAAACATCAAATAATTTAATTTGGTGTGTTCATATTTACAAGTAATCAGCCTACTAAGAGTATCCAAAGTCACATAGATCAACGTTTAAATGATAGCTTTGAGGTTTAATTAAATGTATTACAATGGTTAAAAATATATTTGCACGATCTAATTAAGAGGCCCTCTTCAATTTCCGAGGCTTTTCATACCCTCTGGGTAGTTCAGGCAAGAAGCTCTCTCTTTGGATGAGCAGACTCGTAAACACAGTTTACAGTGAGAAAACTAAGATATCTGTAAAGTTTATCGACCATATGCCTAACAACCTCAAATGCCGTCCGCTCTGTTTTGATCAATTTGTAAAAATCGAAATGGTTTCTTCAAGGGACTAGTGCTGTCGGGTGCAGGACTTGTACACCCGGTTTTATCCCTGCATTCAATCCATAAATCACCCTACTTTAAAAAATATGTAATCTTTTAACCTTACCTTCACAGCCTGAGTTGCGTGGGTTGTTCCAGGAGCCCCGCAGGCAACCAAGCGGTCCTTGATATCCTTCGCATCCTGCTTCTTATAAGCAGCCAAGTCCTCGACGTACTTGACGAAGTCATGGTAGGTGATGCTCTTGGACTTGAACTTGTTGAAGCAGATCCCCGTGTCAGTAGTTGTGATCTTCTTCCCGTCTATGACACCCGCCTGTTTCATCCACTTGTCCGCTTGGGTAAGGGTGATGTGGGTTCCGTCGCTCCGGGTGTCCCCGAATTTGGAGAAGGCTTTAAATGTGTCTTCCAGGGACGCGGGGGTGGATTCGGCCATTTTTGGGCAGGGGGTGGTTGGGGGTGAAAGGATAGGGTGAGGTGATCCGTGCTTGAATCTTGACTTGAAATTTGGAAATGTAAAGACAATTTGTGTGTTACTATAGAAACGAAAGTGTGTTTTTATGGAAAACATTGTTGTCAGTCTCAGTGCTTCTAAAGGAAGAACTAGTAGCCAGCGTCGCGTCGTATCTTGGCGTTAATAATTTTAAAGGGGGGAAACTTTTGGATGAAAGAATTAATTTACTTTTTTTATTATTACAATCGAATTTTAATTTTATTTAATCATGATTTTCGGACAGTAGAAAATTGATGAATGAGTTTAATATGCAATGAATTCTTCACTTCTCCAATTAAATCTCTCCACGGAAAAATACCTCTTTCTCGGCTGCGCTTATTAAAGCATTACAAGAATGATAAGACCGCCTACTCATGAAGAATATTAGAGTTAAAAAAGTACACATTTACTAAAGAGAAACCTTATTTTGTACCTTTTCCTATATCTATTTTCATTTCTCATACCACATTTGTCTTATCGTATTTAAGTGTAGTTATTCATATTTGAATACAAAATTTAAACATGATAATATATGAAACATAAACATAAAATAAAATATATTATTATACACACTTCCACCGGGTGAAGTTTTGTATAAACTTGTATGTTAATTACTTTTAAACTATATTTGAAAAAAAAGTTTTATTTTATGACTGCGTTTTTGACATTTTACGTCGACGGGACTGTTTAGCATTCTCAATAAATCTGGATTAGGGTTTAGTTGCGACTTGAAGAGCTCTTCTTTCGATGGGTCAACATTTACGAATTAGCTTATTGGTGGACTAACGTGGACAGTAAAGACGTCGGCATTTGAGTAGTAACTGATAGCTCATAACAAACGTTTGATAGCTGATTGAAGATGAGTACATATACAGGTACAGAAAACTGACAGAAGATTTAAGGATGGAAGATATCTATCTTAAGTAGGTTGAAAGGAAAAGAAAAGTCTAACAAAATTTTTATTTTACTAATTCAGAAGTAAATGTTACTTTTGAGGCTATAAAGTTCATACCAAACACTTAAAACCATTTAGTTAATGAATTCAAGACTTTAATCATTTTAAAATACACAAATTCTTTATTTCCATAATGTACAAACTTTCAAATAAAATCTTTTACAACGCGTTGATGTTTTTTACAGGGCTTACTGTACAAACAAGTAATTACATATAATACTGAATCTAATCACAAATGTACTATCATTTTCATAGTACATGTACATCATGTACACCACATAATGTACATCTTATCATGTACATTACAGACATTACATCATATCAACTACATATACATCAAGTACAAGTGCATTGCACCATTTAATAAGTACATTAAGAACATTTTAAGTACATTAAGTGTAGCCAACCCTTAGCTTTTGCTGTGTAGATGTGGCTTCACTAATGACAGTGCAAAGTGGCGGCAACTCCCTTTTTTCAATAGATTTTCATTGTTCTGCTTTTTTGGAAGGCTTTAAGGACTTTGGAACGCTTTAATGTACGTGTGTTTATCTGTTTGTGTTTCGTGTGATTTTTGTATGTTTTTAATCATCTGATAAAGCCCCAAAGGTTGTCTTATTGAGGTAAGTGTAGCCCACAAAAGACAAGAAAAAATAATCTCCTCACCTAAAATAATCGTCATCCAAAAATATAATTGTACTGTTTTGAAATTTTCTGTTAATAAAACTAATGAGAAAGGCATATTCAAATTTAATTTTAACGTTTCCAGGTCAATATCTGCTTCATGGACAAATCTTTAGGTCAGCAAAAGAAAATATAACTAAATCGGAAATAAATTGCTGGTAACAAAGATAACATAAAGCTGGAGAAACAAATCCTCTGAGTCAAGGGAAGAGGAAGAAGAAGCCTCGTAAGTCAGATGGGCGGAGGATAAAATGTTATCGCTGTTAGGGAGAAACCCATTCTCACTGAAGGGTTGTTACTTACTTACAAACTGAGATGTATCGATTGTTTAAAGTTATGAAAGGTTAGATTTATTTTTTCAGACTTTTATAAACTTCCTACTCGAAGAACACATAAAAATAGTGCCTTACAACAGTCAACACGTCTTGACTGTCTTGTCTAGATGCTTGGAAAATTTGTTGTTCAAATATAAAAGCTTAAAATTTCATTGTATAAAATATGAATATGACCTTAATGATATCCTCATTATGTGGAAATTTATGCTCTAATTTTGGCTATTAAGTAGTGTGATATTACTCACCTATTTAATTATATAGAATTGTTTTTAATAATTGCTGAAGAATAACAACGAAAGATTATATCTGTTTTCTTTTTACCTTAAAATATATTTAATATTTATGCCCTAAATATAGAAATATATTTACGTAATTCATGTATAATGTATTTATAAATTGTGGTTGAATAAACGTTTATTCATCATCATCATCATCATCATTATAAAATCCCTTTTTAAGGTATGATAATGATAGAATTATCTAAGAAATATTAACCTTTTGAATTGTAAGGTTTTTTTAAAGAGTTTTGGAAATTGAGAAGCAAGAGTATTTCATTAAGAAATTAGCTTTGAGTTCTGAACGAGAGGAGCACGTTTGGTAAACAAATTTAGATTTGTTTGTACTTTGCAGTAAATAGTAGTGAATCTATATCTTCTATATAAGCCCGTATACTGAACTTGAATTAAATTAATTTAATCGTACGTCAATCACAAGAAAATGTAGGTATACACTGAATAACAAAACAGGCAATTTGAATGAAAGACACATTTTGGCTTTTACTTTGCTTACATTGCATCATTTAACCGTTGAATTACTTTCAAATCTTCAAATAATATGAGCTTTCCTTTACATTAATTGACAACTTTTATAACAAACATGACCTGCAATACAGTGTATAAAATTATTTCGATAAGAAGTGTTATCATACCAAATGGCTAAAAGAATACAACATCTTAAATGTCAATAAACTTTTATAACAGTAATGAAATATACAGACGAAGCAATATAGACTTCCTTGCTTGCAGACATTGGTTTTATTTGCAGGTTTAGATGCACTAAATCTTGTTGCTTCATTGTTTTATTGGCTCCACATCTTCTGTTTCAGGAATTTTTATTTCATTTTTGGAATATATATAGAAAAAAAAACAGTCAATAGTCTCTTCGATGAATTAAACATTCGGTTAAATTGTCATTGCCTTTAACACTCAAAAGCAAATTTCTAGAGCGAAATTGTTGATGCAACAAATATTGTGTTTAAAATGATAAAGTTACTAAAATAAAGAACGTGTGCAATAATTTGGAAATATATTATTTTGAGTAGTTTTTTGTTCTTAAAATTAATATGTCAGATAATCGTTTGGTCTAAAAAACTAATATTAAATATACATTTATTAAAATACAACATATTACACAGAAACATCTTACTGTGTAGAAAGAGCTTACTCTTGGTTACTCTTGGTTGTAAAATTACTCTTTACAGGTAACTGCTCAGTACAAGTACCGTGCACTAGAAAACAGAAATGACAGAAGAAAATTACCAGCTGATTGTTGCAAACCGAAGTTTAATGCATGTTTATAGATTACTAGCTGATAAACCCGGCTTAGCCCCGGAGATTAATTGATTTTTCTTGTCGTATTCTTGCTGTTTCTTTGTGCTGCATTCTGCAAGTAACCATAATAGCTATTTCTAATGGTAACCATAGCAACAATTCAAAGCACAATTCTTAAATCCTTGACATGTGTCCCTTTTGGGCGATCCTGGGCTTAAGCCCTTAAATGTATCAAAACCAAACCACCATAGTGCACATCTCGAGTTTCCAAGCTTTAATTTGACACCAAGATCAAATGTCTACGATATGTAGTTTTGGCTGTTGCCCGAAATATACCAACACACATCTCTTTATATATATATACATATATATATATATATATATATATATATATATATATATATATATGTACAGTATATTGATTTTTGAAGAATGTATTGGCAGCACTGGTAGCAGTAGCAAATGTTTGAACGATTGTTTGTTTATCATATGATACGTTTGAAGATTTTAGATACGCAGTGGTTTTTTGAGAGGAATGCGTTATAGTAAATTATGTGTTTTTTGAGAAATAATGTAATATATCGTTCGTCACACGCCCGGTTAATGTTACCATATTCGCATGAAAATCCCACAATCGCCTTTGGCTCGCGTGGGAAATCGCTCATGCCCTTCTGGAAAAATATTGCTTTCTGGGATGGTAACGTAATATACTATTACACTACGCAGTCTATTTCCTTTCCTCCCAATACCATTTCCTTTCCTCCCACCAGTCTTAGCTCTGCTGGTGTGATGTGGACATATTCTCTCCTGATTGGTGATTCTTGATACTTGTAATACTTGTGATTTCTGTCTTATATTGTGTTCTTGTTTTTTTCAGCATAGTGTATTTGTGAATGCTTTTACAGTTGTCTGTTTTAGCCATGTTTTTTCCAGTTAGCCTGGCTGTGTGTTAGTAATTTTGTTATGTTCTAGGTTATTTTTCCACCTGAAGACGGGATCAGATTCCGGATCCCGAAACGTCGTGAAACATATTTTTAGTAATCAGTGATGGCAAACGTCCGCAAAAATCAAAATCAAAATACATTTCGTAGCTTCTGAGATCCTTAGACGATATAATGTCTTTACATTACAACCTTGGAGGCAGAGGCTGGAAAAGTTACGTTGGTATAAAGAACGGATAAAAAAAGCAATCAGAGCTAGGGTAACCTTATCGCGAAAGTAAGGAGGGATGGGCTAATCTGTCTCATCTAGGAAGGTAATATAAAACCTTAAGAAGCGCTTCATTTATATTGTGCTTCGGTTGGATTAAAAGTGAAGATAAGTTTTAAGTGATGATAATTCAATAGAAATCTATAGTTTTGTAACTGTATAAATTTATGGAATTCTTGATTTATGGAACATTTTGATTAGTTTGGAATTTTGTCTTAAATTATTTAAACCGACTTTACATTTTTGATCAGATTTAAATGCATTTCTTACAAGGATGTGACCAAACTCAGTTTGCTGTTGTAAAATCCGTCCCCGGACATTGTGGGGAATGCGTTTCAGGACAGTGACAGCTGGAAGTTTGTTGCTGACTCCGTTTTCACCATACTGCGAAGGGAATGAGTTCTAAATTATGATAACTCATATCTAGAACTACAAGTATAAAAGCTTAAAGAATAAGACTCCATCAACTGAGGAACCCCTGATGAAGAAGATCAGTCAGCAGGGCGATGCAGGTAAGGGCGGTATTAGTACGTTGGGTTAAGTAGTATATGCCATATACTACCGCAGAGAGCAGAGAATAGTTATTTGTGTATCTAGGGACTAAAGTATTTTAGTCCCGTGATGCACACTAAATTTTTCCTCCACCTACACCATTAACAATAACTAGGTATAACACTGTAACGTTACCTTCAGCTGATCCTTTGCTTCAACAAACTGCATTACAATCACATAGCCTATATAAATGAATAATGCAAGGTATTTAGGCTTTAATTTTAACCATTTTATTCACACTCTTCTTTAAAAGTACTCTAAGCCTAACTTATTTGTTCACAAATATGCAGGAATATAGACTAAACTACAGCAAACTCAACATGGATACGCTGTCTTGCAGACAACGGAAACGGACGCTCGGATGCTGTGATACTAAACATAGAAAAACAAATTCAAATCGACAATGTTGCCAATATTTTCTCACTGTCCACCGCGGCGTTGCCGGATTTCTTCCCATGTATTTCTTAGGAGATTATTTTTAGTCCCATGGGACCAAAAGTAGATTACTTTTAGTCCCGTGGGACTAAAAGTAAGTAAATAAATCCCATGGAGTATAAACTTGTACTTTAGTATTCTATTCCAGGGACTAAAAGACGATTATAGATAGTAGGTGGAGGAAAATTAAATTAGTATTGCAATAGTTCACATGCTGATTTATTAATTTAAACTATTTATCCCCCTTCTAATCACACGTTATTATTATTAGCTAATTAATCTGGTAAATATTTACTTGTTGCTCAGTGGACAACCTGCAGCAACATTGGATGAAATGTATAGTTCGAATCAAATAACAAGGCCCACGCCGTCAATAAACCCAATGCTAAAATTAACATTAGTATTACGAACGGAATGGTCCTTATTTGAATCGGCCTAAACAATAATTTATTGTCATGTCATTTTGGGGAAGGACTGAATAAATATACTAAAAAATATATACGAGGCTCCTCATGCTCGTACAAGGTGTTTAAGTAACAAAATCGAGTCAATTAGAGCAATTAAAGTAAGGCTCTCAGTAAAAATACAACTTGATCAAAACTTGTAATGGCTTATAAATTATAAGAACCTTCCTCATCAGTCGTATGATAAATGAATTTTGACAAAATTTGGAAAAAACAACTATCCCTGCATGGTATAAACTTGGTACACGTTACCCACATGGAATGAGTATACTCATTACTTACTCGCAATACTGCATTAAACCCCCCTCTAAAGGCACTTTACAAACGATAAACCACCAACTTGTCAGTGATGGAGGCAGATCAAGACGGGATTGTCTCAAGCGTTCCGTTTACTTCAAACGAGCGACTTTGGGAGACTGTTTTGTTTATACAAATAGTCTTTGCTATATTGAATCCATCCATCGAGGTAAGCCTCTCAGCGAATTGAATGTTGCCATTCTGAACAAACAAAGAGAGTGCGTTCGCTTTATTTTTTATAGCTTATATTTACCGTGTGCATAATCTTAACTCAGCCTTAGATTTTTTTATGAAACTCCTAATCTGGTCATGCGTGTTGATTAATATACTTATTTATTGCTAAAGCATTTATGTTAATAACCAACAACAAGGTTTGGTAAAAATATAAACATAACAATGTCAATATCAGTGATTCCTTTGCAATTGTTGTTTACAGGACATTTTATTATACACAATACTTGAAAAAACTAAACTATAACTTAATTTAAATTTAAACTATACTTCATATAGCTTACATAGTTTTTATTGTCATATAGCCATGAATGACTGCGTCCGTACGCTTATATTGTAATAATTAAACTAAACGCTAACATTTGTATAACTTACGTTAGCGTAGTAAGTAAAAGTTAATATTTACACTGTGCAATGATGAGTTTAAAAATAATAATGAGTTTAAAATAATTTCCTTTACAGTTTTTCCTTCGCAATCATTATTTGCGAAAAAGTTTTTTTTATACATCGTTCTTTTTAAAAAACTAAACTATAACTTAATTTAGACTTGTAGTATATTTTATATAGCTTACGTAGTTTCAAACATCATATAACCTTGAATGAGTGCGTCAGTTCAATTTTCAAAATAATTAAACTAAACGCTACATTTGATGATTTCCGTTAGCATAGTAAATAAAAGTTAATATTTATACCGAGCTATCATGAGATTAAAAAATATAAGTTACGTTTTCAGCTTAGTTGCGATTTTTTAGTCTCCTCTTTTGGGATATTCGACAGACAATAAATGAGGAATTTTTCTGTGTATTCAATTAAAAGTTCCATTGTGTTTGGACTAGTTCTAATTAATTGATCCAAGTAATTGAACACAGTATGGAGGTATCCAGTACGGGTGAATTGCTACAGACCGGCTTACATACCCTCCTAAACTTCTGGGCTAAGTCCTACACAGATTCAATTAGGACTAGTGTTGGAACCCAAGGCGAGGTCGTCAAATCAGAACTGTCTCACGGGATTTCGGAAATCTCATTTTACGAGCTACATTTTGTCACTGGATCCCTTGCTAGGATTATCCCTAGAAACAATTTTCTCAAATGCTCGTTCATTTTCACACCACTTGGTCACTGTATTCGACATGAACTGGTTATTTAAGTATCGAGATCTTGTTTCCTGACTAGATCAGAGAAATTAACTTCAATTCCCTTAAACTAAAACTGTATGGTAATTTAACTAGGAGTTATTGTAGGTAATTGAATAAATTTTCAAAACAATGTTTTTTTTTCATTTTAGACATCCTTCTGGATAATACTTTGTTCCACAATAAAAAATATGCGTAGAAACCCTCCACATGAAAAAATATACTTATTCGTAATACAATAAAGTTGATCGAAAAAAGTTAATAATATTGTGCAAAAATGAGCGTTCGCCAAGTTCCTAGTAGTGTTTTGGCATTTCAATACTCAACTTTTATGAATATATATATATATATATATATATATATATATATTAATATTACCTCCTATTGAATAGTGTTTATTCATATCATTTATATCAATTTTTTATTTAATTCCAAGCTTCTCGTTTTTTACAGTCAATAAAAATATTTATAAAGGCTGCTCTATAGTAGCTATGCATTTACGTGGTATTTTAAAGTTACATATTTTATAGAATTGATACTTACTTAACATGACATAGTAATTTACAATGTCCACTAAAACAGCTTCGATTCCCACAGAGCGAGAACATCACGCCAGTATTTAACGGCTATGTCAGCATGGCGAACACAGCCGCTATTATACTTGGATTTATTGCTCTGTTCTTTGTTCCCATTGGCCTTTCATTGCGTGCGAAAACCAACGCTGCATTGTTATTCCTTTCCCGCTTACAGTTGCATAATTGTGCATTTAGTTGCATATACCAAGTGTACCGTAATATGGTAAACCTGAGAACAAACTTGCCAAACGGTTAACAGTATATTGTGCATTCCTAGTTGATATATTGTAAATAAAGGAAATATAGGCTATTAGGGGAGTATTTTATTTTATTTTTTATAAAAAATTAATCTGCTGACTAAATATAGGTTTTTTATCTGAAAAAAAAGAAAGCTTTTGTATTGAAACAACGTTTTTACAGCGTAGAGGATCATAATGATATTAGTTTGTCATGATAACCATGTAAATGGATTTCAAAAACATCTGCACTCCTTTTTCAGGACTTATTGTTTCTGAAATAGCGGTAGTGTTGATATATTACACCTGATAACTGAGGTTATTTACATTTTTTACTGCCATGTCAGATCTGAAGGCTTTTTAAACATGAATACGTTACTATTCGACTGTAAGCTTAATATAAAATAATAATACTTAATTTTAGAGTTATTATTTTACTTTAGCTCTTCCTTTACCTTAAGAAAAAACTATTTTAGTCTAATACTAACTCAGATTTTTATATCGGCAATATAAATTGGTTGGTCTTAGTGTGGGAGTTAAACATCTCATACATCCCACACTCTACTTCTGCTCATATTCGAATAAATTACGCATAGATAGCGTCTATTCGGAAATCTGAAATAAGGTAATCCCAATCTATAAAAAACGAAAAGAACCATTTGACAACCACATAACTATAGAACAATAAATAAGCTTCTAAAACTATCAAACATAATATCTTGCAATTCATTTTAATTTCAGCCACCACTTTCTTTGTCTTTAGGGCATTGTATAACAAGTTTGAGTACGCATTTCAAAGAGATTATGAATGAATCTAAAAGTTATACTGTATTAAAATACATTTGTAAAAAGGGATACAAAGTTTCTCCTTAGGACGTATTACAGGAATGAATCGTAAAAACCTATTGTTTGGAGGCCAGCATTTCCATTTTTTGTTGCGATTCATAATTACTACATCCTTAATATGTGAACTAAAAATATTAGACCTATTCTTACCTCTTAACTAGAAAGGTACAACGTAAGTCGATCAGTATACTTAGATCAATATGTTCCTTGTAGATTTACAGTGGTTGCGATCTCGCTCGCCTACAAGGAAAAGCTCTTAAGCGTCACGGACGATCTCGATGAAGATCAAGTGAATGAAAATAATTTTTCTTCTGTTGTAAAATGATTTATAGATACCTAATATTCCATTGAAATTCAAAACATACACAAGAAAAAATGGTTTTGTTTTGATCTATCATACTTATTTATAATTCTATAGATTAGAATATTTATAATTCTATAGATTCTATAGATTCTTAGAACATAATTGTATTGATTATTTATCAACGATTACCTATTAATCCATTTTTTACTTAATCTATTAAGTCTACTTATTTTTGTTATTCTGTTTAGGCTAACAACAAAAAATTAATTCATTAAAAGTTGACAATCCTAATTTCCTTCGCAGTGATTACTTCAAATTCACATCATCAACAATGTTTGTTATACTTCACACTGTAAAATAACTCAATTTTAATTTAATTCACATTTTTAAATATTGTTAAAATGTTTTACATGGTGTGTTGAATCATGTTCTCAAGATGGAGTATGATGAACGGAATAATTGGAAAAAAAGCTTCATTTTTCATATAAGAATTAACTAATATGATGGTGTTTAATTTTGGTGGATATTAGTCAGAGAATAAATGAGTATTTTTTTTGGATTAGAGAATAAATGAGGAATTTCCAAGTGCATTTAACTAAAAGTTCCATTGTGTCTGTACGAGTTCCAATTAATTGATCCAAGCAATTAAACACAGTACGGAGGTACCCAGTACGGGTGAATTGCTTCAGGCCAGCTTACATACCCTCCTTAACTTCTGGGCTAAGTCCTACACAGATTCAATTAGGACTAGTGTTGGAACCCAAGGCGAGGTCATCAAATCAGAACTGTCTCACGGGATTTCGGAAATCTCATTTTACGAGCTACATTTTGTCACCGGATCCCTCCCCAGGATTATCCCTAGAAACAATTTTCTCAAATGCTCGTTCGTTTTCACACCACTCGGTCATTGTCTTCCATATGAACTCGTTATTAAAGACACTAGAACTAATTTCCTGAATACTTAGAGAAATTAACTTAGATTGTTCAAACTAAAACTGTATCGTACTCTTACTAGGAAATATTGTAAATACTCTAATTTATTTTGAAAATACGTATTTTTTTATAATATGGACATCTTTCTGGATTATGTTTTGTTTTACACGAACAAAATGTGTAGAAAACCTCCACACGAAAAAACATACTTATTCGTAATAAAATAAAGATGATCGGAAAAAGTAAATAATATTGTGCAATGAATGAGCGTTCACTAAGCTTTGTAAGAGTTGAAAAATCCCAGTAGTATTTTGGCATTTTACGTATTCAACTTTCATCCATCCGTTTTTTTTTTGTAAAAAACTCCTAATTATTTCAAACTTCAAATATATAGTACGACATGAACAGTGACCAAAACTAGCCACACAGTTAGGATATCTTGATATCACTGACATTAATTTTTTCATTTCATGCCAGGCTTTAAATGCTTTACTTTCAATTAGCATCTTTGTATTTCAATTTGATTAAGGAGACTAAGCAATTAAGTGATATTTAATGTTATAGAGTTAACCAAGTTAACCAAGTTAATTACGCATAACTAAGTTAATTACGCTGTCAATAAAGTCAAAGTCAAAGTCAAAGTAAATTTTATTTCTTAATAAATTACAATACAGTTTACATAATGCAGATATGGTCCCCGCATGGGCCAAAGCCTGTGTGTGGGGGCCAAGTTCTCGTCTCTCGTAAAAGAAAAACTTTCTTATAATTAACACTGTTTATAATTTCTATACTATAGCTGTTCATTCATAGTTGAGGAGCTACTACAATAATTTTTGTAACAAAATCATCGAGGTTTAAAAAAAACCCAATATTTAGCGGTATGTTGAGTATGGAGTGAAAACTATTTGTAATGTGGGCCGCAGGTAAAAAAATGTATACAGTTGATATAGCTGATGCCAAAAATATATTTGTCAGAATAACACGTAAGGTCAGAAGCCCTTACGTGTTATTCTAACACTAACACAAATACACACACACGCACCCCCACTGCCCACTCTCGGTCAGTCACACAAACGCGCAAACTCACACTCACACATCCCCAAACAATTGGCCATTGTTAGTAAAACTATAACTTAATATAGGGTAACATAAGGTGGATGATAATAGTAAATTTCATTACAAGGACCTAAAGTGACGCTTTTCGTACAAGGTCAAGTTTTACAACCGAGGCTGTAAGCCGAGGTTGAAAAATGAGCGAGTAACGAAAAGCAGCTTTAGGTCCGTGTGATGAACTATGTTTTTCGTTATAGTGCTCAATACAATACGTAAACTACTTAAGAAAACCAAATGTTACAGCTTTTTTACCTTTAAAGATGCCTTCAAAAGATGCGTCTTGTTCTTGCTATTTGAAGCAATCAGCTGATTGTCTGTTTCATTTGTGTTAGGGTAGACTGACAACAATAAACAACTATCGACGTATCGAACGCATGTAATAATCGATTGGTGACATGAGCGAGTTTCACAAATTGATTAAACTGACAACAATGAATGTTTCGATAATAACGATGAATGTTTCGATTATTTGTAATCGAATGAATATTGTTCGATTATTACGACGTACTCGGCACTTTGTGACTTTTATAGTCCTGGGACTATAAAGGGTCAACTGGTATCGAGTACATCAGCTTTAATTCCTAGGAATAAAAAGAGTGTATTTAGGTCCGGAAAACATGCATTAAAACATCTGTTTTTGAAGAAGTATAACGAAAAAGTAATTTATGCTTGTTGATGAGCATGTGACTCAGGCACCTAACGTGTAAACAGAAGATATCATGCGGCTGGCGGTCTCCCTCCCTAAATTAAAAAGCCAACGAAATAAGTTTTACTTTTACGACGCGAGCCTCAACGGAGCGTGGCGCAATTCCGGAGGTAAGTTGCCGTATAACAGGTGGATCACATTATATGGATTTGAAGCAAAAGCTGATTTGACAATGCGAGGTGTGACAATGCCGGCATCCGCTCTGTGCCAAGTTTCATAAGTGAGGGCCTCTTGCTCAGCATGCTGAAGATTCTTTTATATCCATATAAAATTTGAGTTTTATAAAAAGGTGGCGGATATCAAGTACTTTAAAGAATTCGAATACCAATTTCGATTGATACCGTACTAGTTTTTGGAGAACAAATTTTATTATCCCTTTTTGTGTTATTAGAAGAGGTTAAATTACGGTTGGAAGCGCGCCACCCCAACACACTACACCGTATTACAAGATGATCTGGACATAAGCGAAATAAACTGATCTGAGAGGATCAATTTTGAGGACACGAGATAGAATGGAAAACATATATATATATGTTGATCAACAAATTGATAAAATTTGTAATAAACTATCAACAAACTTATTTGTATTAAGAAGATTATCGCAATTTTGCAACAAAAATACATTACTAACTGTTTACGATTCTTTAATTACACCTATTATTGCATACGGAATTCAAATCTGGGGTATGGCAAATTCTAACGTTGAAAGAATATTTAAACATCAAAAAAGAGCCCTAAGAATTATATTCAAGATAAAACAAAGAAAATCTTGTAAGAAAACTTTTAAAGAAAACAATTTATTGACATTTAGGTCCATATACATTTATGAAACATTAAAATTTGTGAAATGTAATATATAAATTTTCCATCATTCAGAAAATAATGTTTACAAATCAAATTTCGTAAAAACAATACATTCAATATGGAATACCACAGAACAACATTTTACAAACGACATTTACTATATCATTGAAGAAAATTATATAACAAAATGCCTGAACTGTTTACAAACTTACCCATTGATGAATTCAAATATAAAGTTAAATTATATCATATTAAGGAAACATACTACTCAATAGAAGAATTTTTCGAAGATCAACATCAAGATTAATATGTCAAGAATCAAAATAATCCAAATTTAGTTTTAAGTATATATGCTGCTGCAAAATCTCGACAAAGCAAATACATATTATTATTTTATATATATATATATATATATATATATATATATATATATATATATATATGAATTTTCGCAACTTATTATTTAAAGATTTTACTTGAGGTTCCCACGAGAGCCCGATATAAAACGTAACACCGAGATATTTATATCTGTCCACGCGTTCGATGACAGCGCAACGGCACTGGGCCGCCCCTGAGTGAAGGCGCAACTCGTGGTGAATCGGGTCGCCCGCCGCACGCAGGGAGACCGCCATGCACTTGGCCTTGCCGATGTTCACTGCAGCTTATTCTGGTCGTACCACCGCCTGACGGTAAGCAGACCTCGAGCAGCGTGATGGTAGACTTCGTCCCATGAGCTACCTTCAAATACCAGGACTGTGTCATCGGCATACAAATTCATACTACTGTGATGTGTACGAAACCCCTCTGTTGGCTGTTAACTAAGGAGTCCCCTAAACGACCACATTGGGAACGTAGCTCTATTAAATAAAGATACGTGCTTGTTAAGGAAAATACGTTTCATTCCACAGGCTAAAACAAAGTGCTCAAATAATTGAATCACTTTACAAAATAAATAAGATCTTAATACAATGCAAACGCAGAATAACAGCAGAAATTACTTATTACTTTCACATTCTGGAAACAAGCTAAATATTTTAAAAGATTGAATTGAATTAAAGAAAACTCAAAGGGTGAACAGCCTGGAATCTGTATGAATTCCAAACCTACACTTTAAATTTTAAAGAACTGAAAAACTAAGACTACTTACGTGGGCCCTGGCCTGATGGGCCCCGAGCCCTGAGGCCCCTCGGTCCTCCAACACACCCAAAAACCCCTCCTAAGCAAATGACCCCATCCTCCTCGTACCTGACCTACTTAAAGCCTGAGCTGACAGTCAGTCAGCATAGCAAGAGTCTGTTTAATAATAATTCCAGTCTACTCACACAACACGCTGAAATACTTCCCCTTTACAAAGGTCAAACTACCCAACCATCACACTACCACTGACTAAATCAATTTTACCAAGATTATTCCGAAAGATGAGGAATAGTAGGGGGCCAAGGGTGCTTCCTTGAATAACCCCATAGTCAATTTCCCATGGATTGACTACACAAAATGTACAACACAACATGTATGTAATTCCTTGACTATCGAATAAAGCGCATTCGATTCCCACAGAGCGAGAACCATCACGCCAGTATTTAACGGCTATGTCAGCATGGCGAGCACAGCCGCCATTATACTTGAATTTATTGCTCTGTTCCTCGTTCCAATTGGCCTTCCATTGCGTGCGAAAACCAACGCTGCACTGTTATGCCTTTCCCGCTTATAGTTGCATAATTGTGCATTTAGTTGCAAATACCGCATAATTCTGATTTATCTTTTGTTTGCGAGCGAGAATTTTACTTTGTCATAATATAATAAAGCTTAGCAACAAAACGGAATAATTTGGAGCAAAAAGTGCACATGTTCGCTTAGTTCTACAACAGATAAAAATCCTATTAGAGGTTTGGCTTTTGAATACTTTAGTTTACCTTTATTTGTTCCTTTATCCGTGGTTAATGTTTTTTCCTTTATATCCTAAGATCCTTATAAATGGTACGGCAAGAAATGAGCCTTCAGGTTTGCCCCACAAGTAACGGGCAAGTAACGGGTTATAGCTTTTATAGAAATAATATTTAGTTTCCACAACACGATGTTTTACGCTGTCCAATAAAACGCATTCGATTATTAGGTTATGTATTGTAAATACAAGAAATTCATCAGGGGAGTTTTCAATTTTATATATGATAAAAAATTAAACTGCTCACTAAATGTAGGTTTATTATCTGAAAAAAAAGAAAGCTTTTGTACTGAAACAACGTTTTTACAGCCTAGAAGATGATAATGATATTAGTTTGTACTGTTAACCATGTAAATGAATTTCAAAACATGTGCACTCCATTTTCAGGACTTATTGTTTCTGAAATAGCGGTAGTATTGATATATTACACCTGATAACGAAGGTTATTTACCTATTTTTACTGCCATGTCAGATCTGAGGCTTTTTAAACATGAATACGTTACTATTCGACTGTAAGCTTAATATAAAATAATAATACTTAATTTAGAGTTATTATTTTACTTTAGCTCCTACTTTACCTTAAGAAAAAACTATTTAAGCCTAATATTAACCTAGATTTTTATATGGGCAATATATATTTGTTGGTCTTTGTGTGGGAGTTAAACATCTCATACATCCCACACTCTACTTCCGCTCATATTCGAATAAATTACGTATAGATAGCGTCTATTTAGAAATCTGAAAAAAAGGTATTCCAAATCTATCAAAAACGAAAAGAACCATTTGACAACCACATAGCTATAGAACACTAAATAAGCTTCTAAAACTATCAAACATAATATCTTGCAATTCATTTTAATTTCAGCCACCACTTTCTTTGTCTTTAGGGCATTCTATAACAAATTTGAGTACGCATTTCAAAGAGATTATGAATGAATCTATAAGTTATAATGTATTAAAATACATTTGCAAAAAGGGCTACAAATTTTCTCGTTAGGATGTATTACAGGAATGAATCGTCAAAAACCTATTGTTTGGAGGCCAGCAATTACATTTTTTATGTGATGTATATTTTAGTGACATCCTTAAGATGTCAACTAAAAATATTAGACCTGTTTTTACCTCCTAACTAGAAAGGTACAACGTAAGTCGATCGGTATTGATCAATATGTTCCTTGTAGATTTACAGTGGTTGCGATCTCGCTCGCTACAAGGAAAATCTCTTAAGCGTCGCGGACGATCTCGATGAAGATCAAGTGAACGAAAATAATTTTTCTTCTGTTGCAAAATGATTTATAGATACCTAATACTCCATTGAAATTCAAAACCTACACAAGAAAAAATGGTTTTGTATTGATTTGTCATAATTATTTATCTATTAATTATTTATCAACGATTACCTTTTAATTAATTATTTACTTAGTCTATTTAAGTCTACTTATTTTTGTTATTCTGTTTACGCTAACAACAAAAAAATGATTCATTAAAAGTTGACAATCCTAATTTCCTTCGCAGTGATTACTTAGAATTCACATCATCGATGTTTGTTGTACTCCGCACGGTAAAATAGCTCAATATTAATTTAATTTACATTTTTAAATATTGTTAAAATGTCTTGCATAGTGTGCATAAAGTTTTCAAAATGGGGTATGATGAACGGAATAATTGGAAAAAAAACTTCATTTTTCATATAAGAACTAACTAATATGATAGTGTTTAATTTTGGTGGATATTAGTCAGAGAATAAATGAGTAATTTTTTTGATTAGAGAATAAATGAGGAATTTCCAAGTGCATTTAACTAAAAGTTCCATTGCGTTTGTACTAGTTCATATTAATTGATCCAAGTAATTAAACACAGTACGGAGGTATCCAGTACGGGTGAATTGCTTCAGGCCAGCTTACATACCCTCCTTAACTTCTGGGCTAAGTCCTACACAGATTCAATTAGGACTAGTGTTGGAACCCAAGGCGAGGTCGTCAAATCAGAACTGTCTCACGGGATTTCGGAAATCTCATTTTACGAGCTACATTTTGTCACCGGATCCCTCCCCAGGATTATCCCTAGAAACAATTTTCTCAAATGCTCGTTCGTTTTCACACCACTCGGTCATTGTCTTCCATATGAACTCGTTATTAAAGACACTAGAACTTATTTCCTGAATAGTTAAGAGAAATTAATTTAGATTTTTTAAATTAAAACTGTATTGTACTCTTACTAAGAGATGTTGTAAATAATCTAATTTTTTTAATTAGTTTTTTTTAATAATTTGGACATATTTCTGGATTATGTTTTGTTTCACACAAACAAAATGTGTAGAAAACTTCCACACAAAAATCATACTTTTTCGTAATAAAATAAAATTAATCGAAAAAAGTAAATAATATTGTGCAATGAATGAGCGATCGCTAAGCTTTGTAAGAGATGAAAAATCCCAGTAGTATTTTGGCATTTTACGTATTCAACTTTCATCCATCCATTTTTTTTTTGTAAAAAACTCCTAATTAATTCAAACTTCTAATATTTAGTACGACATGAACTGTGACCAAAGCTAGCCACAGATAGGATATCTTTATATCATTGACATTAATTTTTTTTCATTTCATGCCAGGCTTTAAATGCTTTACTTTCAATTAGCATCTTTGTATTGCAATTTGATTACAGAGACTAAGCAATTAAGTGATATTTAATGTTACAGATTTTATAGAATTAATATTTAGTTTCCACAACACGATGTTTTACGCCGTCCAATAAAACACCTTCGATTCCCACAGAGCGAGAACATCACGCCAGTATTTAACGGCTATGTCAGCATGGCGAACACAGCCGCTATTATACTTGAATTTATTGCTCTGTTCCTCGTCCCATTGGCCTTTCAATGCGTGCGAAAACCAACGCTGCATTGTTATGTCTTTCCCGCTTATAGTTGCATAATTGTGCATTAGTTGCAAATACCAAGGGTAGCGTACTATGGTAAACCTAAGAGCCATACTAGACAGTTAATTGTATACCTTGCATTTGTAAATACTCGGAATTATCAGTGAAGTGTTTAAATTGTTATTTGCTTATACGTTTAGCTGCAGGCTAAATGTAGGTCTTCTCGGTGTGTATTTTATGATGAATTATGAAATATCTCTTGTTAAAGTACAAAAGGAAGCTTTAGTAGGGGTGAAACAACGTTTTCATAGCCTTGAGGAGTATATTATGTTAGCTTGTCATGTTAACCTTGTAAGTGCATTTCAGAAACAATACGAATCCTTATCAAGCCTTGCTGTTTTTAAAAACAGCAGGAGTGTTGTTATATAATTCCCGGAATTTGAAGTTATACAAGCCTTTATTACTGACGTATAACATTTGGAGGCTGCTGAAACATGAATGTTTTTGTTGTATTGTGAGCTTACTACCAAATAATAATAATGTAGCTTAGAGCTGCCTTTACTTTACCTTACAGTAATCAATGTTTACTTTAGTATTCTTTAGCTTGTAATTAATTGATTGGTCTCTGTGTTGGAGTTAAACATTTCCTACAATGTTCCTTCGCTCACATTCGTCAAAAATACGTCTAAATATCGTCAGGATCTTGAGGAAAATGAAATGAGAAATAAGAACGATAAATAGCTTTTATTGATTGGCTTCTACCACAAAGTAGAACTAACTACTGGTTTACCACATAGCTATGGAGATAGTAGTGAGCTTTTAAGACTATTACATAAAATATCTCGGCATTTCATTTAAGTTTAGCCTGTCTTTGCGGTTTTGTGTACCGAATTAGTATGTATATTTCAGCGAAGCTGAAAATCAAAACTTAAGTTTCGTTGTAATAAATAAATGAATTTAAAAAAAGGTACAACATATTTCAAGAATGAATCGTCACAAAATTATCGTTTGAAAGCCAAAATTGTTATGGTATTGATTCACATTTCAATGATACGAGATGAAATTACTACATTCTTTTTATGTCAGCAGAAAAATATTATTCTTTCCCCATCCTACGAGGAAAGGTACAACGTAAGTCGAACCGTATACAGTATCGGCGATCAATACATCCCTTGTAGATTTACAGAGGTTGCGATCTCGCCTGCCTACAAGGAAAAGCTCTTAGGCGTCGCGGACGATGAGATGAAGATCAAGTGGAACCGAAATAAGTTTTCCTCCTCTTTTGATGTAAAATTGTTTATTGATATCTAATATAATGCTGAAATTTAAATTACTCTGCAATAAAATTATTTAAATGCATTTTTAACTAATGGTTTTTTTAACTAATTGATGTTGCACATCACAGTTGTTAGGTGAGTTGAACACATCTGAAGAAGTAAAATATGAGTTCGAGGAGGATAAGATTAGTTCTAAAGGAGGAAAGGTAAGTTTTTATAGAAATTTTATAGTTGTTATTCGTAACATAGAGGTCATCGGTGTTGTGGGATGTCATTTAGTGTCATGAAGGTGTCATGGTGTTGTCATTGGTGTTCTCGGTGTATGATTGGGAGTTGAAATAAATGAGGTAAAGCAAAAGTCGATTTAAATTTTTAAGTATTATTATTATTTTTTCTTGCAGATTAACGATGAATTTGTTTTACCTAAAAATAACAAGTTTTGATCACGCTGATACCCTGTTACATTCTAAATTCAGTAAAACAATTGTTGCGTATTCAAACTTCCTTCCAAACCCAATAAATTCGACAATACCTTACGCTGTGATCTAACTAAGCAATTAAAGTTCTGTTTGGTCTCTCTGTATCACATAACATTGCTCATAATATACATGTTGTTAATTATTCAAACAGAGTTTCTTGTACCCGATGGTAATCGAAATAAGACTAATCTTTGTTTCACCGTTGTAAGTACATGCCGTTTTGAATGTGCTGATGAAATTTCGCTTTATGTACTTCAAATTTAAGTTGATTATATAAAAACATGTTTTGACGAGGGAAAATTGAGAGGGAAAATGTAAGGAATACGTTTCTCACAATCATAGTGTCAGAATAGGCCTACTGCCACAGTGACGTTATTGATGTAGCTGCAGCAGTTTCCAAGAGAATTAGCTAGAGCTACATGACTCAGAGAATAGTATCAGCATAGGCCTACTGCCGCAGTGACGTTATTCATGTAGCTGCAGCAGTTTCCAAAAGAATTAGCTAGAGCTACATGACTCAGAGAATAGTATCAGCATAGGCCTACTGTCGCAGTGACGTTATTGATGTGGTCGCCACAGTTTCTGAGAGATGTCACTAGAGATAAGTGACTCAGAGAATAGTATCAGCATAGGCCTACTGCCGCAGTGACGTTGTTTATGTAGTTGCAGCAGTTGCCGAGAGATGTCGCTAGAGCTACGTGACTCAGAGAGTAGTGTCAGAATAGGCCTACTGCCGCAATGACGTTATTTATTAAGTTGCTGCAGTTGCCGAGATGTGTCGCTAGAGCTAAGTGACTCATAGTGTCAGAATTAAATAGAACTACTGCCACAGCGACGTTATTGATGTAGTTGCCGAGAGATGTCGCTAGAGCTACGTGACTCTGAGAATAGTGTCAGAATAGGCCTACTGCCGCAGTGACGTTATTGATGTAGTTGCAACACTTGCCGAGAGATGTCGCTAGAGCTACGTGACTCAGAGAATAGTGTCAGAATAGGCCTACTGCCGCAGTGACGTTATTGATGTAGTTGCAACAGTTGCCAAGAGATTTCGCTAAAGCTAAGTGACTCAGAGAATAGTGTCTTATAATACATAACTTCAATCATAGGGGCTATTTCAAGTATCGCTGTTAGCTTTTCAAACAATCGAAAACTAATTTAACACAATAATTATGGAATCGAAATAAACCTCAAATCTTAAGAAGACTATCAATTTAATCGATCCAACTAGTTAATGTAACTAAAAACATTTTGAAGCGTTATAACAACAAAGTTAAAATATTCATATTGATTAAGTTTATAATTTATCTTCCAAGTTTGGTGAAACGTTTTATTTAGTGCAATTGAAAACGGGAACCACTAGCCTATATACGAAAGTGTTACCTGGAATGCCTTAAAATAGAGATAGTTATGACATTGTGTATACTTCTTTTCTCAGCCGTTTTTCCTTTTTAATTACCTTTACTGGTACCCGGATAGTAATTTTGCTTAATTCATAAACGTTTGCCAGTGGTTATATGAAAACTAGCTTTTTGTACTTGCATTTTATATTATGTATGCATCAGTTATTTAAGGTTAATCGTTTTTATTTTGTTAATTTTAGTAGTAGTTCAACAAAAATTATCGAAACATCATAACCAAAAGAAAGAATGGACAAATATGTGAACTGCAGCATTGTAATTGGATGCACCACCTGTGCATACTTTATTCCATGCAATTACCAAGCTGCAATTCATATATTTGTCCAATATTTCTCTTAAGTGGTTTACATTTTAGAAGGATTTAAACACTCCAATAACTATTATTAACAACTGTGCATATTACACTATGGTATTTTAAGAACAAAAGCAGCAACAGCTTTTTCAAGATAACAAAAATGAAAATTCTGTGGACCATAGAGTAATACCCTCTAACCCGCGAGAAGAACTGGTCGACTTGTAATTTATAATAAAGTATAAAAAATACTTCGTGAGTAATTTAATATATAATATTAAAATTTAACGATTATTAATGACTTAAAAAACTGTAAAATTTGGTATTAGTAGTATCATAGCATGGGACACTTTTAAATTGTAAAGTATGTAATATATTCCTGTTGCATGCTAAATACATTACTAGTCATACTTTTATCGCAATCGTTCTAATAACGAAACTACTGTACCATTATAAGTCCAAAAAAAGGGTAAATTTCATCCGTTGACTTATTTTTAGATACCATGAAATTATAGTGTTTGAATAGATTATTGCAACCAAAGGTAATTAATCACAGGCATATCTGCAAAGCATTGAACTCGTTTCGCAGTAAAAATAGACAGCAATCGTAAATTAATACTATATCCCTTTTATTCGTATTTTACATATTGTAAAAATAGGTGGTCTATGCGTGATTACGCTTAGAAGAAATTTAGACCTCCGTAATTATTTAAAATTTTATAAACATATTAATATTATAGTTATTTTAGTCGTCTGTATTTATCAGTTCTTGTCACACATACAGTATCAAGACTGAATTAATGTGAACGAAATAATAAAATTAATAGTCTCAATAGTTAGATGATATATTTAAAGTTGGTATTTTAAAGTTTTTACATGCCAATATATTAGAAGAGAAGGATAAGTCAAAAGGGGTTGATTATAATGTGTAAAAAATTATTTATTATCATTTAAACAACTATAACAATATCTCTTCAGAATTTGTCGTAATATATATTTTACATCATGGATTGAGTTGTGATTATGAAACAAACCAAGCGTAAGAAACAAAATAATTTCTCTCCAGTTGCTTCTGATGAAAATTGTTTCACAGTTACAAATAAAATTACGAGGCCAGTCCGTATATCTTCATCATGGTTGGAGTTATGAGCGGTGGGTTGTTCTTAAGACCCAACATATTTCCTGTGCATTACAACTTATTTACTTGATATTTTTAGATTGCATAATTTTGGTTCAGCGTTTGTTGAATAAATAAGGACATATATTTTAAAGACATGGTTTATTTTCCTTGGGTAAAAATCTTAACTGTTAGAGTGCACCAACACACACCCTTTGATTTTATTTAAGGCTGCAAATAAAAACTATGCCTGAAATTTAAGGATATTACAGTACGTACATCTTCCCACATATGTTTTCATGGCAAAAAAAAAACGTCAACCAATAACCAATAAGACCAACCAATAAGATATTGGTGTACTCCAGAATGAGTAAGATAAGCTTGGCAATTTTGGAAACTATTTTTTTACATACACTATGTCGTTGTTTTTTAGTAATTTCTGGCCCATCCTTCTTAACCTGAGCATACCCTTACAAACAGATTGTGCATCAGTATTGCATACCCTACATCAGCATACCCTACATCAGTACTGCATGTTTTTCTTAACATTATTTTTCCTACTTATACTTTTTAAGATTTCAATGTAGGTCGTAATAAATGCATCTATTTAATTTGTAAATCATAGAATATAAAAGTGGATTGGGATTTAATAATACTCGTAGATTTATAAGACATTATTAATGAAGAAAAATACCTTAAGTTGTTTGTATATAGTAATCAAAATTATTTATTAAACAGAAACCTCACAGTTTGCACCACATAAAATATACTTTTCTTGGAATAAATAACCTCAGTGTAAAGAATCATCTATTATTATTATTATAACATTATTATTATAAAACCTATTATTATAATGTATTATTATAACACTTTCATATAAAAATCTTCTACTCCGTGTTTAAAATAATTACAAGCAAAAAATTTAAGATTTCATTTTATTGCACTCAATAGTTTTTCAATTGTATTAACAAGAACTAGGTCATAAAACCAAATTTTGCTCTCATAAACACGATTTAAAATAACCCCGTCGCAGCAGACCTGCGTACACAGCGAATTTCCATAGGATTTATTTAGTATGTTTGAGCATTCAACTTATTTGAAGGAAAGTATTGTTTGAATACGTTAAGTAAATAATATACTAAAAACGTATATTTAATCATTCATGACCTTTAAATACTTAAGCAACGGATTGACGTAGAATAATAATTAAAATGCTAAATTGTTTGTTTTTTTAAGCTGAATTCAATTTTGACAATTAAATTTTAAAATAATTAGTAAAAAGGAGTTAAATCTTGAAAAGAATTTTTTTTTCATAAAAAACACCTTCTTAGAGTAAACCAATCCTGCTGGTTTTCGGACTTGAAGTCATGAATAACGCTTTACACGTTGGTTCCAAATTTCATCAAATTTGGACCTTTTTTACAAAAGTTATCGCACTGTATACACAGTCGCACCATGCCGCCTATGGTAATAGCTACTTCCCTATAGGGGGAAATCCGCTAAAAAGTAGTACATAGTAAACAAAATAAATCTGTTGTAAACAAAGGAGTAAACAAAAGAAACACGTAGTAGATTAACTCGATTCAGAGTCGGTGACAGAGTGCTGCTCGTAATGCGGGATTGTGGGAAATCCCCTGAGACAGACGGTGATTTGACATCACTCGACCTAATTGAAACCAAGGCTTGTCTTTATGATTTTATTATTTTCAAAACCCATTTCCTATGATTGACATTTTGACACTTTAATACTAGGGTTTGTTGTATGTTATAAGCTATCTATCTATACTATAAATAAAGGAGAAGTGTTTGTGTATCGGACAAGGAAACTCCAACACAATAAGACCTGCAGAGCTTAAATTAACATGTGTTCTCTTTTTGTGATAAATGTACACTAAGAAACGGTTCTACACAATTTTCCTATGGTTACACTCTACGGTTCTTCTAAGATTCTATATTTAACTAAACGAAAGCTCAGAATGATATCGTAGCAACTTTATACAGTGTGAAGTATTAAATTCCAAATCTAAAGAAGTTTACCGTTTTTCTACGGTTAAAAAACTTGGTTAATCAGGAGTAAGTCAATAAATATATTTATTTCATTGCGTTATAGCTAACCTAATAATACCCTAAATCATGTTTATATATAAATACAACTGTATACATACAATAATATTGAGAAAATACAAAGTAATTAAGTTATTTTTAGCGAATTTCCCCTATAGGGAAGAAGCTATTACCGTAGGTCTCATGGTAAGACCTAAGCCCCAGACCATGATAACTTTTCGTTTTGCAACCCCCAGAAGCAAAAAACACCATTCGTTCGAATTTTTAGATATATATATATCTATATATCTATATATATATGTGTCTGTTAGCACGATAGCGGCCGTAAAAATGGTCCGATCTTGATGAAATTTGGTACAGACATGTAAAGTGGTAATCGATTGGACGAGTTCGTGAATCAGCCCGATCGGACCACCGGAAGAGGGGGTAAAGGGGGATAAACCCCCCCAAAAATAGGTTTTTTGATCATTTTACATAGAAAAATAAAATTTATCAAATTTTTGTTGGCACAATTGAATTCAGCTCAAAAAACAAACAATTTAGTACTTTGAATCACTGCTCTATGTCCATTGGTTACCGAGATATTGAAAGTGGTAAACACAGTACGTTGTCCCAATGTTAACCTTATGGGAATTAAGTAAAATTCTATATCTCGGTTATTTCTCAACATATCTCAATAAAACTTGGTAAATAGCTTCTTCTAGTTCAGATCTACTAAATATTAAATTAAAAACCACCCAGTTTTAATATACCTGTAGCAGCAGACCTGCATACTCATTCCCCATGTCATTCTTATGAAGCTTACAAAAAATAAAGTAAAATCTCGCTATTTTGGATGGAAATATGTTGTTTTGCATTTGAAATTCGCTGAGTATGCAGGTCTGCTGCAACGGGGGTATTCAATCTTAAGAAACTGCAGGCAAGTGGTAAACACAGTACGTTGTCCCAATGTTAACCTTATGGGAAATAAGAAAAATGCTATATCTCGTTTATTTCTTAACATATCTTGATAAAACTTGCGGTAAATAGCTTCTTCTAGTTCAGATCTACTAAATATTGAATTAAAACCAACAAGTTTAAACATACCTGTAGCAGCAAACCTGCATACTCATTCCCCATGTTAATCTTATGGAGCTTACAAAAACATGTCAAATCTCGCTATGTTAGATTAAAATATATTGTTTTGCATTTGAAATTCGCTGAGTATGCAGGTCTGCTGCAACGGGGGTATTATAAGTATCCAACAGGTTATGTATTCAATTAAATATGCAATGTCAAACGGAAAAGAACTGAACAGAAGATTAAGGCATAACAGGGCTGGCTATTAATTTGATTTGTATTTCAGTATAGTATCCAGCGTTTTTTGTCAATACCATTTCAATGACTCTAAATGGAGTTAATGAAAATTCTTTATGACTTTCAGAAACCATTTTCTAGGATGTATGTTTGAGATTTTCATGTATACTAATGTGGCTAATGCATTATTGATTATAAGTTTGAGTTTTATTAAGTACCTTATAATTAATGTAGTTATAAAATTACCAATTGCAATTTTCCAACAAGCCATAGATTCAATTCAGTGAGCAATATTAAAGGGAAATATCTCTACTTAAGCTTAAAGCAAATTATTAGGTGTCAATCCAGCTAATTACTCGCTATTAATTTGATTTATGGTTCAGTGCATGTCCAACAGGATTTTTGTCAATACGATTTCGATGACTACAAATCCATATGGTTTGGGGTCAAAAATATGTATCCTCCAGTTTTTACTAAGGACTAAAAATAGAAGCCATATATGGCTTCAACACAATTTACCAATACATAGTTTTATACGTTGGATTCCCATCTTACATAAAACTGTTAGACTTTTTAGGCCAGTTCGCTAAACCCTCCCTGTTTTTAAAATGATAGAAGGTTTTTAATTATTTCCACCAAGGTTTCTGTCGTAAAATTTGCTATCAAAGTTAAGGTTGATCACAATAATAAACTAAGAAAAAAAAATTTTTTTTTTTTAAATAAATGTTCAGTGCATCAAGTTGTGCAAAGCAATGATACTATAAATAATTACCCAATTACTAAACATATTTTCTCATGTATCCAGCAAATAGTAGTATATCATTTTCCCAGGAACAACGTAGGGATGTAGTTTATGCGCTGACTTCAAATTATGTTTTTAATTTTTTACTGTACATAGTATTCGTTTTACAAATACTTAATAATTAGTAATATGGTGCATGTGGGCAGAGCACTTGCAATAAAATTTCTTATTAACGTCATGCTGTAAATAAAAATACCAATTTGTTTCAATGAACCAAACCTCAATTATCGAAGGTAAGCCTTCATGTCCACGACTTTAACTCCACTTCTTTACTACTTGCTAATGCAGGTTCTAATTCTTTCTCACTACTTTCACCACTTTCTTTTTTTAATTCACATAGTTGCCACTTTGGATTTTGATTACCATATTTTCGAATTCTTTTAGATGTCAACTTCGTGGCGACACTACTCCAAAAAATGGCGCAGGTAGTTTTGGCTGGTACTGAACAACTTTTCTTTTTATGATATAACGACTGATACAATCTAAATATCGGAAAAACTAATATTGGAGTGGTGGTCCATAAACATAAAACCCACAGAAATGATCATGGGAGAGAAAATTCCCCAGCATAAGGATTTTTGTATAAAATAAAACGTAATATCAAAGGACACAAACTGTATACTTATTTAGGAGAAAAGTATTTACACAACGCCCTGCTTTTAAGAACAGAAAAAATTCTCCTGCTTTCGAAACTAAAATTCTAAATTAAGGCAATTTAATATTTAAATTGAATATGCATTCTAATTCAAATAATCAACATAGGTTAATCTAGCTGAACGTAGCAGAAATTGCCATTCCTTTGACTATTTTACCAAAGATCACCTGTCCATAAGGTAAATATAAGAGCCATTTTGGGCGTCTGGGGAGTAACCCAATAGAGTTAGGACAAAATGTTTAGCTGAACGATGCACAATGCTTTTAACTGTAATGTTATCGTGTATTTATAATATACGTTGTAGAGTTTTCGTTCACTCATACTACCTATACCACGTATTTTTTAAGTATTAGATTACGTGGGATTTTCATGCGAGAACGGTAAAACTTACCGGCCGCGTAACGTTGATACGTTTCATCATACTCAGAAAAAACATACTTTCAATCGTAACGTATCCCTTGCATAAAACAATACAGTTATTTAAACCTAAACTATAAAACCAAAAAAAAAAAAAATATTTGCTACTGCTGTCAATGCTGCTACTATATTCCTCTAAACATCAACTATTAACTATGCATTAAACGTCGGTTTGCTGCAAATCAGCTGATTGTTTACTTCCATTTCCTGAAATCGCAGTCCGGAACATAATATTTTCTGGACTGGCACGGCTAGAGTAGGCCTAATTTTTGAGCAAAAAAAGGAATAGAAAACAAATGTTTCTGTGTCTGCATTATGAAAAAAAAGATTCTCCGTAATGTGTAAACCTATTTTGCAAGTAACACAGTCCGCGTTGGTCGCGTGCAAGCGGTGACCAGGCGGCTGCTGTCTATACATCATGCCATCAGACTTCCGCGCCTTCGCGGCAGGAACACGCAGGTCTAGCGGGCCGCACGCTACTGGTCAGCGGGGAAACTTTGGTATCCTCGATCCTTATAGCGATGATTACAATCGTTCATCTACATCGAAATCGATAGTGAATGATTGACTCCAACCATTGGGACGGTTGCAAATAGCCTTTCTAGGTATAGTTTAGTGATATTAATTTATGCTTGTCAAGTTTTTCAAAGCTTATGTAGGCTTAGGACATACTTATTAGGCTTGTAAAGTTTGTTTTGCTTAGGCTTAGGACCTGTCGAGTAAAAGGATGTTCGATTTTGATAGTTTTTGTAGGTTAAGACAGATTATATGCTTGTTAGTCTATATAGTTTATGCAGGCTTTGGACTTATTAGGTAGTAGACCTATAATGTTTATCTTACCCCCAGTAAAGTAGGAAACGGTAGTAGCCTAATTTCTACCAACATAGGTGTGAATAGATTTTAGAAAATTTAGCTAATTATCAATATTATTTTAATAATGGTAACTTTTTTACCGCCTACCTAGTGCGTTTTAGAAGTGATTCTTGTGACTTTCTTTATTTACTGTAATAAGAATCAACAGGCATATTCACCCAATACTGAAATGGTAGCCTACAAAGTCTTGACAAAAAAAATGGTAGATATAAATTATTCTTAATATTAAAAACACATAAGTTTTAGTAAAAAAACACCAACAGCAAATATGTTCACATGAAATTTAAACACTCAATACACCCAAAGAAAATTGGCTAGTACTTTTTTATCACGTTTGTGGTTGGTATGTACACCTATTGTTACTGTCACAGTGATAGGTGGATTTTTTAAGGTGGACATTAAATAAAAAAAGGAGTGTCTGTAATGTGTAAACCTATTTGCAAGTAACACAGTCCACGTTGGTTGCGTGCAAGCGGCGACCAGGCGGCCGCTGTCTATACATCATGCTATCAGACTTCCGCACCTTCGCGGCAGGAACACGAAGGTCTAGCGGGCCGCACGCTACTGGTCAGTGGGGAAACTTTGGTCTCCTCGATCCTTATATCGATGATCACAATAGTTTTTTACAATTGATTATCGATAGCGAATAATAGACATAAACCATTGGAAGAGTTAAAAGATCCTTACAAGGTGTAGTTTAGTTATATTAATTGTTATTGGTCAAGTTTTCATAGTTTATGTAGGCTTAAGACATATTTATTAGGCTTGTTGTAGTATATTACGTTACTAGGCCGGAAAATACCGTTTTGCTGATGAGTACGATAGTTTTTGCTCGAGCGGAAGCCAGTGCGGGATTTCCATGCGAGAACGATAAAACTTGCCGGCCGTGTAACGCACGATACGTTTCGTCATACTACTCAGAAAAAAAACTTTCAATTATTATTCTTATTATTTTCTTCTTTATTATTTTTTTTCTTCTTTTCTTTGTTTCTTTTCCTTGCTTAAAAAACACAACCATTTAAACCTAACCTGTTATAAACAAAACAAACATTTTCTACTGCTACCAGTGCTGCTACTTTATTCCTCTAAAAAGCAACCATCCGCAATAAACTCACATCCAAACGTTGGTTTGCTGCAAATCAGCTGATTTTTTTACTTCCATTTCCTTAATTGCAGTCCGGAAAAACTTTGCGCCAAGGCCGGAAAGTTTTTTCGGACTGGTACGGTAATGGATAACTTTCGGGCCAAAAAAGGAACAGAAAACAAATTTTGATGTGTGAGTATGATAACAAAATTATTCTACGTAATGTGTAAACCTATTTGCAAGTAACACAGTCCGCGTTGGTCGCGTGCAAGCGGTGACCAGGCGGCCGCTGTCTATACATCATGCCATCAGACTTCCGCACCTTCGCGGCAGGAACACGCAGGTCTAGCGGGCCGCACGCTACTGGTCAGCGGGGAAACTTTGGTATCCTCGATCCTTATATCGATGATCACAATCGTTTTTTACAATTGATTATCGATAGCGAATAATCGACATTAACCATTGCAATAGAAAAAAATAACGTTAAAAGGTATTGGTTCAGTGATGCTAATTTATTTCTGTTAAAAATGTAAACACGGAATCATTAAAACTGTAATAATCACGAATAACTTAATTTAGGGAATGTATCATCGTCAAATTAACTATTAATTAATAATCAAACTTTTAATAAAGTTTATGTATGGATTGTTAAATAAATTATTCAATTAATTCTCGAAGAATATTAATTGGTGTCTTTCCAATTAATTAACTTGTATTTTATGAAACTGGCTGTTTAGGTGATTAATGTTGTTGGTGTCTTTTATCAATACGATGTTGTTGACATCAAACTCAGTCATTAAACGTTTTTACGGAAAAAAAGAATTAGTCTTGTTATTATAAGAATATGTTAAAGAAAATTTACTGAAGGAAAGCGTAAGAATAAAAAAAACTAGTTTGCAAGCGTAATAATCGAGTAGATTTCGTATTTTGCTAGTATATATAATTAAAAAAAAATATATGCTACAATACCGACTTTTTATCGCGGTTGATCTTCTAGGGAATTTCCCCCTATAGGGAAGTATATTCATATTATTATCGATTGTTTAAATGATAACTAATGATAACATTTCGCTAATAAGTATCCAAGTAAACCTAGCTGCGGTTAAATACCAAACTGTCAGTTGAGCTTGTGGTCAAACCTCGAATACAGGCTCAATTAATCATAACCAATTCATATGTATTGGAGTTAAACAAAATTGATCCTTACCATAAGGCTGCAACTATGTGGCTTCAACATAGTCTACCAATACATTAAATAGTTTTATAGATTGGTTACTATCTTATATAAAACTGTTACTTATTAGGCCATTTCGCTAGTGTGTAGTTGACTTTAACTGTCGAAACAGTTGTAAACAGCCTCACAAGGTTATAACATAGTTATGGGATTTTAATTGATAAAAAACACTGAATAATGTTAATTGTAATAATCATAAAGAGCTTTTATCGTCGTCAAATTAACCATAACTATATAATCTCCCTTTTAAACAAGTTTAGTTATGGAATGGTAAATAAATAGATTAACAGAATGTCAAGCATTGTTATGATGGCGTCTTTCTAATGAATTACATTGTGTCACAAAACCAGGTGATTAATGTTGTGCAATGTCAGCAGAACTTTTGTAAATACGATACTGCTGACATAAAACTAAATTATCGACCTGTTTTGCGAGGAAAAAAGGAATGCTACGAAACTGGCTATCATTAAACTGATTTATGTTGTTATGCGATGCCAGCAGAACTTTAGTCTATGCGATTTTGCTGTCATTAAACTAAATTATGAGAATTATTTTGCAAGGGAAAAAATTAGACTTACTACCAAGGAAAATGTATTTTAATGAAGCGCAAAAATTATAAAAAATTTCACAAGCGTTATAGACCTGTTGGTTTTTTGTATTTTGAAAGTATAAATATATAAAAAACTACAGCCTTTAACACCGACTTTTTAACAAGTTGAATTATATTCAAACTGTTGTTGAATATAACAATAAAGAATGATAAAGTTTCGATGATGAGTTTTCCAGTTGTGGTTAAGTACACACCTGTCACCAGGGCCTGTGGTCAAACCACAAATACAGATGCAATTAATCATGAACAACACCACACCGTCCTGTGATGCAGTACCTTTAATTCTGCCTAATAATTAAGATTTTTCTGCCCTTCATCGATTTTTCGTCGCGAAAAATCGATGAAGGGACCGTCAAAATGAGTTGAAAACTATTTTTAAACATTTAAAGAAATTTACGCATGAAGGGAATAAAAAAAGGTAAATGACAGGACTCATAGGTGATAAGAATTTGGAAATGTTTTTATTTAATACGCTTCGCTCATGTATTTTTTTTACAAGCAGTTTACAAATATAATTAATTTATTTTAAGCGTAGGTACTGACACTGTCCAGATATAATTATTTCTGTCTCATGATTTGCTTATTGACAGCAAATAAATTACGTTTGTCAATGATGTTTATGAATGGCCAGAGTAATGTTTATAAATAAACAAGGTAATTTTTGTAAAAAACAGGGTAGTTTTTATCTATGAATAAGGCAGTGATTGTAAATAACAAATATATTGTTTGGGAAAATTACTACTGACGCACGTATTTTGGTTTTGTATTTAGTAAACATTATTTAAACAACATTTTACTTTAAACTTATTTGGAAAAAACTTTAAAATAATATGCAAGAAGGATTATAGCCTCGACTAAAGTAAGGCCTAAGTTTAGTTGAGGTCTTTTAGTCTAGCCTCAACTAAAATTCACGACGATGTGGTGTTGAAAAGTGTAAACACACATTATCATAACAGATACACTCTACTATGTATGTTATTACAATGCAGCAATATGAAACTTTGCGAATTCATTTTTAATCTGAATGAAATTTAGCACAGAGTTATGAGTGCAAACTAGTATGATTTTCCAGAAATTACTTATTTGAAGGAAAAATAAATAATTAAATCTAAAAGTATGTGTGTAAGAGGAGCATTTTTCATGACCATATGTGTATAAGCATTTACATGGCATATTTTTTTGTAGAACATGGTAAAAATAAAAATAAAATACTAGACTTTGAATAGAATTATTAAATTACACTGAAAATCCAAATTAGGATTTTTATGTTTGGAACATAGAATAATAAAAGTTAAAGTAAAACATACTAAAATGATTATAACTATTACGTTTTTTTTAGTTCTGTAACTTGTTATATCCACCAATATCCCGAAACGTTCCTCTGGTTGGCTACAAATTATTTATAAGATAAACGCATAAATCTATCATGTTGTCCAAGTTAAATGGAAAAAATCGCTTTAACCTATGAAGTATTTTAATCTTCTCCAACAGGCAAATGAAGGAGACATTATTAGGTTATTCAGAAATAGTAATCAATGCATATTAAAATGTATTGTTTTTAGTCCTAGACCTTTTCCTTTTGAAATAATTTTGAATAATTGTTGTGGGAGCAGCAAGAACGGAGTCATATTATACATATTATGGAAATCGTGTATCACAACGTACTTGAAAAATTTGGCACATATCGTGCAAAAATGTGCTTTCTAGAAAATGAACATCCAAAGCATGTCAGTCTTAAAAAAATATCATACTTTGTAGAAAAGAGAATTCGGGGCCTGATAACGTCAGTAAAAATCATGATAATACAATATTTTTTCTAGATGAGATCCAGGCTAAGAAGTTTCCATGGACATGCACTGCTGCTTATTTAACTTATTGTGCACTCTCAAGGTTATGGCATTATCACATAGCAAATAGCCATTGGTGATTGGCGGGATTCGAACGCGGGACCCTGGGAGCCGAAGTCCCGCATTCTTTGATGCAGTATTATTAATAATTTTATCGACAGCCGATGTTAAAAAAAAAACCGTAGCATGAGTTGTATTATTTTCCTGGACACAATTATTTAAATGAATAGGGAATATTAAGAGAATTGTGGTTTTAAGATTTGTTTGGAAAGTTAAATCCATTTTAGACGATTTATTCTACTTCACGTTTAACCACCTGTGTAGTTACCAAGTATCACCTGGTTCTGATTTTAAAAACCAAATATTTATTTAAATAAATTTCTTAAAAGTGATTTGTTGTTTAGCTCCCACAATATTGAAGAACAAAGGCATTTCAAGAAAAAAAGAAGAAAATAAAAGGAATAATAGAATACCTAAACATGACCATTGTATGCCTAGGGAATATTTTCCTCCATTTGGTTTTGCTCGACAGAAAATCGCCCTTCAAAGATAGCGATGTCCGCTGATCTGACTTGAGCCTCTTACAAAGATCTGGCGTTTACAGGCATTTATTGTAAGCGGATAGATGTGAAGACCATAAACCTCTTAGCCGTTCGCCAGAGATACGAGTGTTTTACACCTCAACTCGACTCAGCTCTGACCGAGTATATACACAAGTCAAATAGTCAAAGTAAGTTTTATTTCTTGATAAATTACAATAAATTTACAATATTACATGAAGAAATGGTCCCCGTATGGGCCAACGCCTGTGCGCGGGGGCCGAGTTCTCAAGTCTCTCACAAAAAAAAACTTTCTTCTAATTGTCACTGTTTATAACTTCTACACTAGTAACTGCGCTTTGGTAGTTTTGGGTAAAATGGGTGGGTATATTTTATGATTAAATAAATAATAGAAGAGCTGTTGGTGGCAAAGAAGTTGTAGAATAGATTGAGAAAACGTAGAGCAGAAAAGAAAACATCACATCAGAAACGTCCACAACAGAAATATAGGCCTACTGTTTAACGTAAACATGACATGTTTATAAAATATTCTGAGTCCTTCCAGTGATACCAAACTGCATGGTCAATGAATGTTTCAGCTTTAATATTTGTGGTTGAAATTAGCAGTACCGCTTAAATCAGTCCTATATAATTACGTTTTATGATTGCTTTTGTTATGAGTGAATTTACGCACACCATAAAGATAACTCGGCAAATTAAAAACTACCATCAAGCAAACTGTTTTATTTAAGTATACATGTTAATCCAAGTCTCTAATATCTTTCGTGTTGAGATATTGAGAAATAACTAATTAAATTGAAGATTGTCTAGTTTAAACAATTAAGGGAAAAGTTAATAAAAGTACTAATTTTTTTGGGTCTTGAAGACAATGGCCGATTGAAACAATATGATTTTTACCCATTTGGCTTGAGGGCATTATGAAAATAACATTTATATATTCTAATATTGTGCAAACTACTTTGGACATAAAATATGAATGGCTAGGTTTTATTGCTTGGCCAGTTTACTGCCAGGATGTCATCTTACTAGCCACCAGTCATAAAAGTATTGTTATTCCTCATCTGAAAAAATATCACCTTTTTCAAACAGTATAAAATGATTTTTACAGGCCTTTTCTTTGGTTTTTGGTTTTGTAATTTTAAACTCTGTAACATTTCTCGGCGATATTTTTCTATCTTTTAAAATTATTGTTGATCGGAATAGTTTATATATTTTGATTTTGATTTTGTGGACACTCGCCGTCACCCATAGTAAGTAAACGTATCACTTTTTTTCCTAAAATGAGATTGGATGATGAGATTCCATGTCCCGATCGTATTTTACCTACCAATTTTGTTCGTATTTCTAAGTTATTGAGTCTTATGTAAGTAAAAAATTTGGACTATGTGCAAAAACGCTTTGTAGCCTTTAAGTGGACTAAAGACTAAGAAGAAATAAAATGTACTTGAACGTCTTTCAACTGTAATTTTGACTGTATTTTGGATTTACGATGGTAACATTGATGTGATTTTTACCCTCCTTGCACATGGGCCTGTTGTATTAAACCTAATTCTTAGATAACAAAGATTTATTGAACTGTGTCTGAACTTAGAAAATAGTTCAATAACAGGTTGGAAAGTCCAGGATCCAACTACACCTTCGCTCTATCGGGTCTGAAGTTTAACGAGCTTGCGGAGCAAAGTTTAAACACAATTATCAACTAACGGGTGAGAAGAGTCAAGTTAGAATTAAAGTCTTGCCTAAAGTTGCAAGCACTATATTTCTTATACACTTGCTACCAGGTTTTATTTAAGGTTCTTGAATAAATCAACGTTTTATAAATCACGTAGAAAATTGTAAATAAATCTTAACTGAAAACTTAACTGAAATTGAATATTTTTGAATTTTTTCTAATATGATCCCGCATTTTGTTTCCTTCAGCCTCTGATTGTGTTTGTGATTGTTTAGCCTCTGATGGTTAGGATGTTTACTAAATGTTAGATGAATGGGAGATGTTAGGATGGCAAGTTAAATGAATCCGGGTAAAGTTAGATTGAATAAGGCTAGATAAGACATTTCACATTTCAGCAACTCTTCGGATTTCTGAGAAAGACCTACTTATCTCTCGTAACTGATGACGCAGCATCGGGAAGAATAGTTGATAAATCGAAAAAAAACACTTTCCCTGGTTCATTTGATTTTAATACATTTCGGGAATAATGGTTAAGAGGATGCATTTTTTAAAGAGGATGCATGCTGTACAGGGTGTCCAACTTAACTGTGCCACCATTGGCGTCTCGGGAACTATTAGATTTAGAGAAAACTTTAAATGGGGGATATCACCTCCTTTAAGAAGACAAAAAATATTAATTTCATTTTCTTTTAAATGGCCGAGAACTTTGATTTTTCTTAGTTCTTCTTTCTTCTTGGTTGTTGGATTCTACCCTTAATCTTAATATAACTCTGTTGAAATTTTTTAAACCGATATCCTTTGCTTTAATTTTTTTAAGTTTGATTTTTCTGTTTTAAAATGCATTGTACAACTGTCAGCATTCTGTATGACGTAAATGAGTGGGTTTAATAAAACATACTGTGGAATAAAAGTGCCTAAAATTGTGGTTTTGTTAGAGATTCAATCATAGAAATTTTTTTAGTCAAGTTTCAGGGGATATTCAATAATTGAATTTAATGGAAGTTTATAATTTTAAATATTTATTTATTCTACGAGGAATGCAAGGTATGGCATAGATAAAATGGACACAATGCATTTCAAATGGGGAAAACCAAACTCTAACTGCTCATATCTTCCTAGCTATTGAGTTCAGAAAAATATGTCAAAGAATGAAATGTTTTTTAATGAAAGGTCAAGTCCAAAAATGCCATAAATTACAGGGCGTTCCATGAGACAAATCAATGTTGTCCGCCATATTGGAAAATGACGCCCATACTAAAAGAAAATAGAATTCATATTTTTGACTGTTTAAAAAATTAGGTCACATTCCTCATTAAACGGTTTTTCCTAATTTAATAGTTTCTGGGATGCCAATGGTGGCACAGTTATGTTGAGCCTTCTTTAGAAAATTTTTTTAAGAAGCAGGGTCATATTACAATAGACCTTTTGCATAAACTACTATTTCAAACTTGATTTGAGGTTTCTTAAGAAATATTAGTAATCACTCCTATAAACAGTTGGAGAAGTAACAGTGCAGTTTGCGTGCCGTGATCGCCTGAAGGTGGCCTTATCATTGTAGTGATGAGTCGGAAGGTGGCGTGACCAATGCTGCAGTCAAGGCTGACTTACTGGCTCCAGCTTCATTCGCTCCATCTAAACCGTACATGTGGCTGTGTGTTAATAAAATATGGAATAATGGGACGTTTTATACTTTTTGTATGGTTAAAATGTTTCAAATTATATCTTTATTGGAGTTTTTGTTTAATTAAATGTGTCAGAAAGCAAACAAAAACAAACATCTCAAACATTACTGTCATAACTGTTTTAAATTACCGCTTAGGTTTTTGTTAAAAAAAGTAGATGGAAAGGTCCTTGTTTGGAAGGAAATGTATTTTAAATTCCTCAAGAAATTTAGAGTATCAAAGCCTTCCTTTGTAATTATATCTAAAACAGGATTAATTTAGTAGCAATTAGTAAGTAAAAAAGTTAAGTTTTTACACCACATGTCTTGCAAACCAGCATTTAAAATCGTATATTTTCCAACGTCATTCGAGTTTTTTTATTTCATTCTAACTGTAGTTGGCCATTAAAGCATGAATTTTCAATAACAATTAGTTTTTGGAAATAAAAAATAAAAACCTTGGCTTCTCTGTTTTTTATGTCTACAATATTTCATACAATGAACACCAATTTCAAATTTTTCATATTGCTTTTCCATTATTGTTTCATCCTATAACGAAACACAAGCAATTTCGACAGTTTTTGAAAGTAATAAATACTTTGATAACAACTCTTGTCACTCAATTAGTCACTCCCTTCAAAATTATTCGATATTAAAAAATATATATACATTGTGATTATTTGATCCGCTCCGAACCGATAGAATTTGATTATTGTGACCTGTGTTTTATAATTTCATTGTTTCATAAATAAATATTAACTAACAAAATACAATGTCGTTGATATAAATTTACAGTTCTTAGTTCAATCATATACATATTGATTGTTAAAATTTTTTTTAACATTTTGATTAAACCTCAAGAGACAATATTAAGGTGTATATATTTTCCTAAAACTAACAAGGAATTGCGAATATTTATGATTCGTAGTACATATACTTTTGGTTATCCATGAGAATGACTGACTTAAAATTAAAATGTGAACATTACTAGACGAAATACGTAGGATTTGTGGCATTAATTTTCAATTTATCTACTGGCGAGCTCTATACAATCGCTATGAAACATTACAGCTTCCCGTCTTGAGATGTTAGAAACACAACTTGGCGTCTATATTGCTTCCAGTATGGCTTTCATGGCTGTCATAAATAAACTATTGCCTGCATGACTTTATCGAAAGCTTATTGGAGAATTATTTTAATTTAAAATGGTATTTTTGTTTTCTTTGATTACTATTTAACACTGTCCTGCCTTAAGAATCATATTATTGAATATTTAGTTTTAATATGCTTCTTAAAATTTCTATTATAATTTAATTTACAATTTATTTGAAATTTTACACTTATTTGAAAATGTATATATTTATAATTACTGCTTCAATCAAATTTTTTCAGCAAATATGTATATACATATATTCAATGAATGCTAATGTTTTTTATTTCTTACTGTAAAGTTTAATCTTCATCTCTAATTTTACGACGACTAGTACGACAGACAACAAAAGTATTAAAGGTAAATCAATCATTGATAATTGTGACATATATGCGTTTTTTACTCAATATGTTTTTGTATTCAATACCTAATAGCAAACAAGTCCAAAGCTTTTCAAGAACATTATACAATAGGTCTAACGACATCTAAAAATCTATTGATAGGTTTATAGACAGAATTCTTGTCACCAACTAACTTCTTCCAGTATCCATCATTCCAATTAGGAGAGTACCCCTAAAGTGGCCTACTTAGCCTTTGCCTTTTTTGCCTTTCGTCTTGCCACTACAACTCCTTAGGTCTGTAGTGCAGTCGGAAAGGGCCTTCCACGCAGCTTTAGCCATTGAACAAATGGTTACTCCTCCCCTTTTCGATCGAAAGACCTATAAAATAGGTAATATCTTGTTGTTGTTATTATTATTTTTTAAATTAGTGAGCTTTTTATATTCAGGATAAGCTTTAGCATATTTTCAAGTGCTGTAAGACGCTTTTTATTTATATCCAATGTATTTAATGTGGACCTATCATAATTATATAGCAAGATCAGGGTGTAATGCTGAATGGGAAACAACTTTATAGTACTTTTTTAATGTGGGGATGAGTAAAACTATTTGGTTTTTTACGCATTGTCATTGGTTGTGAGACCATTAAAGAACAGTCCTGTATAAGGAACATGTTGTCCCAACAAAATAATTTTCGTAGAAAGAGCTTTGCGTTCAGGTTATTAAATTTATTGCTTATTTTTATTTATACGTAACACAAGAACTAATAGATCCTTTAACTTTTGGAGCAGAATTTACTCAGTCGATATGATAACTATTAAAGTTTATTCTGCCCTTAATTTATTATTTAAACATTCAATACAAATTTTCTAACACAAATTCCAAAATATCCTACATAATCAAACCCCGATAAGGGCGTAGTAGCCTTTGCAACTGGGTCATGCTGTGAATAGCCTGAAGATAGCGGCAATCGATGTGGAGCCACAGTTTAGCCCTCAATACCTAAATACCAACCTCAACTCTCCTGCTCTTGTTGGCTTAGGGAAACCTTACTGACACATAAAACTCATGTTGTGGTAAACTTAAGCATTTAAAATAAAATAATTATTGCTAACATATAACAAGCTAAATATCTAATAAACGTGAACGTAATTTACATTTACGATATCGTTATCGTTATATATATATATATATATATATATAAAACTTTGGAAATTCATAAAAGAGGGAAAGTATTCTTACTATATTATGTATTTCTGCAAAAATAAACTTAAATTTCAAAAATTTATAGTTAATCAATAAATGGTAATATATAGAACGTGAATTTTAATCTACAGTCTAAATATCTAATAATTTAAACGTATTCTTAATTAAATCAAAAAGGTAAATCTGTTAACAATAACTTAAAAAAATTAGGAGGTTTCTGCTATAATCAATATTTGTAGCTAAACTTTACTTAATTACTAGAATAAAAATTATCTTAGGGTTGAGAGGGAAGTTTTAACACAAACAAAAAATCTGTGTGGTGGTTTTGAATTTAGGCACAAAGAAACTACCAACTTGAAGTCATCAGAGAAATAAAATTTTTTAGAAGTGGAATAAATTATTTTACAATTTATAATATTCAAGGTTATTCATGTTATTTACAATTTACATTTTTAATTATATATCGTGGTTTAGAATAATCAAGTCTGAAACTGTTAGAGTAAGTGTTAAAATTACAAAATATTTATTAAACCATCTAATGACCTTTTCAACAGAATACAAGTATCAATATTATACTTGGATACAATAAATGTAATAACCGTTTTCTAGGAAAGTTCTAGGAACGTAGAATAAAATCTGCGTTTATAAACGTTAAACACAACAATATCTTTATGGTTATCGTTATAACGATATCGTTATGGTTATTGTTATATATATATATATATATAATTTTAAATTCTCAAAAGAGGGAAGGTATTCTTACTTTATTATGTATTTCTGCAAAAATAAATTATAAATTTAAAAAATTGAAAATTAATAAATAAAACGTTTTTTTCAGCGAAAAATGCTACATGTTATAAATATCTTTTCTTGTAATAAACATGACAGTAAATTAAACAAAAACTAATACTCTCTAATAAGAACGTAACTAAAATCTTGATTCCGTGGACCCTAAGCAATAATTTCATCTAAAAATCAAAAGAAGTTCAATGGAAGTCATTTATTCGTCAAAGAAGTACGAGTGACTGACTGATCACCTTGCGCATCCTAGTCACGTAGCTCTAGCGACATCTCTCGCAAACTGCGGCAACTACATCAATAACTCACTGCGTCAGTAGGCTTTATTGCGTCATTATAATACAGTAGAACCTCGATATGAGGTAACAGTATAAAAAAAACCCTTGATAAAAGTACATTTTTTATCACCTAAAACCTTGATTATACCTCAATTAACGCAAACCTTTAATAATATAAACCTGAATTAGAAGAATCACTTTATTATATATGACTTCCAAAGATATGACATTTCCGAACAGAATTAACAGCTTTCCCTCATTCATGGACAATTATTTCTTTCAGTGGTTTTATTCTTGATTATTTCCTCTGACTCCTGCTTCTAAGAAACTATCGTTTTTATTTCTCTGATTATTTTAATGTCAGTCATGCATGTTTTTCTTTTTCATATATCTATCTATTCATTCTGAGAAAATTAAAAAATGCATACCTAAATAGGGTATTAAATACAACCTAAGTGGGTTAATAGTTTAACAAACAGATTTTATTATTATTTCTGACATTTCGATGAATTATTCTTGATTTAGTTTCAATGATTCAAATTTGGGGTTGCCGATTGTTAATGATAATTAGTTTTCGATTGTTAAGCTAAGCGAACAATCTATTCCTGATCGAGAAATGTCTGCATTGAATCTATAGAATAGTCAAGGGTGCAATCTGTAAACACGTATCTACCAACTAATCTACAACACTTGGGTGAATATTTGATAAATGGCAATTACCTATTGCCATTGCAATAGTTTCCCTCATTTAAGTCGTTTGTTTAAGTCCATTTGACGTCAGTAGTCAAGTAAAGATAATAAAAATAGTAATTAAGACACACTGTGGATGACTTTATCTCATTTCTGTCTACTGTCTTAAATGAACATAAATCTAAACATTTAAGTATGAAAAAGAAATAATAAATACATATTAAAAATCGTCATGTCAAACTTTTTGGTTACATATTGTACTTTAACGATTTACCTTAAAACCAAATGGATTCCATTGTTGTCTGCATAATGGCTGCATTTTACTGCACTAAATGAATATAATTCACGCGCACCCAGTATTTTACTGAAGACACACTTTCTTTTAAAAAGGACAAAGGAGCGAAGTAAAATATTCATGGTTAAACCGAGGATACCTCTCAGCGTTGAAGGATCTTTCTGCAGCACTCCTTTCCAATTTAGCAGATTACCTCCGGAGTGCCGGTGAACATGCTAGGAAAGTTAAGTGACAATCCTGTGTGAGGAACTGCAGTTATTGTAAGGGAACATTTGTATGAAAAAAATTAAATCCCAGTAAATCCCTCATTACAGCTGAAATATATTGAAAAATAAATGGTACCAGCAAACTGACACATACGTTCTCCCTTAAAAAATAAAACATGTGTAGCTAATTCAAAATTATTTTATATTTTTGTAATGTTTGCCTTTTTTCTAATTAAAACATTCTGCTGTTAGTAGAATTTGAGGAGATGATAATATCCCTTAAGTTGTTTGGCATCTAAAGCTGCATCATCAACATATGGGGTTGGTTACTTGACAGTTTTTCGGTCGAGATTATAAAGATCTGTTTTCAAGAGGTTTTATAAGGGTAGATCTAATATATTGATTTTATTTATAGATCTTTTAGATCAGCGTATTTAGTAAACTCAGCAATTAATTATATTACATTTGTTATTACAAATAATATCCTACAAACATAAACGCTTGTGTAATACGAGTAAGCGTTGCAGTCGTGTTGATAAAATCACCTATGACTGACAGTATTAACTTTTTCAACATAAAATAATCTTAATTATACATGTCTTACTTTAATTCGATTATTGCGTCACCATTACGATATACTTCGTCTCATATCGGATTGTATGATGAGATTAGGAAGTTTTAAATGTAAAAGATCATCTTTTATGTGAATCCAAATATTCGAGAAGGGAGAAACTTCAACCCCCTTCCCCCTCCCTTCAACTATAGCGGCTCGGGACTGCATCTTTAAACATCCCTCGCAGCTAAGGCTGTGCTGAATATAAAGTATCGTGTAACATGATTCCTGGCAGATTACCAGGTGATAAAGGGATATTTATTATTGTTTATAACATCCACTCTATTACGTGTTTAAGGTGATTATACCTTCAACGATCCGATAGTTAAATATAAATTGTTTTAAATGAAAGCTAATATTTAAACAGATCAAATTTAATAATTTTATATGTTTAAATTAACATATTATTCATGTTACCGGGACTGTCAAACCAAGGATTCGTTTACTTGGATAATTATTACATTCGCGAAACTAGTTTGAGGTACTAAGTTAGTTTTAATTAGTTTAAAGTGAAAATTTATTTTAATTAACCGATAATAACTAGGCCTATAACTGCAAAAGGCTCACTCACAATTTATTTTCCTCCTTCAAAATGTCTTCAAATCCATCCCTACAACCATTACAGCTCATTAATATTTCACATTATATTAATGTGAAATATAATTTTAAGACTGGTCACAATCAAGCAAAAGGACAGCTGATTAAAAGTTAATCGTATTATTAAATGCATATTTTGAAATGGTCGCATGATGGATATTCACAAAAAAATTAAGCTTATATGTTTTCCTCATAATTTGTTTTAGACTAGATCCTTAGATATAAATTTTCGGCGAAATAATTCAGATAAGCTTGAATTTAAATTACAAATATTGCAAGTCATATAATATTCCTAAAAAAATAAACCATACGCATAAATCGTTCTTTCACGTGTACACGCCCGATCATTTAGAAAAAGTGGTCTTCGTTCTGCCATTTACACATTTATATTGAGGGAAAACGTTTTGGGGAGTGGGTAGCGAGAATCCTTCCTTTTGTATTCCCTGTAATATGGTACAATCACGGATGTTCAAGTGCCACTACATGGAAATAATGGTTGCTGGATCAGTTGCTGTAAGAAAAAAAAGTAAAAAAAGTAAAAGTAAAAAAGTAAAAAAGTAAAAGTCATTTAATTTAATCATTTTTAAGAAAAAACTTCCCGATTACCTTTAGTTGTTCTATTTCTGTATCTCGTTGTCCAGTGTGAAAAATAAATCAAGTTTTTTTATGTTATAAAACTAAGAAAACCATTCCTCAACGTTTTATCATGGATTTTTATTTCTAAATTTTAAAAATTTTAACGGAATTGAATATTGAAATCAAATTTGTATCTTTATATTTGAGCTCATTGAAGAAAAATATCTTGTGTACTTGGAAGATATTTTGAAATAGAAGTTCAACTACTTACTTATTCCATGTACTTACCTCAGAAAAAAAAAATAGTTTTCTTCTATCCTTGCAAGATATTAACGAAAATAACTACCCTTATTTATTACAGACGTATTTATTATTCAGATGCTTATGTGAGTTGCAAAACATTTGTTAAATTATCTCACTGCAGAAAAAAATATTACGATTCAGGCCAAAATAAATACAATTTTTGAAACAGTACAGCTGGTAAATTGAAGTTATCATTTGACGGTGTAATAACATATAATACGTTTATTTATAGAGATAATACTTCATTAAATTGATAAATAAAGTCTATTACAAAAAACCTTTGTTGAAGTTTTACATTTATTCATGCAATAAGAGTGTATATGTACTGTAGCTAATTTTCTACGGCTATAAAAGTCATTGCTGGAAGTTATACGGGCGTCGCGTCACGCCACCTAAAAAAGGCAGCTTTTCCATCCAGTATTCCCAAAAATTTATTTGGAAAAATCTTTTTAAACTGCGACTATTGTTGGATTGAAATTACCTTTATTATTAAAAATACAAACATCGTATGATTTCCATATCTTATGATGTGTCACTAATGAAGTTGAATACTTCGATAGTGAAAACTATTCAATGGAAAATAAGTTTTTTCTAACAGGATCAAAATTAAAAACAGCCAAAAAATAAGAATATGTTTAACTAAGACTATAAAATGATTTATTATTCTAATGCTGCTGTTATTGCTGACAAAGTTTGAATATTCATGTTCAACTTTTCATAGTTTTTAATGGAAGCTGAAAAGAAGAGGATCAATTTACGATCGTAACAATACAGAGAAAGGCAAAATTTACGAGTACATGCATAAACTTCTAAAAATAACAAATTTAGATCAAACGCAATGTGTTCAAACACAAGTGTTAAAAAATCTTTTCTAGCTTAAACTCATTATATTATTAAATTAATTTATTCATAATTTTGCCTCCAGAATAGATGTGAGTAACTAAAATAGTTGGGTTTACCAGATACTGTCGTCGATTCTAATTGTAATCACGGATGACTGTAGTTTCGGCCCCATTAGGCCATTATCAAATCAATACTGAATGATCTTTCTTCAGACATACAGGTGAGCAGCGGACAACAAAGGACGGGAAGTAGGGGTAGAAACAGATAACACCAGTGATGATAACCAGTTCGTTATCGCGCGGCCGGCCGGTAGCATGTCCAAAAAATTAATAGTGCGCAATTCATGTATTTTTGTAAAAACGTAATTTTAAAGTTTTAAATGTGTGACTGTTTGTGTTTTAATGTGTCAAAGTGTGAACACCATGACGATCTTCACATCACTGGTAAAGTAAATGGAGTATGACATTCAGTATTGATTTGATAATGGCCTAATGGGGCCGAAACTATAGTCATCCGTGATTACAATTAGAATCGACGACATTATCTAGGGTAAGTAAACCCAACTATTTTAGTTATTAAATTAATTCTCATTGTCTTAACAATTTGACACGTAAAGCATCACTTTTGGCCCTCATGATGAAATAAAATGAATCTCTACAGAACCTTGGATAGAAGCAAAATTAATTAAAGAATTTCAAAACCTTTTATTGTTAACACTGCAAATTTGAAGCATTTGTTGGCATTTTTGCATGCAGCAGCTAAAGCAACTTTATTTTTCCTCCGTTATATATGTTAAAAACCTAAAACGTTTGGACATTGCTAAAAAGATTATACATTTCTCATATTTTCAACTCTTTTAAATTTAATGCAAATATTATCTAAACATAAAATATTAAAACTAATATAAATAGTTCATATTTTTGATAAAGAAAATTAATCGAGGGGAAATTAATAGTTTGAGCAAAAACCTCAAACTATTAATTTACTAACTTAAGTTAGTAGTAAGTTCGTACTACTAACTTAAGTATTAAGTTAGTAGTACGAATAGTCTCAAGACTGCGATAGATTATCTTAAAAAACTCACGGACAGATTGATAAGCAGTTGTATGAGCAGCATTACTAAAAATAGAAATTCTATATTTTCATGTAATTTTTAATATATTTCCGTTCTGTATAACCCTTTCAGCGGGCGAAGCCACTGATACATTTGCTTGTAGTTAAAAATTTTGCTGGTTGTCATAGTCGTTACAAAGTTTTTTTCAAAGCCAATAACAAAAAAAGAATACGAAAATATGTTAGAATAACAAGACTCACCCAGTTTCAGCGGTAAAATAACACGCAGTGCGATGTCGTGGGTGGAAGATGGAAGGTGACTTCCCCCCAGGATGTAGTGCAATTACGTCGTCATGTCGGCAATCTCTCCTCCACACGCTTCATTTGTCTGGTTTCTCCTGAAATATGAGAGGTGTCACATGTACACGTATTTAGTTTACATAGAGTTTTGCAGCGCGATATTTTAATTTATTTTGATATACATATTTTTTTGGAAACCTTGTTTGGTTGATGATTTTTTTAATTTTACATATCTTCAAACTAATTTTACCTTATTTTATTAATTTCCTTCTTGATAAGAGCACTAGTTGTTTTTAAGTTTTTATTTAATTATTAATGACAGAAAAAAAGTATATTTTAATGTGAGGAGTCTCGGCTTTCAAACATCAAAACAAAATACAATATGGAATTTACATATAGTTTTGCAGTGCGATGGCTCAATATATTTTTATATAAAATAACACAGTTTTTTGAAACCTTATTTGGTTGATTGTATTTTTATTTGAGTAGTTTTCTAAAATTAAATTGGAGCCTTTATAAATAAATATATAATAGATATACTTTAACTGTACCATTCGGGGTTCAGATTCGAAAAACTTCCTTAATATAAAAACATATTGTTTTTGCAAACTTAATCAACAGAATTTAATTACTGTATAGCAATAATTTCTTTCTATTTTATTTTTTCAGTTAATTCATCCGTTTAGCTGATTGTTGTAAATTGAATGAATATTTGAACCAACGAATGCACCATTTATTTGATTATAAGAGGAAAATGAATTCAATTGCCAATAAAACAATAAAACCAGTTATCCCGTTCTCCATTCATTTATGGTATGGGTCATAAATAATTCACCTACTGCAGTCTAATATAATGCAAAGTTAGTAGTTCAATATTTTGCTGGTTGTCATAGTCGTCAGCAAAATGTTTTCAAACCGTTATAAAAAAACGAAAATACGTTAAAATAATATTATTCGGTGGGTTTCAGCAGTAACATAAAACGCATTGCGGTGTCACGGGTGGAAGATGGAAGTGACTTCCCCCAGGATGTAGTGTAATTACGTCGTCATGTCGGCAATCTCTCCTCCACACGCTTCATTTGTTTGGTTTCTCCTGAAATATGAGAGGTGCCACATGTACGCGCACTTCGTAGACATGTAAGTTTTGCAACGCGATAATATTTTGATAAACATATTTTTGGAAACCTTGTTTGGTTGATGGTTTGTTAATTTGATATATCTTCAAGCTGATTATACCATGTGTTATTAATTAGCATCTTGATAACAACACAAGTTATATTTTTGTTTAATTAATGACAGAAAAAAAATATATTGTTATGTGAGCAGTGTCGGCTTTCAAACCTAAAAATAAGGAATTTATGATATGGAATTCACATAGAGTTTTGCAATGCGATATTTAAATATATTCTTCAATAAAATACAATCTTTGTTTGGTTTATTGAATTTTAATTTGTATTGTTTTCTGAAAATGGATTGGAGCCTTTATAAATAAATATATAATAAATAAATACTTTAACTGTACCATTCGGAGTTCAGATTCGAAAAACTTCCTCAATATAAAAACATATTGTTTTTGCAAACTTAATCAACAGAATTTAATTACTGTATAGCAATTTTTTTCTACTTTAATTCTCCAGTTGGTTCAACTGTTTACCTGATTTTTTTAAATTGAATGAATATTTAAAATAACGAATGCACAATTTATTGATTATGAGAGGAAAATGAATTAAATTGCCAATAAAACAATACAACCAATTATCTCGTCCTCCATTCAATAAGGGGCGGTAGGGCCCTTCATAGTTAATTCATATAATTTAGTGTAATATAATACATGTGCTAGTAGTTGTCATAGTCATCAGAAAAAAATAGAAATTCTATATTTTCGTGTAATTTTTAATATATTTCCGTTCTGCATAACCCTTTTAGCGGGCGAAGCCACTAATACATTTGCTAGTAGTTATTTTTGCTGGTTGTTATAATCGTCATCAAAATGTTTTCAAAGCCGTTATAAAAAAAAACACGAAAATATGTTAGAACAATAAGTCTCAGCCAGTTTCAGCAGTAACATAACACGCGGTACGGCGTCACGGTGGAAGATGGAAGTGACTTCCCCGAGGATGTAGTGCAATTACGTCGTCATGTCGGCAATCTCACCTCCACTCGCTTCATTTGTCTGGTTTCTCCTGAAATATGAGAGCTGTCACATGTACGTTGCATGATAGTTTTGCAACGTGTTATTTTATAATATAAAGCAAGTATTCAATCGAAAAATTGTTCGCTTTTGGTGATTTCAATTTGTATAGTTATCTGGAAAGTGGATTTAAAACCTTCAAAATAAATCGATATTATTATTTACATTTAAGAAGGCTTTTGTTGTGTTTTAAAATTCACCCAAAAAAACTAAATTATGGCCTTCACAACAGTGTTTCATTATTAATTGAGTTTCAGCAGTTTAAACGGAGAAAGAGGCAAAAAATACATCGCTAATCCTTTGAAAATTAAAAAGTGTCTTCACACTCGTATCGTGTTAAATTTTCGAAAATGGTGTGATTAAAAGAATGTAATTAATATTTTTAATACTCATATTGTTATTTAATACTATTAAACTTTTTGTTCTAATTTAAGCTCACTATAACTTTTGTTTACATAGTCTTAGCGCCTCAATCGAATACGTTACCTTGTACAAAAAACGTCAGTTTCGTTCCTAATGATGATATACAGGGTGTTTTTTTAACGCAACCCAAAACTTTATTTTTTCAGTTAAGGGCTACTTACCCCCAGGATCCCTGGATTTCTTAGGGGATACATAAAAAGTAAGGCCTATGAAAACAATTCACAGGATAGCACCTCAAAACAAACATAACAAATTTAATACAAGAAATTCAAAGAGTTACGTTGCTACACGTGTTCGGGAATGTAATGGAGAGAGCACTACTTCATAAAAAAGCCAATGGCGGATTGCTTGAACAAATAATGTAAACTAAATGTGATCAAACTTAAATAATAGGCTGCGCATTAACAAAACAATGCTCATTTCATATTTATATGTCCATTATTCAATCTTAAAAATGGGCTGCGTTAAAAAACACCCTATAATATACCTTTACGGAACTGTATAATCATTTTTCGTTAGCACCTTAAACGTCAGAAAAAGATGTTTGACGTTATTATGACAAATTTTGGAATCTATTACCACTTTTGCATAGAGCAGCTACAGAAACTTCAAAGTTCCTCCGTTAAATATGATACAATAAACTTAAACGTTTTAAAAACAATTAAAATTCCACATGTTTTAATCTTTTAAGTGTATGTAAAATATCAAACCATATAAAAATACATAAATTATTTTTTTATTAAAGGAAATCACCAAGAGGGAATTAATATTCCGAGCCGACAACTAAACGTTAGAATGGAGCTTGCTACACGAATTGTCTCAGGGCCCACTAAAATAAATCATGTGAAAAATTCACGGACATATAAGCAGCTGAGAGGAGCATTTTCTTAAATTATCATTCTACATGTTTGTTATCTAGTCCAGTTCTGCATAACCTTTTCAGTGGGCGGGGCCGCATGTATATATCTAATTTAATTTTTGAGCTAGTGATAAAATATATTACTGCTTATTATAGTTATCAACCAAATGTTTTCAAAGCCTTTATGAAAAAAAAACACGAAAATATGTTGGAATAATAAGTCTCAGCAAGTTTCAGCAGTAACATAAAACGCGGTACGGTATACGGTGGAAGATGGAAGGTGACTCCCCCCAGGATGTAGTGAAATTACGTCGTCATGTCGGCAATCTCTCCTCCACACGCTTCATTTGTCTGGTTTCTCCTGAAATATGAGAAGCGTCACATGTACATGTATTTCGTTTACATAAAGGTTTTGTAACGAGTCATTTGAAATATATTTCAATATAAACTTTTGTTGCTTTTTAGGAAACCTTGTTCATCGGATTTCAATTTGTATTGTTTTCTGAAAATGGATCGAACCCCTTGTAATAAATATATAATATTAGTTAAACTTTAACTATACAATTTAACAAATCTTAAAATTAATATATAACAGTTAAAACTAATATAAAATAACAGTTTACCGAATAATTGTTTGCATAACTTTAATTTTTTGTCTCAAGGTAGTGTAAGAACTAAACGCTCTGCTTCCCTAACACTTCGGATGCCTCATCATAGAACAGAAATATATGACCGGGGTTTTGTCGTTACTGCTTGACGTCTCTTGAATGGCTTGCCAGAATCCATAAAGTCCCTGGAAAGTCGTCGTCGGTTTGTGGTGGCGCTGAAAGAATGTTACTTTCTTTAATCGGATGCCCTTGGTTGGTGCGTCCTAGGGGCTATGTCTTGTGCGTGGTTGCTGATGGATGGGAGTTTGTTTGATTGAGTAGAATTGATTCCATTTCTTTTTCTTTTTTATAAATAGTTTTAATTTTTTTTTTGAAAATATGTAACATAAGTATTTGTCGCACTCTTTTGCCTTTTGTATAAGGTTAAGTCTAAGAAAGGACCAAGGGGCCCTAACTTTGCAAGAATAAATAAACAATTTTTATGTCATTTTATTTAAATAAAAAATACCTAAAATTAGCTTGCAATATGATTGAAACTGAATCGGAACGAACTGAAAGTATAGCCCAAACTATTACATGAACTAAAAATATAGCACTTTTCAGTATTAGATATCACAGATCAAACATCAAGAGAATTTAATTTTTTCATTCCCTTATCTATAAAATTTAAGTGTTGCAAAGAATATACAGCTCACTTCCTTAATGTTTTATCTGAATAAAAATATTTTATTAAGATGGGTTATTTAGAAACGAATTCATTCAAGACATAAAACATTAAATTTCAGTAGTTATACGAAAGGAATATTTCTCTTTCAGTAAGCTCGCATCTATAAGTATGTTTATAGCAATAAAATCATTAATACGCCTTTCTTAAGTATAATAAAATATTTTTGTTGCTTGAAAATAGGCTTTATAAAATTCTATTGTTTTCGTAATTTTAAGATCCAAACAGTTTATTTTATGCAGACCAAAACATAATGAAGATTTTAATCAAGTTGTCAAATAGACATGACCAACTTCGAGAGAAATAACCATTTTTATTACAAAGAAAAATACATCAACGGAATGTGTCACAGGCAAATAAAGTTCAAATTCAAATAAAAAAGAAATAACGAGGGTGCTAAATATTTCTCTACCACAAAGGCTTGGATGGTGAAAGAGGACCTGTGAATATTTAAGATCATCCCCGCCCTGCCACTTTCTTTCTAGCTCGAAGTGTCAAACTTAAGGCTATTTGTCTTCTTTCTTAAGCCAACTATTGGTGATGATGTAAAAAAAAACGTAGCCTTTAAATTAAACTCCACCAAGTTGGATTAGGGAACTAAAATAGGTTTTAATGGTGCAGATATATTTTTGTCTTATTTGTAAATAGTGATTTAATAATAAAATCTATTTGAAACGTTATTTCATCATCAAAGGCAAAGTAAAAGAATGTAACACACGTTTCGTGACAATATTTTGGTAAAAAACAGCAAGCAATAAACGTTTTGCATTTTAAAAGATAAAATAAACTATATTCGGGATTGCAGTTAATGCTAAAAGTTTAATGATGTGAAGGCCTGACCCTACAAGTTGATCTGACATTTTAAAAATACTCTAAAGAGTTCTTAAGCTAATTGCATTCTTAACATTAAAATATTCTTTCTTTTTAATACATTTTAAAATAATAAATATACTTTTATACATTTAAATTCAGTACAACCTTGTCAAGCCTTAGACGACAATAATTTTGATCGACTGAAAATCTTGCATTAGTTGTGTATATATATATATATATATGCTCCCACCATCTGTTCAAATAAAAGCCACATACATAATATATAATAGTCGTCGAATTCATACGAAACACCTACTATAACAAACAGGAGCTGCCTGCACTGACACTGATTAACATAAAGACAAAATTTTATTTGTTCATAATTACCAACTGTTCAGGCGCTACTGTTGTTTCCTGCCTGTTACTTATCAGCTGTTAGTACCTTTAATATGTTATATAATAACTCGAAGACACTTAGTTTGCTAGTTATTATTTTCAAAATTATTCGTTAGATTTTACTTTATTCCCATTGGGGCAAAAGTATCCCTTCATTCTTTCATCATGAGATACAAAAGGGTACACAAATGAAGTACAAGAAATTAGTTTTTGTCTGTACTAAAACAATATTATAATTATAATTTTCCTTTGAGAACGGATGTTTAAAGGCAAGTGTTAACAAGCACGTGTGCCAACTAGAATCCTAAGTATTTAACAAGATAAAATAAAGAGGGTAATAAGACCTATTAAGGCTTTAACTAAAAGTAGTTACTACTAAGAGGAAAACACTCTTTGAAGGGTCTTAAGCACCAAGTGCAGCAGCGGCCCCAGGGGCGTGAATATTTTAAAGTACCCCTCACCATCCCCTTCCCAACAACCTCTCGGCTTTCCTAAACCCACTAGACAAAGTTATTATTGTTTTGGTAAAGATGATTAATAGACCTATTTGGATGTTTGTGTGAGGACTTTTCTTTGCCTTTCCTCCGACATATTTATTACTAGTGATTTCGTTCATATACAGTATTGAAAAAGTGTAATGGAATACTTGGAAGCATATTTTTTTGAAAAGTGTAGTAATGCAAATAATTAAAACATAAAAATATATTTAAATGACCAAAGTGATTATTCTTTATTTTGTTAATAACCCACTTGTTAACCACGCAATTGTAACTACAGTAATATTTGAGATTTTGTTTAATTAATGACAGCAAAAAAACATATGTTTTGTAAGGTGTCCCGGCTTTCAAACATAAAAGAAAAGGAATATAAAATATGCAGTTTTATCACAGCTAGTTGACAGTATTAAAATAATTTTAAAATAGAACTAATATAGCTAGTGTAATCTGCTATAAATTTGAATTGAATCTAGTTCTTAACATTTAGCTAAATACTATTCGGAAAGGAATTTCTTATGTAAGTAGTATTAAGGGATTTATTTTCAACCATTCATTTGCTACGTTTTACGAAATAAATTACATGATATGAGCAAAAAATCGGGATTCATATTCGTAAAACTTCCTTAAATAAAAACATATTGTTTTTGTAAACTTATTAGCATTATAATTTAATTACAGTATAGAAATAATAGCAGTGTGCAATAATTCCTAGTTCAGTTCTCCAGTTGTTTCAACCGTTTAGCTGATTGTTTAGATTGAATGAATATTTCAACTAACAAATGCACCCTTTATTTGATTATGAGAGGAAAATGAATTCGATTACTAATAAAACAATAAAACCAGTTATCACTTTCAGCATTCATTAATGGGTGGTACAGTCCAAAATTAACGTCTAATTCAATCTGAACTTGTCTAAAACGTTTCAAAAGGACATTATCACAGTTTCAATTATCAGAGAAACAGACTGTGTCAGTCTAATAGGGTTTATTCTTTTTGTTTGTCATAGTGAATAAATAGAAGTTAAACATTAGTTGTGATCTATTGTAATGGTTTTCCGTCGAAATTAATAAATGTATGAACAAATTTTTGAAACTTAACACCATAAGGTGTGATATCAGTGTTGTGAGTATAAAATTAATCTTAGTTAGTGCAAATGCAAATCTGATGGGACCACGGGTGCCCGAGCTGCCCACCTAATTGCTTTTCCCTTAATATGGGGAACTCATAACCTTGGTTAGCATTGTAGCCTTGTAGAGAAAAAAGCTTTTACAATAGTTAAACCATCTTGATCTTTGCTTTAACTTAAGCAAGATAAAATCGTTATTTTAGAAAAAATTTCAATTTTATTACATGTAAAAGAATAAAAATAATGACTTTTTGCAGCAAAGCTTCAAAATGGATTTGTCATAATATTGTGTTTTATTTCAATTTAATTTTTACTTTGAGGGTTTTGTAAACTGTGCTAAATTTGTAGGTTAAACTTTCTATTATTGTAAATGTTCACTTTGAATTCCACGTTATCATTATACCAAACTAAGTTTAAATTCGATTTCAAAGTATTCATAAAAATTTATCCAAGCAAAAATAGTTTGAGTTGAGATCCAACTCAGAACTAATTATTCGTAGGTAATTTGTAAAATATATTGTATTTGTAACACCAACAATATATATGTTGGGGTTTACCTGCATTGGCGGCAAAACACTACATTTAATCAATGAATTGGTGAAGCCTTGACACTTTGTATTCTGAAATTTAAAGCTTACCAAATTTGATATAATAGCTTATAGAGGTCAATTCAATATTCACTAAATCAGAACGGTTACGGTTTCTTGACGAACCATCTTTAGTCGGGTCTTTCAATTAACTTATTTAAACCGAAGCACTATAAAGCGATTGTCAAGATATTAAACACTGCTTTTTATAAGCGCTAAAAAAAGAAACAAATTTATTTATAATTTTCATTTCATCGACAGATCTATCTGCGCAGATTTTAACATAAAACTTTCTGTACAGTATGGAATGCTGTATTTATGTGCGCTCATAGACTAGGAATGAGGTATAAATAATGTAAATATAATTGTTTGTAAAAAGTAGTGCTCGTTAAAGGTTTGGAATAACTCGACAATGACAGAAGTGTGCTTCAACCTAAATAAAATAAGTTTAGCACAAGGCCTAACTGAAGATGGTTTGTCGTCAAATAGAAACCGATTTATGTAATGAATATTTCCCTAACATATATAGGCTTGATACCAAATTTGGCAAGTTTTCAATCTTAAGTAACTGCAGACGTTAAGAAGTCGAATCCAAAGTACGAAGCAGCAGATAATGCAATGTTGAATAAACACATTACATGCAATTCAATTAGTTACTGAAACAGTGCTAAATAAACTTCATTCCAGGTAAAAGCAATTTCAATTAATTAGAATCACGGCGTCAGTAATTGGCCAATGACAAAAGCATCGACGAGATGAAAAACAAACTGCTTTATTGGCCATGACTTTGATTATTATCTGTGCTTTCAAACTGGAAGTATGAACAACAACCCGTTAAATCATAACTAAACGTGATAAGAAAAGCAATTATGTACGATTATTATCAATAACAAACGAGTAAAAATTTCAGATTTTAATTTACCTTATGCTAAAAATTAAAATGAAATATTATGTTATTATTTTATATCACAGAACAGACTTTTTGAGATGCATATTCCTTGAAATAATTTTGTTTTGTTTAACGACATTACAGTTGGCAGGCGGTGTAATTTTAGCGTGGCCAGAATTTAGCTATTTTCTAGCCTGATCCCTAAAAGATTTCCAGGTTTGGGGAAAACTGGCCATATACCAGTGTATTTTAAATATTAAAAGTGTTTTTTGAAATTAAAAGTGTATTTTAAATATTATGACATTGACCTCTTTAACAGAAGTTTAAACCTAATTGATGAACAGAAGTTTAAATCAAGATGAATCTCATTTATAATAAATAAATAAAAAAAAAATAAAATAAAAAATAAAGTAAAAACTCATTTTACTGAACTCAAAATTTTAACAGTGTATGAGCAATATATCCTTGACACAGTAATGATTGTGAAAACTAAATCTATACCAACGGATACTTTTAGACCTAACCATCAACATAAAACCAGAAATAAAAATTGTATCATAATTCTTCAGCACAAGACAAAATGTTTTGAAAAGAAACCATCCTATATGTACATGGGATCAAAGTTTTTGAACATCTTCCCAGTAACATTAAGAATGAAACAATCATAAACAAATTCAGAAAACGCTTAAAAGAACACTTGATCTCCTTAGCTCCTTACTCAATTGATGTTTTTTTCTCTGCCTCTTAAGATACATAAAAATTTAACTTTTTTCATAATGCAGAGACCTATTGTACTAGACATGAACCTGTATACAAATATGCCATAGCATAATAAAAATTGGTATAGATATTTTGACACTATTCATAATATGCAATGTACATTTTGATTTAATAAATATGATTGAAATGAATTGAATTGAATTGAAACTTGAATTGAAGCTTTTGTTGCAGATCTGCATGTAATCACTAAAAAACCACTCAACTGCTTTTAATCCCTATGTAACTTTTTATCTAACATAGCCATTCATCAGTTTTATGTGACTTTACATAAAAACTTATAAACGGACGATTTATAAATTGGCTTGTAATATATTAACATAAAAACTGTATCTATTAGAACCCTCAATAACATGTCAGGCGACTGTAAGACAAAAAAGCACTAAGGAACTTATGGCAGATATACGCGTTATCCTTATAATTTGATACTCTAATGTACGTCCGGTAGACGCTGAGATCTCAGACTTCAAGCTGTGCTGTAATGTCGAGAATATTTTATCGATTTTTATTTGAATAACAATAAATAAAAAATCGAGCTATTTTCATAAGGCAAAACGTCCACAAAGTAACGGTGTAAGAGTCGCGGCCACTGTCAATAGTTATTTGAAGTCAAGTTCTCTGGTGTATTACTAGATTTTAGGTAAGTAAATTTTTTCTTATCATCATTAAAGAGAAGGAATCGATGTTAGCTCTCATCTAATCCCAGTGACCGCTTTCGGAAATAAACACCACTTACACAAGTAACTCTTTTTGAGACTAAAGGTGAAGGTAAAATATTTATTTAATAATCTATTTTAAGCCATATACAATTGTATAAATAGGTTTGGTATTTTATCATACTCTTGTGGTTCGCAGAAGAAAATTGTAAGACCAATAAAAGAATAGTTATAAGACATTTTTTACCACTTCAATATACTTAAATAATACAAAAAAAAAGATTACATAGGTCAAGTACAAATAAAATATATAATTAGGAGGTTTGAACTTTTTTAAGCAAATAGTGTTTTTTACTGGTAATACATCGATTGTTAAGAAAAGTAAAAAATATTTTGACATATAATATGCGTCAGAGAGTCATAGTAAATATTTAATATTAAAGTAATTGATTATTTATTTGTTTGATTTTAAAAGAGTTCATTTATAACCTACTGTTAATTTACCATCTTCTATATTTAACATATTCTGAACAAACCTTTTTCAGTGATAGAATAGATTTACTTATTGAAGAAATCCTGTTTTGTATAAACTTTTTTTATTTGCGATTTTTTAAGAAGATAATTTTATCTTGAGTTTAATTAAGTTCAAAAACAAAAAAAAAACCTATTTTACATTCAGTAATCATTTACTTAGTAAAGTAATAATTAAGGTTATTAAGACATTCAATTGCTTTGGCCGAGAGAAATTAAATTGCTCTAGTTTGCCTCGCTAAAATACAGTATAATTAGAAGAATAATACAGTTGGTTTAGTGCAATTTTGATTGGCCTTTACCAATTATTGCAGTTATCTCTAGTTAATGTTACTGAACACCTTTCGTCTTCGACTTATCGTCTTTTTACTCTGGAAAAAATATTATGTATCTATTAACCATGTATACATTATGTAGGAGTATTTGAAATTAATTTTTTTGTAAGTATTTTTAATAACATTTATATAAAATAACTAAACTTTAAGGGGCTTAAAAAACCAAAATAGTGCCTAAAATCTATTAGAAAAATAACATTTTAAGTCATTTATTTGTTTAAGGAAAGTTACAAGTCTATCATCTATCATCTTGTTTGTTCTGCCCTTAAGGTTCTTTAATAAGAGTAAACCTGTCTTTTAGGCTTAGTTTTTTGACGTTGTCTATTGTACCCAGTATTTAATGAAAATAAATATTCTTGATTCTTGATTCTTCTTGAAGTGTCTGGACTAAGTTGAAGTTGTGTTTATGACTAAACCTTATATGGGTTCAGTTTCCATTCATTTCCGAAAATAAAAGATAATACAGTAACAACAAACGTCACAAACGGGAACACCTAAATTATTTGACAGCATCAGCTCATTAAAAAAATAAACAAACTAGACACATGGATTGAAAATATTTTAGATTTGCTAACTCTAATGGCTTTATTTACATAAAGCTTATCGTTTGTACTATAACACAGTAGTTATTTAAAATCATGAATTTCTTGTAATTAATCATTTTGGTAGCTTTTGTGACGAACATTTAGGAATTTAAAGTAAATAAGTATACTATTAAAAACCCTGGGCTGCGAAGGGGGACACAATTTTCAGAGCTATGCTTGGTAAATATTAGGCTACTAATACCGAAGAAAGCAATACTATTAATCAATTGTTAGGGCTAATTTTATACAAAAAACTGTTCGTTACAAGAGTTTTTTCTTAAGTTTTGAAATAAAAGTCAAATAATGGCCTCATTGTCAGCTCAAAGGCAGTGAATAGTGATGGAGAGGAGAATGAGGGATAAGTAGTGGGGGGTGGGGTGGGGAGGGGGGGACTGAAGGGGGTAATTGATGTTTATTGGATTTTGGTCCGTCCAATTAGGAGCACTTTGGAAAACAATCTGGATTTTTTAAGTTCAATGCTCGAGGAAAAATGTTATAAGAATCACTACATAAAATATTTAAAAATTAACTATCAAGTTATTATCTATTGTATCCAATACAAGGTTGCTATTTTGGTGCTTAGAAGGATATGTGAGTGATCTAAACTGAATCAATAACTTTAAATTAAATATTGCATTCCGAGTAAAGCCCGCCATTTGGTATAATCCTGCTACGTTCTATGTCTAATAATCACGAGTTCTACATCTTTATGAGGTGGCAATACCATATGTAATTTTGTTTGTCAAAAGATTGCACTGACATTATCTGTTTGCATCGGTGAATGAAAATTTGGTTAAACTGAAACTAAATTGCATGAAGGCTCTATTTTACCGCTGCGAGTCGGTTTTTGTTGTTCCTCTCTAACTGAGCAAAACTGTTTGAATGTTAATAAATAACCGGAATCAAAATAAAAGTAAAACCCTTTTTATCTGCAAAATACTATCAATGTATTGTTGAAATTCAGGGATCACAAAGACGGCTTGATTTTTATACACAGCCATAGGAAAATGGTGTTTAAACATCCTTCCTTTGGTGACAGATACCGAGTGACGTTCTCTGCTACTTTTGGTAATGTTTTAGTCAGGGCTTGATATGAATAATAAGTAAATAATAGTTTTAGTACTATTATTTTCATTTTTTTAAACTAGTATTATATTAATAATCAATAGTATCATACATAACACATAAGGGAAATATATTTTAAATAAATATACATAAATTTCGAATGTAAGTAGTGTAGCTGATTTGCAGACTTACTATGGAGATCATTATTTAATTCATTGGGTTGCTGATTTATTGGTTTGCCAGGAGTGCTTAAAAGGAAATATTATGCATGTTTTTGCTAATTTGATATTTCGTATGACATTAATTGATTCCTAAAAATAAGAAAAACAGCAACAAAATAATCCTAATTGCATTTTTGGGCATTAAGAACATCAAACTATATAAGCAAAAGTTTTATTTAGACAAAGTACCCAATACATGTAAATGCTACTTTACTTAATATGTATACGTAAACTACTACATTTTCCTTTAGCAAAAAGAATTTGATTCCTTTTCATCAAAACTCAACAAAAATATTAATATACAAGGGGAGTTGATTTATACCCTATGTTTTACAAATATTTATTCATGCTACTGAAAAAAATACTTTACCATAGTAGACCATGACGTCTTATTTAAATATGTCTTTTATTTACAATTTCACAATTTGCATTTGTAATTATTGGAGTTTTTTACTCCAAGTGGATATTAAATATTTTATTTTATTTCTCTACGGCAAACACCATTTTACAAAAACATTCTTAGAACTATAAGTTACAGTGAATATGTATAATGTGTACTAAACTATACAATAAATAATAATTCCAAGTAAATATTAAGGCTCTTATAAATATTAAAGGCTCTTATAGATGATTAAAGTAAATTTGGAAACGAGTGCAGTAAAGAGATCCTTTAGCGCTTTTACCGATGCCTTTTCAGAGAATGAATATTTTATCCTCCTCTCTTCGTTTTCGTTTTATGATACTCGTCCACATTAATTAAACAAGTGGTGTTTATTATTTCTAAATACTAATTTTGTATGAATAACATTCTATTAAACGATTGAACAACAATGAAATCCAAATAAAAAAGCTTAAATTTATGGAAAAGGTATGAACTTATGCGTTTTCTTTGATTTCTTTCACCTATATAAGTAAAATTGTAATAATTTTAGACTAAAGTTTGTGTGATTTAATTTTTTTTAACTTAAATACAAGTAAAAATGGAACAAAATATTATTTTATTTAATAACGATATGGCCCCTTAAAAATAAAGGGTGTAATAAAGAAGATTGACTCAGCACATCATGGAAGTTGAGCACTTTCAAAAATATTAATGGCAACAAATTTAACGGATCCATAATGACAGTGGAAAATGTTCCTATTATACGTAAATTACTAACTACCAACAATGTTTTGGGCTAGTCTGGGATAGATATAACAACAGAGGAACAAAATTGTGGGTTGCTCAGTATTATCAGCACGTTACGTAATCGTGTTGATAATTTCTCTGTCTCCAATAAGGTCAGTCTTAAAAATAAAGAACAGAAGAATAACTTGTGATATTGACAGTCAACTGAACCCATTTTCAACAGAAGGCTTCACATAGTAATGGGCTTAAAGAGAAAAAAATATTGTGTATTGTTGAAACTATATAGGCCTATCTAATATTAAGCTGTATAAACGTCTGTGATGCTGCAAGAAGTAAAATCAGTTAAGACTAACAAGGAAACACTCTTTAAAGGGTCTTAAGCACCAAGTAGTGCCGCAGCCCACAAGGGCGTGAATATTTTAAATCAGCTCTCAGCAGCCCCTTATCAAGTACCACTCAACTTGATCTAATCCGTTCGAGATAACGTTAATGTATAGTTTAAAAACGCTCGTTTTCATTGATCCGAGAGTATGTAAATATATACCGCGTGTCCCATAATAGTCCCCCCCCAACGTTTTCCCATATTTTTTTCAAATATCAATTCCACACCATCCCCAAACATTATTGGATACTTAATACTTCATTAAGTAGAAGTAGAAGCCAATCATCCCAACGTATCTTTGGGAAAAGTATCGGGATACATTGCAACATTACTGGAAAATCTGGAAACATCAAATGACGATAAGAAGAGATTGACAGAAGAATTAGAGTTGCGTATGGCGGAGTTCCAAGCGGTATCTTCTAAACTAAGTTTAGAAAAAGACTTAGGCAGGAAGAAATGAACAGCTCCTTTAAGCTCCTTTAAAATACAAGACGACGCTGCCGTGAAAGTGGACGCGCTGAACTCACGCATCGGACTGCTGGAGGAGAAACTACGACAAAGAGACAGTGACGTGGCATCGCTGCTGACTGAAAAGAACTCATTAAATGTTAAACTTAAAGAGTTTTCAGACAAAATAAAAAACTTGACTCAGAAATCAAAAAACATTTAGATGTAATTAATAATGTAAACGCTTGCAACAACTTAGCTCAAAAAGAAATCGTTAGTTTAAATAAAATGCTAAAAGACAAATGGGTTGATGACAGCATCATAAGGGATTATTTTGCATCAATGCAAAATTTTGCAACATCAGAGCATTGTTTTTTTCTCTCCCCTGCCTTGTCATAGCTTATTAAACTTGGAAACAAATCCATAATACTTGACATTAAAAAATCTCCAGAATATACTAAGTGTAAATATTTGTTCCTCAGTGTAAATAATAGTGCTGATCTAATTAGTGGGATATCAGGCACCCATTGGTCCTTATTGTTTATTGATAAAACTAATTTACAGGCTTATCACTTGGACTCGATGTCTGGAGTTAATGATAAAAGCGCTTTGGCTACTGCCTTAAATTTAAGTATCACCCCTGAGAACTTTCATTCTGTCTCTTGTTTTCAACAAAATAATAGTTATGAGTGTGGAATCAATGTCTTGGTTCATGCTAAGCTCATTTTTCACTATTTTTGTTTAGCTGAGTCGAAAAAGCCATTTTCGGAATGGTTTAGTAGTAGGCTTGATTCTGAAACCATCGTAGCTAACAAAACATTGTGTAAATTAGATGACACTACCAAGAGGTCAGAAGTTAAAGATGTCAAAGATGATGAGGGAACTGGGGTAAGCGCTGTGGTAACTCCAATTAAAGTTAAGAAGACCAATAACAAATGGACCCTTGTGAGGTCTAAAAAATCTAGTAGTCATAAGCTTAGTAAAAGTGCCTCTGTTCCTTTGATCAGTCAGCTTGATTGTAAAATTAGATATGACGCTCTTAGTAAGGTAGAAAGCACACATGAGACGAATTGTATAAAAAACAAATCCGGGACTTGGAAAAAGTATAATCAAAGTTTCAAAGGCAATATTAGTTCAAACTCTGTCAAACCTGTAAACAAAATTCAGGGTTCTAGTGAAAGTTCATCTAAATGCCACATTGATAGTTATAATAATCAGCCTATTTTGACATATAACATAGTAGATGAATGTGAGGATACAAACTCTCCTCAAGAAATGTCCTCTAAGAACTGTGAGCCTGACGATTTGGTTGTATCCAAATCACAGCCTGAAGTAAAAAGTAGTGGTGTATTATTTTTGCTAGCCGACTCAAATGGACGTAATTTAAGTGAAAAATTTAGTTCTTTGGTAAAAACAGGTTTGAGATTATATCTAGTGTAATGCCAGGTGCAACTTTTGGTAATATAATAGACAACAGCTCTAGAACCCGGAGTAGACTCACAAAAAATGACTCTGTTGTACTCTTGGCTGGTACTAACAACATCCCTGATCACTGTGATAGCCTGCTTAAATCTTTTGACCTGGCTCTGAAGGAATCAACCAACACAAATTTTATTGTTCTGGGAATACCAAAGAGACATGATACACCAAACTTGAATGATGAGATCTCTCGTATAAACTGTAACCTACAAAGCCAGGTCTTAAAGTACAGCAACTCAAAGTTTATCTCCTTGGACTCGATCTCTAGACACCATTATACGAGGCATGGTCTGCACTTTAACAATTCAGGGAAAAATAAAATCGCAGCTATTGTTTCAGATGCTCTCTTGCCTCGTGTTCTGGTGGCTAATCAACTCTCTGATGAGTCTGTCCAAGCTCGAAAGAGTTTTAATCAAAGGTATAATGTTAAGCCTAGAAGGTCTCTCCCAAGCTCTTGTTCGGCCGATAGCAGGTCTTCGTACCCCAATGGCTCTAGAGTGTTTTATAACTCCCACTTAAATACAAAAGCAGGTGTAGAGCAACATTTTTTAGAGAAAGGCAGGATGAATCCCTTAGTAAAATGACACCTAAAAACCCCTCACAAATAGGTCCAAAGAACAAAATCGCTATTTTCCACCAAAACATCTGTGGTGTTAGGTCAAACAAAGAGCTTCTGGAAATTCATTTGGAGTGTGAAAGCCCCGACATTTTATGTCTCTCTGAGCACAATCTATCCCAAGAACAGCTTAGTGTATTTTGTTTGTTGGACTATTCCTACTTGGCAGATTTTTGTTGCAAGTCCAGTCAAAATGGTGGCATCTGTATCATGGCTAAGCGCAACATTTACAGTGAGAACATAGATGTGTCCCAGTTTTGTTCGGAGGACTCTTGCCATCTGGCAGCGGCTAAAATTCATCTTGAGAACCAAGACTGTATTATTGTGCTTGCTGTATACAGAGTCTCAAAATATAACTGTGATGACTTCTTTGAACATCTTGGAGGTTGTCTTGATTTCATCCTTCAGAAGCCGAGAAAAATTGTTGTTCTTGGAGATTTTAACATTGATGTGCTCAGTGACACTTTTTCAAGAGACAGATTCATACATATAATGAGATCATATGGGTTGTATTACGCAATAAACTCTTACACCAGGGAATTTAAGAACTCTAGGACGGCAATAGATAACATTTTCACAAACATTGACTCTTCCTTGATTAGTTGCAACGTCATCAAGGCTGCTTTATCTGACCATCACGGTCAAGAAGCTGTAGTTGATCTTTCACCCTCCATGTCAACAACTACTCCTAGATTTTGTGAATCTCGCCGTTTCACTCCTGAAAATATTCGCTGTTGTAGATTTCATTTGCAGAGAGAGTCATGGGCCGAAATCTTTTCCCATAACAACATTGACTTCAACATCAATGAATTCCTTCAAATAATGACCTATTATTTTGAAGTGTCCTTTCCCTTGATAAAAACAATAAAACAAACCGTATAAATCTACAAACAAAACGGTCATTACACCCGACATACTTCACCTCAAGAGTCAAATGCAAGTCTTGCACTCCATCTCAAAGGATCTTGATGCATCTCATCCAATTCGACTAAAGTATAAACAAGTAAAGCGTGAGTTCAGGGAAACTGTCCGTAAGGCGAAGTCATATCAGATACTTCACACTATTTCTGGGTCATCTAATGTTTCCAAAGCTGTATGGGGTGTTATCAACGACAATAAACCTCGAAGATCCAACGATTCTAACAGAGTGTCACTTGTTGGTGAGGACGGTAGGGTAGTGGACGAACCCAAAGAGGTTGCAAATATGTTCAATAGCTTCTTCTCAAGTGTCAGTCAAGGGAGTGATACTGATAGGTGGGACCATTTCTGTCATACAACCAAGGGCAACTCTCTCTTTCTAGCCCCAACCACCGAAGATGAAGTAACCAAAGCTATACTCTCTCTCAAATCAAAGTCATCCAGTGGCGCTGACGGCTTCTCTTCCAAACTTCTTAAGCAGGTTGTGGATATAATCTCTGCTCCTTTAGCTTACTTGATTAATGTCTCCTTTCAGGAAGGTTGCTTTACCTCTTCTCTAAAACATGACATAGTTCGACCAATCCATAAAAGAGGAACAAAAGTCAGTTGCAACAACTATCGGCCAATTTCTTTGATCTCTACATTTTCAAAGATTTTCGAGCGGGTTTTTCTCAGCCGTCTTGTGTCATTCCTCGAGGACAATTCCATCATATCTCCAAACCAATTTGGATTTACAAAAGGTAAATCGACCCTCGACGCCATAAACACTGTAATTTCCACTTTATCAAGTGCTCTCGATTCTGGGGAGGCAGCCTTAGGTATGTTCTTTGATCTCCATAAGGCATTTGACATGGTTAATCACAGCATCCTCCTGAACAAACTACTGGCTATTGGGGTGCGAGGCGTGTCTCACGATTGGATATCTTCTTATCTTAGAGGTAGAACACAATCTGTCCGATTACCTTTTGTTGATGCCCAAGGAAACCGCAAGCAAGTTACCTCTGCTTCTTCCGAAGTGTCTGCAGGAGTTCCTCAGGGCTCCATCCTTGGCCCCATCCTCTTTCTTTAGACCCAAGTTTAAATGTAAATGTCTGTTTATTCGCTGATGATACCTCCCTCACCATTTCCGTAAAAAAACAGGCAAGTTTGGAGACATTAGCATTTGAAAGTTCCAACAAAGTTTTGCAATGGTTTCAGAACAACAACCTCATTTTAAACACTTCAAAATCGAACATTGTTCAATTTCAGATAAACAATTCCGATCATGTTTCTCCACTGACTGTATGGCTAGGTGACGAGGCGCTTTCTTCCTGTGACAACACCAAATTCCTGGGCCTGATTTTAGACAGCCAACTCAAATTTCATGATCACATAGATCAAGTCTGTAAAAAGCTAAGTTGTGGAGTTTTTGCCATTAGAAGCCTTTCTAAAATTGCTGACACCCAAGTGACTCTGGCCGCCTATTATGGACTCATCTATCCATACCTTTCATATGTAGTTGCTATCTGGGGATGCGAGAGTGTCCGTACCAAGTTCGTATTCAGACTACAGAAGAAGGCTTTGAGAGCCGTCTTTAAAATACCGCACCGATCATCTTGTAAGCCTATTTTCAAAGAAAACAGAATTTTAACTTTTCCATCAATTTACTTCTACAGTTGCTTGACTTTTTTCCACCAAAACAAAAATCTTTTAACACCACCTTTTCACCAAACACAGTACAATCTTAGAAATAGTAACTTTACCAGGATTCCTCAACACAAAACGGTGTTCTTTGAGAAACAAGTGCATTTTAACGGCATCAAGCTTTTTAGTGCGCTCCCAGAGAATATCAGGGCTGAGCAAGACGCGGGACGATTTGGCCGAAAAGTAAAACGTTTGTTGAGTGAGCAGGCTATTTACAGTGTTAGGGATTTTTATGAGCTGTAGCTAAGAAATCTTATATTTTATAACAAGAGATTATTGTTATTTTAGTTAGAAAAAATGACACTATTGTACAGTTTACTGTGATTCAATAAAGGATATTTGATTTGATTTGATTTGATTCATTTTGAGGGGCTATCCAATTTTCGCCGCCATCTTGGACCCCCCATATTAGATCCAAAATATTTTTTCAAATGTAAAAGTGGTGTTGCGGCCCGTCATTTCGAATCCGATTTTTTCGCTAGTTACAATGCCACAATCCGTCTTTTTAATATCTCAATCGGTTCTCAAGATATGGGTATTTTTAATAAAATTATTTTCAACCGATTTAAACATTACAAATTGATCAAATAGGCCCTTAACCACAAAATAATGGTAGATAGTGACGAATAACCATCACCACTCATTTTTTAGCGATTTAGACTTAACTTTCACCATTGTTAATTTGTTGGCCGCCATCTTGGATCTGCCATTTTGAAATGAGGCAAATTATTTCAAATATAAAGTTGGTATTGTGACCTATTATTTCAAACTAGTTTTTTACGCCGAATCTATTGTCGCAACCCGTTTTTAGCTATAAAACTTAGTTTTTTAAAAATTTAAATTTTTTGAGATTTTTATTGGAAAAATGTCAATATCTTGAAAACTACACACTATAGTTAAAAACGGGTTGCGGCAATGAATTCGGCGTAAAAAAACTAGTTTGAAATGATGTGTCACAATAACAACTTCAGAATTGAAAAACTTACCTCATTTCAAAATGGCGGATCCAAGATGGCGTCAAAACATTACATTGGTGAAAGTTAAGTGTAAATCACTGCACAGTGACTGATGGTGGTTATTCGTCACATTTATCTAGCATTATTTTGTGGTTATGGGCCTATTTTATCAATTTGTAATACTTAAAATGGTAGAAAATAAATAAATTAAAAGTACTCATATCTTGAGAACCAATCAAGTTATTAAAAATCAGATTGCAGCGTTGTAATCAGTCAAAAAATATTGCTCGAAATAATGGGTCACAACACCACTTTAATATTTGAAAAAATATTTTGAATCCAATATGACGGATCCAAGATGGCGGCCAAAATAGGGTACTCCCTCAAAATGAAGTATTAACAACCCAATAATTATTATTTAATTTGTTGGACTTTTCCTATCGCTTCTAGTGTTTAAACTACACTACGTTTCGAGAGGTATTGAAACTCCTCTCGTTTTCAAGTGACCCTACTTAAAGTTACATTAACCTACTTATGTTTATTTAACCTACTTTTTTGGGTTTTTTTGTTTTTTTGACATACAATTACATTCATCCAACATTCAACAGAAATCTCACTCACACAAAATTTCATACAAAACACATTAAACATACTTAATACAGAAAGAAAATTAAAACAAAAACATATTACATGATAAAGGGCACAGAAAATTAAAACAAAAACATATACCTTACTGCCGGCAATGCCTCCAAGCTGGCAGTGGCACGACACGCACACACGTCCACTCACACTCACATACGCAACTCGAATGAAGAGCGTCTGTGAGAGCAAGTGGAGGGGGAGCGGCCCTACCCCCACCACGGGCACAAGTTGACGTCAGCGGTCTAAGACCCGTCTCCATGGTAAATCTCGGGAACATGACTCAGGCATCGGCTGTGTGTTTCCTCCAGGCACCTATATGGGCACAAGTACAGCAATTCCAAAAAATATACAGCACGCCTCCTAGCTACAGGTAGGGAACAGGACGCGCAACCCATAGCAAGAGTTTCCTCCAAGCAGATTCACGGGCGCATGGATCTTAGGACCATGTGATGGACTCTGGACGCGGGAGCTTCTGCAACAGACAAGTCTGGAGTGGGTTTTGGGGCTATTTTTTGTTCAAAGTGTGATTTAATTAAAGGTATCCAAAGTGGCCTAACATCAATACTGCTCTGACTAATTGGGTTTTCATGTAATTTTATTAACGCCCCTTCAACAAACTTCCTTTTGTAGTAATGAGATTCATGGTGTAATATTTCTGCCCCTTCAAAGTTGAATTTATGTTCTTTCTCCCATGCGTGTTTGGCTAATTTCGAACTGGTTGTTTCGCCATTTTTGGTGTTTCTTTTATGTTCGCCAATACGAACTTTTAATGGCCGTTTTGTTTCTCCTATGTATTCACCTTCACATTCACATTTAATACTATAGACACAATTTTTTGAGGCTTGCTCTGAACATTTTGGTTTTACTTTAGTAAGATGCTGTCTTAATGTGTTTGATGATTTGAAGGCAGTTTTGATTTGGTATTTCCTGGCAACCCTTCTTATTTTTTCTGATAGTTTTGGGACACTTATGAAAGCTTTTGGTTTGTCAGTGATTGGGGACGTATTGAATTTTGTTTGCCTATTCTTTTTGCATTTACTGATATTTTTCTGTGGGTAACCATTTTGCTTCAGTTCTTGGGCAATTTTGTTTAGCTCCGCGTCCAAAGTTTCTTTTTCAAAACAAACAGATTTAGCTCTATCAAAAAGAGAATATGCCACTGACTCTTTCACTGATTCACTGTGATTTGATGTGTAATTTAAGTACCTGCCTGTGTGAGTTTTCTTTCTAAACACTTCAGTTTGAAGGGCATTTGTGTTTTTGATTACGTTTACATCCAAAAATGCTAGTTTGCTGTTTTGTTCCTTTTCTGTTGTTAGTTTAATCGTTGGTGAGATATTATTTAGGTGTTCAGTGAAAATGTCAAGGTTTACATCTCCATGACTCCAGACAGCAAAGACATCGTCCACGTACCTAAGACACACTTTAGGCCGAAGGCAAGCAGAAGCAATTGCTTTCTGCTCGAATTCTTCCATAAAAATGTTGGCAAATATAGGTGATAGTGGGGATCCCATTGCCATGCCTTCATCCTGGCGAAATATTTGGCCCTCTAACTCAAAAAAATTTGATTCTGTACAAAGAGAGAGTAATTCCATGATTACCGTTACAGGGAGGTTTGTTCTTGTGTTTAGTGTTTAGTCATTGTTTAGGCGTGTTTCCCCCAAAACTATCAGAAAAAATAAGAAGGGTTGCCAGGAAATACCAAATCAAAACTGCCTTCAAATCATCAAACACATTAAGACAGCATCTTACTAAAGTAAAACCAAAATGTTCAGAGCAAGCCTCAAAAAATTGTGTCTATAGTATTAAATGTGAATGTGAAGGTGAATACATAGGAGAAACAAAACGGCCATTAAAAGTTCGTATTGGCGAACATAAAAGAAACACCAAAAATGGCGAAACAACCAGTTCGAAATTAGCCAAACACGCATGGGAGAAAGAACATAAATTCAACTTTGAAGGGGCAGAAATATTACACCATGAATCTCATTACTACAAAAGGAAGTTTGTTGAAGGGGCGTTAATAAAATTACATGAAAACCCAATTAGTCAGAGCAGTATTGATGTTAGGCCACTTTGGATACCTTTAATTAAATCACACTTTGAACAAAAAATAGCCCCAAAACCCACTCCAGACTTGTCTGTTGCAGAAGCTCCCGCGTCCAGAGTCCATCACATGGTCCTAAGATCCATGCGCCCGTGAATCTGCTTGGAGGAAACTCTTGCTATGGGTTGCGCGTCCTGTTCCCTACCTGTAGCTAGGAGGCGTGCTGTATATTTTTTGGAATTGCTGTACTTGTGCCCATATAGGTGCCTGGAGGAAACACACAGCCGATGCCTGAGTCATGTTCCCGAGATTTACCATGGAGGCGGGTCTTAGACCGCTGACGTCAACTTGTGCCCGTGGTGGGGGTAGGGCCGCTCCCCCTCCACTTGCTCTCACAGACGCTCTTCATTCGAGTTGCGTATGTGAGTGTGAGTGGACGTGTGTGCGTGTCGTGCCACTGCCAGCTTGGAGGCATTGCCGGCAGTAAGGTATATGTTTTTGTTTTAATTTTCTGTGCCCTTTATCATGTAATATGTTTTTGTTTTAATTTTCTTTCTGTATTAAGTATGTTTAATGTGTTTTGTATGAAATTTTGTGTGAGTGAGATTTCTGTTGAATGTTGGATGAATGTAATTGTATGTCAAAAAAACAAAAAAACCCAAAAAAAGTAGGTTAAATAAACATAAGTAGGTTAATTTAACTTTAAGTAGGGTTACTTGAAAACGAGAGGAGTTTCAATACCTCTCGAAACGTAGTGTAGTTTAAACACTAGAAGCGATAGGAAAAGTCCAACAAATTAAATAATAATTACAAATCCTTCGCTATTATGAATTTTAAAAATACAACCCAATAATGTTTGGGGGTGGCGTGGAATTGATATTTGAAAGAAAATATAGGAAAAGGTTAGGGGGGACTATTATGGGACACCCGGTATTTTTCCTACACCTAAATTATCAATCATTTTAGATTCTTGTAAGTAAGGAGTCAAATACAACTTTATCTCCAGGAGGGGGTAAAGTAATTGCATTCCCTGCTAGAGGGGTAAAACAGCCCATAATTATAGCACTGAAAAATATCGATTGTGTTTTGTGATCTACTGTGTTTAAAACAGTTCACACAGGTGGGGGGAAATGGTGTGTATCACACTTGTAAAGTATATCCTTTACCTCATGAAAACGTTCGCTAAGTCTCTGGTGACAACAACGTCCCTCGTTAGGCAATCCTTCACTTTGCTCCCTTGAAACTCAAATTACCTTTTCCTGACCCATTCTTGTCCCATTAAAAAAAAAATTAATAAGATATCGCTACAGTCCCATGGTATTCAAGCAATTTTTTCAAACTTATATAAGTTATTTTAACATTTTTAAAATTCATAAAGCGAAGGATTTGTAATTATTATTTATTTTTTTAATTCTTAAGTTTTAATTAATTTTTTATTTTTATTATTATTATTATTATTATTAATGTAAACTGTATTCAAAAACCCCAAAAAATATAAATAAAAAGGTTAATTTAGCTTTGTGTTGGGTCACTAGAAAACGTAAGGCGTTTCAATATCTCTCGAAACGTAGTGTAGGTTAAACACTAGAAGTAAAATGAAAAGTCCAAAAAATTAAATAATAATTATGTTATTTTGAAACGTATTTATGGTTGTTTGCCTCCGTACTGTGACTTGCCCAATAAAACCCACTTTTATATACCTCCATTCAACAGTCCTTACCAGTGTTTTTTCTCCATACATGTACTATTTATTACATTGCGAAGATTAAACTCGTGCACATAGTTAAATAATAATCGTGCGTCTGTAAATAATTGATTGACACGCTTTTCCATCTTAACACGTATTTTCTTGAGGTTAATGCATATGTGCATTTACTTACTTACTCGCAAAAACCCGTCATATTGATTTTTTATTTTCAGAGAAAAGCGCAGTTTAAACGACGCTTCTCCAATAGAAAACAAAAAGCATGATTTCAAGGGCTTCAATGATTTCTGGTAATCACCTGAGGAGTAGAAGTGGAGGAGATTGATGTTTATTAAGCTCTCGATCGTTGTCGCCGAGATATTTAGGGAAGAAACGAATCTTACAAAAGTAGGTCCATTTCCAGCTTGGGAGGGAAGCGATTGTTTTAAATTCAATAATTTAGCTTAAACGTATTAATACTATCTAGAATCTTTGAATACTATCTACTATCTAAATCTTTAATACTTCAATCTTTAATACTATCTAGAATCCAAAACTAATAAATCATTCAGTACCAAAATAATAATAGTAGAATTTGGTACTTTGGTATTATACGGAGGCCACTGTTTTTTAGAGAGATTGTTTTGCTAGACGCCAAATATAACTACATCATTAGGAAGAACGTACTTAAATCGACTTACTGTCCAAATTTGACTTAATTATGATGAACGGTATTTGTGTTCTGCCTCCCAGAAAGCAGTGATGTCAGCTAGGATTGAGTGTTCAAGTCGTCACCGCCGCTATCGTCCACATCCGATCGCCACCCTTACAGAGCGCGCTGCGGCGGTTATGTTAGGATAGGTTATCATAAATATGTTATTAGGACTTCCCTTGTTATGTTACAAATCAAACGATACCAGGTGAGTCATACTTAGCCCGCCATATCCCCTCCAAGTAGGCCCAGGTCTGGTCGTTGACCGGAGCGCGCGCATCATCTGTCAACGGGTTTTGGCGGGCGAAAGTAAGACTCATGTGGTATCATTCGATTCGTAACGAAATGAGGAAACTCCTACTAACATATTTATGATAACCTAACTTAACACAACCGCCGCAGCGCGCTGTATGAGGATGGCCTCCGTATAATACCAAAGTACCTAGAATTTATCTAAAACTCTTTCTAAAATCGCGTATTTGATTTGTTTTAAAAATTATGTTTAAAATAAGGTGAAGGGTTCTCGCCAAAACTGAAATTTATTAATAATTTTTAAGTGCTTGGATGAAGTAGATTTGAATCTAATCAATATAAAAGAACTAAAGCTGGATGAATTAAATTTAATGAGTTGACGAAACTGAAGCTTCAATAATGTTTAGATAAGTTTTAATAAAGCTTGGTGATAACCTTGAATGTAAATATTTACCGATTAAGCAGACTACACTTATAATACAAGTAATAAAATTGCTTTGGCTAAGTGAGATGAGTTTTAATTGCTGTTGTATACCTTGTAAAAATGCAATTATGAAGCGAAGCACGGCTGGTTTAATGCAATTTTAATATACCCCACCCAGTTATGTTTGTTGTTTCGCTAAGGTAAAAACCACCTCCGCTTGATTTTATGAAAATCGTTTGTAAGTGGAATTCCTAATTAACATGGTAGTTAAAATAGCACTGGATATTTGTGTCGTAGTTCCTTCAGAATGGATAGCATGTGGCCTTTATCACATTCTTTTATTCACATTTATCAGGCTACGTCAGTATCTAACTAAAGAATTAAATATTACAAAGATCTTCATTTTTATTTAGTTAATTTTGTTGGAGTAAAACTGTTTACAGTAGTTTATTCTAATTTAATTCTTTTATCAGCAGTCTTCAGGCTGCGTCAGGATCTAACTAAAATATTACATTATTTAAAAAGGATATTGGTTTTTATTCAATTAACATTTGTTTTAAGTAATAGTTGTTTACGGTAGTTTTAAAGGTATTGCAGAATTTTACAGAAGAATTAATATTGTAAACCGTTACTTCATTTAACGAAAAGAAGTTACAACTAAAGATGATATGGTTCCAGCCTATGTTCTCACTAATGGTTAACTACTGCTTATACAACAAAACATACTACTAGCCTCTAACCAAACATCAAATATTATTTATATTAAGTAATCAAATTTACTTCCATTGCACTAATTCTTCGAAATAAAGTTTTTTTTTGTATTTGTTTACTACAAGCCTTTCTAGAGTTTACTTGGATACGACTGGAAAATAATTTGAATAAATCAATATTTTGATCAATCACAGCTATCATATTTTGTGACTTTAATTTGACTTCCCTTAAAAACACCTAATTTATTCTTCTAATAACAATTAGATTTTATCTTTATATAAATATTGTTGCTCTAAATAATGGGATAAGTATTCTGAATTTGAATAAAATTTTGTAAAAATTTCTTATGTTTATCACTTGTGAGTTGGTTTAACTCTCCATAAATGAATCAATTTTATTGAGTTAAAAAAATCAAGTTTAACAGACCATCTCAGGCTGTGAGTCCCATTAGAGTTTTTGCTGAGCATGGCTCTTCTAAATCCAGATTGTTTCCTAAAGTGTTCCTCAGAGGACGGACCAGAATCCAATAAACATCAATTACCCCCTTCACCCCCCTCTCCCCCCTCCCACTCAAACCCCCCCCCATCACTGATCACTCCTCTTGAAACTGAAGCTATTTTTAGAATTTTTCAAGCTTATGTCAATGAACTAAAAAAAATATTTCTATTTTAAAATGGGTATTAATAAACAAATTACTTTTTTACGTTTCACTCAAAGTTGGAAAACATTGAGAAGGTTTGTATGATAATCAATTAATTTACGGTAGCATTGGATCGTTAATTAATTATGCTGCAAATAACTCACTAATATTATAAATTAAAGATTAATACTAATTCGTTTCTGTGCAATATAACATTTTAGTTTGTTTTTTATTCACCTATAAGTTTTGGTTAAAATACGTGTTAGGGGAATAATTAAAACATCTTATATACAAAATTATTAATTATTCTTTTGTCTGGTTTCTCAGTTAAGGTAAAAAAACAATACTTTATTCTAATTTGACCATATTTTATGAGAGTGGATTCGAACATTGCCCCATTATTTTCTGCGAACTTATAAATTAAATATTACAATGAGAACAGCCTATAATCATGATAAAAGGAGAATAAATTGGTTTTGTAAGTCATTTACAAAATAAAGGGTCAAAAAAGGCGTGTTACGCTAAATATTACGGAAATTTGTTGACAAAATAATTATCATTATTGGACAGTAGCAAATTATAAGCAATTAGTTAGCCAGCGTTTGTCATAAATTGGTGTAATAAAATCACTCGCTCAATAAAAGAGATTTAAAACTGGTTCACAAATATAATGAAAAATGCTGTGATGTTGTAAGTAGGAAAATTAGTTTGCACTCATAAGAAACCACTTTTCAAAGGGTCTTGAGCACCAAGTAGCGTGCCCCGCAAGAGGCGTGAATATTTGAAAGCTGCTCTCGGCAGCTCGGCTTGTCTTAACCCGCTCAAGAGTGCTTGTTTCGCTAAAAAAAATCATCTAACCTGAATTAAAAGAAGATTATGTGGTAAAAATTTTAAAAGTGCTAATGAATTAATATATAGCATGTGGCTACGACATATATATTATAACTTAGCTCCTGGATATTCGATTGTTTCCTTTTACACCTGAATATTGTTAATTGGACAATTTATGCAATATATTTCATAGCCAGTAGCATTGTGGCATTTTTTAACGTTTTGATCGGGAAAGGGCCAAACCCGGGTCTTGTTACTATCTAACGATGACCTTATGTTAGATGGCATCATTAATTCATAGCCCAATGACAAATGACAACTGGAACCAGTTTCGATCCTGTCAGGAATCGAACCGGCGACCCTTAGGTTATGAAGGCGAGCGCTTTATCCACTCGGCTATCCAGTTTCGTTTTATAGAATGCTATAGAATTATATAAAATATATTATATTATGAAAAGCCTAGGGTAAGTAGCTGCATCAACACTCCATCGTATTATAGTTGTATTTTGTTCGTAAAACACATTTTCATTATTTAAGCAAAAGTTATATTTTTGTACAAAGTACCCAAACATGTAATGATACTTGACGTTAAGGGAAGTATTTATTTGGAAGTTTCTCAAAAACATCCGGTAAACACTATTTGACTACATCGTTTTATGAAAACTAAACACAAAATAAATAAATTGTTAATATACTATGGTAATGGATTTATTAGTTATGCTAGACCAATATTTACTCCTATTGAAAGAACCCGTAAAATTCATGCTACAGCAGACCGTAACTTAAACTATTGTCTATATATATATTTGTTTGATTTATAATCATGGTACTTTTATAGCTCAAGAAGATATAAAATGTTAAGCTATACATTATATGAAGGCTCCTCTTGATGATTGAGTAAATTTGAAAATGACTGCACTAAAGGGATCCTTTATCGCTTCCAACGATTACTTTTCAGGGAATGAATATTTCATTCCCCAGCTCTTTCATTTCAGTTTTACGATACTCGTTTACATTAATAATTAAACAAGTGGCGTGTATTATACTTAAATATTAATTTTATATGAACAACGAGCTAGAGACCATTGAATAACAAATCAATAAAAGTGCAGAAGCTTAAATTTATGATTTATAAAGTCTTTATGCACATTCCTCGATTCCCTTTAAATATTACAAAAAATGTGTAGTAATTTTATATTACAATGTTTTGCATTAAATTAAAAAGTGTATAAAAGCAAAAATATTGCTTTTATATATTTTTATATTATTTAATACTGATGCTTCCCTTGACAATCAAAGGAGTATAGTTAAGAAGATTGAATTAACATCATTGTGATCAGTTTTATAAATAAATTATGCAGAAATAATTAATGATATTGACGGCTTAACAAAACGATAGAAGTACTTCACATTGATAGGCTTAGGGAGAAATACATTTTATTGCATATTGTTGCAATAATGTATGCCTAACTATTATTATATCATTGAGTTCTAAAATGTTTTAAACGCCTGTGATATCGCAAGTAGAAAAATCATTTTATACTAACAAGTAAACACTCTTTAAAGGGTTTCAAGCACCAAGTGGCGCAGTAGCCCACAAGGGGCGTGAATATTTTAAAGCACCTCTCACCAGCTCCTTCCTACCAACGATCACCTGGCTTGTTCTAATTTCTACGAGATAACGTTGCAGTAAGGTAAAAGAGACGCTCATTTTACTAGCCTGGGAGAGTAAGAATATGTATTTTTCTTTTCCTGATATATTTTTTATTTCTTTTAGTCATTGTCAAGCGAGAGTCAAATAATACTTTATCCCTCGGAGGGAGTAAATTAATTACATTCTCTCCTAGAGAGGTAAAAATCCCATAGTTATAACGCTGAAAAATATATTTTTTATAGTGTGGTCAACTGGGTATAGATCAATTCATACAGGTGGGAGGAAAAGTTGTTTGTGTAACACTTATAAAGCTCCTTTGTCTCATAAAGACTTTCGCCCTCGGCAAGTCTCAAGTGACAACCATTTCCCTCGGTAGACAATCCTACACTTTGCTCCCTTGAAAAACAAATTACTTTTATCTTCTTGGCCTATTTAATGTCAATTTTTAGGTTACATTGTAATAACAGTCCTACGATAATTCCATGATTTTTTTTTCAAACGAATGGTATGTTTTTTTATTTAGTAGTGGCTGTTTACCTCCATAATGTGATTTGACTAGTAAAACACAGGTTTATATACCTCCAGTCAACAATCATTATTAATTTTTCTATTCATTCTTTTTCTGATTATTATTACCTAAAGGTTTAACTTAAGCAATTTAGGCTTTCATAAATAATTGATTGACAAATCTATAAATCGTAACACTTATTTTTCAAGTTAGATGCGTAGATACTATATCTTTCTCAGCAGATGCCAGGATAATTTTTTTGGTAATAAGTGTAAGACTGCGTCAGTGAATTAGGATAGAATAAGCAGAAAATAAAAAAATCATAGAACAAGCAGATGAAAAAGACACATTTTTCACTTTCAAATTGTTAATTTTAATTCATTTATTTATTTATTAGCGAGTCAAGTAATTGGTTTTATTTGCTAAAAGTGAACCTGGCAAGTTCTGGGAAAAAGTTCAATCGGAACATCCCTCAGCAGAGTTCCCATCCAATTACAAACGCACCACAGGGATAAAACACAAATTGCTTCTTCGGTGGTTATGTTAATTACCAACCGTCAATTAAACTAACAAGTAATTATCAAACGTCATCTTCAGTACTACAAACCATGACTAAACGGAATTCGTTACTTAGTTCCAATGATAGAGTGTATGTTTATTGCTAATGGATATTATAGTTGAACGTATGTGTTTGTTTCCAAATAAAATGTGGAAGTTGTGCAAAGTAATGATGAGCTTTTCACGGTCCGTGTCTATGATTCTTAGAAAAAAAAAACTATTTTGAACGAGTTACTATAATACTTTCTATAAACTGTTGCTCTTGTGAGCATTAACAGTAGGACATAATTTTTAACAGCTAGTAATCTGTTAATTTGTAACAGTAAGTTGGTAATGACCTTCTTTGTCCCATGCTTTGTACCTGCAACAATTTAATTTGCATCTTAGGAAAAGATCTTCGGTTTCCATATCAACAGATAATAGAAGTCCTGTATAGTAAAATAATTTTTTTCTTTAACACATTAACCGTTAGAGTCGAAAGTACTAGGCACAATTAATCTGTTTAGTCAAATTTCTTGTGCAATCATTTTACAAATAGGCCTAACTACACTCTATGTTTTGAGCAAACTACCCTCCTCCCATAAAATAATAAACTTGCCTTGCCTGAGAGGAGTTTTAATTGCTTTTGTACACCTTGTAAAAATGCAATGATGTAGCTGAGAATGGCTGGCTTTAATGCAATTTTAATCTACCCTTGCCAGTTATGGTTGTTGTTTCCCGTTTAGGTAATGGCCGCCTTCGTTTGATTTCATGGAAAACCTTTACACTAACACAAAAAAACCGTCACACACCGTGTTTCCATACTAAAACAGACTATGAGTTTCTAAAGTAAAATTAAAGATTTCTAAAACCTAATTCCCTCATTAACCTAGGAATTCATTTGCACTATACATACATGGTTCAAATCTCTTTTGCAATACTTGTACTAGTACTAACAAAAATATTTAACACACAGAATTTTTCTAGGAGGAAATCACCCTTGAAGACACAGTTAAGCGTATTTCCTCCTCCCATATTTTCCAAACAGAAAACCTTGATTTCGAAAGCTTCAATGATTTCCGACAATCACCTGAGGAGAGTAGGAGCGTAGGATGAGATTGATGTTTATTAAGCTCTCAATCGTCGTCGCCAGTGATTTAGGAAAACGAGACTTACAAAAGTAGGTCCATTTTCAGCCTGGGAAGAAGCGATTGTTTAAAATGCATTAATTATCGCTTAAAAAGTATGATTACAATATAAAATCCTTAAATGTTCATATTTGATGGAAAGAATAAATAAAAAATATTCAACCTTGAATAATTTCAAAATAGGTTACATTAAAATAAAATTGTATTTATTTATATAAATTTGTTCCTTAACTATAAAAGTTTAGTTGGATAAGTCGATGTTGTGTTATAGATGAGTTCATTACATAATAAATTATTCTAATATTGCAAGTAAGTAGTCGTCGTAGGATATATACCCCTTTCTATTAAATATTCGATAATAGTATCATTTGGGTAATTTTTTTTTCTACCCTTATCCGTTTATGAAAGATGTGTCAAACATTATTCTTTGACTAAGAAAGGAATTTTCCAGTAAATTGCGAATTAGAATAGAATGTATCTAAAAATCTTTCGATAGTAAAATTTGTTTGTGTTGAAAACCAACTTTAAAATAAGCTGAACGCATGAGCTTTGGAGATTTCGGTAACTGTTGGTCTCCGCAAACACTTTGATTTCTCAATAGTTGTAATGATAATAGTGGATGAATCCAAAGACTGAATTTAATAATAGAACAACTCCGGAGAGTTTGAATTTAATAAGATGGCGAAATAAAAGTTTCAGGAATACTTATGAGTTTAAAAAAAACTCATAAACTCATTTTTGGTATATCCTTATACGGAGTGTTTTTTAACGCAACCCAAAATTTTATTTTATCAGTGAAGGGTTATTTCCTCCAGGATCTTCGGATTAGACCCCACTATATTATTTTCTTTGGGGATGCATAAAAATTAAGGCCTACGAAAACAATTCACAGGATGTTCAGCACCTCAAAACAAACATAATAAATTTAATGCAAGAATTTCAAAGGTACCATACAACACGTGTTCGGGAATTTGATGGAGAGAGCACAACTTATACAAATGCCAGTGGCGATTGCTTGAACAAATACTGTAAACTAAATGAGATCAATCTTAAATAATAGGTTGTATAAAATGTAAGGATCAACAAAACAATACTAATTTCATATTTATATGTGCATTATTCAATCTTAAAAATGGATTGCGTTAAAAAACCTGTATAAAACTAAATATTTAACAAGTAAACAAACTACACTTATAATGGAGAATAATACAGATAGTAAAATTATTGCTTTGACCGAGAGAAGTTTTAGTTGCTCTTTTACACTTTGTAAAAATGCAATTACGAAGCTGAGCACGGCTGGCTTTAATGCAATTTTAATTTACCCTTGCCAGTTATGGCGGTTGTTTCCCGTTTAGGTAATGGCCACCTTCGTTTGATTTTATGTAAAAACCTTTAACCTATAAGTAGAATTCCTAATTAATATATGAGATGAAATATCATTGGATATTTTCATCGTAGTGCTTTCATTTGTTTCATTGCTTTCTCCAATTAATTTCTGTCAGTTGCATTCGTCAGGGTCTAACTAAAGTAATAAATATTAGAAGGTTCCTCGTTTTTATTCAATTAACTTTTGTTTAAAGTAATGGTTTACGGTAATTTTAAAGGCGGGTAGAGTTTTACGGAAGTAGTTTGATTCTGAATATTAACTTAATTGATTGAAATGAATACTTTGCATAATTTTTCAATAAAAAACAAAGGAGAGCCGTTAACAAAACACAAGCTAACTTTATATTTAGTCTTATTTATTTTATATTGAACATAAATGCAGTCATACAGTCCTTCCATTTAACTTTTAGTCGGACACAAACTAGATATAATACTTGAAACATCTTAGCATGAAATATATTTTTACTGTTAGCTATTCTCGAGTTTTCATGGTTTTGAAAGGAAATTATCATTAATTGATATTATAATCAACTAAAGCCATCATATTTCGTTACTACAATCTTGTAGATCTTTCATTTTACTTTTCTTGAGAAAACTTTATTCCTATAACTAGTATAACCATAACTAGACTTTAGATTATATTCTTATCGAGGTTTTACATAATGAAATAGGAAGTTTAATTTAGGATAACAACTTGTAAGCTTTTCTTATGTTTATCACATACAATTTTGTTTCAACTCTTCATAAATGAAGAATGTTTAATGAGTAAAAAATCAGGTTTGACAGACCTACTCAGACTGAATCCCATTAGAGTTTTTGCTGAGCACGGATCTTCTAAATCCAGATTGTCTCTCAAGTGTTCCTAAGAGGACGGACCAGAATCCAATAAACATCAATTACCCCCTTCAATCCCCCCTCCCTCCATCCCTACCCTCAAACACCCCCCCTCCTTCAGCACTGATCACTCCTCTTGAGACCGAGGCTATTATTTGACTATGTTAATCTTGAGACAGTCAACTCCAAACATCTTTCTATTTTAAAATAAGGTTTAGTAAACAATATTTTTTAGTCACAATGACTGCATATAGTTAGCCCAGACTAGTATAAAAGCAAGTCCACTAAACCAATAAATTACGTTAACCTTCGATCGTGATCCATGTTGAAAAACTAAAAATAATATAACCTCAAGACTTTAAACAATATATCAGATAATTCATAAGCAAAGAGTCTATACAATTGTTTTTTCTTCACTTTTACCTTTCGTAAAAAATTGTGTTAAGGAAATTATTACGTCTTGTACCCCCAGCTGTTACCTTATTACCTTATTACCTCCTCTTCATCGTTGACCAGCCTAGGCTGGATAGATAGCGCCAAATTATACTTTTTTTTAAACATACATTTAAAACTCACATAAAACATATAGAAAACATATATTTAGAACTGTGTAGTGGCGGTGGACAGTTAATTAATTGTGCTTGCATTCTCGAAGAACTCGGAGATCGAGTAGAAAGGGTTTTCCAGCAAGATCTGCTTCATTGTACCTCTGAAGACTTTTGCTTCAAGCTCAGATATTTTTCTTGACAGGGCATTATACATTTTTATAGCTATGGCAGGGAAACTGTCTCTCCTCATGGCTAGCCTATAGCGATTAGTATTTAGTTTGCGTGCACCTCGGATATTATGGTCATGCATTTCACCCCTAGTTACATATAAGTTCAGATCTCCTTTAATGTGTAGAAGGCAATTGTAAACATATTGGTTAAAAACGGTAAATACATTTAGGAGTTTAAAGAGAGGTCTGCATGGTTCTAATCTTTTACTACTTGATATGATTCTTAAGGCTTGCTTCTGCAATTTGAGAATTCTATTACAGCCAGGTGCATGGCCCCAGAGTGTAATGCCATAGTTGATGTGACTATGAAATAAAGAGAAGTAGACCGTCAGGAGATACTGTTCGGTGATTTGGTGCTTAAGTTTCCTCAAGAGGAAAATGACTCTACCCAGCCTAAGGCATACTGCGTCTATATGACAGTCCCATTGAAGCTTTGGATCCAGGACAAAACCGAGAAGTTTGACCGGAAGATCCTGTGATGGAGATGACCTACTAAGAGTGCATAGTAGCTTCTGTGTTTTGTCCTCATTTAGTTTGAGGCCATTGAGAGAGAACCATTTTCTTGCAACCTCAAACAGCTCGTCAGATCTTGTGACCGCTTCATTCGGGCGCTGTCCCCTGCCGCACAGAGTTGTATCGTCTGCGTAGAGTAGGGTTTCCCCTTCTTGACCGAGGTCATTCATCAGTATGAGGAACAGGGTGGGCCCTAATATAGCGCTGTTCATTACTGTTCAGTCTTGTTATGGTCAACATATAGACCAATGCGAATATTCAATTGCATAACTAAAGATTAACTACGAGGGTTAATATATTATACTTGCTAGAATTATGATACTGTGCCGACTTAACATTATATAACTGATGTTTGAATATTATATTACACTTTAAGTAAAGCACACCTCACTCAGTTTACCCAAAAAAGATCTTAATTATGTTTCTTAGCTAGTTTTAAACAGCAATGGTTAATTTTTAAACTAGGGACCTATATTATTTTATAAGAGTGCATTCAAACATTGTATAGCTACAATATAAGAATATGTTATTCTGTTAAAAAATTAAACGAGTTCTGCATTCCGAAAAATAGGTAAAAATGGTTCTGTAAATGTACATTTTGGGAGTCCTGACAGAGCTTAACTGAACTAGAAGAGACTTCTTAATAATGCTACGAACAAAAAAAAAAAATTAAAATAAAACTATATGGGGAACAACAAAGATGGTGTACATTGAACACTGCCTTGGGTAGAGGCTGTTTAAACATGCATCCCTTGGTACAAGATAACCAGCTGGTACCCTTTGCCTCAGTCTTGTACACAGAAACTTGACTTGTATTTCAAATATTATGTGTTCTATTTATTGCACAAAATATATTGTATTATCATATATTTATCATTTATTTATCAATATTGATAAATATGTCAGTAATGTAGGTACTTGGCATACAAAAATAACAATTGTGGATTTTAAATTACAATGTTTTTATACATCCAGAAGTATATTTTTTGCATATTTTATTCTATATAAAGGATATAAGATCACTCATTAGGTATTTCTTGAAATGAAAAAATATAACAGGTAGTGAAGGGTTAATTATCTAACAGTAACATCAAGTTTGCCCTTTCCTTTAACCTCGCGGTTTATAGAAGCCGTTCCAACGTAATTCTAGTTAACCGTGCACATGACAAGCCAGCAAACGCAACTCAATTTACAATTTGCATATAATTAATCGTTTCTAAGAATTCCAAAGATCTAATACACAAAGCTCCTTTTTAAATTTTAGAAAGTAATTTTTTTTAATGCTTGATATAGCCTAAATTTGCTGTGAATAAAACATTTAATACTGATAAAATTATGTTAAAAATAATTTAACTTATTTTAGAAATTTAGGAAAATTTTAGTACATAAAGTGAAAATAAAGATATGACATTAAAACACTTACCTGTGACCAGTTGTAGGTGAGTGGTAAAACAAACGACACAAAGACACAGATACATAATCAGAAAACAGTTCAAGTCCAGAATTTAAACTATGTAAACGTAACAACTCTAATGTGTACCGGATTATTCGATGTTCCTATATAACCTGGAAAATAAAACTATCAAGATGATTAGGTGGAATAACGTAAAATAACATACTTCACTCGTTGTTTTAGTATAAGGAGAATTTTCCGGAGGCAGATAGTGCACAACCAACAATTTTTTTTTTACTTTTGTATAAATATAGCTATCGTTTAAACTAAGTTTTTATTAAATAAAATCATAGATTTTTATTGAATCCTCAAAATTTTTATAAGAAATATTGTAACCCAAGAGGATGTAAAATACAAATTTAATATGTAAACTAAGGGCTCTCTCTACCAAGGTAATGAAGCAAATTGGAAAAGAGTGCTGTAAGGTGATCCTTTGATTATTTTAACGATGCCCTGTCAGATAGTGCAAATTTTATTCCTCTTTTCTTTAATTTTGGTTTAACAATACTCCTTAATTAAAATTTATTGACCAATGAGTATTTTTTGTGTTACAGATTTATTCAAGGGATAACCTAAAACCGAGACAAAATTCGAAAATTTGCAAAGACATTGTCTTAATTTTTATTGTATGAACTTTGCAGCTTCTACTGGAATCACTCTTAAACTGAAATTCTTAAGAGATTTTTCGTAGAATCACTCCTCGTTGCCATCCTGTGTTTATTTAAAGGTACTAATAATTAACAAAAACTAACTAATAAAAGCTTTTATACTCTACACTTAAACTATTCCGCTATAATTCTTTCAAATGAGCTTTATAAGGTATGAGATCAACCAAAATAACAGCCAAACAAAAAAATGAACAAGTCTACACTTTTACCATTTTAATCAAATGAAAATACAATATATTGGACAGTAATTAAAATGCATCTTTTTTACCTTAGAAGCAAAAAAAGAAAATACCCCCGTTGCAGTAGACCTGCAAACTCAGCGAATTTTAAATCCAAAACATCATATTTCAATCCAGCATAGCGAGATTTGACATGTTTTTGTAAGCTCCATAAGAATAACATAGGGAATGAGTGTGCAGGTTTGCTGCTACAGGTATATTAAAACTGGTTGGTTTCAATTCATTATTTATTAGATCTGAACTAGAAGAAGCTATTTACCAAGTTTTACCTATATATGTTGAGAAATAACCGAGATATAGAATTTTACTTATTTCCCATAAGGTTAACATGGGGACAACGTACTGTGTTTACCACTTTCAATATATCGGTAACCAATGGACATAGAGCAGTGATTCAAAATACTAAATTGTTTGTTTTTTTGAGCTGAATTCAATGGTGCCAACAAAAATTCGGTAGATTTTATTTTTCTATGTAAAAAACTGAAAAAACCCATTTTTGGGGGGATTTATCCCCCTTTACCCCCCCTTCCGGTGGTCCAATCGGGCTGGTTTACGAACTCGTCCGAGGGATTACCACTTTACATGTCTGTACCAAATTTCATTAAGATCGGACCATTTTTACGGCCACTATCGTGCTCACAGACACATATATATATATATAGATATATATATATATATATATATATATATAACATTTCGAACGAATGGTGTTTTTTGCTTCTGGGGGCCCTAAAACGAAAAGTTATCATGGTCTGGGGCTTAGGTCTTACCATGAGACCTACGGTAATAGCTTCTTCCCTATAGGGGAAATTCGCTAAAAAGTACCACGTACTGAGAACAATACCCAACAAGAGTAGAAGGAGCATTGTACTGCCCCAGGGACGACACATGTTATTAACTCCCAGCGCAGGTAATGTGACGTCACCAGAGAACGCTGATAATAAGAGGAAATATTTGCACACCTCTTTGTGGAAGTAATTAGACCTACATAGTGGTTGGACCTGGGGGAAAATGCGTGCTATCAGCGTACTTGTTATCAATAAAGTCTCTAGGTGATGAAAGTTGTGGATTTATATTAGCTACTTATAACATTAGTCAGTAGTCAATAGTAATTTATGTACATATAACATTTGTTTTGAGTTTTGAAAATTGGAGGTCGGTCATGAAAAAACATAGGAAAACTGTATACGTGCTGGTTTAAGGCTGCGCAGACTGGTTGGGCCTAATATTGTTTGATGCAGTGTATAATATTTCTCGAACAAAGAAAATAGTTAATTTTTTTTTTATAGCTGCAGTAGTGTATTATTAGCGAAAACAATAATTTGGTGAATAAATTTTCATTTACGGTAAGTGTAGATCTGTTATAGAAGTGCTTGAAAATAGATGAGTTACTGTATAACAAAACATATATTACAATATATTATTATCATGTAATTATTATTATATAGCTTCAAATCACGAAATACAAAAAAGTGTGTAAAAACTTATTGTTATAAAACCATACAGCCAATAATTGGGATTAAAGTCTAATTTACAAATACAATGGAAACGACTGTGATTTCGTAAGTAGGAAAATCAGTTAAGACTAATAAGAAACCACTTTTCCAAGGGTCTTGAGCACCAAGTAGCGTGCACCGCGAGAGGCGTGAATATTTTAAAGCAGCTCTCAGCAGCGGCTTGTCCTAACCCGCTCTAGAAATACCTCGTTTCACTAAAAAATAAAGCAGCTTGAATAGGAAATTGAAAGTGTGATAATATTTAAAAAATGTGTTGATAAATTAATAATACCATAAGTAAGCTAAGAAATATTCGTTTGTTTTTCTACAACTAAATATTGATGGTTGGACAAAGTGGGGAACATTTTAAGGTATGCACGAGGGAAATTATCATAAAACGTTATACAAATCATTATAAAAGCACCGAAACTAAAACTATTTTAAGGGTTAAAAACTAAGACGAGTTTCTGCCTAGAATGATTTGGCATGGATTAATTTCATATTTTGTATAAACGATTTTTTTTTAAGAATGAGTTATTTAGTTTTATTGCATAATGCTTATCTAGTTTTTAATTTTGTTTAGAGTTTCGATAAATTGAAGATATGATAAGCAATAGCAAATCACAACCTATAGAAAATTATTCTGAATCATTACGTGCTTTACATCCTGTCTCCCCTATAATACTTCATCTACTGTTTGCGCATTTATAATTGTTTAAATTAAATGACGGTTCAATATAATGTATACTGTATACCATCTATATAAAAAAAGAGATTCGCTTTGATTTGCCATAAAGCTAAAAATAGTATTACAAGTTAAGGCATGACATTTTCAGGATAGGTACTTACTGCTACACCTGTTGCATCTCACTCTCAGGTTTTCTTTAATTTCTTATGGCTACTCCCAGTGGCACGTATAAAGTTGATAATTGCGTATTTTAATCAAAGACTCCCGATTTATATACGTGTGCAATTTATTTGATGTTATTTTAATGTCAAAAGTTTAATTTCAAAACCTTATTTAATGTAACAAAATAAATTAATTATAATATAATTAGGTGCGATATGGCATATGTTATCGCAGACTTCAGGATCATGAATATCTTAGATATAGACTAGCTGATCAACACGGCTTCACCCGTGGAAAACAGAAAACTACCTTGGATCGATAATATAATGTTTAGGTTGCCATGACAACTTTATGAGCTAAAATCAAACTTGGTCGAAATAAAATAAAATTCGTTTTTAGAAGCTCGCTGTGTAATTTCAAAAAGTCTTAAGCTAGTTTTAAGTCGTCTAATACCTTCATATATTTATACAGATCAATTTACTATTAATGTATTTATTTATTGTTATGATTTGAAATTATTTATTTATGTTATTATTGTTATTCAGATCAATTTACTATAGTATATTTATTTATTGTTATGTTTTGAAATTATTTATTAATGTTATTATTGGTATATTTAAACATTACATTTATATGTTCAGTGCTGGTTCAAAGTTGTTCTTGAAATGAAGTGGAATATCAAAGACTAATGTAAATAAAATAAAATAAAATGAAATAAAATAAAATAAAAAATAAAATAAATGTGCATACAATAAGGAAAATAAGTTTCAGCCATACCAGTATTCTAGTTTTAGCGTGAAAAACGGTCTAAACTGTGATGTTGAGCGTTACCAACAGACAGATAAAAATTGAGATTAGGCTTGATTTGGATTTTCTGACCTTCAAAACGCAAAAATAACCAATAATTTCACTATTCTAAGCAATTTACAGATAAAACTCTAATTTTATTTATATAGATAGAACATGTTAAGTCTTTCAAATTGAAACCTAAACTTACAACTCTTAAGGCTACTTAAGCTACATCACATACATATTCCACATAAAAGATAACATTTTCAGACTTAAAACAGCATACTATAAGGATAGAACTTCTAGCAACGAAGTACTAAAAATAGCCTAACTCTAAGTAATCTGCAAAACAGTTCCAGGCTACTCGTGGCACGGTAATTAACCAATTACAAAAGCACCGAGATAAAACGCAAACTGCCCCATCAGCGGCTGTACTAATTATCACCGGTGTTTGAGACTAACAAGGAGTTTTATAGAACGGTCTCTTCAACCTTTAAGGGTAGCGTGACCTAATATATTTTTGTTTACTGTTAGCTATAAAATAAAACTTTCAAGTTTGTTGTAGTTGATTGACCTTATAATATTATATTTCATTACAAGGACCTAATGTGACGCTTTTCGTACAAGGTCAAGTTTTATAACCGAGGCTGTAAGCCGAGGTTGAAAAAAGACCGAGTAACGAAAATCAGCTTTAGGTCCGTGTGATGAACTATATTTTTCGTTATATTGCTCAATACAATACGTAAACTACTTAAGAAAACCAAAATGTTACAGCTTGTTTACCTTTAAAGATGCCTTCAAAAGATGCCACCGTCTTGTTCTTGCTATTTGAAGCAATCAGCTGATTGTCTGTTTCATTTGTGTTAGGGTAGACTGACAACAATGAACAACTATCGACGTATCGAACGCATGTAATAATCGATCGGTGAAATGAGCGAGTTTCACAAATTGATTAAACTGACAACAATGAATGTTTCGATAGTAACGATGAATGTTTCGATTATTAGTAATCGAATGAATATTGTTCGATTATTACGACGTACTCGGCACTTTTTGACTTTTATAGTCCTAGGACTATAAAGAGTCAGCTGGTATCGAGCACATCAGCTTTTAATTCCTAGGAATAAAAAGAGTGTATTTAGGTCCGGAAAACATGCATTACAAACATCTGTTTTTGAAGCAGTATAACGAAAAAGTAATTATAAAAACATGATTATGAGCTTATTCTTTCTGACTCGAACTCGATAGTTTTTTTGTGGGGAATTGGTAGTCTGGGTTTCCCCATCCCACGAGAAAATCCTGTGAGGGTACTTCAGCTATTATTTTGTCTTTTTGTACGGCTACCGGAAAGGAAAGGAAGCTTACCTTCGATTATCCCTTAGGCTCATAGCCTTCAGTAAATTAATACGAGGGAAGCAAAAGGAAAACAATTGGTAGATGGAATAGGTTTGGCCAAGCTTAGACTGGGTGGACAAATGTTTTATAGAACGTTCTCTTCAACCTTTAACTGTAGCGTGACCTAATATATTTTTGTTTACTGTTAGCTATAAAATAAAACTTTCAAGTTTGTTGTAGTTGATTGAGCTTATAAAAGTAATTATAAAAACATGATTATGAGCATTTCCAGCCTCCAATGGATGCTGGAACAGGGCCTCAAGGGATCAGGTGGCCCTCATATTGGCCCTCATCTTGGTCGTCAGTACACCCCCGCCCACCCTGCCGTCAAGCCAAGCGGAAGCTGAAGTTTTTCACTGAAAGATAGCTACAACACTGTCACTCCAATCCGTTACTGTACCCAGTATTGGTGGCAAAAGACAGTTAGGATCCCACTGTGGGGAATCCGATAGCTTGAAAACATGTCTATGTCAACCACACATAACTCGAAATATTTTTCGGTTGTATTTTACCTCCAATAGTCGAAGAGAAAACATGACCTCTAACGCTGAATTCAACTTGTACAATTAGTTCCAAGAAATCAAGCTTTTACTCAGACTCGGGCCTAGTACATCAACCATGTACAAAGTACGTTTAATGTCTTCCGAAATCGCTTTGTATTAGTTCTAAAACAAACAAACGCATTGAAGCTCTTTTTCAAAGTAAACAGTCCGTGAAGTCCCGGCTGAAGCGACGTTCCACCCATATTTTAACGAGAGAAAGCCTGATTTCAGAGGCGACAATGATTTCCGATAATCAGCAGAGAGGAGGGGGGGAAGGGGGGGAGGGGGGGAGGGGGGAGATTGATGTTTATTAAGCTCTCAATCGCTCTCAAGGGGACGCTTTAGAAAATAAACGAGATTTACAAAGGTAGGTCCCTTTCAAGTCTGGAAAGGTATGTCCTACGTTTTGCTTTGTTTTAGAGGAAAAATGCACGTTTATTTGGTAGTTTTTGTTCGCTATTTGTTAGGAAATGTTGCAGGTACCCTTTTTACAATAAACTGTTAACTTTTTTTAGCTACAGTCAATAATTATATAGCATAAATTACTATGTTTAGCCTGTAAAACGTAAGATATATTGTTATTTGGATTTTGAGGGAAAATAAGTCAAAAATTCTCGTTGTTAACTAGAGTATAGACCATTTCGTATGATAGAAAGAATATATCAAAACCTTACATACAGGAGGACTAAAGCAATTTAGTGGTTTTTCTATTATTGTATATTGTTTTGTATTATTTTTCCACAAAATAAAAGTGTTCAAAACACAATATTAATAGCTTGCCTAGTCAGTTTTAGTTTTCCTTGAATCATGTATTTCGGTCATATTTTGCTTTTTGTTAATGTATTCCATTTATTTATAATTGTACTTAAAAGCTGTGTCATAATGTTTACATAACAGCAACTGTTTCATGTCCACGAATAAATTATATGATAACTCTAGATCAGGACGAAAATACTTTTAACATTTGTTAGTTAAAGATTTATGTAGGCTGTATACATCACAGGTACGCTTTCTCCAGCCCTAACTTTTTTTCTTACATTGATTCCTGCTGACTCGAATTCGATAACATAAAATCTTGTCTACGTCAACCATGCATAACTCGAAATAATGTTACGGTTGTATTTTACCTCCAATAGTCGAAGAGAAAACATGACCTCTAACGCTGAATTCAACTTGTACAATTAGTTCCAAGAAATCAAGCTTTTACTCAGACTCGGGCCTAGTACATCAACCATGTACAAAGTACGTTTAATGTCTTCCGAAATCGCTTTGTATTAGTTCTACAACAAACAAACGCATTGAAGCTCTTTTTCAAAGTAAATTGTCCGTGAAGTCCCGGCTGAAGCGACGTTCCACCCATATTTTAACGAGAGAAAGCCTGATTTCAGGGGCGTCAATGATTTCCGATAATCAGCAGAGAGGGGGGGGGGAGGGGGGGAGGAGGGGGGAGATTGATGTTTATTAAGCTCTCAATCGCTCTCAAGGGGACGCTTTAGAAAATAAACGAGATTTACAAAAGTAGGTCCCTTTCAAGTCTGGAAAGGTATGTCCTACGTTTTGCTTTGTTTTAGAGGAAAAATGCACGTTCATTTGGTAGTTTTTGTTTGTTATTTGTCAGGAACTGTTGTAGGTACCCCTTTTTACAATTAATGATAACTTTTTTGGATATGTTCAAGAATTATACAAGATATATAACTATTTTTAGCCTGTAAAACGTAAGATATATTGTTATTTGGATTTTGAGAGAAAATAAGTCAAAATTTCTGGTTGTTAACTCGAGTATAGACCATTTTGTATGATAGACAGAAGAAATGAAAACAGAATACAGGGAGAAACATGCAATTTAGTAGTTATTCTATTAGACATATTGTTCTGTAGTACCTTTTCCCTAAAATAAAAGTATTAAAAAGCACGATACTAGTGAGTCTAATTAGTTTTGGTTTTCCTTGAGTAAAGTATTTTTTAATCATAGTATCCTTTTTGTTAATGTATTTCAATAATTTCTAATTGCACTCAAAAGTTATATCATGATGTTTAAAAAACAATGACTGTTTCCTGTCCTTGAATCAACTATATAATAACTCTTGCAGAGGACGAAAATACATTCAACACATTACAATATTTGCGTAGCATGTATACATCACAGGTGTGATTTATAACACAATCCTTTATTGAGAAAACGTAGCAACGAAAACACGTGTAAAATATTGATGTAGAGAATAACTAACGTAAATATAACTTAGTATAGCATCTTACTTTGTAGCTGTGGAAAAATAGTGTAAAATCACTGTTCAAGAAGATAGTGACCAACTGCCCTCGTTTACATTGTAAGACAAACAATTATGATGCAGAACACGGTTTATTTCTAATGCAGTTTTAATTGGCCCTTACCAATTATTGTCGTTGTGCCTCGTTAAAGTAAACGATACCTACATTTCTGATGAATAAATTATTTTCTTACCTCTAATACATGATATACTCTAATTTAATTTTCCTTTGTGAAATATACTTTTTAGTTTTGTATGTTCTCCATCAAAATCCCTTAAGTTAACTTATTTCACATCATGGTTTATAGAATGTTTAGTCAACATTTAATAACATTATTTTTTGTAGGTTAAAGACGGTGTCAATACTTTTAGTTTGTTATGTATTCATAAACCTTGGAAGTCTGAAATCGAATCATAACACAGCCTCCTTAAAGTGACCCTAAATAAATTCAATCTTAAAAAAGACAGCATTAACAAAAATGTAAACACAAAAGATTAATATTAGTAATTTTCAGAATATATACTAATACATAAATCATTTTCTTGTATCTAGTATTAGCTATTAGAGTCTAATAGCTACTACTAGATACAAGAAAATGATTTATGCATCAGTATAATTGTGAAAATAACTAATATTAAGTTTTTGTGTTTTAAAATATATTGTGTACATTTTTGTTATTGGTGTCTTTTTAAAGTTTGAATTAATTTAGGGTCACTTTAAGGAGGCTGTGTTAACAGACTGACAGATCTGTCGATTTGAGACTTCCAAGGTTTCTGAATACATACCTAACTAAAAGTATTGTCACCGTTGCCAGTCCTGGGCCTACATCAACTAAATAATGAGCTAAGCATTGGCGAGAGGTAACAGAAAAGAATAGGTCACAAGACTGCTCAAACAAAAGGTTTAATAAACAAAGCAAAAAAATATCAAAGTAAACCAAAATCCAAATGAAATACGAAAATTAAATGAGAACAAAATTAAAATAGAGTTGAATCTACAGTGTTTGCCCTGACAAACTTGAGCTTAAAATGTCAATGGATTGAATTTACATTATTAAATAACTAGTAAGTTATTGTTACATTGATTACATATTAAATGAATGACTTGATAACTTCAAATTGAAAAGTGAGATAATACCTTCTTATGAAATATGTTTACATAATATTGAATACCTACAGAACCTTCTTATAAATAACAAAGGAATCCACAGAAACTCCCCACAACACACCCTCCTAGCTCACTCACACATCACACACACTCGTTCTTCTTTCCTCTCGTCCTCAGGCCTCCTTCTTCTTCTCCTCTCCTTTCTTCCTCCCGCCGAGCAGATAATTGCCTCCTCATTGGTTGTCATCCCCGATAGGGAGTGTCTTAAAAGTTGTTGATACAGTTCTTAGAAGCATTCCCTACCGGGCACATCTTGCTCGCGTCAGCTGGGAAAGGACGAATGAAAGACGATCGGTCAGACAGACAGACGGACCAGTTATAGTTTCATGAGAGGAACTATTGAGTCTATGATTTACTAAGTTTTGAGTTTGGAAAATGATTAAGTTCTAGTCACGTAGTTACACCGTCTTTAATCTTCAAAGAATGTTGTTATCAAAATATTGCTAAACATTCTATAAACCATGATGTAAAATAAGTTAATTTAAAGGATTTTTATGGGGAACATTTAAAAATAAAAAGTACATTTAACAAAGGAAAATAAGATTAGAGTATATTATTGTTTTAAAAAATAACACATACGCAAATATAGAAATGAGTTTCTGGAAACTAAAGCACACTGCAAATAAAGAAACAGAAAATTCAAAAAAGAACCATGGACTAAGGACATATCCCCTAAAAGTTCATGAAATGTGATTAAAGGTTCAAAATTTAAGTAAATTAAATATAAATATGCTTCATGCTTCTTTCCTTAATGAACGAAAATGCAACAAAACATTTACATTTATTTACCTTTAAGGATATATAACGGCTCTTTGGAAGAGAGTTTTGGTGGAGTAAGTTGTCTTCGGTTCCCATAAGTGGCTTGAATGTTTAATACCTAGGCTCATAAGCCACTTTCTATTAGGTAAACTGTTATAGCAGAGGCAAAACTATTACATTATTCATAGAGAGAAGATAACACATTACTACAACTGTAAAAGCACTTTGGCATCCTTCAATAATTTATAAACTAGAAATAATTCCTCTAAATTGAGTAAGTTTCAGTAAAAACGAGAATATTACGTAGATCCCATGATTAAAGTAATTGAACATTATTTTTGATTACTTTAAACAAATTATTCAAATTAATTTGGAGTCATTAACTGAAACCACTAACTTAAGGTCTATTTCAGGTCACAAGCAGAAGCTAGAAAGACGGACACCTTGACGTACGATATTCCTATATAACGAACAATACAACTAAAACAATTAAATATGTTCCATAAGCTGTAACTAAAACTTCATAAAAACATTATGAGTAAGTATCTTTTTTGTATTTTTCGGTGGTAAATATTTTACCAAACTAAGAATTATTTCCATACAAAAATAAACTGCAAATAAATACAGTCCACCTTTATTACGTAGCTGTATTGCATTACATATACCTTTTCCCTGATACGCTTAGCCTAGGGAACGCAGTGACCTTAGAGAATTTAAAATGTAAATGTAATATGTAAGCCAAGGGCTCTCTCCCAAGGTAATGAGGTAAATTGGAAAAGAGTGCTGTAAAGAGATCCTTTGACGCTTTTAACGATGCCTTTTCTGAGAATGAATATTTGATCCTTCCTGGCCCTCGCTTCGGTTTCAGCAAAGGTAAAAAGACTACCGAATCTTTTAGTGAACTGTTGTACTTGATTTGCAACTAATTATCGGTATGATATTAAAAGTCAAACAAAAAATTACACTACCCCCGTTGCAGCAGACCTGCATACTCAGCGAATTTCAAATGCAAAACAACATATGTTAATCCAACATAGAGAGATTTGACATGTTTTTTGTAAGCTCCATAAGAATAACATGGGGAATGAGTATGCAGGTTTGCTGCTACAGGGATGTTTAAACTGGTTGGTTTTAATTCAATATTTAGTAGATCTGAACTAGAAAAAGCCATTTACCAAGTTTCTTCTAATGTCGTTTGTCTAACCGGTTTGCACTACAGTGCAAACCGGTGCAAAAAATAGGAAGTAACTTCGCCCCTATTGCGCTCCTGAACAGTATTTTCTGTAACCACAGAGCAAATTTTATAGACCTTCTGGAGCATTCTCGATTAAAAATTAAAAATATAAGTGGCATAAACAACATTAATAGTTTTTTTAAAGCTAATGACATTAAATTAAATTGAAGTATTAAAACCACTAAACTCCATCTACACTGATTTCCCGGCTCTTGTTTCAATTATTCCCATACAAGGCGAGCTGGGTCAAACTCACTTCACAAGCTCTGCTTCGCCTCGTATGTAAAACTTGCATTTCCTGGTTCGGCTCTTCCTCACACATAAAACTTGAGCGCACACTGGAAAATGCTACTTTTGATACTAGTAATGGAATATACTATTCATTTTGTATATTTGTTCTTTAAATTTTAGGACGTTATCAGTTATCCATTATCACATTATCAGGCCATAAGAGGAAGACGATAAGCTAAACAAAACGTGATATGTTTCTTATTCTAGACTCAGATCCAAATCTGATCCTAAACCGAATTAGGATTGTTAGCTTTGATTGTTATTTTCGATTGTTATTCTCGATAAATACAAAATCTACACAGTGATTTGCTTAAGCTAGTGCTCGACAACAGAACTTTGATTGAGGAAACTTTGAATGTATTGTATAAATTAAAATTGTTTATGTATTTATTTGTAGATCTTTCGAAGCCTCAGATTACTTGACAGATTGAACCTTTCCACTGGTGTTCCTGTTATGTTTTTAGTCACCTCCTAAGCCACACATTTATTTAGCAATTTGTAATTTGGAATATTATCTAATAATACTGGACCTTATTGATAAGTAGTTTTTTGAGCCTACTTAGTAAGGCCAAATGCTGTGAAATTTTTGTAAAAGCTAAAATAAAATAAAAATAAATAAACACCTTGCTTTATTTCATACAAATGATACTGTATGGGATTTTATTGAAATCTAAGATTACATCGGATGAGATATTCATAACCAATAACAGAAAACGTAAAAAAGATCCAGTTTACACAAGAAGTTCAAGTTTTATGTGACAAGACTTCTATCCAGGGGCCGAGTGATAACGCTCTCCTCTTTCACACTGGAAACTAAACAATATGATTTATGTTCAAGAGATACGATATACTTTGCATGCGCTGAGAACAATTCAAAACTTGACCATGTCCCTCCGTTGGAGTCTAAAAGGTTTATGAACGATGAAAGTCCCTTGACTCGGTTTTGAGATAGATAATCTAACTCACTTTCCCAATATAGTTTTATATATCCTTTTATCATCATTATTATTTTAAACTTCGTCTTGGTGTGTGCGTTTTATTAATTTAATAACCCGTTAATTATCCGTTAATAATCCTGCTAAGTACAAAATCATACAAGGTCTGAATTTACTTTAAGCCCACCACAGTGGCCATCCCGGGTAAATATTTCAAAATTTTCTTCCGAGGAGCCCTAATAACGGAATTAATTTGATGGAAAATTGAAATAAAAAAAAATCTATGTCTTGTTGGAGTAACTGAACTTTTCAGACAGTCTTCATCCATCAATCCTGTCAAAGTGTCGGTCTCCTGAATGCAGGACTTTTCCGTCTTGTTCACCACTTCTCTGCATAATCTTCCAAAACTTATCGTTGCATTTTAAAATTTTAGAGTTCCTCGTGTTTTACACATCTGAAAATATATATTTATTCATACATTGTGTATATATTTTAAATTATTTAAATCTATTTGAACTGGTGATAGTAAATTTATGATATGAATGTCGATGAACCGTGGGCGAATAAGAAATTCTGGATGAATGAATAAAAAATATTGAAATAGAGTTGATATTGCTTGATTTCATATTTCAATTTGTCAGTTTCATCTGTCTGTAAAAATATATTTGTATCAGGTATATATTTATATCTTACTATCAGGATTAAATAACAAGTCAGTTACAATATTATCAATGGTATAATGCATATTATTGGTTTTATAATAACCGTCACAATCTATTATCATAATAAGAACATACAAAAAAGTACACTTATAAACTCGATTAAAAATATCCGTTTCATAAAACGATTGAAGACAAACACAAATTTGTGGGCCTGATTATTGGTTTATATTGTTTTTCATTGCAATAATCCAAGAATAATACTGTTCTCTAAGCAATTGAAATGTATTTATCTCTCAAAGATGTTAGAACTAAGAACAATTAATCTAACCTTACAAACAAAATACATTGAATCAATGTTTAAGAGGTTTATAAAAAGGAAAATAGTGTCAGAATCTAGAAAAACAAGCCTCGTCAATCAATCTCTAGAGTGTTGAGCTGATAATTGCCCTTTAATCCATTTTGCTTTCACCTTTCACTGCGATCACTGCATTTCGAAACATGCTAATAAGAATTCGCAGACTTGTTAAAGGGTTAGGAAATTTTACAGCAATTACCGAAGAAAATTTTAATGAGATTGTATTCGCTGGTTGCATAATTCCCAGCATTTTAAATAAAAATTCGAAGACTGCTACACTTTTTATTAGCATCCACATATACGTCTATACATTACATTAACCATTTTTAACAATTAACTGAAATTGAATATTTCACTTTTTAAAAAGTTATTTTATATAAGTTTTTGTTTTAAGGATTAATGCAGAAAAAGTATCTTAAAAAGGCGACAGAATCGTTAGTGAGTTTGCCTTTATTACTAACATTAAATCTTATAAATACGATTATTTACAATGCATAGAATAAAATCACAATGATTGAATAAAATAAGTAAAACAAATTCTTACTTTTCTTGAAGTGGCAAACCTTAATGATTTAAAAAGTGCTTACTTAATTAATCTCGATATATGGATCATATGAGGTTGTTATAAGATAAGAAAACAATATTTCTGTTGCAATATATGCTAGTGCCAGGTAGGATAAAAACAATCAATGATATAAATGTATCTTTATCCTCATACATCATAAAATATTCCTATGATCATTTTTAGAATGACTTGTAACGTGTATGCTACCAACATTTCATTCAACCATAAGATATGCCAGTAAGAGAGCGAACGGGGTGTCGGATAACGTATGAATGATGTTCCAAGGAAACACACTTGGGAATATTTCTATGCTTCATACGGAACGCTGTTCTATTGTGGGCGTAAAAATGACAAATCGACGATTCCAGAATAGAGATATTTCATAGAGGTTTCAGCATATTAATAATCTGCATACAATAAAAACAAATGTTAGCATTTTCTTTTTGTATTTTCAATGCTATTTCAATCAAGAAATATTTTAGCCAAGTGTATACAACTTGAGTATCAAACAGATTCTTAAAACTAGTTGATTCCGGATGCTTTTAAATTAAAATAACTCTTCTTATCCTTCAAACCTAACTCTGTTGACCCCTCCCCCCACCCACAACGCCGGATTTTAACATGGATGTATAAAAACAATAATTACTATTTTAGTAGGTCTTAGTTACATGGAATACTTTTTGTAAAACAAAGATAAATATTTGTTTGGGATTTGTTCATGTGATCAGGGCACTTATAAAGTATAATGTTAACAATACTATTTTGGATCTGTTTGTTTCTTACTACAACTGCAAAAATTTTACTTTACATTTATTACTAAACCATTTTTAAATGATCAAAGAACTAAGTAATCAACGAATGCGTTCACGCCTTTACATATTTCAGAACTTGATACTGTTAAAGTTTCCTACTCATATACCACAAGGGTAATCGTTATTATTCTATTGTCAAAGATAGCCATTCGAAATAAGGCCTTCATAATTTATTGCGAGTTGACTATTATGACGTTTTTAAACTTACAACTGGGGGTGAATTCAAGGAATTGATATAATGCAATTTCTCACTGTACCTAACAAACACGACTCCTGAAAAGTTAATGCTGTTGAGTTAAATATTTTCTTGCCTCTTTCAACCTGCAAAAAAATAAGGTAACTATGCTATGTAAATAGCATAGTTAGCATCAACTTGAAATTGAATCTTCTTTCACGTAATTTTTTTAATACACTCTTTCTGTCATGAGTTATTATTTTGCCTATGGAAATGGTAAAGTAAACCTACATTGCATCAATATAAGCTTATAAGCTATTTTCCGTATTAATATAAGCTAACGTGAGTTAATGTAATGTAAGCTAATTTAAGATTGGATTCCATTAGGTACTTTTTGAATACACGAGGTCCATATTTGGACATTCATTCAATAATGGCATCTAAAATGTTGTATTACACCAACATTTGCGCTTAGAAACTAAAAATCAAACTTAGTTAATGTGTACATACTTCCCAAAATTACGAATATGTTACTTTAGACTTTATTTTATTAATATTTTTTTTTAGTAAATATAATTATATTGTTCCAAAAAAGACACACTCATTTTTATCTCCTACTTTTTTTATTAGCCACACACTCTATGCAGGGTGTCCGGAAATTATGCTAAAATATTCTAGTATATGATAGTAGAGATAAAAATAAGGAAAAAATTTCATATAAACATTGGCCCAAAAGTGCTTCGTTTTCCGTCTGTGATCTGTTTGTGATTTTTACATATTTAGTCATATCTCACCAACCTCTTAACGTACAAACTTCAAACTTAGTATATGGATGACCACTGTTAAAGAACTATTATTGTAAGAAGTATCAAATTTCTACTTTTACGATTTCAAAACGGCGACCATTTGTATTTTCAAACGTAAATATCTTATAAACTGTAAATTTTACAAAAATTATACGTGAGGCAAAAGTTGCAAACTTTAATCCAAATAACGCTGATCCTAAGATTATGATGATTGGATTACTATAAACGGATAATTTTAGCTTTTCTGAATAAAAACATGGTTATTCAGATCTTACCGTCTAAAATTGGAATTTTTTATTCGGAAAATTTAAAATTTATTCGTTATTAGTTGTCTGATTATCATAATCTTAGTATCAGTATATTAATTGGATAATTTTTTTGTAAAATTTACAGATTTAAGATATTTACCTTCGAAAAAAAAAACAGTGCCATTTTGAAATGGTACAAGGTAGAAATTTTATACTTATTACAAAATAGTTCTTAATAGTGGTCATCCATATACCAAGTTTGAAGTTGATATGTAAAGAGGTTCGTGAAAAATATGTAAAATCCACAGACACACAGACGGAAAACGAAGCGCTTAAGGACCTATGTTTCTATATATCAATTTTTCCCCATTTTTATTTCTGCTATCATATACTAAAATATTTTCCGGATACCATGAATAGGCCATGAATAGGAATAGCTATGGTTTTTACGTCTTTCAGAACTTGGACCGACGAACCCCTTATATATTGAATGAAGAAACAAATATTTTACACAAAACACATTTGTGTACGTCGTTTTCCATAACAATGCCGCCAAGCACGTTATTTCGGACTACGAGAGATCTCCGCAGCCCTTCTATTGGACGGATATTGGCCCTCAATCTCTCCCTCCTCCAACCTCCTCTTCTACAACTTCACTCTCTACCGAGGACTAAAACTATCTATGTGACATGGAAAATGTACTGAGTAATGATGTAGTATTGAATTTTCATAAGGAAAGTCTAAACCGTTGGTATATTTATTGCTAAAATAGCATTTGAGTTAATTTAAGTATTTTTGGTAAGCACCTTATCAGTCTAGATCGTAAGGTAATCTAGCAATTAACTGCAATGTTTTTAAGACTGTTACACATCCTAATTACAGCTAATTAGATCATCCTATTAAAACATTCAAATGATGTTACTCGATAAAATTTCTTTCTGAGCTTTAATAAAACTTAGATTATATAGTTTAAATTGTTTTTCCTGGTTTCCGTACACTTATACATATTAAAACTTAACTAAATATACATATTAAATACATATAACTTAAAAACATTGGTACTAAATGTATTTCGAATATCATTTACCTTTTTTCGTTGCAAATTTAAGTCATATCACCAACTAAACAAATATTTTCTCATTAAAACGGCGTTGAACTTTATCAAATAAATTGAACTTTTTGTTCTCAAAAAAGGTTGTTAGAGTTTAACCAGTAGCTATGAAGCAGTAGGTAAAATGCAAAAGAATATAGAATTTTCTCCTTTGAAACAAACAGAATAATACAGGATGTCCAATTGAACTGTGGCGCGATTGACATTTCAGAAACTAATAAATTTAATGGGAACTTAAAAAAAATTGCAGACTTATGCTACTTTTTATGATTTTTTTGCATACAGCCACCATTTTCCTATATGGAAGACGACTTTGATTAATTTTATGAAAACCCAAATATTTTATAGTTCTTTTTGATTCTAGGCTTAGTTTTAAGGACTTTTATTCATTAAAGTTTTTCACAATCCATTTTTGTTTAAGGAGATACGAGTAGCTGAAGTTTCATATTTTTCCCGTTTAAAATTTCATGATGGATTAGCCTCTGGATCAATATTGCAATAATAAATGATTTTATTGATCCAGTTAGCAATAATATTGCCGGATATAATGCTTTGGAAATTGTCGGTAGTTTGTATCGAGAACGGCTGGGTTAAATGTGTTATATAAATAAAAAAACATCCCAAAGAATAAAAGTGCCCTGAAATGTAATTGTAACGGAAATTCAATCATAAAAATTTTTTTGAATGAGATTCACTCATGGAAATGTATAATTTAGCATATGCTTGACCTTCATAAGGAATTAAAGGGATTATATACTTAAAGTGGACGCAATGCGTTTCAAATGGGAAGACATCAAACTTTAACTGCTTATACCTCCTTAAATATCTGGTTTTAGGGAAATGCTGAAATGAATTCAAAGTACTTAAAATTAAGGGTAGAATCCAAAAATTCATAAAAAAAACCATAAGATAAATCAAAGCTGTCCTCCAAATTGAAACAAAAAAATGGCTGGTTTGGCTGTCACCAAATTGTTGTTAATTGAATGGAATAAATGTTTTATACTGTGTCCTAAAAAAGGTGGAGTCCCCAGGTTTTTTTATGGCAATGGTGTGACACTTAACTTGGAAACCCTGAACAACTTTTTCGAAGAACTAAATCTTACTTTATTTAATAGAGATTTTTCACGAAAAATAAAACCGAAAAGGTACTTTATTTTAGTTCAACCACAAACTCAACCATCCTGGTGGCAAAAGTATTTGGCAAACAATATCGATTTTAGCGCCATCGAAAGAGACTTTTTCGTTATTAAATCCTGTTTTCGTCGGACGTTGTTTATCACGATATTTACATAAAACAAATTTGGAGGAATTTCAGTACAAATTTATTTTGAAGGTTAATTTTAAAGGCCTTTAGTAAATTTTGTAAACAGAAAATTATGGTAAAGTTGTTACACAAGATAAAAAAACAATATCAACAAATAAATTTAGCAAAAACTTTACCATATTAAAGTAGAAAACATTTGCTACTATGATATAACTATATCAAGCTTAACACCTATGATCAATAATAGCAAACGTAGATGTTAAAGTCTAGATAAACTTCATGAGGCAAACCTAATTATTTTAAACTAGTGGCTTGAAGGGGCTAAAAGCCCCTAATGAGCGAAAATTCAAATAATCCTTATTTATTATAGTACAAAATACATTCATAGCAAACTGAATATTGATATCTAGCCTACCACATGGTTTTCAATCAAGTATCAGCCTCACATGTTTTATGTAAACAAAGCAGACGTTTATAGATCCCAGTGCGTTTTAAATGGCAGATATTTTACGTTATTTCTCATTTTCTGGTGAATTTCAAGCAATTTTATTATTTTTCCCGCCATCACGAAATAGAGAACTTTAAATTGAGCCCTCTCCCATCTTTTTACGACTTGCCAGTCGCCCACAATTTCGACGCAAAGAATCGCCTTACGAAATTAAATATATGATTTGTTATTTTCATTAAAAAATCAAGTATTTTTTCTATAATATAGTCTCTGCTGCCTAAGTATTTTCTCTTATCAGGAGGTTAACCAGTTATAAACTATAACTAAAATAAATTTTATATAAAAAATGCTCTTCAGATCATTCACTCAAAAAACTGTACCACTTGTGTAGACGATGTCAACATATTCTTTGAGACTTTTACAATATATTCTGTCCGAGTCAAGGCCAGAAGTCGTCGACTCACATCGCCTGGTTTGCCGCCATGCCCGTCAGTACATGACCTCACAACAGCAGGTTATGACGTTCCGTCCTATGGCGGCTTATATATCTAAAGAGTGTACCGAAACATACGTTTCAGATATTCGATTCAACCACTTAAAGCACATATATGCAGTTATAGCTTAAAAACGTCCACTGAATGAAAAATATTTAATTCGAAAAGCTTAGCGTTAGTTAAAATCTAATAATTTATATGTGATAGAAAGACCGGAACTCGGAAGGTAGTAGATTATCTATGTGTCAAAATATTTCCTTTCACCGGTTTTTTTCTCTATAAATTGGTAGACATAAAATCAACCTTTCTAGAAAACAATCTGAGTGTTTAAAAACTTTAAGTAGTGGTCACCTATGACAGTCCATGGTAAAATAATTAAATGACTGAATTTGATAAAATCACAATTGCAATATTGTATTCTATGCAGTAGATGTAGCCTAACACGATCGTTGTGTTTGCTTTGTACCTAAAGTTTGCAATCGTGTTGAAGGGAAGAGCAAACTGTAGTTGGCTTACCGATGTGTACCGCCCTGGGGATGAACCACACTTTACACAGAGACACAACATTATGTTACTCCGACTGTGCATAAGATGTTGTAACTAGAACTAGGTGTTATGTTGTATATTTATGAAAGCGAATACAACATTGAAGAACTAACTCATTGATTTAAAAAAATCAATTAAAATAAAATGAAAGTGACATTACAGTAGTGAAAACTCCAGTTTATTATTTGCTTGAGCGTACATGATATGAACAAAAACAAATTTTGGCTGTGGTATTTTCTTTGAATGAATGAATGAATGAATGAATGAATAATTTATTTCCAAAAAATAATTACAATATACAATAATACATATTACAAAAATAAAGATTGGAAATTAGTCCCCAAATGGGCTTTCGCCTGTGTTTGGGGACGAGTCGACAGTCCATGATTCTGTTATAAATAACGATTTTAAGGTACAAAAAAAACTAAGAAAATAAAAGAAAAAAAACTAGAAAAGTAGATGCATGCATATGATAAACAATTCGCTAATTACAAAATTGTGTGTCCCTGAAACTTTATGTTTGATAGTTGAACTGAAAACTTGGCCCAGTCGCTCACACATGCAAATACAGACGCACAAGGAAACAACAGAATCAACCGTCCGTCGTACACACCTCTCTCTCTCTCTCTCTCTCTCTCTCTCTCTCTCTCTCTCTCTCTCTCTCTCTCTCTCACGCGCACACACAACACACACACTCACTCCCCTCCCCACCCCCACACGCACGCTCAAAACCTGTACTTCCTTGACATTGTCAAGAATTCAAACGTATCGGGAAGTGATATAATCTCGAATTTTAAGTCGACCAATTTCCAGCAACCATTTGTCAATAATTTTTTTGTAAGTACGAAGACTGCAAATAGGTGGTGATTTTATAATAGTTGGAAGTTGTGGATAAATAATATTCGCAAGATAAAAAGACGACGTAGTATTTATTGTTTTTGATAATCTTGGAGTAACAATTCCAAAATTTACCGATGATCTCGTTGAGTATAAATGCGTAATATGTTGAAAAATAGTATCTTTATTTTTGAAAATATACAGAATTAAGGTTTTTATAAACAACTGAGAAATATTAAATACTTTAAAATCATCAAACAAAATCTTAGAAGGGTAGCGACGATCTTTTTGGAGTGCAACTTTTATTATGGATTTTTGAAAAGTTTCTAGGGGTGATAATACAATTTCTAGGGGGTGATTGAAAACAACCGCCCCATGCTAAAATTCCATACTGCAACAACGATTGGACGTAAGCATAATAAACAGTTTTTAATAAATCTGGAGGAAGTAATTTATTTATACGTGAAAAAATAAAACAGAATTTACGCAACTTGTTCCTGAGATACATAACATGACTATTCCATTTCAGACGGTTATCAAAAAAGACATCTAAATATTTATATTCAGTCACTCTCTCGATACACTCACACAACACGCAGCCATTCAAGTTCACACCCCCGCACGTGTGCAAGCGTAGATGCAGGTTCATCGGATCGTGGTCGGCTCTCAAGGAAAAAGGCATATATTTGGTTTTAGAAATGTTTACAGAGAGCCGACTTTGATCGAACCACTGCTTGACGGTGCGAAGGCCTCGCTCCGCCACACGGTACACTTCCTCCCAGCTGTCACCCTCAAAAAGCAAAGCAGAGTCATCGGCATATGAAAATAAGTTCCCTTTGTCTAAATTTACCCTTCCCAAATTATTTATATCGATAAGGAATTCCTTTCCTTTTTGACTTTTATTGAAATAGTTTATTTGAAAAGAAATTAAGTTCTTATAATTTAAATTATACGTAACAATCGAAGAGATAAAATAGTTATTGATCGATAGGAAGATTTATAAATGAGGCTGTTAATCAAAGAAAAATTATGCCAGATATTTTAAAAAAAACTTTCTATATTTTCTTTTTAGTTTAGTGTAACATTTCACTACAATACAAGGCGAAACAATGTAGAAATATACTACTCATATTTCAGTAGGTTTGCTTAAGATCTTCCAGCAGGTTTTGATACAATTTGGTATTAAAAAGCCGAATGCCAACATTCTTAGATACAAAAATGCAGTAAACTATTTCCCCAAAAACTCAAAAAGCCAAATACAAAAACTTTCCTCAAAAACGGCTTTCATGGTTAATATTCACATTTTTTTATTATTTTCCAATGCTTTAATTACATAGCTAAGTGGCACCATCTAAATGGCTGAACAATTCGATTTTCAATATGTAAAATGTAAAATTGAATTGTATCTAGAGGTAGAAAGTTTGAGTTTGAGTCGAGATTTTAAAACCCTAATATTTAATCCGACAATAACAACTTAAGGCGGTTAGGAATCCTAATACGGTAACAACGAGTAGATAAAATATAAATCCTAGTACGAATGTTATCAATAAAACAAAAGTAAAGTGCATGTTTTACAACTATTTTTACAGTTCCTTCCAGTTTTTGCAACGCAGAGAGCTGACAGACTGAAGCATTGCGGATCGCCCTGCAGTCGTCTATTGACCGGATATTGGCCCTCACTACCCTGACATCTTTAAACTCTTCTCCTTATCTGCTGACCCTGCAAAACCCTGCAAACTTATATTCTAGCTGTCGCAGAACGCTTGATTTATAAAATTCATTTCAGTAAATGTAAATATTAAAGTTTTATAAATTAAATAATTTGAGAATATTTTAATAAAAAACATTTAAATTTAAAAAAATAGTATTAAGGTTTTCAATATGTTTATTTAATATATAAATAATTTTAATTGTTGTATATGTTTTGTTGTTAGTGGGTTTTTACCACACTTTTATTTAAAATGTATAAAGAAATGGAGACACAAGTTTATCGATACCACAACATGGTGTACTTGTTATAATATATTGAGTAGGGATTTGGTGTTTTATATTATATTTAAAATCTGCAAATTATGTCATTTAAGTCATAAGGCGTGTGGATTTGGATAAAAAAACAAAAATTGTTAGTTAAATGGAAGGAATATACACTCAAATTCAAAGAAAAGCCTAATAAGATTGAGAAAAAAAATTATAAAAAAACTCAAATAAATTTAGTTTTTGAAATTCCATGACTTTTTCAACACCATTTTACTAATCAAAAGAAAGGTATTTTACATAAACACACTACCCTACCCACTATAAAGATTTTAGAAAATATTGCATGAAATATTTAGCACCTTCCAGATCACAAATCAAAGTATACAGATTTATAGTCTACAATTTACCAACTTTATAAATAATTTACAATAAGTCTTTTTATACCCATATTTTATACAAAATAATAGTCGTACAACTTATAAAAAGCGCTCATTATGAAAATATTAGTGAAGAGGAGAAATGTTAGAGGCTGTAGATATTCAAAGCGCCAGCCGTTGTAAGGGGGGGGGGAGGAAGGGGGAGGAGAATGGTGGAGGGTGGGGGAGGGGGGGGTCGTTGCTGTTATTGCAGATCATTAGTTAGCGTATTAGCATTATTGGGCATACGTGCCTAGCCTGCAAACGCGATTAAACATTTTCATTTGTCAATTTGCTTCCTGTTCGAATTTATTTAATCAATATCTGGCTTTTGCTTTATATTTACGCAAGTATTTTACGACGTTTAATGCTCCAATAGCACTAATGCTATGAAATTAGGATTTTAATGGATGATTTATACTATTTAAGAGGTTGGTGGTATATATATGTGAGGGTTTAGAGTATTAAAAGCTGTGTTAATGCTTATTGTATGTTAGAAACACCGAGAAATATTTCAGAAATGATGTTGACATGCAGCGAAATTGACCAACAAATCCCAATATGCAATTAATTATTTAAAATATATTATGAATTTCTTCACGTTACTTCTCCAATATTCAAGTAAATTTAGGTATATTAACTAAACTTGCTTTTAATCTGAACATATTTTACTCAGTATTATTTTTTATAATTGTTTTATTAATGGGTACCTTAATAAGCAAAACAAAATTTTGTTCCAACTAGCTTTAGCTGCAACACATGCAAATTATAATTTTCGCAGACATTTCTACATAAGCAAATTATGAAATTTGTTATTATTTTATCGTCAAAAATAATAACAAATCCCTCGCGCTCATGAATTAAAAAAATGCAATTTTTTCTTTGAGAATTATATTTATATCAGTGTTCAAAGTACAAACTCTTATATTCACAGACGTATATTAAGTCAGTAATTCCTACGTTTCTTTTCATATAATTACTATGAAATACAGGAGATTTCTGGCTGCGCATATTTTTGTTCCGGATGAACATTTAAAATATTGAACCGACTAGGCTAAAATTCTAAACGAAGGTAGAACATAAGCCCGGCCAACACACAGGCGTATTCACATCCTCAATAGCCCTTTTTAAGGCCAGGCTTCGTTGATGTGAAAGCAATTCAATATATAAATTGTCAAAGAATTAAAATAGACTAACATTTAAATGCAAACAGTTGTAAATACCTTTATTTTTCAGTTCAAAGAGCACAAGCCAGACGAGTCGTTTCAAGCTAACTTAATGCAAATCCCAAAGATAGTCGAATAGATCGTCTCAGTTACAAGTTTTTTTTAATAATCCCTCAGATGTACTGAAACCCAAAGTCCTAACTGTTACTACTAAAGTGGCATAGAAAAGACACTTTGTATGCTAGAAACCCGAAGACACTTTTCACATCTTTTTTCTATTTTTAACAAACCCAATGATGTCGTAAAGTATCGACTGAATGATCAAAATCGTTAACCCTTTTTTAAAAATAAGTTAAAATTTAAAATATGCAATTAAGAAAGTAGGTTGAGTAGGTTAGTACGTGGATAAGTAAGTAGTTAGGTACGTAGTCAACAACTAATTCTCGTCAAGAAATAAGTTAAAGTAAGTAAGTAAGTAGATAAGTAGAAAAGTAAGTAAGTAAGCAAGAAAGTAAGTAAGTAAGTAAGTTATCAAGTAAGTGGGAAAGTAATAGTAGGCTAGCAGGTAAGTAGGTAAGTAAGGAAGTAAGTGAGTAAGTAAGTAACTAAAGAGGTAAGCAAAAAAGGAGGAAATTAGGTAGGTAAGTTCGTAGGTTAGAAGGTAAGTAAATGAGTAAGTAAGTAGGTACGTAAGTAGATAAGTAGACAAGTAATTAGGCAAGTAAGCAAAGTAACTAAAGAAGTAAGTAGGTAGACAAGTAAGTAAAGAAATAAGTAAGTGAAAACATACGTGATTGACGACTCAACTCAACTCAACTCAACTCAAATTCGTTTATTCCACAAAGAAGTTACATAATTACAAAAAGTTGTAAGAAATAATACAATAATAAGTAAGTGAAGTAAGTAGTAGTACGAAATAGCAAAAAGTAGGTAGGAGACTAGTGAGCAAGTAAGCAGGTAAGTAAGAGGGATAAAAATAATTAAATAAGTAAGAAAGTAAGTTAAAAAGTAATGTGGATTAAAAAGCTGGCTGCTAGACTCAGGGCGGGGCGGCCCGGGCCCGCGCTGCCGCCAATCGATAGCCGGGTGACGGCCTGTGGGTGCTCCGCGGCGCGGCGTGTGCGGGATACTCCAAAAAACGTTCAAATCATTAAATAAACGTTAAAACGTTATTATCAAACGTTATAATAATTAACGTTTAATAATAACGTTAGATAATATATTTAATTTGTTGTAAGGAAATTTTTCACAGGTGCGGAAAGCAATGAGGAACCCTAATTATGTGAAGAAAATGACGCTATTAGGGGGAAAATTTGCAGATTAAAGTAGAACGATTATGGTGGTGATATTTGGAAATGAGAGAGTTAAAACGGGATATACTTTTGTTTATATGTGAAAAGGTTTTTTATTTCTTGATTACCCGTTTAATGAAAGTAATATACTAGTTTTTTAACAAAAATGTTATAAATGAGGAAGTAATTAGTAAGAAATAATTGTTTTTATGACATACCATGTTTATTTTCATGTTTATTTTAGGTACTAATAATCCACAAAATGAAATTATCTAGTTTAATGTTCAATGATGTATTACAATCACTTTAAAAATACCAAATATTTGTTCATGCCTTATTTAAATTACCGAAGGAAAATCATCATTGGCTTAGGCCACTACGAAAATAATGAAAAATTCTATTGCGATGAGAAAAGGAAATTTGTAAGAGGTTTTATAGTGTACAAAAATACAGTACCATGATACTGAACACTCTAAAAAATTATTTTGAGACGGATTGTCAGACTTCAAAAAAATACTGTAATTCGTCTTGACATTTGTAAAACGAAAAATCAGCTGAAAAAGAAATTAAAACACCAAACTCCAAAGAAAATGAGTGACAAAGTAATAAAATAACAAATGGGAATAATAAATTCGGAATAAAAGCGTAGCGATATCAGTAAGCTGACAATGATTACTTTATGACAGAATGATAAACTGCAATGCCTCATGTAGGCCCTTCTACTGTGATCAATATTACCTTTTTACTGCATTGCTCTGAGCATGCTCTCGACCTGAGTCTATTATAGTCAAACTAGCTATTCTTACTTGCTGAAAAATGTAATTTTAACAGGAAGAGTAAGCCCTTAAAGATTTTTTAGGAGACTATCATACAATTTTGAGTCCTTGGTGCAATCGTAATTGTATATTAATTATCAATAGCTATTAATCAATAAAATTCTGGAAAAATATTAGTTGATTTCGGCAGTAACTAGCTTTTATTCCATTTTCCCAAACTCATTGTTCACTCTTATGTTGTGCGCCCCGAATCAAAATTATTCTAAAACTGTGTAAATTGATAAAAGATAAGAAATCATATTTTTGAAAAATTAGCACAGTAAATTGTTATTAAAATTGAAATTAAAAATACTTAAAAGATAAATGTTAGCAATCGTCTCGCTGCTTAATTTAATCAGGATTAATTCAAGTGATGGCGATCCCAATACAGGGTTTTTCCTAGGGGATCCCTATTTATTTTGTCACAAAAAGATGCAGCCTATTTATTAAGTTATAGACTCAAAGTTCCTGTGATGTTTTTGTTTTTATATTGAGTATATTGTCATATCTAATACAGATTTATTATTTATATTGTATACAAATATATATATATATAAAATATAAATAATATATATAAAATAAATAATATATATAATATATATATATATATTTATCTATTTATTTATTAATTTATTTATGTCATTGTGTCTGTAGATACAAATTTTAAGTATTTATTTGTAAAAACTTTGTAACTATTGTCAAAAATGGCAAAATTAAGATTTATTCTATTCTATTCTATTCTTTTAATTTAGAGAATAAATTTTAAATCATATCTCTGGGGGTAAATAATATTTGTGTATGTTGATCATATATAAAAAAGGATGGTACAACAGAAAAAAAACTGTTGTGCATTCCACAAAACAGCCCATTTACTAAGAGGCATTACCCTTTTATGAAACGTTAGTAAAAAATATTTACCGAATGATTGGTTAAAAAATAATAAGACTTGAAAATTTAGAATAAACCTGCACGTACCAACTTTCTGTACGTGCAGGTAAACTTTTAAAACCCATATGAGTTCAGACAATGGAAATAATTAACCGAATCAAAGTAACTCGGGAAGGGATTACCAACGAGATCGAATAGATGGCTGGGAGGAGACTGCTTAGCGTAGAGAACGCGGTAGTTTAAGCTAAGACCATAAGACGCAGCAGCACCGAGCATATCCCCTATCCTGGTCACGTCACCGTGAAGTTTCTGTACAACAAACAAGTCCAATAATTACGCCGAAGTTTTCATTAACGAATATCATTACGGTACTCTACATACAATTATGGTTGCACGTTTATTTGGGTTTGTTTAGAAAATTTTGTTATAATTAAAGTGAGTTAAATTTACACTAATAATTAATCAACGATGAAAAAACTGAGTGGTGAGGGCAAAACAACGTTTAACTCTAAAGATAAATTATTTTCGTCCTTTTAAATAGAGTGCTCTATAAAAGCCATTAATTTATGAATGTTTGATGAGGAAGCTACAAGTAGTGCAGCTATTATAAAATAATTTATTTCGTTTTAATAGGGGCGTATATTCTACTGCCAGGTTATTGCTAAACTGCCTTACATATCCGCGCACTTGAAATACGTATATAATAATTTCATACGAGCGTGATCTGGATAATATTAATACATTTTATAAGATAAAAAATACAACTTTTGTATGCAAGGGTATTATTCCTACTAATAAGTTTTTTTGGAACACAAAATAAATGTAAATATTAAAATCATACAACATTATCATTGTAATTATTAATACATTTTGGAATTAAATAAATTTAAATAGTTTTATTGGATTAAGAAATATTGACGTTTATAAGGCTTCCTCGTCACAAAGGAACCCTAAAAAAATGCAATGAATGTCTTTTCTGTTATGTGTGGTCAGTTGGATATTTTTGTGGTATTATATCAAAGCATCAGCTTGGATGATATAAAAGATACAATAACGCTTTATTTAAAAGTTAAAGATAATATGTTATAGAAAATACGTATTAGGACTTTTTCTGGGATTAAAATCAAAGTAATTACATGTTTTGTTGTTTGGAGAAACCTTAAAGAACCTTTGTTTTTAGTTCCATTAATCATAATTTGAGTCCACAGATTCAAAGAATAAAACATGTAAGCTCGGAGCTACAAAATGAGCTATTTACTTTGGCCAATTATTACCTTGTGGAGTTTGTTGAACTCCAATGAATTCATCCAGTTGCTAAGCAACAACAAGGAAAACTGATTCTCTGAACTGATTCGTCTAAGCTTAGAATGTGTTGTGATGTAATGTCGTGGTCTTTTGAACAATTAACATGAAATAGAAGAAAACAACAGGAATCACTTGCTTGTTAATGCTTATAAATAGTAGGCTATATTTTGTTCAAAACTGACGGCACATATAATAAATACATCATATTCATTCTTTAGATATTTTCCGATTGATCTTTTAAATTAAAATTTTTATATATCATGTTAAGGTTGGAAAAGTGATTAAAGTATTTATTCCCATTGGCCAAGGTTATTTTAATTATGCAATATTATACACACATAATATCTTATTTATACTTTATATAACATGGACAGTAAATCATATTTATTTCGTTAAAAATATTAGTGTAAAATGTTCGATTCAATAGAGAACGAAGTTAAACAATTTTCATTTTTCAAACAAAATATACATTATGTCAGTCAGTGTCATTATGTCACAATATACATTGTGTCAGTCACAATATACATTATACATCATGAGTCAGTTAGTCATTAAAACATACAGTCCTGGCTAGTATAGTATGGTTAGTATTTGGCTATCAAAAACGTTATCTTTAAGATATGTTTTTTCGTTTTGTAGTTTCGTAATTTTTAAATAGGAGGGGCCTGAATACTAATTCATATCTGAGAAGTAAAGAAAAATAATCGATCTTTTAAGCCTGCTCAATTTTAAAGAGTTTAACTGTTAACCTCAGGTATTTTGGACTTAGGCCCACACGATGTGGAAAATATTCTCTACAACAACATGGATTGTTGTTGTTGTCCAATCTACAGGCTATGGATTGGTCGTGCATAGAGAAATTTTTAAAGGATCGTTCTGTTGTTATCCTTAAAAAAACTCACTTCGTAAGCTATATTAGGTTTACGCCGGTATGCCGGGGCTTTACAGCCCTTTAAATATGACATATTCATTTAATTTCTTTGAAGCTAATGGAATTAGCATTGAGAAGTTAAAATATACATTTTTTGCATAATACACTCCATTTAAACCATTAGAAAAGTCTGATTATTTAAGAATTTACTGAAAATTTTAATTTAGATAACTAGAAGATATATTACCTACAAAAGAAAACAATAAAACGGAGGGCTATAAACTTTAGTGTGCAAATTTATTCTGATATTTAACGTCTTACTTCTATGATTTTTAGTTAATTAATTATTTTTTATTAATTTATTCATGTTGTATTGATATACTTATTTTGTTTACAAATTATTGGTTTTTATTAATTTTAATATTTTAAATCAGACTTTTATTTTTATTTTTCAAATAAATTTATTTTCCTTAAACCGTATTAGGATTATTGATATTACATTTATATTATTATTTCTAAAAGATCCATTTTCACGGCCATAAATACCATGAAAACCAATGTTACTAACCTCAAACTAATAGTTCAAACATCAACATCCCAAAATATGGACAGTTAAGCTAAAATTAATACTCGAGTAATTCCAAACTAATATTCATTTGCAATAGCACATCGCGCTGTAGGCTCCCCGGGCCCGGGCCCTGGAGGCAGCTCAGAACTGCAACTATTGGATATTACTCTCTGGGGCCTCGCTTCGTCTGGTATTGTATCCATTATCTGTCTTGTGTTTATAGTAGTGGAAACTAAGCTTAACCGCCAAAGTCTTAACACCATTCATAGTAAACCGTTATAGTAAAAATTAGGACGGTTTGTTATATTTTATTATTAGTTTAAAATAAACTGTCTAGTTTACTTATGTGGTATTTCATGGTTATATAGTTTACTTTTATTTATTTAAAGCGTTCATTTATTTATTTAACAAAACACTTTACAAATTTATTTTGAAAATGCATAAAAGGAACGATTTTTTTTGTTCTGAATGAAGAAAAAAGGGTAACAACTAATAAATTGTAAGCAGTATAATGTTTTACAAAAATAAGTAATCTGTTACAATGATTTATGCAAACAATATTGTTATATTTACATCCAGTGAAAAGAATGACATGGTTTGACAAACATTATATAATTTTTAATTTATGCAAATATTTATCTTATTTATTCAGTCCAAACTTCCTTACGTGTAAATGGGCCTTTAGTGATTTTCAATACTTTCACTAGTGGTTAAAAATGAACTATGTATGGATCATTATTATTTCTGGGTTTTCAGACGTTTTGCCGTAGGTGATAAATAATAATTGTGTAAGGCATGTTCTTATGATAAAACTAAACATAAAAGTAAACTATCGAATTAATTCATTTATGTTGGTATGATTGCACAGATTCCGGGTTATGTTGTTTGCTGGGATAGGATTAACATGTGTTGTCCACCCCAGAATTTTGTTGTCTCTCAAACCTAATATAATTTAAAATTAAAATTAAGAAGTCAAGCATTAGATAAACTTATTTTCTAAATCATTAAAGAATTCTCCTACAGGAAAGACGCTATAAACAGTCTCCAACAAACACCAGCAAAATAAATACAAAAACACTGAAACGTCATTAAATTAAGCCATTTAATTACTTTAGAAATACTAATTTAACTCGCAGGAAATGCAATCTACGAGGCAGCATAGTCATTGAAATGGACTGAGCATACAGAGGAGGTCTGATGACTTAAAACCATGAAACCACGCACAATATGTGTCCGCCTCGCACGATATAAACAAAGTGGGAAATGCGGTGGTGGCCTTACACACGGATGTACGGAGTACGGTACGGATGTACGGAGCTTAATTTTATAGTTTACAATTATTATATTATATGGATGTTTAGGGTACTATAATTCATTTAAAGTACTCGGCTTAACACTGTAATTTATATATTATAAAACACCAAAATAACGATTTATTTAGATTAAAATAAGGAAAAAAGGTACAAAGAATTGATGGTGTAAAGTATCTTGTTTGTAAAGTAATATAATATTAAATAATGCGCTATATGAACTAATAATGATTTTTTACTGAGCTATGTTAGGTTAACGCCGGTAAGCCGGGCCTTTTCCAGAATAATGCTTTCCAGAATAAACTTTCAGCAATTGTTAATAATTCTAAGTTAGTTGTTAAACAAAATAAATTTCAAAAGGCAAAATCAGTTAGCCCTTAGATTAATAGAAATATTCTGAATAGAATAGCAAAACGGAAAAAGTTGTATAAATTATATAGAAAAAAACCTTATGATTTGAATTTTAGCAACTATTTTTCAAGTTTCTGTGAGAAATTAAGAACTGATATTGATTTAGCAAAAACTAAATTTTTGGAAAATAAAATAAATATGTGTAATGGCGATTCTTTACAGTATTGGAAAGTGTTAAACAATATAGTTGGCAAATCAGATAGTAAAAATGTTAGTAAAATAGAGCGAGAAGATGGGACTGTAGTGAGTGAGCCGAAACAGGTTGCGGAAGAAATAAATAACTACTTTATCGCAGTGCAAAGTCAGGTTCAAGGTCACAGCGGTCCGCTCCCTCCCCCGCCCCGACCATTGCAAGTCCGACCTCACTCCTTCTTCGTAGCGCCCACTACTGTCACCGAGGTTCTTTTCACAATTAACAATTTGAAAAATAAAAAATCTACAGGTTTTGATCAAATATCTGTGCAGCTTGTGAAAACCGTGGCCAAAAGTATTGCTCCTGTCTTGGTTCATTTAATAAATTTAAGCTTTTCAAGCGGTACGTTTCCGGAAAAACTCAAATTAAGTACAGTTATTCCGATTTATAAAAAAGGTTCTTCTTTAAAAATGGATAATCTAAGACCCATTAGTTTGCTCTCTGTTTTTTCCAAAATTATCGAAAAGCTAATGAAAACCAGACTTGTTAAATATTTAGATATTTTCAATTTTTTCAGTAACTCACAATTCGGGTTTAGAAAGGGAAAATCAACCGAGGACGCATTAATTACAGTAACAGAAAGAATTTACAGCAGTTTCAATATTAAAAATAAATCAACTGGCGTTTTCATTGATTTTAAAAAAGCTTTTGACTTAGAGGACCATAATATTCTGTTAACCAAACTCAATGCAGCTGGCGTGAGAGGAACGGCACTGGATTGGTTCCGCAGTTTTTTGTCAAATAGAATTCAACAAACCAAGATTCTAAATCAATTAAGCTCGCCTTTACATGTTATGACAGGAGTCCCCCAGGGATCGGTGACCTCTGCAACCTTATTCCTCATCTTTATAAACGATCTTTTAACACTCCCTTTCCATGAACAGATCTGTGCCTTTGCCGATGATGTTGCCCTTTTTTATTCCGAAAAAGACAGTAATTTAATTCTTGAAAAAATTAAAGATGACTTAAGCTTATTAAGCAATTGGTGTTTAACAAACAAAATGCTAGTAAATGTTGATAAAACCAAATACATTAATTTTAGTTTACTCAATAGCTTTAATTTCCAAAATGATTTAATTTACCACATGTTTGGTTGTTCTTTTAATTCATGTAATTGTAAAAAATTGAAAAGGTTACTAATTTTCGTTATCTTGGTGATCTTGGATGAAAATTTAAATTGGGAAAAGCATGTGACAAATTTGCATTCAAAAATTAAATTCTCCATAAGAACCTTTTATTTTTTGAAAAATATTTGTAGTGCATTTTTACTGCGATCTCTTTATTTTGCTTTGATTGATTCAAGATTACAGTACGCCATCTAATGTTGGGGGGGTACTTTTAAATGTCACATTGAAAAATTGAGAATTACACAGAATCATTTTGTAAGATTAATTTCAAATTGTCGAAAAAGAGATAGTTCGTTTCCTTTATTTTGTGAACTAAAAATACTTCCAATTCAGCATTTATATATTTACAAGTGTGACGATAATCATCATTTTCCAAAATTATTTATCTAAATTTATTGATTTATTAGAGAATTGAGACCTGTTATAGGAGTTTCACAACTCCCATACCAGTCTTGTGTAATTGGCACATAGTCCGGTATTTGATGATACTCAACAGTCAACAGTTATTCTGCTGATTCTGGTTGCTAGCTCTTTCGACAGGGCCTAGTTACCAGTTCACAGAAGCCAGTGTTGCCCCCGACTTCCTTGGGGGCACAACGACCATCTATTTTGAGGTAAGACGGAATATTTAATAATTTAAATTAAAATTCTTTGACTGTCCAGATTAACGATTTCCAAATCATTGATTTATTGATTAATAATTATTTACGACTTTTAATATTCTGATTAATTATTCTAGTTATTTTCCAATATTTAGTTTAATTTTGTTGAGTGATTCAAATCCTCTTTTTACAATTAAAATCGTGAGCTATTTTATGATAACATTATTTTCCATACTACTCAAAGGAGCTTGTGACAAATATGATGATCGTTATATTTAACTGAATAATAAAAATATCTTGACTTAATAATGCTTTACTATTGATTATGTTTTACTATACCTCTCATAGCGAGTACGCCCATTTACTTCGAGATCCCATTCACGGTAGGGAAAAGTCTACCGTAACAGTGGTGGAGACAGCCGGTCTTAAGTTTTTACTTAAGGTTTTTGTTTGAAAATATAAATTTTATTGAGAGTTGTTCTCTTATATTTTTTTTATAAAATGTTTAGGCCTCTGTTTGAGATATGACATGTGTACTGGACAGTCAAATGCATGTAGCCATTAAACTGTTTACTCTCAGGCATTTATTTGAATACTTATATTTTAACAATTAAGTGTTGAGACATGTTGGTTTAAACAACGTTCAATTAATTTGAGATATGAAGTGATACGAGCGAGTGTGAACGTTTTGATACAAACTCTAATTTTGCATCATTGCATTGTTTAGAATTAGATATTCAATTGTGAAATCATTTACTCTAATCCATGGTAATTGGTGCAAATGTGGGTATAGGAATGTGGTTATAACAGTGGAATCTTAGGTAGACTTCCAATATGGAGTTTTTCCATTTTGAGAGGTATTCAGGCAAGGCTGGCCAAGATGTACAACTTTTTTTCAAAAGATTTGATAGGATGTCAAAAATAAATAACTGGGACGATAATAATAAGGTATTGTACCTCCCAACATATCTTGAGCATGATGCTTTAAATTTTTTTGACAATATACAATGCAAAAATCCTAGTGCATCCTATTCTTATTATAAAACTGCTTTCTTGTCAGACAATGTGTATGTAAAAACACAACAT